>JAAONU010000010.1:10488398-11829498 GCA_012932295.1 Cyclina sinensis
TTGATAATTATTATAATCTTGATGTATCCCAACCACATCTAGTCATAAAAAACAACACATGTAGATAGGGTGATGACACTGTTTTACATCAATCTAAAGTACTTCCTTGGTTTATTTTTTATGACGATTATGACCAGTATTATCTCAATGCACATTTGATAAAAGAAATTATTCCTATTTGAAACAAGCTCATTATAACGTTAGTCCAGATAATAAATAACTTGCGCAGTCTTCTAACTGGTTGTTTGAGTCGCATGGAAATATATTTCAATAAGAGGACTGTTTATAAAATACATTAAATCCAACCTTATTTTTCAAAATATTTTATTTCAATATGTCAAATTGTATGCAGTCATTTAATAAATAGTAATAGCGTCACAAACGACATTCGATATAACTAAATATTAATTTAAGTAGACATGCATATCTTATCTCTTTAATGGTAGGTATGGCAAATGTACACGTGTTCTTTGGAAAGTCATAGAGATCACCACTACCAATATTTCATTTAGGTTTTTGTTTTTTTACTAATTGTCTTGCTTCATTTATATTTTCCCATCTTGCTTTTGCATTATCGATCAACTGTTTGTGATACTTATATACTGCTTTTTCCTCTATTTCTTTCCCTTTCTTCGAGACAGGTTCGTTTCGGAAATGATAAGTTAATGCATCACGTGGTGTCACGTGGTATCGTTGTGTATCGGCTGTTCCATTACGATACTTCCAGCAGAAATGTATTCCAACAGTGTCTATACATGTCGTATTAACAATATACTTCGACCTAACTGTTTTGTCGAAAATATACTCTCTTCGTGACATACGCAATAAGAAAGCCAGATTTAGCTCCCTTGCCCGTTGCTTCCCCTCAAACACATCTTTGCTTTCTGTTGGCATTAAGGTACTTCTAAAACTATATTCGCAAGAATCATGAGGCAGTGACCCCATTAACTCTGTCCACGTTGTTTTTCCCTTTCTCGGAATTATCAGTTCGTCAATATCAATATTTACCATATACTTCGATATTTTGTAGCTTCGAAATAAGCAGTCGTTCATCATAGCGAGTTGTCCATAGTAGTGTAAATCTGAGTAAACTGGTGGATGCCACTGTATCACTTTGATCCAACCCTCTCTCTCATAATGAGTCAAAATTTCATCCGTCCGACCAACAGTCGTGAAGTTGTACACAAGAAACAAACCAGCTCCCATAAGTCGGTTTATTTCAAACCATTGAACAAGTTCGTACTCTATGCTATAGTTGAAGAACAACGGTGAAAGACACACGGTGAAGTTACGTAACTGCTTCGGATGATGCATGACCGGAAGTCTGTGAAGCCTGACCGGGTCTGTTATAGGTATTATAGATACGTAGACAGGAATGTTGTCATCCGGCAGGGGACAGTACAGAAACACGGTCTTATATCTGAAACAGAAACAATCTACAAGTTTTCACAAACAATAATAGTTTCTGTATCTTCTATCAAATATCAATGATTATATATAAACACACACGCAAATCAAATCAAAATCAGACATTAATGGACAATCCTGATTACCATTGTCATAAAATATCTGCGTGTTCTTTATACAAATTCGTGTCAATCATGTTTTAGATTGTTTCATGACTGCATTATTTTTTTCTGCACAACGCGGTGTATCTTTGTATCTTTGTACTCAGCTCCGTAGAAAGAAGAGGTGCACATATATTGTTTTTCTAAAACAAAATTTTGATTTCCATGCTCAGTATCTCAAAATCTAAACGTATTTTTCCGCATTTATAGTGTACATCTGATCCAGAAAGAATGAATGATGTTCTCGTAATAAGGTGAAAAATGCTGTAATACATCTACTTTCGGAGAGCATGTGAAACGAGATTATCCCTACAGTCTGTCTGAATATGTGGATACGCCAGTGCGGCGCTTAATATATCAATATTTAAGTGGACATGTCCCTCGATGCCTGATTTTCATTTGCTGTTCTAAAGGCTGTCGCGACAATATAAAAATTCCGTTTATTAACAAAATTTTACAAAGCATGCGTGTCGACAACATTAAAATTAAGAATGTCAGTTAATGAGTATGCAGACAAGAATATATTTTGAATGTATTTTAAATATACATTGAAATTCTCAATTAAGGAATATACATTGAAATCCTCGATTAAGGAATGATATACCTTTCCAATCGGCAAAATTGGTGTGCCTTTGTAAGATCTGCCTGTACATCAAACAATTTAAAAAGCTGTAAATATCACTTACTAAAGTGAAAGGTATGCGGACGCATTTTCTTAATAACTATATATTCTATCAGGCGAGAATAAAAATCTTACGTCTTTTCGTGGTGGTCTGGCAACATCCAGATTTTTCCTCTGGTTGTGACAACAGCATCTCCACTATACGTAACTTCGCAATAGAATTTTGGTAGGAATGTGTTACCGTTGATAGCTAGCACTTTGATATATGGTTGTCCATTTATGTGGTCCAGAATCGCCGAAAATAATAGAAACGTTCCATCTTTCGTGATGTTTTGAAACAAATTTTCTCTGACGTCAGGCGTAATGTCAAAATGAAAGTTGTCAATAATCTCTACATCTGGATATTTAGAACGAGATATTGGAAGTTTTTTAAAAGCTTTTTCTACCTTATTACCATCCTTGGCAGCTAGATGCTGCTTACCAATGTCGGCGTGTTGATTCTTTTTGTCATCCGCACGTTTAACGGGGTTGTCTTTTGATTTGTCACTTCCGGGATGTTGTTGTTCCAATTTCTTGTCTGTTTCCCTGAATGGATCATGTCTCTCGTTCATCCGAACAAGATTATTTACATCTACACCACGTTTGTTAATACTGTCATCACTGTCATCAGTGTTATCAATCATCACATGTTTTATGTCTCCCTCACTTTCCTTATATTCACTCAATGACCTTTTCAAGAAACTTTTCAAGCCAATGTCGCGCAAGGCATAATCTTTTGAAAGTTGTACATGTGATCCGATAAGCACTATCAAAGTTAGAACATAAAGATATGTCAAACAAATTGTAATGTTTCTTCTGTTTACATAAACACTTAAACTCAACAACATTCTTATAAATACTGACATTGTCTTGAATTACTTTTCACATTTCCAACACTACATTCGTAAAGTTAACACAGTTTATAGAGGGTGTATTTTCAACACAATAAAAGCTAAAACATATATTCTATGTGCAAAGCGTTGAAGACATGAACCATAAAATTTATACGAGATCAAGTTTTCTTTCATAATCACCGACAAGTCTTTTCGTGGCTTGTTTTTGGTATATTTGAGCGGAAAATATACGAAAAGTATGAGCATTAATAGTTTACCTCATGCTTCCCACGAACGCCCTATTCTTAATTCACGTTTATTTGAATCGAGTGAAATCTTGCATTCAGATGCAAATGAAGCCAAGTGAGGGGGTATACAATTTTCCTTGCATGATGTAGCACTCCTTATACTACACAGATCATTGAACAACCATCTGAAATAGGGTTTTGAAATAGGAAATACAAAAAATGGCATCCAGTTAAAACATAGATAAATAGATAATAACAGATAAACGATAATCTAAGAGAGAAATATGTTTTATTTTGTACAGAATTAAATTCTTCTACAATTCTTTAATTCTTTTATATATTTATTTAAGAGAAGGTACAAGTTCAGCAAGGAACTTCCTATATATCTAGCTATATGTGTTATAATCACGAGTGTAAGTACGCTCCCCTACTGTTCCATACTTACTTACTGAACTTGTCCCTTCTCTTAAATAAATATAATGAATGCATGAATATCTATATATATAACAACTAACTCACTAAATCTGTCTCATGTTTGGGGTTTATTACATACAGGCAAGTTAAGTTAATCCGCCTACAATGGTACAAAGCCAGTGATAAACATCAAGTTCAAGCCAGTTTGGATTTATTCATTGGATTTTAGGTACATTCCTGGAACGTGGTGACTTTTCTAGTGAAACTACGGAAACCCTTCCGGGCCACGTTAGCTATCGACTGTTTGACAGGCAAGATTCTAATAAATATATCTCTTTGCGTAGTTCAGCGGAAACAAACCTTTCCATGCGATGCTTTTTAAATGAGTAAGATATAAAAAATACGTGTCTTTTTAAGGCACCTATTCTTCTTAATGTAGAGGTGGAAAATACGAGGGGTGATTCAAAAGTTCGCGGAATTGCTTTATTACTAGAACGGAAAAGACAATACAAACACAAAAATTACATCACTCGATACGTTTACTCAATACTAAAGCAGAGCCGTAATCTCATTGAAATACATTTACTAATAAATCGTTTGTACATATTTGAATTGTATACATGACCGGCACTTGACGCACGCCATCACGACGTCGACGTCACTAACGGTCAAATTCTAGCGTACGATTCACCTTCTCGACGTAATCGCCGCCCGTCGCTACACACTTCCTATGCCTTTGTACCCATTGCATAAATGTTACCTTAAACCAATCCTGACTGAATGAAGAGATTACTTCACGAGCCTTATTGCGTAGCTCTAATGTTGTTTCAAATCTCTGGCCTCTGAGTTCCCTCTTCATATCTGGAAACAGACGAAAGTCCATCGGTGCTAGATCCGGGCTGTACGGCGGATGTGGTAAGAGACTGAAACCAAGCAGTGAAATCTCTAACTCTGTACTCTGTGCCCGATGTGCTGGAGCGTTGTCATGATGGAGTATAACATCATCCAGTACCAACAGGGGGCGCTTGCGGCGCAGAGCCTGTATCAGATCGCGTCTAAGCACCTGAAGTCAAACAAACAAACGGGAAAACATGAAATAATTTAAGTTTAAGAAAGTAAAAAGCGGCACATTTTAAATAATATTTTTATATATTTTGTTATTTGAAACAATACATACTGTAAAATATTAGTTTGTTATAAAAATAATATATAAGTGTTGATCGTTTGTATGACTAAAATGCGGCATACCTTTGAATAATAGTCGGCATTTACGGTACATCCGTCGCGCACCTTGTGTTGAAGCAAAAGCCCTTGTCTATCCATGAAGAAGATGAACATTTCCTTTTTGCAGCTGCGTGTTGTCCTGGCCTTTTTTGGTGGAGGTGTGTCTGGTGACTTCCAGACGGACGACTGCTGTTTCGACTCTGGATCATAATGGTATAACCATGTCTCGTCTGTCGTGATGATTTTGTCCAAAAACTCGTCACCTGTGCGTCGTACAGATCCAGAAATTGCTGAGAACATTCTAACCTCCGCTGCTTGTTTTCATCAGTCAGAAGTCTGGGCACCCAACGCGCAGATACTTTGGACATATTTAGCTCTTCTGTAAGAATTCGTTGCACAGTAGAATACGATAGGGAGAGTTCCTCTGCAATACCCCTAACCGTTAAGCGCCGGTCGTTGTCCAAAAGCTCTCTCACTAACGTTGCGTTGCTCGTCGTCATAGCGGATGCTGGTCTACCTGCTCTATCGTCATCAAGTACCGATTTTCTGCCGTTCCGAAATCGCTCATGCCATTTGTAGACAAACGATTTACCACAAGGTTGTAATGTATGCGAGTTTTTAATTTGATTCAACGTCTCAACTGGTGTAAGTTTGAGTCCAACACAAAATTTCACAACTGCGCGTAGCTCCAATTCACTTGTTGACGTCGCGGAAGAAGTTGAAGACATGGCGACAACTCGCTGCTGTGGAGTAACGGTTCAACGTAATGTAATCAAAATTATAGGAAATGACGTCAACACGTCATTCTAACGTCAGTTACGTTCGCGCCAAAATTGAGCAACATTTGAAAACATACTATCGTCTGAAGTGAATTAGTAAAACGAAATATTTTGGCCTGCTTCAAGTCACCTAACCGTGGTTGCTATGGAGACCATTTATATTCTTCCGGTTACACATATTCCATAAACTAAACGAAAATGTTAGTTAAAATACGTTGAATTATATTTATGCGAAATTTAATGTGATTCGGTGAAAAAATAAATGATTTAGAGATAAATTCCGCGAACTTTTGAATCACCCCTCGTATACATACGTTCCTAAAATGTATAAAAAGAATAAAAGTGATGCAGTTTTTTACTCTAAAGTTACAATAGGAAGGTTAGAACATAACTCCATTGAGAAATATATGAAATGACGGCACAAAAATCTGACTTCTGTTGTCAAAACACAAATAAAGCTGCTATTGCTATGACGCAGTTTCACGTCAAGCTAACCGGAAATGAGTGATATTGAATAAAGTTTTGATTGTGAATATCATTTGTTACTCTCATATTACTGTAAGAATCAGCCAAGAGGAGTTTATTATTAAAACAGACGTGTCTCACAATGACTAATTTTGTTTGCGATACTAAACTATTGCCGACTCATCACCGACATTCTAATGACGTCACTTGTTATGTTGACCGCCGCTGTGAGGATTTTATCGCAACATGTTGGTATGAATGAAAACACTCATTTGGTTAATTCCCGTGGCAGTGTCAACATAAGAGAAAACGCTCTCGGATACAACTATGAAAAGAGAGTGTGTTTTTTCTCTCTTTTTTTAAAAAAATAATTCGAGGGCGGGTCTTATAAGTATCTTTTTGGAAAAATGTGATAGAAAACAATGATATATTACAAACTGTTATTTGTATAGATAACGATAAATACAGATTTTATGTTAAGTTTATGTTGCCAGCTGTGCATTCATATACAACTCAACAAACCATGGAGCAGCAAGTGTTTTTTTCCACCCTTTTATCTTTATTATCCTCGTCCATAGAATATGTTTTGGGTCGAGGGCACACCCCTCCATACCGTACAGAGTTGTAATTAGTACATGTTATAATGACATGGTTAGTGATAACATTTTGCTGAAAATAACATAATAACATTTGTACGTTAAAGAAGCTCTATCAATCACGTGTACAAGATGGCTACAAAAACAACAAAATATCACATTATATTATAGGGTAAAAATACAATAATACAGAACAAAATAAGAACAAATAATTACAATTCAAACAATTGTGTTCATAGCAGTACAATTAAATAAAAATCTTTAACACATACTTTGCACAGGATCATTGATGTATTTTTTTAAACCATCTTACTGTAATTTCTAAAGAAGTTCCATTTTCCAAGATCCAAGTTTTATTTTTGCTTACTAAATCTTTCAACAGGAAAAGATAAACAATTTAAACACACCCGTCTTTATTCTATCTAAAGATAGAAATATTGAATAAAAGAACCAGTGTTTATACCATTAGAACAATTTTATTCTCTTCACAAACAACGTATGTTTTAGTGTCAATATTACCTAGATAATTTCATCAACGTGACACAACTCTCACAGCCTTCAGTAAGTTAGATTTACAACCGCTTATAACAATGAATTAAAATATTTTAATCAGTCGAAACTCCTCGTCCAGGATGGCTACGCCACATGAACATAAAGTGGCGGATCCGTGCTCCATTGGTAACGCACTGAACTGGTAATCCATAAGTCTTGGGTACGATCTACCGCTCACTTAAAAAACTAATTGCCAACTGGATGTGATGCCTGAACGATTTTTGTCGATCCTATACACTGAGCATAAAAAGAGGAAGAAATGTCTCCAGAATGGAATTCTTTCTGTATCTTGCACTGACCACTACAACCTTGGGAATTCGGCACCGGCAATAAATAAACTCTACAATATTCTTTACATATTAGTTATTGTTTCTTTCAATGTTTGATTTCTTTTTTGAACATCAATATATTTTTCCGTTGGTTGTGTGTTATCATTTATTTAATCACTGAACATATGTTACCATTAATTCAATAAAATGATATAAATAACGTATAAAGACTTTTTAACTTACCCAATTCAGTCAATAACGTATAAAGACATTTTAACTGACCCAATTCAGTCAACATAGTTTCTTGTAATATAAAGACTGTTTTGCATAAACAAAGCTGTCATTGACATGATTCTAAATTACATATCAAAGCTTAAGGTAGACTTACTTAAAAAATGATAATTGTTTGACAAAAAACAGTTTTCTAATCTTGTTACCGTGGTCCACTTTCCTAAACCATAACGAAAGGTTAACAACAAAATATGGACAGTAAAATAGTATCGCAATGCGAACAAAAATCTCTGTTAAAAAGCCTTGCTGAAAATAATAAGTATACAAAGTGACATCGAGGAAGAGGTATGCCGTTGTTACAAGACAACATGACAAAGCACCTTCAAACAAGTCTATAGATGCAACTCATTAAAAACAGAAGAAAATATTCGTTATACCACCGTTTGTTCTCACAAAACCAAGCGCCATTTTACTCTTTTCTGCTCAAGTCTTTAGGATTTGCTGATTATGTAAATTTGGATATATCTAAATGAGACAATGAAAGAGGGATTGAATTGGGGGTTGGGGGAAATCATTGAATGGAATTTAAGGACCAGCTAAAAGCACGAATACGCAAGTCGGTGTTTAAACACACTGTGTTTAAGTGTGAGGGGTATTTTGTGTGAGCGATTAGGTTGATCAACTGTAAAGTGCGATGTTTTATAACTTCCACATCAGCAATGTCACCGGTATGTCTGTATATCTACCGTGTACAGTGTTGTGAATACATATTCACGTCAGTCATGGTTACCTGAACGCATAGACCATTCCAGTATAAAGCGAGATAAGTAATCATCGTGATCATGACTGCCCAATACGCTTTACAAAATCATTTGGTTTAATTTAGTCGTACAGTTAAGATTTATAATCTGTATTTATATTAATGCCGAAAGATGAATGCTTGCTCCTTTCAAACTTGTGCAGTACCTGAGTATCGATTGAGATGAGTCATTGCAGAATCTCACCCCTGATGGGATTCTTACAGCGGCCTCAAGATCGGGATTCCACTTTATTCCAGCAGTAGGTCACACGTTTCCTAATCTGCTACTGAGTATTTGAACAATGGTTTCAATTTTAAACAAAATAATAAAGATGTATAAGTTCACAAATTGACCTGATTAAAAAAATCATCTTTGTACTTACTATTTCACTTTGTTTTACTCCTATCGAGTAATATGGCTAGCAAATTGAAAAGATAGGCTGACAATGATAGATTCAAAATATTTAAGGTGTAGTTCTTTTTATTTCTGACGTGTTCCTATAATTCTCTGTAGCCTATTATCTTAGAAGATAATGACCCAGGGACATAATGAAGCAATATTGTTAAAGATCTGTAGACATTTTTTTTGTCAAGTATTTGATTTTAAAGAATACATTAAAATGTATTTCTTCTTGTTGCCATAGCAGTCTATGTCTAACATCCGATATCAATTGTTTTGCAATATCGAAGTAAAATTTCAATTAGATTTCATTTATATAAATCCTTGAGCAAATGAAGAATGACGGGGAAAAACAGACATTGAGAGCATTGTTCTAACGTGAGCTAAAATAAGTTTTATTGTGTCGACAAATCAAGAAATACAGTAATAAGAATGAAACAGTCAACAACATACATTTTGGAGATGAAGTGTGGACAATACTTTAATATAGAGTTAGAGTTAAAAAATGACTAAGTGCCCATAACTCTGCCAAAGATAAATCGAGCGAAATCTCATGACGCTATGCACAACTACGCTTGGGGACAAACACTCCTGTAAAGTTTCAATGAAATCCCTCAAGCGGTTTTGGAGATGAAGCGAGGACAAGATTTTACCGGACGGATGGACGGACGGACGGACAGATAGTGCGATTACTATATGCCACCCTTCGGGGCAATAAAAATCGATTTACATAGTTGTTCAGAAAAAAATCATTACTAAAATTTTACCCTAAAAATTTAATCATGTAAAATGTTTACGAACAGTGGGTAATTTTGAAGATTGTCATAATTTTTGGCGGTCTATTTCATACATTAAGTGAACAGTTGTGCTGTAAGGTATATTTTCATTAGAATTGATTAAATTTCTTAAAATATTTCTGTCATAATTCAAATCTATAGGTTTCTGTTTCCTCTATTTGCAGCATTTATTATTATTAACTGCTCAAAAATCTAAAAGTAAGATTTGTATATAAAAATGTATAAATTCAATGAAGATCATTAGCATTTCTACAAGGGTTCTTATGGTAAGCCCAGTGGACAATGTCAGGTATAGTTTTGTGATATTTCTCCTGATTGTTCATCCGTTCACACAGGTCACACATGGCACGTTGGTAGACAGCTTTAAAACCGGGCGAATAGTACTGACTCTTTTGTTTTAGAATGTCTGCATAGTCATTAACAGACCAAGAAAGTTTTCCTAGATACTTGCCAAGCCCTTCAATATACTTGAAAGAATCTGTAGATATTACGGTACCTTTAGGGAAAGCCGAAAGTGTTTCATTATAACTACCTCCTCGAACTACAAGAACAATGTCATAGTTGAAATTTTCATAAACCTTTTCTGAGAAATATTGATTGCAAAGTGCATTTTCAAAAGCTAAGAAAAAATTGTAAGTTGTATTCAATAAATTGAAACAATCGTCATGAACGTAATGTGTACCACAATTCCAAGGTTTTCCACAAGATCCTAGAACTTCAACAGGTACATATTTACTCAATATTTCGACGTATTTTTCTCGCAGTCCGCGTGTCTTACAGTGTGAGTTAATCATCAGCGCACCGTGTATCTTTCGCTTTGCGAGCTCCGGGTAATCCCGCTCTACATACTTCGTATATTTCCGGACTTCTCCGTAAGGTAAGAAAATCTCAGTGTTGTCTTTATCATAAGTCATGGTCCAGTTAAATCCATATCGCCATTGTGGTTTTGTCCACCAACCTCCTAGACCTTTGAATGAAACAGGTGCCTCGTGCGCTGCAAAAACCCAAACCTGACCTGGAGGTCGCCTGAAACCCACTTCCTTAGACACCCGCCTTCCATCAAAAATCACTGCGTCGCTTTTTGCCGCATCTTTCTGCTCAAAAGTTATGTTGCAATTATTGTACTTGCATTTGTGAAAGCTGCAGTGCAAAACATCCTTTTTGGACATCAAATATGGTGGTGGATTGTACCAGTTTATTAGATAAGATTGTTGTGTTTGTGACTGTTTTCTAGTTCCGATGGTTTTGTTTGCAGATATATAATGGATGGTAAAGTGATCAAAAAGTTCAGGCTTTTTAGATGTAGAAATCGTCTTGGACTGTGTTCCTGCCTCTGTCTGTAAGAAAATATAACATAACTAACAAAACGTCTTAGCAATTTCAGATAAGTAATCCGACGGACAATATGGTCCTAACTTATAAGGCACGGAATCAAAGTAACATAAAAAACATTAAAAAGTGTTTTCATAAATACACTTCTATATATATTCAATATTTTATTGAGCATATGAACATATTTACAATGGTGTTCGCACTCATATATATCATGTAAGGCGGTGACAATATAACCTTACAAGGAGAAGCTAGAGCATGATAATGATATGTACAATGAATTATGGATACCAAATACAAAATATAACCAATAACAACATAATACTAAAGTTGAGCATATAACGAGAATAAACTACATCATATCCTGACCTCCATATAACGAGAATAAACTACATCATATCCTGACCTCCATATAACGAGAATAAACTACATCATATCCTGACCTCCATATAACGAGAATAAACTACATCATATCCTGACCTCCATATAACGAGAATAAACTACATCATATCCTGACCTCGTTGGTTGGTATAAAATCAAAACACATGGCAGACCCTAACATTGTTTACAATACATTAAAATAAGCTCGCACGCATTACATGTGCCCACTACCTTTAAATACATAAATACAGATAGGCATGTTAAATTTTGCATACAACTGATAATTTAATTGACAAAGGCCAACGAAATATGTTGTTGACAATGGTGGTTTACAAAATGACCTCAGTTCAATTACTTTACCAATTTTAGAAAGAAAAGTACATAATCTTACATGTGGAAAATTGTATACTGCATGTATTTCTCTTCGTAAAAAAATATGTCAATCGTGCCTCAATGATCGCAGCGGCTTATTACTAGTTACCATGTATTGAGGTTAACTTAACAAATCAACCGTGCTAAATAAAGTATATATGAAAGCTCATGGGAAAAAAGTTGTTTTCGTGATTTTCTGGTATATCTTGGTGTCAAACATGGCAAAGTAGAGGATTAAAGACTACCATACGGGCATAATTTAAGCAATTTTTGTTTTGTTTTTTGTTTTTCACTAGACATTGAAAAATACGAATGATAAAAACTCAATGTCTTTTAGTTGCTGTTAAACATATGACCTCCGAAATAAAAGTTTGAATGCAATTATGACCCCAGAGGCAATATGTAAGCAACATTAAATTGAAAAGATAGGCTGACAATGATACATTCAAAATATTTAAGGTGTAGTTCTTTTTATTTCTGACGTGTTCCTATAATTCTCTGTAGCCTATTATCTTAGAAGATAATGACCCAGGGACATAATGAAGCAATATTGTTAAAGATCTGTAGACATTTTTTTTGTCAAGTATTTGATTTTAAAGAATACATTAAAATGTATTTCTTCTTGTTGCCATAGCAGTCTATGTCTAACATCCGATATCAATTATTTTGCAATATCGAAGTAAAATTTCAATTAGATTTCATATACATTAATCCTTGAGCAAATGAAGAATGACGGGGAAAAACAGACATTGAGAGCATTGTTCTAACGTGAGCTAAAATAAGTTTTATTGTGTCGACAAATCAAGAAATACAGTAATAAGAATGAAACAATCAACAACATACATTTTGTATTTCTTTCATGCCAAGTTCAAACCTCAGAAACTTGTCCAGAGAAAAGCTGGTCATGATAGCACTCCCAAGCAGTATAAAGGCTAGCGTTCCCTTTTCTGAAAAAACCAAGGTACCAATATGATCTTTACTGACAAAACAGAGAACAGGTTTAGTCAAATCAGTACGGATAGAGAAAGATACAAGTTTGTCAAGAGTACAGATTAAATAGTAGGTACAAGCTGATTAAGCAGTGTAAGGTACTATTGTTAATTGTACATGTACTTACTAATAAAGTAAGGTATCAGTGTTAATTGTCTGTTCTAAGAGAGTTAGATACCGGTATAAACTGTACTAGTCAGAAAAAACATCAGCGTTAGCGGAAAGTTTTAGTGTAAACTGTACTGATTTACCATGGGAAGATACCCTGATTAATCATGGTAAGATACCAGTGTTGACTGAACTGTACTGATTTGCCATGGGAAGATACCAGTGTGGACTGAACTGTACTGATTTACCATGGGAAGATACCCTGATTAATCATGGTAAGATACCAGTGTTGACTGAACTGTACTGATTAACCATGGTAAGATACCAGTGTGGACTGAACTGTACTGACGTACCATGATAAGATACCAGTGTGGACTGAACTGTACTGATTTACCATGGTAAGATACCAGTGTGGACTGAACTGTACCGATTTACCATGGTAAGATACCAGTGTGGACTGAGCTAATCGAACACAGTTCTATACCGGGGACAGTTCTACTGATCAAACTTTAAGGTATTTGAGACTATTGTACGGGTCAATTTAAAAACAAAATTCAGTATAAATTCATTTATCTCATATTGTAAGGTGCCTCTGGAAAATGTTTTGACTATATTAATTATGTAAACGAGGGTCAGCTGTACTTACCGCATTTTTACTTACTAACAGTTTTTACCTTCTTAGGAAGCAAAAATGTGCAAGGATATATATATATATATATCTGTCTGTCCGTCCATCCATCCATCCATCCATCCATCCATCCATCCGTCCGTCCGTCCGTCCGTCAGTCCGTCCATCCATCCATCCATCCATCCATCCATCTATCTACTTGTATATGAGTGACTTCTTTTATCTAGAATTTGATAGCAGGTCTTGTTAGTAAAATGTACAATTGCTTCCACATGTAATAAGGTCTTTAATTTATTTCTATGTGCCATATTTTTCAAACTCATTATACATCTGCAAGCTGGATTTCGAGCAAAAATGAGAACGGTAGACACTATTTTTGTTTTTTATGGATTAATTAGTTATGTTTTAATAAAAATAAACAACTCTATGCACTATTTGTTGATTTTTCAAAAGCATTTGATTACATAGTTAAGGAAAATTTGTATAAAGTCATACAGTTAGGACAGTTAGCTGATTTTTTTATCTGAAATTATTATTGTTATTAAAATGATACATGTTATTCCGGAAGCTCCAGTTTGTCGACCTTTTTGTTTCGATTTCGTTTAAGGTTGACGTCGAACGTAAAACTGGTCTTCTTAGCGTTGCATTGATTTAGGAATTAGTAACTGTATTGTGAAGTTAGCCTGATTTCTTATATAAACAGTTAAAATCTTCTCCTCTTTTACTATTTGCTACCATTGTAAATTAGCAAAATGGAAATAAAAAATATCTTATCATCATAATTTATCATAATTTTTTCTGATTTACAAATAAGTGTGTTTCTTAGTTCCGGGTACAGGCGACATTCAAGTAAAATATATACAGACAATTGACATACGACTCATATGAACAAACACGGTACGCGATACATGAGTGCATTGTATCGTTGGATATTTTAACAGAAAATATTTGATTCAACGAGAAAACCGTAGGTATGAACAACTACAGCCCCTTGGAAAATTGTGAAGGAGTAGCACACTATATTTCTTCAAAGGCACTGAATCAAGGATCATTTTTTCAAGACTTTTATTTAAACATACGAGAAATGTCTTCTATGATGTCTGATAATGCAAATAGTGTATTTCATAACTAGTATTCACTTATTAAACATGTTTAGGGCGTCGAATACAATTTGTTTATAAAGCAGTTTTTATACATTTTTTGTTTGCGACACATGCAGGAGCGATACATCAACCTATCAACCCCAACTCGAAACCTTTCTTCGTGAGTAAAACAAAATTTTATTCATTTATCCCATGATATTCATAGAAATAAGAACAGTCTCGATGACAAAAATAAGTAGGTTGTAGGCATGTGTATTTGACAACATTTCAATAAACATAAACCGTCGCATTAAATAAATAAGTGCCTTGCTTGTCTCTGCAAGTTTAACTTTATCAATACTAACGGAATGTAAAACAAAACTTAGAGAAATCTATGAACATATTCGCTAAATTAAAGTAAATGTGCTATTGTATAACTGTGTATTTCTATTAGTAACAGTCGAAGCAAGGAAATATTGTTGTTTTCAGCACCCATCTTCCCAAGCCAAGAAGGTGAAGTGGCTCTGTGCGTGCATGCGTGCGTGCGTGTGTGTGTGATGGGGGTCAAAAATAAGGTTGCCAACACATTCGTCAACTACAGGCATCAAGTGTAGAATTATTAATAATTAAAACAGCGTCTTACATTTGTCAACTACAGGCATCGAGTGGAGAATTATTAATAATTAACACAGCGTCTTACATTTGTCAGCTACAGGCATCGAGTGTAGAATTATTAATAATTAACACAGCGTCTTACATTTGTCAGCTACAGGCATCGAGTGTAGAATTATTAATAATTAACACAGCGTCTTACATTTGTCAACTACAGGCATCGAGTGTAGAATTATTAATAATTAACACAGCGTCTTACATTTGTCAGCTATAGGCATCGAGTGTAGAATTATTAATAATTAACACAGCGTCTTACATTTGTCAGCTAAGGCATCGAGTGTAGAATTATTAATAATTAACACAGCGTCTTACATTCGTCAACTACAGGCATCGAGTGTAGAATTATTAATAATTAACACAGCGTCTTACATTTGTCAACTACAGGCATCGAGTGTAGAATTATTAATAATTAACACAGCGTCTTACATTCGTCAACTACAGGCATCGAGTGTAGAATTATTAATAATTAACACAGCGTCTTACATTCGTCAACTACAGGCATCGAGTGTAGAATTATTAAAAATTAACACAGCGTCTTACATTCGTCAACTACAGGCATCGAGTGTAGAATTATTAATGATTAACACAGCGTCTTACATTTGTCAGCTATAGGCATCGAGTGTAGAATTATTAATGATTAACACAGCGTCTTACATTTGTCAGCTACAGGCATCGAGTGTAGAATTATTAATAATTATAACAGCGTCTTACATTTGTCAGCTACAGGCATCGAGTGTAGAATTATTAATAATTAACACAGCGTCTTACATTTGTCAGCTACAGGCATCGAGTGTAGAATAGGTTTCATGTACCTGTTGTAGCCGATGGTAGTGTGTTATAAAGAATATCAATGTTACTGTGACAGCGTTTGTATTAAGGTATATGATGTTTAATTAGCTTTATGTCAACACATGTTAAATCGATCTGTTTAAAGAAACAAAACCATCTTATGACAACAATACAGTCAGTTATAATCAGACACTTTTAGAATACGTTTTAGAAAATACGGCAAAAAATAACGTCAAACTTCACTGGTTTGGGCTAACATTTCAAAATGACGTATTTTAAGTAATTACATAAGAAGCATTATAATGACGCTTTTATCATTCACTGCAATGAAAACTTCATAACGGATGACAGAATGTATAAAACCACCAGTTCAGTCAAGAGCTCAAAAACTGGTATCCACATTTTGGCAGCTAGAAATAGTTCTCAGTTGTCATGGTAATTATTAACATTTTGCCTGTGTATTTTTTGTTAGAATCATTTTGCTTGACTATTTCTCATAGGGTAGTAGCAGAATTCATAATAGAAATTGTTTCACATACCCCAATCTGCCCAATCTGAAAATTGGTTTAGACTTTTTGTTAATTTAAAGGGTATGTTTACATGAGCAGAAGTATTTTGCTTGTTTGAAAGATGACCCGTCTTGATGCTATTTTTCAAGAGTTCAGTTGCAGATCTACAAGAATAATGTAAGTTAAAGCCATTTAAAATGAGCCTTGCTATGTTTTACAGTCCTCTGAACTAAATGAATTTTATACAGAATAAAAAAGGAATTTCTTTGGTGGTTTCAAATCAGAAAGACACAAAACTTACATATACTAGTGAAAAATTCTGAAATATGATTACAGATTTGATGCATTTTCCCCACTTCATGATGAGATAATGAGCTCAAACAATCGTACTATATAAAGGACTTGGAGACTCAAAATAATCTGAACAAGAAGGTAAAATATTAAAAAGTTTAACCACGTAGGTATTGGTAAACAAATATAACTGAAATTTTTCACACCCAATTTTCTTTAATTTTCAATGTTTTCACAAGAAATGTCTTTAAAAAAAAGTTCAACGGCGTTGATTGGGATTAAAATAAAGGAGAATGTGTTTTATTCAGAATATTTGATTTGATTTAAGTTTCGACCCGAAACAAATTTCAACGTGCATCTACGAAAAAGTTTTGATGAAAGAGCAATGTAACTATCGAGTACACTGTCATTCAGATAAGATAACTTATCAAAATTTCGTGAATATGAAGCATATATTTCAGCTATTAGTCATCTCAACAAATATGTTTCACTAAGTGTATGAACATCTACCATAAGAAGTCGTGCAAATATTCATTTGGCATTGTTTTACGTTATCATCCCCTAATAGTTCAGAATTAAGGTTAGACAGATACGTCGAAAAAAAAGTTCTTACCTTTGAATAGATTTTAGAAATTCAGTCTGATCTGGAATAAGATTTAAAGAAGAAACAGAAACAAAAATCAAAGAACCAAAAAATGGCTCCAGCATGAAAAGATATTTTATCTACACAAATTAGTGGAATTGAAAACCCTTCATTTACACTAGTGGAATAATCCATCTTATCGTAACAATTATGTTTTCGCAGATGTTCCACTGTTTCTGTATTTTCAAACAATATTTTTATTTTATCTTAGTTATTTTCGTTTAAGTTTTAAACATTTACAGTGGATTTTTTCAGCGTATCTTATTTCTATTTCATGCATTAAGTTTTAAACATTTACAGTGGATTTATTCAGCATATTTTATTTCTATTGCATGCATTAAGTTTTAAATATTTACAGTGGATTTTTTCAGCGTACCTTATTTCTATTTCATGCATAAAGTTTTAAACATTTACAGTGGATTTTTTCAGCGTACCTTATTTCTATTTCATGCATAAAGTTTTAAACATTTACAGTGGATTTATTCAGCGTACCTTATTTCTATTGCATGCATTAAGTTTTAAACATTTACAGTGGATTTATTCATCGTACCTTATTTCTATTTCATGCATTAAGTATTAAACATTTACAGTGGATTTATTCAGCGTATCTAATTTCTATTACATGCATAAAGTTTTAAACATTTACAGTAGATTTTTTTCAGCGTATCTTATTTCTATTTAATGCATTAAGTATTAAACATGTACAGTGGATTTATTCAGCGTATTTTATTTCTATTGCATGCATTAAGTTTTAAACATTTACAGTGGATTTATTCAGCGTACCTTATTTCTATTGCATGCATTAAGTTTTAAACATTTACAGTGGATTTATTCAGCGTACCTTATTTCTATTTCATGCATTAAGTTTTAAACATTTACAGTGGATTTATTCAGCGTACCTTATTTCTATTTCATGCATTAAGTTTTAAACATTTACAGTGGATTTTTTCAGCGTACCTTATTTCTATTTCATGCATTGAGTTTTAAACATTTACAGTGGATTTATTAAGCGTATTTTATTTCTATTGCATGCATTGGGTTTTAAACATTTACAGTGGATTTATTCAGCGTATTTATTTCTTTCACATGCATTAAGGTTTAAACATTTACAGTAGATTTATTCAGCGTATTTTATTTCTTTCACATGCTATAAGTTTTAAACATTTACAGTGGATTTATTCAGCGTATTTTATTTCTTTCACATGCATTAAGTTTTAAACATTTACAGTGGATTTATTCAGCGTATTTTATTTCTTTCACATGCATTAAGTTTTAAACATTTACAGTGGATTTATTCAGCGTATTTTATTTCTTTCACATGCATTAAGTTTAAAACATTTACAGTGGATTTATTCAGCGTATTTTATTTCTTTCACATGCATTAAGTTTTAAACATTTACAGTGGATTTATTCAGCGTATTTTATCTCTTTCACATGCATTAAGTTTTAAACATTTACAGTGGATTTATTCAGTGTATTTTATCTCTTTCACATGCATTAAGTATTAAACATTTACAGTGGATTTATTCAGTGTATTTTATCTCTTTCACATGCATTAAGTTTTAAACATTTACAGTGGATTTATTCAGTGTATTTTATTTCTTTCACATGCATTAAGTTTTAAACATTTACAGTGGATTTATTCAGTGTATTTTATCTCTTTCACATGCATTAAAATTTAAACATTTACAGTGGATTTATTCAGCGTATTTTATCTCTTTCACATGCATTAAGTTTTAAACATTTACAGTGGATTTATTCAGCGTATTTTATCTCTTTCACATGCATTAAGTTTTAAACATTTACAGTGGATTTATTCAGCGTATTTTATCTCTTTCACATGCATTAAGTTTTAAACATTTACAGTGGATTTATTCAGCGTATTTTATTTCTTTCACATGCATTAAGTTTTAAACATTTACAGTGGATTTATTCAGCGTATTTTATTTCTTTCACATGCATTAAGTTTAAAACATTTAGAGTGGATTTATTCAGCGTATTTTATTTCTTTCACATGCATTAAGTTTTAAACATTTACAGTGGATTTATTCAGCGTATTTTATTTCTTTTACATGCATTAAGTTTTAAACATTTACAGTTTATTTATTCAGTGTATTTTATTTTTTTCACATGCATTAAGTTTAAAACATTTACAGTGGATTTATTCAGCGTATTTTATTTCTTTCACATGCATTAAGTTTTAAACATTTACAGTTTATTTATTCAGTGTATTTTATTTCTTTCACATGCATAAAGTTTTAAACATTTACAGTTTATTTATTCAGCGTATTTTATTTTTTTCACATGCATTAAGTTTTAAACATTTACAGTGGATTTATTCAGCGTATTTTATTTCTTTCACATGCATTAAGTTTTAAACATTTACAGTGGATTTATTCAGCGTATTTTATTTCTATTGCATGCATTGTCTTGTGTCACTATTTCATTTTTTACTGGAATCAAAAGACTTGGTCTAAGATTTGGTGTAATCATGACTATAAGTTTTAGTGTGTTTATTTTTTGACTAAGTCACAAATTTCGGACAGCCTACAAAGAAAGAAAACTTTTGATAATGTTCTATATTCTAAAGGTAACATGTTCCGTCATAATTTTAGAAACTTGTTCAGAATGGTTGACTTGGTGATTTCTGAGCAGAGTTTGAATCTCGGATATCTGGCATAAAACAAATGTTCAAAATGAGTAACCTTATTTCCCCCTTGCTACTTTTTCGAACAGATACAAATGATTTGGGCATATTTTTTGTTTCCTTGAAGATAGCTCAACATACAGCATTCGACATTATAAATAGGCCGAAATGGATGTTTTGATAGCATTAGAAAATCACTAAAAAGAATTAAATATTGTGCTAGCATGACATTCCACTCTCAAACTTCAAATTATTTGATATTCAAATGCCTTGCTAACACATTAAAATTAAAATGTTATAAAAATCGAACGTCGAATGCCCTGCTAGCACAACATTCAGAATTCAAATGATTCAAAATTTGAAGGTCAAATTTCGAGCTAGAATATTCTTCGTCAAATGATTCAAAATTTGAATATGTGAGCTACATCAGATACATTATTACCATAGAAATATATAAAAGAACACAAACATGAATTTGCTGTACTTACTGCGCCGGGAGTATAACCATGGAATCCACATCGACCACTGTGCACGGTGACTTCTCATACTATACTGGGTCTAAGCAAACAGGTAATTAAAATCCGATAACGAATAAATAAAGACGTTTATTTTAGAGGCCAAGAAATAAAAATGTGACAAATGGTTTTAACACATGATTACGCACAAACGCCCTTTTCTGTTTTCCATCTTGTTTTTATCTGTTCGGAGAAACAAACATAAATCTACAATAGATATAACAATACTTATATGACAAAGTTTGTCGCTGTGATTAAACCAACATATAATATCGAACATTCTGTCACCCACAATTGATATTTCATTTAATTAATTAAAATAAATTCAACAGATACTAAATTGATTGACAGATATATTTGTTGTTTAAATGATCAGCTTGAACGACAGATGTTGCCAATAATGATGAATCTAATGGTTTAAAATATACATTATTTATATATAATCTAAACATCCACAAATATATCATTATATGTACATATAATGAAATACAGAGATTACTTTTCTACTCTACTTTTCTGCGCGCTGTACAAAAGCTACTAGTTGAAGGCCGTCGATAAATGACAAAGGTGACCAGTATCCGACCTTCACTGCATGGAAAACTCCTCTTAGCCTAATTTTTCACAGCGTAGAAAGATATTGCAAAACTGACTACATTGGGAGCGTTTTCTAAAGTGATTCACAGACTGTTAGTAAGGCATTATATCTGACCACTTGACCTTTTTTACTTATTTGTCTAAATCAATTATGATTTGACAATACTGTCCGTCCGTCACAAAACTTGTCCGGACTACTCCTTAAAAACTACAGGTGAAATTTCATCCACACTTTACAGGAATGATCAGTACCAAGTTTAGTTGTGCATAACGTCGGCATTTTCCAGACAAATGATTTTTGTCAGAGTTATGGCCCTTTAATGATTTTTATTTTTAAAGTTTGTCCGGACTAATTCTCCTATACTACTAATGCAATTTGAATGAAATGTTACAGGATTGATCAGTACCTCAAGTACTTACGCATATTTAACGGGCTTTTTTTGGTTGAATGATTTTTGGCTGAGTTATGGCCCTTGAATTAAAAGGCGTTTTGGCCCATTTATGATTTTTGTGTCGTCTGCTACACAGTAGCTGCGACATGCTCCAAAGTAACCGCGACATTTAGGGATCATTTCTCCGTCGTCTGTCTGTCTATCCGTCTGTCCGTCCGTCTCAAAACTTGTCCGGACTACTCCTCAAAATCTACTGGTGCAATTTCATCCACACTTTACAGGAATAATCAGTACCAAGTCTAGTTGTGCATATTGTCGGCATTTTTCAAATAATTTTTTTTGTCAGAGTTATGGCCCTTTAATGATTTTTATTTTTAAAGTTTGTCCGGACTACTTCTCTTATACTACTAATGCAATTTGAATGAAATGATACAGGATTGATCGGTACCTCAATTTACATTTCCAACAAACTGTCCAATCACCCCTCAATACAACTGCTTAATTGGCTATCAACAGGCGACACATGTGATCACTGATCGCTCTTGTTTTTTCTCTTGTTCAGCTGTCTTTACTTTCCAAGGGACGGTTCTACAGTGTTTTTATCTCGTGTTTTTATATATATTTAACTTTAGGAGATATGTTTGTAAAGTTAAATTTAAAGTGATTTTCAGATCTTTTATTACTATCAAACACTATTTTTGGGCTCAGTTCTACGACTTTTCACCAAATATAGCCACTTTGCGCAAAGTCATCGCAGCAAACTCTTTTACTTGTGTTTTTTGTTGAAAAGAGTATAAAAAATCATTTATTTTGTCTTGCACAATGTATATCTTAAACGGAACGACGGCTGGTAATTTTTTAATTGAAAATATACTGAAACGCAAAATAAACTGTACATAAGGGTTTGCTTAATTTGTCTGATATCTATGTTTGAAATAATACAATATTAGGCAAAATGTTTTAGTTTATTTAATTGCCTTTAAAATGTTATACACTTTTTTTGGAATAGCGGTTTCAATAGATGCACGGAAATATGTTACGCGTGCTATAGGTCAAAATGAAAAATACGCAAAATGTGGTATTGGTGTTACTGTGAATTTCATTAGGTTTATAACTCTCCTAATGGTTTTATTGTGTTATTTTATTACTTTCGGGTGTGGCCACCAGCGTGTTCTATTACCTGTGTAATATGACGTCTCATGGAATTGACGTAACGTTGTACGACGTGTGGGTGAACGTTGTTCCATTCTATCTGCAGAGCATTCTGTAAATCATGCGGATTGTTGGCAACACTCCTTGACACGGCCAGGAAGATTTAAAAAATGTGCTTCATTGCGTTGAGGTCAGGAGAAACGGCAGGCCAAGCCAGGACTTCAACGCCATTGCATTCAGATATTACTGTGTAAGCCGTTCCGTATGTGGACGTGCATTGTCATGCATCAATGTGGCATGAGCGTGCTGATTAATAAATGGAACAGCTATTGGTACCTGATTATTGTACTCGGCTGCACTTACATTGCTATTCACAATGACCAGATCAGTTTTCCTGTTTCCCATGATCCCGCCACAAAACCATAACACTGCCCCCGCCAAACCTGTTTTTCTCCACAACACAGGCGTCTTCCCCTCCCCTCCTAAATACCCTCAGCTTCCATTCATGGTAACTCAGGTTAAACCTTGATTCATCGGTAAAGACAATTTCATCCCACTGATGTCTTTGCCAACGCAGATGCTGTAGTGCCCAGTTCAAACGACAATCGCAATGACGTCGTTGCAGACGCCTCAGAACGGTGTCTCTTCCTCGCTGTAGCGGTAGCGTTTTGGAAACGACTCCTGGTATGCGTCAGTTCTAAAAGACGATCTAGTTGCAAGAAAGTAATGAGAGATGACATGACTATTGACCTCAATGGCGCTCGCATATTTTCGAAAATAAACATAAACTGAGGTTATCACCAACTACAACTCTATGTAAAAACACGCAACATCTACACTTCAACACACAACTCTCTGTAAAAACACGCAACATCTACACTTCAACACACAACTCTCTGTAAAAACACGCAACATCTACACCTCAACACACAACTCTCTGTAAAAACACGGTGCACGGTACACGGTCCACTTGCAAGATATAGAACGTCGTTGGAGAATGCGCAAGCTGGAAACTCTATCGCAATGTCAACCATTGCTGAGGAATAGTAAATAATGACGTTCCAAAATGCGAGTTATAAATCAAACAACAGCAAGCGGAACCGACCTTGAAAGGGTCATAAATAATATCAGATCAGACATTAACATTACCAATTCTCTAGACACCTTTCTGCGTTGAGAAAAAGATCTTAAAGTAGTTTTACCCTTGATGACGGTCATTTTTACTGCATAAAATTGTCTTCCCGAAGCCATAGCAACTAAAGGTTATTGTAATTGTACTTAGCGACATCAGCGTGTTGTTTGCACAAAACAGCTCCTTAGGAAAAAAAGTGTTTTCCCAGGGATAACGGGATGATTTAAGAAACATGTATAAGTTGCATATCGTGTTTAGCTGCAACAATCAAACAAACAAAAAATCATTTGAACATTAGCAAAATGTCGTTCAATTGATTAACATGAATACAAGCAATTTGCGAATTCTAGAATTTTTACGAGGTAAAATTACTCTGTCATGGTCACAGGTTAATGCTGAATGCAAACGTTTGATGAGATCCATAGGATTAGTTGTACATAAGATACCTCTCTTTAAAAAAACTACAGAGCTTCTCCACATACTAGCATAGGTCAGACAGTAAACATAAAACTATTTCCTACTGCCACTGCTGGTACTGCTACTGCCAACTTTACGTTTTTCCTGCTGCCACTGCTGGTACTGCTACTGCCAACCTCACGTTTTCCTACTGCTACTGCTCTTACTGCTACTGCCAACTTCACGTTTTATCTACTGCTACTGCTCTTACTGCTACTGCCAACTTCACGTTTTTCCTACTACTACTGCTCTTACTGCTACTGCCAACTTCACGTTTTTCCTACTACTACTGCTCTTACTGCTACTACCAACTTCACGTTTTATCTACTGCTACTGCTCTCACTGCTACTGCCAACCTCACGTTTTATCTACTGCTACTGCTCTTACTGCTACTGCCAACTTCACGTTTTATCTACTGCTACTGCTCTCACTGCTACTGCCAACCTCACGTTTTATCTACTGCTACTGCTCTTACTGCTACTGCCAACTTCACGTTTTATCTACTGCTACTGCTCTCACTGCTACTGCCAACTTCACGTTTTATCTACTGCTACTGCTCTTACTGCTACTGCCAACTTCACGTTTTATCTACTGCTACTGCTCTCACTGCTACTGCCAACCTCACGTTTTCCTTCTGCTACTGCTTTTACTGCTACTGCCAACTTCACGTTTTATCTACTGCTACTGCTCTCACTGCTACTGCCAACCTCACGTTTTCCTTCTGCTACTGCTCTTACTGCTACTGCCAACTTCACGTTTTTCCTACTGCTACTGCTCTTACTGCTACTGCCAACTTCACGTTTTATCTACTGCTACTGCTCTTACTGCTACTGCCAACTTCACGTTTTTCCTACTACTACTGCTGGTACCGCTACTGCCAACTTCACGTTTTTCCTACTGCTACTGCTCTTACTCCTACTGCCAACTTCACGTTTGATTTAATTTCTACTGCCAACTGCTACTGTGTACTGTTACTACCAACTTCACGTTTGATTTAATTTCTACTGCCAACTGCTACTGTGTACTGCTACTGCCAACTTCACGTTTGATTTAATTTCTACTGCCAACTGCTACAGTGTACTGCTACTGCCAACTTCACGTTTGATTCAATTTTTACTGCCAACTGCTACTGCTAACTTCCTACTAATAACTGATGAACCAGATAAAAGCAGCATAATCAAAGGGAAGAGGCTTAATGTTTGTTTGGTGAGAAAATTACTTTTTGCGATACAATTTTCATTTTACTTATCATTACATTTCTTAATTACGGAACTAGCCATAAAACCAAATGATGAACACTGATCAAAGGTGGGACCAAGATATTTAACGGATTGTTTTTAGAATCGATTGTTTGACCATTGCATTTAAAATCAAGGCTGGTCTGGGATTTTAAAATTTTTCGGGACCCAAATAAAATTGATTCGGTTTTGCCAAGATGCAAGACCAGCTTATTACAGGAAAGTCACTGACTAACAATATCCAAGCCATGACTCAAATTTTTTTCGATGAAATGCTTGTTTTTGGCCGAGACTAGGATTGCTGAATCATCTGCATAGAGTACAAGTTTATTTTTATAGCGGCAGACAAGTCATTCGTGTCTAAAAAAAGCAATGGACCTAAAATTGACGCTTGGTGGACACCACAGGGTACAGTGGCTGTTGAAGACATAACGCCAGAGCTCAACTAATTGGCATCTGTCACCTATAGCTTTCATTTTCATTAAAAGAATAGAATGATTAACTGCGTCAAATGCCTTTTGAAGGTCCAAAAGAACCATGCAAACAAGGTAACCTTTGTCCATTTGAAAACGGATATAATCAGTGAGATGAATGAGGCAAGTATCAGTGGAAAACCCATGCCGAAACCTAAATCCTCAGTAAATGAACATTTTATTAGTAAATAACTTTGTAGAAAATGCGATTTGGAAGCTGTAGTGTAGATTAATTAGAGAGAAACTTTATCATGGAATACTTCAAGTATTTCAGTTTAGCGAAAAAGAAAGAACATAAAAAATCAGCAAATACCTACACCAAAATATCGACATGCACACAGCCTTCTATCATTCGTGGATCAATCGCCGTTCGCAAACCCGGCTAAACGATTATATAGATTCATAGCGGGAGTACGGCCTCCTACTGCCTGGTCAAATTGATATAACCCGAGCCGCTAGTGTCTGGGATACTGGACATACACATGCCAAAAAGACTTTTAATATAAGGTTATTGTTGTTGTTTAAATTTTTCAATCTAGCGAAAATAGTGTGTGTGTGTGTGTGTGTGTGTGTGTGTGTGTGTGTGAACAAAACAATAATAATGAGTATCCAATCAGAAATCGTGAAAGTGTTCAGGCTCTTTAGTGAAAACCATTGCTCACTGTATATGCAGGCTTGGCTCACGGTATGTACGGCTTCGTATATGGATGATCTTAACCAATAAGATGTCGTCAAATTTATCTGCAGTATTATAGTAATAATATAAAACGAAATAATCGGGTATGTTGATTTTGTAATGTTGGTACAGTTGCAAGCGAGTATCATTTCTATTAGTCTCTCCAATGTATAAAGAAATACGAAAAAAGTACTTAAAATGTGTTATCGTAGATGGCCAACTCTTGCTAAATTTAATAACCTGGTGTCATCTGTAAACACGAAACAACTTTTAAATCTGTCTAAATATACTCATTTTTCAAATAAATTGAGACAAGAGACTGAAATTGCCATGATATAGATTTCTAATTATATTTTCCGATAGAATATTAAGATTCAAATGACAATGGTTGAATTGCTTTTCTCTATATTGTTTAGTAGAATAATAATTTAATTTATTTATTATCTCACATAAACATATCTCACACACATATCTTACACAAGCATATCTCACAAAAACATATCTTATACAAACATATCTCACACAAACATATCTCACACAAACATATCTTACACAAGCATATCTCACATAAGCATATCTCACGCAAAAATATCTCACTCAAATATATCTCACACAAATATCTCACACAAGCATATCTCACACAAACATATCTCACACAAACATACCTGACACAAACATATCTCACACAAACATATCTAACACAAGCATATCTCACACAAAAATATCTCACTCAAATATATCTCACACAAACACATCTCACACAAACATATCTCACACAAACATATCTCACACAAACATAATTATCTAACACAAGCATTTCTCACACAAGCATATCTCACAAAAACATTTCTCACACAAACATATCTAAAAAAGTTGCTTATTTGATATTACAAGACTTTATCTGAAATTTATAGAATATTAACATTTCATCGAAGAAAACATGTAATTATGGTTCAATAAACATCAAATAACTATAGATGAATTGCTACTTTATAGATATTGATGGAGATGCCAAATTTAGCATTGTAATGCGTAATTGCTAAATAAACATTGCAGTTGAAAGAGTATCTATTTATACCGTCATGTTGTTCGTCATTTTTAAAACTTAAATTATTTAAATGAATTTGCCTTGGATGTAAGAATACATATTTTGCTCGGTTGGAGAACATGCACATAATGAATGTGGGATCCATCTTGCATTTATACACATGTTTTCAAATTTACCATAAATCTTTCAAATCTTTTTTGTTCAGTATCTCGTTTCATAGCTGTTGATAGTATGTTCAATTACGAAGACACCGAAACTGAAATGAATCAAGAATACTTCTATACCCATTCACCCATGCAAACATTAAATTGTCACAGCAGTGGGCCCTACATGTCGCCGACTCTCATTGATAATATAAAAGAGCGATTAAATTAAATTGTTAATACATTTTGAGGGTAAGAGGGACAATTATTCATTCTTTTTATTGATGAAAATGTCATTCTAGTAACTGTTTTCTAAATTTTCATAGAACATTTCAAGACTCGTTTATTTCGTTTTAACAAATTTTGAGATGTTTTTGAGAGATTTAACACATTCATGTAAAAAATCTTTTATTTTTACAGAAAAACATAACACAACATATTTTATACTGATCGAATGCATCTCGTATTACAGTGACAGAAGCTGCTCATATTATATACACACAGTATGCTTACATGCAAAACAGACCCTCATATAATCATATAATACAAACTGCAACATCTTTTATTAGTAAAGGCATTGCTTAAGATATTTTAGATATCATTTGACCACATTAAGTCATTCTTAAAGTTATGTCAGTGGTCAATGTGACTCGGAATATCTCAGGAAATACAGCTTGTTTATTGAAGCATGTCCACAGAGAAAAACGTTTTACGCCCTCTGAGTACAGTTATATGTAGTAAATACTTATAGAACTGACCAAGCTATAAAATTACATCAATTTTGTAAAGTGTATTTCCATTAATATCCACGCCTTCAAAAATATCTTAAAACTGAGTGCCAATGTCAAGTAAATTTCAATTGCCATGAGGCCGCTCATTTATGACCAAAGTAATGTGCTCTCTACCTGAAGTTACAGTAGTGGTGAATATGGCGTGAAGAAAAAAATCTAAAAAAATAAGAATATGATTCTTAAGTACGTGACCTCCATTACCAACAGACTGATTTTTCTAACCAAGAAGGCTTTCTTTAAAACCAGGTCAAAATTCAATGAAGATCACTGGCATTTCTACAAGGGTTCTTATGGTAAGCCCAGTGGACAATGTCAGGTATAACTTTGTGATATTTCTCCTGATTGTTCATCCGTTCACACAGGTCACACATAGCACGTTGGTAGACAGCTGTAAAACCGGGCGAATAGTACTGACTCTTTTGTTTTAGAATGTCTGCATAGTCATTAACAGACCAAGAAAGTTTTCCTAGAAACTTGCCAAGCCCTTCAATATACTTGAAAGAATCTGTAGATATTACGGTACCTTTAGGGAAAGCCGAAAGAGCTTCTTTATAGCTACCACCTCGGACAATTAGAATAATGTCATAATTAAAATTTTCATAAACTTTTTCTGAAAAGTATTGATGGCAAAATGCATTTTCAAAAGCTAAGAAAAATTTGTAAGTTGTATTCAATAAATTGAAACAATCGTCATGAACGTAATGTGTACCACAATTCCAAGGTTTTCCACAAGATCCTAGAACTTCAACAGGTACATATTTACTCAATATTTCGACGTATTTTTCCCGCAATCCGGATGTATTGCAGTGTGAATTAATCATCAGTGCACCTTGTGTCTTCCGCATTGCGAGCTCCCGGTAATCCCGTTCTATATTCTTCGGATATTTCCGGATTTCTCCGTAAGGTAAAAATATATCAGTGTTGTCTTTATCATAAGTCATTGTCCAGTTAAATCCATATCGCCATTGTGGTTTTTTCCACCAAGCCCCTAGATCCTCAAACGTAATAGGTGCCTCGTGTGCTGCAAAAATCCATATCTGGCCCGGAGGTCGCACAAAACCCACTTTCTCAAACACCCACCTTCCATCAAAAAGTACTGCGTCGCTTTTCGATCTATCTTTTGGGTCCACTGTCATGTTGCAATTGCTGTACTTACATTTTTCAAAGCCGCAATACAAGGCATCTTTTCTGAACCTCAAATATGGCGGGGGATTGTACCAGTTTATAAGATAGCGTTTTTGTTTTGACGAGTTTTCTTTAGTTCTTAGTATTTTATTTACCGGTCTTTTTGGGATTACAAAGGGGTCGAAAGGTTTGGGCTTCCTAGTTGTTGTTGTTGTTGTAGGAAGCTTCTTAAACTGTTCCCGTAGCTCAGCCTGCAGAAAAAAGAATGAAAACAAAATAAATATTTAAAAATTTAGCAGAATAACAATTTCTGTATGTTTTTATTTTCATTAAAAATCAGGGCATTTTTTTTAAATTCCAGATCTATTCATAGCAATTTTAGGAAATCCATGTTTGTTTGGTTTTTTTTCAATAAAAAAAGCAGTTTTTAAGATTTCGTCTGTTTTTATTTTCATTAAAAAATTAAGCAATTTAAAATATTCTTTGTTCACATGACAATCTTAGAAAAATTTCGTTCATTTTCATATACAATCATAGCAATTTTAGAATTTCTGTGTATTGTCATTTCATTCTAATTCATTCCTCTTTAAAATAATGAAGCTGTACTTCCAAAATGTTTGTTTAGAGTTCTTCTCATCATAACAAGTCTTCCATAAAAGGTATTCAGTGTGCTAGAGCGAAACGAACCCGCGAACTATCAGGCAAAAATTAAATCACCTTTAGAAAGACAGTGACCATATTTATCTCCGCCACATAAATTGCACAAAAAGAAGCCAAAGGAAAAAAATCATGGCAACTCGTAGCAAGAAAAACAGCACTTTATGTTTAATATACATGAAAGTAAATAAATAAAATCAAATCATACATTTTCTATTTCCTCGAGGATGAGTTGGGACCTCTTGTCTAAAGAGGAATTGATCATTACTGTACTGACCAACACAATGAGAACTAGCGTCCATATTGCTGAAAAAAAGAAGTTGAAAACCTCAGTTACTATACCGACAAACGTAATCATTACTAGTGTCCATACTACTGTACCGACAACATAATCAGTACTAGTGTCCATACTACAGTACAGACAACATAATCAGTACTAGTGTCCATACTACTGTACCGACAACATAATCAGTACTAGTGTCCATACTACTGTACCGACAACATAATCAGTACTAGCGTCCGAACTACTGTACCGACAACATAATCAGTACTAGCGTCTATACTACTGTACCGACAACATAATCAGTACTAGCGTCCATACTACTGTACAGAAAACATAATCAGTACTAGTGTCCGAACTACTGTACCGACAACATAATCAGTACTAACGTCCGTACTACTGTACCGACAACATAATCAGTACTAACGTCCGTACTACTGTACCGACAACATAATCATTACTAGTGTCCATACAACTGTACCGACAACATAATCAGTACTAACGTCCGTACTACTGTACCGACAACATAATCAGTACTAGTGTCCATACAACTGTACCGACAACATAATCAGTACTAACGTCCGTACTACTGTACCGACAACATAATCAGTACTAGTGTCCATACAACTGTACCGACAACATAATCAGTACTAACGTCCGTACTACTGTACCGACAACATAATCATTACTAATGTCCATACTACTGTACCGACAACATAATCAGTACTAGTGTCCATACTACAGTACAGACAACATAATCAGTACTAGTGTCCGTACTAGAGTACAGACAACATAATCATTACTAGTGTCCGTACTACTGTACCGACAACATAATCAGTACTAGTGTCCATACAACTGTACCGACAACATAATCAGTACTAACGTCCGTACTACTGTACCGACAACATAATCATTACTAGTGTCCATACTACTGTACCGACAACATAATCAGTACTAGTGTCCGTACTAGAGTATAGACAACATAATCAGTACTAGCGTCCGTACTACAGCACCGAAAACATAATCAGTACTAGTGTCCGTACTACTGTACCGACAACATAATCATTACTAGTGTCCGTACTACTGTACCGACAACATAATCATTACTAGTGTCCGTACTACTGTACCGACAACATAATCAGTACTAACGTCCGTACTACTGTACCGACAACATAATCAGTACTAACGTCCGTACTACTGTACCGACAACATAATCATTACTAGTGTCCATACAACTGTACCGACAACATAATCAGTACTAGCGTCCGTACTACAGCACCGACAACATAATCAGTACTAGTGTCCGTACTACTGTACCGACAACATAATCATTACTAGTGTCCGTACTACTGTACCGACAACATAATCAGTACTAACGTCCGTACTACTGTACCGACAACATAATCATTACTAGTGTCCATACTATTGTACCGACAACATAATCAGTACTAATGTCCATACTACAGTACAGACAACAAAATCAGTACTAGTGTCCATACTACTGTACCGACAACATAATCAGTACTAGTGTCCATACAACTGTACCGACAACATAATCAGTACTAGCGTCCGTACTACAGCACCGACAACATAATCAGTACTAGTGTCCGTACTACTGTACCGACAACATAATCAGTACTAGTGTCCGTACTACTGTACCGACAACATAATCGGTACTAACGTCCGTACTACTGTACCGACAACAAAATCAGTACTAGTGTCCGTACTACTGTACCGACAACATAATCAGTACTAACGTCCGTACTACTGTACCGACAACATAATCAGTACTAACGTCCGTACTACTGTACCGACAACATAATCAGTACTAACGTCCGTACTACTGCACCGACAACATAATCAGTACTAGTGACCGTACTACTGTACCGACAACATAATCAGTACTAACGTCCGTACTACTGCACCGACAACATAATCAGTACTAGTGACCGTACTACTGTACCGACAACATAATCAGTACTAGCGTTCGTACTACTGTACCGACAACATAATCAGTACTAACGTCCGTACTACTGTACCGACAACATAATCAGTACTAGCGTCCGTAGAACTGTACCGACAACATATTAAGTACTAGTGTCCGTCCCACTGTACCGACAACATAATCAGTAATAGCGTTCATACTACTGTACCGACAACATAATCAGTACTAGCGTCTATACTACTGTATCGACAACATAATCAGTACTAGTGTCCATACTACTGTACAGACAACATAATCAGTACTAGTGTCCGTACTACTGTACCGACAACATAATCAGTACTAGCGTCGATACAACTGTACCAACAACATAATCAGTACTAGCGTCGATACTACTGTACACACAGAATAATCAGTACTAGTGTCCATATTACTGTACAGACAACATTATCAGTACTAGTGTCCGTATCAACTGTTCTGATCTGAGTTAAATAACAGTATCAACTGTTCTGATCTGAGTTAAGTACCACATCAACTGTTCTGATCTGAGTTAAGTACCACATCAACTGTTCTGATCTGAGTTACGTAACAGTATAAATTGTTCTGATCTGAGTTAAGTACCATATCAACTGTTCTGATTTAAGTTAAGTACCATATCAACTGTTTTGATCTGAGTTAAGTACCAGTATCAACTGTTCTGATCTGAGTTAAATAACAGTATCAACTGTTCTGATCTGAGTTAAATACCACATCAACTGTTCTGATCTGAGTTAAGTACCATATCAACTGTTCTGTTCTGAGTTAAGTACCAGTATCAACTGTTCTGATCTGAGTTAAATACCACATCAACTGTTCTGATCTGAGTTAAGTACCAGTATCAACTGTTCTGATCTGAGTTAAGTACCAGTTTCAACTGTTCTGATCTGAGTTAAGTACCAGTATCAACTGTCCTGATCTAAGTTAATTAACAGTATCAACTGTTCTGATCTGAGTTAAGTAACAGTATCAACTGTTCTGATCTGAGTTAAGTAACAGTATCAATTGTTCTGATCTGAGTTAAGTACCATATCAACTGTTCTAATTTAAGTTAAGTACCATATCAACTGTTCTGATCTGAGTTAAGTAACAGTATCAACTGTTCTGATCTGAGTTAAGTACCATATCAACTGTTCTGATCTGAGTTAAGTACCAGTATCAACTGTTCTGATCTGAGTTAAGTACCATATCAACTGTTCTGATCTGAGTTAAGTACCAGTATCAACTGTTCTGATCTGAGTTAAGTACCAGTATCAACTGTTCTGATCTGAGTTAATCACTAGTATCAACTGTACTGATCTGAGTTAAGTACCACATCAACTGTTCTGATCTGAGTTAAGTAACAGTATCAATTGTTCTGATCTGACTTAAGTACCATATCAACTGTTCTGATTTAAGTTAAGTACCATATCAACTGTTTTGATCTGAGTTAAGTAACAGTATCAATTGTTCTGATCTGAGTATAGTACCAGTATCAACTGTTCTGATCTGAGTTAAGTAACAGTATCAACTGTTATGATCTGAGTTAAGTACCAGTATCAACTGTTATGATCTGAGTATAGTACCAGTATCAACTGTTCTGATCTGAGTTAAGTACCAGTATCAACTGTTCTGATCTGAGTATAGTACCATATCAACTGTTATGATCTGAGTTAAGTACCAGTATCAACTGTTCTGATCTGAGTTAAGTACCAGTATCAACTGTTCTGATCTGAGTTAAGTAACAGTATCAACTGTTATGATCTGAGTATAGTACCAGTATCAACTGTTCTGATCTGAGTTAAGTAACAGTATTAACTGTTCTGATCTGAGTTAAGTACCAGTATCAACTGTTCTGATCTGAGTTAAGTACCAGTATCAACTGTTCTGATCTGAGGTAATTACTAGTATCAACTGTACTGATCTGAGTTAAGTACCAGTATCAACTGTTATGATCTGAGTATAGTAACAGTATCAACTGTACTGATCTGAGTTAAGTACCAGTATCAACTGTTATGATCTGAGTATAGTAACAGTTTCAACTGTTCTGATCTCAGTTAAGTAACAGTATGAACTGTTCTGATCTCAGTTAAGTAACAGTATCAACTGTTCTGATCTGAGTTAAGTACCACCACAACTGTTCTGATCTGAGTTAAGTAACTGTATCAACTGTTCTGATCAAACAGACTATGGCAAAAGTATCAACTGTTTTAACAGAATAAGGCACCAGTGTAAATTGCTCTGATCCGACATAGTTTTAGAATAGTGTCAACTGTACTTATCAAATATTGCAAGTTTATTCCACTGAAAATAGACCTATGGTCTTAGAATATAATTTTACAGAATAAACGTAGGTAAGCCTTGAACTATCCATGAAACCCTTATTAGAAAAAGCACAAACAAAGTGAGTCTATCCACTGTAAACCAGTTTATTAAGAATCAAGCTGATTTATATCAAATGCATAATTCAATGTAAAGAAATAGCTTAAGATTACCTAAACAAAAAGTTGTACCTCGCATCTGTTTGCAAGAAGGTATTATTTCGCCACTGTGAATAGACTGTCTAGGATTTTAAGTTACATCAATTTTGCATAATGATCAAATATACTGTAAATTTATTCAGCTATAAGCCATTTAGTGCCCATGTGGCTACATAATCTAAACATCACAAAATGAAACATGACATATAAGACTGATATACCAGCATAAACACAACTTTACAAAATCGAGAAAGGCTGTTGCTTAGATTTTTATCATCGATGCAGGGGGTCAAACGTATTTCGATTAGACAAGATTTTAAACGAGGTTATAGCAGCTTATTCACACAAGAAGAATTACTTCTCAATGACTTTTTTCAATCTCTAATGTATAGTTAAAATTATAATCAGCAAAACAACTGATAATTTACACGAATTTTGAGAAAATCTGGCAAGAACATATTTGAACTTTGGTTTAACGGTGCCGCAGCGCTCTAAGGGTCTATACCGTTCATCACGCTTTAGTCTAGGCAGAGTATTATTTCAAAAAATCAGCAACATATTATAAGAACTTGTACTGGAAACAGAGTGTACTGATCATTCATTCCTAATTATAAGTTTTTAAACTATTCTGAAGGGATTCAATTTTCTGTAACTGAGTTGCTTTAAACTATTTTGAAGGGATTCACTTTTCTGTAAATGAATTGCTTTGAACTATTTTGCAGGGATTCACTTTTCTGTAACTGAGTTGCTTTGAACTATTTTGCAGGGATTCACTTTTCTGTAACTGAGTTGCTTTGAACTATTTTGAAGGGATTCACCTTTCTGTAACTGAGTTGCTTTGAACTATTTTGCAGGGATTCACTTTTCTGTAACTGAGTTGCTTTGAACTATTTTGCAGGGATTCACTTTTCTGTAACTGAAGAGCTTTAATTTATTTTGAAGGGATTCACTTTTCTGTAACTGAGTTGCTTTAAACTATTTTGAAGGGATTCACTTTTCTGTAACTGAGTTGCTTTGAACTATTTTGCAGGGATTCACTTTTCTGTAACTGAGTTGCTTTAAACTATTTTGAAGGGATTCACTTTTCTGTAAATGAATTGCTTTAAACTATTTTGAAGGGATTCACTTTTCTGTAAATGAATTGCTTTAAACTATTTTGAAGGGATTCACTTTTCTGCGAATGAGCTACTTTAATATGGTCTGTATACTAGTTACTGGTAATTTATTATTACCGGTGACGTCAGCTATGACTTAATTGGAGTAATTGCTCGGACATTCTTTGTTTCATGATTTGCAACAGAAAACTTCTTTTGTATAAAAGATTACGTATCATTACAACAAAATAACATACAAGTGTGATACAATAATAAATGAAACAACACGAATGATGATAACATACTGTCAAAATATTGCGTCCGATGAACAGGAATGCATAATAGATTGAGATGACAACTTCTTTTGTGGTTCGAAAATTACATTTGTTTAACAGAACAACATGTTTCATTAACAGGACGAAATGCAATTAAACAGAGCAAAATTTCATTTAAATATGACGAGATAACTTATTCACAGAACACTTACTTCAGTGAATAGGACGGCATTATGATTTGATAAATCAAACCAATAGTCTAAAATTACATTTACTGTGAAAAGACAACATAAAGATACCACAAAACAACATATTTATTTCGACCAGTTTGCATTATATGTTATTTGGGTTTTTGAGTGATATATGTGGATATATTACCTGCCAAGATTTTATATCACCCGAACCATTAGGCGAGGGTGATATTTTATCTTGGAAGGTAATACATCCACATATATCACTCATAAACCCAAATAATAATTTTATTACCCTTCCCCTGCTGAGTAAGACGATTTTTAAATTAATCATTGCTATTTCAAATCAAACGTCGAAATACGATTCCCTTTAGGGCCCCTTCACCTCAAAATGACGTCACAACATAATTTGTGCTGGCGAAAAGCGATATTTTCCCAGAAGTGATATGTTTGTTTGAATATTAAATTTATATCTTTAATGAAAGCCATAAATTTGGGTTAATATTTCCCCGCATTCAGTAAAGATTATTTTCTTAAACTTTTTTTAAATTTTTATTTCAATAGTTCGTCTATATAGATCTACATGAAGTATTTGCTTTCGTACCTAACGAATGTAAACAAGAGAAAAGGAGTAGTCGGTTGAAGAATTAATATCAAGGTTTGGCGAGGTCATATTTGTTTCAAATACTACTGAGAATATTTATCATTACTCTATTTTGGTAAATATATTTTATTTGCCAATTAAAAAGTGTTTGTATATCGAAATTTACACTTTACAACATCGAACCGTACGCGCATCGTCACAGCGCATGTTGTTTACAACGTGGGGTACCCAAAAGGGGAATTTAAAGAGGCTGTACTCCAGATGTGACTTAAAAAATTTTTTTCATAAATTATATATTAGATGCCGTGAGATTATAACAACATAATATTTTACTTCAAAACTGATTATAAAAGTCAAAATAGAATAGAAAAAATATTTTCGCTCCAGCCTGATTTGAACTCTGGACCCTCATGTTAACAAAATATTTCCAACGCTTGTACTGTCACCACCATCGCCGCATGTGATGTTACAGATATTTACTTTAAATCTTATACGATATAGTTATACCGTCGCGTTACGGTATAGCACTTTGAAAGGGAAAAAATCAATTTATAATGTAATTATTTGACTTATTTTTCGTCATTAAGTTATTTTTTAAGCATTAGTCATAAATATTACAAGAAATTTATAATACAGAAAATTTTCTCTTTTTTTGTCATCTGGAGCACAGCCCCTTTAATGTGTATATTACCTGTCTGGCTCGGTAATATCAATTTCTTTCGACGGATTAATAGCCAATCAAAAAGGAGAAAAAAATCTGGAAGGGTAATAAAACAATTTATTGCCGTAACAATACATCATCAAAGTTGTAAACATAAAACAGTCATGGCGTTCCATACGCTCGTGCGGTTTTTTCATTCATGTCATTATATTCAGTTAAGATGATATGTTGTTCTGTGCCAAAGTCATTATATTCAGTTAAGATGATATGTTGTTCTGTGCCAAGGTCATTATATTCAGTAAAGATGATTTGTTGTTCTGTGCCAAGGTCATTATATTCAGTAAAGATGATATGTTGTTCTGTGCCAAGGTCATTGTATTCAGTTAAGATGATATGTTGTTCAGTGCCAAGGTCATTATATTCAGTTAAAATGACATGTTGTTCGGTGCCAAACTCATTATATTCAGTTAAGATGATATGTTGTTCTGTGCCAAGGTTATTATATCAGTTAAGATGACATGTTGTTTGGTTCCAAAAACATTATATCAGTTAAGATGATATGTTGTTCTGTGCCAAGGTCATTGTATTCAGTTAAGATGATTTGTTGTTCTGTGCCAAGGTCATTATATTCAGTAAAGATGATATGTTGTTCTGTGCCAAGGTCATTGTATTCAGTTAAGATGATATGTTGTTCAGTGCCAAGGTCATTATATTCAGTTAAAATGGCATGTTGTTTCGTGCAAAAGTCATTATATTCAGTTAAGATGATATGTTGTTCGGTGCAAAAGTCATTATATTCAGTTAAGATGATTTGTTGTTCTGTGCCAAGGTCATTATATTCAGTTAAGATGATATATTGTTCTGTAAAAAAGCCATTAAATTCAGTTAAGATGATATGATGTTCTGTGCCAAAGTCATTATATTCAGTTAAGATGATATGTTGTTCTGTAAAAAAGTCATTATATTCAGTTAAGATGATATGATGTTCTGTGCCAAAGTCATTATATTCAGTTAAGATGATATGTTGTTCAGTGCCAAGGTCATTATATTCAGTTAAGATGATATGATGTTCTGTGCCAAAGTCATTATATTCAGTAAAGATGATATGTTGTTTAGTGCCAAGGTCATTATATTCAGTAAAGATGATATGTTGTTCAGTGCCAAGGTCATTATATTCAGTAAAGATGATATGTTGTTCTGTGCCAAGGTCATTATATTCAGTAAAGATGAAATGTTGTTCAGTGCCAAGGTCATTATATTCAGTTAAGATGACATGTTGTTCGGTGCTAAACTCATTATATTCAGTTAAGATGATATGTTGTTCGGTGCAAAAGTCATTATATTCAGTTAAGATGATATGTTGTTCTGTGCCAAGGTCATTATATTCAGTAAAGATGATTTGTTGTTCTGTGCCAAGGTCATTATATTCAGTAAAGATGATATGTTGTTCTGTGCCAAGGTCATTGTATTCAGTTAAGATGATATGTTGTTCAGTGCCAAGGTCATTATATTCAGTTAAAATGACATGTTGTTTCGTGCAAAAGTCATTATATTCAGTTAAGATGATATGTTGTTCTGTGCCAAGGTCATTATATTCAGTTAAGATAATATGTTGTTCAGTGCCAAGGTCATTATATTCAGTTAAAATGACATGTTGTTTCGTGCAAAGGTCATTATATTCAGTAAAGATGATATGTTGTTCTGTGCCAAGGTCATTATATTCAGTTAAGATGATATGTTGTTCAGTGCCAAGGTCATTATATTCAGTTAAAATGACATGCTGTTCGGTGCCAAACTCATTATATTCAGTTAAGATGATATGTTGTTCTGTGCCAAGGTTATTATATCAGTTAAGATGACATGTTGTTTGGTTCCAAAAACATTATATTCAGTTAAGATGATATGTTGTTCTGTGCCAAGGTCATTGTATTCAGTTAAGATGATTTGTTGTCCTGTGCCAAGGTCATTATATTCAGTAAAGATGATATGTTGTTCTGTGCCAAGGTCATTGTATTCAGTTAAGATGATATGTTGTTCAGTGCCAAGGTCATTATATTCAGTTAAAATGACATGTTGTTTCGTGCAAAAGTCATTATATTCAGTTAAGATGATATGTTGTTCGGTGCCAAAGTCATTATATTCAGTTAAGATGATATGTTGTTCGGTACAAAATTCATTATATTCAATTAAGACGATATGTGTTTCATTTGGTAAATTATTATATCGAACTTTTATTTTATTTTGTTGTAATGATACGTCATCATTTCTACAAAAAAAAGTTGTTCTGTTTCCAAGGCATGATCTCATGTCCAGAATTATATTATCCAGTTTTCAGGACATTATAATTAGTCAGAACTGCTCGGAATATGTTATTTTGTCAGAAAGACAAGTTGTTATTCTTGGTGGAGATTCTTCTATATTCTCTTATTATGTTGTCCTTTTCCAACGGTGTAGTATTTTGTTAAATCTATATTATATTGTAATTGAATAGAAAGTTATTGAGTCAATGAAATGAAGAGATCTTTTTACAGAGCGTGTATTTGTCTAGGATGTATACTGTTCTGTCAAGAAACTAACACAATGAGCCCAAATAATAAGCTGCTATTTGAAAATTTATAGCCGGAACAATACATCATCACAGTTGTAAACATAAGACAGCACTGGCGTTCCTGCATTATCGGTTCGAAGTCCAGCGCGTTACCATTAGACCACCGTTCCAACGAATGTATGCCATTTGCAGTTACTTAGTATACGGTTATACGTTTATCTCGGACATTGCGTCACATTGTCATTCGTCTCTCACCTCTGACTCAGAGCAAATCATGTAGTCAGTTCCTTGCAGTACAGTTGGTCATTACTGGTTAGATATGCGGGAACACCAGTGAGGTGGACTGACCGTCGAGTTATGGCCAATATGATGTTGAAATCGACGTGAGAAACCAAAACAAACTAAACAAAACCAAAACGGTTATACGCGCTAGCCAAATTTTATGTTTTATGAATCCAAACATCATTCGTACAGTTTGGACTATTGCTCAGCCACTAGTGACTATGACTTTTTCGCTTGAATCAAGTTTTATATTCAATTACGCCATTTACTCTATCTTACTTTTTTGCCTCGCTTCAATTTTTTTCCAATCAAAATACGTTTGACCCCCTAAATGGTGACTATGCATATAAGTATACTTAATACTGTATCAATTTTCAATTTAGTAAATCATGTAGCCAAAAATTGCCTTGAAAAAAGTGCACTGCTGCTTAGAAGGTATTAGTTCGACACTGTGAGTAGACTTTCAAGGATTTCAAGTTACTTCATCCATGTATAAAGGTTAATTCTGTAGACATATAAAGGTTAGTTCTGTAGACATATAAAGGTTAATTTTGTAGACATATAAAGGTTACTTCTGTAGACATATAAAGGTTAATTCTGTAGACATATAAAGGTTAATTCTGTAGACATATAAAGGTTACTTCTGTAGACATATAAAGGTTAATTCTGTAGACTTACTTGTTTGCAGGGAATATTTATTACAAGCACGTTTAAATAGTAGAACATATCTTGTAGATATCCGTTTCATAACCATCTGAGGGTAGGCGATGCGGAATCCCAAAATGGCATCATAAAATTGTATCCAAGTAATGTCTTTATCAAATATCCACCATAGACTCTTGAAAAAAAAAATCAATAAAATATCCTACATATTCAAATTTGTTTTGTTGGATTACTTGGGAAATGCCAAGTTCACGCAAATAAGTTTCTGAATGTTTCACAAATTTAGACACGCATGTAAAACTTTTGACTGTCAATACTCACCAAGAGAGGAGTGTACACACCTAGGTGAACAGTCATGCGTGTTTTCGTTTTTCAGTGTACCATGTTGCAGGTCTTTTCTTAAAGATCTTATTTTTTTCATCAGATTAACCATTGAATATAGCAATGCATTAATAAATGAATCGACGTTCGTGTTTTTCATTAGTTGTCATCTTATGTTAAAAGCAAATTTAAAATGAAAACTTCAACCAACAATTTGACATGCAGAATTTATCTTTCACAAATATTTTTTTTAACTAAAATGTAACTTGTGTTAGAGAAGGCAAAACTATAAACACTTTCTTTTAATATTTACCTTCAAAATAATGTTGCTTACAACGAGTTTGCTTGTAGAATATATACTAAAATAAAAGATTGTACAGACAACCCTAATACAAGCTCCTGTTGGTTTTATAACTTTAGCCCTTACGTCGATCTTAACAAATCAGTTGATTTAGCCGTTACGTCGATCTTAACAAATCAGTTGATTTGGCCGTTACGTCGATCTTAACAAATCAGTTGATTTGGCCGTTACGTCGATCTTAACAAATCAGTTGATTTGGCCGTTACGTCGATCTTAACAAATCAGTTGATTTGGCCGTTACGTCGATCTTAACAAATCAGTTGATTTGGCCGTTACGTCGATCTTAACAAATCAGTTGATTTGGCCGTTACGTCGATCTTAACAAATCAGTTGATTTGGCCGTTACGTCGATCTTAACAAATCAGTTGATTTAGCCGTTACGTCGATCTTAACAAATCAGTTGATTTGGCCGTTACGTCGATCTTAACAAATAAGTTGATTTAGCCGTTACGTCGATCTAAACAAATCAGTTGATATGGCCGTTACGTCGATCTTAACAAATCAGTTCATTTAGATAGTCTGTAACAATACGTTGAATATGAAAATGATAATAACACATTATTACAATCTCAAAAAATCTCACCAGTATCACAAAAATGTTTCTTATATTTTCGAATATCATTTTCATTGGGCTGCCCATTGTGGGTGTTATATATATATGTCCTTTAACATCTTTTAACTCACATGAAAAAAGTTATGAATGCAGTATATGCCGGTTAACTGGTTCTAAATATTTCTAAACTTCATGAATAATTCAATTAATACCATACAGGTATATAGCTATGCTCGAACTGTCCTCAATCAACTGTGAACTTTAGATGTAAAGTAAATCTGGTTCTTCCTTTGAACGTTCGGGAAGAAAGATTTTAAGCTTTCCCTTTAAAACTTCCAAATGAATAGAATGAGCCTGTTTTAGATCATTATAAAATGAAGGGCGTGTATTTGACATAATATATTGATCATTTGATAAGCTTTTATTTAGTTTCTCGGGTACTTCTCCTGTCATTTGCCGAGACTGTATCTCTGAATTATAATCTTTTCAAATAAACTGGGAATCAAAGGAAAGCTCAGTGATGTTATAACTAAGTATACATTAATAAAAACCAAATTTGCATATACGCAGCCATGTCTGGATAAATATATTAAAATTAAGTCATTTAAACTGTTAAATTGTGTTCTGTTGAGCGTTAATGTGCGGTTTCATTTATTTATTTATTTATTTATTTATTTATTTATTTATTTATTTATTTATTTATAAGTCGTATTTTCTAAGTAGTTTTTCACTTTTTTGGGGGTAAAAATATATAAGGCGTTTCACATGCCCTAACCAGGGTAAAGATAATGTTACATGGTTAGTGACAAACGTTTACTTTGAATACTGCAACGTTTCACATGCCCTAACCAGGGTAAAGATAATGTTACATGGTGACAAACGTTTACTTTGAATACTGCAACGTTTCACATGCCCTAACCAGGGTAAAGATAATGTTACATGGTGACAAACGTTTACTTTGAATACTGCAACGTTTCACATGCCCTAACCAGGGTAAAGATAATGTTACATGGTTAGTGACAAACGTTTACTTTGAATTCTGCAATGTTTCACATGCCCTAACCAGGGTAAAGATAATGTTACATGGTGACAAACGTTTACTTTGAATACTGCAACGTTTCACATGCCCTAACAAGGGTAAAGATAATGTTACATGGTTAGTGACAAACGTTTACTTTGAATACTGCAACGTTTCACATGCCCTAACCAGGGTAAAGATAATGTTACATGGTGACAAACGTTTACTTTGAATACTGCAACGTTTCACATGCCCTAACAAGGGTAAAGATAATGTTACATGGTTAGTGACAAACGTTTACTTCCTTTTACACAAGTCAGTTTTAGCAAATAGTTGTCTTTTCTGAGAGGAAATTGACACTCAGTTTATTCTCGTGAAATATAGCTATAGCCACTCAAAAGCGACTTTACCTCAGGCAGGGTTATAGTTCAAGAGCATATAACAAAATATCAGGTAGATTTTATTGAAAATTTGAAATATATATCTTTTTTGTACACAAAGACGTGAAATAAAAGTTCGTAAATTCAATAGCTATGAAACAACATGAATATGACACCCTGATACAGACAGCTAAAGTTCTTTTTGTTTCTTCCGAGGCATACGAACAGTAATGATCGTGATTGCTACAAATCCTTATATTCATTATGCAAGCAAACAGGAGGACTCAAGTCCCTTCTAGAACCAGTGGACGAAAAATGGCTTTATATATTTATTTGCAAATTAGGGGAGGATTTTCTTCTAAAACTTCTGATATGAATAAAATATTTGTTGATCAGTAGAAGCTGTTTTGAACTTGAGTAATTTGATGATTTTAGTGAATTATGTACATTTTGATAATACAGTTCCAAATATGTTACTGACAATTACCAGTACCCAAGAAGAAAAAAGTACTTCAATGTAAATCATTTCTCCGAAAGCAGATAGTTTGTTTTTGTTTTTTGTTTTGTCGTATACGGCAAAATGTGCTTGGTTTATGAAAGGATTAAATTATCAAAATACTTTACGCCAAGTCAAATGGCGAACGCACTTTGCACTCGTTATAACTTCTCCTTATTGAGCTGTAACCTACACATAAACAGCAAAGTTTCTTTATAGCTAGGTGTATATGCATTAGTTTGAACATTTGCATAAGTTCGCGATAATGTTATATTTTTGATAATTCTAAAGACATGATCGTATCAAAATGTTTCTGTTTAATCTCACAGCTCATTAACTTTATTATGTCTCTTTTACAGTAGTTTTACAATGTCGCTCACAGGCAAATGACTCCACCTTGTTAAAAGCGTCAAGAAGCTAATACGCTGCTAATGGTCTGTTTATTCATGAAGCATGGCTACATGCAGGGCGTTGGTAAAGTTTGATTCACAGCCAAAGGGGTCACTAAACTGTTACCATACGAGTAAAGTCACTATTTATTACGAAAACAAAATAATTTAAATATTTGTTTTGTAAAATAAAGTCAGCTGTCTATCAAATTATGATTAGTTTGTGATCTGACACTGAAATTTTACTGACTTCTTTCAATGTTGATTAAATAAATTCATCTATTTTATGTCACTATTGCATTTCCGTAAATTTCGAACTATTTAAGTACTACATGTACTCTTAAACTTAGAATAAACGAAATCTTCACATTTTTCCATCAGTTAACATTCTGTTTCAAGCAAGCAGAAGTTTACTAGTAAAATGGCATGTATCAGAATGAAGAATTTTTTTATATCATTTGCCTGCTTTGTCTGTGTGGATAATTATAAACAGACGGAACCGTTAGCTTAATGTTTATCGCGAGCTTATGCAAATGTTCACACTAATGCATACACACCTTTATATCATAAAGACAGTTCCTGTCTATGAAGTACTAGAATACATTGTTGAGGCACACAAAATTTGAAGTAAATGGCTGACTGGCTGCGATTACCTTTTTAAACCATCATCGCGTGCTTGAAACTTCTTAACCAACCCTCTTTTCAGTAGAAAGTATGATCGCTGAATGCATTTGTATTAAAAGGGCGTGTAAATTCGGCGAGAATACGCTTTTGAAAACCGCCAAAGTTATTCAAAACAGTTTTATATCATTGAATCAGAAGAATGTATTCATAGGAATGGCTCGTTCATAACTATGAAATATCATAAATGGGAAACAACGTTTTTAAGAAAAGGATTACAGCTTTCAGGTAAGTGTACTCTTGATATCTTATTTAAGTGTAAGCACATATATCATTTCCTGTGAGAATGAAATAGTTTTAGGGAAGTTACTCAACGATTTCAGGAAACACGAGCTTACTGAGCCACGTTAATTAGTTGAAGAACCCATTTAAGGGTGTACCAATCAGTCAGACCATTGCTCAGATATCAGTCTGTTACTATATGGCTTCCCGAATACCTGCCGTAAAGGTCAGTTGATTATTTAGAACACTGTTACCGCTGCTGAAAGAGCCATTCTCTCGAGCTAATGAGACTTCTTTCTTCTTTAACATAGTCACGTTCCGATACCATTACCGTATATATATAAGGCGCCAGGTCACGTATTTTGTGACAGTAACGTCCTGAGTCTTGTCGTAACATTTAGGTCTAGTGTTTAGTTGGGACAGTCTAGGACCGATTGTTATAGTGATAGTAAAGCACTGAGTCTTGTCGTAACAGTAACGCCCTAAATCTTGTCGTGATGATAACGTCCTAAACCCTGTCGTGACAGAAGCGTCTTGAGCCTTGTCGTAACAGTCACGTCCCGAGTCTTGTCGATAAGTAACCTCTTGAGTCTTGTCGTGACAGTCATGACCTGGGTCTTGTCGTAACAGTCACGCCCTGTGTCTTGTACTAACAGTCACGTCCTGAGTCTTGTACTGACAGTCATGATCTGAGTCTTGTCGTAATAGTCACGCCCTGTGTCTTGTACTAACAGTCACGTCCTGAATCTTGTACTAACAGTCACGTCCTGAGTCATGTACTTACAGTCACATCATGAGTCTTGTACTAACAGTCACGTCATGAGTCTTGTACTAACAGTCACGTCCTGAGTCTTGTACTGACAGTCAGATCATGGGTCTTGTACTAACAGTAACTTCCTGAGTCTTGTACTGACAGTCAAATCATGAGTCTTGTTGTAACAGTCACGGCATGAGTCTTGTACTAACAGTCACGTCCTAAATCTTGTACTTACAGTCACATCATGAGTCTTGTACTAACAGTCAAGTCATGAGTCTTGTACTAACAGTCACATCATGAGTCTTGTACTAACAGTCACGTCATGAGTCTTGTACTTATAGTCACGCCCTGTGTCTTGTACTAACAGTCACGTCCTGAGTCTTGTACAGACAGTCACGTCATGAGTCTTGTACTAACAGTCACGTCATGAGTCTTGTACTAACAGTCACGTCATGAGTCTTGTACTAACAGTCACGTCATGAGTCTTGTACTAACAGTCACGTCATGAGTCTTGTACTGACAGTCACGTCATGAGTCTTGTACTAACAGTCACGTCATGAGTCTTGTACTAACAGTCACGTCATGAGTCTTGTACTGACAGTCACGTCATGAGTCTTGTACTAACAGTCACGTTATGAGTCTTGTACTAACAGTCACGTCATGAGTCTTGTACTGACAGTCATGTCCTGAGTCTTGTACTAACAGTCACGTCATGAGTCTTGTACTAACAGTGACGTTATGAGTCTTGTACTAACAGTCACGTCATGAGTCTTGTACTAACAGTCACGTCATGAGTCTTGTACTAACAGTCACGTCATGAGTCTTGTACTGACAGTCACGTCATGAGTCTTGTACTGACAGTCACGTCCTGAGTCTTGTACTGACAGACACATCATGAGTCATGTACTAACAGTCACGTCATGAGTCTTGTACTGACAGTCACGTCCTGAGTCTTGTACTGACAGTCACGTCATGAGTCATGTACTAACAGTCACGTCCTGAGTCTTGTACTGACAGTCACGTCCTGAGTCTTGTACTGACAGTCACGTCATGAGTCTTGTCATGAGTCTTGTACTAACAGTCACGTCATGAGTGTTGTACTAACAGTCACGTCATGAGTCTTGTACTAACAGTCACGTCCTGAATCTTGTCTTAACAGTACTTTCCTGAGTCTTGTTGTGACAATAAAGTCCTGAGCCTTGTTACAGTTACGTTATTGGTCTTGCCATGACAGTGACGTCCTGAGTTTGTTGTGACAGTCACGTCCTGAGTCTTTTTAATTTGTCTTTATCATGCTGATTCTGATAAAACGGAATTGTAGTGATTTTATTTCAGTTAATGGTAGAGCAGTCATGTTGTCTGAATATAGAACTTTAGCAAATAGTCGACAAACAAATTGATGGGTGTGTTTCAAGTACAGACTAAGTATAATACTTTTATGGATTTAACGAGTAAACATTACGTATCTAGCCAGACATAAGTGATGGTGTTCCATAAAAATGTTTTGTAAACAGAAGAATGTAAACTTATTATTTAACTAGTCTGAGATATTCTTGTTATATCACTGATACGCCAACACTCTGAGATATTCTTGTTATATCACTGATACGCCAACACACTGAGATATTCTTGTTATATCACTGATACGTCAAAACTCGTTTCATACTGTATTCTTTTATATCCAGTGTCCAATCCTATACATACTCAGTTATTCAATATAAATTTAATGAATAAGCAAGGGCTCTTTTTAATAGGGATGTCAAAAATTTATTAAAAAGTCAACGCTAACGCCCTCAGAGATTTTAGTAATGTCCAAAATCAATTCATCAATTCTTTACCCCCAATTAAGTTTATGTTAGGTGACATTTCCCACCTAATTTAATAAAAGGTTTATGTCATTCATTAGCATAATTGAGTGTTTTGAATAGATTTTATTGGACCAGTCTAACACAAACAACATGTTCATTTATTGTAAATAAATAATGTCTTCTATCTACCTATTCCAGCTTATTTATCGTCGGTACCGGTTGCCCATACGACCGACGCCCCCTAAAGTGTTTAGTTACTTTAGGTTATAGGGGAATTAGGAAGATGAAGAAAGCATGGCGATCCAGAGACACCCCTGGTTCCTTGAGATGTTCAGTGAATAGCATCGATACATGGGACGTACGTTTAACGTCTCGTCTGCGGGACAATTAGTAGCGTAAGAGGAGAAGCACGGGACAGAACTCGTAAATTCTAAATAACATGCCCATTTAAATCCTGTCTTATTTGTTTGATCTTTTTTTTCGTTTTATAGGTGACGAGTGCATAGAAGAACATCGATAAAACAATGTACTGAAAGTAAACTGCCGAAACACAGATGATAAAATGTGAATAATCCCTAAAAATTCCAATAATGTCAAAGTCCAGGAATTGTGACAATATCCTTGAACATCGGTTGTCTGTCTAGACTTTTGAAGGGCTCAAAGATTAAAAATGTTTCAGTAACCGTGTATGGACGTTAGTAATTTCGCAGAGACAGAGGAGGACTGAATAATTGAGCAGACGACTGTGAATAGTTGAGCAGACGACTGTGAATAGTTGAGCGGGAGATAGTGGTTAGTTAAGATTTACAGAGATGATCAAGTACAAGCCAAGACTAAGTACCAGGTCTTTCCTCTGTAAAGCTATCAAAATTCCAGTATTTGTGCCTCCTGTGTTGATCATTGTGAATATTTATGTCATTCTGATGGGACCTCCATGCAAACTCGATGACACAGCAGATCCGTGTAAGTATACTTCCATTATTACCTTTTTTTATTGTTTCAGATGATTGCATTTTGTTAGTCTAAACAGAATTTTTCAAACATCTCAAATAGTTACATCCATTAACGAATATAATAATCTGATAAATATTGAATGCTTAAATAAGTTACTACAGAGGAGATTCAGACCAACGTTTAGCTGATTATTTCAACAATATACAGGATTCTATGAATGATGTGAATAAGTTAATTCTCCTGAACTATGTACAATATTTATTGCCTGGAAAAAAAGGAGTTATAGTACATTCACGTACTTTTGTATTACAAACAAACTGAGAAATTATCAAATGAACTTGGAAGACTACAATAAAGGATGACAAAATAACCTATGTAATTATCGAGGCATAATTGAGTTTGGTTTCCTTTTTTCTAAAGCAGATGTTGTTTTCTTGTTTCACTATTCAAAAAAAAAACCCGGCCAGTTACTATAAACTGGGGTATCTTTATAGATTATGAAAAGGTATTTGATACAGTAAATGGGAATGTTCAGTGCTAAAATTGATAAAATAGTATAAGCTGTAAAATGACCAACCTGATTAATTGTAAATAAAACTATTAGATGTTGTCGGATTGAAACAGGCAGAATCATTATCTCCCCTTTTGTTCATTTCATTTGTAAATGACACCAGAGACGTATGTAATCTATGTCTTTGCTGACATATCCGATAATATAAATTTTTCAAGCAATCTATATATCACCGCAAAAATTATTCATCACAAGAAATGTTGCAAGTCGTAAATTTTCGTAGTACATTTTCGAAAATACATGCTATGAAATGCAGACTTGTAAACATTACAAATCTCTTTCTATTAAAGTTCAAAATACAAAACAGTAAAGAATGAAGTATTCCGCAATACAAGACATAAACATCGTGCTTAAATGCAAGTGTTACAAATATTGTTTAATGACAATGTACAAATTTCTAAATGCCAACAGTAAAACACTGAAAAGTTCGGCAGTGCAAGATGCATAATGCTTCAATAAAGTGTCACAAGTCTTCATTGTACTGATTCTGAATACTAACCTTTAAAATGTTGTAGGCGCATCAATGCAACAAAAATCAATGCTTAAATGAAAGAAATTTAAGTGACTGTTTAACAAAATGTAAATGCAAAGCTTATAAATATTGAACTGCTCAGCAGTAGATCTACAACCTAAAACTCTTACTTCTTTGTACATCTGTTTCCACATTTGAAGCTTTGAAAGATTGGTTTTTATGCAAATGTCAACCATGCAACTTAAAATTAAAGGCAATTTAATTTTTTTTAAAGAAAATCATATTTCTCGCCCAAGACAAAAGTGTTTTTGTTGAAATGAATTAATATTTGGTTTAAACGAAACAAAATTTCGTTTAAACGAATAAAAGATTATTACGTATAAACGAAATATTAAACTTTTATAATTTTATTCGTTATAACGCAATCTTATTTCTAAAAATATTATTACGCGTAAACGAAATATTTATTCATTATAACGATGTGTTCTTTCTTTTATTCGAAATAAAATCAATGTGACAACCATAAAAATAAGTGTGAAAAGTGTCACTTTAGCGGCTTTGTGATTTTTGTACTTCTACGTCGTCATTATCTTAATTTACATTTCAACATTCTAAGCATGTTAATAAACAAAATAAAGCTAGCTGTCTGACAAGAAAACACGTTTAACCGTTTAAATTTCGTTACCTGTGTATCTTTTACATCTTACATTTATACATTTTCTGTAAACTGTAAATAAAATGTTTGAATATTTTCCCCAGCCAAAGGCGGAGGGATACAGATTTTGCGTTGTCCGTCCGGCTGTTCGCCCTTCCGTCTGTCCGTCCGTCACAATTTGATTGGAACATTACTCTAAACCTATTTAAGTTATAAAAAAAAAGAAAGTCCGTATGTGGTTAAATCTCATTGAATAGAACTGCAATGCGTAGGAACTGAAAATATTCACTCAATAATTTTTGGGTTATCCCCTTTGTTTTTTTCCTGTTTTAATTCATATGTGGTTACAAGTGCAGTGCAAAGGAACTGTAACTCTTCATTTTATAATTTTTTAATTGTTCCCCTTTGCTATTTTTGCTATTTAATTTTTGTTTGGACCATAACTCTAAAAGTATTTGAGGTATCAAAATTATACTTCAAAGGTGCATAGATGTCATTAAGGAGTCATGCAGTGCACAGGAACTGTTACTCATTACTTCATATTTTAGTTATTCCCCCCCCCCCCCCCCTTTTCCCTATTTAATTTTTGTTTGGACCATAATTCTTAAGTATTTGAGGTTTCAAAATTAAACTTCAAAGGTGCATAGATATCATTAAGAAGTCATGCACTGCGTAAGAACTGTTACTCTTAACTTGAAAACTTTTGAGTTATTTCCCTTTGTTATTTTTTATTACTTGATTTTGTTCGCAACATAACTCAAAAAATATTTAAGGTATATATTCATAGGTATATAGATGTCTTTATTGTACGTCAGCTATTCATTCATAGGTATATAGATGTCTTTATTGTACGTCAGCTATTCATTCACCGTCTGTCTGACCATCACACTTTTTATTTGGAATATAACTCAAAAGCTATTAATGTTATAAACCTCAAACTTTATATGTGGTTAGATCTCATTGAGTAAAAGTGCAGTCCATAGGAACTGTAACCCTTCACATATGTAAACTTAACCCTGTTCCAGTGATTTGTATTATTCGGTGGAAGATATCAATTCAAGAAATTTGCTTGTTTTTCGCTAAGAACCAGTGCTTCACTAAACGGAAAAGAACTAGAGGATCATTCGGTGCCAATTTTCAATATACAATAAATAATAGCTTTTGCATTAAAAAATGAGAAATAAATGAGAAAGTTAAGTATGAAATTGCGAGATGAGGGGTGCATATAGCAAGCCTTGTTGATACATTTCATTTTAAATCCTATATGACTATAACACTGTTTATCTTAATAATTAATTGAATTGAGTGACTGCGTTCGAGGGCCAGGTTTGCTTTCGCCATTGGTCGTAACAAAGGCGAGACGGTGGCGACTCCGGGAAATTTTACAACTTCGACTGAAGGAGTTTTAAATTAATTTTAACCCCATTAAATAAGCCTTGGTACAGCCCAGTTGCTATAGTAGGTTCCGTCCGGATAGTTCTAGGGAAAGATGGGGTTTGGGAATGGCGAATTTTTATTGACCATTCGCACTCAGCCAGTTACCCTGCCCAAGAAATGAATGATTAACTGTCTGCATGATGTGTTCATGAGTGTGAATGACCGAGGAACCTTTGGGGGAAAGGTGGATTGGATGACCATCTTAGCCCTATTTATTTTCTCCAAAATTGTGTCTTTTCATATAAAAATCGACGAAAATGACTTTAGTTTGGTTAATTTTTAAATACAATCACTTTAGTTTTATTGTGTTAACGGCTATACCCCAGTTGTTGCCATAGCCATAAAGTAAATTTAAGTTTCTCTACAAGTCTTCAACTCTCCGCAATTATGGCCACGTCACTGGCATACATAAGTACAATAATAGTAATTTCATTCAATGTAATATTATTTAGATTTTCTGAGTTCTGCTGACCGGAAATGTCTTATAACTAAACCCAGGAGTTTTGGTAATTTTACGTTCTTTTATAAACAATGACCCGGTAGCGTTGTTTATCATTTTAACGAAGTTACTAATGCATTCATTTAAGGAGGCCCGTTCTTCTGTATTACAACTATGCACAATAGAATTCGTGTCCGATAACCTGTTTATAAACGCACTTCTAAACTCGTCTCATTTCTCATGAACCAATCGGATAAACTTTTCTCATTTCTCATGATCCCATCGGATAAACTTTTCTCGTTTCTCATGATCCCATCGGATAAACTCTTCTCGTTACTCATGAACCCATCGGATAAACTTTTCTCGTTTCTCATGATCCCAACGGATAAACTCTTCTCGTTACTCATGATCCCATCGGATAAACTCTTCTGTTTTCTCATGATCCTATCGGATAAACTCTTCCCGTTACTCATGAACCCATCGGATAAACTCTTCTCGTTTCTCATGATCCCATCGGATAAACTCTTCTCGTTACTCATGAACCCATCGGATAAACTTTTCTCGTTTCTAATGATCCCATCGGATAAACTTTTCTCGTTTCTCATGATCTCATCGGATAAACTCTATCTCATAGCAATTCGCGTCCAATGCACGATATTTTTTATCCCTGAGTTACTAATGTAAAAGTTAAAGGGGCATGATCAAAGAATTTGTCAAAGTGTTGCACAACAAAGAATTAATAATATCAAAGTCTTGCACAACAAAAGAATTAATCATATCATAGTCTCTTACCATAAAATTATTAATCATATCAAAGTCTCGCACAACAAAAGACTTAATCGTATCATAGTCACGTACAATAAAAGAATTAATCATATTATAGTCTCTTACAATAAAAATAAAATCTTATCAAAGTCTCGTACAACAAAAGACTTAATCGTATCATAGTCACGTACAATAAAAGAATTAATCATATCAAAGTATCGTACAACAAAAGGAATTAATCATATCAAAGTCTCGTACAACAAAAGAATGAATCATATCAAAGTCTTGTTCAATAAAAGAATTAATCATATCAAAGTATCGTACGGAAAAAGAATTAATCATATTAAAGTCTCGTACAACAAAAGAATTTTTCATATCAAAGTATCGTACAACAAAAGAATTAATCATATCAAAGTCTGGTTCAACAAAAAAAATTATCATTTCAAAGTCTCGTACAACAAAAGAGTTAATCATATCATAGTCTTGTACAACGAAAGAATTAATTATATCACAGTCATGTGCAACAAAAAAATTAATCATATCATAGTCTCCTACAACAAAAGAATTAATCATATCATTCATAGTCTTGTGCAACCAAAAAATAATCATATCATAGTCTCCTACAACAAACGAATTAATCATATCATAGTCTTGTGCAACAAAAAATAATCATATCATAGTCTCCTACAACAAAAGAATTAATCATATCATAGTCTTGTGCAACAAAAGAATTAATCATATCATAGTCTGGTACAACAAAAGAATTAATCATATCATAGTCTTGTGCAACAAAAAAATAATCATATCATAGTCTGGTACAACAAAAGAATTAATCATATCATAGTCTTGTGCAACAAAAGAATTAATCATATCATAGTCTGGTACAACAAAAGAATTAATCATATCATAGTCTTGTGCAACAAAAGAATTAATCATATCATAGTCTGGTACAACGAAAGAATTAATCATATCATAGTCTTGTGCAACAAAAGAATTAATCATATCATAGTCTTGTACAACGAAAGAATTAATCATATCAAAGTCTTCTTGTTTGTACCTCAGGTAGTCAGTTAAACGACGTCAATACTGAACTTCTTTATTTGACTGAATGGTTGTTATATGGCTCCGAAGTATGGAGTATCAAAGATGTTGGCAAGTTACATAAACAGTTTCCCAAAAACATCTTAGGGATTAAAACAACCTTCAAGTTACGCTGTTTTAGTCGAGCTCGGGAGATTTCTTTTGTCTATATTTTGAAGTTCTGGTTGAAAAAAAAATGTAATATCCATAATCCAGTTGGTAATGCATGTATGCTGACTCGTGTAATAATGTATTTTGAAATAGTGTGCAACTCGAATTAAGTCTCCCCTACGTAGTGGGGAGAGGTGACCTGGTTGTCTTGATATATTGATGGATGAATGTCAAAAAGTTTTGTCTGCGCAACTTTTCCTACATGCATGATTGGATTTTGATGAAACCATACAGAAGTGTTCAGTACTTAGTTTAGTTGAGGATATTGTTATTATTTTACACTTGACAGATTGACAGTTATGGGACTTTATAGATTTTGATTTCGTTCTCTTTTTTTGAAGCAGCATCTAGTTAAACCTATTATTTACTATCTTAGTTTTCACGATGTTCGCAATTATGATAACAGTTTAAGTATAGACTAACAGTGTAAACAAGACTGGAATGTAGCCATTAGTTCCTCACCAAAACTGGAATAATATGACACATACACAAATATTTGAGCTTGAAAATTAAAGTATAACTGATGAATAACTCCTAAATATTTTAACCATGTTTAGTCTTGGTTCACACCAACTTCAGATGAACAATGTAGATTCCCTGGTGTAACAGATTATGAACATTCTGCTCTTGGAGTCTTCCAGAATCAAATATCATTTTATGTATTGTGAAACTTACAAGGACTTTCGGGGGAAAAATCTAGGGAATATATTGGCCGTCTGTGCAAAAATTTATATACACGTATGTTATGTCAACAAAAAACTCTAAGAAGAACTACAAATTTGCAAGACTTGTAAGTGTCTATGTTGCAAAGTAGAAAAAAATGAATTAAATATTCTTTCAGTGTGCCCTGTATACCTAAATCGTATCCAAAACGCAAATAGTAATGATATTAGGGAATCAAACTCGCGACCCTTGGATTACCAGTTCAGCGCGTTACCTCTGGACCACTGATCCGCTATCAATCGTAAATGGCCAAAGGCTATTTTTATTGGCAGTTTTTTAAATAAACCAATTCATTTGTAAACTGATTTTGATTGATTGATTGATGGAAATAAGTTGTTCAGTTCGAAAAAAATATATATTGATTGGTTGACTGGCAATTACAAATTATTACGCTTGTAATCAAATAATTGATTTGGCTGCTAGGTTTGTAATCATGTTGTGTATGTATAATTGTTTCAGTTGATGACTAGCAGTTATACATTGTAAAGGTTTTAATCTAATTATTGACTGGTTGACAAGTAAATACGAATTGTTCAGCTTGTAAAAGTAATAATGATTGATTTGTTGACTTGCAGTTATAAATTTGTATGATTGTAATTTATCTGATTGGTTGATTTGTCGATTTGAGAATGTACAATTTCCTCAGTGTAAAATATTTGTTCAGTGTTTAAAAATTTACCTTTAAACTGTAGTAATATAGTATATGTATGTAAACGGCATTTCTCATTATCTTTTTAGTAGATTTTTAGTATGCTGTTTTGTCCGTCATCCTTTAAAAATCTTCTTGTCTGAAACCACAAGGCCTAGAGCTTACACATCTGGTTGATAGCATCATCTAGTGGACTTCTACCAAAGTTTTATAAATCATCGCTCTGGGGACAGAATTGGCCCGAGCCTAGTGGTCACTTGATTTTACATAGACTTATATAGAAAAAAAACTTTTTGTCAGAAGCCATTAGGCCTAGGGTTTAGATATTTTGTTTCCACCACTGTCTAGTAGACTTCTACCAAGTTCATACAATTCATGGCCCCCTCACATCCTCCGCAAAAAAAACATCATTGGATGGGGTAGGAAGGTACCTAACCTTTATCCACCTTTGTCCTTGGTCTTCATGTGACCTACTTCCTTGATTTTTTTAAAAACTACCTCGATGAAATTTTAACTATTTGTATGTAGACTTCAACTTTGATCTTGGCTTACCTTGACCTACTGACTTACTTCGTTGGTTATTAAGATATCTGTTTGAAATTTAACTTAGTTTAAGTTTACATACAGACTCCAAATTTGACTTTGGTTTACCTTGAACTATTGACCTTCTTTCTTGGTTTGAAAATATTTTTGATATCTAATGTGGTATTGGAACTGTCTGCCATTTGACACATCCCTTAGGTGTCACCCACCCCCACTCCATCACTTGTTTGTTAGTTTCTTTTCAGGTGAGCGGCCCAGGACCATCTAGTCCTCTTGTATTTATCAGAGTCACAATAACATAGCTTCACTGAGTTAGCGCTCTTGTTAACTCTTCTTACGATGGGTTGCTATCCATTTCAGATATGCGACAAAGATTTTCAGTGAAAGAAAATCTGAAAGTAAGTACCTTCAGTGTTGAATTAAGTCAGTCTGTGCATTCTTACCAATAGTACCAAACCTTTTACAGATTCATTGTGAAAAAGAATGTTACTCCCACTGAGTAAAGTTGAATATGGTAAAAATATTGTTTGATTTTTTATTGATGAGGAAAGTTCAGTACGATCTATCAAGACTTTTATAACAATTTTTATAACGAGTCTCAGGTGTAACCTTCAGTGCAACTGATGCCGGGTTTGAGCCTACTCTGGTACCAGTAAGCAGACATCTGGTAGAACTTAACTCTGCTTTAACTTTCTTCCAGTAAGAAACAGTGTTTCGGTAAGACTGATTGAGACTATTTTATACTACTTCTATTTTAACTGGACGGGTATTAAGAATAGCAGAATATAATATTGTTAGTTTTCTTGTGTAGGAAGAGGTTGACGATGAAGTTCAGAGTCATATGACAGTCAACGAGGGAAGACTTGCCCACATTAAGGCAGTGTGTGCCCAATATAACGTCGACGAAATGTTTAGGTAAGCTTTTCGAGATACACCGTTTTAAATATATGATGAATAATAAGTAATTCTAGCTGTTCGTTTTCTTCATTATTTTCGGTCAAAAAAAGCTTTGTCTGCAAAACTTTTGAGGAATTAAACTGGCCATTTCAGCTTACCTAAGCACATTGAGCTGTGTTCGTCGAAATTTGAAGGCAAACCAAGACAAACATTTTAGTCGCGCGAGCGGGAAAGTAATAATTGCACTCATTTTTTATTGTGTTAACTTTTCTTTTTTTACTTTCCTTTACACCCCATAAACTTCGGAGGCGATAACATGAAAAATTAGTTTTTGCGCATTTTCATTCCGTCACGACATGGCAGAAATCAGCTACCACAGAAAAAAATACAATAACAAAATCATAGTAATATTAATATAACCGCCATGATCTGTCAAAACTTTAAGATGAATCTTGGGTATCACTGGAAAAAGTAGTAATGTAATAGAATGCATGTCGAAAATAATTATATATTATAATAGGTAATTTCGATTCTGGAAAGTATTCTAAAGTTCATGAAACAAAATTCAAATTAACGCCTTTTATTTCCATTTGGATTCCTCTGCTTTAATCGCTGTTTTCTTTTTTGGTATGGTGATAATTAAGCCTAATTATTTGCAACAATGGTAGTCAGATTACACATTTAGTTTTGCAACATGTTTTGTTAACACCATTATGTTTGTTCTTTAATAATCCCAGCTTTTTATTTATTATATAAGTGACAATTTTCACAACTAAAAGTCAAGACTATCACAAAGAGAAACAAGGATAAAGTTAGAGGATTCCAAATGCATGAAAGGATCAACGTGCAGTTTGGTCCACCTTTGATCCTATCTGAGTAAGGGAGATAATTTGTTTTCAGGAATGTCCCTCATTCCTGAGTGCCTTTGCAGATACTTGTTTCAATTTAATTAGATTTTTTATAATTTCCCTTCTCCACGCCCATCAAAATTTTGCTCCACAGGAAAAACCATAAATCGTATTAAAATCGGCCTTCCGCTCAATATGGGAAGAGCCATTCACTCGTCTTTTTTCAATAATCAAAAACAATTTTGAAGTTATGAGTTTTACATTTGGTACCGTAACACACCGATAGAGTGACACGTCACTTGGTTATAACTTACACGAAACCTGGAAAGCATTCAAAGAAGAAGAAAAAAATCTAGAAAGGAAGTCATTTATCAAGTTCGACCGATGTAGTGAACACCGTACATCGAAAAATGTTATAGAAAAAATATGTAAACTATATTTTTATAAACAATACCATGTATACCTAATTAAAATTGCCTTTTAAATGTATAATGAATTATTTCAGAGGTTTGACGATGACCGGAACTGCATTGGCAACCCCGGACAAATCACTTATATATTGTGACATACCAAAAGTTGGCTGTACCCATTGGAAACGCGTGTTCCGCTTCATCAGCCATGACTATGAAGGGAAGGTTGACAGTCCGGAGGAAATCCCACGTATTTATGCGCATTTTGGGCCTTGGAATCACACTAGATTAATTAGTCTTAGCAACAAAACATTGTTAGATGACGTAAACAAGTCCGGTTTAAAATTCATGATATCACGTGATCCTTACGAACGTTTGTGGTCCGGATATTTAGACAAATTATATCTTCCTGACTTTTGGTGGTGGTTAGGGACAAAAATGATCTCAGAGCTCCGACCGTCTGCTGATGAAGCTTCAAAGAGGTGTGGGCATGACGTAACGTTCAGTGAGTTCTTGGAATTTCTCGCGATTCGTCTAAAGCAAGGAAAGCAAGTTGATATTCATTTCGAACCCATGTACAGGAGATGCAACCCGTGTAAAATGAATTTTGATGTTGTTGGGAAAATGGAAACTTTTTCATCCGATTCCAAATTAGTCATGAATCAGGTGAAAATAAAACATCGCTCCAAGAGAAGTGTCGAGACTGACCACGCATTGGACGAAATTAAAATGTTAACTAGATATAATTTTGACATTCAGAACAGACTCACGGCCCTTGGCAAGAGAGAGGAGTGTTATAATCAAGTCGAAGTAGCTCTCCGACTATGGAAAACTTTTCAGTTTAATGGGTACATAGGGGACGAAGAAGAATTCCCCGAGGAAGAGCTAGCCAATATACAAAACAAGGACTTAATCAAAGAAACTTTGTTAAAAAAAATTATACAACTTAGGAATCAAAAGTCAAAAGATGTTGTAAAGACATGGAAGAAACAGAGACAAACATATCTGGAGAAAGCTTACGAAAATATACCCGTGTATATATTACAGGCAGTGCGTGACGAGTTTGCACGTGATTTCGAACTTTTCCAGTACAATAAAGAACCGAAATACATTTTTAAAAAATAAAAGCTTTTGGTTCCCTTTATTTAGCTCAGTGGCATACAATGGGGTCGTTAAGAACGAGAATCGAAACATTTTTTGAATGCATTCAGTTGTTAGGTGTTATTAAGTTGTCCTTTTTTTGCAAAATACAGTAAGCAAGAGGTAAGATAGTTTATCTAGTGACAAAGTAAGAGGAACATCAGACTTATGGCTATCAACAGTTGGAACATTTAATAAAATCTAAAATGGCTGCTATCAAAATCACACATTTATCAAAATCATACAAAATTTAAACCTTTTGAAAATGGTTTTCGAGTTTTGTCCTTTGGATAAAAAATAACGGTGCATGTCTTAACACTCTCGTTACAAGTTGTTAGTAAAAGCTGCTAACAGCTTACAAGTGGCAAACTGCTGGTGTTAACAGTTTGGAGTATTCAGATACCTCAGTGAAAAAAAAGTATTTCTATAAATTTTCATATTTGCAAAAATACAATGTGGTATCTCTGGGTAATTTATTTTAAAAATATATATATATGAGAATGGACGCGCCGAAAACTTACATTTCAAGTTTTCCCACACCATTTCTTTAAGGTTTTACAAACGATATTTGCAGTGTATATGCAAATATAATTACATGCACAGTTCATGAGGGAATAATCAATGCAGCATAGATATCAAGGTACATAATGCAACACTTAAAATTTAATTGATTGCACTCTTTTATCCGTGTCGACGCTATTCCGAAACACATTTGAAAGGCGCTGTATAGTCAAACCAAGAATTAATCACTACCACGCACTGCTAGGACTTAGATGCACTCTTTCTGGTTAATTTACTGTCAACAACTCGTTCAAACATAAGAGCACACTATATGTATTCATGCTTATGTGGGTGTAATTCCTAGTTTAAATGGGTCATGCTGCTGGGTATATTATAAAATAGGGTCACTCACTAGCTTTAACAGTTGTCCATGGAACTAAGATGTTAAAGAAGTCACGTGCTGAATGATCTTGAATCATTAGGGGCCACATATGTCAAAACGGACAAATATTGAGAACACAGGAGTTGTTCATGATCTTATATCCAGGAAATCATTAAAAACTAACTAAAACCTCAAACATTAGAATTACTACAGGATAAAAAAACTTGATTGTGCACATAAGTAAAAAGGCTTTATTTCATGAAACACATGTGACAAAATAAAAGAATTTGAGTCAGCTTTCTCTTGTTCACTATTTGTTGCTGAAGTAATAAAGGTCTAGCAAAGTAATCCTCATACATGACAGAGGAAATAAAAATAAGAACACGATTGGGACATTTTTAAAACTAATATGCGTATATCTTCTTCGACTAATGAAACAATCGTTCAGTAGCAAACACGTAAAGTTTTAATAACAGTGCCATTTTCATAGACATGTACACACATTCCTGTAATAAAAAAGTTTTATTGATAGAAGCATGTTAACTAATTCTGTTTAACTGAACTTAAAATTTTACGATGCTATACATGATACATCTTACAAGCAACTCAAACAAACGCAAGCGCCTTAGGTTCTGGTCAGCCTGTACATAATTATAGCAGAAACTATTGTAGTAATACCTTGAAATGACTATCAATGCCCTTTCAACGGTCATGCAATATTGCGTTACAACTGATAACGAGTTCCCAACTTTATAGCCGTGGCACGGATTATCCGAGAATTCTCAAGACTGATCATGATGTCACGGTGCATAACCATATCGGCAGACTCTCTGCGAAATCTGTCTTTTCGGCGGTCTCTCTGCGTCGGTACCGGTTATTCTCTGCTGTAAACACAGTTTGTGATGGAAGTTGGACAAAAATCAGTTCAAACAGCAGATTTGTACACCGGCTGACTGCGAAAACAATTTCATACAAACTACATTACGTTGTGCTTCTTGCATTACAGAGAATGAAAAAGTTTATTTAAGAAACACCATGTAGTGTAAGGGGGCATAGTGATATAAGGTCGCACTTTTAATAATTAACACAATGATCGATAGAAGACTCTTTTCCTGCTAAAATCTGTCGCTGGCAGAGAGCTTGCCTGTGCTGTATGCAGAGAGCCTTCCTGTGCTTTAAAAGCTGCTGTGCAGAGAGACCTCCTGTGCACCATCAAAACCAAAAGTAGAGGGTGTACAAGATTTCTAAATAAATAGCAACCAGTTTATATGTATTTTCTTGAAGAATACTGTACAGTAAATATTTTTGATGGGATTGGTATGAACTTTATCAAAGTAATAACTCGTTTCAGCCGGTAGAAAGTGCTGAAGTTCTGTTTATGTCAGTACACCATTGAACAATTTGTCCGAGTTATGAGCGCAGTGACTGATAATTGAAAAGTAGACACGCGTATACATAGCAAAGATATTTTAATGTTCAGTGCACTTATTAATTTTAAGCAACTCAGCTGTTTGAACTGATTTCTGTCCGATTTTTCTGACTGTTTTCCATCACAAACTGTGTTTACAGCAGAGAATAACCGGTACCGACGCAGAGAGACCGCCGAAAAGACAGATTTCGCAGAGAGTCTGCCGATATGGTTATGCACCGTGGATGTATAGTTTTCAAGCGTCTATTTACCTTGACGTATTTGATAAAGTTGTTAAATCAGCGTCTGCTGACCATGATCAGTTGCTTGATGATTTTGTGATAACATTATTTGTTATGCCATTTAATTTATTGATAAATTATTTGTTTCAGAGGACTTAATAAATATAAAATAAAAAAGTTAAAACTTGTCATACCGTATTTTGTTTTTTGCTTTAGTTGAACATTTCAAAGAATATCAGTATTTTTCTTTTAAATTCTCACACAAATTTCATAATATTTTTATGCCTAAAATGCACCAAAATGAGCCATTTACTCCACCTTTTCAGAACATTTTCTTGGGGGAGGCGCCCAAACCCCCTACGGAAGGGGTTCACCCTCTTCCGTACCTTCCCCCAAGCCACCCCCCACCAGTCAGAAATTTCTGGATCCGGCCCTGCCAAAACCAATCATTAAATAGACTGAATATGTAATCAGTGTCCTGCGTACGCAAAACCACATTCACTTCACTTTCATTTCATCTACTTTCATGTATAACGCACATTTATGAAGCAACCTGGTTTTAATAAAATCCGTGTGATTTGCAAGTAATCGGTGGGATAAACAATAACTCGTGCTCAGGTTTGCTTTCTGACCAGTTAAAACGCTGCATTATTTCATTTTTTTCGGCATTACATTCCAAAGAATATTTTCATGTAAAAAACTGTCCATAGGACAATATTGATTTTCATAGGACAAGAAAGTCATTCATAATAAATGCCTACGTGAAGGGAGAAAATCGTACGATGTTACTATAAACAACCCTATATATACTATAAACATACGCAAAGATATTCGTGTTGAATTTTTATGAGACCCCGCTTGCAAATTTTACAAAACTGATGCTATTTATCGCTCTAAATATAGAATGACTCACTTACTTCAAAATGAAATGCCTTGGCAATACCCATACAAGGTAATTACCCCAGCATCATTAGGAATAGAATTATATTAAAGAATTAGAAAGAGAAAGCAAGGTATGATCCACATGCCAGGTCATTTACATAAGCATAAGGGATTCTGTATGAATGCAAAATCCTGATAAGAATTGCTCTTCTACTGGAGCTATGACAGAGAACTCCAGGTACAGATCTTTCAAAGACCAAATGGAAATGGAACATATAGGCGAAATGGATGACATTTGCTTAAAACCAATGAGGGCATTTTGCTAGTACCACATTCTGAAATACTGTTCAACCTATACCCCTGTTAAATAAAGGAACATATTTCACCACACTTCACCCGAGTATTACACAACGAGGTATTTGAGACAGGTTAAAAGGAAAGTAAATGAATCTTTGTGACATTTAAAACACTGTTAAAGTCAGAAGTGTATGTCATCAGGACGATTAGCTAGATAATTCCATTATTCTCACATTTACAGGATGTGCACTGATATAATTGTTGTATCCGCAACATGTGCATTTTATAATCTTTAGCTAAATCATTTACTGGATAAAGGTTCTTTTGAAATTGATGTGAAATTTCATTCCAGTGAAAATTTCGTGTAAATGAATATCACATGAACTCATAACTTTTAAAGCAGGTTAACATTATATACGAATACTTAATTATGCATAAATCTGACTAGATCATCATATAGCATAAATAATTTCACAAGATAATCACATATATTTGCATATGTTTTCAGTTCTTAAAATGAAACTTATTCTATTAACAAGGAGGAAGTATCAAAATACCTATTGCTCAAACAATTTGCTAAATACAAGCCAGACTTTAAAGTACCTGTCTCTCGTCATACAGTTAATTTCCACAATAAGCTATTAGAACACTTAGCAGTCATTCTTGTTAGTTGTAAACAAAAATGTCACTGTCCTGGCGCCAGTAACCCCGCGCTCCCCCCCCCCCCCCCCATTCTCCGCATGTCGCTTTGTCAATATATATATATAAATATAAATGTCAATATATATATATATATATATATTAAAATATATATATATATATATATATATATATATATATATATATATAAAGTAGGAGAATATACAAATGGAAATAACTCTGAAAATTTGTAAAAGAGAGTTATGGTTCTTGGGCACTGCAATTTTCATTCAATGAGATCTGTCCATCTATGAAGTTTCAAGTTGGTATCTTCAATACTTTTTGAGTTGTGCTGTGGACAAAAATTAAGTATGAAAAATTACAAAGGGCAATAATTCCAGAATAATGGATAAAAGAATTATGGTTCTTGGGCAATGCACTTCTCCTCAATGAGATCTATTATCTACGACAAAAATTAAATGTGAAAAATTACAAAGGGGCAGTAATTCCAAAATATTGGATAAGAGAGTTACGGTTGTTGGCTAATGCACTTTTTCTCAATGAGATCTATCCATCTATGAAGTTTCAAGTTGATACCTCAAATAATTTTTAGCTCACCTGTCACAGAGTGACAAGGTGAGCATTTGTGATCGCAATCCGTCCGGCGTCCGTCCGTCCGTCCCTAAACTTTTCATTCAAACGACATCTCCTCTGAAACCTCTGGGCCAAAGTTGATGAAACTTGCCATGAATGTTCCTTGCATGAAGCTCTTCCAAAGTTGTTCAAAGAAATCAATTCCATGTAGAACTCTGGTTGCCATACCAACCTAAAGGAAAAACTTTAAAAATCTTCTTGTCTGAAACCACAAGGCCTAATGCTTAGATATTTGGCATTTAGCACCCTCTAATGGAACTCTACAAAAATTGTTCAAACTATTTCCCTGGGGTCAAAATTGGCCCCACCCCAGGGGTCACTTCATTTTACAAAGACTTATATAGGAAATCTTTAAAAAATCTTCTTCTCAGAAACCACAATGCCTACAGCTTAGATATTTGATATGTAGCATTGTCTAGTGGATGTCTACCAAGTTTTTAAATTATGTCCCCTGGGTCAAAATTGGCCACGCCCTAGGGTTCTCTTGGTTTACATATAGTTATATAGGAAAAACATGAAAAATCATTTTCCCCCGAAACTAATACGACTAGTCCTTGGATATTTGGTATGGAATATTGTGTAGAGAACCTTTTCCAGTATTGTTTATATGTTGGCCCCGGGGTCAAAATTGGCCCCGCCCCGGGGTCCCTTAATATGTAAAAAGGCAGTCTTTAAAAATCTTCTTACTGGAAACCTCATTGCCTACAGCTTAGATATTAGGTATGTAGCATTGTCTTGTGGATGACTACCAAGTTTGTTCAAATTAAGTTTCCTGGGTCAAAATTGGCGACGCCCAAGGGTTCTCTTGGTTTACATAGATTTATATAGGAAAAACATGAAAAATCATTTTTCTCCAAAACAAATAGGTCTAGACCTTAGATATTAAATTTTGGTGTTGAGTATTGTGTAATGAACCTTTACCAATATTGTTTAAATGTTGGTCCTGGGTGAAAATTTGCCCCGCCCCGGGGGCCCTTAATATGTAAACAAGAGTCACCGCAAGCGGGGGCCACGCTCGACTTTTTCTACTTCCAAAGGCAAACACATCAGAGGAAGCACATTGTGGTGAAGGGATTTCAAATGAAACATCATTTGGAAATATAATTATACATAACAAAGTTATGGCCAATTTTAGCAACATTCAGAAATTTGATCTTAAAGGTCTAGGTCAAGTTCAGTTTAACCTTCTCTGGAGGTATTGTCTAAAAAGTAGTTATGTCCAAGCATGAAGACACTACATCCATTAACAACAAAGATATAGCCAAGTTAAGTAATGTCAAGGTCATTTAAAGGTCAAGGTAATGCTTGAATTGTTTAACACGTTTCTTTTATTCTCAGTGTTGTTTTGTCCCTGTATAGATCAAATCCGTCCATAAAACCAGAAGTTTGGCTATTTTAGCAAAATGCAATAATTAGAAATTTGACTGTAAAGGTCATTTAAAGGTTAAGGTCATACTTGAATAATTTAACGTGTAGGTTTTGTCATAAGCCTTGTTTTGTCCAAGTATTAATAAACAAGAGGGCCAATGGCCCTAAAGCACTAACCTGGGTTCAAAGATGAAAGAATTTTTTTATGAATGTAATGATGCATATCACAGAAATGGACCAATGCAATTTCATTGCCATAGCTCCAAAAGCAAAAAGGAGGTCAGTAGGTCAAAATATAGGTCATGAGATGACATTTTTGAAATCCGTACGAAAAGCTGTACACACAGTCCAAATTTCATTGCCGTAGCTTTAAAACAAAAAAGTAGGTCAGTAGGCCAAAAATATAGGTCATGCTATGACGTTTTTGAAATCTGAACAAAAACTGTATACATGGTCCAAATTTCATTGCCATAGCTCCAAAAACAAAAAGTAGGTCAGTAGGTCAAAAATATAGGTCATGCAATGACATTTTTGAAATCGGAACGAAAAACTGTGCACATAGTCCAAATTTCATTGCTGTAGCTAAAAAAAACAAAAAAGTAGGTCAGTAGGTCAAAAATATAGGTCATGTTAGGACGTTTTTGAAATTGGAACAAAAAACTGTGTACATGGTCCAAATTTCATTGCCATAGCTCCAAAGACAAAAAGTTGGTCAGGTCAAAAAAATAGGTCATGCAATGAAATTTTTGAAATCGGAAAGAAAAACTGTGCACACGGTCCAAATTTCATTGCTGTAGCTAAAAAACAAAAAATTAGGTCAGTAGGTCAAAAATATAGGTCATGCTATGACATTTTTGAAAATGGAACAAAAAACTGTGTACATGGTCCAAATTTCATTGCCATATCTCCAAAAACAAAAAGTAGGTCAGTAGGTCAAAAATATAGGTCATGCCATGACATTTTTGAAATCGAAATAAAAAACTGTGAACACAGTCTAAATTTCATTGCTGTAGCTCAAAACCAGAAAGTAGGTCAGTAGGTCAAAAATAGAGGTCATGCTATGACATTTTGGAAATCGAAATGAAAAAGTGTTGTTTTGTCTAAGTCTGATTCAAATCCAACCTTAAATGACATAATTATGGCAGTTTGAACAAAATTCAATGATTTGACCTTGACCGTCAAGGTCATTTAAAGGTCAAGGTCAAACTTGAAATAATCATAATGTCGGATTTGTCACAACTGTTGTTTAGTCCAAGTTTGAATTAAATCTATAAATAAATGAGAAAGTTATGACAATTTAAGCAAAATTCAATCATCTGACCTTGACGGTCAAGGTAATTTTAAGGTCATGGTCAAATCTGAGTTATTCAACATGTCGGTTTTGTCATAAGTGTTGTTTTGTCCAAGTATAAATCAAATCCAACCATAAATACTAATGTTATGGTCAATTTTAGCAAAATTCAATAATTTGACCTTGAAGGTGAAGGTCATTTATGAGTCAAGGTCAAGTTTAGTCTGGTCAGCTTGAAGGTCTTGTCCAAAGGGTTGTTGTGTCCAAGCATAAAGAGAATCCACCTATTAATAATAAAGTTGTGGCCAATTTTAGCAAAATTCAATATTTTGACCTTGAATATGAAGGTCATTTATGAGTCAAGGTCAAGTTTAGTCTGGTCAGCTTGAAGGTCTTGTCCAAAGGGTTGTTGTGTCCAAGTATGAAGATAATCCATCAAGGAATAAAAAAATTATGATCAATTTTAAAGTTTTCGGATGGGAACGGCAACGGCAATGGCAAGGGCAACGGTAACGGCAACAACACCATGACTATGACAATAACTCGATTTTTTTTTTCAAAAAAAAGTCGAGCTAAAAAGGAAATCTTTAAAAATCTTCTTGTCTGAAATCACAAGGCCTAGAATTTTAAAATTTGGCATGAAGCAAGCTTTATCAAGCTTTTTCAAATTATTAGATTAGGTTAAATGTCATGGAGGCTAAAAATAGATTTATCTACTGTACCTCATAGAGCCTTCATTTATAGACCAATATCTTTGATATTCAGTATACAGGTTCCTTGCATGGACCTCTACCCATGGGTAGGGTTTGAGGTCACTGGGTCAAGGTCAAGGTCACCATAGCTTATAATAGATATTTCTACTTTTTGTCAAAGAGCCTTTATTTATTGACTGATATTTTACATATTTGGTTTGTAGGCACTTATATATTTTAGGGATGGCAACGAGTAACCGGTTAACCGAGTACTCGATCGAACGTCCGAATATCGGTTAACAAAATTGATATTCGATTACTCGGCAAAAATATATAATTTCTATTTTTTTTGCGATTTAGAAAGGTTGATGTATCCAATCAGTTCAGAAATTTGGAGATGTACATGTATCTTCATAAATACCTCTTAAATGCAATCAAAACATCCTTGCAGAGGTGCGAAAATGATATCGTTCATTTAACGAGGCGATCAACAGTTTGACACGCGCATGGGATTGAACACCTGTGTCGCTTACGTCATTCGACCTCTTATAATATTTAATTACCTTTAATTGTGTAAGAGTTTGTAGCCGAAACTTGTTTTAAGGTTTATGTTTTGAAAACAGCAAATGGCCGGATTGCTATTATGATTGTTAGATTAAAGGTAGTAATTAGACCCGATTAAGCGTTTGTTTTTCTTTACTCAATAAAGGAGAGTAACTCCCTTTTCTTCTTTACGCATATAAATCCATAAATATCATTAACTTTTTAAATATTGATAAAGTTTTTGTTTAGAATAAGATATTAAAATTTCAAGAGTCAAAGTGCCGCCTGCAAAATCTGATGATTGGAAATATTTCAAACGCTGTGCTGATAGCAAGACTATTAAATGTACATTATGTAGCTGTGAAATAACGTAGATATATGAACTGTTATACATGTTTTAAACTTGATATTGCATTAAATAAAACGTTATAAAATATAATGTTGATTTTAAAATGTTTGATGGTTAATTCTAAGTTACCTCCCTTGCAGTCCTATTTATAGTTACACATCTATAAATTTAAATAGAAAACGAAAGTAGCATGCAGACGGTGTTAATATATTGTGATAAAACTTTGAAGATCATTAGAAATCATCCGAGTAACCGAGTACTCGATCGGAAAAATGACCGAGTACTCGAGTATTGATTTTGGTATTCGTTGCCATCCCTAATATATTTTCAATTAAAAAATGAAATTCTGCTTAACAGCAAACCTACAGCCAAAGTAATCAGGTTGGTGATCCAGGGCCATTATGGCCCTCTTGTTTTGAGTTATGCCCCGGACAAGCAAAACCCGACAACTGGAAGGACAAGCTGATTCTAGTATACCCCGACTTACAACTTCATTCACTAGAATTAAATTTCACATCAAAATTTCAAAACATAGTTCCTATATCCAGTAACTGAGTGATTCCAGGATAAAATATTGATGGTACATCAAAGACAAAAGACCAAAACCAAAAGCAAGATCAAAGATTATCTTAGAAATAACGACAAATGTATAAGGGTATTATCTTTATTATGTACAGACTCTTCCAATGCTTGGTAACTAATGCCTTCATGACTAGACAATCTAATGGTTGTCATCGGTAAAATGCCATTGTGTTTTCTGTGTATACCATAATTCCATTAAGTGTTCATACATCCAAATAATAAAATAGAGAAGTAGGGTAACTCATATTACTAACAACTACAGAAACACACCGTTTACTTAAAAGGTTTAATTTTTAGATTTTTATTGCAGAGACTGTTACAGCTGAATGACAAGTTCCCACCATTCCACAACTCCCAATAATCTTGTAAGGCTCTATCCAACCATGACTCAAACTTGCCCTGTTTATTTTAGCTACAATAAAGCTTGTTCACTTGAATAATGTTAAATAAATAGTTGTATATAGTAAGATCAGCTTCCCCACTCGAGGGCCTTGACAAATTCTTCCTCTGAGAATGCTAACATCTTGGCTGCTTCTACATGCATCTGAAAAAAAAAAAAAAAAAAAAAATTTCTCTCTACTCTAATAATGTACTTTTGTACATCTTCTAACACATAACTGATTACTAAGCAAAATATAAGGATGTACACATACTATGAGGCAGAGGCATTTCTTGTACGAGATATGTAACAGTAATAATCTATTATTGTTGTTTTAAGTTTATCAAAGCCTTTTTTTTTTAAAAACAACTTTCATTTTAAACATTTATAATGCCACTTAAGTCATCAACCTTCTGTCTCTTGAGTATATCAATCAGTTTGAGCTGTTTTTTGAAGCCTGCCATCAGTTCATTCTTCTGTTTCTCCAGACGTTTGTTTTCTGAAAGCAGCTGATCTACTCTACGTTTCTCCTGCTCTGTTGTCTCCTTAAAGAAATGTATGATGCAAATAAAAATATACACTGCCAGTATCCCACAACAAAAATAGCACAAAACAAATACCACTGGAAACGTGTTCATAGGACATTGATGACCACAACACATCACCCTGTCACAGAAGCACCATAGCACTATATACATAGTATGTTTATGTGAAAATTTAACTGTGTGGAGCAGTTTCCATTTAACAGTGATGTAAAGGTGTCATTAGCCAGATGACTAACTTGACAGAAAACAAGAGGGCCATGATGGCCCTGGGTTGCTCACCTGAGTTCTTTGGCTGTGAGTCTACTGTTGAGGAAATATCAGAAGCAATATAACAGGTTCTGAATTGAAGATTTTCTAAATTTTACACTAACAGAACCCTGGGTCATGGCCAATTTTGATCCCAAGGACAAAATTTGAACAAGCTTGGTATCTATCCACTAGACAATGCAATATACAAAATATCTAAGCTGTATGGTATATGGTTTCAGGCAAGAAGATTTTTTTTTAAGTCTTCCTATATAAGCCTATGTAAAATTAAGTGACACAAGGGCAAGGCCATTAATGACCCCACAAGCGTTATTTGTACAATATTGGTTGAGGACCTCTAGATGATGCCCCATACAAAATTGTCCAAGATTGTATGGAGACAATCATTCTGATCGAGCTTCATGATAATTAGGTAAAAGATGTAACCTCTAGAGTGTTAACGAACTGATTGTGGACATCAGACACTCATTGATACTGAGCTGTGCTCAGGTAAGCTTAAAATGCAACATACAAAATATCAAACCTCTTAGGCATAAGGTTTCAGACAAGCAGTGTTTTTACATCATTCCTAAATAAGCCTACGTAGTATCAAGTGACCCCTGGGGCAGGGTCATTAATGACCCTACTGGCATAATTTGAACAATCTTGGTAGAGCATCCAAAGATAATGCTCCATGCTCCATGCAAAATATCTAAGATCTATAGCTTATGGTTTCTTACCATCTAAGACATACCGTTTCAGAAAAGAAGATTTTTTAAAATCTTTCCTATATAAGCCTATGTAAAATTAAGTAACCCCTGGCATGGCTATTAATGACCAAAGGGGCATAATTTGAACAATCTTGGTAGAGGATTTCAACCTACCTCCATGCAAAATATCTAAGGACTATAGTTTACTGTTTTTACAAGAAATGTTCAAATTTTAAATATTTTACACAAAAAGGACACCCAGGTTGGGACCAATTTTGACCCCAGGGACATAATTTGAATAAACTTGCTAGAGGTCTACTAGAAATGCAACATACAAAATATCTAAGCTCCAGGGGAAACGGTTTCAGATATAAGCTTATGTAAAATCAAGTGACCCCTGGGCAGGGCCAATGATGACCACATGGGCATAATTTGAATAATCTTGATAGAGGACCTCTAGCATGATGCTCCATGCAAAATATCCAAGGTTTATAGATTACAGTTTTTCACAAGAAGACTTTCAGAGATAAAATATTTTACACAAAAAGGACCCATGAGCTCGTAATTAGAATAATCTTGGTAGAGGTCCACTACACAAAGCTTCACTCCAAATTTCAGAACTCTAGGCCTTCTGGTTTCAGACACAAAGATTTTTAAAGATTTTCCTCTTTATTTCTGTTAAACATGTTACCCCTCATATGGGAGGTTTTTTTTAGAATTCAATCTACTAGACAATACATTTCTACACCCAAAATTTCAGATCTCTGAAAATGTTTAAAAATTGTCCTCCATATCTCTATGTAAAACATGTGACCCCCTCAGGCGAGGTCAATAGTGACCCTGTGGACATAATTTGAACAAACTTTGGAAAGGCCCACTAAACAATGCTTTAAGCCAAATTTCAGAACTCTAGGACTTGTCTTTTCATAAATGAATATTTTTAAGGATTTTCCTCTATATTTCTATGTAAAACATGTGACCCCAGGAACATTTATTTGAACAAACTTTGTAGAGGTCCACTAGACAATGCTTCACATCAAATTTCAGACCTCTGGACCTAGCAGTTTTAGACAAGATTTTTAAAGTTTTTCATTCTTGTTGCCAAAGCTACCAGAGATCTTCACTGACTGGAATTCATTGAACAACTTAGGTAAAGCTTCATGCAAGGAACATTCCTGTAAAGTTTTATCAACATTCATCAAGTAGTTTTGGAGAAGATGTTGTTTAAAGTAAAAAGTTGATGGTGCATGACAGACACAGGGTGATCAAAAAAGTTCACTGTGAGCACACACATTTTGTAGTGCTCAGGTGATCTAAAAAGGCTTTAAAAAAATTACACAGCCTCTTGCTGTGATCATGAACTTCAACCTGCTGACCACAAAATCAAAAGAAATCATTTTCTGGTCATGACCAATGTCCCTACTTAGGCCCAAGTGTTCACCAGTTACTGATCACACAAGGAACTTATGGCTTACGTTCCTTAACCTTAACGGCACAATTAAGAATACAGTCAGTAAATCGTGACTGTGAGTTCCATACCAAACATTGGAAACAGTCACCATAATATCAAACCTAAAGAGTTCAAAAAGATTTGTCTACGACTGGTGAAAAAAAATATTAATTAGGTATAAACAATGTATATATTTGTAAAAATTCATATTTGTCTACGACTGGTGAAAAAAAAAATTAATTAAGTATAAACAATGTATATATTTGTAAAAATTCATGGTATTTAAACAATTCTAGTCTTGGTTTAAACTTATTTCTTTACATTGTTTGGGAAGCAATTTTTCATAACTTATATTAATCCCTCACAAGAACTGTTTCCTGTGTTCAAACCAGTGCTTGTTCTAAAAGTGTGGAAAAAAATCAGCAAAGACTCTTACCACTGGTGGGATATGAACAAAGTTCTCTGGATTGGAGTACAGAGTTCTACCCCCTCCCCTGCCCTCTCTTTAAATATAGCAATATTCTTAGATTAAGAACCACCCATAATCTGAAACTGGCCTTTCTTCACCACAGTGTTATCCACAAATTACTGGAGCTTTTGCTTGGCTGTTTCAACAGTATGAGAACAAGAGCACTGTCAGAGATCAGACTCCCCAGAACAAGAGCACTGTCAGAGATCACACTCCCCAGAACAAGAGCACTGTCAGAGATCAGACTCCCCAGAACAAGAGCACTGTCAGAGATCACATTCCCCAGAACAAGAGCATTGTCAGAGATCAGACTCCCCAGAATAAGAGCACTGTCAGAGATCAGACTCCCCAGAATAAGAGCACTGTCAGAGATCAGACTCCCCAGAATAAGAGCATTGTCAGAGATCAGACTCCCCAGAATAAGAGCATTGTCAGAGATCACACTCCCCAGAACAAGAGCATTGTCAGAGATCAGACTCCCCAGAAAAAGAGCACTGTCAGAGATCAGACTCCCCAGAATAAGAGCACTGTCAGAGATCAGACTCCCAGAACAAGAACATTGTCAGAGATCACACTCCCCAGAATAAGAGCATTGTCAGAGATCACACTCCCCAGAATAAGAGCACTGTCAGATATCACACTCCCCAGAATAAGAGCATTGTCAGAGATCAGACTCCCCAGAATAAGAGCATTGTCAGAGATCACACTCCCCAGAATAAGAGCATTGTCAGAGATCAGACTCCCCAGAATAAGAGCATTGTCAGAGATCAGACTCCCCAGAACAAGAGCATTGTCAGAGATCACACTCCCCAGAATAAGAGCATTGTCAGAGATCACACTCCCCAGAATAAGAGCATTGTCAGAGATCAGACTACCCAGAATAAGAGCATTGTCAGAGATCAGACTCCCCAGAATAAGAGCATTGTCAGAGATCAGACTCCCCAGAATAAGAGCATTGTCAGAGATCAGACTCCCCAGAATAAGAGCATTGTCAGAGATCACACTCCCCAGAATAAGAGCATTGTCAGAGATCAGACTCCCCAGAATAAGAGCATTGTCAGAGATCAGACTCCCCAGAATAAGAGCATTGTCAGAGATCACACTCCCCAGAATAAGAGCATTGTCAGAGATCACACTCCCCAGAACAAGAGCATTGTCAGAGATCACACTCCCCAGAATAAGAGCACTGTCAGAGATCAGACTCCCCAGAATAAGAGCATTGTCAGAGATCAGACTCCCCAGAACAAGAGCATTGTCAGAGATCAGACTCCCCAGAATAAGAGCATTGTCAGAGATCAGACTCCCCAGAATAAGAGCATTGTCAGAGATCAGACTCCCCAGAATAAGAGCATTGTCAGAGATCACACTCCCCAGAATAAGAGCATTGTCAGAGATCAGACTCCCCATAATAAGAGCATTGTCAGAGATCACACTCCCCAGAATAAGAGCATTGTCAGAGATCAGACTCCCCAGAAAATATTGCACAGGTACACTATCAGCTAAATATTTAATAATAGTAACTTTATATAATTCTAGGAGACCATTCTGTATAACAAGTAAACTTATCTTTATGGCAGTAATTTCAAGAACACATGATTTTCATATTTTTTTTAATATGCTGTCATAAAGTTCAGTTTAAGAAACACAAGAAATTAGTAAAACCAAATAATCCTCCCTGAAGTATTTTTTGTTCAGATTGGCAGAAAGGTAAGAAATGTACTATCAATGGTATTTCAATGACATGTGAAATGAAATACTTTTTTTTATAAATACTTTTTAAGTTATAGTAAGGATAATCATGATGAAACATATTTGAGGATTTATAGTATAAAACAACACATCTGTAAGCACAGCTGATTTATTGCAAAATTTACATGCTACTTGTTTAATCCGTGAATGTTTGCCAGAATTTTTGTTATCACAACAAGGTGTCAAGAACTTGGCTGGCAGATGTAAAAAGCAGACCATGGATTAGTGTTGTTCTCCAGAATTCCAATTGATAAGCCATTGATTTATCTATCGACCGGGTTGCTGTATTAAGTTTTATAAAGGGAGATAATTAAAAAACTAACTGATGTAAAGTTATGGTTCTTTAACACTGCACTTCCTCTCATTGGCAGGGTTTCCACTGGCCAATTTTTTTTTTCCGCCACTGGGAAGGGTCCCGGAGAGAGCTCCCCTCCGGTCGTCGAAAATTTTTCAAACTGTCATTTTTAAATACCCAATTTACAAGGCATCTTCAACCTCAACTATTATGAATATTTTATGGCATTTAAAAAAGGACAAATGTAATACATACATGTGATAATGTCAGTAACTTAGAACTGGATTTGTAAGTTTGCCATATAAAGAGTCTCCTAGACACTGATTTCTATAAATATTTAAATATGGTGGGGTCGCGGAAATATATGACAAATGGAATTTATCCAAGATATTTACTGGCTGCTTCATGTTGAATGAACTAAATATTTGCTAAAATTGGTTCCCTTCAATTTGTTAAGCTTTTCTTTATTCACTCAGTGGTCGATAAGGGTATATTTTTGTTAAATCTACTAGGAAAAAAAATGTTTATTTTTTGAAAAAAAATTTTCGCCACTTTCATTATTTTTTTCGCCATATGCGGAATTGGCGAATAGCAGCGGAAACCCTGCATTGGTCTTTATAACTGTGTGAAGTTTTATTCAATTTCCTTCAATACTTTTCAAGTTATTTTCCTAACGATCATTAGAAGGGAGATAATAAAAAACAAGAAACATGGCAATGCCACGAAACCAGGTTTTCAAAAATGTTGTTCTGATTCTATACTATAGTATGAATTTTGGAATGAAGATTGCTATGAATATTCAAAAGATTATAACATGACATGAAGGAAAAGATAATATTCATGAGAATACATGATAATGAGTAGGATGTAAATTTCGGCTAACAATACTGTCTGCAAGGAGTATACTTAATAATGAGACAACAATTTCTGCACGTCATCTTGATGTGGTAAACATTTGTCTGAAGTTTCATCAAAATTCTTCAAAGGGTTGAAGAGTTACAGAGCGGACAGGATTTTCAATGTTAATGTCACTGTGACCTTGACCTTGGAGCCATCAAAATTCTTCAAAGGGTTGAAGAGTTACAGAGCGGACAGGATTTTCAATGTTAATGTCACTGTGACCTTGACCTTGGAGCCAGCCATGCGGAACATGCGTTCTGCACGTCATCTTGATGTGGTAAACATTTGTCTGAAGTTTCATCAAAATTCTTCAAAGGGTTGAAGAGTTACAGAGCGGACAGGATTTTCAATGTTAATGTCACTGTGACCTTGACCTTGGAGCCAGCCATGCGGAACATGCGTTCTGCACGTCATCTTGATGTCGTAAACATTTGTCTGAAGTTTCATCAAAATTCTTCAAAGGGTTGAAGAGTTACAGAGCGGACAGGATTTTCAATGTTAATGTCACTGTGACCTTGACCTTGGAGCCAGCCATGCGGAACATGCGTTCTGCACGTCATCTTGATGTCGTAAACATTTGTCTGAAGTTTCATCAAAATTCTTCAAAGGGTTGAAGAGTTACAGAGCGGACAGGATTTTCAATGTTAATGTCACTGTGACCTTGACCTTGGAGCCAGCCATGCGGAACATGCGTTCTGCACGTCATCTTGATGTGGTAAACATTTGTCTGAAGTTTCATCAAAATTCTTCAAAGGGTTGAAGAGTTACAGAGCGGACACAATTTCGTTTGACGCCCGCCCATCCGCCCATCCGCCCGCCATACCCCAATCTAATAACCAGGATTTTCAAAATTGAAAACCTGGTTAAAAACTAAGTAGTGTAGAGTGATGGTTTTTTAACACTGCACTTCCTCTCACTAGTCTCTTTAACTGTGTGAAGACATAATGAAATATCATTGATACTTTAGAAGTTATACTCCAGACAAGCATTATTTAACTATTGTAATTATCATTAAGGGAGATAATTAAAAATTAAGCAGGGTAGAATTAAGGTTCATAAACACTGCATTTCCTCTCACTGTTCTCTATCACCGTGTGAAGTTTAAATAAAATAGTTTTGAAGTTAATCTCCGGACAAGCATAATTAAGTCTATAAAGGGAGAGAATTCATAAACTTAAGTAATGTAGGGTTATGGTTCTTTGACACTACACTTCCTCTCTTTAATTGTGTGGAGTTTGAATGACATAGTTTAGAAGTTGTGCTCCAGACAAGCATTATTAAACATTTTAAGTATTATTAAAGGGAGATAATTAGAAAATTAAGCAAGGTAGACATAATTATGGTTATTGAACAGTGCACCTTCACTCTCTAGTATCTATGACTGTGTGAAGTTTCAATCAAATTCCTTCAACACTTTTCAAATTAATATCCAGACAAGCATTATTAAGTATTATAAAGGTAGATAATTAAAAAAAATAAGCAAAAAAAAGTTATGGTTCCTTGACATTGCACTTCTTTTGTCTTGTCTTTTTAACTGTGTGAAGTTTCACAGAGATATCATGGGCAGTTATATTCCAGACAAGCATTATTAACTTAAGGGGGATAATTCAAAAATTATGCAAGGTAGAATTATGGTCCTTTGGACATTGTACTTCCTCTCACTGGTCTCTATCAATGTGTTAAGTTTCAATCAAATTCCTTCAATACTTTTCAAGTTATTCTTTGAACAAGAGTGTGACAGATGGACAGACGGACAAGACGGTGACTTTATGCTCTCCCTTCGGGAAGCATAATAATATAGCTGAAATTAAACTTTTCCATCAACTCTATAAGTAGGAAGTATTGAAACTCCAGCAACAACTCTCTTATTCAATATTGATTCCAAAACAAAACTAAATACCCTGGAGGAAGTTTTCGACCTAGATAACTGTTCTTTGTATTTCTCTATCTCTTCCAAAGCCCTGTTCAGCCTGACCTCGGTGGCACTCTGGGCTGTAGTCTGTTGTTTCTGATTTCTCTTTAACTGGTCAAGCTCCTGAAGAAAACATTACAGCATCTATGTTCATTCCAAAGTTTAAGCTATTTTTGATCATGAAATACAGTATAATATTTGCTCAAAACACAGCTCTAAGAATTGTAAATCTGTCAGATCAGAGAATTATCATTGCTTAACTACAACTTATTCATTTATCATCAAATAAATGAAAGAACTAGAAAAAGCTGCATACCTTTATCAAAGCTTAAGGCAATTTGGTTCATGAAAATATACTTAAAAGGTTTTTGTAATATCCATGTTCCATTTTTAGGTTAAAAATGTTAACCCCCTGTTGGAGCAAAAAAAAGACACCAGGGGTATACAGTCCAATCATGCTGCTATGAATTGCAGTATAACGAAATAACGGTGTACTACGAAAAAAGTGATCAGTCCTGTCATTTTTTCTTCTGTATTCAATTAAGATAAAATGCGATTTAACGAAATTCGTTTTAATGAAAAATGCAATTAAGCGAACAATCATCATGGCCAAATAATGTAATTAACAGTGAAATAAAGATGCAATATAGCGAATTGCCGTCAGACAAGTATTTTCACACCTCTTTCAGTGATACCTGTTGCTCGTGCAGATTGCCTTATGTTTACTGTTATTAAGCAAATATTGCCCCAAGTAATAGATGCACAATATGCTGCAAACAACAAGCGGATTTGTTTGACTGTTACACAAAACTTTCTGAGTGATAACATGTCAAAAGTTTCTAAAGTATAAAATCAGAACAAGTTGTATTGCTTGACATTTTTGATTTTGCACTTTAAATCTGTGATAAAAATTACATCAAATATTCAGTTCTTCTTTATCACAACAACAATATATAATGACATTGACGGTTTATGATAGAATCAACAACATGTAGAAATAAAAATAGGATTCTACAAACAAGAGGGCCATGATGGCCCTGTATCGCTCACCTGAGTATGACTGCTTTTAACCAAGTTGATATGGACCTGGTTAATTGACCCCAGATGACCCATATTTGAACTTGACCTAGAAATTATTGAAACAATCTCTTTGACAAATTTCCAGGATATTTGGACTGAAAAAGAGCATCTAGAGTGTTAACAAGGTTTCTCGATATTTAGGCTCTGTGACCTAGTTTTTGACCCCAGATAACCAATATCCAGCTACAAATCATCAAAACAACCTTTCTGACAAATTTCCAGGACATTTGGACTGAAAATGTAGCCTCTAGAGTGTGTACAAAGTTTTTCAATATTTGGGCTCTGTGACCTAAATGTTTTGACTTCAGATGACCCATATTCAAATTTGACCTAGAAACCATAGAATTATGCTTTCTGACAAATTTCCAGGTTATTTGGAATTAAAATGTTACCTCTAGAGTGTTAACAAGTTTTTTCCATATTTGGGCTCTGTGACCTAGTTTTTGACCCAAGATGACCCATACTCCAACTTGAGCTAGAAATCATCAAGAAAACCTGTCTGACAAATTTCCAGGATATTTAGACTGAAAATGTTACCTCTGGAGTGTTAAAAAGTTTTTTACATATTTGAACCATGTGACCTAGTTTTTGATCCCAGATAACCCATATCCAAATCTGAGCTAGAAATCTTTGAAACAATCTTTCTGACAAATTTCAAGGACATTTGGACTAAAAATGTAACCTCTAGAGGATTAACAAGGTTTTTCTACTTTCGGGCTCTGTGACCTAGTTTTTGACCCCAGAAAACCTATATTCAAAACTAAGCTAGAAATCATCGATAGAACCTTTCTGACAAATTTCCACGTTATTTGGACTGAAATTGCTACCTTTAGAATGTTAACAAGGTTTTTCCATATTTGGACTCTGTGACCTAGTTTGTGACTCCAGATGACCCATATTCAAACTTGATCTAGAAATCCTCAAGGCAACTTTTCTGACAAATTTCCAGATTATTTGGGCTGAAAATGTAACCTCTAGAGTGTTAACAAGGTTTTTCCATATTTGGGCTCCGTGACCTAGTTTTTGACCCCAGATGACCCATACTCCAACTTGAGCTAGAAATGATCAAGAAAACCTGTCTGACAAATTTCCAGGATATTTGGACTGAAAATGTAACCTCTGGAGTGTTAAAAAGTTTTTTACATATTTGAACCATGTGACCTAGTTTTTGATCCCAGATAACCCATATCCAAATCTGAGCTAGAAATCTTTGAAACAATGTTTCTGACAAATTTCAAGGACATTTGGACTAAAAATGTAACCTCTAGAGGATTAACAAGGTTTTTCTACTTTCGGGCTCTGTGACCTAGTTTTTGACCCCAGAAAACCTATAATCAAAACTAAGCTAGAAATCATTGATAGAACCTTTCTGACAAATTTCCACGTTATTTGGACTGAAATTGCTACCTTTAGAATGTTAACAAGGTTTTTCCATATTTGGACTCTGTGACCTAGTTTGTGACTCCAGATGACCCATATTCGAACTTGATCTAGAAATCCTCAAGGCAACTTTTCTGACAAATTTCCAGATTATTTGGGCTGAAAATGTAACCTCTAGAGTGTTAACAAGGTTTTTCCATATTTGGGCTCCGTGACCTAGTTTTTGACCCCAGATGACCCATATTTAAACTTGACCTAGAAATTGTCAAAGCAACCTTTCTGACAAATTTCCAGATTATTTGGGCTGAAAATGTAACCTCTAGAATGTTAACAAGGTTTTTCCATATTTGGGCTCTGTGACCTAGTTTTTGACCCCAGATGACCCATATTTAAACTTGAGCTAGAAATCATCAATAGAACCTTTCTGACAAATTTCCAGGATATTTGGACTGAAAAAGTAGCCTCTAGAGTGTTAACAAGGTTTTTCTATATTTGGGCTCTGTGACCTAGTTTTCCAACCCTGATAACCCATGTTCGAACTCGTCCGAGATATCAATGAGACAAACATCCCGTGCAAGTTTCATGACAATTGAGGCAAAAATGTGACCACTAGAGTGTTAACGAACTAATTGTGGACGGACGGACGGACGGACGGACGGACGGACGGATGACGGACGACGGACAAAAGGTGATCAGAAAAGCTCACTCTGTCACTACGTGACAGGTGAGCTAATAAAATCAATTGACCCCCGGGGCGGGGTCAATCTGACCCCGGGGATCATGATTTGAGCAAACTTGGTTAAGGTCTACTTGGTTATGCTACATGCAAAATATCTAAGCTCTAGCCTTTGTGGTTCTGGAGAAGAAGATTTTTGAAGTTTTTCCTATATAAACTCTATATAAAATTAACTGACCCCCGGGCGGGATCAACTTGACCCCGGGGATCATGATTTGAGCAAACTTGGTAGAAGTCTACTAGTTAATGCTACATGCAAAATATCTAAGCGCCAGGCTTTGTGGTTCTGGAGAAGAAGATTTTTGAAGTTTTTCCTATATAAATTCTAAGTAAAATCTATTTACCCCCGGGGCTGAACCAGTTTGACCCCGGAAGTCATGATTTGAGCAAACTTGACAGAGGTCCCCTAGATGATGCTTCATACCAAATATGAAAGCTCTGGGCCTTGTTATTTCAGACAAGAAGATTTTTGAAATTTCCATTTTAAAAACACCTTTTAGGGCCTCACAGCCATATTGTGCATTGGACCGGAACCATTTGAGCAAACTTGGTAAAGGGACATCTAAGGACCATTAGTATGAAGTTATTTTAAAATTGGGCCAGGGGTTTAGGAGGAGATGTCATTTAAAGAAAATGTTGACGACGGACGACGGACGGACGACGGACGCCGGACACAAGGGTATCCTAATAGCTCACTCTGTCACTGCGTGACAGGTGAGCTAAAAATGCAGTATTACGAAAATTCTACAGGGTCCTATGCATATTCATAGCATTGCGAATGGACTGTTATTTTAACAATCTTGGTAGTGGTTTACAAAGCAATACTAAATACCAAATTTCAGAAGTATCAGTCTTATGGTTTCTTTAAATGCAATTTTTCAGGACTTAGACCCAAGAAATAATAAAATCATGACCCAGAGCAAAGTTGAAAAAACTAGAACTGTGTCCATAGGACACAGATGCCCCCACTATGCATAAGTGCTCATAAACAAGAGCATGTATATCCTGTATGTAAGATTTTTTCTGTACATATACCTAAAATGATCTACAGGTAACCTTATGTACATGTTAAATTAAATTACAAATGTAAAATTTATATGTTCAATTATTTATATGGTATATAGTGAAAAAATCAACAAAGGGCCATAATTCTGTTGGTCACTTTGTGGGGGCATAAAAACCTATGTTGAGGTTCACTAAGCAATGCTTCATTATAAATTTCAGAACTCTATGCTTTGCGGTTTCAAACAAAAAGTGTTTTAAAGATTTCCATGTACATACTTAAAATGTGACCCTTGGAGAGGAGTAAATAATGGTCCAAGGGAGATAATTCATAATTATAATATTGGTCAATGATTCAAACTAAATTTCAGTTCTCTCAAAATAACTTATAAAAATACTGTCTATAATTATAAGTCCATGTAAAACATCTGACCCTAGGGACAGAGTCAGAAGTGACCTACAGGGCAAAGTCTGAACAATCTTGGTAGAGGTCTCCTGAGCAATGCTTCATAACAAATACAAAAGGTGTCTTCAAAATGTTCCTTTATATTTCTATGTAAAATATGTGATCCTTAGGTGGAGTCAAGAATTACCCCTGGAATTGTACTCATTAAAAATCATAGTAAAAACTTAAGTACCTTCCTAAATTTAACATTCTGACTTAAAGCGACTGACTCACAGATGGGTCAACATTGCATAAAAAAGAAAATATTTATATATGTAAAAATTCTGGTTGTAGTTGCGAAGAACATATCTAAACTAAATAACTGTCTCAGTTTTTGTTACAGAAACACATGATATAAAGTTTTTCATAATTTTATCAGTAAAAAATTATCACATTAATCACGGGGTAGGTACTTTGTTTATATTGTTGATTTTGACATTTGTAAAGTAACATTCCATGGTGGCTCAGTGGTCCAGGTTGCTACCGGGTAGTCCTAATCTTATTGACCAGAAGGGCATGGGTTCAAATCCTGTTAAAATCAAATTATTTCTCCTTCAATTTTCATAATGTATAAAAGCATAAAATTATGTGTTTTTCATAGTATATTCACTTCTCTTTACTTTTAAAGAAAGCATTTTTAAGCTAAATTTTGTGAGTCAGTCGCTTTAAGTATCCTAATCTAACAGACTAAAAAGAATTTAAATATTTGTTTTAAGTTTTTATTGTTGACTTAAAACACTACACATCTACAGAGAGTTTCACTTTATGCCATAAGCAAAAGAGCTGCAAACTGATTTATTCCACTAAAGTCAAACTCAGCTAAGAAAATCTTAGGATGCTTTAAGAATACAGTCGCATGAACATAACCTGAACAGTCTTGGCCTTAAGGTTTTTGACATAACCTGAACAGTCTTGGCCTTAAGGTTTTTGACATAACCTGAACAGTCTTGGCCTTAAGGTTTTTTACATAACCTGAAAAGTCTTGGCCTTATGGTTTTTTACATAACCTGAACAGTCTTGGCCTTAAGGTTTTTTACATAACCTGAAAAGTCTTGGCCTTATGGTTTTTGACATAACCTGACAGTCTTGGCCTTAAGGTTTTTTACATAACCTGACAGTCTTGGCCTTAAGGTTTTTTACATAACCTGAACAGTCTTGGCCTTAAGGTTTTTGACATGGACATAACCTGAACAGTCTTGGCCTTATGGTTTTTTACATAACCTGAACAGTCTTGGCCTTATGGTTTTTGACATAACCTGAACAGTCTTGGCCTTAAGGTTTTTTACATAACCTGAACAGTCTTGGCCTTAAGGTTTTTTCATGGACATAACCTGAACAGTCTTGGCCTTATGGTTTTTTACATAACCTGAACAGTCTTGGCCTTATGGTTTTTGACATAACCTGAACAGTCTTAGCCTTATGGTTTTTGACATGGACATAACCTGAACAGTCTTGGCCTTATGGTTTTTGACATGAACATAACCTGAACAGTCTTGGCCTTATGGTTTTTGACATGGACATAACCTGAACAGTCTTGGCCTTATGGTTTTTGACATAACCTGAACAGTCATGGCCTTATGGTTTTTGACATTACCTGAACAGTCTTGGCCTTATGGTTTTTGACATAACCTGAACAGTCTTGGCCTTATGTTTTGACATGAACAAAACCTGAACAGTCTTGGCTTATGGTTTTTGACATGGACATAACCTGAACAGGCTTGGCCTTATGGTTTCTGACATGGATATAACCTGAACAGTCTTAGCCTTATGGTTTTTGACATGGATATATCCTGAAAAGGCTTAACCTTATGGTTTTTGACATGGAAATAACCTGAACAGTCTTAGCCTTATGGTTTTTGACATCGATATAACCTGAACAGTCTTGGCCTTATGGTTTTTGACATGGATATAACCTGAACAGTCTTAGCCTTATGGTTTTTGACATGGATATAACCTGAACAGTCTTAGCCTTATGGTTTTTGACATGAACATAACCTGAACAGGCTTGGCCTTATGGTTTTTGACATGGATATAACCTTAACAGTCTTAGCCTTATGGTTTTTGACCAGATATTTACAGAGTTTGCCTTTATAAGTCTATGTAAAATATCTGACCAACAGGACAGTCCAAAATAGATCCAAGGGGCAAAGTCTAAATGATACTGTTAGAGGTCCTTTTGGTAATGCTTCATGCCAAATTTCAAAACAATGGGCCCTGTGGTTTCAATCAAGATGGATTTTAAAGATTCCTCTATATATTTCTATATAAAACTTGACTGTGACCCCTCTGGCAGGGGTAGTAATGATTCCAGTTGCATTATGTTGATAGTGGTCCAATAAATAACGGTTCACACCTAATTTCAGAGCTCTGTGCCAATCAGTTTTAGCCATGAAGATTTTTAAAGCTTTTAGATATTGCTGCCACAGTAAGCAAAGTTTTGCATGGAATGGAATACTCTGAATAATTTTGGTAGAGCTTCATGCAAGATACACCCCTGCAAAATAGAGCTTCATGCAAGATACACCCCTGTAAAATATTATATTATTATTATTATTATATACCACATTTCTATAGCACTCTTTTCATAAATAATAAATGTTCAAGAGTGCTTTACATCGATCTGATTAAACATAATCATATATATGACAAAAGGTACAATACTAATTAAGTAAAACTATTAAACAAAAATGATAATCTAAAACCAGTAAAGGATGGTAAGAAATACAGCGCCATTTAGTTTAAAATCAAGGCTAAATTTTATAATATCCTATAAAAGATTCGAACGAAATAAGATTGTAAAAAAAGGAACAAAAGAAGTAAAAAGTAAAACCCTAAGACGCAAAATCAAGGACACAATTTACACAGGTAATGTAACAAAAGTAGTACATGTATGTTGTTATATGAAACTAACATCCATAGAACTTTATGAAGTAATGTGTTTTGAGAGCTCTCTTAAAACTTGGCAATGTATTACAGTCTCTTATGCCAGGTGGTATAAATATGGTGAAAATAGAGCTTCATGCAAGATACACCCCTGTAAAATAGAGCTTCATGCAAGATACACCCCTGTGAAATAGAGCTTCATGCAAGAAACACCCCTGTAAAATAGAGCTTCATGCAAGATACACCCCTGTAAAATAGAGCTTCATGCAAGATACACTCCTGTAAAGTTTCATCAACTCTGACCAAATGGTCAGAGATGGGGAACGATAAATTCATCCATTTGTTACAGCACTTCATATACCTAGGGATCTTTCAAGCTAAAAGACTTATTTTTGAGACATCTGTTATTTTCACAATTAAAAATTAGAAACCAGCTAAAACAAATATTTAACCAACAATCATTTAAAATCTTTAGAAATAGGTAGAAAAATTCATTAAAATTTACAAAATGACTATCAATCAAAATACTTGCAGTTATGTTTCACCTAGAGCATGTGTATTAATGTCAATATTTAACCTTTAAGTCAATATACCTTTCTAGTTGCAGTCAGTTGCATTTCTAAGCCTTCTGTTTTGGTTTTACTATCTTCTGCAATCTTTTTAAATTTATCTATCTGCTGTGTCTGTGCTGCATTAGTGCGTGTTAATCGACCTCTCTCATCCTCGAGTTCCTTCACACGGACAGACATACCACTACACTCTTCCTCCTGTTAAATCAAAACAAAAGGTTTAAAGTTATTCATTAAAAGGATTAGGAAATACATTCATACTAGTCCATTCAATGACTGCTTCCTGCATCCAAACCCATACTTGTGCAAAAAGTGCAGATTGGAGACTATGACCACTTTTACAGATTCAATCCCAAAACTTCTCAATTGGGACTTTGAAAAATTACCTCAATTACTGTTCTCCACATGACAGAATAATCAGTGAATTGAACTTCCCCCATGATATTTCTAACGTGGACACAGCCTGTTTTCAATCTGAACAGTACCATTTGTGATTAAAAAGAATTTGTGTATGGTAATTTCATCAACTAAATAATGAACAGTGCAGGCCAAAATTACACCGTATGGATATGAAGATGATTAGGTTAAAAAAACAGAAATACTCACTGTTACAGTGATAAATGCAAACTGCATTTGAGAACATCATTTAGGTTTCTCTATACTCAAAACTTCTCAAATGTCAGATTTTAAAAAATAACATGTTACTGATTAAGAAAAACAAACAGTTTCAACTAGAACTGCCACTGTCATGGCGTGAATACCGCCACATAGCGCTTTGTCAGAATCAACAGGGGTCATTAAGAGGTCATGGACAACCTCCCTGCCAAATCTGAGGGTAGTAAGCCAGTTTTTTGTAGTCAAGGCCCCTGTGATCTTGACCTTTGACCCAGTGACCTAGGACTGAGAGTCAAAGGATTCTTAAATTATTGGGCGGACAAGCTTTTTTAGTCAAAGCTCCTGTGCCAATGACCTTTGACCCAGTGACCTCAAAATAAATAGGGGTCATCTACTGGTCATGACCAACCTCCACACCAAATATGAAGACTGTGGGTCAAAGAATTCTTAAGTTATTGGGCAGACAAGCTTTTTTTAGTCAAGGCTCCTGTGACCTTTGACCCAGTGACCTCAAAATAAATAGGGGTCATCTACTGGTCGTGACCAACCTCCACACCAAATATATAGACTGTGGGTCAAAGGATTCTTAAGTTATTGGGCGGACAAGTTTTTTGTAGTCAAGGTCCCTGTGACCATGACCTTTTACCCAGTGGCCTCAAAATCAATAGGGGTCATCTACTGGCCATGACTAATCTCCAGACCAAGTAAGATGACTGTGGGTCCTGAAAATAAATAGGAGTCATCTACTGGTCATGACCAACCTCCATACCAAATATGAAGACTGTGGGTCAAATGATTCTTAAGTTATTGGGCAGACAAGTTTTTTGTAGTCAAGGCCCCTGTGACCTTGACCTTTGACCCAGTGACCTCAAAATCAATAGGGGTCATCTACTGGCCATGACCAATCTCCAGACCAAGTAAGATGACTGTGGGTCAAAGGATTCTTAAGTTATTGGGCGGACAAGGAAAAACCGCCGGACGGCCGGACAGACAAGCTGATTCCAGTATACGCCCTATGCGGGGGTATAAAAACTGATACTTTGTTTGCAGAAATTATTTTGTACAATTTGAAAATAGACCTTTCATCTAACGTCCTAAGACTTTATTACAAGAAGAGAATCTTTAACATAACTCTGCTTATCTAAAGACACCATACATAACATGTACTTGGAACTGAACCAACCACTTGAGAGAAGAGCTAGGCTACATAAAGTAACTTTAATTCAACAATTACTAATTAAGAGCTTGGTGAACTGAGGCAACCATTCAAACATTATAGTTGTTACCTTTTTATTGATTTCCTGGCCAAGTCTATCCAATTCTTCTTGCATCACTCTCAGTTTTGCCTTAAGAAACCTGATCTGGGCCTCTGTCAAAAAACGATTTATTTTTAAAAAGAGAAATTCAAGGTAAATGTGTAATAAATACACTATACAACAATGTTTCTCACAAAAATGTTAAACAGACAAAACAAAATCTACCTTCCTCTGGTGAAGAATACATTCTGAGTACTATACTATCTGTAAGTGCATAAAAATTATAATAATATCAAATGCTTCACTTAATTACAATGAACTACAACTGAGCATCGTGTTGTGCTTCAGATCAAAAACTGATATTTTGAGTTATTTATATATATATAACTGATATATAGTGATATTTCTGATATATATAACTAATATATATACCGATATTTCTGATATATATAACTGATATATATATACTGGTATTTCTAATATATATATATATATATAACTGATATATACTGATATATACAACTGATATATACTGATATTTCTGATATATATATAACTGATATATACTGATATTTCTGATACATATAACTGATATATACTGATATTTCTGTGGTGATTTTACTTCAATTCATACCTTGTAAATATCATCTGATATATTATCAGATATAAACCATTTTATATCAAGACAAACATCATACCAGTCATTCTGATTGACACTCAGCCCTACTATGAACACCTCAAGAACAGTTAAATGTTAGGATACAATAACTCTTTCACCTCTCAGATGATATGCTCGACATATTACGACCAACAAACATTATGTACCTGATTATATCATACCTGAGCCCATATCCTGAGCAACCGTTGGTAAAACATCATCTTTTATATCATCCTCTGTCAAATCCAGACCTTCTATATTGTCTACAACATTCTGCAGCGAGAAGTCCTTATACTCAGTCAGGAATGTATCATCTACAACAGCTACATCCTCTACATTACTCTTCCCTGTTTTCAACCTTGACCTACAAACATAACACTGGATCACTGAATACACTGAGAAACTTGAGAACTACAAACACAACACAGAAAACAAAAACATCCTAAAATTGCACTGAACAATGTTGACTTGAAAGGCAAAATGGTTAGGTAACTGCCCTCTGGTCTAGTAGGTCCAAACTTTGAATCCTTATTGCAGGTGGTGGGGAGTCTTTCAGCAAAGACAGCTTAGCAATATTTAACTGACCCTGTCGTGTATGGGTACAAGAAAAAACAAAAGATACTGACTGTTTCATTAGTGACTGCCCAGGTAACTTCACTGGTTGTGTCTAAAGGGTGACTTAAGTAAGCTGAAAGAATTAACTGCCACTGGGCAAAAAAAATATAAGAACAGAACTATAAAAAGAACATATAATCGTATGGTTAAATGTTTCCATTGGCTGGAAGACTTCTGAAATCTGAACAAAAAGGAACTGATACATTTGGAGTCTTCATGGAAGCAATGTTGTCAGTAAGCATGTGATTTCTAGCAATTGGTATTATCTTACACTACCAGATAATTACCTTGGTCATAAACAGAAAATAAAAAAGTGGAAGATTTCTTGCCAAAAGAATGATAATTATACTATCAGACCAGGACTGCATATCTCTACTTGTACCTACTTGGCAGATGTCTGTTTTTTGTTGGCAGACTGTGATCCTGGCTGGTTGTTTCTAGACTGTGGTCTAGACTGGTTTGTAGATTTTGCTGCTGACAAGGGCCGAGCTGAGGTTGGCTTCAGGAATAAAAACAAGTTAAAAGTTAGCACATACAGACCAAAATCCAAAGAGAGTTACTTCCCCTAAAGTATCAGAAACTTCTATTAGGCTGACAGATAATTTTACTTTTTCAATTTTTCATTTTTAATGTTTAATCACATTATAATCTTTATTTTAAGTCAGAAGAAAATCTAGTAAATGTTTGTATTTTTTAAAAATTATGGCAAAAATTAATTTCATAATTCACAACCACAATCAAGTTATATGTGTAATGGTAGAGGTTAAACCACCAAAGTATGCTATAACAGAAGTTTCCAATTTACAAGTGTATCAAGATATTACAAGGATGATGTCAAAGGAGACAAGTGTATCAAGATATTACAAGGATGATGTCAAAGGATACAAGTGTATCAAGATATTACAAGGATGATGTCAAAGGAGACAAGTGTATCAAGATATTACAAGGATGATGTCAAAGGATACATGTGTGTAATGGTAAACTGCTTAAATTTTGCATGCTGAAGTTTATAATAGAGGAGAACAGTTTTCTACATACACTTTCAGTTCAGTCACATGACTATTTAAGCTTTAAAGTTTCTATCACAAGTTTTTAGAATATTTCTTTAAAGCAAAAACACTACCATGTCTACTAACTACAATGACATATCTTCGTATTAATGTAACCTAGCTTATTTTGTTCTCTTGGCAAATCAAGTTCAGATAATTGACAGTTATCTTAAATGGTAGCAAATTTAATCAATTTAATTATTTTCAATGTCTGCTACAACACAGATGACAACATTTTACTTTTAAATACATGAACATGTAAAAGAAGATAATGTTTTGAAACTGGTGAAACTGGGACCACTGCACTGAAATGCAGGGAATTAAAATTTTGGTTAGAAATGAGTATGTTCGGGTACAACCTTTGACTGTGAACTAGCTGTTCTGTTTGACTCTAAACTAGCTGGTCTGTTTTCATTGGCTGACATATAGTCATCATCAAATGCCCTGAAAATAAACTTAAATATTCATTGTTGGTAAATAATGTTTATGTTCCTCATTTCAGGGTTTTTGTCAGTCACCCAGATGTGTACAAAGTTGCCTTTTTTTTCTGCTGTATTAAGATTAACAATAACTTGAACAAGAACTGTCACTGAAAAAGCTGGTGAATGCCCCTAAAATGACACAGTTAACAATAACAACTTTCATTACAAGTAAAACAAAAAGTATCCAAAGTATAGCAGGTTTGGTAGATGTAATTTGATAAAGTTTTCATTGCAATATGACAAAAACCAAAAGTAAAATAGGGGGGATGACGATGACCAAGATTCTTACTTCAGGAATTCATCTGTGTTTATCTTCTCTAACAGTCTAGGTTCATTCAATATGGAATCCTGCCCTTTCTGAAAATAAGAACATGTTCTTCTCAACCTCTCTATCTCTCCGGGTCAGAATTATAGCAAAAATATTGTTCAAAGGTTAACTTTTAGAACTCTGAGAATTTCTGAAGTTTTTCTGAATAAAATCTTACAAAGATCTTTAAAGATATCATATCCTAAGCTTGTGACTGAAACACTTCCATCCTGCTGAAAACTAGAAGTCAATCACACAATTTGGATAAAGATATGCTACCATGCAAGTGTAGACTTTGCATACATGTACAGTAACAAATGTGATCAACACAAAGTTTAATATATTACAAATGTACTTACCAACACATCTTCAGCTTCCTTTACTAGATTAGCAGTTTTTGCTTCCAGTTCAGCATTTAACTTTCTGCAATAAAAAAGTGAAAATTGCCATTTCAAATACATTTCTGATTCCAAGTAAAACTGCATGGCCAACAAGTATAAACACTACAAGTATAAACATTTATTGGTTGTCATTCTTTAGCAGTTTCTTTCACCTTAGAACAAATCCCTTCAGCAGTCTCCTTATTCAAGAAACAGCAACTTAACCTACTGAAAACAAAATTAGGTCTTAGGGTTCATTTACTCATAAAATCAGAGAAAAGGGCCTATGTGTACAAACAACAATAAAAGGGGCATAGTGCTGCATCGTGTTATCTTGTACTAGTTAGAGAACCGATGTGGTATAAACATTTTGTCTACTTACTTGTACTCCTCTTCTCGACTTGCCAAGTTGCGTACACTGTCAGTGTTGTCATTCTTCCCATTGCCCACTGCAGATCGCCTACATGCCCCACTTACGTTAGATCCAGGACGTCCCTTAAACAAGAAATATAAAAAGTCAGACTTTGTATCAAAATATACATTTATTTACAGGCCAAATACCACATGCAATTCTTGAACTACAAGTAGATGGTAGTAATTTCACAGCTACTATACCTGTAAAGTTATGTGAACATAATGATTAAGGGAAATGAAATTGATAAAATATTTTAAGACTACATGTATTATAAAATTGTAAGGTTTTTTTAAACATGTAATAGGCATTTTAGCAAAAATAATGTAATTAATTGTCCTGATTCATTTATCTCTAGATTTTTTAGCTTAAACATTGGTCATGCTTACATTTTTTGTGAAAATTTAGGAATATATTACGAAAATATGAAATAAATCACTGCATTTTTTTCCATTTTTTTTATGATTGTTCAAACTGCAGTTCAGCACTACCAACAATTTCAAGTTTATTTTGTGAAAATACAAAATCACTATTTTTTTGTAGTTGCATGTTAAAATGTCCCAAAATTGGTTTATATAAATAAGAGTGTGATGTTAGAATTGTAGTTCTTTTAATATTTCTCATTCTTAGTATTGCCTGCATAAGTGATATAAAAAATCCAATAAAATAAATTTTGCTACCAGTCTCATATTAATACTAAGAAAATGAAGCAAATATATAACATTTAAAAGTAGAATTTTAGCTTTAACAATTTTATGAATGACAGTCTATGTGTTAGTTGCATTAAATTAAATATGTCATGTTAATAAACGTTTTCTGTAAATTTTAATGACAGTGACAGAATCAGAGATTAATACTCAATATTCTAGTTTAATTTAACTTTAAAGTAAATAATGTCTAAATTATTGAACATTTGCCATTATCACTGTGGTAATAGACAGGTGAAAAGAACATATGGGAACCAATACCAATGATAAATAAATTCAAATAGAAAGATAAATAGTGAGATCACCCAATTCATTATAAAAGAGCTGTCAGAATGGTATCACATGTGATATACGATTGACTTATGCCATAGCATGTATGAAAGCTTTACAGTCTTTTCGTCAACCAACTGTTTTGTCAAACTGATTACGTATAGTATATGAAAAGTCCTTTCATCACCCTGAATATTCAGTTGGCGGAAAGTGTGAAATATTGTTTTTTTAGGCTCATTCACACCTAATACTCGTGCATGTGTAACTGTTAAACCTAAACGAAGCATATCTGTACCAAAATCGCGCAAACGTACCTGTTTTTTTACTAGATTGATCTTTTTTTTATTTATATTCGGATATTTCAAAGGCATATCAATCGGTATTTAACAACTATTATTAGAGATAATTCGTCTAATCATATATGCTCAATATCAGATTAGTTATCTGCTGATTTATTAAATGCCAAAAACACCTGCATTAAACAACTATCTTTAATAATGCGGGAGTAATTAGGTGTCAGTGAAGTATTTCACACCAGGGCCTTAATTGATACCCTGTTCACACTTTCCACCTACTGAATATTCAGGGTGACGAAACGACTTTTCATTTACAATACATAATCAATTCAACGAAATGCTTGGTCAATGAAATGATCCAATATCCTTGCAGTGATCTCCCCTTCATTATTTGGAAAGATCTCTGAGGACATGCCTTAACCTTCGCTGGATTTTAGCTATTTATACATAGTAGTATATGAACTTCTTTTAAGATTTTTTTTCTTTTTTATTTCGTTACAATTCTAAATGCATCAATTTAACATGCCTGGATGTAATGAAATTTTAAAAAAGGTTTAACATTTTGTTTATTTACTTTTGACCATCAATACATTCATGCATAACAGAACACAATATTCTAAACAATACATGTATGGATCTATGAACAAAGAATACATAAATTCTGCTTATATTGCAATTTGGAATGACTGTTCAATCATAAACAATGGTATATGGATGTAATATAATGGAGGATGAGAACTCTTATTTCAGTTGATAAATTGCTGAGTTGACCAAGAATGCATTCAACTTCAGTCTTGTAGAGTAATACATGTACATGTATCTTATTATTGTAATTCCATTTGAGCAAAATGCATCCTTAAACATCTACCTAATATTAATATTGCTTAACATTGTTGGTATAAATCAGAATGTACCACAATCGAACTTAATCATTTGGTTCTTAGGCAAGTAAATGATCTAAATCTGTAGTTTTCAAACGTACATGTATAGTTTTGATACAAAGCAGAATGAAACCAGTTGGTGCAATTTAATAAAAATTTCTAAGTTTGGATATAAAATGGATTATCTAAAACATGACATAACTCTTTTGCAAAATAATGCTAATTTTAACAAAGTGTCTTTGTCTTCTCTGTTCATCAGACAGGAAAACTTCATTACAGGTGGAAAAGTATAGAAACATTCATTTATATATTTAACCCTGTCATCAACAAAATAAGTACAATTAAACAAATAGTGGAATTCATAACCCAGCAGATCAACTTCACATACATGACATACTCTAAGTTCTCTTGGAATATTTTCAAACAACCATTTTCAATGGGTAGCTTATGGTTCATGCATCTGAACTTACACAAAGTAACAGCAAGGTCATAAGGTAAAATATTCAAATACTTTTCAAGAACAAATTTAAGCTTATATATCTTATAATTCAAGCATTTACTGATCTCATTGATGGTGCTATTCCAAATCTACACAAACTGATCTTTAATTCTATTTTTAATGACATGTTTAAATGAACTCATCGACAGTGTTTCCTGATTTAACCAGTAACTGGACAGGCCAAGCTTGTTCAAATTGTCTTGAACATATGATAACCAACTAAACTTCACATTTTCATTTACATGTAATGCAAGACATGTTCTGTAAAGAATGTTATAAATTTTATCTTCTTTTGAATAAACAATTTTACTCCAATAATGCAACACTCTACACTTAATATGACTTGACAAGGCATAATGCCAAGATCACCATACAACATACAGGTGTACTTTTTTTCAGATTCAGGATCACTTTAATTAAGAAATAATAACTAAGTTCCTATATTTTATCCGTGAATAAAATATGGGCAGAGTTCAGATGCCTAGGAAATTAAATCTCGAGTGCAAAGCATGAGTGATTTAATTTTCAGCATCCGAAGATGGCCCATATTTTATTCACTGATAAAATATAGAAACATATTTATTATTTCGATTCTAATCACAAAAGAAATTAGAACTATATTTTGTGTTCATCAATCTTCAGTTGTGGACATTCGGTTCCTTGCCGTTACAATTTACACCCCACTGGCGAAAGCGAGAGAATTTGGGTAATAACGCGGTTTCTGTTTTTCTTTAGTTTAGCATCACAGTTACAACTGCATCATAACAATTTTCTAGACTCATACTCTTTGAAATCACAAATAAGAACAATATGTTGCATCAAAAACGCTATTAAGTTAACATATATACAAAGAATGACCACTCGAGATAGCTCTTGACGTCAGTTTACTAATGTGACGTATATTACATTGTTATAACGTTTGGCGCACTTTTTGCATTTTTTGGTATTCAATGTTAATATTGTTATTTTCATTCAATTAACAAGCAAAGATTGCGATGTATGCTTTGGAATGTAATAACTGATGTAAAGCTGACATTTTAGACTGTTACTTGCCTAAAACAAAAAATTAAACAAAAACCATGGAGAAAAATCTTTTTATGCATTACATGGGAGGAAATCATAACAGCCACATATATTTTATCGTATAATAAAGTATAGCTGGTTTCCCTATATCATCATATAGGAAATGTTTCATATCCTGTTAGAATATACTTTAATTGAAATTTATCAATAATATCAATATTCTCTACTCCCCAAACCTCCGCGCCATACATGAGTATTGGAGCTACCATTGGTATCAAATAATTGTATTTGTGTATCAATTGGCAAATATAACTTTCTAGATTTGTTTATAACAGAAAACATAGCTCTATGAGCTTGATCAACTAATTAAGCCCTGGTTGCATAAAATTAACCATTGTATGAAAATCGTACACCCAAATATGAAAAGTGATCAACCAGCTCTAACATACTACCCTCAAAGTGAAAGTTTGGAGTATTACCCAAGCCTTTTTTGTCCTTCAGAAAGATAACTACTGTCATTTTAGCAGGATTTACTTTTAGCCCCCAAAGGTTGCAATAATCAGACATAGCATTTAAAGCTAACTGCAATTCATTAGGATTTCTGCTAAAATTACAGTATCATCAGCATACAACAACAGAAACAATTTGAAAAACACCTTATCAGTAAATAGCTAGAGACCACTATATTTATTTGACATGTAGTTAGAGATTGGAAACACAGGTGTTTGGCACATACCTATGATAGTATTTAGCAGTACCTAGTCATTCCTGGACATACATTCTCCTCATTTGCAATAATATAGATTAAAAAATATAATTTTCAGTGTATATTTACAATATTAAGGGTGGAAACTTGTATAGGAATGACAAGATACTCCTTATATAATCCTAGGTATGTGCCAAACACCTCTGACTGGAAACGACCGTCACTCGAAAAAGAGTAAAACTACTAATCTACATGACGAAGAGTGGCAAGGTAGATTTGAAAGCAAATTAGAAGAAAATATTATTATGCATAAAACAAAATTAGAATTTAGTACATAAATATTCTCGAGAAAGGATAAATGAACACGTTAAAAGCAGGGAATATTACCGAATTTACGCGTTTGAGTTGATCGCTCATCACTGATTCACTTACGGCAGTAAACAATAGTGTCGTAAAAGGTGACAATCACTTAAATGGTGAATTCTTAAAGAAATGTCTAGAAGATTGAAAAATCATTAACTAACTGAATTCTGGTTCAAAAATCACGTTTGTTTCTTTTATTGTTACCATTTTCTTGACAGCATTTTGTGACTAATCACCTTGGTTTATATATCGGCTGCATGTATTCTTTATGCGTACCGCACCAGTTATCAATTTTGAATATTGATTGTTTCTTCTTGTTTTTATTGATTCAAATGAAACATTGATATATCTGTTTCACATTCCAACATTTTTCAGGACAATAAAGTCGAACGTTCGTAAATTTCTGTCTATTGGAGTTTATACATCGTCGGTGTATCTCTTTCCCCAGGGCCTTAATCTCAAGAGTTATTTCCCGCAGGAATGCAGAACTTTATTTTAGGATGTGGGGGCATTGCAATATATGCAGACAACATACAAGAGACACTTCTGATTCTTTTAAATACTCAGTTTAACATCTAATCCGAAAGAAAATTAGTAGTACTGTACGTTCTTTCAGTGGAGGAAAAAGCCTTGCACGACTCTAAACCACGTGATCAGCCTCATTATGCCTGTGTCACAACAAATCCTGAACTACTTATCTGTCGATACTTTTGTATTAGGTAAAATTGAACGTTATTTTATATAATTTCGCGCCTTCGTGTGTTTTTTTGTTGTTGTTATTTTTTGTTGTTTTTTTTCAGTTCGGTACTTCAGAAATACTTCGAGCATAGACAAGACGCTACGTAAGGCTTTATCATCAGTGATTGTCTGTAGCTTTTTACCACACAATCGAATTCTTTAAAATGTATCCCTCAAGAAATATATGGTTCCTACTCGAGAAACTGTTCAATGTGGGAATGAAAATTATTATCTAAACCAAGTCCATTTGTCATGCAAGCTTGGTGACGATTGACTGCGAATTTTAAATGTGACTTACACATTTCCTGCCTGTTTCATTATTAAGAACTTGTAAACCTCACAAAAACATGTATACAAACAAAATGATTTAATATATACCTAAGTTCTCTGCAGTCTATAACTTTAATTTATGAATATAAGCCAATATACTAGTAATATAACAGGTTTTGGATTGAAGATTTTTGAAGATTCTATATTTTATATAAAAAGAACACTTTGGCGGGACCAATTTGGACCCAAGAGACATAATTTGTAAAAGCTTGGTACGTATCCACTATATAATGCTACGTAAAAATACCTTAGCAGTCTAGGGCATACAGTTTCAGAAAAAAAGATTTTCAAAGTTTTAACCCTATGTAAAATCAAATGACCTCCGCACAGGGCCATTAATGATCTCAGGGGCATATAGTTTTAACAATTTTGGTAGAGGAAATATCTAAGGTCTAATGCTTACGGTTTCTCACAAGCAGATTTTCAAATATGAAATATTTTACCTGACAAAGCTGACCTCCAGGGCGTGGCTAATTTTTGACTTCGAGGACATAATTTGAACAAACTTGTTAGAGGTCAACTAGACAATGCAACATACAAAACATCTAAACTCTAGGGCATCCAGTTTCAGACAAAAAGATATTCAAATCTTTCCTATATAAGCCTATGTAAAAACAAGTGACCCCTGCGCATGACCATCAATGACCCTAGGGACATGATTTCAACAAACTTCATAGAGAACCTCTAGGTGATGCTCCATGCTATATACCTATCTATACATACCTACCTACCAGTCTATAGCTTACGGTTTGTCACCAAGATTAGATATTTTACCCAATAATAACCCCAAGGTTGGACCAATTTTGAACACAGGGACATATAATTTGAACAAACTTGTTAGAGGTCAACTAGACCATGCAACATACAAAATATCTAAACTCTAAGGTGCATTGTTTCAGATTAGAAGATTCTCAAGTTTTCCTATATAAGCCTATGTAAAAAGAAGTGATCTAAGGCCAGGGCCAGGGGCATAATTTGAACAATCTTGGCAGAGGACCTCTAGCTGATGCTCCATGCAAAATAATTAAAGTCTGAAACCCACGGTTTCTCACAAGAAGATTTTCAAAGATTAAATATTTTACACAAATAGGACCCGAGGGGCGGGGCCAATTTTTACCCCAGTCATAATTTGGTAGAGGTCTATTAGAAAATGCAACATACAAAATACCTAAGCTCTAAGGCATACGGTTAAAGACATGAAGATTTTTTTTGTCTTTCATACACAGGCCTTTGTAAAAGCAAGTGACCCCGGAGCAAGGCGAGGTCAGTTTTGATCACAATAGCATTATTTGAACAATCTTAGTAGAGGGTCTGTAGCTAATGCTCCATGCCAAAATCCTAGCCTTAGGCCTTGTGGTTTCAGACAAGAATATTTTTTAAAGTCTTCCGTATAAAGGTATATGTAAAATAAATTGACCCCAGACAGGGCCATTCATAGCCCAATGGGAATAATTCGAACATTCTTCGTAGAGGACATGTAGATGAAGCTCTATGCAAAATATCTGTCTATAGCATACAGTTTCTCACAAGAAGATTTTCAAAGATTAAATATTTTACACAAACAGGACCCACAGTGGCGAGGCCAACTTCGTAATTTGAACAAACTTGGTAATGGTTCACTAGACAATGCAATATACCAAATATCTAAGCTCCAGGGCATACGGGTAAAGGCATAAACATTTTTTTAGGTCTTTCCTACATAGGTCTTTGTAAAATCAGGTGACCCCGGAGCAAGGCAATCAAACAATCTTTGTATAGGACCTCTAGCTGATGCTCCATGCTAAAAAAATCTTAGCTCTAGGCCTTGTGGCTTCAGACACGAAGATTTGCACTGTTCCCTATATAAGTCTATGTAAAATAAATTAACCCAGGGTCATTTGTGACCCAAAGGAATAATTTGAACAATCGTCGTAGAGGACCTCTAGGTGAACATGCAAAATACATAAGCTCTAGGCCCTATGGTTTCATATAAGAATATTTTCATTTTTTCCTTTTCCCTGCCACAGCAACCATAGATCTTGATGGAATTCAATGCTTTAAACAACTTTGGTTGAACTTTATGCAAGAAACATCCCGGGCAAGTTTCATCAAATCTGCCCCAGTGGTTTCAGAGGAGATGTCATTTGAAACAATTCTGGACGAGGACAACGAAAACGGACGACGGACAGCCACCGATCCTACACTATGTGCTCAGGTTAGCGAAAAACACTCTAAAAAAGTCAAAAATAACTTTAACGAAAGTTACTATAGTAAATAGTTTTCATACATAGGCTTACCTTCTGTTGTTTTTGTTCCATGACAGATTACTTCACCAAGACCATAGAACGGTCAAGAATGAAGTAGGATAGTTGTAAACCGATCATTTTGCTTTTTTGTCACAGTTTAAGCACTGGGTGCTTGATTTTCCTTAGTCAAATTTACAGAGTTTAACTCGGTAACAAAAGTAATAGTTTAGGCTAAGCCAATCAACGTGATTGTAAATAACGGCATTCAAGTTCTGGCTTTGTGGAAGAGGTATTTACACATGTAATTTATTAAAATACTCTAACAAAAGAAATAGTAAATTTTAAGTTTTGAATAAAACAAAAATATATCACAACTGAGTTTTAAACTACAAACAGAGTATAAGGCGAGGAATAAGGGACAGTGGTAACGCGCTGGACTGGTAATCCAGAGGTCGCAGGTTCAATCCCAACTAACATTACTAAATGTCTTTCGTCTAAGAGAGTTAATTGATATTTAACAAGAATACCTTTACGATGTCATGACTTTTGAAGTACTTATCATATCCGTCACTTTTGTTTATTATAGTGTAGTTTGTATGTGGCTTGCACAGGAACACCCCCAGTCACTGGGTGAAGCAACAGAGACATCATATTAGAGGAGTGTTTTTACACAAAAAGTATGTCTTCCCCTCCACACTTCCCATCCCCTTCCGTTACCTTCTTTATGCTATTGGGATTTGGACACTGTAGAATTAGGAGGAACGGGTACCCCTGTTTGGTGGTAAGAGGGGAGGGGTTCGGGGTATCCCTAGCTGTAGGGTTTGAGGGGAGGGGATTTGGTACCCCTGTTAGACTTGGAGTGGATGGGTTACCCCAAGCCCAATTAGAAAATTTGAAAAAAAGACGGGATGGGGGTAAGTCAATGCCCATAACTCCCCTGTTATATATAAGGTTCCAGAGGTGCTTATGTACATTTCATAAATTATACCTCAAATACTTGCGGAGATACGCGCGACACAAAATTTGTTGCTGACATTCAGATTTTAACTAAGTCAAGGCCCATAACTCCGGGGCTTCCTCAAAAACAAAACCACAGAAGCACAAAGGTATATGCTGATAAACATTCATGTAAACTGTCATTTTCTTACCTCAGATACTTACCTCATACTTACCTCAGATACTTACCTCATATTCTTTGGGAGGTACGCGCAAAACAAAATTTGTGAATGGCATACAGATTTTAACTAATATTTTTGAACATAAACAATAGAATAATAAATGTTTTAAGAAGACAGTACAAAACACCGTGGTGTCATCATCATGCCACCGAACCTTTTGTAATCTAACGATGCATTTTTTGAGTGTGGATACAACAGAACACTGAGAAATAAGTGGCCTGTTGGATACTTACACGGTTTGCATAGTTTCTGTAGTAGCTTTATAAAAGGTATCCCGTTACGCAGTTTTTAAGTGCTTGTTTGTCAACTGTCTAGTCATTGTGCTTGTTTGTCAACTGTCTAGTCATTGTGCTTGTTTGTCAACTGTCCAGTCACTGTGCTTGTTTGTCAACTGTCTAGTCACTGTGCTTGTTTGTGCTACATTATTACAAAATGCCACCACGTGCAGACATGTACAACATAAACTGGCGATAACGTTTCTTTTTACAAATAAATGCCAAATGTCAAATTTTTCTTTATCTCGTAAGTAATAAAGTGTTTCACTATGACTATACGACCAAGACTTTGTCGCGTGTCTGAATCTGGTATACCCAAGGGTCATGTTTTTTTCTAATTTTATTTTTTTTTTATTCCTTTATAAAATTACTAGAAAGTATTGAATGAAAACAAATCGTGATTCTCAAGTGTTTGGTTTTCAGTTAACTGATGTCTCTCCTGAAAGGGGTTTTAGAATTATCTGATCAAGCTTCAAGGAGATCATCACTAAAAGTATTAAGTTTCCACCGATCTGAGCAAATAGCCTTATTTTTGTCCACCATGATCCAGTTTAAACGCATCCTACATTATCATGAAACCAAGTTTCAGAAAGATCGGGTCAAATTATTTTTGATATATTTTATTTCATGTATATGCTTGAATTTTACCTTTTGTATTTAAAAAGTTTAAACGAATGGAAAACTTACTATTAATGATTATAAAAAGTTTATTGTTGTAAAAGCTTCTACTGTTATTTTGATATCAGGTTTTTCATAGTTTGTGATTCTAAATATCTTTTATTTATCAGTAAAAAATAGGACTTAGTTTTTAGACTTCAAGAGATCTAAAACTAAAATACTCTAGTGGTATTATTTAAGAATTAATAATGTCAGCCACATACTTATGGGATGATTTTAGAATTCTTGTTGTGATATAGAAAATTACATTGATGAACTTCATCAAAAACAGGCTGTTTTGTGCATTAAGCATATACAACTTTGAAATAGTTTCCGAAAATCTAAAAACAGTAGAATGTAAACCAAATAGAAAACTGAAACTGTGTTTAAATTCTGATTTTAACTTAAGCTCAGCACCATTATAGGGCTGTTAAATCTGTCACAGACTTGGCTCTAAAAGAAACAATAACAATAATTAACAATTCCCAATTCAAACACCCGGAGTCCCCTGAGGTGGTGGACATCACCAACATCCGGCCCCAATCTCCCCTGACGTCGGCACGGTGCGACGTATCGGACAACCCCCATTTGACACATCCTTTCTATTCAGAAATGCAACTATTCTTGTTTTGTCACGCGTTTTCTTAAATACAAACTCTCTGATTTGGTTGTTATAGTCATGGAAACAGTTTTAGCGGTCAATCATGACGTCAGAAAAATAAATTTTCTTTTCAGTATTTCCACGCATGTCTTAAATTGAGCCTACTTGTGGTTAAAAATTGATGTTGAAAAATCCTGGGAAAATAAATGATTTCACTCACACCAGCACATATACTTTGGAACACCAAAACTCCTTAACAGTTAATAATGTACAGATATCTTAAGGAACACCACAAGTAAATTATCCAAATATTATAGTGACGAACAACTCTCAGTTTAAATTCTGAATTCTTGCTGTCCACACTTACTGACTGATCATCGGTACCGGTCTTTATGACCGAGCGCGATCTATCTCTATCTATTTGAGTTTATTTATTGTCGGTTCCGGTACGCCCCTGCAGAGGTTAGTTTTTTCGTTTTAGGGGGATAGTGCAAGATACGGAAAGCATCCTGTTTCAGAGACACCCCTGCTTCTTTTGCATGCTCAGTGTACAGCACTGATACATGGGACCAAGATATAACATCTCATCCGAAAGACAAATAGTAATGTTGCTTGAGGAGAAGAGGATCGATCTTGGGACCCCTGGGTTACCAGTCCAGCTCGTTACCACTGGACCACTAATCCGCTCCTACCGATGATTCCAGAATTTGACCACCACCATTCACGTAGTCACGTGACCCGTCCGCCATTGCAGCACTGAACACTTTTAGCAACAGTGAAAACAATTACTTAGTTACGCACATTTACAATGGTATAACCTACATTTGTATAATAAGAATTCTTCGTAATTTGAAATTTACCTTTTCTTTCAAAGTAGTTCATGTTTTCCATATTATAAGTCGGAAATCTAGGGCTAAGGCAGCATCTACAGAGAAAGTCATGTATCTCTTCTGATGTCATCAGCGCAGTAATCATTTTTAGAAAACGACCTTTCTGATAACTTTGAAAAGTTCCAAACATCATTTAGATATCATCAGGGCCTTAATTGTAAATTAAGACCCTGGTAGCATTAGGTATTACTAAAATTCACCATACAACCTGGATTTAGACACTACATGTTCAAATTTCATCTGACGTTGACATCATGTTAAATGGGTAAACTATATTTAAAATTTGTTTGTATGCGATGTATTACAATTAATATGTAAGGACAAAAGTAAAATTTAGATAAGACTCATTTATTTTACATCGATTGCCACACAAGTTCTTACCATTTAGATTCATCACGCTCGATGACTGCTTCCTCGGTTCCATACCAGTATTCGCGCAGGATGGAGGAATGTGAAGATCGTGAGAGAATCTCGCCTCTGACGGGATTTGAACCCGCGACCACCGGAACAAATTTTTGAAAGGCTCTACGAGACTACGTAAGTATTTTCAATTCCACACACACACACACACACACACACACACACACACACACAAATAAAAAGAAACGAAATCAGTAAAAGTTGGTCAAGGTCATAATCACCCACTGCTTAATTTAGCCAATAAAGGTTTTTCAGCCCTGAGTAAATTGAATTGTTTAAGAAACACACACTACCGCATGACAAAATAAAGACAGTGAAAAGCACTTCTACCACAAGCTTGTTAAGATATGACAAATATAATTTTAAATCTCAAAAGACTCAATGCGTTCTTGCACCAGAAACGGACATTGTTTGAACCCGCAAATATCATTAAAATGTAGGCAACGTACTAAGTTTGTGTTACGTGGGAGTGGACAGTGGCTATACTTTGTCTTTGATGCCTATTTGAAGAATGGTTTCTATTAAATCTGATGATGACTGTTGGAGGAGTTGCGCTGACTAAAGATAAAAATTAAACTGTATGAAGTCCCATAACTCTTGCAGAAATCAGTCAAGCAGAAAATCGTGACAAATTTGTACAACTACACCAGGTACTGAATGTTTCTGCGTAGTTTCATCGAAGTGGAAGTCTGAATACGCATTTACAGTTAAAATTTCAATGACATAGCTTCAAAAACAAGGAAATAGGTCAGTAGTTCAAGGTCAAAGTTGAAGTCTGCATGCAAAATTATACGAATAGCTTCAGAACACAAGGAAGTAGGTCAGAAGGTCACATAAAGGTCAAGGTCACATGATAGTCAAGGACAAAGGTGGGTGATGCTTAAGTACCTTCCTAGCCCAACCAATGAAAAAAAAACACAAGGATCAAATGGTCCTGAGTCGCTAACCTAAAAAAGGGCTAGCTAGTGTAAGATTAAAGAAACTAGGAAATGCTACACTAAAAATATCTCTAAGCTCTAGGCCTTAAACGTTCTGGGAAGAAGTTTTTATTAACTTTTTCTTATATACACTTTATGTTAAACCAAGTGACCCCTGGGAAGAGGCAAATTTTGACCCAGGGGCCATGATTTGTATCAACTTGCTGGAGGTCCGCCGTACAATGTCACAAAGCAAGTATCTAAACTCTAGGCCTTATGGTTTCTGACAAGATGATATTTACAGTTTTGTCCTATATAGGTCTTTCTGAAATGAAGTGACCCCTGGGATGGTGTCAATTCTGACTCAAATGAAATGACTGGTAATATCTTGGTAGAGTTCTACTAGACGATACAAAAAAAATGTTTAAGCTCAGGTCTTGTTGTTTCAAACAAGATGATTTTTTTTAAATTTTACTATAGAACTCTATGTAAACCCCTGGGGTGGGAACAATTTTCACCCAGGAACCATGAATTATATAAACTTGGTAGAGGTCTGTTACACAATTGTACAAACCAAATATCTAAACTCTAGGCCTTATGGTTCCTGATAAGAAGACTTTTTAAAGTTTTTCCTATACAAGTCTGTGTAAAATCAAGTGACCCCTTGGTAGGAGCCAATTCTGATCAGAGAGACATGATTTATATGATAAACGTCCACTAGATATTGCTACAAACCAAATATCTAAGCTCTAGACCTTGTGCTTTCAGACAAGAACATTTTATACACTTTTTCCTATATAAGGCTAAGTAAAACTAAGTTAACCCTAGGGTGGGTCCAATTTTGATGCAGGGGCCATGATTTGTACAAACTTGGTAGACATCCACTAAACAATGGAAAATGCCAAATATCTAACCTCTAAGCCTTATAGTTTCTGACAAGAAGATTTTTCAATTTTTCCTATGAATTAATAAGCCAATGTAAAATCAAGTGACCCTGGGGCAGGACCAGTAATGACGTCAAGGGCATATTTTGTACAATATTTTTGGTAGAGGACCTCTATATGATGCTCCATGCAAAATATCTAAGGTCTATAGCTTATGGTTTCTTACAAGAAGATTTTCAAAGATTAAAATATTTTACACAAATAGGACCCCAAGGATGGGGCCAATTTTGACCATAATGACAGGAAGATTTTTCAAAGTCTTTCCTATATAAGTCAAGGTAAATCATGTGACCCCTAGATTGGGGCGAATAATGACCCCAGGGACATAATTTTAGCGACTCTGTTAGAGGACCTCTAGATGTTGTCCCATGCCAAATATCTAAGATCTAAGCACTGTGCTTTCCGACAAGATTTTTTAAAGATTTTCCTGTATAAGTTATGTAAAACATGTAACCCCAATGGGTGGTACCAATAATGACCCCAGGGACCTCTAGCTGTTCCTCCATGCCAATTATCCAAGCTCTAGACTTTGTGGTTTCAGACAAGAAGATTTTATGTTAAAGTTTTCTCTTTTGGTTGCCCTGGAATAACACTCTTAGCAACTTCAGTAGAGGACCACCCAAGCAAAGAATTCTGGGAAATGTCAAGGTCAAATACCAATATGGCAATATTTTCTGAACATGTACACTTTGTTCGTCAAAACACTTCTGTGATTGGATGTTTACGCGATGAATATATAAATAACCAATCCGTGCTCATAGGAAATGCATATTTTTATCGGCTTACTCTGAGAATGTATATTTATCATTGCTAAAAATAGACAATGGGGAAGTTGGGCACTCAAAGCGGAGCATTATACCTCACAATCAACATACACCCCCATCCCACGGAAAATCTCAACAGATTTATGCTATTTGGAAAAACGACCTTTACAGAAAAGTCAGATCTTCTGGCATATGCCGGAAAACTTTCAGCCATGTTAAGAAAATTTCCCTAAATAAGCTTATTGATCCTAGGTGCACATTTTGATAACTTGGAAGAAGACCTCTAGCTTGTTCCCAATGAAAAATATCTAAGCTTTAGGCCTTGTGGTTTCTTTAAGTTTTCCTTATATAAGCCTATGTAAAATCAATAAACCTCAGGGCAGACCAATTAATGTCCAAGGGGCATAATTTGTACAATCTTTGTAGAGGACTTTCAGATTATGCTCCATGCAAAAAAACTTTGGGCTACAATTTATTGTTTCTCATCTGTAGATTTTCAAATATTAACAAGAGCTGTTGTAGGACAGCGCGCTCGACTATTCTCAGTACTTGACACTAAAGGGTTAAAAAATCTTATAAACTCAAAATTCACACAAAATCCTTGACAAAGTTTCCCCATCATGATAAAAAAAATGTTTTAAGTTGATCTGCAAGGGAAAGGTGACTAGTGCTACCTTGCCAAAAAACTTTAACCAAATTTCTAAGTCGAAAAGGGGCCATAATTCACACAAAATGCTTGACACAGTTACCTCCTCTTGTGATTAGACAAGGATCTTGAGGGTAAACTAGTATTGTATGTTTCAGGTCTATATCTGCAAGGAAAAGGTGACTAGTACTACCTTGCCGAAAACTTTTAACCAAATTTCTAAGTGGAAAAGGGGCCATAATTCACACAAAATGCTTGACACAGTTATCTCTTCTTGTGAGCAGACTAAGCTCTTGATTGTTAACAAGTATTGTGAGTTTAAGGGCTATATCTGCAAGGGAAAGGTGACTAGTGCTACCTTGCCGAAAAACTTTAACTAAATTTCTAAGTCCAAAAGGGGCCATAATTCACACAAAATGCTTGACACAGTTACCTCCTCTTGTGATTAGACTAGGATCTTGAGGGTAAACTAGTATTGTATGTTTCAGGTCTATATCTGCAAGGGAAAGGTGACTAGTACTACCTTGCCAAAAAACTTTAACCAAATTTCTAAGTGGAAAATGCCATAATTCACACAAAATGCTTGACACAGTTATCTCCTCATGTGATTAGACTAAGCTCTTGATTGTAAACAAGTATTGTGAGTTTCAGGGCTATATCTGCAAGGGAAAGGTGACTAGTGCTACCTTGCCAAAAAACTTTAACCAAATTTCTAAGTCAAAAAGGGGCCATAATTCACACAAAATGCTTGACACAGTTATCTCCTCTTGTGATTAGACTAAGCTCTTGATTGTTAACAAGTATTGTGAGTTTAAGGGCTATATCTGCAAGGGAAAGGTGACTAGTGCTACCTTGCCAAAACACTTTAACCAAATTTCTAAGTCAAAAAGGGGCCATAATTCACACAAAATGCTTGACACAGTTACCTCCTCTTGTGATTAGACTAAGATCTTGATGGTTAACAAGAATTGTATGTTTCAGGTCTATATCTGCAAGGGAAACAGGAGTAGTGCTACAATGCAGAAAAACTTTAACCAAAGTTCTAAGTCGAAAGGGGCCACAATTCACACAGATTGCTTGACACAGTTACCTCCTCTTGTAAGCAGACTAAGCTCTTGATGGTTAACTAGAATTGTAAATTCAGGGCTATATCTGCAAGGGAAAGATGAGTAGTGCTACAATGCAGAAAAACTTTAACCAAATTTATAAGTTGAAAAGGGGCCACAATTCACACAAAATGCTTGACACAGTTACCTCTTCTTGTTAGCAGAGTAAGATCTTGGTGGTAAACAAGTATTGTAAATTTCAGGGCTATATCTGCAAGGGAAAGACGAGTAGTGCTACCTTGCCAAAAAACTTTAACCAAATTTCTAAGTTGAAAAGTGGCCATATTTCACACAAAATGCTTGACACAGTTACCTCCTCTTATTAGCAGAGTAAGATCTTGGTGGTAAACAAGTATTGTAAGTTTCAGGGCTATATCTGCAAGGGTTAGGTGAATAATGTTACCTTGCTGTAAAACTTTAACCTGAACCAACGCCGACGCCAGGGCGAGAACTATAGCCATCCTTATTCTTGGAATAGTCAAGCTAAAAATATTTTACACAAATAGGATCCCCAGGGGTGGGGGCAATTTTGGACTCGGGGACAAAATTTAAACAAATTTTGTAAAAGACCCTTAGCTGCCACTCTATGCAAAATATCTAAGTTCAAGGCCTTGTGGTTTCAGACAGGAAGATTTTTTAAAGTCTTCCCTGCATAAGCCTAATTTGAACAAACTTGGTAGAGGACCTCTAGCTGATGATCCATGCAAAAAAAACTTAACTCTTGGCTTTGTGGTTTCAGACAAGAAGATTTTTTAAAGTCTTCCCTGCATAAGCCTATGTAAAATAAAGTGACCAGTGGGCCAGGGCTATAAATGACCCAAGGGGCATTATTTAACAATCTTAGTAGAAGACCTCTTGTTGATCCTCCATGCAAAAAATCTTATATCTAAGACTTATGTTCCTCATGGGATTTATTTAAAAGATTAAATATTTTGCACAAATAGGATGCCCAGGATGGTGCCAATTTTGACCCCAGGGAAATAATTTGAACAAACTTGGTACATCTAGCTGATGCTCAATGCAAAATACCTAAGTTCAAGGCCCTGTGGTTTCAGACAAAAACATGGTTTTAGTAATCCCTATATAAGGTTATATAAAATCAAATGACACCTGGGAGCAGGCCATTAATGACACAAGGGGCATAATTTGAACAAACTTGGTAGAAGACCTCTAGCTTTTGCTCAATGCAAAGTATCTAACCTCTATTTAACCCCCTTGTGGTTTCAGACAAGAAGATTTTTTAAAATCTTCCCTACATTAGCCTAATTTGAACAAACTTGGTAAGGGACCTCTAGCTGATGATCCATGCAAAAAATCTTAACTCTTGGCTTTGTGGTTTCAGACAAGAAATTTTTATAAAAGGCTTTCCATATATGTCTTTTATAATCAAGTGAACCTGGAGTAGAGCCAATTTTGACCCAAGGGACATAATTTGAACAAACTTTGTAGAGGAACTCTAGCTGATGCACCATTAAAAAAAACCATCTAAGTTCTAGGCCTTGTGGTTTCAGACAATAAGATTTTTTAAGGTTTTTCCTTTATAAGCCTATGTGAAATCAGTTGACCCCCAGGGCATGACCAATTTTGATCCAAGGAACATAATTTGAACAAATTTGGTAGAGGTCCACTAGGCAATGCTAAAACCAAATCTTAAGGCTCAGGGTCTAGTACTTTTTGGTGAGAAGATTTTTTAAAGTTTTTCCTTCTTGTTGCCATAGCAACCAGAGTCCTGCTTGATATCCAACTTAGGTATTTTTAGCTACATGGAAACTTTATGCAACAGTCTTGCTGACTGGAAGTATGTATTCAAAATTTTCACTGTCTGTCTTGTGCAACCCTGAGTGAAATTTTCCAAAGAGATAAAGCGTTCATTCTGAATGACCTATGTGAGGCATTATACAACATGTACTACTGTGTATCACATTAACAGGTGTGGTGTTACTAAATATTTGTCTCGGTATCAGGAAGCTTGAAGTCTCAGAAGATGACTGGAAGCACATTTTTATTGATTCCATTTTTATCAAGTATCAACAAAAAAAAAAGAAAATAGGGAGTATTTGATGAAATGTACACAATATGTGTTGCAACAGGATCTTTTCATCGAGGTCAGTTGATGACCAGTGTCGTAGGCTTTCAGTGTACAATGATAGCATTGTTAGCAGTGACCTTGACCTTCAAGGTGACCTGATTAAATGGAAAGCACTTCCTAAATTTCTAAGTCTCCCCCATGAAGTGAGGTAGGAGACATATTGTTTTTGTTTTGATTTTGACAAAATTTCACAGAAATGATTGTTAGCAAGTGTAGTTATGCATATTACTGATGTGTTCCAGTCTGCTGATTTTTAGTGAAGTTGCAGCCCTTGATTTGTCCAATATTTGGTCATATCTCCATAACCGTTGGTTGGATTTTGAGGAAACCTAACAGCAACTAGATATTTTTGTAAAAAAATGCATGTCTCCCCCAGCGCATCATTGAAACAGGGGCACAGAAGAGATGACAGAGGTCGGCTAGCAGGAGGAAGAGAATTGTGAACTGGAGAATAGGAATGAGTGTGTTGGAAGAAGGCAGTGGTATAACAAGGAGTACTATTGTTGCAGAAGAAGAGATATAACAAAACCTATATAGAAAAGCTTATATTATAGAAAACTGTGCACAGAGTTATTTCCCAAAACACTTCTTCTTACAGGAAAAAACAGCGATAACATGGCAGGAACAAGGCCAAATCTTGTAATATTGGCAATCATCCTATCTGTTTTGAAGCCTATAGGCCAAAACATGCTCCAGTTCTTAAGCACAAAAAAATATTTTTACAAGTCAAGGTCACTCAAAAAGTATGCATATTATTGACTGAAGGGAAATTCAAATTTAAGTGTATGTGACCTTGACCTTTGTCATAGTGACCTCAATGGAGAAAATATAATAAACTAGTTTGAAGGTTTCAGGGAAAAAGTTATTCTACTTATCAAATGGAAACAAAGTGTGACAGATGAACAACTGACACTGCAAAAACAAAAAGTTCAACTGTCTGGCTAAAATGGCTCTCAAAGTATTGATCGGAGAATTTCTTTACATATAAGTCAATGTGACCTTGGCCTTTGACCTACAGACCCCAAAAGCAATAGGCTTCTGTAACTCAAGGACAGTCATCTTATGAAGTTTGAAGAGACTAGGTCAAATAGAACTCTAATTATTGAGCATAAACCAATTTTACATATATGACCTTGACCTTTGATCAGCTGATCCCAAAATCAATAGGCTTCTTTTACCGGTACTCAACAAGAACAATCATACTATCAAGTTAGAAGACACTGGGTCAAAGAGAACTCTAGTAATTGAGCAGAAAACATTTTTGCATTTAAGGTCACTGTGACCTTGACCTTTAATCAGCTGACCCCAAAAACTATAGGCTTATTCTACACGACAGGGACAATCATTCTATGAAATTTGAAGATTCTGGGTCAAATAGAACTCAAGTTATTGAGCAGAAACCGTTTTCAAGTTAAAGATCACTGTGATCTTGACCTTTAACCCTAAAATCAATAGGCCACTTCTACTCAGTAAGGACAATCGTTATATGAAGTTTCAAGACTCTGTGCCAAATTGCACTCCATTTAATCAGAGGAAACCATTTTTTACATATAAGGTCACTGTGACCTTGACCTTTGACAGCTGACCCCAAAATCAACAGGTTTTGTAACTCATTTAGGACAGTCATCCTATGAAGTTTGAAGGCACTAGGTCAAATATAACTCTAGTTATTAAATGGAAACAATTTTCAAATTTAAGGTCACTCTGACATTGACCTTTGACCTACATATCCCAAAAACAATATACTTTTGTAACTCAATAAGGGCAATCAACCTATGAAGTTTGAAGACTCTAGGTCTAAGGGTACTCGAGCTAATGAACCGAAACTAAGTGTGACAGACAGACAGGGCAAATAACAATATGTCTTCATTAGACCTTTCCAGTTCTGCTTCAGGTTGAGTCCCCATTTTCCATGCATTCAACCTTTTCATAGGCCTTTACAGTTCTGCTTCAGGTTGAACCCTCCATTTTCCATGCATTCTACCTTTTCATTAGCCCTTTACAGTTCTGCTTCAAGTTGAGCCTCCATTTTCCATGCATTCTACCTTTTCATAGGCCTTTACAGTTCTGCTTCAGGTTGAAGCCTCCATTTTCCATGCATTCTACCTTTTCATTAGCCCTTTACAGTTCTGCTTCAAGTTGAGCCTCCATTTTCCATGCATTCTACCTTTTCATTAGCCCTTTACAGTTCTACATCAGGCTGAGCCTCCATTTTCCATGCATTCTACCTTCTCATAAGCCCTTTACAGTTCTGTATCAGGTTGAGCCTCCATTTTCCATGCATTCTACCTTTTCATTAGCCCTTTACAGTTCTGCATCAGGCTGAGCCTCCATTTTCCATGCATTCTACCTTTTCATTAGCCCTTTACAGTTCTGCATCAGGTTGAGCCTCCATTTTCCATGCATTCTACCTTTTCATTAGCCCTTTACAGTTCTGCATCAGGCTGAGCCTCCATTTTCCATGCATTCTACCTTTTCATTAGCCCTTTACAGTTCTACTTCAGGCTGAGCCTCCATTTTTGATCCATTCTACCTTTTCATTAGCCCTTTACAGTTCTGTATCAGGCTGAGCCTCCATTTTCCATGCATTCTACCTTTTCATTAGCCCTTTACAGTTCTGCATCAGGCTGAGCCTCCATTTTTGATCCATTCTACCTTTTCATTAGCCCTTTACAGTTCTGCATCAGGCTGAGCCTCCATTTTTGATCCATTCTACCTTTTCATTAGCCCTTTACAGTTCTACATCAGGCTGAGCCTCCATTTTTGATCCATTCTACCTTTTCATTAGCCCTTTACAGTTCTGTATCAGACTGAGCCTCCATTTTCCATGCATTCCACCTTTTCATTAGCCCTTTACAGTTCTGCATCAGGCTGAGCCTCCATTTTTGATCCATTCTACCTTTTCATTAGCCCTTTACAGTTCTACATCAGGCTGAGCCTCCATTTTTGATCCATTCTACCTTTTCATTAGCTCTTTACAGTTCTGCTTCAGGCTGAGCGTCCATTTTTGATCCATTCTACCTTTTCATTAGCTCTTTATACAGTTTGCATTCTACCTTTTCATTAGCCCTTTACAGTTCTACATCAGGCTGAGCCTCCATTTTTGATCCATTCTACCTTTTCATTAGCCCTTTACAGTTCTGTATCAGGCTGAGCCTCCATCTTCCATGCATTCTACCTTTTCATTAGCCCTTTACAGTTCTGCTTCAGGCTGAGCGTCCATTTTTGATCCATTCTACCTTTTCATTAGCTCTTTACAGTTTGCATTCTACCTTTTCATTAGCCCTTTACAGTTCTACATCAGGCTGAGCCTCCATTTTTGATCCATTCTACCTTTTCATTAGCCCTTTACAGTTCTGTATCAGGCTGAGCCTCCATCTTCCATGCATTCTACCTTTTCATTAGCCCTTTACAGTTCTGCTTCAGGCTGAGCGTCCATTTTTGATCCATTCTACCTTTTCATTAGCTCTTTACAGTTTGCATTCTACCTTTTCATTAGCCCTTTACAGTTCTGCGTCATGTTGAGCCTCCATTTTTCATACACTCTAGCTTTCTTTAAGCCCTACATAGTTCTTCATTCAGTCATTTTTTTACTTTACTTACATACAAAACACCTTTCTGCCAAGCCAGATCTCCAAAATATATGGTAATCCATCCAAGGTCTTACAATCATTTGGAAGTTCAGTTTTTTCAACTGACGGCCACTTTCCAAACATCCAAATATGACCACTTTCAAATATTTGTGATGAATGCAAATGATGAGTTTTTTCATCCAGTCCAAAGATGACTATTTTTCCACAGGTCCTTATCAGTTCTCCGTCCAGTACTATTATACAGACGAGACGGAAAAGTGACAAGGTAAAGTGAAAATAATCTTGAAGACAAGTAGACCATCTTTTTTTCTGTCCTTCAGACACGCTTTGCTGAAATCCAACCAGTTGATCGATTACAAGCCTGTATGTATTCTAAAAACACATCAGAAATATGATGTGTGTTGGACAGTATATGCAGAACTTACCTTGTCAGTGTAAATAACACTTTCATTCAATGTAGAAGGTGTCGCTTCTAGAATGTACTAATGAGTAGTATTTCATGTATCTATACATGTTCTCTTCAGCTGTCAGAAACGGTTTGTACCTTGCACATCTTACATGTGACATTTTTTTGTGTAGGTCTGTAACAGTACAATTTTGTTTAAAATGCATCTTAAAGCTACATTGTGACTTTAGTTTAAAGAAAAAGATACATCAAAGCTACATTGTGACTTTAGTTTAAAGAAAAAGATACATCAAAGCTACATTGTGACTTTAGTTTAAAGAAAAAGATACATCAAAGCTACATTGTGACTTTAGTTTAAAGAAAAAGATACATCAAAGCTACATTGTGACTTTGGTTTAAAGACACGGATACATCAAAGCTACATTGTGACTTTAGTTTAAAGAAAAAGATACATCAAAGCTACATTGTGACTTTAGTTTAAAGAAAAAGATACATCAAAGCTACATTGTAACTTTGGTTTAAAGACACGGATACATCAAAGCTACATTGTGACACAATTACATCAAAGAACTTGCACTTCAACTTCTACCAGAAATAAAATGTGACAGATTTCCTTGTTCAAAAATCCAGATATGTTTCAACAAGTTCACATCAAGCACTCAATCTTTCTGATTAAAACTGAAATCATACTAATTCAAAAATAATGAATTATAAAATGCACTTCCTTTCCCCAAATCCATGTACATGTATATTCAAGTTCTCCACTACTTGTAACACTGTGGACTGATGACCTGTTGTTATATACCCCAGGTTATCTGCTATTATCTATGTATACAGTCAATTAGAATGTCATATAAACTAACAATTACCTGTCATAAACATACCTGAATACTATCTGTTGGAGACATCTCTTCACTACAACTTATCAGCAGGCAAAACAAATAATTACTGGTTTCCTGTAAATAACAAAATTCATACAATGCAACACTAATTAAAGGTCAGGTAAAAGCTCAATAGTTATTTTGTTCCTTTAAATAACAATTGTACAATGAAATTTTATCTAATTTGAATAAATGACATCAATATATGTATCAGTAAATGCTTTCTTACTGTCCTGGCTGTAATCAAAACCTCAATTATTTTGTAACATTTCAATATATATATTAATCTGTTAACAAGTGGGCCATGAAGGCCCTACATCACTCACCAGAGAACCATTTTAGATAGTGTTCAAGTTTTCCTTGCTGTAACTTCCAAAAACAGAACATAGGTCAGTACGTCATGATTAAAATCTGTTTTCAAAATTGTCCAAGTTTTTTAAAATTTCTTTAAACCAACTTAACGAACGAATATTCCTGTGAAATCTGGCCAAGGGCTTCTGAGGAGATTTTTATATTTTTGAATAATTATAGTCATATAGAAAAAAACTTGCCCAACCACAGTCTGCCAAGGTCTTTTTTCAATGAACCAACATGCTGTGAAGAAATTTGATAAAAAGCCACCACAGGAACATTTCTGGAAAATTAATTTGAAATTTGCTCAAATGTTACTGAAGAAGTTTTCAAAGTTATCTTTAAAGTTTTGTCTGGTAGTCATATACCCAAAACTTGCCTTTCCATGTGTCAGCTAAGTTTTTTTAAACAAACCAACTTTACTCAAGGGACAAGAAAAAAGCAATTTTGAGACATTGTCCTGAAATTGTGCAAGCAGTTTCTGAGATGATTTTAAAAATTTTCTGTAGTCATGAAATGAAAACAGACCCTCTATCACCTCAAGGAACATCATGGCATGAAGAAATTGAATAAAGGGCCACCTCGGGAACATTTTTCAACCACTTAATTTTAAAGAATTTGAAAAAGGACCTTGAGAGGAACATTCCTGTGAAGCACCTTGTGCTCAGGTGAGCTAAAGAAAAAACAAGATGGTCATGATGGCCCTAGATCAATCAGCTAGGTACTTTGGTGGCTGTGGGTCTGCTGTTGAGCAAGCATCTGAAGCAAAATAACAGTTTCTGAATTGAAGATTTTTAAAGATCTAATATTTGATACAAACAGAACCTGTGGAAGGAGTCAATTTTGACACCAGTGAAATAATTTGAACAAGCTCATTGCTTATCCACCACACAATACTACAAAAAAATATCTAAGCTCTAAGGCATATGGTTTAAGACGAGAAGATATTTTAAGTATTCCCTATATAAGACCATGTAAAATCAAGTGTCCCCAAAGGGCATTATCTGAACAATATTGACAGAGGACCTCTAGATGCTGTTCCATGCATGTTATCTCAGCCCTTGGCCATTGGGTTTTGGAGTAAGTCTTCCCTATATGGTAGAGGACCTCTAGGTCAACATGTATGCAAAATATCTAAGCTCGAACCTTGTGGTTTCAGACAAGAAGATATTCAAAGTTTTTACCTTCTGTTGCCAAAGCAACCAGAGTTCTTGATGAAATTCAATTCTCTGAACAACTTTGGAAGAGCTTCATGCAAGGAATATCCCTGGCAAGTTATCAACTTTGACTCAGTAGTTTAGGAGAAGATGTCATTTTATGGAAAAGTTGACACTGCAAATATAATGGATGCTGCTCAAAGTAAGAGAAAATTATCCACAGAACACATACTCACGAGACCTGCTTGAAAGAGGAAAAACACTGAAGAATATTCAAAAATAAATCAGGAATATTGTCAGTACGTTACACAACTAGGTTTTCAGTATATATCTTTTGATACTTCAATATCTACAAAACAACAGAAAAACAAAACAACATCATGCTTATTTTGCTGGGTGGGGTATTAAACTGTACCTCACTGACTTGTTACTCTAATAGCTTAGTTTAAATTTATAAATATGTTTGTTGCAGAAGTTACTAAATAAGGCCTCAGTTACTGTCAGCTTTTTAATTTGGCTCGAGTAAAAAGATCTTCTGTCAAGACTAGAGAATTAGAAGTATAGCGTATATTAATAAAGCATCCAAATTCTTTTGTTGTTAACAAAATTGAAAACCAAAGAGTTTCCCTTTTTTGCCCTTTATGCACTTCCATTTCCCATGACTAACAATTTGTCACAACTGACCACAGGTGTAACTAATGAAAATGGGATGATACTGGTAATTTAATGATAAAATTGATTTTTCAAAACATTATTTCAGGAAAAAACTTTTAGGATAACAAAACAGAAAATAAAATAAATTATTTGTTTAACTGAACAATTCTGAAGGCCTGAGAAGATAATATTATGGCAGTGTGAACAAACAAGGTAATTTAACTTAAATACTTTCCCTGATGAAAATGTTTGCTTTATTATTAAATTATGAAGACTAAAAGTTTGTTGGCTTACTTTCAATCATTTATACATAAACTGCTAAAGCATTGTAGAAATTACAGCTTCAGAATTATATTGCATCATAACAATTTCAAATTATTACAATTATTATTTCTGGTAAAAGTACAAAAAGAATACAAAAAAACTTTTGAAATATTCCAAAATTCTTCCATACTATTTTGATGAAAGAACAGAAAGAGATTTTGAAAATGTTCTTCTGTAGAAGGAGTTGTGCAAACAAAGTTAGTGTCAGACAGCCAGCCAGCACAAATCAAAATGTCTCCCTCCCATTATGTTGGGGGAGACATGAATTAATTTGAAAATGACAACCACTATTAAAATTTTTGGCAAATTTACCTTACTTACCCAGGCATATTCACATATAAATAAATTTTAGAGAATTGACGGCTACATCTTGTTTCTTATTGATGTGTCATATCTATATGTATTATTGCACATGTTTGTAGCCATTCTTTCATTTGCCAAAATAAAAATACAAATCATTTACCACACAGATTTGTTTTATATACTTAGTGTTAAATCAGCTACTGGCATCTTATCAATTAACTGGACAATCAGTTTTCCAGATACTTTACAAATAAACTTCAAAAGATTGATTTCTTTTGGTCTTAAAATGTTTGCAGCTGTAGCAGACAGGCAGTATACATTTCTATGACTGTGGTGAAAACTCGTCTTCAAAGTAAGCAACATTGCTTAATATGGATTATATCTTTCTTCATTTGTGTTGTGTTTAAGTGTTGGTCGGTCACTGTCTGGTGGTAGCAACCACGTGTTGATTTTTAGCTACAAATAGAAGACCAGAAGTTTTCACAAAAATAAATTAACATCTTCATCTTAAGAAAGGCATGTTGTTATTTTTAACAACTTGAAAGTCAGAATTTCCAAAATAACAGTAAAATTTCCAAAAGAAACAAACAAATGACTGATTGATTCAAAGGCAATTTATAATAGGGCTTTAGTAAATAGACCACATTTTCATTGATCAAGGGTGAATTTTGGTATGTAACATATGACTTGATAGCGAATAAACAATTATGTTCCGTAAGAATTTCATTTTCATACTTGTACCAATGAAAAAAAACATCCTGAAAAGATATTCGTTTTCTGTCCTGAAATACAAAGGAAGCCAGTACTAGCATTTCTGTTGATTGCATCAATTATTTTGTCACAGTGACTCGGGTTAAATCACCTTCATTTCAACAGGTGTGTCCTACCTGCAATAAACTGTCAATTCTGAATACAGGTACACTTATTCAAAACATTAGAGATGTTTATTGCATTAAAACTAAAGCTATAGCTCGTATTTTACTGAAATTCTTACTTGCTCACACATGCTATTTACTTTCCGCTTCCGCGTGTAACTTTCTCACCTGCACTCGTCAGCCATCTTAAAACCACGTGGTCACCGAACTGGATTTTCACACCGCAGATTTTCATTGAATACCTGATACGCATCTTTTGTTAAGTATTTCACATAACCTGTAAAATACAATACAATGTAGAAGCATCAATTTACAATCACAGCGAGGTTTTCACTGAAGATAAAAGCTTCCAGCTAAAACACGCAAAACATTATTACCTGTTTATGCACTCGTTTACCTTTGGCCTTTGCCCTTGATTGCTTGATTACAACCAAATGAAATTAATCGAAAACCAGGTTGGCCTAATCGGGATTGGCTTATACATACGTTTTGATTGAAATAATACATATGAGCCGGATTTACAAGTTGCAATACGTAGGTAGTGCTAGATGACAGCAGGGCCTCAATTAAAGCCCTGATGACAGTAAAAATGCTAATAATATTTTATAACTCTATTCTATTTGAGTTTATTTATCGTCGTTTAAGATAGCTAAAGTATTTGTAAAACAGCAATATAAATCAAGCTAAAAATGAATAATACCATTGCATTGACCTTTCATTACCTAGACAGACCGTTCAGCGTAAAGCTCAAAGTTAACTCTTTACCGTCAGTGAGAGTCCTATTAAATAAAATCAGAGCACTGCGAGTACTGTCAGAAGCGAAAGTTAAAGTGTGTAAAGAGTGTTCTTTGTCACTGCACATCCTACCCGCGTGATAAGAATCATATCAATTCCTTCCAAAAATGAAACAAGGTAGAGACATTGTTCGGACTTCCTTCTAACTAAAGTGTGACCATTGTATAAACCCAATCCATCAAGTACTTTCTGAGCAGTGACGTACAGGCGTGACGGGAGTAACTATATATGGTCATTTTAGACTCTAACAAGAGCATCGCATGCGGTGCCAACGCATGTATGTTGAGAGCAACGGCTAAATAAAATCAAATTCAAGAGTGTTATGGTGCTATTCAATAATTGCTGTTATGTTCTTCAATTAAGATGAATAACTTTGTGATTGTAATATTAGTATTTATAAAAAAAGTTTAATTATTTTCCATGTGCAAAAGGGGCATACCTCTAAAGATATTGATCACTTAGTTGTGTCCCTTGTGGTACAGATGTGCCTTGTCCCCAGAAGGAAGTATGCTGTCCCCAGTAGCAGGTATGCCAAGAATGAGTGCAATATTTTTCACAGTTTTCACAATTTTCTGTATCAGTAACCAATTTCATAAAAAAATTCAGGTGAAATGGGACAGAACTCCAAAACAGCTTTCACAGTAATGCCCCTTGTCTTACAACTGTGCCCTGTCATAATAAGCAAGTGTGCCAAGTTATATGTTAATACCTTTGATAGATTTGAAATCATTCCACTTAATAACCAATTTTGACGAAAACTCGAAGTAAAAAACGGGCTTAACTCCAAAACTATATTGTCTTACAACTGCATCTTTTCAATATGAGCAAGTATTTCAAGTTTTGTGATGATACCTCTAAGTGTTTCAGTAACGGGCTACATCAAAGTTTTTGCACGACAACGGAGACGTCCTAGCGATCATAATAGCTCGTTTTATTGTTGTTTTGTTTTGGTTTTGTTGTTTTTTCTCTCGAAAGAGATAAGATTAAAATAGGGGAATACCATGGTGATCTCTATTAAACTGAAACACTTGACAATTGGTATATATGCAAATCAAGAGCAACACAGAAATCAATTATATTTTTATCTAAGTAAACTCTTCATAATAAAAGTAACTAAATCATGTGAGCAAATAGTAGATAAATAACATGGAATGTATAAAAGCAATACTGCAAATATATATTGCGGCCTCAAATGCAATTATACTGACAACACAAAAGTTAACAGATACTTATTTCTTGACTCCATGGCTAATGTTCAAAACATTAAGTGCTGTTTTATAAGATGTAATTTGGATATCAATCTACTTAGATTTGTCCTAGACTTACATAATGACTATGTAGAATAACTTCATGAGACAAGTTTAAAATGTTACACATACATGCTACCTTACATGAAATAAACTTGCATAAAGAGTCCTATTCTATTAGTTTAAAAAACTTTTTACATGTATTAATAGTTTCAGACTGGATCTTAATCGTTTATATAGCAAATGTGGCCTGATATTACTTTAAGTATAAACATGGTCATGATGAAACCCCAAACGTTTTCATTGAAATGTTTTAATCCTTACATTCTTTATGACCAAGATCTTTAAAGATCTGTGCTTATCAATAATCAACTGAAGGTGTTTCAGGAAAAGCATTAAAATATATACATTATTTTATGCATTTTATACAAGTAGAAGGTTATCAAAAAGTAGGGATTGGAATAAATACTGAAATCAATATTCGAATATTTGGTTTGCCATATTCGAATATATTCGATTTTCGGACGTTCCATCAGTTATCCGAATTTCGGTATCCGAATATAGGTACTGTTTAACTGTTTTCGTTCAGACTAACGTGGTTCGGGAAACTGCTATGTATCATCAAGTAATGGCTTGTTTAATGGAAGCCTCAAATACTTTATGTGGTTGGCATAAACACAATATATATCCCGTTCTTTTAAACGTGAATTATCGTCATAAATACGGACAGTTGGATAATATAGGATAATACAGCAAGAGTTGATTTTTTTTTTCGGTTAAGATTCGGGAAAACAGATAAATATATTGACACTGATAATTTAATCAACATGCAAACTAAAAGCAAGGATGTTAACAATAAACACATGTATTAGAGGAAAATATTTGAGTTATTTTGATTGATTTGACAACAAAACAACCAAAAAGTAAGCCCAACAGAGTCGAAAGCGTGACTGATTGTTCGTGTACGTTTTCGTATTTACCTAATCTCATTACACGCATTCGTAATACCTCGCTGATAAACATAGGGCCTAGAAGTTGCGACTGTTTCAATGCGTAGTAAATTTTATTAATGAAACTTGTGCGGATGATTAGTAAATTAATAATTTGTTAGTTTTACAGTTTGATTTGCCAAAAAAAAAATGAAATTATTCCTCATGCTTTCAAAATCAACAGAATTCTGCTATTCCACAGCACTGTTATCAAAACTGCAATGAAAACTCATACAACCTGTGGTACTTTTTTTCAACGCGAATGTATGGATAAGAGGCGGTCATGTGATTGTAACTACAAAATCTGGTGTGCAGCTTTAGAAACTTTCGCCTCTAAAAATGAGACAGTCATTCTAGTCTCTTATCAAAGACATACATTTTATAAGAAATTAAAAAAATGTCACTTAAAGGAGCAACCCGAACAGTGTTCGTCTACATCATGTTATGGTTACTACAATAGAATATATACCAACTGACTTAATTGTCCTTAAAATGAATAAGATGTAGACTGACATACGCGCACTTTTTGGCTCACATCTCGAAGATTTCATTAGAAGATAATGTCCGTTTAAGGTGCATGCTCACCTGACACTCAACAGGTGTACGCCTTTCAAACAGAGACTGCATTGCATGTGAAAAAAAATCTGAAAAATAGAATATTGATCATTGTGGTGTATGGAATTAAAACCCGAATATACTCTGTTGTGCATTAAAGCATGTTCCTCTGACACATGTACCCAGTCAGTGTGACACGCTATTTTCGAATCAAATGCAAATATTGTACTTTTACTTTCAACATGGCCGTGAAAGTTAAAAAGTCTATTTATACAGATGGAATCAGCGACCATTTCATCTTTCGATTTATTCTGTTGCTGAGGCCGTGTTTGTCTACGATCTCATCTGGATATTAACCGAGAAGACTGGATATATATCATTATAGTGCCGCTATTGAGAGTTTATCGCCGTAATTTACCGTTGCTTTTTATAGAAACGACGTCATGAAAGATTGACCTGTCTTATCCAACAGCAAACAGAAGGATCGTGGTTGAACTTGTATTTCTTGAGCTGAAAACGGGCTTCCATTGTTGATAAGATGACTCCTCTTTTCTTTTGACCCTATGTTTAAAATCCCACTCAGATATTTTATTCATAAACATACATGTATATGGTCATGAATTTCGAGCAGTTTACCAACGGATTTCAGTGCATCACTTCACGTCATAAATGTTAGACGTTTTTCACCTGAGGTCTGAAATATTTCCATGGGCACCAGAGAATGAAAAACAGCGTTTAGTTCCACACACTTTACTTCCCAAAATGCAAACTGCATGTAAAAACCATATTAATTAAACAATTGACAGGCTAGAAACGTGTCCACAGGACACAGGTGCCCCATCTTCTACCTTTGTCAGAAAGAACGTACAGACAGACAGAGTCCCAGGCGAACAAACAAAAGCAAATCTTACTTGCTGCAGGTTCTATGGGAAGTGGGAGGGGGGGGGCGGCTAACCATGCCCATTTTTACTATTTAACTATTTAAAGGGGCATAACTGTGGTCATACTGAGACGAACTGCGAAGAAAACCCCAGATGCACAACAACTCATCACCGCAAACCTTTTTGGAAGATTTCATAATTCCCTTTTCAAATACTTCAGGAGCTGTGCACGGCACAAATTTTAAAAAGCCAAGTTTTACTATTTCAAAGGTAATAACAATAGTCATACCGGAACGCGTTGCAAAAAAACCTCTGGTGCACAACAACTCATCATGGTGAATATTCCTGGAAGGGTTCGAGATTTTATCCCATACAGTTTAGGAGCTACGCGCGACGAAAACTTTAAAATGCATATTTTTACTACTTCAAGGACCATAACTGTGGTCATACTGGGACGAGCTGCAAACAAAACCCCAGGTGCACAACAACTCATCATGGCGAAGATTCATGGAAGGTCTCGTGATTTCACTTCAAATAGTTTAGAAGCTACTTGCGAAACAAACTTGAAAACGCCATTTTTTTCTATTTCAAAGACAGAAACTGAGGTCATACTTGGAAGAGCTTCAAAACCTCAAGTGCACAACAACTCATCATGACAAATATTCGTGAAAGGTTTCATGATACCATTTCCAACAGTTGAGGAACTACGTGCAGACGGACCAGGGTAAATCTTAGTCCCGCCGCCCCCCTCGCAAGCAGCATTTTTTTGCCTCGATTCGGAGGAGAAAACTGCTGTAAGTATTTTATTTCTTCATCATTTTTAATGGTGCATAGTCCATGCAAAGCGGAAAATTATACCCAACACATTGGCTCTGATGATTCTTTTGTCAGATGTACAGAATTTTCTAACATTCAGGAAAACGGATGCGCTTTTCGCGATAGCAAACATATTTTTACGAACTCACAATTTCCGCTTCGCATGCACTATGTCCCCTTTAAATTGATGAAGAAAAATACTTACAGCAGTTTCTCCTCCAAATCGAGGCAAAAAAAAAAGCTGCTTGCAACAGCCTAAATGACATCATATACCACGTAGTATGTATGGCAACACTGAAGCAGATGCTCCATGTAAAAAGTGTTAGCTCTAGGCCTTGTGGTTTCAGACAAGACGATATTAAGTTTAAAATTTCTGTTATCGTTAAAGGTGTTAGCTCTATAGGCCTTGTGGTTTCAGACAAGAAGATATTAAGTTTAAAATTTCTGTTACCGTTAAGCACAGGAAACTGAAATCTTGGCTACAACAGTTAGGAAAGCAAGACATACAAAATGAATAGATCTACAACAAATTATTTAAGGTTAACAGAGATACTCTACCCTCGTGATATCCCGTAAAACACACATTCCCCACGGGAGCTGCTGGTACATGCCGTCAAAACAGTCGAGGATGTCTGCGGATATCAAAACTGATTCAACAATACATCTCTGATCAATACAATTATATGTCTGCTCTGTTACAGCTGGCATCTTTAATAACTACTGCATCTGCACCGAATGCCTTCACGGCACGTACGGAATATTTCCTCCTTCCGTGGTTTTCAGTCCTTACACAACTGAAGAAGAAAACATTAATTTCTACAAATGCCAATATAAAATTCAAATGAGCTTTATATCGGCCAACAGAGGTAATAATTCTTTTCAGACAGATTAAGTATCAAACACCAACTAACAGGGGCAATAACTCTGACATTTTCAATAAACAGTAACTGCGCAAGTATCGCATGTTACATCAATGTTCAATAAAAGCCAGTTTTCATACAAAGCTAAACTGATCCTGCAAACAGATGTAGCTTGAGCATATGATAATATATAACATATATAAAGATGTGGAACAATGTCAAGGATTTTCTCGAATCGCAAAAGGAAGATGCAGAAGCTTAGATAAACTATCAAAACCACACATTCTCAGTTTATTTCATGCAGTTATGCCTTTAATGAACAATGCTGACAATTATACAAATTGATTGGCCTTGATGTAGCTCACACTGAAGGTCAAGGTGAAAAGTTGGTTAAGTGTGTCACGAAGAAAAACGTGAAGATTTGACAAGACCTAATCTAAAGATATAACGACTAACACATAAGGCTTTCTGTAAGGCAATAGTGCTGCCATTTCATTCAATATTTTTCTGAGAACAAAAATCTGAATTACCAAACCTATTTAATTTATTTTGTAAATGCTAGTACTGAGGCACCATACCTGAATTCCGTGAGTTTTTACAGAGGGCTTTATCGAACTGCAAATCTAAAGTCTGAATATAGTTCCTAAATTCAAATGAAAACACAATGTATTTTCATGCCTGATGCAGTAGGTTCGTCAAAAATCTATATATGTAAATATATTCTGGGATCAATTCAGCCCTAGGCTAAAGCTATAACTTGTATGAGTTACATATTCTGTCGCTGTTTAAGAGACGAAACAGTTTCACCCATTCAACGATATCAGAATGTTTATATCTTATTTCTATTTTCAAGTGAAGGACACAAATAATGAGCCGTATAACAAATGAAGTCCACTCGTAACAACTGGTCTAAAGACGATGTTTACGTCGAAATATTTAAATAAACGAGGGGTAGTGAGTACATAAATCATGGGTTGGGGATTTTTTCATCAATAAAACAATGGCGAAATGATATCAATTTCACAGAAAAACCGGCCCTGTGTGTGACACGTTAATAGGCTGGTTCGTACAGATGATGCATGAAATCTTATTTTTGTAGGCCAGCAGAATTCAAACATGGTCGATATTTGAATGTCTTTATCCGCCTTAACAAGCTCAAGTAACAAAAGATATTCCCGGACTGATCAACACGAGTCATTTTTCATTGTTATTTATCCTGTACTTTTAAAATGCGCGTTTATTCAAGAATATACTGAAAGCACGTCCGTGCAATACATTCTGGAATGTCTCAGACGGCATACCCCTGTTGCTAACAGTCGTTATACGTGTTTCAATATGTGTGGTAATAATTCAGGGTCATGCTTCGACTTGACTTCGAATACAAAGTAAGGCTACCAGATAAAGACATACACCAGGATACTAAAGACAGTTATGTCTGTAGGTTTGCCTTTCAACAGTGTAATTATCTTACGGTGACAAAATTATAGTAAATCTGCTATGATTCAGCCGTCATGTTATCATACATATGTAACAACATTCCGATAGCTGCGGGCAGCCTACTTGGCCACTATCAAAAGTTTATGTACATTCTCTCATTACTAAGACACCGGTTCACGTCAAGGTAAATTCGTGTTTTTTTTTTTAACCTCTTCACTTCGAGAAGAAACATTGGAAAACACGGTCAGTCATGTTTCGAAAGGCCACTTAGACGGGTAAAAATGTTCTTACTAAAATAAATTTATTCATTCATTCTTCTGTGTACTAACACGCGTACATTGCCTTTCTTTAGTGTTTCAGAAACAATTTGACGAGAGCTTATGTCTTATTTTACACTCAGCATCTCATGACAAGAAGGCCATGATGACCGTTGGTCACTCACCTGAGTACTTGGCTGTGGGCCTGCTGCTGAGCAAACATCAGAAGAAAAATAAAAGGTTTTGAATTTTACAGATTCAGACAAAAAGATTTCTATATAAGCCTATGTAAAACCAAGTGACCCCGGGCAGGGCCATTCATGATCCCAGAGGCATAATTTGAACAATCGTGATAAAAGGAAGTCTATATGATGCTCCATGCAAAATATCTCAGCTCTAGGCCTTGTGGTTTCAGACAAGAAGATTTTCAGTATGTTCTCTATATATGCCTTTTTTAAACATGTGATACCTGGGGCGGGACCATTTTGACCCTAGGGACATAATTTGAAAAATCTTGGTAGGGGTCTACTTGAGGATGCCTAACACAAAATTTCAGAGCTCTAGGATTTCAGCCAAGTGATTTCAGACAAGAAGATTTTTATTTTTCCCAGTGGGTTGACATAGCAACTAGAGTTCTGCATGGAATTGATTTTTTTGAACAACTTTGCTAGAACTTCACGCAACGAACACCCATGAAAACTTTCATTCAATTTGGCCCAGCAGTTTTAGAGGAGATGTTGTTTAAAGCAAAAGTTGACGACGCACGACGCCCAACGCACGAGGCACGACAGACACAACCCGGTCACAATAGCTCACCATGAGCACGTTGTATTAATGCGCCGGTTTCACAAAATCTTAAGTTTGTTGTAACGACTTAAACTCGTTAGTGTTCTCAATTTATGACTTTAGTTAAGTAATAATTTAAGTGATTTTTTGTGTGTGAAACCGGTGCCAGATGAGCTAAACAACTGCGAGACAGCGATTCCTAGATAAAACATTATGTGAAAATGGCTGAACCAAAAGCCATCAAGCACATGAAATCATCGAGGGACCAACCGTTTAAAACGCTGACAGCTATACACAGATAGATACTGAAATGGTATTTTGAAAACTTCAAGCTTTTAATTTTAATTTTTCTAGGTGAACCATTTGCTGACCAGTGCTGTTAGTGCTCAACCCTTTCACTTGGGTCATTACATCAATGTAACTGACCAAATGGGTGCATATGAAATATGGCATACCATACTTAAATTTACTCAAAATTGTTTCAGTTCAGTATCACCTAAAACATCTTCGCGTCCATTTACTAAATAAAATTCTCCCGATCTGTTTTGAACTGCCTCGTGACGTAGCCTCTCGATCTGTTTTTGAACTGTCCCGTGACGTAGCCTAGGGGGTTCTACATTGTGGCCGTTTTACTCTAATAACGAGTTTCGAATTGTAAAGTCGAATAAGTTTAGTTTTCAAGTAATGTATTTTACTATTTTTAAATCATCTGCAGAAAAGAATTCTTTAAACTAAAGTGAATTACTCATGACTACTTCCTGGCTGTGCGCAGAAAAAAATAGCCTATAAAACGTTTAAGCTGTGACGTCAAGTAACACTGATACAACTGAATTACTTGCTGGAAACCATAGGCACTTGGTTTCAACTCAGTTACCGCTATATTGATGATTTGCCATATTCCCGATTACCCCCGTATACTAAAAGGTAAAGGTAGATCAGCTGCCATTTTTGTCCGCAATGGAAGTGATATTTTATTATGAACATTTTACCGTACCTGTACCGTTCCGGATCTGGTACTCGCGAATCCCGTCGACACTAAAATATAAACTGAGAACATGCAATAACATGCGGGTCTTAAAATGACATCACTTCATTTAGTAAAAAGATAGAAATGTTATTCGAGGAAGAATATTTTGCATGTACTCAGGGAAGCCAGTATTTGCGTCCCCTTCCATTAATCACGTTGAAGCGTTTTTACATTCATCACCTTGAATTACGATAAGAACGTTAGATTGCATCTCAGTTTATTGAATTACACTGACTATATTGCCTGTGTCTGTATATAAGGACTATTTCTCCAGTAATTGCATTATAACCCAAGCAATTGTCTTATTACTGCGAGCGTGCTCTGTAATTCAGCTGCCATTGACTGTTTTTAATCTTTTTGAAGCCCATTGGGGGAACGCCGTAAAATATCTCACAGAACCGAGACAATATTTGCGACACAGAGTTCAGGAGGCCTAAGTGTTTTACTGCAAGACTATGTGAAAAACCAAGTAATGCAAGTTTACTTTAAAGGCACACACGACATCTTTTAACAAAGTTGTTATGGACCTGGTTAATTGAACCCAGATGACCCAAATTAAAACTTGACCTAGAAATTATTGAAACAACCTTTCTGACAAATTAACAGGTTATTTGGACTGAAAATGTAACCTCTAGAGTGTTAACAAGGTTTTTCCATAACTGGGCTCTGTGACCTTGTTTTTGGTCCCAGATGACCCATATTCAAACCTGAGCTAGAAATTATCGAAACAACCTTTCTGACAAATGTCGAGTTTAATTGGACTGAAATTGCTACCTCAAGAGTGTTAACAATTTTTTTCTATAATTGGGCTCTGTGTCCTAGTTTTTGAACCTAGATGACCAATATTCAAACCTGAGCTAGAAATCATCTAAACAACCTTTCTGACAAATTACCAGGATATTTAGACTGAAATTGTTACCTCAAGAGTGTTAAGACGGTTTTTCTGTATTTGGGCTCTGTGACCTAGTTTTAGACCCATATTCGAACTTGAGCTAGAAATCATCAAAGCACCCTTTCCGAGAAATTTCCAGGATATTTGGACAGAAACTGTAGCCTCTAGAGTGTTTACAACCTTTTTCCATATTTGGACTCTGTGACCTAGTTTTAGACCCATATTCGAACTTGAGCTAGAAATCATCAAAGCACCCTTTCTGACAAATTTCCAGGATGTTTAGATTGAAAATGTAGCCTCTATGGTGTTAAGGTTTTTCCATATTTGGGCTCTGTGACCTAGTTTTTGACCCCAGATGACCCATATTCAAACCTGAGCTAGAAATCATTGAAACAACCTTTCTGACAAATTTCCAGGATATTTTTAGACTCAGAAACTAGCCTCTAGAGTGTTTAAAGGTTTTTCCATATTTGGGTGCTGTGACCTAGTTTTTGATCCCAGATGTCTCTTATTCAAACCTGAGCTAGAAATCAATAAAACAACCTTTCTGACAAATTTCCCGGACATTCGGACTGAAAACGTAACCTCTAGAGTGTTAACAAGGTTTTTCCATATTTGGGCTCTGTGACCTAGTTTTTGACCCCAGATGAAACATATTCGAACTTGAACTAGAAATCATCGAAGCAACCTTTCTGACAAGTTTCCAGGATATTTGGACTGAAAATGTAGCCTCTCGAGTGTTAAAAAGGTTTTTCTATTTTTGGACCTTGTGACCTAGATTTTTCATCCAAGATAACCCATGTTCAAACTTGTCCGAATTATTAGTGGGACAAACATCCTAAGTTATATAGCAATTGAGGCAAAAATGTGACCACTAGAGTGTTAACAAACTTAGTGTGGACGTCCGACGGACGACGGACATTGATCGATCCTAATAGCTCACCATGAGCCTACGGCTCAGGTGAGCTAAAGAAATAGTGTCATAAACAGTCAGGCCCGGTCATGGGAGAGGTTTTAACACTCCTGTATAGTCAGTCTTTCGGCAGACCATATAGATTTGGTTTTGACGGCTTGGTATATTAATGATGAATAGTTCTACGCACACAGACGGACGGTCTTATTCAAACTATAAATATAAATACGACAAAAGAAAACATTTCTAATGAAAGATTTTTTTCTTAACAGTAAAAGAAAGACACTATCTTGTTTCTCAAGCAGCACACTCTACTACCAAACTAGATACGGTACGGTACCGCCGAATTAACATTACGCGCTTTTGGAACGGAACAAACAGATTGAAAACAGTACAACCGGACTAGAAACGGAACAATAAGTTATGGAAAACAGCCGACACAGCAAGGTGCAATCAGACAGTTAAACACACGACTACAGATTGCATTTGTGCATCGTACAACTATTTAAAGAGGCATACCCTCTCTAAGGCGACTTTTTAAAAAAGATATATTATACTTCACTTATTTTTCATTTTAAAGTTAATAATCCAGTAAAATACATATGCAGTATATCATGTATAACTCTAAGGGTATGAGCCTTTAATAGATAAAGCAACAAGACCAAGTGCCTGGTTCAAGAAAACCACCTAACAACCTTAAAGTCCGTGGAACGAGCAGACTGTCTACATTAAACCCACATAGTTAATGGAACTTCCAGACTGTTCGGTACACCAAGATAGTTCATGGAACGACCATACTGTACGGTACACCAAGATAGTTCATGGAACGACCATACTGTACGGTACACCAAGATAGTCCAAGGAACGACCACCCAGATAGTAAATAAAACAACCAGACTGTAAGATACACCCAGATAGTTCAAGATACGAACATATTGTACTGTACACCCAGATAGTTCAAGATACGAACATATTGTACGGTACACCAAGATAGTCCAAGGAACGACCACCCAGATAGTAAATAAAACAACCAGACTGTAAGATACACCCAGATAGTTCAAGATACGAACATATTGTACTGTACACCTAGATAGTTCAAGATACGAACATATTGTACGGTACACCCAGATAGTTCAAGATACGAACATATTGTACGGTACAACCAGATAGTCCAAGGAACGACCACCCAGATAGTAAATAAAACAACCAGACTGTAAGATACACCCAGATAGTTCAAGATACGAACATATTGTACGGTACACCCAGATAGTTCAAGATACGAACATATTGTACGGTACACCCAGATAGTCCAAGGAACGACCACCCAGATAGTAAATAAAACAACAAGACTGTAAGATACACCCAGATAGTTCAAGATACGAACATATTATACGGTACACCCAGATAGTCCAAGAAACAACCATACTTTACGGTACAACTAAATATTTCATGGAACGTCTATACCGTAAGGTAACCCAGATAGTTCATAGAACAATCATACTGTACAGTACACCTTATTTGTCTATGGAACGTCCATACTGTATGGTACACCCAGATAGTCCAAGGAAGACCATACTGTACGGCACATCAGGATAGTTCATGGAACAACTAGACTGTCTACGGTACAACCAGATTATTTGTGGTCTTTAAAAGGAGCAAGTAAAATTTCTTGGACTGACCGTACAGTACGGTACATCCAGACAGTTCAAAGAACGGTCATACTGTACGGTACATCCAGACAGTTCAAAGAACGGTCATACTCTATGGTACATCCAGATAGTTCACTGAACTGACTTTATGGTACAACCAGATAGTTCAATCAACCGCCATTCTGTACGTTTCACCAAGGTAGTTAATGGAAGTTCCACACTATACGGTACATCCAGATAGTCCAGGGAATGACTACACTGTTAAATAGCGCTACGGTACAACCAAATGTCGACAAGACTGTCTACAGTTTAACCAGATAGTTAATAGAGCGACCAGAGTGTACGGTACAACCAGATATTCCAAAGAACGACGATACTGTACGGAACGAACACACTGACTACGATTAAATAAATTATTTGTTGAAATGACCAGACTGTACGACAGTTCACGAAACGACTGGACTGTCTACGAGTCAACTAATTAGTTCATGAAATGACCAGACTGTACGGTACACTTAGACAGTTCATGGAACAACAGGACTGTCTACGGTACAACTAGATAGTTCATGGAACGACGGACTGCATTGCGAACACAGATAGTTCACTGAACAACCAGGCTGTCTACGGTACAACCAGAAAGTTCATGGAACGAAAAGACTGTATGGTGGACCCAGATAGTTCATAGAATTACCAGACTGTTTACGGTACAACCAGAAAGTTCATGGAACGATTAGACTGTACGGCACACAAATATACTTCACGAACCGACCAGACATTACCTGGTATAACCACTTTACGGTATAATAAGATAATTCTATTCACCAGACTATACGCGGTAGATCGCTGTTTTCCAGCACCTACTGTCTGATTTACCCTCAGAAATCGTTACCATGAAAACCTTAGAGACTAGTATTACCCTGCTGAAACGATTCGCTGTGTAACACGTTTCTAAATAAAGAGTATGGAGCTTCCTTGATTGATTAAATTTCTGATATGGAATGTCTAGTGTTAAACAATTCTCGAACTTCAAGCACAATTCAATATTTGTTAAAGAAACAAGTGTAACGGCACATGTTCCCTTTACACGAGTTACGAGTCCAGCTGACACCACTTTAGAATAATAAGAATGTAAATGAGATCACCAGGAAATAAATATTCAGTACACAAAATAGAAGCATTATTTCAATCAGACGTGACAGAAACTAGTATTGTTTCAGTATTGTGAAGCATGAGAAATAAGAAATTTTCAGGGTCTTTTTTTCTTTTTGGCATAGGCACTTGGTTTCAACTCAATTGCCGTCATATTGATGATTCGCCATATTACTGATTACCCCTGTATACCGAAAAAGTAAAGGTAGATCAGCTGCTATTGTTGTCCGCAACAAAAGTGAAGTCTTATTATGAACATTTTACCGTACCCGTACCGTTCCCGATCTGGTACTCGCCAATCCCGTTCACAATAACATAGAAACCTAGAACCAAATCCGGAACGGTACGGGTACGGTAAAATGTTCATATTAAGACATCACTTCCGTTGCTCACAAAAATGGCAGCTTATCTACCTTTACCTTTTCAGTATACAGGGGCAATCAGTAATATGGCAAATCATCAATATAACGGCAACTTAACTGAAACCTAGTGCCTATGTTTTTGTCCGAAAAGTTGACGATTAAATGGTACGCTTGGTTGTACAGCAAATTTCAGGGCAAACTGCAAGAGGTACGCTTGGTTGTACACCCGGGGTTGTACAGCATATATCCCAGAACAGAGTGTTAATGGTACGCTTGGTTGTACAGCAAATTTCAGGGCAAACTGCAAGAGGTACGCTCGGTTGTACAGCAAATTTCAGGGCAAACTGCAAGAGGTACGCTTGGTTGTACAGCAAATTTCAAGGCGCAAAAGGTACGCTTGGTTGTACAGCATATATTTCAGGACAGAGTGTCAAAAGTACGCTTGGTTGTACAGCAAATCTCAGGACAGAATGTAAAAGGTACGCTTGGTTGTACAGCAAATTTAAGGACAGACGTTTGGTTGTACAGGAGATTTCAAGGCAGAATATAAAAGGTACATTTGGTTGTACAGCATATATCAAGGAAAAGGTTGATTTATTGTACTACTAGTTTTAGGACAGACTGCAAACCATACTCCTTCAGTCACTTCAACTAATTTACCGGTTTTTACCGATGTAGATGTATGTATAAACATTTCAAAATGTTCACAACTGAAAGTTTTGAAAACCTTGTAGTGTAAGGTACGTGTACGATCATGTTTATTATATGACTAAATAAGGATGAAAGAACGTGAGTAATTGTCTAACTCTGATTATGAAATATCATAGAGAATAATATGCATTTTCATAATTTGATATGGTAGAACAGTACTTATGACTGCGCTTTCTCTCTTATTTTAGTCTGAGACAATTTAAAGTGCTGCCGTTGTTCGTGTAATTTATTGTAAATGTAAAGTGTAGCGTAGCTAATAAGCTTTATTTTCTTCATCATACAGAGACGGAAACTTAAACACTTGTATCCGAGCCAATTAACCAGTAACGCTGTGTGACAAAATGCGTCCATGTACATAATTATACATGCATAAGTAAAAAAGAGTGAGTCATTAATTTTAAGTTTATATTAATACAAATAAAGAAGTAGAAAACTGTACAATAAAGCTCGCGCGTTTAATTGGAGACTATCCTATCTCTTCTTCGAATTTTGATTTTTGAAGTCTTTATATTTTGTAACAAAATTACAACTACTTCGATGAAATAAGTCAGTCATCTTGTTTCTATTTATAGCTATCGTAAATTAAACAATATTCGTCCCCAATTCATAGGGCGTAAATTTACTAAATTTTAGGGATGGCAATTTTTTTTCATTGTAGCATTCGAATGTTCGGATCATTTTGCATTCGAACGTTCAAATAACCCATACTCAATTTTCACTGAACTCGACCAAACTCCACGCAGCTATTACTTCCCTTTTAGTACAATAATTACTGCCGACAGGCATATGTCACTTGATAATGGTCGAAAGTAAATAAACAAAATGTTGTTTGTTTTTTTTTTCAATTAAATCGATGCAATTCCAATTATAACTAAACAAAATAAAGAAAAAATAATTTCTGAAATCCAGCTAAGATTAACGTCTTTTCCGAAGAATGAAGGGGAGATCACTGCCAGGAGATTACTTCTGGTCGAACGAGATACGGGAATGAAAGGGTCGACAAAGGTACAAAGATGAAAAGGTCGACAGAGGTACGGGGATGAAAAGGTCGACATAGGTACAGGAATGAAAAGGTCGACAGAGGTACTGGGATGAAAAGGTCGACAGAGGTACTGGGATGAAAAGGTCGACATAGGTACAGGAATGAAAAGGTCGACATAGGTACAGAGATGAAAAGGTCGACATAGGTACAGGAATGAAAAGGTCGACAAAGGTACAGGAATGAAAAGGTCGACATAGGTACAGGAATGAAAAGGTCGACATAGGTACAGGAATGAATATGTCGACAAAGGTACAGGAATGATAAAGTCGACATAAGGTACAGGACGAGAAGGTAGATAGAGGTACACGAATAACAAGAAACGGTTCAAAGCTAATGGTACCACTGTCAGTACACTGAACGTGTATATCACATTAGAATTTTCAATGTAAGAGAACGATTTAATAACATTTTAGAATTTTCACAGTCGTACAACAAACTGTATTGTGACGATTTACCATGCCGGATACCAATCCCGGAATGATATAAAACAGGAAGAAAATCTACATGTATTTTACAGGAGACGTATCAGTTATATCCATACAACCACCAACAGGAAGTAAGAGAATCAAATGCACCTTTGACACGCTGTTATGAGCTAAAACATACACTAGTTTTACAAAGCAACTCTAAATATAATATCTAAACAGATCGCTTGTAGATCGGGGGATTCGCTTGTAATGAATGGTATGCGACTTAACGATGTGCAAGTAGACCAGGATACACACGCTAGTACTTAAATGTATGAGAGAAGACTGAATATTATCCTTACTTCCTTATTTAGAGAGCGTTAAATATGTTGCCATGCCGGCATATACTCTTTGGGAATAGCCGTAAACTAAGTTGTATGAACTTGTGGCCCGACCCATTTTCATTTTGTTACATGTTCTGTAATTTTCTCTACATTTCAACTGTTTTTTTGGGGAAAAAGGTAAAACTAAAACTATATATCTTGTGCCTAAAAGGCGTGGCAACTGGTCGTGTATATATAACCTTTATCTACATGAATTTATAGTTAATGCTTCAGTTGTCGCACAAATTATTTGTACGATGTTTAAGTGCTCAGATAACACCAACCACCGCTTATCCACCCAAACTTTGAATTTATGACGATACACGCTAACGAACTACCCGAAATGGCATAATAGCATATACAAAGCGAAAGTGTTTTTATGACAATGAAAAGCACTGTTTTACAATCATTGAACCCTTTTCAATAACCTAAGATGACTTATAATCGCTACTACCTCATGTGTAGTTACACGATCCCCTCGAGTAGCCTAATTAATTAAGCTTAAAGTGTTAAACCCATTTTATAATTCTGATATTTTTTAGTTGTTCAACCTTTAAAGAAGGTGAACAACTATAAAATATCAGATTGTAAAATGGGTTCACCTTCGGAGGCGAAATAGTGAGACTATCCCTCGAGTTGCGTTGAAAATCAGTGAATTAAAAAAAAAATGTTTCAGATTAATTTGCTCGCATCAAATAAAAATGAAACTTTAAGCGGCGCCTAGAACTGAGAAGATCGAAAATATATCTTACGGTTTGTGAACTTTTTCCATTCGTCGCATCAACACACTTAACTTAAAAAAACTCCACGTACAACATACGTTTGAATGACGGTTTAAACTCAGTACGTTTATTAAATTTTAACTGTGCAAAAACAGAAACTTGAGCAAACACACAACCTGTGTGCACGTTGTTTTACATGGTAAATAAACATGTACCAGAATAAATTCTCTCGAAAAGGTTCATAAAATAAATAATTGTCCGCTTACGATGATTGATCGGCCAGACACTGGGTCCGTGAGTGTACGCCCCCATACAGAACATTGCACACGGTCATTTCTCTCTGGTACATTGTGGTTTTCATTACACATTTAGGTGAATCGATTTAAAACTGAAACTGTTCTCATCTTAACATAACCAGACACCGAGACCTTTCGCGATTATGCTATCAATGGTTGGTTATACGCCCATTTATCCGTTTATTGATGGTTTGTAAAATATCTATGGTTTGTAGTAAACAATGTTAAAAATACTCCTTATTTTTTCCAATAAAAAGAGATTTTCAGGCAGCTCCAAGAAATGTAAGAAAATGACAAAAACTTCACTTACCAAAAAAGTTGCTAGCATCCCAATTTCTCTCAATCAAAAGGTTTAACTATCGTTTATGCTGTGTTAAATCAGCGGAACCACGTCATAGTGCACTGCGCATGCGTTCGGCATCTTGATTCATCATTATATTTTCCAAATATGGAAAATTGGACCATATACGCTGCATATCTTCTCGTGATATTTAACAGCTACTGCATGTAGATAGCGAGTTTTTTCCAATAATGTAAATATGATGGAAGATGAAGATCGGTTGCTATGACACTTATTTGAATTCTTTTAACAATGAAATTGAACGACTTTGAACAATTAACTATTGAGCTAAATATTGATTAGATTTGTTTTAAAGATGCAGTTTCCAAATAATCGTTTGTAGCCTTTTATCAGAAATAAACAGACGTGAAAATTCTCTGTGTCTTTATTTTTAGTGTGGTTATACTGAAAACATATAAAGTTAGAATTTGGTCGGTATTGTAACGGTTTTCTGTGGTTTGAATACAATGACATGTGTTATCATATACATGCAAAGTAGTTATGAAATTTAGTCTAGTTACACAACTGATGTCCGTTGTATGGACTACACTGAGAAAAGTGCAAAAGTTACACAACTGATGTCCGTTGTATGGACTACACTGAGAAAAGTGCAATCTTGCAATTTTTTATTCAGTTCTCTTCCTGACTAATATGCACGATGTTAATTCCTTATAAAACACTCGCTCACACTTGAGGTTCTACTAATTGCCGCTTTTGTGAAAGTGATCTCTTTATTTTCCTGTCCGGAAGTTTGACTTCCGGGATGTAAAGTGCGCAAATTATTAACATAAATATCGATAATATTGAAATTTTTATGAAAAGCAAACTTGAAGGACTGTTTGAACTAATTTAGTTAGTTTACATCAATTAGGAAACGAGTTCTTGCTGTCTAAATTAATTTCGCTCGATGACTGCTTCCTAGGTTCAAACCAGTACTTGTGCTGACATTGTGGAATGCAGAGTCAGTGGGGACTCTCAATCTTAGTGGGATTCTAACCAGCGACCTACGGATTGGGAGTCCGGCGCTCTAACACCTCGACCACTGCTTGCTTAATCTGTTGTTGTTTGAACTTCTTGTAACTGAATCCTATGGTTATCCATCGTCCCTATTTCTAGTTTCAACATTTGCAGAGAATAGAGTTACGAAAAGTTTTAGAGAGAAAAATGTTCGAGATTGAATGAGCAGCGCAATCAATTGAACCTTAATCAGGATTTTCAAACGGGTAAACAATGTGTTGAGCTCGCTCTTACGAAACAGACAAAACAAGCGGCGTACTCTTAGTGCTTAAAACAGACAAAACAAGCGGCGTACTCTTAGTGCTTAAAACAGACAAAACAAGCGGCGTACTCTTAGTGCTTAAAACAGACAAAACAAGCGGCGTACTCTTAGTGCTTAAAACAGACTCCCAACAAGTCGCCGAAGCTTAAAGCTGAATGTTTTCTATTCCAAAAATTAAAAAAGATTTATATTACCGAGAAACAGATTGCATATAGGTTAAGAGAACACGAAAGAACCTTCTGTCGCATAACACGTCATATAGTTTTCGAGAACGAGAATAACCATGCTTCCAGTCGAGAAGAACGAGAAACACAAATCATATAGTTATCGAGGACAAGAAACACACTGCCGTTAGTCTTCGAGGACTAGAATTACTCTGCGTCTGCATATTAGAAGGACGAGAAACACACTGCCTATAGTCTTCGAGGACGAAAAACGCACTAATTCGAAGACGAGAAACACACTGCATATAGTCTTCGGGGACGAGAATCACCCTGCATCTGCATACAGATTAGAATACTTATGGTCTTCGAGTACGAGAAACACACTACATATAGTCTAGAATGATGCTCCGCATTATAATAAAGGATGACGTGAAACACACAACATATAGTCTGTGAGGACGTAAAACAATCAGGGGGGAAGAGAAACACTTTGTAGTCTAGGAGGACGTAAAACAATCAGGGGGAAGAGAAACAATTTGTAGTCTAGGAGGACGAGAAACAATCAGGGGGCAGAGAAACACTTTGTAGTCTAGGAGGACGTAAAACAATCAGGGGGGAAAAGAAACACTTTGTAGTCTAGGAGGACGAGAAACAATCAGGGGGAAGAGAAACACTTTGTAGTCTAGGAGGACGAGAAACAATCAGGGGGAAGAGAAACACTTTGTAGTCTGTGAGGACGTAAAACAATCAGGGGGAAGAGAAACACTTTGTAGTCTAGGAAGACGTAACACAATCAGGGGGGAGAGAAACACTTTGTACTCTAGGAGGACGTGAAGCAATCAGGAAGAAGAGAAACACTTTGTAGTCTAGGAGGACGAGAAACAATCAGGGGGGAAGAGAAACACTTTGTAGTCTAGGAGGACGTAAAGCAATCAGGGGGAAGAGAAACACTTTGTAGTCTAGGAGGACGAGAAACAATCAGGGGGCAGAGAAACACTTTGTAGTCTGTGAGGACGTGAAACAATCAGGGGGAAGAGAAACACTTTGTAGTCTAGGAGGACGAGAAACAATCAGGGGGAAGAGAAACACTTTGTAGTCTGTGAGGACGTTAAACAATCAGGGGGAAGAGAAACACTTTGTAGTCTAGGAGGACGTGAAACAATCAGGGGGAAAAGAAACACTTTGTAGTCTAGGAGGACGTGAAACAATCAGGGGGAAGAGAAACACTTTGTAGTCTAGGAGGAGGACGTGAAACAATCAGGGGGAAGAGAAACACTTTGTAGTCCAGGAAGACGTAAAACAATCAGGGGGAAGAGAAACACTTTGTAGTCTAGGAGGAGGACGTGAAACAATCAGGGGGAAGAGAAACACTTTGTAGTCTAGGAGGACGAGAAACAATCAGGGGGAAGAGAAACACTTTGTAGTCTAGGAGGACGAGAAACAATCAGGGGGCAGAGAAACACTTTGTAGTCTAGGAGGACGAGAAACAATCAGGGGGCAGAGAAACACTTTGTAGTCTGTGAGGACGTGAAACAATCAGGGGGCAGAGAAACACTTTGTAGTCTAGGAGGACGTAAAACAATCAGGGGGAAGAGAAACACTTTGTAGTCTAGGGGGACGTAAAACAATCAGGGGGCAGAGAAACACTTTGTAGTCTAGGAGGACGTAAAACAATCAGGGGGAAGATAAACACTTTGTAGTCTAGGAGGACGAGAAACAATCTGCATATAGCTTAGAAAGAAAAACACACTCAGAATGACTATGCATAAAATATAGGTTGGTTAAAAGCTTGGGACAAGAAACAGTCAGCTTATATATATAGTCTAGGAGAACGAGAAACACGCTGTATGTCATCTGTGAGGACGTGAAACAAACACGGTATATCATCAAAGTTATCTAGTTAGTCTAGATACATATTGAAACAAGCTGGTTCGTGTCTTTTTAACATAGTGATGATGCTGGGTAGATTATCTGGCCTGGTACATTATGACACATGATACCACGGATTGTGTGGGTTGTTTACAGAGATAACATACCGCTGTAAGTAGACAGATAGAACAAGATACACCCGCTTTGTTTCTTACATAAAAGTCAAAAGTTTGGTATGTCTTTCGTATTTTATGCATTATAAAAGCACATAAAGAGACAAAAATAACTGCTGAGGAAGTCATACAGTTTACAAATTCTGAGTACAAAGTAACTGCTCTTTAAATTTGAGCTTCTGGGTATTTCTAACAATGCGTCAGCGATAGTCTGGCTTGTCAAAATATATTAACGGAATCATTTTCGAGCAGAATAGTGACCTTGTAATGAAATAGTTGGCCAGCGCACTTCAAGCGTCATGTGTTGTCCATATACTGCCTGGTTAGACATAACATGTTAGTAGCTGACTTGTTTCTATCTTTTTTTCACATACAAAATAAATGTGCAAACTATAAACGAAACTGTGTAAAATGTGCGAACCCCCAAATACTTGTATGGGTTCGAGTCGCTGTGTTCAAAATTTGAGAAAAACGTTTAAGCATTTTTTCAAGTACACATGATGCATTTTCATTAGTTCAAACCTATTTAATTATTTAACATCTTGCAATAATTTAAACCCCTCGCGAAGACTGCTTCTTGATTCGAACGAATACTCGCGCCGAGAAAAAGATTTGAGAAATTCATGCCATGATGGGATTTGAATCCGTGACCTCCTTTGCGTCGTGTTTTGTGTTTCTTTATTCATGGTCACTAAATAAACTGAGCATCACAGTCTCAACATGTGGCTAGTTTTGTGCCAATACTTAAAACTTTCTCTAAGCTTCTGAATGGTCAACATCCAATAACCTGTTACTGTGCAAATATACAAGCGTTAACCACATAGTAACAATATCGGATTGAAAACGCAAATTACTGCTGTATTTACTAGCGATATCACTGGGTTATAAAGGTATTTATAGATTGCGGTGAAAACCTGTATTTCAACATTTTTGAACCTGAGGGTCATATATTTTTACACTTCCTGTCGAGGTATATACTCCATTTATGGTGATTTATAATGACTAGATCTGTATCTTGGAAAAAAAAATAGCATCGCTAAATGTTAACTAAGGCGACCAAGGACTTCCAAACGTAGGAAGCATTCTCAGACAGACAGGTCAAATAAAATACAAAAATACTAGTAGATATGCACAGTGCCTAAATTTAAATTGTTACTAGCTACACTCTAATAGTTTTCTTAATATACACTCACATATATAGTATCTTCTGATACAGATAATTGTTTGGAAAATACTAACATTCATTAATGTCTAAATGATACGAACTATACCAGTGCAATATAAATGGAACATCCAGTACTAAGTTACTGGCAAATGAAAACTTTAAATGTTTTAACTGACCAAAATAAACGGAGTATGCATATATATTATATGAGCATAAATTTATAGCTTTAATTTAGTTTCCTAAACAACCTAATACCTAAGTTTCTGTTTATTGTTTACAAATATATGTTTATGAAAGAACCGTGGCGTAAACATGTGTCATTGAAATACTTCGCTTATCATGTAAACGGAAGGCAATTTTAACTTCTCAGTGTCATGTCTTCTGAATTTATATATCACTATACAAAACGTTTTCATACATACAATTGCTAACCTGTAAAACTTGACTACCAGATGTCCCTGTCCGTCACTTTTTCCCCAAACATTTGACCACTGCCTTTCAGCGTATATTAAAGCAATGATACAAGTAAAAAGTAAAGTAAAGTGCTTCTTTAATATAGTGTCACCCAGCCTCCCGGGCTTATGAGACTCCTCTATTAGTGTACACATTTACTCCCCGATTCTTTTTCCTATGTGCCAGGCGCCAGGCAATTGGCAACCATTCTTTAACTAGCTGGCGGCACACCAACCGGCCGCATCAGAACAAGGCCCTGACAGGACTCGAACCTTCGACCTGCCGCTCCGTAAGCGAACGCCTTAACCACTAGGATATATCATATTTATGAGGATCGGGCATTCATTCGGTGTAAGACTTAGCTAGCAATGATATATATATATATATATATATATATATATATATATATATATATATATATATATATATATGATCGGTCATTTATTCGGTGTAAGACTTACGTAAGCAGGGACTTGTCAAGACACATACTACTGATTTCAACCTTAACTACAACAAAAATTACACCAACAGAAAACATCTGAAACTTGCGCACTCAGAATGCCTCATCTTTAACTGTGCAAACGTCTCAGCATCACATGTCGGCAACATCTACGTCTGCTCAAGGCTAAACATGCATATATCTTTCAAACTACCGGCGCTTTGTCATTACCAACGACAGCAGTGTGTGTGTCACCGAAATTGCTCTTTGAATAATTGATAAAGGAAGATAGAATTTTCCATGTTTTGGCGTTGGTAAATTTGTCAAATATCGATTAGTTTTTCAAGAAAAACAAACGTCTACAGCAAAAAGGAAACTAGTTCGTGCAAATCTTTTCAGAAGTATCAAAGAATATCTGAGAATGTAAATATTTAACTAGTAATGCTTTAACTGTGTCGCAGTTCAAATTGTTTATAGAAGATTATTTTCAAATTAAAGTATGTAAAACAAACGCACTTAAATCTATTGCACAGCTAATTGACATGAAATGCCAGCAGAAGTTATCACAAAATACCTGAGGAAAAAAAATAGTAGAGCTAAAATTTCAAACACAGTTTTATTGGAAGTAGGTTTCTGCAGACTTACAACTTCCGCATAGAACAGCGGAAGTAAAGCGCCTGATATCTACGTTAATTGTGCATTCATTTAATATGATACTAAAATCTTGGCTCCGGTTCCTATACAATTTATTCGTCGATGTTGACATTTCTCGCTGCATGTATATATATATATATAAGACACTGAATGTTCTACTCTACGAAACATAAAACTACTTTTTGTGCAAAACAGAAATTTTGCCATTTAATAAAAATAGCTTCTTCATAAAACGCTCGGGTTTTGTCTCCGTTTCGTTGTTATATCAAAATTAAAGCAACCTTGTTGTTCACATTGTCATTTTTTCTTGGATTTTAGAAAGCGCACAGTTCGCCATACTGGTAAATTATTCATGTAGTCAATTTAGAAATACCCCATAGACCTCTAAAACTGTATGAGAGAGGAAATATATTTCAATAAAGAACCGTTACCATGGTAGCGTCCGGGCCAATATTAGCTTCCTCAATCATTGACGAAGTTAATTCGGATAATAATAGAGAAATATTGCCTTGAAATTGAGTCAACATGGAACGCGGCTGTTACATTTTAGAGATCTCGCCGCTCCTTATTCACGTGTGTACTTATACAAAAAAATTAACAGCGATACTTATTCAAGTTACAGACTCGAATGAGTGCAAGAATATGTGTCAGAGAATTAATTACTGGAATCCAAGCAAGTAAGGGTACATCAATATTGATGGTACAAAACACGCACGTTCGGCTTTGTTGCATTTTTGTGTTTTCAATATTGAGAAAAATACATGGACTAGTATAGTTTGTTAGAAAAATAAATCCTTTACAAAATTCCATGAAAACCAATTTTTAGGAAGACAGCAATAAAGTACAAATTATAAATTCTTTATGAACAATGTTATCCCAAGTCCGTATGCGCCAATTTGTAAAGTTTCATTATTCGATGGCAAATTGTTATGAATAAATACTTGGCAGACACAGAAGTAGGGGCTTCTTGTTCAAGAAGGAACTACATGTAAGCTTCTATTAGAGAACTCTTCAAACAGAAGTACAACTATTACAGAAAAAAACAACTATATTTCTTATAATTTTATTATCAAAAGTCCAAAATCTAGCACTGCTTATCAGCCACATTTCACAATAAGCCAAAAGGGAACACGGTAAGTACCACAAAGCATTGATAGTTACCAACGCAATAAGGAAAACATATACCAGTATTATCCAACACAAAACATACTCACTTCAAATTCAGTTTTATATATATATGTGTGTGTGTAAATGTTCAGGTTAAAGAAACATATGTATATTGTTTTACCAACAGTGTTCCATGGATATGTAACTAAGTTTGTATCGAGCTGAATACTTAAACTGCATGAGTTAGTAGTCAAGTTAGTATGAAATAATATACAGCATTCATTCCTAACAGCTTTTAAAGCGACTGTCTTACAGGGTTGATACTATGTTTACACATACAGAAATTCTAGTTGTACATGTATTTGTAAAGAACATGTCTATACTAAGTTACTGCCTCATTTTTGTTAGCAAAACACATTGTTATATAAAGTTTTACCCACTTTTATCAGTAAAAAATTTAACCAGTTAGTCACGAGATAGACAGTTTGTTTATATTGTTAATTATGACACTAGGTAAAAACTAGCTTTAGGCACAGTGGTTTGCTGCTCTTAATTTTACTGACTGGAAAGGCATGAGTTCGAATCCTGTTGAAATACAAAAAAAATGTTTTCTTTAGTTTTCATGTTGTATTGAAGTATAAAATAATGTTTTTTGTCCATAGTATATTAACTTCTCTTTAATTCTAAAGAAAACCATTGAATTATGTGAGTCCAGTCACATAAAAGTCAGTACTGTTAATACAACCTTCCATTAAATTACTTGCATTATACAGATTTTACTTCAATAACTCAAATAAACTGCTTTTTACAGACAACTGGTGAACAGTTTATCCTACTGGTACTGATAGAAGCCAGACAACTGGTGAACAGTTTATCCTACTGGTACTGATAGAAGCCAGACAACTGGTGAACAGTTTATCCTACTGGTACTGATAGAGGCCAGACAACTGGTGAACAGTTTATCCTACTCGTACTGATAGAAGCCAGACAACTGCACACAATAAAAACTCACTAATGTAACCTTCAGTTTTTTAAAGCCTTCCATAACACAAGGGCTTTGATTCACTGCTTGAAATACATTGCCACATTTCTAACCTTGCCCAACAATGAATAAAGGCAGTACTAGCAGTAGGTAACTAAGATATATAAAGAAGGGATTATGGTCAGTCATTCCAAAACTTTTCACATGTAACACTGTCAATAATAAAATGATGACAAAATCCACATATAGTTCCGAGTATTTCAGCAAAATCTAGTGCCAGATGTTCAAATTAACATTTTTATCAGCCGTTTGAAAAAAATGGCGAACAACTCCATAAATACTGAAAAAATGTCCCTAAAAATATACCACATTATAAACCACTCAAATAAACCAGTCTTTAAAATCAAGTCAAATTAACGGTAAGATCTCAAAGTGTAATTTAAAAGTTATTGCTACAAGTACAATATTTTGTTAATAAACCTTTAAGAACATTGGCTACTTTAAACAAACTAACTTAGCAGTGAAACATGGTCAAAGCAATAGAGAGTAAGTAACTTAACAGTTCATTCAATTTCTCCCTCAGTTACTGGGACAACTAATTACTACAATAATCTAACCTGTCAAAAATTCCTTCCAAAAGATTCAAGCTTCATGCTTCATTATAAACAGCTACAAATAAAATCTTATTGTATCATTAACACCAATAACATAACAGCAATAAATAGCTCTATCAAGTAAGATTTCATTTAAAACTTTCTACACATTCTGAAATAAAATCTACATGGTACAATAAATAAGGTGTAAATATAAATAGAATAAATAGCTACAAAAAACCACAACAACCTGAACACATAGTCACAGAACTACACAGCACTCTCTATATATACAAATAAAAGGAGCCAATGTGGCCCCTAAAATCACCTTTCTGAGTACCATGTTTCAGTCAGCATAGCTGTAAGGAATTAATGTCAATCAGTAATTTTTGGATAAGACAATTCTGAACTCTTCTGAGGTAATGACTTACCCTTAGTAAAGTAACCTATTACACACGAGACAGATTTTATAGTTGTTAGTAATAAAAAGATAAGCTTGCTTAAGTCTGGCAATATTTCGACTTTACTGACAATTTACTGAAGAAAGTAAAAGGTCCTGGTGGTACCTCTCATGTTCTTCAAACATTTGATGAAATACTATATATATTATACATACTCAAACGCTTTGATGAACATTCTATCATAGTTACAAACATAATTACAAACCAGATGGTCCTGCATCACTCACCTTAAAAGAAACAACCAAACAACTGGTGGAGTGGGGTTGGGCCTGGCACCTAAGGGATGTGTCAAATGGCAGACAGTTCCAATACCGCATTAGATATCAAAAATATTTTTAAACCGAGGAGGTCAATACTTCAAGGTAAACTGAATATAAATTTGAAGTTTGTGTGCAAACTTACACAAATAGTTTCAAACATGTATCTTTAAAAACAGAGAGAGGGGGAGGGGGGGGGGGGGGGGGGGGGGGGGGGGGGGGGAAAGCAGAATACTTAGGTGAAGTGGGTGGATGGGTGGGGACTGGGTACCCTGGTGAGGGCCAAGATCTTATTAAGTCCATATAATTAACTAGTCTTTGCTTAACCATTTGTATCTAAGCTCAAGGCCTTTCACTTTCCTTAACTTTTTCCTATTTAACCCAATGTAAAACCAAATGGGGTGGGGCCACTTTTAATCCAGGTGCCATGATTTGTATAAACTTGGCAGAGGTCCACTAGACAATGGTACAAACAAAATATCTAAATCCCAGCCCTAATTGTTTCCTACAAGAAAATATTTTTTAAATTCTTCCTATATAACGCTATGTAAAATCAAGAGACCCCTGGGCTCAGGCAAATTCTGATCCCACAGCCATCATTAATACCATTATGGCAGAGGTCCACTAGATGATGCTCTCAACCAAATATGTAAGCTCTAGGCCTTGTGGTTTCAGACAAGAAGATTTTTTAAAAACTTTTTTCCTATATAACTCTAAGATCAAGTGACTACTGGGGCAGGGCCAATTTTGATACAGGGCTCATGATCTGTATAATCTTGGTAGACGTCCCTAGACAATCATACTCACAAAACACCTCTTGGCCTTATGGTTTCTGATAAAAAGATTTTTTTAAAGATTTTCCTATACAAGTCTATGTAAAATCAAGTGACCCCTGCACTCGGGACAATTCTGACCACAGTGCCACGATTTATATAATTTTAGTACAGGTCCACGAGATGAAGTTATCAACCAAATATCTAAGCTCTAGGTTTTGTTGTTTAAGACAAGAAGATTTTTAAAGTTTTTTCTTTCAGTTGCCATGGTAACCAGAGTTCTGTATGGAATCGGTTTTTATATAACTTTGAAGGATCATACAAGGATCATTTCTGTAAAGTTTAACTGAAATTGACCCAGTGGTATAAGAGGAGACATTGTTTAAAGTCAATTGTGGATGACAGACGGACGACCGACAAAACAACACACTTAAAGCTACTCCTGTAATGCCAATCTTCACAAAATTCTTAAACATGTCTTTTGTAATCTACATGTAATCACCTTATATTTACACTGATTTATGGAACTGTGTGCAAACACTGTAGGATAAAAAATCCAATAATATGAAACTGTTTCCAGTTATACTGTGTTTGGAAACTGTTTCATCAACACACACTTCTAACACTATTGTATACTAAATAACATAAACTGCTACAGTTAGAATAATATTGGTACCTAAAAAAGGGTACAGCCCACCATTTTATGGTAGGTCAAATAACACATACACAACATAAATGTGTAGACAATAAATTTTGTTCAAAACGGCAGTTTACAATACAATGAACACTTACAAAAATACATTAAAGTCTAAAAATAATTATCAAAAAGCACATGTTAAAAGTGGTAATCCCTTCCATAGTTTTTCAAGTAAACCCAATTGTCTATGAATGTACAGTTTTTATAAACCAGTTATACTGAAATTCAGTGTTTAAATGTGTGCTGCAACATTTTAAATAAGAAAACTACAACAACAATCAAAACAACAATGACCAATTCCGAATAAAAACAACTTCAGTATTCCAGATGTCTTGATTTGTCAATTACAGCTGACATCATGGGTCAACAAATTTCATTAGATTTTGCTTAATGAATTATTCAAAATGAAAATGTTACAAGGTTACTTGAACACAGGATATGGTTCAAATAATTTCAATATTAAAACAGTTCCTTTGATAAAAAACCAAAGGTAGTCACAGCTCATACTATCTGGTAACTTGATTTAAATAACATTATCAAATCATAAAACATAAAAAAAATATTGTTTGCAAGCATTTTTTGCTTTTTAAAATATTAGCATATTAATCAGTGAAACAACCAGATTACATTTATAAAGCTTTTTAAAAACCAAGACTAGAAAAAAGGACAGACAACTAACAACCGTAGCTAAGAGTTATCGAAACATTTAATATAGGACCTAAAGAGTTCATTTCAATCAGTAAAAGTTCTTAATCAATCATAAAAATTGTACATAAAAATGCTTCATGTCATTAGTACCAGTACCAAAAATATGACACTTTATTTGACATTTCAGGTATTCAGACTTGTAAAACAACTTTTGTAAAGAATATACATAAAAATAAATAATATTTCATTTAAGAAATGTATTTTAAATGTTTTATTTCTCTTTTTCTGTAAGTCACATTAGAAATAAAAGCAAGCCTCATCATATTGTGTGTACACACAGTGTCTCTAAAATTATAGTACACAACGCTATTTTCAGATTTGTTTCTTACCAAATTAAATAATTTTCAGAATATGTGTAAGAAAATTTTTGACAAGTTTATGGAATACTTCACTAAAGGAAAAAAGGTATTCTGCATGTGAATGTTCAAAGCTTCAACACTAGTTCTTGTATTTCCCTTAGCAGTAAAAACTACCAATAAACATTTTCAGTAAATGATGTAAATCACCATATAACCTCAGTTAAACATGTTAAAATCTTCTAGATCCCCTTCTATCTCCCTTAGTGATTCCCATGGTAACCCAATATCATCCATCAGTTCCTGCTGAGTTACCTCCTCTTGCTTGCTCTGTTCACTATCCACAACCATTTCAAGATCCTGACTTGATAACTTTCCACCAATTAACAGGCTTCTAATGGCACCTGTGTTTTCATTTCTGTTAAAAGCACCATCACTCAACAGGCTCATTTCTCTATTTGTTAAATGAAGTTTTTCAGTTTCATTAAGATCCCGCTGGAAAGAAAAGTTTGGTTTGTTCAGAAGCTGGCGATTTTCAGTAAAATTCAAACTTGCTGAGTCATGGTTATGTAATGATGACATCATATGACTATCTGTCTGGCTGGTTGATTTAAGATGTGATGACTGATGATGGGACGGACTTACATTTAGCACACTGTCTGATATGGTATTTGTAATGAGCATGGAATGTTCCGGGAAACTTTTAGTTAGCACACTCTTAATAGCACTGTTAGGTTTCAGAATTGCCTGTCTTTGTTCACTGACTAAATGATTATCTGCATAAATATTCACTTCTCCAGTGAAATTAAAATCTAAATTAGCACCACTGTGATTAATGTCTGCACTTGTGATATTTGACTGGCAGTTATTTACAGTATGGGGCATATTACTGAGATCAGATCCGGCTGGAATGAACTGGTTTTGAGTATTTATTGTCCCCACAGACACAGGATTATTACTTGAACTTAATTCATTTCTTAACAAAGCCTGTATATCTTTACCACCATTTTGGGTCTGAAGAGACAGTTTTATAAGCTTCTGTGCAAATGGACCCAAATTGTCAGGGGAATTGTGGCTGCCCAAGTTTGCCAACAAAGAAGCTTGTAGATCATAATGTGGTATTTGTTCTTTTGTCACATCAAGACTCGTCAACATTTCTGATGACTTACTCTGGCTCACTGTTGCAGGCTGAGAAGTGGATTTCTTGAGATGTTTGATAGCAACTTCATACGAAGGTGGATTGGCTGCTCTTGGAGAGACCATGGTGATGTCAGACCCTAGCACATCCTGACTTGAATCTATAAACAGATCACTAGAATTCTCAATACTTACAGAAACAGGCGTCTGGTTTACACCAGTATCTGGTAGCGTGACAGTTGGTTTGATAGGAGTCACATACCGGACATCATGATGTGAACCCTGGATTGGGATAAATGCACTGTGGATGGAAGATCGAAGCTGGTTTGGATTCATACTATTGTTATTCAACTGATTTGTTGCTATTGCTACATTCTGTTGATGTGTAGTCAACTGTGGCTTGTTAGGGGACTGCTGTGGAGAGAGCTGCTGTACAGGGCTGGTGAAGTCAGTTACCATGGTGATAGGTGACTCTGTAATATACTGCTTATGCTTCATATTATTCCTTCCCTGAACATAGGCAGGTTCTGATCCCTCTAAAGCAGAGACTGGAGTAGAGTTAAGTATTGGACTTGGACCAGAACTGTGATACCCAGAGTCTGAAAATGGTGTTTTGGATACAAATCTCTCATCTGTCTCCAAAGAAGACTCGCGACTTCTATTCTGAAAGGTATTTTGACATTTTCCTCCAGTATTTATTCCAAACAGAGGCTGCTTCCCCAAGGAACTATCTTGTGGACTCAGCACTTCATGTGTCACATCTACTGGTTTCTGAAGTGAATGCTGAATACTTGCTAGATATGTTCCCTGCTTGGAGTCTCTGTGACCTAGGGCTGTTAAAACACCGTTTTGTGCAGCTGGAAGTGTTTGACCATCTCGCATGTCTTTTCTTCGCACAGGAGACTGTAGGCCTCTTGAAACTGGCGAAGTCATTTCTCCACCATGCTCTGGAATCTGGCCTCTTGGAGACATTGAGGAAGCCCTCTGGCCGATATGAGTCCTGCTTCCAGGCTGAACCAGTGGAGAAACTGGACTCTGTATGGGTGACTGGAAAATAGGTAAAGACTGACATCTTTGACTGACAGAAGGAATGTCTGTATTGAGCCTCAATGTGTCCTTTGTACGAAGATTTGAAACTGGAGGGGCTTTTGGCACTGTGAAGTTATTGTCATCATTAGAAGACTGTTGGAATTTTCTTGATTCAAACTTTTCTTGTATGATTTCACCATGGGCCTCAGTAGTAACAGCAGTCTTCTCACTCTTGGCTGCATGGCTAACTTCAAATCTAAAGTTCTGCAGCTTTGGATTTCTGTCACCTTTTACAGATTGGTACTGTCTGAATTCTGGTTCTGACATGACTGACTGGTTCTCTTTTTGCCTCTTTTCTATAGTTTCATTGATCCAGTCTGCAACTTCACTGGGCAAGCCTGATGGCTCAGTCTCTAGACTGGACACTTTATTACCTACTGTAGCAACACTAGAAGGTCTCTGGTAGGGTTTTCCTCTATCTGTCACAACAAGAGCATCAGCCCTCAGACTGGACCTACTACCTGGTGACAGCTGACTGGACCTCTGCTGATCAGCAGTTCTAGTCACTGATTCAATGTTAGCTTTCTGGTCAACTTCTGTTTGTGTCTGAAGGAAATTTTTCACTCTCTCATCAAGGTCATGCTGCTGCTTGATCAACTTCTGTTGTGATTGCCTTAAGGTCTTTGCACTCACACCGACAGAGCTCGACTGGTTCCTGTGTGATTTATGCTGTGGTTTCATAGCATACAGACTGTTAGGAAATGACTCAATCAAAGCTTCTTGCTCTAGACTGTGTATATCTGGACTCTGTAAACCTTGCATTAGTGATCCCCCAACAGAGTTCAGCTTCTGCTGTTGTTGGTGCTGATTATAGTTGATCATTGCTTTTGAGTCTCTATCCAATTCATACGTACAAGAATGGGTCCTTCTAGGGTTCAAACCTACAGACAGATCACTGTCTGGACTCAAAACCAATGACAAATTGTGGAAGTCTTCATTTTCTTCTCCTGTGGAATTTAGACGTTTAAAATTCCTGCGAGAATGCAGATCTGAAGACTTTCTCTTGCGTGTTCCTGAAGGAGTTTCTCTACCATATGAACAAGCACTTTCTGGTCGACCCAGATCAGTTGTTTTAGAAACTCTCACTGGTGTTTCACGGCCAAAAACTACTGCACTGTCCTCTTGAAATGGCGAAGTAATGTTTAATTTTTGTATTTTCCTTGGAGTTTCACTCCACATTTGATCAACTATTTCAGAAGAAATATTTTCCTTCTTATTATCTGACTGGTCTCTCATCTGATTTTCAATATTTCTGCCCTTCAGGTTTGCATTATCTTCATAATAATTTACAATATTTTCTTCTTCTTCACATAGTATTGGTGTAACATCCCCATCCCCAATCATTGGTGATATTTCTTTCATATCTAATAAATCATTTTTGTCTGCCGCACTAACAGTTCTATTCTTTGAATCTGAGTCTGGAGTCTCTGGAGACATTACTTGCCACTGAGATTTCTCATCAGATTTACTACTGTCAGCTGCTGAAGGATTCTCCTTGTCAGTGATGTTCTTTCCTTTACTTACTGCTTGTTGTTCTGCATGACTCTCACTGGAAGTGACCTGTTTAGTACGTACAGAAGGACTGTTTATCACTGGGTTCTGACCAATGACTTGCTGAAGTTTTACTGGCTGATTATTCACTATAATAACAACCTCGTTGGCAGGCACATTACTTGATGCTGCCTGTACTCCTTGAAGAGTACTGACCTGGTTTCCAGGAAATGATATGTTTTGTTGCAGTGGGATGGCTGGTAAACGAATACTAGACTGAAATTTTGCTATCGCCTCAGCTTGCTCCTTTGCCCGCTTTTCTTTTAAAATTGCAGAGACAGGTCGCTTATCTTTATCATAGGCTGGAACTTCAGTTTTTGACTCTTTCTGAGGAGGTGTTTTATTTGGTGATGCCTTTGGACGTATTGGAGTGAATTTTGTCCGCATTTGTTTTGGAAGATTCTGCATGCTCTGAGCAGACGTGACAGAACAATCACTTCCCACCATCTTTGATAAGACAGAGGATACGGTCACAACACTAGTGCTTTCTTTTGTTTGGGTCTGAATGTTAATTGATGGTAACGATGATTCAACAACTGATGACTGCAATTTCATTTCAGTTGTATTGGGTTGCTGAAACACAGCAGATGCTGGTAAAATATTAAAGAAGGTTTCATTCTGTATTGCCTCTGAAGAGTTTTTTGTTGGACTCCTTTGCAGATCTGCTGGCAATGCAATCATTGTAATGTTAGCTGACTGTGATACAGTCTGACTTGACTGTGTCTGTGCTACTGATGGAATAATTACAGGTATTGCCATAGCAACTGACTGGCTACCACCAGTACCTTCTTTCCTGCACAAGGACTGCACTTGTGAAAATGGAACAAATGCACTTTTTCCAGGTATTGCTGACTGGTTTACAAACAATGCATTCTTTGATTTTCCTAAATATCCTAAAGATTTATTCAAACCACTCTGATCTTCTGATTTATTCTCTAACATTTTTTTCAGACTAAGATATCCTGTGGACTTTGAAAGTTTTTCTGCAGACACTTCCACTGTATCCAGTTGAGCACAACTACCTTTGCCTTCCTTGGCCACAGATGTCTTTGCTTTACTGTCAGTCTTCTTATTAACACTTTGTGAAACTAAATCATCAAAGTCTATTTTTCTCACGTGACTCAATTCTGACTGGTCAGTCTCCATACAACTTTCTGGAGTTTTAGCTTCACCAATATTAGTTTCATTCTCACATTTTTCATTTGAGATATAATCATAATCTGTATCCATCAGTTTATATCCATTTAATTCTTTTGCATTTACTTTCTTCTCCTGTGACAGTTTGTTTTTATCAACAAATGTTTCAGACAGCTGATTTCTAGAGATATTTTTTAAATCCTGTTTATCACTATGATTTATCACCTCAGTCTCCAATTTACTGTTACTCACACTTTCAAGCTGTCTGTCAGTGGATTGTGTCACACCCTCTTGCAGAACAAATAGACTTGTCCCCTTTCCTAGACTGTTTGACTGACAACCAGTCAAAATCTGCTGACCTTCACATTCAGAGGTCTTCTGCTGTAACCATGGTGACACTGGCTTCTTTGGAGACTGGAATACTTGTGGTGACTGACTTGTATTTAGACTAGAAGATGTGGACTGACATCTCGGAGTCTTGAGAGACACAGAGACTGATGATGATGATGAAGCAATTCTTAAACTTGAGACAGGGGTTTTGGATTGAGATCTGTTGCCATGGCTACCAATCTGCTGCTTTATCTCTTCTCTTAATGCCTACAAGAAAAAACACAAATCTGACTACACATTGTAAATACTCTGGATCATATTATAATTATGTTGGAATAAAGATGAAAACATTCATTCTTTTGTCCTCTAACCTGAAACAATAACCTTTCATTCACTCCCTTGATTTCAGAAAATGTCATTTAAGAGTAAAGCTCATTTTAAAACAAATTTTCTTTGTGAGTGCTGAGGTTACATGTATCTAGATCAATTATCAAGACAAGAGCAATATAAAGTTCATCATAACTATTGATAAAAGAGATCTTAAACTTGCTTTAAATTCAGTCAAGAGCTCAATCACTGCTAGTTAGTACCCTAAGGATTTAGATTATGTTTAGATACATCCAACTGAGAACTTACAGAGGTAGAAGCATTGCAGTATCTTTCAAAATACTTGATCAAAATGTTCTGGAGTGAAACCAAGGACTAAACTTTTTAATGACAAACTGCCACTTCTATGCTTTAAGCTTGGGTTCATAAGTGATTAACAGGTCACCATATATCACTGTAGCTTAATAATTTCATGCTAAGAAGTGACTATGCTTAGAATTCCAAGTCTGCAGCTTAAAATCTTCAAAAGTCTAGTTAGACAACCCAAATCCTGAAAACAGCTAATAAGGCAACAGTTGACTCATACAATGAAACTCCTATTTGTATTTTATTTTCTCTTTTTAGGCTTCTAAACTAGGGCACTTCAAGTTTGCCTCTAACAGAAATTATTAAAATTGTTGTTGATAATAATACTGAATGAGTGCAACAATGTGTGCAACAACTATATGATGTGCTGAAGTAGCCTGTAATGCCTCATGCAAGACAAACTGCTTCAGATGATGTGCTGAAGTAGCATGTAATGCCTCATGCAAGACAAACTGCTTCAGATGATGTGCTGAAGTAGCCTGTAATGCCTCATGCAAGACAAACTGCTTCAGATGATGTGCTGAAGTAGCATGTAATGCCTCATGCGAGACAAACTGCTTCAGATGATGTGCTGAAGTAGCCTGTAATGCCTCATGCAAGACAAACTGCTTCAGATGATGTGCTGAAGTAGCATGTAATGCCTCATGCAAGACAAACTGCTTCAGATGATGTGCTGAAGTAGCATGTAATGCCTCATGCAAGACAAACTGCTTCAGATGATGTGCTGAAGTAGCATGTAATGCCTCATGCAAGACAAACTGCTTCAGATGATGTGCTGAAGTAGCATGTAATGCCTCATGCAAGACAAACTGCTTCAGATGAATTTCTTCCTTAAGCCAATTCTCAAGGAATTTACAATGCCATAATTATACAAAATGTCTTCATTTCGGATGAAAAGAATCTCACGAGAATCTGAGTAGATACAAGAGTTAAACTAGAATGGTCTTAATATGCTGATCTGATATATATATCTTAACTACAGCTAGCACTCAAAAGATATTTAAAGTGAACAGCCCTGATTTCTGATTTCCTGATTACTCAAACTGGATCTGCCAAGAGTGCAAGTTGAGACCTTAAAGCGACTGACTCACAAAATTTTGCTGAAATTTTTTATTCTTTCAAATTTAAGAAGATTTAATATACTATGGAAAAAATATAATATTATGCTTCTATACACCATGAAAACTGAAAAAAAAGTTTTAACTTAACCAGGATTTGAACCAACGACCTTTCGGTCAGTAAAATATAGAGCGACGACTTAGTCCACTGAGCCACGACGTCTAGTTATTAGATTGCCTCAAAATTAATCTTATAACTAAAGTATCTACCCTGTGACTAACGGGGTAAATTTTTTACCGATAAAAGTGTGTAAAACTTTATATTTTGATGTTTTTCTGTCACAAAAACTGGGTCAGTAACTTAGTTTAGATATCTTCTTCACGATTACAGCAAGAATTTCAAGAAATATAAACATTTTCTTTTTATCATCGTCTGTGAGTCAGTTGCTTTAAGAGCCAGCTACACGTGTACTTATCCTGTGATCAGGATTAAGTCTACTGTGTCTAAGAAGTTTTTGGTACTGTTTATATAAACTACTCTATGACAACATAGCTTAATTTGTCATTTTATCAGATTGTTTATACTTCTGAATGGAATTCTAAAGCAAATGAACTTCAAAGCTAATTCACTATTCAAAAAAATATCCAAAGAATCCAAAGACCTCAGCAAGATTTAATTTTGACTTTCACTGTAAGCATGTAAGCAAGTTACCTGAGCCTTTTCTTTCTGTTTCTGTATCTCCTTGTTCTGCTGTAACTTTCTCTGTAATAACAAGTTTGTTTCCTTATGTTTGTCCCTGCTGGCACTTGGTTGAGTACTAAACAGGGCTGAATCTGAAATCATATATATATATCTCTCCTGTATGTTTTTGACTATTTGAACACTTACTTTATGGAAAGCTTACACAATTTTTTCAAGTTACTCTAAGAGTTTCAGGACACAGACAACAACTCTAAATTTCAAAACACTAACTCTCATGTGTTAAATGAAAATTTCTGCTTCTATCTCATTAATTAACTTCTACTGACAATTTTGAAATTTTCAATTTCATTCACATACTGAAATGCTTTAAAATAGATTTACTGATTAGATCTGATTTTGTGTAAATTATCATTTCTTTAACCTTTCAGTTTAGCAGAAACTGCTAACATTCTCACACAGTCAGAAGCTTAAATCCACTTTGACCCTTTAATAATACTAAAAGATCCAGTTTTACTTGCAAAGATAAAATATACTAAAGTAACAGGATCTACATATGTGTTACAACTATTCTCCTAACAAGTATCTAAATTCATAACAGACACTAGACATCTGTTATGTATGTGTTACAACTATTCTCCTAACAAGTATCTAAATTCACAACAGACACTAGACATTTGTTATGTATGTGGTACAACTATTCTCCTAACAAGTATCTAAATTCACAACAGACACTAGACATTTGTTATGTTTGTGCTAAGGTCTACCTTTGGTCTCCTTAACACCAAAGTTTCTGTGGCTTATTTGCATTCAGATGATGTACATAAATCATTGAGTTAGAGAAACCATTAGTAAATTGTGTTTTCTGCAGATTTGTAGACAGTGGGTTGTATTAAGCTGTTTGAATTATGTGAATGTTTGTTAGGGCTGTAATGCATATCTTAACTCTCAAAAGTCCAAGAGCTATGCAAGAAATCTGAGCATTCACTTTCTGAAATTCATGAGGTTATCCAACATATAAATGTATGAAAACACTTATCAAATGTTTAGAAACATTTAAACATTTTAAATAAACATCAAGATTTGTCAAAATTTAAGAAGTATTTTGAATCCAGATTATTGTTATGTCTGAATGCATGTTTTTTCTGTAGTCCTGAAAATGGTATTGGGACAAACCTTCCCCCTGGACATAACGCCTGAAAGTACATGCTGTGGACTTAACAACAATTCATATTAACCTTTTAATTCCTGAAGTTTTTTTTTTTCAAATTAAAGGAACAATTTTGGATTGCATTGATATATCAAAAAGTAAAGTAGCAAATAGAACTGCTATTCTATGTTTATTTATTTGTGCAGTTCTGTAGTACACGTACCTGTGAATATCAACAAGTTCAGAATGTACAGGTAACTTCTAGTTTTCCAACAAACTTTTACTTAGGCTTCTTTTGCAACTAATTAATATCAGAATGTAGAACTAATGAGTATTTACAGTAACATGGAATATCAATACAAGGTATCATTTATGGCATTTGCAAACTGGTCTGTGTATTGCTATTCTGTATCGTGAACTAGTTTGTATCAGTAATGTTATTTAGTACATTGTATATTTTATCTCTGTAAGTGAAACTGCCAAGTCAATGAACTGAACCCACCTAGATGTTAAAGAAGTGCAATTTCTATTTGCTGACATTTTTCTTACACCGATATTAACCTATCCATATAATAAAAAGTTACTTGTACTCAAGTCTAGTTTAGTGTACACTGATTTTACATTGATGAAAACTTAAATCAGTCTAACATGATGATTGTTTCCCGTGTTCAAACCAGTACTTGTGCCAAACGTGGGAAATCAATGAAGACTCAAACCCCTCACTGGCAACTTCCAGGTTGGGTATTCAGTGACCCATCCTTCCACCAAAATACTGGTACCAAACAATTTTTCATTAAAACACAAGGCCCGTCATGGTGTTAGAAGTTTTCAAAATACAAGGTTCTTTGAACTCAGCAACAAAGTAAAGGGACATAACTAAATTTGGTTTACTCAAATTTCTTAAGAAAGATAGCATACCCTTTTTTCATGCTTCAACTTTATGTTACTATACCTTTTAAGTTGTGTTTCCCACTTTCCTGCATGGCAGCTATAAGTGTAAAAGCAGCAACAGACTTCGTATTTACAAAGGTATTAACTATAAGGTGTTCAGCTATTTCTTGTACTCCAGTAAACTTCATGTCCAGTAGTTTATCTGCCCATTCACACACAAGCTGACAAGATGACTTGAATATTTCACTATCCATCGTGTTAGAGTCAATCTGGAAACAGTTCAAGTATGAAAAATTTCAGTATTTTTTGTATATGACATTATCTCCACTAAAAATATGCATTTTTTTTTTTATTTCTGTGATTCAGCCTCACTATTACAATTTCAGCTTTGTGCTTTCCCATTAGAAGTTTATGCTATATCAGTCTATGTAAAAACCAAGTGACCCCTGGAGTGGGACTAATGTTTACCCCAAGGACACAATATAACAATCTTGGTCTACTAGATGCATCACATGAAATTACAATGCTCTGTGTCAAGCAGTTTAAGAGAAGAAGTTTCTCTTATATATAAGACCCAGGGCAGGGCCAATATTGACCCTGGGGTCATGATTTGAACCAACGTGGTAGGAGTCCACTAGACAATTCTTCACAGCAAATATCAAAACTCTAAGCCCCATGGTTTATGAATAATCAGCTACATATAAGTCTTTGCACGATGCAGACGACGACACAGTGACCATAATAGCCTGACCTTTTCATCGATGACAGACAAGGTAATAAAAAATGTAAACTATTTTATCAAATAAAAGTATGTCACCCTGTTTAAATGTTACCTCAATATTTTTGGCTGTGATTTCCAACTCTGGCAAAGTGGGTGGGGCATGCTCCAGCTTTTTTCTCAGGCCCCCATAAAAATATGTCAACAGTGGTTAAGGAAATAAAAATGTGTTACAACTTCTTGTGGTATGATATTATACTGGTAATTGTTTTACCTTACTCTACATCTATTTGAGACAGCAAGTCCTCAAAAGCATTTTTGTATATAAAGTTCAGCGGCTACTTCTAACATATAATGCAACTGTAAATAATACTTAATTTGTTCATGTATGTTTCAAATATATAAAGCAATGATTGTGACTTATCTAACAGCAAGAATTCACATTTACAGTTCACTTCCTGACCTTCACACTAGCCAAAACATCAAGCAGTTCTACTTATTCCAGGTACACTATACCTTCATTCAGAAATAACACAGTTTAATGACTGTATCAAGAAGCGTCATTCATAGACATACACAAAATGTTATATTAGGCTAATTATGAATAATATAAAAAAAGATCTGAACAGAAAAGTAGAAAGGATATTTGGACTGGCCCCTCTGTCCCAGCCTCCTTGTGTTGATGTCTGGGAAAACCTGTTTCATCATCTTCCCAAAGTCTGCATTACACAAGGGACGTAACTCATGCTGCTCACAGTACTGCCTGAAATAAAAAGAGAATTTACTAAAGAAAAGCCTTTTTTATAATTGGAAACATCAGACTGTCCAAGTTTCTGAAGATCCTTATAACCTGAAAGTTACTGGAATTATGCAAAAATATCTCTCAAAACTAATGCTTTTAAATCAGTCTCAGTTTAGCCGATTTCAAATTTATGTGATGTTTAACCAAACTTTTGGCAGAATTTAATTGTTTCTAAGCCCTTGTCCAGTTTGAACTACTAGGCTGTATGACAATGACAGTCAATAAACAACAGTCAAGTAAACAATATTATAACAATTGTATTCAACCTAATTTCAATGTTCATAATCTCCAATGTGAGAGAGATTGTTAGTTTCTATTTCAGCCCATGGCCAGTTTTGAACAAACCATTCCAGGGCAGCATTATGGCTAATTTATTTGGGTTTGCTTGTTGAAGTTGCTTTAAGGCTAGGCTCATGCACAATGACAACTGCCATAGAATAGCTGTATGAATCATGTAACAGTTTAAATCACACATACCTACAATGTGAACTGAATTCTAGTAATTAAGGTAACAATAACAAGATACATGTATTTACCTGTATTCATCATACACCTCAGCTTTTGGCATGCACACATCTCCATGTTCCTCCAGATGGCTCTTTATCCAGGTAAATGCTTCTCCTTGTTCCTTTCTATTAGATGTAGGCAGGCATGATGTAGGTGTTCTGAAACATAAACAGTATCAGGGTACATGTATCTTGACAGTATACAACAGTGTCAACTATCATTGTAACACATTTTCTTAATACTGAAGTTACATGTGTATCAACAAACTTAAAAGACAATTGCCTTATTTACATCTCCTTTCCATGTTATTCACTAACTATTATATAATATTAACTAAAATTTTTGTCATGAGATACAGGTATTTTTTAATTTTGCACTGACAACAGTTTTTGAAGTTCATCCTTCAATATCAGTCAGTCACTGAACTGTCAGTTATTTTTTTGCAGAGTCGCTTGACCAGTAGTAAGTGTCAATATATGAAGTTGTTTTTGTCATTTAATGCATGACAAATCATTGATAACAAATCTGTTAGATGTTACAAATGTACAAACAGTGTTTTCTTTCACCATGTTTGGAATGCAGTCAGTGCCCATCTGATTGGGAAATAAGTGCCGTTTTGAATAAAACTGGGGCTTGACATTTTATGGTGACAAGGATTAGAAATAACTGATAGCTGATTTGATTTCAGGTAGTATATCAAAAGGTAATATCAGTAAACACAATTTTGATTACAGAAAATTGGACAAAGATGATTATTTCATCATTTATTGAGTGAGGAAAAGGTACCCTCTTGGCCATTGATTCCTTAACATTTCATATTTGGTATTTATTTATTTCTACTTGGAAAAATACATACTTTTTTGCACTGAGAATGGGGCACTATTTTAGTCGAAGCCTACATGCACTGAAAATGGGGCACTATTTTAGTCCAAGCCTGCATGCACTGAGAATGGGACACTATTTTAGTCCAAGCCTACATGCACTGAGAATGGGGCACTATTTTAGTCGAAGCCTACATGCACTGAGAATGGGGCACTATTTTAGTACAAGCCTGCATGCACTGAGAATGGGGCACTATTTTAGTCCAAGCCTGCATGCACTGAGAATGGGGCACTATTTTAGTCCAAGCCTGCATGCACTGAGAATGGGGCACTTTTTTAGTCCAAGCCTACAAGCACTGAGACTGGGGCACTATTTTAGTACAAGCCTAGCTAGAAAATAAACACTGAAACAAAATACACAGTTTGCATGCATACAGGTAAGTAGATGTATACTTCCTTTTCAACTTTAAAAATATTCTACAAAGAACCATGATTTTATTATCTCCAATTTTCTTACAGTCTGTTCTGGTCCTCATTAACAGCTCCTGTTGGTAGCTTGAGGTAAAGCAACAGTTTCTCTACATCTGTTAAGCTGTGCACCTCACCCTGTAAAGGCAGGAAAATACTGCACTTAAACAAGCAAATGAAAATTGTCATTACATTATGCTTTTAGACAGAACACACTTTTTTTTAAAGCAGGGGGTACTTATCAGTGGGAGAGCTTTTATTACAACCTACATGGTAAATAAAGGTGATGGATTTATGTAACTTGTCCAGCTGCTGTAGCTTATTACTATAGAGAAGTAATGGAAGGGTGAACAAGATATGTTCAGTATTCACAAATATATTGCAAATTGTAAGAATTTTAAGAAATTTTCTATCTTGAAAAGGCCGCTTAGTTCTGAAAATAAAAAAGATACATTGTACAGATACGTAGCATTTATGTGGGGAGTCATTATGAAGAGATAGTGTGAGTTAGAAGATATGTGAAGTAATGGCAGAGATATTTTAAAAAGTCAAAGTTTTTGCATGCAGACAAGCAGGGAGCTAAAATGTATGGCAATACATCAATGTTTTCTTCCAAAACAGCTGAGCCAAAAATTTGTATCCTGTAACTCTTGGATCATAACCTTTAGATTCTAGACAACTGAAAAAAAAGTCATAGAACCTTCAATCCAACTTCAAGCTTGTATGAAATTTACTGAACAAAAAAAGAAGGCAGTGGCCAGGGAACCAGAACCAATTCTCTGGACAACACCCTTAGTTGTCCAGAATCGGTCCGCCAGCCTAAAACATGGCTTTTTTCTATTGACCAGGAAACAACATGAAAAGCCAAATTTATATCTAAGAATCATCATGATAATTTATACTACATTTTTTCTACATTATCTATCAAGAACACAGTTGAATGGTACTAAGCAATTTTGATTTTTGATTTTTTTTTACTTTAAAATAAGTTATCTACAGAATGATTATATGTAGTAGCCATTGAGACAAATTTTCTTGTCAATCTTGCCCAGTTGAAAAATGAAAATTCTTGTTTAAAATAGTTTTATTAAAAGATAATGATACAACCATATACATACAACCTCTGCAGGGGGTGTTGGCCTTATGTTCAAATAAACTTAAACAGATAGTCACTCATTAATTCATTGAGTTGTTTCTTTCATCCTTTAATCTGTTAGTCTGCAAAACTGTAACTGTTACACTTGTTACTATTTTTGCTATGCTAGATAACCCAGGCTGGTCAATATTCCCTAAAGTGTGCAATACTGGGGTTTCACAGTATTACCCACTGGACTGGGTTTTTGCCAACTTTGCATTTTGTAAGACAAATTAAATCATTGGATTTACAACAAAAATTAAATTTTTTTAGTATAAATACAGAAGTAAATTGCAAGGAAAATTTATGGTTCCCTAGATAAAAGCCTGTGTTTTCCTGTGCATTCCAGAAGTAAAGTTGTTGTCTAGTGAACCGGTTGCAGTTCTATAGCCACTGCCTTAAGAAACACCTTTAAATTTTGATCAGCGTAATTCTTATCATATTGGATATTTAAACATTATTTCTAAAACACTTATTCACAAACAGTATAGATCTACTTACCAAAATTCTTGTAATCCTTGATCTTCCTTCAATACTAAAATGAAAATATGTATGACTTTGAATGCACAAACATAATGTTTCTTTTATAAAAGTAAACTTAAACTGCTTAATTTATTAGAAGCCTAACAGCATCAGAATCAGAGCATCAGGACCGAGCTGTTAAACTGCACAAAGGAAAAATAAATGTTTATATAATTCACAAGCTGAAATTGTTCAACAATCACAAAATTCCCAACAGAGTTTTCATTTCACTTTTTAAAAATAATCAAGATATTTAATTCAATCTTCTTTTGATTTTTCTACAATGTGATGTACTCATTAAGGACCAAGCATATTAAGTGCTAACTATTTGAATACACTGCAACTGCACAGCACCTTTTCAATCATATCAATCAATATAGCTATAGAACACTTCACACATACCTAATCAGTATATTAGAACTGGGGGTAAAATGATGAGATGACTTGATACCATTTAATTAAAGAGTGATGAACAATTTGGCTACCTCTACTGTACATGTAAGTTTATGCTACATGAATACTAAAATTGTACATAACTTTCTTTTTGACTGATTTCTAATACACTATATACTATATGAGTGCTTCTTGCTTAGGTGAGCTAATACTGAGATTTCATGTACATGTAAATCTTAATACATAAACGTTTATCTCCTGCTCTTTTGATAAAATATTAAAATATTTGTGAAGTTTTGGGGGCATATAATCACACAATTTGTTTTTTAAGAATGTTTCCAAAAACGATTCAGTGAAATAACAATGAATTTCCTGCCTAGTGAGTCAATTTTCTAAACTAAATTCACTAATTAATAATTATGCCTAGCCTATTGTAGTCAAAATAATTCAAGAGACATATTGAGCAAATTCTGAGATATTTTTGTTATGGGTCAGAATCTCGCTATAACATACGCGGAGGAGAGATATTGACCCAAACAAAAAATTACACAATATCTCAACTTGCGTACAATTAGTTGGACTAACCCTATTGATGACTCCAATCCATCTTGAATTTTTCCATATTTTTTGTTGCCATCTTCACGCACAGAGCTCAAACCATGAACCTCAGCTGAGGATGGAATGATCTGCTGATTCTGACTGAACAAAGTTGCAAACATTATGTACTCTTCATTCTGTATCCATGTTAAGATTTAAATGTCACCATCTCTCGTAAACTATCATCACTAATCTTCATTTTGCAGACTTAGTCAAAATGCTTAAGCCTGCTGGCAGGCAGTTTATTTTACAACACAAATTCATTTGTATCTAAGACATTGTCATTTCGTACAAAAATAAATGTTTCAACTTTGAACGTACTGAAAATGGCCCTAATATTATAGTAATAATGAATTTTCTATCAGCAATCCTGCAACATTCAAAGCTTCTCACAAAAGGTTACTGATTGTAAATGATGCAATGATATGTTAATTTCATTACAGAATAAGTGATTTTATTAGCTCTATTTTTATAACTGAGAAAAAAGTGATATCGTTGCCAATGTAAATAATATTTCTAAAATCACAAAAATGTCTGTTTATACAGCATCTGCGCATGCGTTAAACGAAGACTCACTTATGAATGTCGTAAACGTACACAAAGAGATTTCGTTATTGAAAGGCTTGTTTTGATAATCTACGGTACGAAATGTTTCTTTCGGTACAGGTCCGCTTCATTTCTAGATTATTTAAGTTTCACTTTTACCCGATTATTTCAAAAATAATTAAAAATGAGAAAATAAGCAACTATTGAATTTATGTATAACAACGACAAAGAAGCATGTTAAAAGCATATACAAACCAAAACAAAATTAGAATCCCGCATCATAAAGTATGAAGCGGTAAATGCAGTTTGACAGGCGCTGATCTTGACGAAGGCCTAAAATACACTAAGCGAAACATACATAAAGATAGATTCTCTATATTAAGTACATGTTGACGCGCTAGATGAATGCAATTAGCTTTGGAATGATGAAGTAAAATCAAAACGAGAGCAAGTATACTGTTCACAAAAAGTAGGGGATATTATGTTATTTTGTTATGGTATGGGAAACCTACTCTAAATAGGCAATCATCATTTATTTTTACAATGGTCGTTCATGTGTAGATAGCGTGGTCACTAAAGTACAGTAATCTCGATAAAATTTGTGCTGCACGTGCAAGTTTAAGCGTGACATGAGTGGTAGCACGTGGATTTTAAAATTGCCCCGAAATCATGGTAATTATGACTTTAGTAAGGCAAAACTTTCACAATATTGTGTTGTGCGGATGTCGAACACAAATTTACAATCAACACTGCTCTATCTACCACTGCTGCTGCTGAAAACGACAAGCAACATTGCTCTATCTACCAAGGGCCTTGTTTGAGAGGGAATATGGACACTCGTAGCGAAAATATGGGGTCGCGCGCATTTGCAGTCGGTTCTTTATAAATACCTCAATGGCGACTAGTATATGTTGTTGCTTATACGATAGTATAATCAAATGCTGAAAAAACAACTTATATTAAGAAAATACAGTACGAATTCTAGCCAAATAAGTAAAATAAATATTCCCATATTGTTTTGATTATCTGGATTGTTGTTTTGCTTCAAAAATAATGAATCGTTTTCCAAAATGTCGGAAAGTATGTACAAATTCTTGTTTCCTGGTCAATTTTCCGGTGGGGGTGGGGGTGGCATCAGACGAAAATGGGGGTACGAAATAAGTTAAGATGGAATTTGACAAGTAGACATTGAACTGGGCACTACAATGTATATAACCCATGCGAATTTACACACCACTCTGCTACATGTATTTTATTGCTATATCTTTGTTTGTTTATGTAATAAAGCACCGTAAACATAGGAGTTTTGTCGAAAATACAGTAATTCGGTGATCATCACCGTACCGAATTTTGGGTGGTATCAGTGCAAACAGGCTTCATAAAAACACTAAACATGAATTGCATCTCACTCTACTTGGACGATATTAGGATCTGGATATAAGGTTTCCAATCTTCTCTTCATATTAACTTCATAATTGACGGTGCTTTCATCAAATCGAGACAGATTTTTTACCCAAAAAAAGAGAAAAACATTTTGAGTTGTTGTCTTTTACTCGTCGGCTTTCAAAGAAAACTTTCGTCGTTGAAGTAAGAATTAAAAAAAAAAGGTGAATGTTTCTTCTTTCTTACAAATTTTAGATTTTGAAAATCAGCCCTAAATTGACAAAAAGACAGATGTCTTTGTAAACTAGGTGCGAGCATTGCATGCCAACTTTCAGCTAACCAACGATAGATAATTATACACGAAAAAAAGTAAATTAAAAAAAGTATTGAGCTGTTGTCTTTTACTCGTCGGATTGCATGAAATACTTCCGAAGCTGAAGTTAAAAAAATAGTTATAAAAAACGGGAATGTTTTTTCTTTCTTACAAATTTGAAAATCAGTAAATTACTGGCAAAAAGACCGATGTTTTTGTAAACCATGTGCGTACGGAATACCGTTAGGGCCATCGTGGATAGACGTTATAATCCAGAGGGCGACAATGCGATAGTGCGATAATGCGATGGCGACAGTGCGATAATGCGATGGCGACAGTGCGATAATGCAATAGCGACAGTGCGATAACGCGATAATGCGATGACGACAATGCGATAGTGCGATGGCGACAATGCGATAGTCATATCGTACTGTCGCCATCGCATCATCGCATTGTCGCCATCGCACTGTCGCATTGTCGCCATCACACTATCGTGTTTTCGCATTATCGTACTGGCGTCATCGCATTATCGCACTGTCGCCATCGCATTATCGCACTGTCGCCATCGCATTATCGCATTGTCGCCCTCTGGATTATAACGTCTAACCACGATGGCCCTAACGGTATTCCGTACAAATATGACTAAAACACGAACTGTGACAAACTATAGGCGAACTGTAAAATATTTTAAAAGTGGGTCTAACTACATACAAAAAAACGATGTGCGCATGTGTTCCGGAAGGCGATAGTCGACAATGCGATAGTGCGATGGCGACAGTGCGATAATGCGATGACGACAGTACGATAATGCGAAAACGCGAAAGTGCGATGGCGACAATGCGATAGTGCGATGTCGATAATGCAATGATGCGATGGCAACAGTACGATATGACTATCGCATTATCGCGTTATCGCACTGTCGCCATCGCATTATCGTACTGTCGCCATCGCATTATCGCACTATCGCATTGTCGCCCTCTGGTTTATAACGTCTAACCACGATGGCCCTAACGGTATTCTGTATGTGCGAGCATTGCATTCCAACTTACCGCTAACCAACGACAGATAATTATCGGTCAATTTTCTATTATAGGATATAAGGTGAACGCGCGATAGCATATTTTGGTTATTCTTACGATAGATAAGGAGTGTCCATTCCTTCTCACTTAAGGCCCTGATCTACCACTGCTGCTGCTGAAAATGACAATCAACACTGCTCTATCTACCACTGCTGCTGGTGATAGTGATTCTCAACACTGCTCTATCTACCACTGCTGCTGCTGAAAATGACAATCAACACTGCTCTATCTACCACTGCTGCTGGTGATAGTGATTCTCAACACTGCTCTATCTACCACTGCTGCTGGTGATAGTGATTCTCAACACTGCTCTATCTACCACTGCTGCTGGTGATAGTGATTCTCAACACTGCTCTTTCTACCACTGCTGCTGGTGATAGTGATTCTCAACACTGCTCTATCTACCACTGCTGCTGGTGATAGTGATTCTCAACACTGCTCTTTCTACCACTGCTACTGCTGACAGTGATTCTCAACACAGCTCTTTCTACCACTGCTGCTGGTGATAGTGATTCTCAACACTGCTCTTTCTACCACTGCTACTGCTGACAGTGATTCTCAACACAGCTCTTTCTACCACTGCTGCTGGTGATAGTGATTCTCAACACTGCTCTTTCTACCACTGCTGCTGGTGATAGTGATTCTCAACACTGCTCTATCTACCACTGCTACTGGTGATAGTGATTCTCAACACTGCTCTATCTACCACTGCTGCCGGTGATAGTGATTCTCAAAACTGCTCTATCTACCACTGCTGCTGCTGAAAATGACAATCAACACTGCTCTATCTACCACTGCTGCTGGTGATAGTGATTCTCAACACTGTTGTTTCTACCACTGCTACTGCTGACAGTGATTCTCAACACAGCTCTTTCTACCACTGCTACTGCTGAAAGTGATTCTCAACACTGTTCTATCTACCACTGCTACTGCTGAAAGTGATTCTCAACACAGCTCTTTCTACCACTGCTACTGCTGAAAGTGATTCTCAACACTGCTCTATCTACCACTGCTACTGCTGAAAGTGATTCTCAACACTGCTCTATCTACCACTGCTGCTGGTGATAGTGATTCTCAACACAGCTCTATCTACCACTGCTACTGCTGAAAGTGATTCTCAACACAGCTCTTTCTACCACTGCTACTGCTGACAGTGATTCCCAACACTGCTCTATCTACCACTGCTGCTGCTGGTGATAGTGATTCTCAACACTGCTCTTTCTACCACTGCTACTGCTGACAGTGATTCTCAACACAGCTCTATCTACCACTGCTACTGCTGACAGTGATTCTCAACACAGCTCTTTCTACCACTGCTACTGCTGACAGTGATTCTCAACACTGCTCTTTCTACCACTGCTACTGCTGACAGTGATTCTCAACACTGCTGTTTCTACCACTGCTACTGCTGACAGTGATTCTCAACACTGCTCTTTCTACCACTGCTACTGCTGAAAGTGATTCTCAACACTGCTCTATCTACCACTGCTACTGCTGACAGTGATTCTCAACACTGCTCTATCTACCACTGCTACTGCTGACAGTGATTCCCAACACTGCTCTATCTACCACTTCTACTGCTGACAGTGATTCCCAACACTGCTCTATCTACCACTGCTACGGCTGACAGTGATTCTCAACACTGGTCTATCTACCACTGCTACTGCTGACAGTGATTCCCAACACTGCTCTATCTACCACTGCTACTACTGACAGTGATTCTCAACACTGCTCTATCTACCACTGCTGTTGCTGGTGATAGTGATTCTCAACACTGCTCTATCTACCACTGCTACTGCTGACAGTGATTTTCAACAGTGCTCTATCTACCACTGCTACAGCTGACAGTGATTCTCAACACTGCTCTATCTACCACTGCTACTGCTGACAGTGATTCTCAACACTGCTCTATCTACCACTGCTACTGCTGACAGTGATTCTCAACACTGCTCTATCTACCACTGCTGCTGGTGACAGTGATTCTCAACACTGCTCTATCTACCACTGCTACTGCTGACAGTGATTCTCAACACTGCTCTATCTACCACTGCTACTGCTGACAGTGATTCCCAACACTGCTCTATCTACCACTGCTACTGCTGACAGTGATTCTCAACACTGCTCTATCTACCACTGCTGTTGCTGGTGATAGTGATTCTCAACACTGCTCTATCTACCACTGCTACTGCTGACAGTGATTCTCAACAGTGCTTTATCTACCACACTGCTACAGCTGACAGTGATTCTCAACACTGTTCTATCTACCACTGCTACAGCTGACAGTGATTCTCAACACTGCTCTATCTACCACTGCTACTGCTGACAGTGATTCTCAACACTGCTCTATCTACCACTGCTACTGCTGACAGTGATTCTCAACACTGCTCTATCTACCACTGCTACTGCTGACAGTGATTCTCAACACTGCTCTATCTACCACTGCTACTGCTGACAGTGATTCTCAACACTGCTCTATCTACCACTGCTGCTGGTGACAGTGATTCCCAACACTGCTCTATCTACCACTGCTACAGCTGACAGTGATTCTCAACACTGCTCTATCTACCACTGCTACTGCTGACAGTGATTCCCAACACTGCTCTATCTACCACTGCTACTGCTGACAGTGATTCTCAACACTGCTCTTTCTACCACTGCTACTGCTGAAAGTGATTCTCAACACTGCTCTTTCTACCACTGCTACTGCTGACAGTGATTCTCAACACAGCTCTTTCTACCACTGCTACTGCTGACAGTGATTCTCAACACTGCTGTTTCTATCACTGCTACTGCTGACAGTAATTCTCAACACTGCTCTTTCTACCACTGCTATTGCTGAAAGTGATTCTCAACACTGCTCTATCTACCACTGCTACTGCTGACAGTGATTCTCAACACTGCTCTATCTACCACTGCTACTGCTGACAGTGATTCTCAACACTGCTCTATCTACCACTGCTACTGCTGACAGTGATTCTCAACACAGCTCTTTCTACCACTGCTACTGCTGACAGTGATTCCCAACACTGCTCTATCTACCACTGCTGCTGACAGTGATTCTCAACACTGCTCTATCTACCACTGCTACTGCTGACAGTGATTCTCAACACTGCTCTATATACCACTGCTGCTGCTGACAGTGATTTCCCAACACTGCTCTATCTACCACTGCTACTGCTGACAGTGATTCCCAACACTGCTTTATCTACCACTGCTACTGCTGACAGTGATTCTCAACACTGCTCTATCTACCACTGCTACTGCTGACAGTGATTCCCAACACTGCTCTATCTACCACTGCTACTGCTGACAGTGATTCTCAACACTGCTCTATCTACCACTGCTGTTGCTGGTGATAGTGATTCTCAACACTGCTCTATCTACCACTGCTACTGCTGACAGTGATTCTCAACAGTGCTCTATCTACCACTGCTACTGCTGACAGTGATTCTCAACACTGCTCTATCTACCACTGCTGCTGGTGACAGTGATTCTCAACACTGCTCTATCTACCACTGCTACTGCTGACAGTGATTCTCAACACTGCTCTATCTACCACTGCTACAGCTGACCGTGATTCTCAACACTGCTCTATCTACCACTGCTACTGCTGACAGTGATTCCCAACACTGCTCTATCTTCCACTGCTACTGCTGACAGTGATTCTTAACACTGCTCTATCTACCACTGCTACTGCTGACAGTGATTCCCAACACTGCTCTATCTACCACTGCTGCTGCTGATGATAGTGATTCTCAACACTGCTCTATCTACCACTGCTACTGCTGACAGTGATTCTCAACACTGCTCTATCTACCACTGCTACTGCTGACAGTGATTCCCAACACTGCTCTATCTACCACTGCTACTGCTGACAGTGATTCTCAACACTGCTCTATCTACCACTGCTACTGCTGACAGTGATTCCCAACACTGCTCTATCTACCATTGCTACTGCTGACAGTGATTCTCAACACTGCTCTATCTACCACTGCTGCTGCTGACAGTAATTCTCAACACTGCTCTATCTACCACTGCTACTGCTGACAGTGATTCTCAACACTGCTCTATCTACCACTGCTACTGCTGAAAATGACAATCAACACTGCTCTATCTACCACTGCTACTGCTGACAGTGATTCTCAACACTGCTCTATCTACCACTGCTACTGCTGACAGTGATTCTCAACACTGCTCTATCTACCACTGCTACTGCTGACAGTGATTCCCAACACTGCTCTATCTACCACTGCTGCTGCTGGTGATAGTGATTCTCAACACTGCTCTATCTACCACTGCTACTGCTGACAGTGATTCTCAACACAGCTCTTTCTACCACTGCTACTGCTGAAAGTAATTCTCAACACAGCTCTTTCTACCACTGCTACTGCTGACAGTGATTCTCAACACAGAGCTCTTTCTACCACTGCTACTGCTGAAAGTGATTCTCAACACAGCTCCATCTACCACTGCTGCTGGTGATAGTGATTCTCAACACTGCTCTTTCTACCACTGCTACTGCTGACAGTGATTCTCAACACAGCTCTTTCTACCACTGCTGCTGGTGATAGTGATTCTCAACACTGCTCTTTTTACCACTGCTACTGCTGACAGTGATTCTCAACACAGCTCTTTCTACCACTGCTACTGCTGACAGTGATTCTCAACACTGCTCTTTCTACCACGGCTACTGCTGACAGTGATTCTCAACACTGTTCTATCTACCACTGCTACTGGTGACAGTGATTCTCAACACTGCTCTGTCTACCACCGCTGCTGCTGGTGACAATCAACCCCAACACTGCTCTATCTACCACTGCTGCTGTAGGTGACAATGAACCTCAACACTGCTCTATCTACAACTGCTGCTGGTGACAATGTCCCTCAACACTGCTCTATCTACAACTGCTGCTGGTGACAATGTCCCTCAACACTGCTCTATCTACAACTGCTGCGGCTGACAATGTCCCTCAACACTGCTCTATCTACCACTGCTGCTGTAGGTGACAATGAACCTCAACACTGCTTTTTCTACCACCGCTGCTGCTGGTGACAATGATCCTCAACACTGCTCTATCTACAACTGCTGCGGCTGACAATGTCCCTTAACACTGCTCTATCTACCACTGCTGCTGCTGACAATGTCCCTCAACACTTCTCTATCTACAAATGCTGCGGCTGACAATGTCCCTCAACACTGATTTTTCTACCACCGCTGCTGCTGGTGACAATGATTCTCAACACTGCTCTATCTACCACTGCTGCTGCTGACTGTGATTCCCAACACTGCTCTGTCTATCACTGCTGCTGCTGACGGTGATTCTCAACACTGCTCTTTCTACCACCGCTGCTGCTGACAATGTCCCTCAACAATGCTCTATCTACCACTTCTGCTGGTGACAGTGTCCCTCAACACTGCTCTATCTACCACTGCTTCTGCTTTCCACTGCTGCTGGTGACAACGAACCTCAAAACTGCTCTACCTACAACTCCTGCTGCTGAAAAAGTGCCTCAACACTGCTATATCTAACACTACTGCTAGTGACAATAACACTCAATACTGCTTTATCTACCAAAGCTGCTGCTGACAATGACCCTCATTATAGCTCTATCTACTACTTCTGCTGGTGACAATGAACCTCAATACGGCTGTATCTACCACTGCTGCTGGTGACAATGAACCTAATCAGACAATTATCCTCGACATTGCTCAATTTATGACTGTTGCGGTTGCTGACGAGCACCTTCAACATTTCTCTATCTAAGTATATTGCTACTGCTGCTGCTGCTGCTGCTGAACTTCAACATGGCTCTATCTACCACTTCTGCTGCTGCTAACAAAGACCTACAATATTCATCTACCTACTGCTGCTGCTGCCGCTGCTGAAATTCAACACTGCTCTAACTACTACTGCTGCTGCTAACGAAGACCTACAATATTGCTATTTCTACCACTGCTGCTGCTAACGAAGACCTACAATATTGCTCTATCTGCTACTGCTGTTGCAGAGGAAGACCTACAATATTGTTCTATCTATTACTGCTGCTGCTAACGAAGACTTACAATATTGCTCTATCTACTACTCCTGCTGCTGACGAAGACCTACAATGTGGCTCTATCTACTGCTGCTGCTGCTGACGAAGACCTACAATGTGGCTATATCTACTGCTGCTGCTGCTGGCGAAGACCTTCAATGTGGCTCTATCTTCTTCTACTGCTGCTGCTGCTTAACCTCAATATTGCTCTATCTACTTCTACTGCTGCTGCTGCTGCTTAACCTCAATATTGCTCTATCCACTTCTACTGCTGCTGCTGCTGCTTAACCTCAATATTGCTCTATCTACTTCTACTGCTGCTGCTGCTTAACCTCAATATTGCTCTATCTACTTCTACTGCTGCTGCTGCTGCTTAACCTCAATATTTCTCTATCTACTTCTACTGCTGCTGCTGCTGCTTAACCTCAATATTGCTCTATCTACTTCTACTGCTGCTGCTGCTGCTTAACCTCAATATTGCTCTATCTACTTCTACTGCTGCTGCTGCTGCTTAACCTCAATATCGCTCTATCTACTTCTACTGCTGCTGCTGCTGCTTAACCTCAATATTGCTCTATCCACTACTGCTGCTGCTGCTGGCGAAGACCTACAATATTGCTTTATATACTACTACTGCTGCTGCTTAACCTCAATATTGCTCTATCTACTTCTACTGCTGCTGCTGCTGCTTAACCTCAATATTGCTCTATCCACTACTGCTGCTGCTGCTGGCGAAGACCTACAATATTGCTTTATATACTACTACTGCTGCTGCTTAACCTCAATATTGCTCTATCTACTTCTACTGCTGCTGCTGCTGCTTAACCTCAATATTGCTCTGTCCACTACTGCTGCTGCTGCTGGCGAAGACCTACAATATTGCTTTATATACTACTACTGCTGCTGCTTAACCTCAATATTGCTTTATCTACTTCTACTGCTACTGCTGCTGGCGAAGACCTACAATATTGCTTTATATACTACTACTGCTGCTGCTTAACCTCAATATTGCTCTATCTTCTTCTACTGCTACTGCTGCTGGCGAAGACCTACAATATTGCTTTATATACTACTACTGCTGCTGCTGCTGGCGAAGACCTACAATATTGCTCTATCTACTTCTACTGCTACTGCTGCTGGCGAAGACCTACAATATTGCTCTATCTACTTCTACTGCTACTGCTGCTGGCGAAGACCTACAATATTGCTTTATATACTTCTACTGCTGCTGCTGCTGGCGAAGACCTACAATATTGCTTTATATACTACTACTGCTGCTGCTGCTGGCGAAGACCTACAACATTGCTCTATCTACTTCTACTGCTACTGCTGCTGGCGAAGACCTACAATATTGCTCTATCTACTTCTACTGCTACTGCTGCTGGCGAAGACCTACAATATTGCTCTATCTACTTCTACTGCTACTGCTGCTGGCGAAGACCTACAATATTGCTCTATCTACTTCTACTGCTACTGCTGCTGCTTAACCTCAATATTGCTCTATCTACTTCTACTGCTACTGCTGCTGGCGAAGACCTACAATATTGCTTTATATACTTCTACTGCTGCTGCTGCGGCGAAGACCTACAATATTGCTCTATCTACTTCTACTGCTACTGCTGCTGGCAAAGACCTTTAATATTGCTTTATATACTGCTACTGCTGCTGCTTAACCTCAATATTGCTCTATCTACTTCTACTGCTACTGCTGCTGGCGAAGACCTACAATATTGCTTTATATACTTCTACTGCTGCTGCTGCTGGCGAAGACCTACAATATTGCTCTATCTACTTCTACTGCTACTGCTGCCGGCGAAGACCTACAATATTGCTTTATATACTACTACTGCTGCTGCTGCTGGCGAAGACCTACAACATTGCTCTATCTACTTCTACTGCTACTGCTGCTGGCGAAGACCTACAATATTGCTTTATATACTACTACTGCTGCTGCTGCTGGCGAGGACCTACAATATTGCTCTATCTACTTCTACTGCTACTGCTGCTGGCGAAGACCTACAATATTGCTCTATCTACTTCTACTGCTACTGCTGCTGGCGAAGACCTACAATATTGCTTTATATACTTTTACTGCTGCTGCTGCTGGCGAAGACCTACAATATTGCTCTATCTACTTCTACTGCTACTGCTGCTGGCGAAGACCTACAATATTGCTTTATATACTACTACTGCTGCTGCTGCTGGCGAAGACCTACAACATTGCTCTATCTACTTCTACTGCTGCTGCTGCTGCTTAACCTCAATATTGCTCTATCTACTTCTACTGCTACTGCTGCTGGCGAAGACCTACAATATTGCTTTATATACAACTACTGCTGCTGCTGCTTAACCTCAATATTGCTCTATCTACTTCTACTGCTACTGCTGCTGGCGAAGACCTACAATATTGCTTTATATACTACTACTGCTGCTGCTGCTTAACCTCAATATTGCTCTATCTTCTTCTACTGCTACTGCTGCTGGCGAAGACCTACAATATTGCTTTATATACTTCTACTGCTACTGCTGCTGGCGAAGACCTACAATATTGCTCTATCTACTTCTACTGCTACTGCTGCTGGCGAAGACCTACAATATTGCTCTATCTACTTCTACTGCTGCTGCTGCTGGCGAAGACCTACAATATTGCTTTATATACTGCTACTGCTGCTGCTTAACCTCAATATTGCTCTATCTACTTCTACTGCTACTGCTGCTGGCGAAGACCTACAATATTGCTTTATATACTTCTACTGCTGCTGCTGCTGGCGAAGACCTACAATATTGCTCTATCTACTTCTACTGCTACTGCTGCTGGCGAAGACCTACAATATTGCTTTATATACTACTACTGCTGCTGCTTAACCTCAATATTGCTCTATCTACTTCTACTGCTACTGCTGCTGGCGAAGACCTACAATATTGCTTTATATACTTCTACTGCTGCTGCTGCTGGCGAAGACCTACAATATTGCTCTATCTACTTCTACTGCTACTGCTGCTGGCGAAGACCTACAATATTGCTTTATATACTACTACTGCTGCTGCTGGCGAAGACCTACAACATTGCTCTATCTACTTCTACTGCTACTGCTGCTGGCGAAGACCTACAATATTGCTTTATATACTACTACTGCTGCTGCTGCTGGCGAAGACCTACAACATTGCTCTATCTACTTCTACTGCTACTGCTGCTGGCGAAGACCTACAATATTGCTTTATATACTTCTACTGCTGCTGCTGCTGCTGGCGAAGACCTACAACATTGCTCTATCTACTTCTGCTACTGCTGCTGCTGCTGCTGCTGCTACTCCTGCTGCTGACCAAGACCTACAATATCGCTCAATCTTCTACTGCTGCTGCTACCGTTAACGATGATGCAGGTTGTTTTGTCGAAAATTGACTTCTCTTGTCTTTTAATGTCGACTTCAGGCTACATTTTGAGGACGTCAGCGAACAGATACATTATCTTTTTCAGTCTATTGATTTGTAAAATGTATCTGACAGTCTGTATTGTCCGTCAGTCAAAGGTAGCGAAAGGGTTACCATAATGGTTGTCTTAATGCTATGCCCATTTGTCAATTTTAGATAATTTTGTAGCTCTGCCTTAATACAGAATGCAATGCAATAGGGAATTAAGACTGGGTTTCGCGATCATGAATATTTTTCACACTCAGAACATTTTGAAGGATGAAATTGTTCTGTAAAGAAAGAAATGAAGACGTTCTTCTCTCACCTCTGTACTTCCGTTTAAACGCATTTATTTTGAAAATGATGATTCTTGATGTTTTAAATTTCACCCATACTCATTAATCATTATTATCAAAGTTACGAAATATTTGTACAATTAAATGGCATAAGAGTTAGCTTCATTTACGTAACTAAGGCGCATACTCCGAGTACTTCATACTGGTGAGCTCTACGTGAAAAAGAGCTATATGCGATGTTTTCCATCCCGCCTGAAATAACCGAAAGGGGTCTTCCACATTTCAGGAAGTGCAAGTTTATTATAAAATGTTAAATATTGGGGCGATCCATTTAAAATTACTCATTTGGCGGGAAATTGCATACTCCTTAAAGAGAGCCAAAAGTAGTCATCCCTGTTTGTATATGCAAACAGCTGGCCATCTTGGTGCTCAAGTGGGCTTCTTTTCGGCGAAGCTGTAATAATTTTCTAAAGGCAGATATGAACAATAGGCGTAAACATTTCTATAAAAGGGTACTCAAACCCCGCCTAAACAATTAATGCTAACAATATCAAAGAGAATACGACAGAACGACGGGAGCGCTTGAAGACGGGCAGATGTGAGAGAGGTATTCCTAAAGTCTGTGTTCTATAATATGATAAAAGCTAGGAACCATGGATGCTGTTGGCAACGTGAAGCAGTTGTTCCATCACTTAACTGATGGAAAACATGGACATTAAATAAATGAAACAAATCTGAAAGTGGTAAAAAATAGCGACAAATTGTCAACAAAGTCTACAACCTTAGAACTAGGGAAAGATAAAATGATTGACTATATGTTTTTAATAAAATGTTGTCGTAAGGTTATACTCTTTATAGTTTTTAATTAGATGTTTTTGTGTTGTCGTAAGGTAATACATTTAGATTATAGGTAATCTTTATTTCGTTTTTATGACCGCTGATTTCACTGCTTGCTTAAATCAGACATAAAATCATCCACTATATTTAATTTCTCATTACCGACATTAAAAGGCGCTCGACCGTTATAATGATTGTTCACTGATCTTTATCAGCTTCAAACAACGCGACAATTTTCATCTAACCAATCACATATTCTCTTCTAACCGTCACGTGACACTTACCCTGATGCTGATGCAGACGACAGCAGACTGAAAGTAAGATGATTCTGTCAGATCATTAGAAATGGAAAGAATGGTGTTTAGTCGTGAGCAATTGTATATAGTTGACAATGTTTACGCGTAACATAATAATGAAAATGACAGCTAGCAACTGGCATATTCTCTAGAACAGTTGTCATATGGGCTGTCAAAACTCGTGTTTCACATATCTTGTAGCATTGACATATTCAATAAAACACAAATAAACATAATCGATAATTATAAGAAAGTAATAATTAATATAGAGGGAGTAATAGTGTCGTCTGCAAACAAGTGTCGTCTGCACTAACATTAATTCTTGGTTATAACGGGATAGTTTTCGAAACATTACGAAAAGTTGCTACTTACATCCTGATTTAATTTACCCAAGCACGATCATTACTTTTGTATTTAGAAAAGCAGCTTTGCTTTACATGAACCACTGGAATAGCTGTAACGTGCAAAGTAGCCATTGAGAACTTGTGCAAACAAACCAAAGATGTAACGGATATAAATGTTAACGTGTAAATAACCAGCCAGACATCCTTATCAGAAACATGGACGCAGACACACAAGGTTAGTGGATCTATTTTGTCATATCATTTTTGTTGTATTTTGTCGTTTTGAGTTTTTTCTTTGTAAACTTGTGTTAAGATTTTCCTTTCCATGCCTATTTATCAAGATTTAACTCTTAATTTTGTATATACATTTCTAGGTTAATATTTAAAAACAGTTGATTAACGTCACAATTTTATTCTGTTACACCACTCAGTCTTCTGTTAGTAATTTTTAATTGTATTATATTATTTTGGTAATATTTTGGTCATTTGAGATCTAACGATTTTAGTTAAAACGAAGCTGGTGTTTAGGTTTTGGCTTAAAACTGTGTTAGTTATTATATCGAAATATATAATGTATGTTACAAGCGTCAACTTTTCATTCTGTTTCTTGTGCTTTAATATCAGGTTCCACTATGAACAGCGAGGCTATTGTAACTGGCAAAAAATTATTTAAAAGCAATTTATGCAAATTAACTTTTTATCATTACGTTTTAGGATTTCCTTAACAAACTATGTAATTACGGACGCAAATTTTGCTAGCTGAAACTGTAAATTTGTATTTTGATTAACCCGTTACCGATAAATGGCGCTTTAATGACATGTTGGAGTTTAACATGACGAAATATCTGCAGTTACAGCGAACTGATTTGGCCCTAACAATAGTAAAACATCACTAATTAAGAATCTGACCTGAAAAGAAAAGTGGGCGTGCATTTGTAAATATTACACGAATATTATCATAATTCAATATCACGCTTATTTTTATTAAAATTAAACAATCAAGACAGACCACACTCTATCAGAAAGGCCATCTGCTCAAAAATTGTCATCTGGCACTGAAGCACTCGGAGCTCTGTGTCGCTAGATCTTGTGAAGTTTAATTTACGAGAGCTCAAAGCAATGGCCAGTGTATGAAACGACAACTTTAATGGCTTCGTATTGTGTCCGTATCGATTAATTCAAAGGCTGCTCCCCCACGGGAACCTATTAGTAAAATGACAGATCCCAGAGTGAGGTACAACGAGTCTGTGAATACCTTAGACCAGTGATTAATAATTGAACTAGCTAAAATAAAATCGTGTTTGTTCTTATCCATATACTAGAAATAAGAAGTAGCGACACGTTTTCAGCTTCCAAAAGTTATCTAAAATTTTAAACTTGGTGTCCCTCTGACGAATCATATGTATTGACTAAAAGTTTAAAAAGGTAAGACTGAATAAAACTGCAGTTTGAGTTATATCTTTAATTCCATACTATGGTCTACGAACCAAATTTCTTCGCAAAAAGTTTCTTTTTACTGTTCAGCTGATACCAGTTGTCGTATGGTTTTAATTTCAATCAAATGTAGAGAATATTGATCCCATAAGAGGGTTGCTTAGCAACATTAGAAAAATGCGAAATCTATATTATGCCTGAGGATATGAAATTGTCATTAATTATTGTAAAAGTATTCGCTGACTGGTGAGTAGTACCCTTATTAAGTCTGTCACTGACATGAGGTGGGTGAATTACTGTAATGAAGCCAAGAGGAAATGTCAAAATAAATCAATAATGGATAATCATAATATTCTGACAACTCAATCAGAGTACTGATAGCACGAGACAATGAGAACAGACGGACCTTAGTCAACGCAAATTGTTTGTTTGTATGTATTTGATGTACCACAAATTTGCAATATTGTAAATTTTACGTTGAAACTAATACAATATATTTCTTAAGCAGGATTGTTTTTATATGTCCCTAATAATCTGAGACCTACTGGATTGATGCCATACAATATATCAAGATGTTTTTGTAGAAAATCTTTCTTCATATGGTATTTTTTCTTTAGAAACCAGACGTTAGTCATCGATACATGAAGCTGTAGAACAGATCTTGTAATGTTAAGGGATTTGCTTGTTTAACCTCCTTCAGAGGACTCTTCACTACAAGTATTAGTGTATGCGAATTTTAAAGTATATTTTAACGGAAGCTATCGCAATGGTAATCTCTGTTTTACTAGATAACCTATTAGCTATACTGAATTATTAATATTCTCATACTAGTAGTTTATAATTTCTTTAGGCTATTTTTTTCAAACACTCGAGATTTCTTATAGAAAAACTACTTCCTGTTCTGTTTTACTACCACGGCTAATAACGCAGTATTGTGTCAGTTGTCTTAATTATTTATGGTGTTTGTAAAATAAATGAATCTCAATATATGTGATGAAGTCAGCAGAAGAAATGACACTAGCAGTATTAGTAGCAGTAACAATCTAGACGCAATATCCGCCTACCCCTTTGCTCAGATCTTGTCATTCGTTCACATTATACTATTGAAATTTCTGCTGACGATATCAGCTGAGGTCTCCTTTCGAAGTTAACACACCTGGCCGCAAGGTAATTAAATGCACGATTACCTTTTCATGCCGTGAAGTCATGCTCCATTTTATCGGTGTCAGCAACCTTTGAGGACAAAGTGATATCAAGTCTGATCATCATCTATTTTACGAGCGTGTTTTAGTGTAGGTACCAATATCTGGTTTTCTACGACTATATTTTTTCTGTCCATTTATTTTACAAGCAGAGGGGTTCATCCGTTAGATTTAACATCCCTGAAATGTTCTCGGATGTATTTTCTTTGTTACGGACTGAGATATTTCTTTGTTTTGTACAATCCGGATATGTTTTCACATTATTACCGACCAGATCGGCGACATTTACATGAAATACAAAGAAATCAATAGAACCGTTTTAAAGGACTCACAAAAGGACAGATGTGATAGCGGCGACATTTCACCAAATTACAAAAGCTAATTTTCATATTATACGCATGTTTAAGCGAGATTTTACAATATTTGTTAAATGACACGGAACGACAGCCGCTAAAGAACTCATGAAAGATTGTTTTATCAGATTGTCTTCAAAACGTCAGGTTTCACTTCGAGAACCCATGTAATATACGTTGGGCCCGGGCTGCTGTAAAAAATGTAGCGACAGGATAACAGAAAATGTCACATATAGAATAAGGTTGTAAAGCGAATGATGTAAATTATGTTAGCGACTGGTTAGGGGTCAGTTTGCTATGTTCGCACATGTCACATGAATATTAAAATAGCCTTATTTTTTTCTGAAAGTAATGCTATATTTCATGCATATGTTTTTGTTCTGACTTACCGTTTCCGCCCACATTAACTGAAAACTTTCGTAATATTATTAATATGTTAGATCAGATTTCTCTTCCTAATTTGCTATAGAAAATTGCTATAGAAATATCCATTAAAATATAATAATATTATTATCATTTATCGTAAAGTTGTTAAACTATCTGAAATCTTGTTGTACACTGTTATATATTGATACTGTATATTTGTTACACTGAGGTCATGCTCATGAACCTTGCTAGGTTTTTTGCATAAATAAAGTTCTTCTTCTATATACTCATAGGGGATACAAAAGTATCACAGCTATTGCTTGAATGGCCTTGACATGACCGGCAAAAATAAAAGACACCTTGACAGATTTTTATCTTTACAGTTTTCCCACAACAAACTAACGAGTAACTTCTTGCTGATACCCCATTATGATATCGAGGTAGATAACTATAGCAAGATGCGTTTACAGCAAAAGGGAGACAAAGTGGGATGTAACTATAGATAATATAAGATTTTTGCACCGATATGTCTTCACACGTGAAACAGAACCCCTTAAGTGCAAATGTAAAACCAGTATGTGATGATCTTGGTGCAATTATTTGCATAAATGATTAAGGATTTATTGATTTCTTTTCAACAAAAAATGAGATGGAAGTGTTCAGTTGAAATATAAAAAACTAGACATAAAGAAGCATGTAGGTTGGAAGGATGTAAATGGTTCTCCCATAGACCGCAATGTTAAATCAATGACAACCCACAGGCCGGCAAACATAGCTGCTACCAGTTGATTTTACATGAACTTAAAGCTTGATTCCTCTTCTATTCAAATTTAAAAAGAAAACAAAATTCCATGTATCTTTTAAAAGAGTAATCGCACCTTAAAGTGGTGCAATGTGAAAATTGTACAATTATGACTTATGTAATTTGCCGTACCACTGCCGTCCTTTTGTACAGGCACATACCTATTAAAAGGTAAGTGTTGTGAAAATAGTAATTACGAATTATCTAATTTCATAGAATTTAAGAGTAGAAGTTAAGGGAACGCACGAGAACGCGCGTTATGACTGAATCCATTTCGGTTTAAGTGCTTTCAGGTTGTACATCTTAATTCATGAGGTCTTTTGCGGTATCTCCGAAATAGAGGGGATAGTTAGAAACCTTCATTGAAACATTTTTTGACGGCGAGAAATTGAAATATAACTTTCATTAATTATCCTTTACTTTCTCATTTCAGCGAGCTGTCCCCTATTGCATGTTTTCAGTTTTCATGAAGATCTCATTGTGTCATCTCTGTCAAACGCTGTCGGCAGCGTGGTTACGTTTGAGTGTGCCGGCGATGAAAATACAGTGTTGTCAGGGTCGCCAACTTTACTCTGCACCACAGCGGGGAAATGGAATGGATCTGTTCCAACGTGTACATATAATGAAGGTAGGCTGAATGTCAGTGTTTCTGTTAGATTTAAAATAACTCATTACGTGAATCAGTCGGACGCCCAAACAGTTTTCGTTTAACATAAAGTTGAAAACGCACAAGTCTAGAGCCTTATATTTGATAGGTTTAGCATGTTGAAAGATAAAACCTATTGTTCTTTGACTCACTGGATCAAAGGTCAACAGTTTCCAATCAGTTACTCTAGAAAATAACTGATCATAAAAGCGTCATACTGTACAGGATGGTTGGGTATGTTTATTAAATGAAAATGATTTATTGGACTAACTCTGTCAAAGGTAAAGATCAGGAGCCTAGCTCTATGAAAATGGTTTAAATCTATATTTTTCAAGAGTAACTAACCAAGAATCTTTACCTTTTGCAAGACTGGGCAGTAGAAGGGAGGTTTGTGGCCCACTTGTTGTAATCTCAAAATCATAGATGCCCTTGTCGAAGTCAAAGAGACAACTCAACATACGTGTTTGTTTTAAAATGAGTGACAAAAGAGTTAGCAATCGAAATCAACATGCATCCGTCGTCTGCCATATGCTTTGTCGGTAAACCAATTCGACGTTTACAATTTGCCTCCGCACACTTATATCAAACTAGATGGTAGCCTGTGCAAGCACGGGTGTAAAGTAATAAAAGGTCTCGATATTGTTACTCCAGACATGCATGCTTTCAATGCTTTTTACTGGCATTTGTTTGACATGGTGTGTGATCAGTTATGTTAATACAACTTTTTATTTAAAGGCACCCATCTTGTGTCAAAATCAGAAAACATATCTGTAAAACATGGTACGTGTTTTATATATTTTGTGATTCACTATAAACGGTTATGCCTCCTTAGGTTAATTACAAAATTCTGTGCTATCTTTAAAGACCTATACAGATCTTAAAAATCCGAAGAATTTATCAAAAGATAAAATCTAAGTACTGCAGTTTTTCTCAGGAGAGACATAAACTTGAGCACTCCGTCTTGCTGATCCCACATGGTGTGCCCCTTTCCTAGAGCAAAATGAGACATGCTGTTAAAACAACAGTAATTATTGTATAAAGCTAATGTGCATCCTTTTTGAAGAGATAACTGTTATAAAAAGGAGATATGCTCAAGGTCTCATTGTATTTAATGGTAAATCACTGCTAGGTAATAATGTATTTAATTTGTTAAAGCCGCTGACCTCGGATGACCAAAAAATGATAATAAAGTTTTAGTTTGTTTCAGTTACACATTTTGTTAATTTTTAAGCAAGAAAGCTGTTAACTGGGTGATATTCATAATCTACCAGATCAGTAAAGAGTTTCATTCGATTAAAATGTAAGAACAATTGTGCACAAAGAATCAAACACACAAAGGTTTTCTGTGTCTATTTTTTAGTTTTCTATTTTTAGAAGATAACAGTTGATTTTTGGCAAGTTTAGCAAGTATCAGGAGGCTGGGTCCTAAAAGAAATGTAAAATTGATATGCCCATGTATAGGTGCTTCTCTGACATACAACATAATTGTTCAAAACTATGTAGTGTCTCCACAAATCGGCAATGGTATAGATACTGATTTTGCTCAGAAGTCTATATATTTTAGAATTAGGACTACTTTTAAATGCTTCGGAAATGGAAACTTAAAAAGACTTAAAGTAAATAAAATGAATGGAAGTTGTATTTTTTTTTTATAAAAGTTGCAGGCGGATATATAGTAATGTATACTTTTTCTTCAGACAAAGATACATGCACATCTTGTGCACAAGTTAGTACCGTGCTTCATCAACCTAGTCAACTTTACGTATTCTTTTTAAAAGGCAACAAGTTCGTATCATTCCCGTTACAGATATAACAACGTCTTTGGTATCAGATACCACGGAATCGACGTGGATGGCTACGACAGAGAGTGTTGCAGAGCTAGAAGTGGAGACGGTGTTAATTGTGCTATGGGTTGCCGGGGGTCTGCTTCTGATAACATTGGTCGTGTTGATGGCCTGTATACTGAGGTCACATAAAAAACGGCGAAGAAACAGGTACCAAAATAAAGTATGTTTTCTAGATTTAGTTAACAGCCGGCGCGTATATGAAAATTTGCTAAAAATTCTTCAGCCATCAACCAAAAAGTCCAGAGCCCTCTGGTAATCACCTTGTTAAAAGATGTCAGGATTAATAAACTGATACTAATCCAGTAACCCGTATATATAGTGTTTACCTGATACATGTATACTTTAAAGAATCCACACTTTTAAACGCGTTTACTGTGAGAGTGTCATCTGATCTATATTATGTAATACTCTACTTAACGTCTTATCCCTCTATACAAACTATTCTCTCCATTGCCTACTTTATACATTATCGTTGTAACTTTCAGTCAAAGGTCTGAGCGATTTCCCCGTGGCCAAAGTCATGGTGGTGTAAATCCAACATTCTCCACTTACGACGAGATCTGGACATGGATTCCCGTTCTTACGGACAATGCCGGAAATTGCCGAAATCAAGCAAGTGACTCTGTGCAAGGAAACAGTGCTATTCAAACTAACAATGAGCTTATAAGGAACCTGCGGTTACCGACGTACAGTGAAGCAGTGAGTAGTACCACACCTGTGACACGTTCTTCCCAGAGTAGAGCCAGACCTGTAACTGTGACGTCATCAAGTCAGAGAAATCACGCACCTCATAGACAAATGCTGAATCAGACACAAAATGTGATTCAAACAAACAGTCAAATGTCTGGGCAAAGGAACTTGAGTGAAAATAGAAATTCTTCAGCAAACACAACTAGAACAGCACAAGTCCATAGGACTTTTGTCAATGTTCGTGAAACCCGTCAAGTGTCCAATGTAAATAGTTCATCCAGGTGTCATAATAATGGCAGTACAAATTTGACACCTGGTTCTACTGAACACCATCATTATGAAACTATTCCAGCTGATGCCGTCACAAGGTCAAGTAACCACACAGATCGTGAGAATGCTGACAGAGTGCATGTTACAAGGTCGAGTGGCTCCGCATTGCAACAAGCACGTGACCTTGTCGATCAATTATCTGCGCATGCTCAACGTCCTCAACCGTCTGCTCCTATGTATCACCATGTATCAAATGAATCCAGGAGAGAACAGCATAATTCTTCACATAGGGCATACGTAAATCCATCCTCTGACCGCTTGACGAGTGCTTCAAGATCTCATGCTCAACCTCTTCCAAGGTACACATCGAACCAAAGCTCACACGGTAAGTGGAGATGTTAACATTTAATCTAACTCTTATATGCAGAAAAAAATGAACCACGAAGAACGATCTCGCTATATGGTCTGACTAAAACAGTCTGTATTTTTTATGACTGAGCATGCAAATAACAGTAGTATTTATTTACTCATACAAATTGTGTGACGAAACAGATGAAAACTACAGACAGTCAAAGTAGTCCCTATGTGTCTGTTATGTTATCCACCAAAACAATCTTCTAAATACAATAAATGATAAAACTATGAGCTATGTAATTGTTATGTTTTTGTTTACCTACTTTTTACAGAATTTCGTCATAGTGAGGGCAGCAGGTTTGAGTACTATGGTTACAATAGTCATAGGAACAGAAGCACCACTATTTCCGCTGGTATCACTGAGCCGCCACCTCCCTACAGCATTGTTCGGTAAATTCCCATCGTATGATTATGTTTACGTTTTCTGCTTAGAAAATATTTGATGAGAAAGAAGAGAAAGCTTCACAATTAGCTGACCTGATTGGACGCTAGACTGTCAGTGCTGTCTGTCAGATGTCACACTTGTAAAAGATGAAAAGCCATTTCTTTACACTAAGATATTTTACGAAACTTACGCACAAAAGAGTTTTACATGAGGCAAGTCGAAGTAGCAGTGTATGTTTGTATGTTAGTGACTAGCGAGTTCACCGCATGTTTATTTCGGATTCAAGTGTCAAGGTCTGCTCGGAAATATCTGTACACCACAACTAGGAATAATATTTTGAACATCATCTGTGTACAATTTACCTAATACATTTTAATAAAGATTATTTTCATCGAAAATATTTTGTCTATCGTGTCTTGATTGTGTTCCAGGGAGCCAACGAGTCAAACAAGTGGCTATACTTCCGGCGTTACGGCGGCTAGAACCTCGTCTGCGTTAACATCCACTTCACTGCGTACTGGGTAAGTAATGATTTCTTACTTCATACACAGGCATACTAATATATTCAATTTAGATTTCAAAACAACTAAAAGATGCTTTCTTAGTTTATAACATTACTTCATTGTACATATACAGAAATACAAAAGATAGGTGAAATAATATTTATTTCATTTAAATAAAACACCAGCTGAAGTAAAAAATATCTGTAAGTTTGAATAACAAATGAATTTGAAATAAAATGCACAAATATCTAAGAGTAACAGATTTAATTTTGTTTTCAGTTTAGAGTGCCAGTACTTCTAGAAATACCTTTCACTGACATGCCTCGTGCAGCTGCAAACATTCATATATTCTGAGACATCTCGTCTGACGAAATCTGTAGACAGTCAGTTTATGGTGTGGTCAAAATCCAGTGCCTTCTTCGAGTTGAACTGAAAGTTATATGTAATTTCTTCTGTAGTGAATTGGATCAGTTTGAAATATAAGATGTGAAGAAATTTGAACATTGATAATCACGTGTGTGACAATACCGATAATCTACTGCATCGGAAGAGTACTTGATATACAGGACTATTCCGCCATGGTTACACATATCAAAGCCAGCGTAGCTTGCTTAATCATATTATAAATGACTGCTTGCACGTACCACTGTTCTTAGCGTAAAATGTTGTCTATATGTTGTTTATATTATAATATGATTTTATACTCGTAAGGTAATGTGTCCCGTACTATACTAGTATAGAAATGTTATAAATTGTTTGATAATTTAATGCTACATTTCGAAGCTTCTTAACTAATTTAAATGACACTATACGCGAGTCATTTGGTATAAGTGAAACGTCATCTTTCGTTGCTTTGTTTACATTTTTTTATTATCTTCTAGCATAGCTATTTACTCATGTTATCCATTGAAAACTTTCTTGTATTTCAGTATTACCGTGTGTGCCAAATGTAATATGTGCAATTGTATATTTAAAATGGAGGGATTTTATATGATTTCAAACGCAAACAAAGGAAATGTTTTGAGAAAAAAATCATTGGGTTAAGTCGAATATGTGTTTCTGCGGCGGATTATTGTTGAATTGTAAATAAGTAATAACTTTGAACTAAAACTGCCTCATACAATATTTCTAATTAATAGAATTATCTTTAGTTGAAATTATTATTTGAAATTTCCATGAATAATCCTTGGACATATTGCCACATCGTTAGACCACATGTTAAACCTCGGTGCTTTACCCCCAGTTATATACACAGTATAGAAAGTAGTATACTTGTAGTTCTATAACCATCATTTATATTTCCCATTTGTGCCAATGTTTGCTTTTGTGTGGAAAATGTTTATTAGAACACGTTTGAGTGTTAAAACACTTCTATTGTGTAATGTTTGTATCGATATGATTTTAAACTTTGATTTGATTATGTTATGTAGTAAGCATGTACTTTGATTATTTTAACAAATTAACATTTTAGTTCACCTGGGGTAGTCGAAGTGACTTACTGGATTGTCTTCTTTAGTCCACAGTTTGTAAATGTTTTCACTCAAGAATCCATGGTAGCATGTAAATATTAGTTAATCTTTGTTTGAAAGTGTTGGGAATGGTATGCCTCTGGTCGTCAGACCGTCCCTATCTCCTTCTGTCATCTGGTCGTCATCCCTCCTCATCTCCACCAGTTATCTGGTCGTCAGACCGTCCCGATCTCCTCGTCAGACCGTCCCCATCTCCTCCCGTTTTCTGTTCGTCATCCTCCCCATCTCCTTCCGTTATCTGCTCGTCAGACCGTCCCTATCTCCTCCCGTTAACTGGTCGTCATCCCTCCCCATCTCCTTCCGTTATCTGGTCGTCATCCCTCCCCCATCTCCTTCCGTTATCTGGTCACCAGACCATCACCGTCTGTTCTTAAAGAGTTTTGTGTGAACCAAAATTACTAGGAACGTAATTAGGACCACAGATATTCGTGTGAATTAAAATCACAACATTTTACTTATCGTAATACCTTACAACTATTATCATTACTTCTAAATACAGTTTCACTCAGAGGTTTGGAGGGTTAACAAATCGTGAATAGTTTGTACTTTTCTCCAAGCTCTTTTCATCCTTTTCTTGAGGCGTTTTCCCTTTTTTGTATTGCTCTTGTTATAAGTCTGTGCTTCAAAAGTTTTGGCATTATGATCTTAACAGTCTTTAAAACTTACCGTGGAGGTACAAAGGAATGTTCTGTGTTGGAAAACAGCATTTCCTGCCAGGATTTCCAACTGTTTTATGACAATGACGTTATCATTGCCCTACCATTTTACGTATTGTTCTGTGTTTGAATTCTTACCTTGTGAGCACAAAGTAATGTTCTGTGTTTAATGACGGTATTTCTTGAGTTGCCTTGAGAGTCCTCTTGCCTTCCCAAAGAGTACATGGGAATGTTGTATGTTTTAGAACAGGGGTTTCTGCTTGCCTTCCCAAAGAGTACATGGGAATGTTGTATGTTTTAGAACAGGGGTTTCTGCTTGCCTTCCCAAAGAGTACATGGGAATGTTGTATGTTTTAGTACAGGGGTTTCTGCTTGCCTTCCAAAAGAGTATATGGGAATGTTGTATGTTTTAGAACAGGGGTTTCTGCTTTCCTTCCCCAAAGAGTACATGGGAATGTTGTATGTTTTAGAACAGGGGTTTCTGCTTTCCTTCCCCAAATAGTACGCGGGAATGTTATATGTTTTAGAACAGGGGTTTCTGCTTTCCTTCCCCAAAGAGTACACGGGAATGTTGTATGTTTTAGAACAGGGGTTTCTGCTTTCCTTCCCCAAATAGTACGCGGGAATGTTATATGTTTTAGAACAGGGGTTTCTGCTTTCCTTCCCCAAAGAGTACATGGGAATGTTGTATGTTTTAGAACAGGGGTTTCTGCTTTCCTTCCCCAAAGAGTACACGGGAATGTTGTATGTTTTAGAACAGGGGTTTCTGCTTTCCTTCCCCAAAGAGTACACGGGAATGTTATATGTTTTAGAACAGGGGTTTCTGCTTTCCTTCCCCAAAGAGTACACGGGAATGTTGTATGTTTTAGAACAGGGGTTTCTGCTTTCCTTCCCCAAAGAGTACACGGGAATGTTGTATGTTTTAGAACAGGGGTTTCTGCTTTCCTTCCCCAAAGAGTACACGGGAATGTTGTATGTTTTAGAACAGGGGTTTCTGCTTTCCTTCCCCAAAGAGTACACGGGAATGTTATATGTTTTAGAACAGGGTTTCAGTAATGTTCAATGTTTGAGAACAGGTTTTGCCACCTTCCTACCCAAATAGTACCTGGGAATGTTAGGTTTGAAAACGTGTTTTTGGCAATGTTCTATGTTTGAAATCAGCTCTTTCTGCATTTCCTACCCCACATGAGAATGTTCTGTATTTTTTTAAACAGTAGTTATTGCTTATTTACACTCAAAAAACATGGTTATGTTTTGTGTTATATTACAGCATTTCTTGCCTTATTATCTTCATAGTGTACATGGTATTTGTTTTTGTATAATTTATAACATATATATCTATATTTGTGATACATATTGTATCAAAAATTTATTGCTAAATAATCCAACGTCTTCCTTACATATATGTTTTCATAAGATTCATTTTGTCTTCAGTATACTGTCATATTTTATCATAGTTTGTAAGTGTTGTCGTTTACCTGTAACAATAAAATCAAAATGTAACTACAATGTTGTTTTTTTAGACAAAAACTGATTTTTCCTGTAGTATTAGGTTAATTCTGTTCGATAACATCATGATTTATGGACATATTCATGATTTAATTATACAGTTTGTTAAACCGTATAGTGTATTAGATCAGTCTTCAAAATATATTCGGGGGCAAGGGGCATACTCGAACTTTGGCCCAATGAAATTCTTAATAAAACAGACTTGGTGCTTTGAAGACATTGAAAATTATTGATAATGTTTTGTCAGTGTAATTCTTTGTCATTTCTGTGTAGAAAATGAGCAATATTTCTGAATTTGTGCACGAAACTAAACATTTGGTAGCTTTGTATGTATTTGTGACTCTTCAAAAGGACGTATGGAAACTGAAAATGTAATCATTGACTGCTACTGGTGCAAAACTGGCGAGGGACTTTGATTCTATTTTGCGAGAAATCTAAACGTATGACGACTACTTTATTGAGCATTTTTTAAGTTTTCAATAACTATACTGTAGATAAATATTAACATTTAAGAAATTGGGGCTATTTTGAATGTTGTACCTCTTCATGAAGTTTTTCCATATTCAACTTTTTCCACTGTGATTTTGGGTGGGTGGGGGGAAATATATATTGCTATCAGATTTTATTATCAGGAACAATGAATGGAAACTGTTATTTTCTTAAATGTATGTTATATATGCTTGAATGATGCAAAGTAACACTTTTGTTGCTTGTGTAGAATGTTTCGAAATAATAAGAATTGTGTTCATGGCCACTCGGACCTTAGAAATTGTTCATTTTTAGGTCCTCTGCCCCCTTTCGTAGATAGCACACTTGTGTTGTTTAGTTTATATCCCTACATTTGTAGAGACTCACTAATATTATAACCAAATAATATTACACTTCCCCTCCATTCATCCCCTTGGGTTACCATTGCATGTTACTGGGTCTTTGACAGAGTAAAGGAAACAAAAGTATGTATGTAGCAGCTAACTGTTTTGTGATATTTATAATGCCCCCACGTGGGCTGATTGTTCATATGTTAGCAAATGCATGCAAATACTTATTGAAAAGAAAGCTGTGCACACAGGTTCAAGTCTAGTATATAACTGCATAGCGGGATGTAATAAAGAGATGAGACTGGTAGGGGAATTGAATTGAACGGTCACAGGTAAAAATAAAAACACAAGTGTAGCTCCTCCACCTATCAACAGTTGTTGAGTGTCGAAATACCTACCACATTAAAGCAGTGAGCTAAGATCTGTTTGAGGAGTTACTGATTGAATACCGTATCTTATCTTAAACTACATAATTTCAGAGAGTTGTATCTCTGCCATAGTAGTTTCAGCTTCCGCATGGCTTGTGTAGACTACATATTAACACATTACTATCATTATGCATTGTTAACAATTTCATTTCAGAGCATCATTTGGTGATTTCATACTTGGCATCAGTCACTTTAATTGAAATTTATGTCTTTGAGGTTAATTTTTCGGAAAGAAAAAAATATATATAAAAAATGGGGAATACCCCTAGCTGTAGGGTCGCAGGAGGAGAGGATCCCCGAGGGACTTGGACCCTAGCTTGGTGGTGTCTACTACCATTCAATAAACAAAAAGAAATTTTAAAAACATGGGGTACCTCTATCTCAGGGTTTGGGGGTACCCCTACCTGTAGGGTTGAAGGGATGGGAATTTGTTACCCAAGTGTACTTGGAGGGGGTGGTACATCCAACCTCCAAGCCCAATCAAATAAACAAATCAAAAAGAAAAAGACGAGGATAACGATAAATCCCTTGTTACGAGTCTTCCAAAAAAAACCACAGGTGCATAACTCCACCAGCTTATAAACATTCCTGTAAACTGTCAAACGTCAATCTCAAATACTTTCGGACATACGCGTGACACAACATTTGTGGCTGACATGCAGGTTTAACTAAGTAAAGGCCCATAACTCCGGTGTTACTAGACTTACAGATGCTAATAAACATTCCTGTAAACTGTCATAAGTTTACCTCTTATACTTTGGGAGATACGTGCGACACACCAATTGTGACTGACATGCAGATTTCAACTAAGTCACAGCCCGTTACTCCGCTATTAATGGAGTTTCTCAAAAACCACAGGGACACAACGACAAACTTTTATGACTCTACCTCAAAAGTTTTTTGAGACACGCGCGACACAAGATTTGTGACGGATATACAGACGGACAGACAAACTGTGCCACACAACAGTACGTCTCTCCCCTGTATTGGGGGCGAGAGTATGAATATTCTCATTGCTTTCTTTACATTGAATCTGTCTCTTCAGAATATAACCTACTTTTTTTGTCTTTCTTCCTACATTTCTTTCTTACTTTCTAGTTGATCTAGTTAATTCAGTCTGGAAACGTGATGCTAACCCTTAAACAATTTTTATTTATCTGGAAAAAAACTAAAAACATGATTTAGAATTAATTCGGACTACGTGTGATAAAGTTTACGCCAGTCCTGACTGCCTTAGGGCTACGTGTGATAAAGTTTACGCCAGTCCTGACTGCCTTAGGGCTACGTGTGATAAAGTTTACGCCAGTCCTGACTGCCTTCGGCAGTTTAAGTACTGAGCACAGAACTTCTGAATATATATTTTACCTGTGTAGGCAGAAATCCATTTGTTAGAGGAGCACGGGTCGAGAGTTAGAGCGTCGTGCTCCTGATCCAGAGGTCGCTTGTCCGATACTTGCAGGGGTCTTCAGTGACTGTCTACATTCCACACCTTCAGTGACTGTCTACATTCCACACCTTCAGTGACTGTCTACATTCCACACCTTCAGCACTGGTTTGAACGTATAAACCGATCGTCGAGTGATTAGCGCTTTAGCCAGAATGGTTTTGCTTTTTGTACTAGCATTATCTAACACTAACTGAAAATGGTCTTAATTTGACCGCCCCTTAATCCTACTGCTATTACCTCAATTACTGTTCTTCTGTTCTACATGTATGCAAAGTTTCGAGTTCTAAAACACAGGTTTTCTACATTATTAATGATGCGCTTTTCGCGAAAAAACAAATTTTCACGACAGTTTGAATCCCGAATGTTAGGAAACTCTGTACATCTAATAAAAGAATCATTTGGGCATATGTGTATGGCACAATGCGCTATATCCCATTAAAACTGATGCAGAAATTAAAAAAAAAACAGAAGTTTAGGGGACATAATAAATATCCAGGTAAAAAACGGGTGCACGAACGTCTCGTAAATGAGAGTACAGCGTGCTCTGAAAAATCATGTCTATCTTATACAGGAAATCAGCCAATTTGTCCTCACCAAAGACATAAATAACCAGTTTTTGCTCTCAATAATGAAAACACGGCAATAATTCAAGAAGTAATGTCAAGCCTCCCAAATACTTGGAATGGTTTGCTCGAACTTCAGCTTCTTTAATATGAAGATTGCAAAGGTTAAACAGGCGAAAGGTCATTTACAGGAAAATTAGGACAAAACTCCACACACCGGTTACTTCCCTTTAAGAGTGTAACTTGCCGACAGGCATGTCAAGTGATGATCGTCTAAAGTAAACAAAGAAAATGTTAATTGTTCTCTCTTTTTTTAATTTTATAACTTCAAGATATGTAAAATCGGTGTAATTCAAGTTGTAACTAAACAAGGTAAGAGAAAAAAACAGTTTCTTAAAAAATCCTCTGTTTAGCTGGAAAAGAGCTATAGTTAACCATCTTTTCCGAATGAAGGGGAGATCACTGCGAGGAAATTAGTCATTTTAATTTGTCTTTTTTCTGAATTCGTATTTCGTATTTCTAATGGATTAAAATCTAGAGGTTTAGCTTCAGTTCGATATGCAAAAATTGATGCCGCCAGCAACCATCCCCAAAACTGTGGAGAGGTCTGATGACCTCTCCAATAAACACGAGAAAATAACTGGAAGATTAGTGAATGTTCCTCCGATATATCGCAGTCTTAGATTAGTTACATCCCACAACCCAGCGAGCATAGCTTGTACCATTTGATTTGGCATTAACTTACATTAACTTGAAGGTTCATTCCTCTTCTATTCAAATTTAAAAAAGAAAACAGTATGTCGTGTATCTTAGACAGTAATCGCATTCAGCTGTAATCGATAACAATTTTCTGAGTAATCGAGAGTAATCAGTAATAATGCTTAAATTACAATTAGAATTACCAGAGACGTATATTATGTTTGGTAAACTGAGGTTGAAATTGCCTGAAAAGTGTTTTTTTTTTCTCTACTTTACAGAAGCATCCAATGCCGAGACGTAAACGGCCCAGCTATGGTGTGTGCAGAAAAAGTACAAGAGAAAGCGGTGCTCCAAACCTGAAAACTGTGGAGATGGAGCTTGTTTAGATGCATCTTCAGACAGTGTAGATTTATTGAATGAAGCTTTTTGTTGTGACACGTCAGCCCTCAGTGACATTACAGACCATGATGAACAGTATATGACTAAGACATTTCCTGTAATGGAAAGTATAGGGACTCAAGTATGTCCTGAAGTTTGTGATCATGGCATACAGGAAAAACTAGAGATAAATGAAAAAGAGACTCAGGTAAATTGTGACTGTGATTTGCATGTGACATTTGTTGAGGATGACAGCTGTTTTGTTGGTAATTTTAATGTGCAAACAAAATATCAAGACATCAAAAGCCAGCTCTTAAACTTGCTAAAGCCATTCTTGCTCAATCAGCATGCTGATGAAACAGAAATCTTGACAGTGAGTGACTCTGAAGGGAAAGTGTACACTAGATTAAAAGTGCATAGTGATGAAAACGGCTTCGCAAATAATTTTGTACATAATAAACATGGCCAAGGAACCATCGAATCTGGGACCTGTGTCCAAAATTGTTCTCAGCACAACCTGACATTGTAAAACTACTAGAAAACCTACTAATATTTAAGATGTGCATTGGAAATCCAGACGAGGATCTTGTTTCCCTCATTACTGTTGGTGCTGGGACTTCATGTGCCCCAGACCCCACTATAATTGCTTATCGTGATAAAAATTTCAGTGCCTCTCAAGGAAATGTAGTTTATTCCCCCAGTATTAGAAGTGCAAATTGCTGTCTTATAGTTAAAAGACAGAGGTGTACCCACTGTTCAAAGTATAGGATAGCCTTGAAGCAGAGAAAGGACAGACAAGAAATTCTGTTAAAGAAAGACATTGATTTCACAAAATCAACATATTAGAATAGTGACATGCCCAGTTGCATTTTACTTAAGAAATTGGATCAACAAAGGTAACAGATCTCATCACTTCAGGACCAAATTGCTAAACTTGAGAGAAAGGTCAAAAGAAAAATTTCATCAGAAGGAGTGACTCTAGACTCTAGTGCAAGATATATAATTGAGGGACCTAATGACTTCATGTAAACAAGATGTGATGAAGGCATTTCCAGATGCAAACTCTTACCAGAGGTTGTTTTGGAGTCAGCAACTAAAACGTATTGAAACTAGTAAGTTTGGAATGAGGTGGCATCCAATGATAATACGTTGGTGCTTGTCTATAAGACAGAAATCACAAAAAGCCAATGATGCAATACGAGATGCAGGTTTCACAACACTTCCCAGCAACCGAACACTGTTTGACTATTCCCATTATAATCGAAGTGACCTTGGTTTCAATGCAGATGTATTGAAGATGTTAGAAGAAGAAGCTGAAAAACTAGACATGTATAAAGAAGAATGGAGGAAATATGTTGGGGTTTTATTCGATGAAATAAGAATCAAGGAAGATCTTGTTTATAACAAAGTTACAGGTGAATTGATAGGGTATTGTAATTTAGACTCTGTAGGAAATACGCTTATGAATATTGAAAATGAAATGGCAAACAAGGAAAACTCAGTGGCCAAATATGTTTTAGTTTTAATGGTTCGTAACTGCATCACTAAAATTTTCTTTAGCAGCCTTTGCCACTCAGAGTATCTCGGCAGACTTTTTGTTTTCGCTTTGCTAGAGGTACACTTGAAATTACCTGTGAATTTTCTAACTTGTGATTGGGCCTCGGCTAATAGGAAATTTTTTAATATTCATAGATTGCCAGGATTTGACAACATTAATTTTTCAGAACATCCTTTTGAAAGGAACAGAAAGATTTTTTTTATTTCTGATGTTCCACATTTTCTTAAAACTGCTCGCAACTGTTTTAGTAATTCATGTTCACATAAGTGTACTAGGCAGCTGTGGCGCAATGGAAAGGACATCTCTTGGATGCACATTGTGAGATTATTCGAAGAACATCGTGAATTTAATATGTATAACCCTTGTCCAAAAATAACAAGAAGTCATATTGATTTAAATGCCTTTTCGTACATGAAGGTAAATCTTGCAGCTCAGGTTCTAAGTGAGAGTGTTGCCAATGCCTTAGAAGACTATTATGGCCAACATGTTTCAGAAACAGTATTGTTTATAACACATATGAATAAATTTTTTTGATATTCTTAATATAAGATCTTAAGTTGAGGGAAGGTACAAAAGGAATACAAACTTGAATCCTTTCAAATCTATTGAAGCTGAAAGACTCAGTTGGCTAACTGGGAACTTTGTTGAATATTTTGAAGAGTGGGCAGAAAATATCAGTTTAAGGGATGGCGAATTCTCGCTGCGACAAAAAGCTGGAATGATGTTAAGTCATCAAACTGTAACTGGTTTGAAGACATCAGTTAAGTCAATAACTGAATGTGTCAAGTTTATTTTGAACAAAGGTGCTGATTTTGTTTGAACATCAGCTTTTAATCAGGACCCACTTGAGCAACACTTCGGCCATTACAGACATAAAGGTGGAAGTAACAGAAATCCGTGAATGAAGTTCGACACATACTTACAAACATTCGCACTGTTGGTGCACAAGCTATTTTTTCACAAAGAGCAAATACCGAGGTTTGTATAGAGATGCCTCCAACTGACCACACTAAACTGCCAAAAAACGTAAACATCGGAAGAATTATTGTTACATTTTTAAGCGACTGACTCACACAATTTACTTTAAAAGTGTTTTCCTTTAAGATTAAGGAGAAGTTAATATAACAGTATATAGAAAAAGAAAACAATTTTATGCTTCTACACATCATACAAATTGAAGAAAAAAGAATTTGGTTTCAAACGGATTTGAGCCCATAGGCCAAAATATTGTACGTTTAGGTATCTCTTATGATCCACTGTTTCAGAAGGGGGACAGAGAAATTTGTACTCTTTCCCTCCAAAAATGTGTACTTGCTGTTTTCCCAAACAGTAAAGAAAGGGAGATTAATCTTACCCAGGAGTTATATAGAATTTGAACACAGTAATTATCTTGCAAAAGAGCGTATTTCACAGTATGGAACATGTATTCACAGCATCAGATGTAGAGAAATATAAATTTAAAATGTTATATTTTGTTTCTGAAACTTAATAATCCAGTAAACTTTAACACCACTATTAAAAACTTTGTCATGTAACATGTGATATTTTAATGCTATGAATACGGCCGTTTCAAGTTGATTTCTTATTAATCTTCACACGGAGTGGAGAGAAGTGAAAATGAGCGAAAGAGGAGGCATGAGGAGTGAAAGAGGAGGCATGAGGAGAGAGAGAGAGGGGTATATGAGCGTTAACATAAAATTGGGTAAGGGAATGTATGTACATGTAGTTTTATACTACTTCTAATGTTCCAAAAGTCAGTTCGAAAATGAATGAAAATTTTCCATATGCAGTTTAGACTACTACATGGTTTCGGTGTAGGCAAACTTATTATTTCCGATATCTGTTAAAAATATTTGTAAAATTAAGTGCGGTTTAAGACTTCTGCATAAGAAAAGCGATGTTAATGTTAAATGTTCTGGTGACTTTAAGTTGAAATAGCCCTACACACAATATTAATTCATATCTGAAATAGCTACTGGAATGTCAGACCCCGAGTTATGGGCCTTAGATATGTTTCCCGAACTAGGCTAAGTTGTGCGTAAGCAGAGAAGGTGAAGTTACTGCAAAAAAAGTGTAAAGTGTTGATCAAGAAGTGAATTATCCTTTCACACGCAGAGATTTCTTGTCATCGTCAGTTGAGATTCGCTGACTTCGAGAGGACGTCACCTATATGTATATATAGGGTCATACTATAGACTGTTAAAGAAAACTAATCCAGAAAAACCATAAGTCTTAGCAAAATTTAAATGTTATGATAGATAGTGCAAGTATTCTTACTACATGCTGCATAAAATGTCCACTTCAAACTCAGAGAACAATAAGGAATCAGTTCTTTAAGATTTTGTTTCCAATTTCTTTGCGCGGACGCAATCAATATTAGATCAACTAGCTTGTGTTTCTATAAAGGTTATATCGATGTATTGAACGAAGGTGAGAAGATTCCATTAGTGAACAATTTCATTATCGATGTAAAATGTATATTAATAAGAGATGAATTTACAAATATACACATCTACAAGCAATCAGTTTAATGACATTACCTCGCGCCAGTGCTGACACATCCGGGCCTTTATGATCGTCTTAGTATAAATGAAATCGGTTGAAAACTTTTAGGTGCACAGGACTGTGTTGAACCGTAATTTCACACATACGAATTCGTCACATGAGTGAAAAATTCGTACAAATTTCTCATACATATGTGACAAATATGTCACAGATAGGTATATAAACTTTTTGTGTCCCCTTTTTTAATCACCACCTAGTACCAACGAAATTTTCAGCCCGCCTATCGTTCGTTTAATTATCTTCTACGATTTAACCCACGAGAGCTCTTTCGCAGCCAAGGAATTTCAGAAGTATCAGTTGGCCAGTTTAGGCAAGTGTAGCTTTGCTCCAGGGTTTTTATTTCTTTAATTCCTGTTTGACAATTAAGGCCGATGTCACACATCTGACGAATTCGTATGAGTAAAAATTACGATTCTACAGAGGTGAACATTCTGAAATAAGTTTAAGATAATTATAGATACCAAGGATCAGTGTGTTTTATTTCCGGGTGGCCTTGTTTTATCGTAATGAAGCAGTTCCTCTTTTCTAGCTAATCTGAGCATATGTCAACTCCCGATTGCCGTCCTCAGTAATAATTTCGAATATCTTTTTTTGTAAACTTCTTTTACCCAAATTCCATTCATCAGTGCATGACTTCTTAACAACAGCAACCATTGGCAACAATTTATATACTTGTATCTCTATTTAGAACCAGAATGTACAGTTTTACTGAAAGCATTGAAAATCTCGTCAGAAATCGTAATCTGCATAAAGAGATATGACTCAAAATCATGATTAAAAGGATTCACTCTACGTTAACTTAATAACCAGTCACACGGGCATAAATTTGGAAATCGACACTTTTACATATTTTGAAACGATAACCTTTCAGTAGTGTTGTCTGAAAATTTCAGCTCCCTACGTAATGCAGATATAAAATATAACTCAGAAACATGGCGCGCAAAACAACAATGAATGAAAATCCAAATAATGACATCATAATGGACGTCAAAAGGTATCGAATTTAAGTTAGTTATAGATTTATATGGTAGGTTTTCTGTATTCAAATCTTATTTAACCCATTCTGAAATTTTTCATCTTCGCAATATATTCTGTCAATCATCTTTTGTCTGTATAAAATCATTGAGCGGCGGTTGCCTTTACTTCGGCTAACGTTTTCGTTATATAAGAATGAACTGCCTCGCAAAACATGAACAGATACAAAATAACGATTTCTGTGCAAGCACTTTCATTAGAAGAAAATGGAAATATACCTTTTTTACTATTTTCAATTATTAGAATTATAGCAAATGTCCGAGTGGGTTTTTCGCATGCTGTCGGTTAGATATAAAATTCGCGTACTGATTTTTTGCAGACGAACATGACTCTGGGTTTGTTAGTATTAAAATGCCAGAATCAATTAAAGTAGCAAATGTACAATAAATCATTCTGAACTGTTTTGTCTTCAATGCGGCCGAAAACTTCTTCGGATATGCATACTTTGAATTATTTTCCAAAGTTCCATGTCAAATTTTGTCGCAAAGAAAGCGCATGAAAAGTTTAGGAAATAAAAGAAAAAAAGAAACGCAAATTACGAGTTCATTTACCAAATGATTGAACGAGTTTGTGTTATAAGTCAATGATATCAGAATTAGAAACAGAATACACATTTATAACTAAAGTGACCAAAAATAAAACAAAACTCCATGAAATATTAATGTTATTCCAGACCGAACGAAAACTTGCGGGTTTTTTTCTGCCAGTAATATATGAATGTGTTTTTTTTAGTTGTTGTTGTTGTTGTTTTTCTGAGACAACTTTCTTAACCAAACCACGGATATATTGGAAACATTTCTCCACTCACAGAAGTAGTAAAACGATATATCGGACTAAATCTAGAAGCAGTACAAGAAACTAGAAACTATGCGTTTCCAGCGTGTGCAGCGTGAATAGTGCAACGAAAAAAAAAACATAGCTGAGATTTTAAACAATATTTCTGTAAACACATGTCAAAAGTCGCAGGAGGAATATACAGCTAATGAATCTAAGAAATGCGATACTGGAAGTCAAAGTGTTCAAGTCATAAATTTAAGGGCTTTATAAGGTTTGACTAGAATATAACATGACGTACAGTTTTCAAAGTTGTTTGGAAGTTTTATTACTAATTCTATTAACAAAGGTATTTTCTCATGTGCGGGCAATCACAGACATTCGTCAACAACGTGTTTATTATGTAGACAAGGGAAATATAAGTGACAATTCTTCCTACACTGTCACTGCTAGGTAAGATGTCTTTTTGTTTTTTGATTACATCTAGTAAAAAGCCAGCAAACGTTATACATGTCTATACTTTGAGTAAATAAATAGAAGAATGCATACTGCTTTAAGAAAATATTTTATAAATGATCAATTTAAATTTTCGATAATATAATTACATTAAATGCATGTATACATAAATGTTAACACCTTATGAATACCAAAGCGCACAAGTTACTACAAATTTGATGTAAACCATTTCATTTTTGTTTTGTGAATCAGGTTTGCTTTTCGATGAATATTGCATCTTATTCAATACTTCAATTAGCAGATATTGTTGATTGTATAACAAATTCATTAACACAGATCTTGCTAAAAAGGCAAAGGTTTACAGATTTTGTTTTTCCATATTTCAACTCTTTGTATGAAAATACAATTATTTCTAGATTTCAAAATAATGCAGATTAATACATTTGACGTTATTGAACTAAATTAATGTAATTCTAAACTGTTTACAGAACTCGTCTCGAGTGTGTGAAATCCTGTTTCTGTAATTCTGAATGTTTATCGGTTCTTTATGGTAACATCAACAATGTCACAAAAGAATGCATCCACGTTCGCCGTATGTTGGTGATGGGAAATGGAAGTTTGCTGGCCAAAAACGATATCCCATCCTTTTCTTCAGATATCTGGGAGTTTATTGCAGTAACTGAAGTAAGTCCTTTCATAACATATTCCTTAATAGGGTCTCGATGTCAAGTAAAATGTCAGGCAAATTGACTAGTCAGGAAGAGCTGAATTGTTAGATGTTGATATTGCCAAAATATAAGACACTCAATCAAATAGATAAATGAATGAATGAATAAATATATAAATAAATAAATAAATGAATAAATAAATAAATACAAAACATTAAATACTTGTATCTAAAACCGAAACTGACTTGATTAAACCATTTTTATAAGAAAGACCAAGTTTGTTTTAAACCTTTTTTATTGTACATGGATTGTGAAACAAGTTTTCGCAGCTTGTATAAATCCCACTTTGAAAACTGCTTCCGGGATTTAAACCAGTACTCGCGACGAAAGTGTGGACTGCAGAAAAACACCTGGGAATCTCACCTGTGAAGAGACTCGAACCAGCAACATCCGGATCGGAGGTCCACCACTATCTTTCCTCCAGAAAATTTAGGACAAACCTTAAGCTATGCCTTAAACCATGGAATTTAAATTTCAATGTAAAACCAAAAAAGAAAAAAAAACAGCCTTGTATTAAAGATATACTATGCCCATCTTCTCATAAAATACTTAAATTGTAGAAATTAATTGGAATCTAGGAAATTCTTACTGAATATGTCTAATTAGGCTATTAGAATACAAACACTATGCATGGGAAGCTGCATTCTTTATTACAGGTCATGTTTTGGTGGTGCTTTCTTAAAACAAGAAATCGGTAGAACCGATGGATGCTCCCCAAATAAATGATAATTCCAAAAGGGCTATATTTTAATATGTATTTTGTTTAAAGTATGAAAAATAACAAAGGGCAATAACTCCTAAATTATGCAAAATAGAGTTACGGTTCTTGCACGCTGCACTTCTCCTCAAAGAGATCTATCTACCAATATAGTGTCATGTTAATATCTCTTATACTTTGTGAGATATGCCCCGGACAAAAAATAAGTATGAGAAATGTCAAAGGGCAATAACTCAAAAATTAATAAAGCAAGAGTTATTGTTCTTGTGCACTGCACTGCTCCTTAATGAGATCTAACTACCTATGAAGATTGGTCTTGATACCTCTAATAGTTTTTGTGTTATGCTTCGGACAAAATTATAACGGACAGACGAACGGACGGACGGACAAACGGACGGGACGGACGGACGGACAAAGCGGCAACTATATGCTCGCTCTTCGGGGAGCATAAAAACTGCCAGTTTTTTAATAACACTATGCATTTATACTGTTTACCAATAGTATGTAGAGTTTTAAACGTAACATATCTATCTGTGTGTACTCAGACATGTTTATTTTATATTTACATAGGAAAGGTGTAGCAGTTAGTTGTATCTGAAACTTGAACATAACATATCTTTAATCGTCTTTAAAACTTGCAGTAGAGAGAGCTTTACGATTTCAACTATTGACCAGCAAAGTATTCTGTCCATCAGTTCCAATTCCGGGACTGCATTTCTTCTCCTGAGACGAGATGAAAATCTGAAAAACACTTTCTGAGATAATTTCCTCTGAAATAAACTTAACATTATACTACATAAAAGTCGGATTAAAACTGGAAAATGCTCAAAACTGTACTGTGTTTATAACTGAACGTAGGAAAATTGTTTTTTTTTTCAGACGAGCTGGATTTTTGAAACAAGAACCACACAAGTGTCTTCTACAACATCTATGCCCACCACGACTTCTACAACATCTACGCCCACCACGACTTCTACAACATCTACGCCCACCACGACTACTACAACATCAAGGCACACCACGACTACAACAACATCTAGGCCCACCACGACTACTACAACATCTTCGCCCACCACGACTACTACAACATCTAGGCCCACCACGACTACAACAACATCTAGGCCCACCACGACTACAACAACATCTAGACCCACCACGACTACTACAACATCTACGCCCACCACGACTACAACAACATCTAGGCCCACCACGACTACTACAACATCTAGGCCCACCACGACTACAACAACATCTAGGCCCACCACGACTACAACAACATCTAGACCCACCACGACTACAACAACATCTAGACCCACCACGACTACTACAACATCTAGACCCACCACGACTACAACAACATCTAGACCCACCACGACTACTACAACATCTAGACCCACCACGACTACTACAACATCTACGCCCACAACGACTACAACAACATCTAGGGCTACCACGACTTCTACAACATCTACGCCAACCACGACTACTACAACATATAGGCCAACCACGACTACTACAACATCTAGACCCACCACGACTACTACAACATCTAGGCCCACCACGACTACTACAACATCTACGCCAACCACGACTTCTACAACATCTACGCCCACAACGACTACAACAACATCTATGCCAACCACGACTACTACAACATCTACGCCCACAACGACTACAACAACATCTAGGGCTACCACGACTTCTACAACATCTACGCCCACCACGACTACTACAACATCTAGACCCACCACGACTACAACAACATCTAGGCCCACCACGACTACTACAACATCTACGCCCACAACGACTACAACAACATCTAGGGCTACCACGACTACTACAACATCTACGCCAACCACGACTTCTACAACATCTACGCCCACAACGACTACAACAACATCTATGCCAACCACGACTACAACAACATCTAGGCCCACCACGACTTCTACAACATCTACGCCCACAACGACTACAACAACATCTAGGGCTACCACGACTACTACAACATCTACGCCAACCACGACTTCTACAACATCTACGCCCACAACGACTACAACAACATCTATGCCCACCACGACTACTACAACATCTACGCCCACAACGACTACAACAACATCTAGGGCTACCACGACTTCTACAACATCTACGCCCACCACGACTACTACAACATCTACGCCCACAACGACTACAACAACATCTACGCCCACAACGACTACAACAACATCTAGGGCTACCACGACTACAACAACATCTAGACCCACCACGACTACTACAACATCTAGACCCACCACGACTACAACAACATCTAGACCCACCACGACTACTACAACATCTAGACCCACCACGACTACTACAACATCTACGCCCACAACGACTACAACAACATCTAGGGCTACCACGACTTCTACAACATCTACGCCAACCACGACTACTACAACATATAGGCCAACCACGACTACTACAACATCTAGACCCACCACGACTACTACAACATCTAGGCCCACCACGACTACTACAACATCTACGCCAACCACGACTTCTACAACATCTACGCCCACAACGACTACAACAACATCTATGCCCACCACGACTACTACAACATCTACGCCCACAACGACTACAACAACATCTAGGGCTACCACGACTTCTACAACATCTACGCCCACCACGACTACTACAACATCTACGCCCATCACGACTTCTACAACATCTACGCCCACCACGACTTCTACAACATCTACGCCAACCACGACTTCTACAACATCTACGCCCACCACGACTACAACAACATCTATGCCAACCACGACTACTACAACATCTATGCCAACCACGACTACTACAACATCTATGCCCACCACGACTACTACAACATCTACGCCCACAACGACTACAACAACATCTAGGGCTACCACGACTTCTACAACATCTACGCCAACCACGACTACTACAACATATAGGCCAACCACGACTACTACAACATCTAGACCCACCACGACTTCTACAACATCTACGCCCACCACGACTACAACAACATCTATGCCAACCACGACTTCTACAACATCTACGCCAACCACGACTACTACAACATATAGGCCCACCACGACTACAACAACATCAATGCCCATCACGACTTTTACAACATCTACGCCAACCACGACTACTACAACATCTACGCCCATCACGACTTCTACAACATCTACGCCCACCACGACTACTAAAACATCTACGCCCACCACGACTTCTATAACATCTACGCCCACCACGACTACTACAACATCTACGCCCACCACGACTACTACAACATCTACGCCCATCACGACTACTACAACATCTTCGCCCACCACGACTACTACAACATCTACGCCCACCACGACTACTACAACATCTAGACCCACCACGACTACTACAACATCTTCGCCCACCACGACTACTACAACATCTACGCCCACCACGACTACTACAACATCTAGACCCACCACGACTACTACAACATCTACGCCCACCACGACTACTACAACATCTACGCCCACCACGACTACTACAACATCTACGCCCACCACGACTACTACAACATCTACGCCCACCACGACTACTACAACATCTACGCCCATCACGACTTCTACAACATCTACGCCCACCACGACTACTACAACATCTACGCCTACCACGACTACTACAACATCTACGCCCACCACGACTACTACAACATCTACGCCAACCACGACTTCTACAACATCTACGCCCACCAGGACTACTACAACATCAATGCCCATCACGACTTATACAACATCTACGCCCACCACAACTTTTACAACATCTACGCCCATCACGACTACTACAACATCTATGCCCACCACGACTACTTCAACATATAGGCCCACCACGACTACTACAACATCTAGGCCCACCACGACTACTACAACATCTACGGCTACCACGATTTCTACAACATCTATGCCCACCACGACTACTACAACATCTAGGCCCATCACGACTTCTACAACATCTACGCCCACCACGACGTCTTCAACATCTACGCCCACCACGACTTCTACAACATTTACGCCCACCACGACTACTATAACATCTAGGCCCATCACGACTTCTACAACATCTAGGCCCACCACGACTAATACAACATCTATGCCCACCACGACTTCTACAACATCTACGCCCACCACGACTACTACAACATCTAGGCCAACCACGACTACTACAACATCTAGGCCCACCACGACATCTACAACAACTGGGCCCATCACGACTTTTACAACATCTACGCCCACCACGATTACTACAACATCTACGCCCACCACGACTACTACAACATCTACGCCCACCACGACTTCTACAACATCTACGCCGACTTCTTCCCGTCTTGTAACGAAATCGGTATCCGTGGTTCCAATCGGAACAAATGCACCTTCAGGCGACAATTTGCTGTTTAAGGTACAAGCCTGAAACTACTCTTTAAATGAAGTGGATTGAATTTCTAGGACCTAGTTTGTGTTTTAACTAGACGTTTTGTTTTTAGCTGTGCTTATGGTCATCTATTGTGATTCTGCTGCCCGGCGACCGTGCGCCGTCAACATTTACTTAAACAACATCTCCCCCTAAACCACAAAATCAAAGTTGATCAAACTTCATAGACATGTTTTCCGAATTAAGCTCTATCAAAGCTGTTCAAAGAATACCATTTGATGCAGAATTATGGTTGCCTTAGGCAACAAGAATACAACACTTTAATCAAAGTACTAAATGCACTTAATTTGTTTGGGTCACAGAACCAGTAATCAGTGCCGCCAATGTTTTCTTTTCTTCCATTTTGCATAAAGGTTGTTTTAAAGTTTTCATATCTAATAATTGGCTGATGCTATAAGAGACTTAATACTTCTCTACATGCTGCAAAACTTATTTGCACCAGTATACTCGGTATTGAATTTTGAAAACTGTCACTGTCCTAACGAAAATACTCCGTGTCAGTTTGTCAGTAGAGTTTTATGTAGGTTCATGTTAATACATGATATTGCCTTAAAGTTATCACCAATAATTAAACATAGAAAATTACAACGGACATTAATTACACAATTATGCTTAAGAACGCCATAGTTCATATGGCACTGCACTTTCTCAATGAGATTTATCGAAGTGTAAAGTTCCAAGTTGATATATCCAATACTTTTGAGTGATTCACCGGTCATAAATTAAGGACGAAAAATCACAAAGGGCAATAACTGCAAAATTATGCATAAGAAAGTTGTGGTTCTTGGACACTGCGATCTCCTCAGTAAAATCTGTCCATCTATGTAGGCAAGTATGATAAATTACAAATGGCAATAACTCTAAATTTATGCAAAAAAAGAGATTGAGGTCTATCAATCTGTCGTTTCATCAAAGAAGTTTCAAATTGATACCGCCAATACCTTTTCAATTATGCCCTCGAAAAATAACCAAACCAGGCAGATAGCTGGTCAAGTTGATTCCAGTATCCTCCCGCTCCCCCTTCCCTGTGCGGGAGGTTGGCGGGGGTATATAATGAAATTGGAAATGAAATCCAAGTAGTAATTGCCTAAGATAAGGTGTATGAAGTTGAAATACTAGACATTAAGTCTTAGTGTGCAAATCAGTATCTATAAAAAACCAAATTGCACCTAGTGAATGCTGTATTAATGGATTTTTGGTCGGTCAATACATATAATTTGGACTGGGTACATTGCAAACAAACAAATGCAAACCTGTTAAATGATGGATCAGACGCAAATCTGTTTTCCAGTTAAATGTCATAGAATGAATTAACACTATTTGCTAGATTTCCATTTAGATTTTGTTGGAATCTGCCATTGCAAGTAAAGGGAGAGGTATTTAAAGTTACATGACATTATCTTTGAAAGTATTAAAATAAAATAACTTTCGCAACAAATTTAACAATACTTCGTTTATGAATAGAATTACAATTGTATATCTTTACATGTGTATAATATTTCAAATAGGGGAACATTAACTGTATCAAAACATAAGTATTTCATACTAAACTAAAAATGAAATTTATTTTAGTACAGCAATGTTTCCAGTGACAACAAGAACCATCCAATGGTAGTGGCCTATAGATAGTTACATAGAGCAACCTTTTACATCCAATTAGTACATTGTCGTACTTAAAACAATCATTCAGAACAATTTTTCATGTTCTTTAATTTGATCTTGAATGTTAAGGTTATTATTTTTTATATAAAAACATTTTATACAGACTTATATTTTGATGTCTTATTCAGTTTTTGCTGAATTATTTATTTTCTAATACAAACATTTGAAAAAATATCCAACTGTACTAAATGGAAAAGAATTAAAGAATACATGTTCTAGCAATGTATGAATGTAATAGTAACAAGTCTTTATGTTCATAAATCATTCTTTAACAGTTATTATGTAAAAGGAATTAAATATACAAGTGGTTTAGGAAATACAAAGATGTCACAAAAATGCAATGGACAGACAGTAACACCTACTTAAAATCCTTCTCCAATTCAATGTTAGGCGATCAAATTCTTACGAAGAAGTTCGTAACAGAAAGATGCAATGCATTTAAGTATGCAAAAATTTCGGATCCCGATCGTAGTGCATCGAAGGCTTACACTTTAACCATTGAGCTAAAAAATCAATTTGTTACAGTGAATCCGCGGCACGAAATACCCAAATACACGCAAATATACCCAAAACTACGGAAGCATGGAGAGGTCATAACTTAATAACTTGTGGGTTTTTTCAATAACTTGTATCCACAAGTAATTAAGTCGTTCCCTCAAGATAATAAATTGTTCGAATGGATTAATTAAATTTAACAAAATATTTCGTTCCCACAAGTGAAAAAAAGATTTTTCGTACAAAATAACTCGTTCCCACAAGTTAAAAAAAGATTTTTCGCACAAAATAACTCGTTCCCACAAGTTAAAAAAAGATTTTTCGCGCAAAATAATCCGTGCCCACAAGTTAAAAAAAAGATTTTTCGCACAAAATGTTTCGTTCCCACAAGTTAAAAAAAGATTGTTCGCACAAAATAACTCGTTCCCACAAGTTAAAAAAAGATTTTTCGCACAAAATGATTCGTTCCCACAAGTTAAAAAAAATTTTCGCGCAAAATAATTCGTTCCCACAAGTTAAAAAAAGATTTTCGCGCAAAATAATCCGTTCCCACAAGTTAAAAAAAGATTTTTCGCACATAATAATTCGTTCCCACAAGTTAAAAAAAAAAAGATTTTTCGCGCAAAATAACTCATTCCCACAAGTTCAAAAAAGATGTTTCGCACAAAATAACTCGTTCCCACAAGTTAAAAAAAGTTTTTTTCGCACAAAATAACTCGTTCCCGCAAGTTAAAAAAAGATTTTTCTCGCAAAATAATCCGTTCCCACAGATTAGAAAAAAATATTTCTGAAAATAAGTCGTTCCCACGGATTAATAAAATAAACCGACCATGTCCTCTCCATGCTTCCGTACAAAACACTTGAAATATACCTCAATACTGATAAAAGACAGGTTTTTTAAACAATTATTATCGTTAAGTATGTCGCTAAAACGTAAAGAAAAAGAATAGAAATTGAAATTCAACATCTTCAGTCGTACAGCTAACTATCGGACATAAAGGGTTATCATAAGAAGTACGCTCTGTGAAAAAATATATATTTATGAAGGTTGTTTCCCTTCCATTCACAATCCATCTGTTCAGCCTGCTGCTTTCAAACATGGCAATAATTGTAATGATTTTGAAGGAAATGCTGAAAATGATAATGATACTCGATAAATTTGATTTCTATATAAACTAGAGACTCTCAGCTATTATATATATATATATGTAAATAATTATATTTGCTTAAAGGAAATATGTTATAAATTCAAAGCTCCTGAAAATAGCATTACCGCTGCCGTAAAATACAGCCGTACGAGAAATCCCGTAAATCATAGAAAGTGCTATATTTTCCTAAATACGTGTGCTAGAACCAAAACTTTTCTATTTGGTATCTATATAAACTAGAGACTTTATGCTTTTACATATGTGTAAAGAATTGAATTTGCCAGAGAGGAGCCCACAAAAATAGCATTACTGATGCCGCAAAATACGGCCGTACAGGAAAACCCGGAAATTATGAGAAAAGGCTATAAGCAGTACCGTAACAATATGTTATTAGTTACACCATTTTAAGATTGTCTTTTGTTAATTTGAAAACTCATATATTTTAAACAGTTTTAAAAGTCCAGCCAGCCTTTATTTACAGGTGTGATTCTTTGATTGCCCAAAACACTAAATTTTAAGCCGCGATCAAATCAAAAGGATACTATAATGTAATCAATTTCGAGGAGAGGATCAGTGGTCCGGAGGTAATGCACTGGACTGGTAACCCAGGGGTCCTGAGATCGATCCACCGCTCCACTGGGCATGCAAAAGAACCAGGGGTGTCTCTGGAATAGGATGCTTTCTGTATCTTGCACTACTCCTACAGCATAAAATAACTGTCGGAGCCGGCCCAGCTAGCTCAATCGGTAGAGCATCGGATTGTCAATCTTGACGATTGCGGTTCAATACCCATCACGGCCGGCAAAATTTCTCCGTGATATTTGATCTATAGGTCATTTGTCCCTTACCTCTGAAGCAAGTGAGGAATTAGTCAGTCACTTGCGGAAAAATTGGTTAGTAAACTGGTTGGATACCCAGGAACACTGGTCAGGTGGACTGACCGCCGGGATATGACCTTAGCTGTTAAACTGGCATTAAACCCCAACAAAACCAAATCAGGGGGCGTCGGTCATATTGGCAACTGGTACCAACAATAAATAAGCTTAAATAGATTCTAAGGAAGATAGTCATGACTATAAATGGGACGATTAGTGCAAGGATTCAGTGGTCCAGTGGTAACGCGCTGGACTGGTAACCCAGGAGTCCCGAGATCGATCCACCGCTCATCAACTAACATTACTAATTGCCTTTCGGATGAGACGTTAAACCGAGGTCCCATGTATCAGTGCTGTACACTGAGCATGCAAAAGAACCAGAGGTGTCTCTGGAATGGGATACTTTCTGTATCTTGCACTAATACCACAAATTAAATAACTAATCTCTTCAGGGGGCGTCGGTCATATTGGCAACCGGTACCGACGATAAATAAGCTCAAATAGATAGATATCTTTCTTACTTTTACTAATAAATTTAACCATAACTGCTGTCTGCTTATCGTGCATATTCTTTATTAAGCTAAACTTATTTAAAATGATTTCCAGAAAATTGGTGTGTTTTTTTAGGGAGGGGGTCCGTAGAATCGGGTTAATTCTTTATCAAATTAACCTTACTTCACGTCATTAATTCAAGCTAAATTTCATAAATGTCTCATATTGAAACGTAATTTAAACACCTATGGTATTTTCTTTAATTTATCTTTACTTCTTTTTTACTAAGAGCATTTTAAATGATTTCTGGAAATTCAATGTTTCTTTCCACGTTTTTCCGGCCTTTTCTTTATCAATTTAAACTTACTGAGCGTCATTTAAACAAACTTATTTTTTATAAATGTTTGATACTGAAAGGAAAATAAAGCATATATAGTATTTTCAGTCATTTATATTTGTGTTTTTTTTTTTAAACACATCCGGAAAATCGTTTTTTCCTTGCTGTCCAGGTTTTACACCTGCCCACAGATCTAGACTTCGTCACTCGTAAGTAATAAATAGAGGAACCCTGACCTAATTAAAATGTATGCGCCTTTCTCAAGGTTATAACTGTTACAAACTCGTTTGTAATAATCAGTCAACTTCTACATTTATCTGTCGTTAGAAAACGCCACATGATAATGTACAAACAAAGTTACATGAAAATTCATGAACGTGATAATCTCTTCTGTTTCTTTTCCGGCGAGGTTTGGTTACGTGACAAATTCATGCGTAATTTCATATGAACGAACGCCTTTTCATTCAAGAGTACGAAATCGACATGTTTACAATTAAAATTGTTTGAATATGATACCGATAATTTGCTGAAGTGTAAAGAATTGCACAATATTAGGAATCTTTGACCAGTCGGGAACTATTTTTCTGTTCTCTGAGAAGGGTGTAGGATTAATGCGCAAGTCATTTTATACAGACGAACTATAGAGACTGAAATTGTGCAAGCATTATTTGTTTGGTCTGACGACCCAAACACTAGAATCTAGAACCACTAGTCCCAGCACTCTGAAATTAGGTGTGTAGCATTTTTGGTAGATCTCTACCAAGATTTTTCTAATTAAGTGCCTTGGATCACTATTAGCCCAAAGAGGGGTCACTTGTTTTTACACAGACTATAAAGGAAAAACTTTAAAAGTATTCTTCTCTGAAACTACAAAGCCCAGAGATCTAAAATTTTACACAAAACGTAGTTTAGTGAACTTCTACAGAGATTGTACAAGTTATGTAGTTGGGGTCAATACTTACCCCGTTGCGGAGGCCACGAGTTTTGATTAAGTTATATAGGGAAATCCTTACAAATCTTGTCTAAAGCCGTATTTCCTAGAGCCTAGACATTTTGTATATAACGAATAAATGAATGGAGTATGGCCCGTAGACAACTACGGTCATTTGGGGCGCATATCATATTGTATAAAAAAGAACTAAGAAGTAACTATTTTGTTAAAAAAGTTGCAATGATGTAAAGTTCAAAAGTTGTCGATAGTATGTAAAATATGATGTAGTTAAAAGTTCTATATGTAAAAAATAAAACCATTATATCTTGTTAAAAATGTTGATATCTTTTAAGAATTTAAAGATTAAGTCTGGCCGAACAGAATTAAACAGCTCATGTATGTACAGTGAAATATTTATTTCGTATTGGAGCAAAGTCCACAAAGTCAATAAAAATATGTTTAACTGTAAGATCTGTAAAACAGGGAACACATTGTAAGACTGGTTCCCCTTTCAGAAGCTGAGAGTGAGTAAGGTAGGAATGTCCAATACGTAGTCGACAAAAGACAATTTCTTCTCTGCGAGATGGTCTACAAGATAACAACCACTCTCCTAGAACAGGTTTAATAGAAAACAATTTATTTGTTTGATTCATAGGATCTTCCCAAGTTGTCTGCCAGACTTTTTGTATAAAACTGTTGACAATGGGTTTAAAATCACTGTAAGGAACACTGAAAGGTAAAACCTCAGTATTTAGGGCTGTTTAACAGTTTTATCTGCTGCCTTGTATGTAACATTTCAAAGTAAACAGCTACCAAGTTTGTTCAAATGGGATCAAAACAGGCTTATTTGTATAAAAGAAAAAAAAACTGTGATATCCACTTCAAAAAGTGATATTTATGAAAACATTGCGTCTTTTCTCTGAGCACGTGTTTTAGCTCACTTGAGCACAATGTGCTCAAGGTGAGCAGTTGTGATCGCCCCGTGTTCGTGTGTTCAAATGATGTCCCCGGAATTACTACTGGCGCCGCCTGAGGGTCATATGCTTTATATTTTTAATATATATTGGCAAATTTTTAAATTCTTCTTGATTTAGACAACAAGGCCAAGATTTTGTTATGAGGCATTTGATAGTGGACGTCTACTAAAATGTTTAAACTTTTACCCTTGAGTCATTTTCTGCTTCATTCCGGGGGCCACAATTTAGGCCAGGAATTTCGCATAAAGCATTTCCCAATAAACCTCTTCCAATTAATATCAAACAGACATTTTTCACTTATCCCCGAGGTCAGATGTTTTACAAAGACTTATATAGACAAGAAGCCATTATGTGTTTCTGTTACATTTCGTTCAACCTTTGACCTCGATAAATAACAAGATTCAACAACATGGATATTCATATCTTCATCAGCAATAACTGTATAGTATCTTAAAAAAGTCATTCTTCTGGATAACACGTCTCCCCCGCCCCACCTCACCCCACCCTCCATTTCGCATTTTATTTTAAATTCTAAGATGACTCCTCCTCACAATATTATGCGCTTTTTATTCACAGAAATTAATTGATATTAATCAAAGAGCATAAGTATCAAATATAAACATTTAAAAATCATGAACCAAATATGTATAGTTACTTAATATAATGTTAATTATAGATGCTAATGAATATCTGAAGAGCCATTTGTTGTTGGGACTTGAATGCGAAAATGTTGGAAGGCGGGTCAAGTCTTTTCTTCCAAATAAACCTGACTTTTAGTTTGATGCAGTAAGTAATTAATGTTAACAAATAGAGCCTTAACAGAAAACAGAAACATGCACTGGTTAGACTTCTACTAGAGCAACCCTTACACTTTTGACCTTCATATATAATAAATAAAAATAAATAAATAAATAAATATAAAAAACTCGAGGAAAAATTGACTTGAATAACCCGAGAGCGACAGTGAAACCAAGTCATGGTCTATTAAGACAGAGTTTAAAATCTTATCTTGTTGCCTTGTTTAAAATTTATGGTTAATTTATTAAGACAAGAATATTCTGCCTTGTCACATTATCAGTAACTTTCAATATACCACAATATTTCATATGTCTAGTTACACGGAAATTGATTTATAAATGAACCTACGTAAATGCCATTTTTATCGTTCATCAATTTTAATACATTATCAAAAACAATGGCGATTTAGGCATATATAAATCAAAATACAGTCTTACAACAAAATACAAAATTAACAATGTATGCAAATAAAAACGGTCTGGAATGAGAAATGACATTCTCATAACACCACCAGTCACTTTTGGTACACTCACACTCATATAGTTATCGCAGTAACGAGATTGAACTCAGGCACTATTTGTACACTCACTCTCATATAGTTATCGCAGTAAGGAGATTGAACTCAGGCACTATTTGTACACTCACTCTCATATAGTTATTTCAGTAACGAGATTAAACTCAGGCACTATTTGTACACACACTTTCATATACATGTAGTTATTGCAGTAACGAGATTAAACTCAGGCGCTATTTGTACACTCACTCTCATATAGTTATCGCAGTAACGAGATTGAACCAAGCCACTATTTGTACACTCACTCTCATATAGTTATCGCAGTAACGAGATTGAACTCAGGCACTATTTGTACACTCACTCTCATATAGTTATTGCTGAAACGAGATTGAACTCAGGCACTATTTGTACACTCACTCTCATATAGTTATTGCTGTAAAGAGATTGAACTCGGGCACTCTTTGTACACTCACTCTCATACAGATATTGCAGTAACGAGATTGAACTCAGGCACTATTTGTACACTCACTCTCATATAGTCATTGCAGTAACGGGATTGAACTCAGACAATATTTGTACACTCACTCTCATATAGTTATTGCAATAACAAGATTGAATTCATCCACTATTTGTACACTCACTTTCATAAAGTTATTGCAGTAACAAGTTTTAACTCAGTTACTATTTGTACACTCACTCTCATATAGTTATTGCAGTAACAAGTTTTAACACAGTTACTATTTGAACACTCACTCTCATCTAGTTATTGCAGTAACGAGATTGAACACAGTTACTATTTGTACACTCACTCTCATATAGTTATTGCAGTAACAAGTTTTAACACAGTTACTATTTGAACACTCACTCTCATCTAGTTATTGCAGTAACGAGATTGAACACAGTTACTATTTGTACACTCACTCTCATATAGTTATTGCAGTAATGAGATTGAACACAGTCACTATTTGTACACTCACTCTCATATAGTTATTGCAGTAACGAGATTGAACACAGTTACTATTTGTACACTCACTCTCATATAGTTATTGCAGTAACGAGATTGAACACAGTTACTATTTGTACACTCACTCTCATATAGTTATTGCAGTAACGAGATTGAACACAGTCACTATTTGTACACTCACTCTCATAAAGTTATTGCAGTAACGAGATTAAACTCGGGCGCTATTTGTACACTGACTCTCATATAGTTATTGCAGTAACAAGTTTTAACTCAGTTACTATTTATACACTCACTCTCATATAGTTATTGCAGTAACGAGATTGAACACAGTTACTATTTGTACACTCACTCTCATATAGTTATTGCAGTAACGAGATTGAACACAGTTACCATTTGTACACTCACTCTCATATAGTTATTGTAGTAACAAGACTGAACTCTGGCGCTATTTGTACACTGACTCTGATAAAGTTATTGCAGTAAAAAGATTGAATTCATCCATTATTTGTACGATCACTTTTATATAGTTATTGCAGTAACAAGTTTTAACTCAGTCACTATTTGTACACTCACTCTCATATAGTTATTGCAGTAACGAGATTGGAACACAGTCACTATTTGTACACTCACTCTCATATAGTTATTGCAGTAACGAGATTGAACACAGTTACTATTTGTACACTCACTCTCATATAGTTATTGCAGTAACGAGATTGGAACACAGTCACTATTTGTACACTCACTCTCATATAGTTATTGCAGTAACGAGATTGAACACAGTTACTATTTGTACACTCACTCTCATATAGTTATTGCAGTAACAAGTTTTAACTCAGTCACTATTTGTACACTCACTCTCATATAGTTATTGCAGTAACAAGTTTTAACTCAGTCACTATTTGTACACTCACTCTCATATAGTTATTGCAGTAACGAGATTGGAACACAGTCACTATTTGTACACTCACTCTCATATAGTTATTGCAGTAACGAGATTGAACACAGTTACTATTTGTACACTCACTCTCATATAGTTATTGTAGTAACAAGACTGAACTCTGGCGCTATTTGTACACTGACTCTGATAAAGTTATTGCAGTAAAAAGATTGAATTCATCCATTATTTGTACGATCACTCTCATATAGTTATTGCAGTAACAAGTTTTAACTCAGTCACTATTTGTACACTCACTCTCATATAGTTTTTGCAGTAACGAGATGGAACTCAGGCACCTTTTGTACACTCACTCTCATATAGTTATTGCAGTAACGAGATTGAACTCAGCCACTATTTAAACACTCACTCTCATATAGTTATTGCAGTTCCCAGATTGAACTCAGGCACTTTTTGTACACTCACTCTCATATAGTCATTGCAGTAACGAGATTAAACTCAGGCACTATTTGTACACTCACTCTCATATAGTTATTTCAGTAACGAGATTGAACACAGTCACTATTTGTACACTCACTCTCATATAGTTATTGCAGTAGCGAGATTGAACTCAGGCACTATTTGTACACTCACTCTCATAGAGTTATTGCAGTAACGAGATTGAACTCAGCCACTATTTAAACACTCACTCTCATATAGTTATTGCAGTTCCCAGATTGAACTCAGGCACTATTTGTACACTCACTCTCATATAGTCATTGCAGTAACGAGATTAAACTCAGGCACTATTTGTACACTCACTCTCATATAGTTATTGCAGTAGCGAGATTGAACTCAGGCACTATTTGTACACTCACTCTCATAGAGTTATTGCAGTAACGAGATTGAACTCAGCCACTATTTAAACACTCACTCTCATATAGTTATTGCAGTTCCCAGATTGAACTCAGGCACTTTTTGTACACTCACTCTCATATAGTCATTGCAGTAACGAGATTAAACTCAGGCACTATTTGTACACTCACTCTCATATAGTTATTTCAGTAACGAGATTGAACACAGTCACTATTTGTACACTCACTCTCATATAGTTATTGCAGTAGCGAGATTGAACTCAGGCACTATTTGTACACTCACTCTCATATAGATATTGCAATAAGAAGTTTTAACTCAGTTACTTTTTGTACACTCACTCTCATATAGTTATTGCAGTAACGAGATTGAACACAGTTACTATTTGTACACTCACTCTCATATAGTTATTGCAGTAACGAGATTGAACACAGTTACTATTTGTACACTCACTCTCATATAGTTATTGCAGTAACGAGATTGAATTCATCTACTATTTGTACACTAATTCATATAGTTATTGCAGTAGCGAGATTGAACTCAGGCTCTATTTGTACACTCACTCTCATATAGTTATTGCAGTAACGAGATTGAACACAGTCACTATTTGTACACTCACTCTCATATAGTTATTGCAGTAACGAGATTGAACACAGTTACTATTTGTACACTCACTCTCATATAGTTATTGCAGTAACGAGATTGAACACAGTGTCTATTTGTACACTCACTCTAATATAGTTATTGCAGTAACGAGATTGAACTCAGGCGCTATTTGTACACTCACTCTCATATAGTTATTGCAGTAACGACATTGAACACAGTTACTTTTTGTACACTCACTCTCATATAGTTATTGCAGTAACGAGAGTGAACTCAGACGCTATTTGTACACTCACTCTCATATAGTTATTGCAGTAACAAGTTTTCACTCAGTTACTATTTGTACACTCACTCTCATATAGTTATTGCAGTAACAAGTTTTAACTCAGTTACTATTTGTACACTCACTCTCATAAAGTTATTGCAGTAACAATATTGAACACAGTTATAATTTGTACACTCACTCTCATATAGTTATTGCAGTAACGAGATTGAACACAGTTACTATTTGTACACTCACTCTCATATAGTTATTGCAGTAACGAGATTGAACTCAGGCGCTATTTGTACACTGACTCTTATAAAGTTATTGCAGTAACGAGTTTGAATTCATCCACTATTTGTACACTCACTCTCATATAGTTATTGCAGTAACGAGATTGAACACAGTTACTATTTGTACACTTACTCTCATATAGTTATTGCAGTAACAAGTTTTAACACAGTTACTATTTGAACACTCACTCTCATATAGTTATTACAGTAACGAGATTGAACACAGTTACTATTTGTACACTCACTCTCATATAGTTATTGCAGTAACGAGATTGAACACAGATACTATTTGTACACTCACTCTCATATAGTTATTGCAGTAACGAGATTGAACTCAGGCGCTATTTGTACACTGACTCTTATAAAGTTATTGCAGTAACGAGATTGAACTCAGGAGCTATTTGTACACTCACTCTCATATAGTTATTGCAGTAACGAGATTGAACTCAGGCGCTATTTGTACACTCACTTTCATAAAGTTATTGCAGTAACGAGATTGAACATAGGCGCTATTTGTACACTCACTCTCATATAGTTATTGCAGTTACAAGATTGAATTCAGCCACTATATGTACACTCACTCTCATCTAGTTATTGCAGTAACGAGATTGAACTCAGGCGCTATTTGTACACTCACTCTCATATAGTTATTTTAGTAACGAGATTGAACACAGATACTTTTTGTACACTCACTCTCATATAGTTATTGCAGTAACGAGATTGAACTCAGGCGCTATTTGTACACTCACTCTCATATAGTTATTGCAGTAACAATTTTTAACTCAGTTACTATTTGTAAACTCACTCTCATTTAGTTATTGCAGTAACGAGATTGAACCCAGGCGCTATTTGTACACTGACTCTTATATAGTTATTGCAGTAACGAGATTGAACTCAGGCGCTATTTGTACACTCACTCTCATATAGTTATTGCAGTAACGAGATTGAACTCAGGCGGTATTTGTACACTCACTTTCATAAAGTTATTGCAGTAACGAGATTGAACATAGGCGCTATTTGTACACTCACTCTCATATAGTTATTGCAGTGACAAGATTGAATTCAGCCTTTATTTGTACACTCACTCTCATCTAGTTATTGCAGTAACGAGATTGAACTCAGGCGCTATTTGTACAGTCACTCTCATATAGTTATTGCAGTAACGAGATTGAACTCAGGCGCTATTTGTACACTCACTCTCATAAAGTTATTGCAGTAACGAGATTGAACATAGGCGCTATTTGTACACTCACTCTCATATAGTTATTGCAGTTACAAGATTGAATTCAGCCACTATTTTACACTCACTCTCATATAGTTATTGCAGTTACAAGATTGAATTCAGCCACTATTTGTACACGCACTCTCATATAGTTATTGCAGTAACAAGTTTTAACTCAGTTACTATTGGTACACACAATCTCATATAGTTATTGCAGTAACGAGATTGAATTCAGCCACTATTTGTACACTCACTCTCATATAGTTATTGCAGTAACAAGTTTTAACTCAGTTACTATTGGTACACACAATCTCATATAGTTATTGCAGTAACGAGATTTAACTCATTTATTTAAATTGAACATTGCATAGAACATATTATTTACTCAACAATAAGTGAACAAAAATAATTTGTAATGTCTCTTCTGGTATTTTATTCATAACACTATTTTAAAAGTATATTGCAAGTCATTTCTCAGCAACAACTGACCTGAATGAAGCGAATCTTGATGATAAGAATCTTTTTTTGTAATAACACACTTTAATGTTTTGAAATTATATACCTGTTTACCTGCAGAACATTTTACAGCAGTATTCGTGTCTCGCTGTTTCTTGGCAGGATCAGGTTAGACTACTTTCTACATTCGGATCCCTTAATGTAATTTATAAGAACACAAACTAGAGTAAAGGTGACGTACTACACTTAGTAAAATGTTCAAAGTGAAGGGAACTTGAATCTAAGTTGTTCACCATTGTTTGACTATGGACTAAAAGGCTAGGTCAGTCATTGGTAACAATTCGGAGAACTTCATCAAAATCATTTGGTTTTCTTTTTGGTCATTGTTAACATGCTTGATTTATATTTGAGTTAATTTATCGTTGCCCATATGATCGACGTCCCCTAAAGAGTTGAGTAATGTTACATTTTGACAAAGCAAGATACAGAAAGCATTCTTATCAAATAGACACGGTTGTGTAAAAACGTGTTGAGCTTCTCATTGACATGACAATAAGTAGTGTTAGTAGTCTGTAAAGAAGCGCAACCCCTAATATTAAATGTCTTATGTTTTCATTCTTGAGCACGTATCTGCTCGAAAAATAAAGTCTTTAAATACAAGATAGTATTTAAAATGTGAGCACCATATTGGAAAGCAAATTAACAAAGCTTAATTAATACGGCTTTGTTGATTCATGATTTTGTTATACCTCTGACAATTAACGTGTCTGGATTAATCTCTTATCTCTTATGCATGTTTTGTCAACACTATGTGAATAAATTGCGTTATACCTAGTCATAAAACAAACAGCTTTACGATATATTTCACTGTCTTAATAGTGTGCCAAAAATAGACCCAGGTTTTATCAAGTCATATTTTGTCATCTATCATATTAACCAGGAGAGGATGACATTTTTCCTTGAGCAACGGTGTAAGGCAGGGGCGCATTTCTTGCCGCAGACGTTCATATTTGTTGAAAATAGATTTGGTTTCTTGTAATAAATACTATGTTTAGATAATTTTTCGGAATAACACAGACATATAACAAATAGAAGGAGTAATAATTAAAAGTATCACGGATAAGATTTTCATAAGAGTGAAATAATTAACTAATCTAATTAATATTGGTTAAATATATATTTTGAACAACAGTGACAAGATGCGTCCGAGAGGGGTTATTTTCATACTTTTGTTATATCTTTGGAATAAACTTCGGCTGACGGACGCAAATGCAATGCTGAAACCCACACATCGTGGTGTGATGTGGACTCGAGGAAACTATAATTCCGGCGGGTACAATTACATGGGAATAAATTGCGGAGGAATCGCTGTAAGTAATTGTAGTTTATCCTGTATGTCCAAGACAAAATTACAACCTTGGTTTATTAATTGACAGTAAAGTTATAACTGTTGACAGTTACCAAGAAGTATGACAGACAATGCTGAGAACATAGTGACTGTTCGGGAATCGTGTAAATTAGAAGCAACAAAGTGTTTTTCACTTCTAAGATGGATGTAAATGAAAATACATAGGAATTACTGCAGATTTAATTTATGATTAGGCCAGTCGCAATCTTCTACCATATTTATCTTTACTCAACGGGAGTAAAAGGGTTTCCCTCAATATTTAAGCAAAAAGGTTAGAAATGTTTTTTTTCTTCTCTCAAAATACAGATCAGTGCAAATTGATTTTTTTTCCTTAGGGTCACATTGACAACCAAAAAAAAACTTAAAATAGAGAAAATTTTCATTCTATAATCTTTTTTATATTATTTCAACCGAAATCCTATTTAATAGTGTCACACATAATTATTGTCTGCGCTCTGATCGTTATCAAATTAATATGTAGTCACATTTTGTTTGATAAAAATAAACTATATTTTCGAATGCAAGTAAATCAATAAATTCATTTTTACATTAGTAATGTAAGGATACTTTTTCGTGAAAAAAATGTGGACGTGCGTGAACAGGCTTGCAGCCTTAACGTCACATTGAAAAGTACGAATTTAAATATAAAACTCAAGTGTTCACTCGTAAAAGCTGACAGTTTACTTACAGTGTTATCACTTCCAACGGAAAAAAGCTTCTTTCCATTACGTGTTTGCACATCAGATGTAGCAATGTCGTGTCACTTACCACTGCACTAAAGCGGGTCGTATGTGTGTCACGATAAAGATACTAGTCATTCAGATATCTCAGATAACTGTAAGAAGAAAAAGTAGGTTTTCGTTCGATGTTCGTGACAAACGTCGTCAACTCTGTAATAAATACAAAGCCTGAAGCTAGAAACCTAAAAAGTCCACTTTATAATTTTAAACAACTGACGTCACAAAAAATATCTTTCCACTTCACAATGTTTGGAATCTAACTGGATATGTATTTATCACAAGACAAATGCTGTTTGTTATTAGCTCACCTGAGCACAACGTGCTCATGTGAGCTGTTGTGATCGCATGTTGTCCGGCGTCCGGCGTCGTGCGTTAGTGTGTTCGTATGTCAACATTATGATTCAAACGACATCTCCTCTAAAACCACTTGGCCAAAGTTAATTAAACTTGGCAGAGATGTTTCTTGCATGAAGCTCTAATGAAGTTATTCAACGAAATCAGTTCCATGCTGAACTCTGGTTTCTATGACGACCAAAGGAAAATATTTTAACAATCTTCTTGTCTAAAACCACAAGAGCTAGAGCTTAGAAATTTGGAATGGTAAAATCACCTACAGATCCTCTATCAAAGTTCTTCAAATTATGTCTCTGGGATCAAAATTAACCTCACCCTGTGGGTCACTTTTTTATATAGAGGCATGTATAGGGAAAACTTCAAAAATCTTCTTGTCTGAAACTACTACACTTTGGGATTTGATATTTGGCATACAGGTTCACCTAGAGCTCCTCTACAAAGATTGTCGAAATTATGTCCCTGGGTCATAAATGGCTCCACCCAGGAGTCTCTTGGTTTAATAAAGGCTTTTATATGGAAAACGTCGATAATCTTCTTTTATGAAGCCAGAAGGCCTAGTGCTTAGTTTTGCACGGAACATCATCTAGAAGTCTTCTACCAAGATTGTTCAAATGATGCTCTTGTAGTCAAAACTGACCCCACCCCAGGAGTCACTTGATTTTTGTAAAGACTTGCATAGACAAAAAAGTGCTTGACAGTAACCACCACAAGGCTTAGTGTTAAGATATTTGATGTGTAACATGGCCTAGTTGACTCAATTTATTTACTGACGTAATTTATTGACAGATATCTTAGATATTTGGTATATAGACACCTTGCATGAATTTTTGCCACGGCCAAGTCAAGGTCACTGAGGCTAAAAATAAATTTTTGCACTTTTGCCCGTAGTCTTCATTTATTGATCGATATCTGAGATGTTTAGTATTTAGATAACTTGCAATGCCTTCTACCCTTAGGTGGAGTTTGAGGTCACTGGATGAAGGTCACTGCGGCTAAAAATAGATTTTTCTACGTTTTTTCATAGGGCCTTTATGTATTGATTGATAAAATTTAAATATTTGGTACATAAACGCCTTGCATGAAACTTAAATTGGGGCGAAGTTCACCGAGGATAAAAATAGATTTATCTACTTTACCTTCAGTTAGAGCCTTCATTTATAGACCAATATCTGAATGTTCCTTGCATGGACCTCTACACTTAAGTGGGGTTTTAGATCACTGTGTTAAGGTCAAGGTCACCGCAGCTAATAAAATATTATTCTACTTTCTGTCATAGAGCCTTTATTTATTGACTGATATTTTAAATATTTGGTTTTGTATGCACCTACAGATCTTCAGTTAGAGAATGTAATACTTCTTCTGCCATTTGCGCAAGAACAAACGCACAGCCAATGTACTCAGGTGAGCGATCCAGGGCCATCATGGCCTTTATAACCATTACACATTTTTGTATGTTACACACTCGTAATATAACGGCTAACAAAACACTGCGCATTTACTTCTTGCTTCAAATTAATTAATTTTATCAATTCTCTTCTTTTAATTATCAATACATAGATATCATATTTTAAATGAAAGTCTTCTATGTTTAGTATTTCCGACATATTTTGACATTTTATTTGGATCTATTTTCTTGGCGGATGTTTTGTAACAGCTGTTAACAGTATAGTTCAAACAAATATATCTACGGTCATTTATAGTTGTTTGATTATGTGATAAAAATAATCTCACACTCGGTAACGTTTCATAAAAAAAACTTATTCACCTCGTCCAGAAATAATGTTAATAAGCTCGCCACAGTCTCGGTTAATAATATCTTCTTGAACTCCTTCAATAATAGTTTACATGAAATGGAAGCTCATGTCAGATCCTATATATGTACATTATCATAAATGTGTCTCCTATATATATTATGTTTTGACGTATTAAAAACGATTGATTTTTTTCTGAAAACTTACGAAGTACTATGTCCATATCGTATTTGCCGATAAAAATCCGTAAAAGTAACAAATTTTGGATACTTATGTCAGAACTAAGTATCTTAATATGTGAATAATTGGCTGAAACAGTCAATAGCACATTTCATTTCAAAGATTTATTATAAAACCAAAACCATTATATTAAACTGTGTAGAATACGTTTTCGAACCCCAATTTATCTAACACGCTAGAGGAATAGGTTCACATTTGTTTACTGCCAAGCGAGATGTGTATGTCTGCGAATGGGTTTGCCAGAAACACACATTTTTCTCATAATCCGTCCCGATGCCGTTTAGTACTGCAACATATTTGAGCAACAACATCTTAAGTCACCACAACCGACCAAATATATCCAGCATGTTCATCCTCTTTCTACTCCTTCTAATCATCATTGCTTTCTAGTTGTCATTTTTCATTATCTTTTATTATGATTAAAGAAGCTGCAAGTATCATTCATTAATCATGACTGATCCTATATATCCCAAGACTGTAGCTAAAAAAACACCCACTAAATTGTAAATGCGAAACCCCCTGATGGCGGACGGGTTGATGACGTAATTAGACACCTATTTGTCTCCCTGATTTACTTTCTGGCAAGCTAGTGCGTTACGGAAATCGTCGGATTGATTGCTGACATAAAAGACTCCTATTTATCTAGTTTACAGACAAGCTAGTGCGTTACGGACAGATATGTAATAATGATTATATATCTATTTATTTTTTATTTATTTATTTATTTATTTATTTATTCATTTATTTATTTATTTATGTCATCGGCATATAAGAATAAGAACAATTTAAATATATCAACCTCTACACCTTTTATGTCAGTATGCAAAAAGTATTTATTATTATCATCATCATCATCATCATCATCATCATCATAATTATTTTGTACCGCAAAAATGTCGGTAACAGTATTAATTATTTTTGCCTCTTTGAGCTTGTTACACTTTGATATAAGAATATTCCGTATTAAAAAAGGTGTTTCAGTAACTATTCTACCATTAAAACGACTTTATTATTCTCTTGGAGAATTCGGGAGCATAAAGTTTTGGAACTGTCACTCCGTCAGGCATTCCGTCATTCTTTCCGAAAACTTTAACATTGCCTAAAACTTCCTTATTAGTTTTACTTCATACTTAAACACAACACCCCTTTGGACAACAACCTCCAACTGACATGTATTTATATGACCTTGACCTTTAACAGTGAAATAAAAAAGCAATATAGCAAATTGCCGTCAGACAGATCTTTTCACACCTCTTTGAGTGATACTTGTTGCCCACGCTGAACGACCTTGGCGTCGAAAGGCAAATGCAAAAATGCTTAATATTGTCTGTAACTTTTTTTATTACTAAACATATGTAGTTCATGTTTTCACACAACAATCCTTCCAAATAACATACACGTATATTTCTTTTGACCTTGACCCCTAAATGACCTTGACCTTGAGGTTAGGTTGTCAGAAAAACAACCTCTTTTGAAGAATCTACAATTGTCTTCATCTGGTCTTAAGCTCAAAGATCAAAGTACAACTTAGGGAGCATTGTCATCTTTCAGTTACAGTTCTTGTTTTATAATGTTCTGGCATAGGTCAGAGCGTTTGTCGCATATGCAAGTTTTTCTCTAAAACATAAATTTAGTAGTTGCACAAGATCCTCATTTCACACTCAGTTTAACTTTCAATGTACTTTTTGTCACAAGCACTGTTATTTTTGTATTCATTAATTCACTTGACAAGTACTAATTGTTTCATAACGTGTGGAATTCGGGGCTTCTGATTTTATTACGTAACGGAAGGGTGCCCCGCAGTGTGTGTGTGTGTGTGTGTGTGTGTGTGTTCAGTATGTTTCAGAAGTAATATGGCTATATTATAAAAAGCGTTCGCATTTGGAGAGTTCTGAGCTTGTTTATGAAATTGAGATATGTTTTATCAAAAGCACAATTAATATATAGAATGTCAGTCTGCGACTTTCACAAATACTATATATACTTACATATTTACAATTGAAATGTAGATCAATACTATATACTTACATATTTACAACTGAAATTCAAGAAGAAGAAAATCATTTTAAAGATTGCAAGAATACAAGAAAATGAGGGACAGTATGATAAACTGATATTTCATTGTTTTCTACCTTCTAACATCATTTATAAACTCGTTTAGATGATTGTATGCAACTGTTATCGTCTGTTTGAATTCCTCTACTGTGACATGTGAGATTCGCTAAACCACACTCAGCTATCTTCTTGTTTTAGTTTTTATCATTTATCACATGAACATTATTTTATAACAACGTTTTCGGGCATGTTAAAGGAACTGTATCTTACAAAAGTGAAAAAAATCAGTGGCAACGGTTACACTCTTTAAATTTAAATTGCGTGTATATGTCATATGCTTATGAAAACCTGTTGGTTAACATCTACATTTGTATAAAACAAGAAAAATGTGACATTAAAATAGTCTACTTAACAGAATACAAAAAATATTTTCAATAATTTTTTCTTACTGATAACATAACCAATTAACTTGAGACAACATCCATTTCAACAAACTATCAAACCAAACTATCGCCTGAGTTCGAGTGTCTTCGTATGTTTACGTCTGATGAAAGCAAGTCTAGTATCTTGATTACACTTTTTATATATTCATTTTACAGTACTCTGTTTGAGACATGTCAGGCGTACAGTAACGACACCTTCCTATTGAAGACTTTGTTAGTTTAAGGGATTTGTTTAAGACACGTTAGGCATACAGTAACGACCGCTTAGTATAAAGATTTATAAGGAATTTGTTGGAGACACGTCAGGAGTACTGTAACGACCGCTTCATATCGAAGTATTATAAGGAATTTGTTGGAGACACGCCAGGAGTACTGTAACGACCGCTTCATATCGAAGATTTATAAGGAATTTGTTGGTTACACGTCAGGAGTACTGTAACGACCGCTTCATATCGAAGATTTATAAGGAATTTGTTGGAGACACGTCAGGAGTACTGTAACGACCGCTTCATATCGAAGATTTATAAGGAATTTGTTGGAGACACGTCAGGAGTACTGTAACGACCGCTTCATATCGAAGATTTATAAGGAATTTGTTGGTTACACGTCAGGAGTACTCTAACGACCGCTTCATATCGAAGATTTATAAGGAATTTGTTGGATACACGTCAGGAGTACTGTAACGACCGCTTCTTATCGAAGATTTATAATTTGTTGAATACACGTCAGGAGTACTGTAACGACCGCTTCATATCGAAGATTTATAAGGAATTAGTTTGAGACACGTCAGGAGTACTGTAACGACCGCTTCATATCGAAGATTTATAAGGAATTTGTTGGATACACGTCAGGAGTACTGTAACGACCGCTTCATATCGAAGATTTATAAGGAATTTGTTGGAGACACGTCAGGAGTACTGTAACGACCGCTTCATATCGAAGATTTATAAGGAATTTGTTGGTTACACGTCAGGAGTACTGTAACGACCGCTTCATATCGAAGATTTATAAGGAATTTGTTGGAGACACGTCAGGAGTACTGTAACAACCGCTTCATATCGAAGATTTATAAGGAATTTGTTGGATACACGTCAGGAGTACTGTAACGACCGCTTCATATCGAAGATTTATAATTTGTTGGATACACGTCAGGAGTACTGTAACGACCGCTTCATATCGAAGATTTATAAGGAATTTGTTGGTTACACGTCAGGAGTACTGTAACGACCGCTTCATATCGAAGATTTATAAGGAATTTGTTGGTTACACGTCAGGAGTACTGTAACGACCGCTTCATATCGAAGATTTATAAGGAATTTGTTGGTTACACGTCAGGCGTACTGTAACGACCGCTTCATATCGAAGATTTATAAGGAATTTGTTGGATACACGTCAGGCGTACTGTAACGACCGCTTCATATCGAAGATTAATAAGGAATTAGTTTGAGACACGTCAGGAGAACTGTAACGACCGCTTCATATCGAAGATTTATAAGGAATTTGTTGGATACACGTCAGGAGTACTGTAACGACCGCTTCATATCGAAGATTTATAAGGAATTTGTTGGATACACGTCAGGAGAACTGTAACGACCGCTTCATATCGAAGATTTATAAGGAATTTGTTGGAGACACGTCAGGAGTACTGTAACGACCGCTTCATATCGAAGATTTATAAGGAATTTGTTGGATACACGTCAGGAGTACTGTAACGACCGCTTCATATCGAAGATTTATAATTTGTTGGATACACGTCAGGAGTACTGTAACGACCGCTTCATATCGAAGATTTATAAGGAATTAGTTTGAGACACGTCAGGAGTACTGTAACGACCGCTTCATATCGAAGATTAATAAGGAATTTGTTGGAGACACGTCAGGAGTACTGTAACGACCGCTTCATATCGAAGATTTATAAGGAATTTGTTGGATACACGTCAGGCGTACTGTAACGATCGCTTTATATTGAAGATTTATAATTTGTTGGATACACGTCAGGAGTACTGTAACGACCGCTTCATATCGAAGATTTATAAGGAATTTGTTGGATACACGTCAGGAGTACTGTAACGATCGCTTCATATCTAAGATTTATAAGGAATTTGTTGGATACACGTCAGGAGTACTGTAACGACCGCTTCATATCGAAGATTTATAAGGAATTTGTTGGTTACACGTCAGGAGTACTGTAACGACCGCTTCATATCGAAGATTTATAAGGAATTTGTTGGAGACACGTCAGGAGTACTGTAACAACCGCTTCATATCGAAGATTTATAAGGAATTTGTTGGATACACGTCAGGAGTACTGTAACGACCGCTTCATATCGAAGATTTATAATTTGTTGGATACACGTCAGGAGTACTGTAACGACCGCTTCATATCGAAGATTTATAAGGAATTTGTTGGTTACACGTCAGGAGTACTGTAACGACCGCTTCATATCGAAGATTTATAAGGAATTTGTTGGTTACACGTCAGGAGTACTGTAACGACCGCTTCCTATTGAAGACTTATAAATAATTTGTTTTAGGCACGTCAGGCGTACTTTAATGACAGCTTTGTATTAAGATTTATAAGGGATTTGTTTGAGATACGTCTTTCTCCATAACCAGAGTAGGCTATGACCTCAAAAATAGTGTACAAATATATTATTAAAACATTCATCCATCAACACACAAATCTGTGAGGAGAGAAATTTCTCATAACAGAAGTCGTCAATTTTCTAATTTGCATGATTCTGATAAATACACTGTTGTAACAAAGGCGGCAGGGTTCAGATAAATACACAGCTGCAACAAAGGCGGTGTGGTGTAGATAAATACATTGCTGCCAAAAAAGTGGCATGGTTCAGATTAATACACCACTGCAACAACGGCGGCATATTTCAGATTAATGCACGGCAGAAATATAGGCAGCATGGTTTGAATTAATACACCACTGCAGCAATAAAGGCGGAACGGTTCAAATGGATACACCTCTGCAACAAAGACAGCATGATTCAGATAATTACACTTCTGCAACAAAGACGGCATGGTTCAGATAATAACTCCTTTGCAACAAGGACGGCATGGTTCAAATAATTTCACTGCTGCACAAAGGCGACATGATTCAGATAATTACACTTATGCAACAAAGACGGCACGATTCAGATAATTACACTTCTGCAACAAAGACGGCATGGTTCAGATAATTACACTTCTGCAACAAAGACGGCATGGTTCAGATAATTACACCTCTGCAACAAAGACGGCATGGTTCAGATAATTACACTTCTGCAACAAAGACGGCATGGTTCAGATAATTACACTTCTGCAACAAAGACGGCATGGTTCAGATAATTACACTGCTGCACAAAGGCCAAATGATTCAGGTTATGCACCACAGCAACGAAGGCAGCACGCTTCAGAAAAATGTATTTAAGACCTCTGAAGGTAACCCTGTGGCTATTAGTGTTTTCCCTATTTGTTAACTGCGTTATTCTTTCTTTCTGTCATTGCTAAGCGCAGGCTTAAAACATTATATTATACGGTTGATTTGAGAGGACTTCAGTAGAAACAAGTATTATATTCAAGTAATTTTAATGTCAGATATCGAATAAGATATATATTCATGATATACACGAGTCGTTTCATCTAAAAACAAGGTCAGTTTTCATACATAATGCAGTCTGACCAAGGAATACTTATTGTCAAATACAGTTGTCATAAATTGTCACTCAACAAACAGTTTTACCTAAAATATGCTTATATACATTCATACATTACAAACACAAGAATTCAACGTTATCTGAACGTGACGTGCAAAAACTATCAACTTATTCATTGAAGTGATCTTTGCTTTTGACATTCTTTTGTATAACAAGGTTGAAAATAGACAAAAGTAACTTACTAACAAGTGGTCCCTCTCATGTTGCGGTGTGTAAATTAATTTTGTCATCAAACAGAATGTAAAACTGCATGTGATAGCCTACATTCTGTGTAGATACAACTTTTGATGCACTACAGTCTACGACTGCCTTCATGTGGTATTCTACATTATTGTATAGATACAACTGTTGATGCATTACAGACCACGACTGCTTACATGTGGTATTCCACATTAACGTATATATACAACTGTTGATGCACTACAGACCATGACTACCTTCATGTGGTATTCTACATTAACGTATAGATACAACTATTGATGCACTACAGACCACGACTGCCTGCATGTGAAAGTCTACATTCCGTTAAGATACAGCTGCTGATGTACTACATATCACGAGTGCCTGCATGTGATAGTCTACATTCCGTTAAGATACAGCTGCTGATGCAGTACATATCACGACTGCCTGCATGTGAAAGTCTACATTCTGTTAAGATACAGCTGCTGATGCACTACAGACTACGACTGCCTGCATGTGATAGTATATATTCTGTTAAGATACAGCTGCTGATGCACTACATATCAAGACTGCCTGCATGTGATAGTCTACATTCTGTTAAGATACAGCTCCTGATGCACTACATATCAAGACTGCCTGCATGTGACAGTCTACATTCTGTTAAGATACAGCTGCTGATGCACTACATATCATGACTGCCTGCATGTGACAGTCTACATTCTGTTAAGATACAGCTGCTGATGCACTACAGACTACGACTGCCTGCATGTGATAGTCTATATTCTGTTAAGATACAGCTGCTGATGCACTACATATCAAGACTGCCTGCATGTGATAGTCTACATTCTGTTAAGATACAGCTCCTGATGCACTACATATCAAGACTGCCTGCATGTGATAGTCTACATTCTGTTAAGATAAAGCTGCTGATGCACTACATATCAAGACTGCCTGCATGTGATAGTCTACATTTTGTTAAGATAAAGCTGCTGATGCACTACATATTACGACTGCCTGCATGTGATAGTCTACATTCTGTTAAGATAAAGCTGCTGATATACTACATATTACGACTGCCTGCATGTGATAGTCCACATTCTGTTAAGATACAGCTGCTGATGCACTACATATTACGACTGCCTGCATGTGATAGTCTACATTCTGTTAAGATAAAGCTGCTGATGCACTACATATTACGACTGCCTGCATGTGATAGTCTACATTCTGTTAAGATAAAGCTGCTGATATACTACATATTACGACTGCCTGCATGTGATAGTCTACATTCTGTTAAGATAAAGCTGCTGATGCACTACAGACTACGACTGCCTGCATGTAAAAGTCTACATTCTGTTAAGATACAGCTGCTGATGCACTACAGACTATGACTGCCTGCATGTAAAAGTCTACATTCTGTTAAGATACAGCTGCTGATGCACTACAGACTATGACTGCCTGCATTTGATAGTCTACATTCTGTTAAGATACAGCTCCTGATGCAGTACATATCACGACTGCCTGCATGTGATAGTCTACATTCTGTTAAGATACAGCTTCTGATGCAGTACATATCATGACTGCCTGCATGTGACAGTCTACATTTTGTTAAGATACAGCTGCTGATGCACTACAGACTACGACTGCCTGCATGTGATAGTCTACATTCTGTTAAGATACAGCTCCTGATGCAGTACATATCATGACTGCCTGAATGTGATAGTCTACATTCTGTTAAGATACAGCTGCTGATGCACTACATATCAAGACTACCTCCATCTGATAGTCTACATTATGTTAAGATACAGCTGCTGATGCACTACATATCAAGACTGCCTGCATGTGATAGTCTACATTCTGTTATGATACAGCTGCTGATGTACTACATATCACGACTGCCTGCATGTGACAGTGTACATGCTGTTATGATACAGCTCCTGATGCACTACATATCATGACTGCCTGCATGTGACAGTGTACATTCTGTTAAGATACAGCTGCTGATGCACTACATATCATGACTGTCTGCATGTGACAGTGTACATTCTGTTAAGATACAGCTGCTGATGCACTACATATCACGACTGTCTGCATGTGACAGTCTACATTCTGTTAAGATACAGCTGCTGATGCACTACATATCACGACTGTCTGCATGTGATAGTCTACATTCTGTTAAGATACAGCTGCTGATGCACTACATATCACGACTGTCTGCATGTGACAGTGTACATTATGTTAAGATACAGCTGCTGATGCACTACATATCATGACTGTCTGCATGTGACAGTGTACATTATGTTAAGATACAGCTGCTGATGCACTACATATCATGACTGCCTGCATGTGACAGTCTACATTCTTTTAAGATACAGCTGCTGATGCACTACATATCATGACTGCCTGCATGTGACAGTGTACATTCTGTTAAGATACAGCTGCTGATGCACTACATATCATGACTGCCTGCATGTGATAGTGTACATTCTGTTAAGATACAGCTGCTGATGCACTACATATCATGACTGCCTGCATGTGATAGTGTACATTCTGTTAAGATACAGCTGCTGATGCACTACATATCATGACTGCCTGCATGTGATAGTCTACATTCTGTTAAGATAAAGCTGCTGATGCACTACATATCATGACTGTCTGCATGTGACAGTGTACATTCTGTTAAGATACAGCTGCTGATGCACTACATATCATGACTGCCTGCATGTGATAGTCTACATTCTGTTAAGATACAGCTGCTGATGCACTACATATCACGACTGCCTGCATGTGACAGTCTACATTCTGTTAAGATACAGCTGCTGATGCACTACATATCACGACTGTCTGCATGTGACAGTCTACATTCTGTTAAGATACAGCTGCTGATGCACTACATATCACGACTGTCTGCATGTGACAGTCTACATTCTGTTAAGATACAGCTGCTGATGCACTACATATCACGACTGTCTGCATGTGACAGTGTACATTCTGTTAAGATACAGCTGCTGATGCACTACATATCACGACTGTCTGCATGTGACAGTGTACATTCTGTTAAGATACAGCTGCTGATGCACTACATATCACGACTGTCTGCATGTGGCAGTGTACATTCTGTTAAGATACAGCTGCTGATGCACTACATATCACGACTGTCTGCATGTGACAGTGTACATTCTGTTAAGATACAGCTGCTGATACCCTTATTATCACGACCGGTTATATATGATACTGTTGAGCTTTATATATTCTTTTTGATTTTCTATTTTATGGTTTAGTCTGTATTGACTTCGGTTTGAAAACATATTTTTATCATTTTTACCTGGCACCATTTAAATTTCAAGTTATTTTTCAAACGACATTTTCCTGTATTCAAAAAAAATATGTTAATGGTGCAAATGTTTGTGTTTGGAGGCTTTTGGGACAGTTTATATGTTAAATCTTTCTATAATTATGCACTATTTACATACTAGGACATAATTAAGACTTTTATACTCAGTCAGTGTCATAAACGACCGCATGATTTACCTGCTGTCTGTTACATTTAACAAAACGCAACTTGAATTTTTTAAACCGTCGTCTATTTCGTCTAGTTTGCCATTAAATCAATTCAGATGAATGAGAAGTAAATAAATTCCACTTGTCACATATTCTTCTTACGATTTCATACAACTTTTGATCATGATACATGTCACCTTTCTTCAACAGACTGCTTCTGACGTATCAACTTGCTCGTCACGATTCTGAACTTCTGTTTGTCACGTTTCTTGTACTTACCGCTTCTGACGTATCAACTACTGTTTGTCACGTTTCTTGTACTTACTGCTTCTGACGTATCAACTACTGTTTGTCACGTTTCTTGTACTTGCTGCTTCTGACGTATCAACTACTGGTTGTCACGTTTCTTGCACTTGCTGCTTCTGACGTATCAACTACTGTTTGTCACGTTTCTTGTGCTAACTGCTTCTGACGTATCAACTACTGGTTGTCACGTTTCTTGTACTAACTGCTTCTGACGTATCAACTACTGTTTGTCACGTTTATTGTACTTACTGCTTCTGACGTATCAACTACTGTTTGTCACGTTTCTTGTACTTACTGCTTCTGACGTATCAACTACTGTTTGTCACGTTTCTTGTTCTAACTGCTTCTGACGTATCAACTACTGTTTGTCACGTTTCTTGTACTTACTGCTTCTGACGTATCAACTACTGGTTGTCACGTTTCTTGTACTAACTGCTTCTGACGTATCAACTACTGGTTGTCACGTTTCTTGTACTTGCTGCTTCTGACGTATCAACTACTGTTTGTCACGTTTCTTGTACTAACTGCTTCTGACGTATCAACGACTGTTTGTCACTTTTCTTGTACTAACTGCTTCTGACGTATCAACTACTGGTTCTCACGTTTCTTGTACTAACTGCTTCTGACGTATCAACTACTGTTTGTCACGTTTCTTGTACTAACTGCTTCTGACGTATCAACTACTGTTTGTCACATTTCTTGTACTAACTGCTTCTGACGTATCAACTACTGGTTGTCACGTTTCTTGTACTTGCTGCTTCTGACGTATCAACTACTGTTTGTCACGTTTCTTGTGCTAACTGCTTCTGACGTATCAACTACTGTTTGTCACGTTTCTTGTGCTAACTGCTGCTGACGTATCAACTACTGTTGTCACGTTTCTTGTCCTTCCCGCTTCTGACGTATCAACATCTGTCTGTAACGTTTCTTGTACAAACTGTTTCTGACGTATCAACATCTGTCTGTAACGTTTCTTGAACTAACTGCTTCTTACGTATCAACTACTGTTTGTCACGTTTCTTATGTTAACTGCTTCTGACGTATCAACTACTGTTTGTCACGTTTCTTGTACTTACTGCTTCTGACGTATCAACTACTGTTTGTCACGTTTCTTGTACTAACTGCTTCTGACGTATCAACTACTGGTTGTCACGTTTCTTGCACTTGCTGCTTCTGACGTATCAACTACTGTTTGTCACGTTTTTTGTCCTTCCCGCTTCTGACGTATCAACATCTGTCTGTAACGTTTCTTGTACTAACTGTTTCTGACTTATCAACATCTGTCTGTAACGTTTCTTGAACTAACTGCTTCTTACGTATCAACTACTGTTTGTCACGTTTCTTGTGTTAACTGCTTCTGACGTATCAACTACTGTTGTCACGGTTTTTTTTACTTCCCGCTTCTGACGTATCAACTTCTGTTTGTCACGTTTCTAGAAATAACTGCCTCTGACATTTCACTTTCTTTGTCACGTTACTCATAATAACTGTTTCTGACGTATGTGTTTGTCACGTTACTCGAACATACAGCTTCTGGTGTTTTTGTTTGTCACAGTTCTCATACTAACAGTTTCTGACGTATTTGTTCTGGCACGTTACTTGTACTTACTGTTTCTGACGTATCAACTACTTCTTGTCATTTTACTAAAAACTGATTTCAATGACAGTGATTTGACTTCGCACTCTACTTCTATTTTCTCGATCCTGATATCTGTTGACAAGATCAAACAGACAAAAAAGACAAAATCAAGCGTCTGTATTAATTTTATCTAACTTTAATGGTTACTTAAAGCATAGTCATTTTAATCTGAAACGATTTCCACCATTGAGTTTTCCATGTACATGAAAACTGCTTCTTCACATCGGATAGACGATCACAAACTCCAAAGATAAAAAACGACTCACATATTTTGTAAATAAAAACCACTAATATAGGGAAAGATTAATTGTCGATACTTATCCTGCACCAGGCCATAGCCTAATTGAATTATGAATTATAAAGTACGGTGGCACAGAGGTGACATGCACAACTTTTTTTAATTGCATTGTTCTTTTTTTATTCTCGTTCCCACGATATACTAACTCGAGGGAACGACTTAGTATCTCGTGGGAACGAGTTACTATGTCGTGGGAACGAGATAATAAAAGAGCAGTGCAATTTATAAAAGTACTGCATTTGAAAAAATAATAATGTAATAAAAAATAGAATCGTGTTATAAAAAAAGAACAGTGCATGTTAGTTATGTCGAGGGAACGACTTACTAACTCGTGGGAACGAGTTAGCTATGTCGTGGGAACGACTTATTATCTCGTTCCCACGAGATAACTATCTCTTTCCCACGACATAGCTAACTCGTTCCCACGACATAACTATCTCGTTCACACGAGTTAGTTATCCAATCAACTGTCGCGTTACTGACAATATGAGAGTCCTGCATGAAAATATCTAACTATGTTACTGTCTCTGTCGGCCATGATGCTTACATACACATCTATTATGAAACAAATAAATTGATTGGCTGACTAACTCGTGGGAACGAGATAGTTATGTTGTGGGAAGGAGTTAGCTTTGTCGTGGGAGCGAGATAGCTATCTCGTGGGAACGATATATTAAGTCGTTCCCACGACATAGTCAACTAGATCCCACGAGTTAGTAAGTCGTTCCCTCGACATAGCTAACATGCAATGTTCTTTTTTATAACATGGTTCTTTTTTTTTTGCGCTACTCTTTTTTTCAAATTCAATATTTTTTTTTTAAATTGCACTGCTCTTTTTTATCTCGTTCCCACGACTTAGTAACTCGTTCCCACGAGATACTTAGTCGTTCCCTCGAGTTAGTATCTCGTGGGAACGAGATAAAAAAAGAAGTGCAAATTAAAAAAAAAGTTGTGCATGTCACCTCTATGCCACCGTAGTATTGGGTTTGAAAAATGCTTATACATTTATAAACTATTCACAGTTAATACGAATTGCTAACCTACAATTTTCGTTAGTACATGCATTTTGGCCTGATCCTAGGAAATGAGTCATACTAGCAGTATGCTCACTTCATAAAGTTCTACAAACAAGCGGCTCTACATATCAAAATGTCTGTGGGGCAGTTTTCTTATATAACTTACGTACGCATGTGAAGAACTATATCCATAAAACAAAAGGTTCATAAAAAAAAAATAAGCACTTATTTCGATCATCGAAATAATTTATTGTCAGGACAATTTTCATTTCTGCCTTAGAGGAATTATAGAAAAACGTCAGTTAGCTGTAAATAAATGACAATGGAATACGGAACGTAAACACAGATGATTAATGATCTGCCTTAAACAACATATTACAGTTTGCATACAAAATCAAAACTGACTCTGACTTAACTTTACACAGTCTGGAATAAATTTAATTTTTATCTTATATTGCAGCAAATGTAACTTGGTTTTCCCAGTTGACAAAGGCCTTTTGAAATAAAATTAGAGAGAAAAAAAATAAGTTCATCTACGTTAAGTAACTTCTGTCGTCAATGTAATAGTTATTTTATAATTAGCTAAAATCATCACAACATATGAGTTATTAATGCAATTCTTAATTACACCCAATTGTTGCTGTCTGAAATTCAAAGTATTCGTATGCTGTTAAATTTCAGAAAGAAGTCACGAAATTTACATTATGTACTTGTCAAGCGGAACTTGAGAAATTCTTGAAAATACCACAACATTTTGTCTTCTAAATGGGGTTACTGTCGCTGACGTGTGACTACTGTCTTTTGTTTGCAAATACCGTTTTCTTTTTCTTTTTTGTGTATAAGTTGAGGACTGTTGTAAAACAATGCAAACGTCAATCTTAACGTGAGATCACAGCAATCTGTTCTATTTATAGCTTGTAAAATATGACTGTCTTCTTGTTCACAATATTCCACCACCTAGAGTAAACAAACATTGTATTGTAAACAATTCTCATATAAAACATAATGTCTAGTAGTTAATATTCTATAACTATAAAAAGTGAGTTATATACTCCACTAACTGTGGTGATGTTTCCTGTATTTGAAGAATGCTCTTTGTTTAAACCATTTTTGGCCAAAACCTGATGTATTTCATCTTTGTGAGTAAACCAGATATAACAGTTTTTTACTGAATTATTGAGCATTTTACTTTATTTTTTTGACATTAATGTTAAACATGCCTTATATTTAAAATAATTGTCTCACATGAACCATTGTTAAGTGTTGACGTAATATAAATATATGATCAATATGTTAAATTTTGAGCATTTCTTACGTTTAAACATGTCATGTTAGGATCATTAAAATCAAGCACATAAAACTATCACCAGAACAAATCCATTCTTCCTGTAAACGTGAATACGACTTGCAGCTAAAACAGTATAAATCAACACGAATGAATGGAAACTTTTCCATCAGACTTGTAGATGACAAAATGGTTTTTTATATATCACCTGGATGCTTCAAGGGAAAATTATATTGTGCAAATTATATTAATAAAACACTTGTAAAATGAAAATGAAATGAATGACGTTGCAATATTGGAAAGCAAATAATAAAACCGTTATGCTTTTATTTTTATGTCACATCGATTGAAACATATCCATAAATTAACCTTTGATATAATATGACATTAATTTAATTATGAAATAATGATGGACGACCAAATTTGGATATAACTGTCGGTAATATTCAGCTTTGTGAAGTAAAGGCAAAGTTTTATAAGCAAAATTAACTTGGTGTATTATATATGTGATCATATATATGTGTGCAGTTATAGTCGGAGTTGTTTTTGTGACATTAGTGTCACACTAAAGACACAAGTTCCACATTTTTATCTTCAACTTCAACTTATTACTGCAAAAAGTCGGCGAGTCACTATTTTCTTTCGAAAAACATGTATTTCTATGTTCTGTATACAATGTTCCTAAAAATTCAACAGTAATTAATCAAAATGACATGACTTTTTTGAACGAGTTGAAACTCGAATCGAAAAATATAAATCTGCTGGTAAAATAATGTTAAATGGAGATTTTAATAGTTGAACAGCTTTAGAACCTGATTTTATTATGTATGACAATTTTATTGATAACTTACAACCTCAAAAATTTGATGGTATCATCCAAAATAGAAAAAAGACAAAGATATTATAATAGACGCTTATGGTAGAAAACTTTTGATTTTGTGTAAATCTACAGGGCTTGTTATAGCAAACGGAAGACTGAACAATGGCGATTTTACGTTCAAAAATATCAATGGATTTAGTACGGTTGATTATTTCATTTTAAACTACAATGATTTTAAGTTTATAAAAGAATTCACGATTCTAGATCCAAACGAGTTTTCTGACCATTCTCCCGTTAAATTTTGTATTCACCAAAAACAAATGCTTTCTCAGTCACGTGACAATAACAAAAACAGCTAAACTCTTTACTTAAATGGGACAACTCCGCGGCCCCCGTTTTCATAGCAAGATCAATAGATCATCAAACACTCTTGATGACTACCTCAAGTATTGACGACAACTCAGTTGATCAGTCCGTGCAAAAAATTACCGAATTCATGCAACACCATGCCTTTACCGTTTTTGGTGAACGCAAATCAGATTATTCACGAAGTAACAATGCTAATCGTCTCTTTAAAAATAAAAGGTTCAACGCAGAATTAGGTGAATTACGAAATGAATTTAATAAAGCACGTAACAGATTTCTTCGAAATCGAACGATCGAAAACAAAAATGAATTCTTAATTCATAAGTCGACGTACAACAAAGCAAAAAGAAAAAACTAAAATGAAATTCCGCAAATCAGAATTCATACGCTTAACTCGGCTCGCCCAAAACAAACCAAGAAAGTTTTGGCAAAATGTTAAACAACAATATAAGTCTCGTTCTCCTACATCAGAGTTCTCACTATTGAAGATATATTTGAGCATTTCAACGAACGTTGTGGTAAAGCACCGCAAATAGATAATCCGGAACCGGAAGTTCGCGAATTATATGAATTAGATACACAATTCGCTGAACTTGAATAACGACAAGCAGTCTCTTCTCAAAATAACAATTAAAGCCCTGGCATTGACTTACTAACCGCAGAAACGATCAAAAGTCCATATGATATTATATCTCCGTTTCTTTTAAATTTGTAACAATATTGTAATTACGACAGGTATTTATCCTCAGTCATGGGGCAAGGGTATAATAACTTCAGTTTTATCGTGAGGAAATCCAGATGATACTAAAAATCATCGTGGCATTACTCTCACAAATATAATAAGTATTTTTGTTCCTTTTGGATTGTGTCTGTGCAGGATGCAAAAATGGACAAAGTTCTTTGATTTAAGGTTTTCCTTTTTACTTTTTTCAACTACACAGGTATAATCCTGTTCTTAACAACAGCAGATATGGAAATCCACAATGATATAGTTTCTAACACAATTTAGCAGTAGGATTTCCTATAATTAAACTTGTAACGTCTTAAAGATGTTAACACTCTGGATGTCCAGTCATATATCTATATCTCTATCTATTTTCAACATAAAATCTAAATACTTATATAGGAATCTCTTAATTCTCAAGTAAACACTCAAATGGCTTTCTTTGATTGGTCTGCATATGACAGCTTGGCTGCATATTGCTTTTCACTTAGATAAGTAAAAGGTCACATTTTAACATATTGGGTAAGTAATCAACTTTCAAAATACAACAAAGGCTTAAGAAGACAAACAAACCTTAATTTGAGCAGAAGGTGCTAATGTAAATCCATATGGCTAAAACAACACTTTGGCAAAAATATGTCTGGCTTGTATACCAGAGAAATAATTAAGTAAAATAATCATAATTTTATGAGTTTTTGTTTCAAAGTACAAATTTGAAACATAAGAATAACCCTTATTAAAATACAATTCTGTTGATACCAGATTTGGCTATATAGGTGTGAAACCACCAAATAGATTCCTTCTTTATTCTATATAAAATTCATAAAGTTCACAGGGCTGTAAAACATAGCAAAACCATTTTTAAATAGTTTTAACTTACATATTCTTGTAGATCTATATCTGTACTCATGAAAAATAGCAAGAAAAGGGGGGGGCTGTGTTTCAAACAAGAAAGATATTTCTGCTCATGTGAACTTACCCATCAAATTATCAAAAAATCTGAGCTGATTTTCAGATTGGGGTATGTGAAACAATTTCACATTGTGAATTCTATTCTGAATGCATATGAGCATAAAATTGCTACTACACTATCAGAAATAGTCAAACAAAATGATTCCAGCAAAAAAAAAAACACAGATTAGGGCAAAAATGTTAAAAATAGCCAAGAAAACTGAGAACTATTTCTAGCCGCCATTATTACCATTTTTTGAGCTCCAGTAGACTGAATTGGCGGTTTCATACCGAAAAGGTAAAATTAAATTATTTCCCTTTTTTAAAAGTGTTCATTCATAATTAAAGTTAAATAAATTCATTTAAATTTGCATAACGATGTATTATGTAATATTTTGAGAAAAATATGCATCATAATAATATAAACACAAAACAAACATATGCCTAACTGACAGGGCGTTAAAGAAACACTCACAAATACGTCAATCCATCACGCCGCTTTACTAAAGGTGATATGTAATACGTAAGCAGTTATTGATGACTTGACCAACGTCGTTATTTTTGTAAAGTCATAAAATTAATTACTATGCATTTATACCTAGTATAATTTGGGTATGACAAAGCTGTCAGTAGAAATGTAAGTAATTAGTTAAATGACATGGTGACTTTTTACTCGCCATTAATAACGGCTTTGAACCAATGACAAAGTAATATAGATTAATGAAAATAGATAAACGATTGTTTGAATTACACGAATGGTGTCACAAACCGGGAAATATTGTAACTATTAGTAATTTAAGTATAGCATTTCATACGCATATAATCTTTATACAAACTGATGCCTTTTGAAACATTTTTTTCATGATAGAAAACATATGTTCAAGTTCCTACAAGGTGACAACTTGGAAAGAAAGATTTCTTCTGTTGTTGGTGGTATAATTGCATGACATCAGGTCTAAAACCAAACATCCTTCATTGTCGCTGCTGTTCACTTACATAAACTGGTATGTCATTTAATATAACAACTCTAAAATTTTAGAGATTTCATCCTACGATAATTTTCTGCCAAACATACACTAGACAGATATCAAGACGACAGTAAATCTATTAGAAAAATGTAGATAAAAACGCTGCTTACACAGAAAGTATGTTTGAACCATTTTCTAAAAAATATTTGCAATGTCAATGATCAAAAATATAGCTTAAAATAGGCAAGGATTACATGAATCAATGGTTATTTTAGTGTCTCTTTCCGGGTTGTACTATTTAACTTCTGATTCAACGCACGGTGCAAAGCCCTTAAAAACATCACCACTGAAAATGTGAATGAATCTGGACTGAGTTCAGGAATACTATTTTTACCGTGATACACAATGTGTATCTTAGGTCGCTATAGGTCGCAGGGTCGCTAGGCCGCTAACAACCTAAGATTATATTCTCACGAAAAATCTTCTTTCTTTAAATTTGCATAAAGTGCACCCTAACACCGTTTTGTTTTTGTTGTTTATTGACACAAGCTTCAAATACATTTTTTTGACTGCTATACTACGGAATACCGTTAGGGCCATTGTGGTTAGACGTTATAATCCAGAGGGCGATAATGCGATAGTGCGATAATGCGATAGCGACAGTGCGATAACGCGATAATGCGATGACGACAATGCGATAATGCGATGACGACAATGCGATAATGCGATAGTGCGATGGCGACAATGCGATAATGCGATAGTGCGATGGCGACAATGCGATGATGCGATTTATGTTTGAAGCAGCTACAGTCATAAACTGCCCGATTAATAGTTCAACAGAGTAAGCTTCCTTTGTCTTATAGGTTAAAGCATACTAAAACGTCTTTGTCAATGTAAATTTCTACCGCAAAGCAGTAGGTAAATGGTCATAATTTGACAATAAAATCTACCGTGATATGCATTTCCTACACATTCATTATAGTATATACGGTGCTGTCACATCAGAAACTGCTCATCGGCAGACGGAATCATTTAATCAAAGAGGTAACTTTCAGCAACTTGACGTGGTAAGCTTGGCTTTGACTGGAGATGTAATTTGGTGGACGCGAAAATTAGTCAGGGGCGTAGTATAAGTAAACAGTCCCTATTAACGATTATCATTCATTCAATACATAACGACAAGATTACAACATAACATTTTAGTTTGATGAGTACCTATTCTGATGATCAACTCGTTCAGACAACAGGTTGACAGTTTCAGATAAAAACGGGATTTATTACAGATCAAGAACAAACGCGCTTTATATTAACCGATGTTTGACAATATAAAAACATTGCTATGTTATAGATGTATGTCTCATTAAATACAGTATATCGTATCTTACGCATTGATCAAATAAAAATGACAAGTTGGTTTCTGTTCCGCAGCAATATGAAATTTGTTCATGCCAAGTTGGTTTCTGTTCCGCAGCAATATGCAATTTGTTCATGACAAGTTGGTTTATGTTCTGCAGCAATATGAAATTTGTTCATGACACGTTGTTTTCTATTCTGCAGCAATATGCAATTTGTTCATGACAAGTTAGTTTCTGTTCTGCAGCAATATGCAATTTGTTCATGCCAAGGTGGTTTCTGTTCCGCAGCAATATGCAATTTGTTCATGACAAGTTGGTTTCTGTTCCGCAGCAATATGCATTGTTCATGACAAGTTGGTTTCTGTTCTGCAGCAATATGCAATTTGTTCATGACAAGGTGGTTTTCTGTTCTGCAGCAATATGCAATTTGTTCATGCCAAGGTGGTTTCTGTTCCGCAGCAATGTGCAATTTGTTCATGACAAGTTGGTTTCTGTTCCGCAGCAATATGCAATTTGTTCATGACAAGTTGGTTTCTGTTCCGCAACAATATGCAATTTGTTCATGACAAGTTGGTTTCTGTTCTGCAGCAATACGCAATTTGTTCATGCCAAGTTGGTTTCTGTTCTGCAGCAATATGTAATTTGTTCATGACAAGTTGGTTCTGTTCTGCAGCAATATGCAATTTGTTCATGACAAGGTGGTTTCTTTTCTGCAGCAATATGCAATTTGTTCATGCCAAGTTGGTTTCTGTTCCGCAGCAATATGCAGTTTGTTCATGACAAGTTGGTTTCTGTTCCGCAGCAATATGCAATTTGTTCATGACAAGTTGGTTTCTGTTCTGCAGCAATATGCAATTTGTTCATGACAAGTTGGTTTCTGTTCCGCAGCAATATGCATTGTTCATGACAAGTTGGTTTCTGTTCTGCAGCAATACGTAATTTGTTCATGCCAAGTTAGTTTCTGTTCTGCAGCAATATGCAATTTGTTCATGACAAGTTGGTTTCTGTTCTGCAGCAATATGCAATTTGTTCATGACAAGTTGGTTTCTGTTCCGCAGCAATATGCAATTTGTTCAAAACAAGTTGGTTTCTGTTCTTCAGCAATATGCAATTTGTTCATGCCAAGTTGGTTTCTGTTTTGCAGCAAAATGCAACTTGCTCATGCCAAGTTTGTTTCTGTTCTGCAGCAAAATGCAATTTGTTCCTGCCAAGTTTGTTTCTGTTCTGCAGCAATATACAATTTGTTCATGACAAGTTGGTTTCTGTTCTGCAGCAATATGCAGTTTGTTCATGCCAAGTTGGTTTCTGTTCTGCAGCAATATGCAATTTGTTCATGACAAGTTGGTTTCTGTTCTGCAGCAAAATGCAACTTGTTCATGCCAAGTTGGTTTCGATTCTGCAGCAAAATGCAATTTGTTCATGCCAAGTTTGTTTCTGTTCTGCAGCAATATGCAATTTGTTCATGCCAAGTTGGTTTCTGTTCTGCAGCAATATGAAATTCGTTCATGCCAAGTTGGTTTCTGTTTTGCAGCAATATGCAATTTGTTCATGCCAAGTTGGTTTCTATTCCGCAGCAATATGCAATTTGTTCATGACAAGTTGGTTTCTGTTCTGCAGCAATATGCAATTTGTTCATGACAAGTTAGTTTCTGTTCTGCAGCAATATGCAGTTTGTCCATGCAAGTTTTGATAATTTAAAATGTTTTATTCCTTTTTCAATAAATGTGGTATTTTCATGCCACTCCGTGCAAAGTTGTAACGATAATGCACAGTAATGGGAAAGACATGTTAGGGAAAATTGTGTTGATTTCAATGCATGTTGCTGATTACAATTAATTTATTTAAGTAAATACCAGGGATTGTCCCTGGGCAGTGATGAATACATAATTAATCAAATGCAAATCATTTTAATGTTTTGTAATAATACATACAGTACAATTGCCTTAGTTGGCTTACAATTGAAAGAGCTCAACCTATAGACGTACATCTAAACTATTAAAAACAAGTGAACGGTTGAAAAACCGCGTAAGTTTCAACTATTTGTGTGCTTTCGTAAACTAAAATGTATGCAAAATTTACATTTCTTTTAAGGCAATGTCACTTGATGACATGAACACAACACTGGATGAATGATGAATTCAACTTATGGTATATACCGGGCATGTTTAAAAATCCAGGATCTATTCGCGAAGACTTAGGTTCATTCAGCAACCAATTTTATCTACCATTTTCTTCATTCGCACCTATGACATTGTTCGGAATAAAATCAAATTAAAATATCATTATTCTCCATTGTATTGTTACAATCAAACATGTCATGTTACAATCAAACATGTCATGTTACAATCAAATATGTCATATTACAATCAAACATGTCATGTTACAATCAAACATGTCATGTTACAATCAAACATGTCATATTACAATCAAACATGTCATGTTACAATCAAACATGTCATGTTACAATCAAACATGCCATATTACAATCAAACATGTCATGTTACAATCAAACATATCATGTTACAATCAAACATGTCATGCAAAACCCACCGTACTACATAACGGGTGTTTATGATATCAAGTCTCAATAACGACCAGAAGAAGTTACGTATAAGTTGCGGCAATTTTAATTATTTCTCTTAAAACTTGATAAGAACAATCATCAAAATGTAAAAAAGGTCTACAAGTGAATATAGAATAATGAACCAGTTCCTTATTCTTTATTTGTATCTAAATGACTCAGATTCAAATAAGGAATAAGGAACAAAATAAGTAACGCACAGAAATGCGGCAATTACGATTATTTTTCTTTAAATCCAAACCAAAATAGCAACGAACAATCATCAAAATCTTTGCATAGAGCATCTGCGTTGAAACATTTAAAAAGAAATCTACAAGTCGAATAAGGAATAATTTCTTTATTCCTAATTCAAATCTGAATAAGAAACAGAAGAAGTTACGCAAAAACTGCAGCAATTCTTTTTCTTTTTAAACTCGTCAAGAATAGCAAAAAATAATTATCAAAATAACTGCTTCAAGCATCTGCGTCCAAACAGTTAAAAATACAACTCGACCTAAATAATGAAAAGAAGAATAAAGTATATGTTTTGTTCAAGGAAAAGAAGAAGTTACGCATACAAATGCGGTTATTACGATTATTTTTCTTTAAACTTGACTAGAATAGCAAGAAACAATCATCAAAATGGCTACATAAAACATCTGTATCGAAATATTGGGAAAAAGTCTACAAGTCGAATAAAGAATAGGAACTAGTTCCTTCTTCCTTATTTAAATCTGATTAAAGGACAGAACTAACGCAAAGAAATGCAGCAAATACGGTTAGTTTTCTTTTAACTTGATAAGATGACAAGAAACAATCATTAATATGACTGCATAAAGCATCTGCGTCGAAACATGTGAGCAAAATGTGTCGAATTTTTCGACTTTATATTTTTACAAAATGTTTCGAAACAGATGATTTATATAGTGATTCTGATGATTGTTCCTTGCAATTCTAATGCAGTTTTATAAAATTCATAATTTAAAGTAGTTCTGTGTAGCTACTAAGATAATTGAAGGTTTCCGTGCGTAAGTTCTTCGGTTCCTTATTTGGAATTGAACAAGGAATAAGGAACTGATAAGATGGCTAGATCACTATAAAAGATCATATGCAGTATGAGAGGTCGAGCAGTTGACGGGCCTTGAAAAAAGTAAAAAGATAATGCAGTTTGTTCAAGATTTAAGACTAGTTTTAGAATAATATATGTACAATGTCGTTCACCTCTGCCTATCTAACTAGTAGTGCTCTATTAATAAGATAAAATATGATACAATAAGATTTACACAGGTTATTTTTGTTGATATCTAATTTCCTTGTTCAAACAACATAAATGAGAAAATAGGATCTTAAAATTGTAAAGAAATCTTCGCGCATTTTGTCACAGTCTGTTCCTTACTTTTAAGTACGAAAACAAACTTTGAATTTAGGCAAATTCTTGGCAGTCAAGCATGACGTAGGTTTGCACGTCTACGGTTAAGGGCTAGTGTTTCGTGGCAGTCAAGCTTGACGTAGGTTTGCACGTCTACGGTTAAGGGCTGATGTTTCTTGGCAGTCAAGCATGGCGTAGGTTTGCACGTCTACGGTTAATGGCTGATGTTTCTTGGCAGTCAAGCATGGCGTAGGTTTGCACGTCTACAGGTATGGGTTGATGTCTCTTGGCAGTCAAACCTGACGTAGGTTTGCACGTCTACGGTTTAGGGCTGATGTTTCTTGGCAGTCAAGCATGACGTAGGTTTGCACGTCTACGGTTAAGGGCTGATGTTTCGTGGCAGTCAAGCATGACGTAGGTTTGCACGTCTACGGTTAAGGGCTGATGTTTCTTGGCAGTCAAGCATAACGTAGGTTTGCACGTCTACGGTAAAGGGCTGGTGTTTCTTGGCAGTCAAGCATGACGTAGGTTTGCACGTCTACGGTTAAGGGCTGATGTTTCTTGGCAGTCAAGCATGGCGTAGGTTTGCACGTCTACAGTTATGGGCTGATGTCTCTTGGCAGTCAAACCTGACGTAGGTTTGCACGTCTACGGTTAAGGGCTCATGTTTCTTGGCAGTCGAGCATGACGTTGGTTTGCACGTCTACGGTTAAGGGCTGATGTTTCTTGGCAGTCAAGCATGACGTAGGTTTGCACGTCTACGGTTAAGGGTTGATGTTTCTTGGCAGTCAAACCTGACGTAGGACACCAACATTATTTCAATTCTGCTTGACACTAAATTCTAACACTATCTGCATTTCGCTGACAATAAACTTACACGTTATATCACGCAGAACACAATCGCGCTACTGCTGACGTAACTACGAATGTCACTGTTAAATAGTGCACATACTTGCACCCCTTATAAATATACGTACATGTTAGAATGGAAATAGATTTTAAAATAGTTCATGTTTTCTCGTTCACATGCGTAATTATTTAATCACTCAGGTCTACGGCCTTCTTGATTAAAAAACTACGCATCTGAACTCGACACCATGATATCTTCGACAGTAGGCTATATCACTCAAACTTAAAATCTATTCCCTAAATAAATTATATGTTAGGAAACTTAATTTGCATACTGTCTACAACACTGCATTGAAATGGAACAGTTAGGCCATCTACAATCAACGTATTTTCTATCTACATTTTTATGGTCGTAATTCGTTTAGTCTAATGCATCTACAGTAAACTCTGCCTTGTATATTAGTTCTTACTCTATACTTTCAGAGATTCAAGAACAATGACGGTCGGTGCGGGTTGTGTGGGGACGCATTCAACGGTCCACGGCACCACGAGACTGGCGGGAAGTACGCGACGGGAACTGTGTCTGAGGTCATTGAAAGGGGAGAGAGAAACCTGCATGTTAATATTCTGTTGAATTCCGATCAAGGAGGTTATTTCGAATTTCGGTTGTGCGAGTCTAACGGAACAGCAGAAACCCAGGTGTGCTTCGATAAGCATTTGCTTAAGATAACCGAAGGACGTCTCCAAGGTGACGAGTTTGCGTACGTCGTTGAAAGAGCTGGCATGATACCGTTAACCGTAGAGATTCCAGAGAGAGTCTATTGCGAAAAATGTGTATTGCAGTGGAAATATGTAACAGGTATAGACAATACTTTTTTTTCTTATCTAAAATTCTGGAGTGTGTTGACAATATATTATTAAGAATACGAATTTGCCGATTTGAGAAAAAAAAGCAGAGTTTTTAAAGTGTTACCCCTGTCCGTGCGTGCGTGCGTGTGTGTATGTGTGTGTGCGCGCGCGCGCGTTTTTTCAAAAAAGTATATACTTCGTGTCCGGTCCATAACTTCTGCATGCATGATGAGATTTCAAAAAAAATTGGTATACATGACCACCATAAGTAGACAATTTGTCATATGTAAGACCAAGGTCCGTAGGTTAAAGTTCAAAGCTGGGGATTAAATTTTGTGTATTTGTCATATAGTCTTAAGTGCAGTTGTAGTTTGTGTAACATCGGCGAGAAAAACCAAAGGTCCTAGGTCAATGGTCATAGTTACAGTAGGGAATTTGAACTTTGTGTATTTGTCAAAAAGGCTTAAGTTCAGTTGGAGTTTAAAAAGTATATACTTCGTGTCCGGTCCATAACCACCTCGGCATGCATGATGAGATTTCAAAAAAAATTGGTATACATGACCACCATAAGTAGACAATTTGTCATATGTAAGACCAAGGTCCGTAGGTTAAAGTTCAAAGCTGGGGATTAAATTTTGTGTATTTGTCATATAGTCTTAAGTGCAGTTGTAGTTTGTGTAACATCGGCGAGAAAAACCAAAGGTCCTAGGTCAATGGTCATAGTTACAGTAGGGAATTTGAACTTTGTGTATTTGTCAAAAAGGCTTAAGTTCAGTTGGAGTTTAAAAAGTATATACTTCGTGTCCGGTCCATAACCACCTCGGCATGCATGATGAGATTTCAAAATAAATTGGTACACTTGACCACCATAAGTAGACAATGTGTCGCGTGCTAGACCCAGATCCGTAGGTCAAAGTTCAAATTCACAGCTGGGGATTAAATTTTGTGTATTTGTCATATAGTCTTAAGTGCAGTTGTAGTTTGTGTAACCTCGGCAAGAAAAACCAAGGATCCTAGGTCAATGGTCAAGGTTACAGTAGGGGATTGAACTTTGTGTATTTGTCAAATATGCTTTAGTTCAGTTGGAGTTTAAAAAGTATATACTTCGTGTCCGGTCCATAACTTCGGCATGTATGATGGGATTTCAAAATATATTGGTACACTTGACCACCATAAGAAGACAATGTGTCACGTGCTAAACCCAGATCCGTAGGTCAAAGTTCAAAGTCACAGCAGGGGATTGAACTTTGTGTATTTGTCATATAGTCTAAAGTGCAGTTGGAGTTTGTGTCCGGTCCATAACTTCTGCATGCATGATGGAATTTCACAATAAATTGGTACACTTGACCACCAGAAGTGGACTATGTGTCGCATGTAAGCCTAAGGTGCCTGGGTTAAAGGTCAAGGTCACATCAAGGGATTAAACTTTATATATCTCTCGGGTCCATAACTTTTACATCCACGATGGTATTTCAATATCAGTTGTCACTTTTGACCACCATAAATAGAGGATGCCAGCTTAAGCTCGTCTATTTTCGAAGAAAAAGTGGAGCTATTATGGTTACTGAGTCGTCATCGTCGTCAGCGTCGTACAAAAACTTTAATGTAGCTGATTATTTAAAAACCATAAGAGTTTGATATTTGGTGTGTAGCATTGTCTAGTGGACCTCTGCCATGTTGGTTTAAATTATGACCCAAGTGTCAAAATTGGCGCCGCCCTAGCGCTTATATATAGTTATATAGGAAAATCTTTAAATATCTTCTGCTCTAAAACACTTGACACAGAGCTTTATAATTTGATGTGAGTCACCCTCTAGTAGACCTCTACTAACATTGTTCATATTATGTCCCTGGGGTAAAAATTAGCCACACCCCAGGGGTCACTTGGTTTTTTTGCAAACACCTATATAGCAATATAACTTTTAATCGGAAAGCACAAAGGATAGAACTTCTCTTTCCTCCCCCTCCCCCCACATGTCCCTCATCCCCCCACCTCCTCCCCAAGATTTTTTTAAAACATTTTTATTGATGTTTTGTTTGTTTATGTGAATAAACTTGCTCTCCCCGCTTCTACACCCTCCACCATTTTTTAGTTTTGTTTTTCATGTGTAGGTATTTGCTCCATACCCCTGCCCCCCAAAAAAGTTGTTACCTGCCCACCGACCACCAGACGTGGACAGATCCCCCACCTTTATTTTTAAATCTTAATTTGTTTTGCTCCTTTTGTTTCCTTTCTCTTTTTCTGGGATTTATACGTACTTGCAATTGTTTTTTTTTAAATCCTTTTGTTTGTTTGTTTGTTTGTTTGTTGTTTGTTGTTTTTTTTGTTGTTGTTTTTTTGATGGGTAAGAACTTGCATGCTCATTTCCGATAAATAAAATAGACGAGCATTGGTGGCACACCGTGGTGCTCATGTTTTTACTTGCAATTTGTATTCAAAACCCATCACATTACTAACATGATTATCTTTGCAGTACTCAACACTCATATTTGGCCAAATTCAATAATGCATGTTGGCATTGCCTTTAACTTACATATATACACCATGAATAAGATAACGCTAATATTATCCAAATGAAAGCTTAGGTTTCGGGAACCTCCGTGTCCTATGGACACTTGTCTAGTTAACAATTCTCTTGGATATCACTGAAGCACCTATATGTAGGCATATCATGATGAAATTTCTTTTATGACAAAGACCCTTGATATTTGCAAAAAAATTGACAAATCAACAAAAGGTTCGGAGTGTTTTCTTCTAAACACACTGAAAATATTGTGTTTGATTCTTTACGAAAAATTATTGTTACATTTTAAAATGTAAAAAAATGTATTACATTCGAAATGAAACTCTTTACTGATCGTGTAGACCAAGAAAACTGCCTTCTTGCCTTAAACGTATTTTTAAGTGTTATTGAAACAAACTTAAACTGGTCATCCGAGGTTCAGCAGCTATAACAAATACTTATAACTTAGCAGACATTTACCATTAAATACATAGAGACCTTGAGCACTTTTCCTGTTACCACAGCTATCTCTTTAAAAGGATGCAAATCAGCTTTATACAATAATAACTGGTGTTCTAGCAGCATGTTGTTTTTGCTCTTGGAAAGAGGGACACCATTTTGTATAATTTGGACGGAGGGCTCAAGTTTATGTCTCTCCCAAGCAAAACTGAGTACTTGGATTTAATTCTTAGCTCAACTGAGCACTGCTGAGGGTGAGCTTTTGGGATCGTTGATTGTCCGGCGTCCATCGGCGTGCGTCGTGCGTCGTCAACAATTTGACTTGAACGACTTCTCCTCCTAAACCGCTAAGCCAACATTGACAAAACATGATTGGGATATTCCTTGCATAAAGCTCTACCAAAGTTGTTCAAAGAATTCAATTCCATTAAGAACTCCAGTTGCTATGGCAACTGAAAGGAAAAACTTCTTGTCTGAAACTACAAGTTTCTGAGCCTTAAGATTTAGTATGTAGCATTGTCTAGTAGACCTCTACCAAGTTTATTCAAATTATACCTCTGGGGTTAAATTTGGCCCCGCCCCGGAGGTCAATTCATTTTACATAGGCTTATATAGTGAAACTTTAAAAGTCTTCTTGTCTGAAACCACAAGGCCCTGAGCCTTAAGTTTTGGTATGTAGCATTGTCTAGTGGACCTCTACCAAATTTGTTCAAATTATGCCACTGGGATCAAATTTGGCCCTGCCCTGGGGGTCAATTGATTTTACTTAGGCTTATATAGGTAAAATTTTAAAATCTTCTTGTCTGAAACCACAAGGCCCTGAGCCTTAAGAAATGGTATGTAGCATTGTCTAGTGGACCTCTACCAATACCCCTGGGGTCAAATTTGGCCCTGTCTCGGGGGTCAGTTGATTTTACATAGGCTTATATAAGGAAAAACTTTGAAAATCTTCTTGTCTGAAACCACAAAGATTTGGTATGTAGTATTGTCTAGTGGACAAGCCCTGAGCCTTAAGATTTGGCATGTACATGTAGTATTGTCTAGTGGACTTCTACCAAGTGTGTTCAAATTATGCCCCTGGGATCAATTTGGCTCCACCCCGGGGGTAAATTGATTTTACACAGCGAAAACTTTGAAAATCTTCTTGTCTGAAACCACAAGGCCCTGAGCCTTAAGATTTGGTTTGTAGCATTGTCTTGTGGACCTCTACCAAGTTTGTTCAAATTATACCCCTGGGGTGAAATTTGGCCCTGTCCCGGGGATCAATTAATTTTGCATAGACTTATATAAGGAAAATTTTGAAAATCTTCTTGTCTGAAACCACAAAGCCCTGATCCTTAAGATTTGGTATGTAGCATTGTCTAGTGGACCTCCACCAAATCTGTTTAAATTATGCCACTTGGGTCAAATTTGGCCCTGCTCCGGGGGTCAGTTGATGTTACCTAGGCTTATATAGGCAAAACTTTTTTTTAGAAAACTTCTTGCTTGAAACCACAGAGTCTAGAACTTAAATATTTTTAATGGAGCATCAGCTAGAAGTCATCCACGAAGTTTGTTTAAATCATGCCCCTTGAGTGAAATTTGGCCCTGCCCTGGGGGTCACTTGTATTCATATAGATTGTTATAGGAAGATTCTTAAAAAAGCTTTTGATGTAAGCTCAATAGCAGACCCAAAGGCAAAGTATTCAGGTTAGCGATCTAGGGCCATCATGACCCTCTTGTTTAATAAACCTCTTTCAATTTTTTCTGATTTTCAAGATCTGTAGCAATAAAAATATAGGCCTTTAAAGACAGCATAAAATAAGGAGGTATAACCGTTTGTGGTGAATCACAAAATATATAATAGATTGTGCACGTACCTTATTTCACAGGTATGTGATATGATTTTGACACAAAATGCGTCCTTTTACAGGCAAAACTTGTAAAAAGTTGTATCAACATAACGATCACTCATTAAGTCAAACAAATGCCAATAAAAAGCATTAAAAGCATGCATGTTTGGAGTAACAATATCGAGAACTTTCCTTACTTTACACTCGTGCTTGCACAGGCTCCTATCTAGTAATAGCTTAAAGCTAGATGATGTTTTGATCAATAACAGTACCGAAATGCTTATATTATAGTCATATACTACAAATTTCTGTACAGCAGTTCTGTACTGATGTGGTTATTCGAATGTACGGTGGCACAGAGGTGACATGCACAACTTATTTTTTTAATTGCACTTCTCTTTTTTTTATCTCGTTCCCACGAGATACTAACTCGAGGCAACGACTTAGTATCTCGTTCCCACGAGTTACTAAGTCGTGGGAACGAGATAAAAAAAGAGAAGTGCAAATCTGAAAAAAGAATCGCATTTGAAAAAAAAGAGTTGCGCAGTAAAAAAAAGAATCGTGTTGTAAAAAAAAGAACAGCGAATGTAAGCTATGTCGAGGGAACGACTTACTAACTCGTGGGAACGAGTAAGCTATGTCGTGGGAACGACTTAATATCTCGTTCCCACGAGATACTAAGTCGTTCCCTCGAGTTAGTATCTCGTGGGTACGAGATAAAAAAAGAAAAGTGCAATTTAAAAAAATGTATTGCTTGGAAAAAAAAGTGTTGCACAATATATTGCTTTCTCGTTCCCACGACATAGCTAACTCGTTCCCACGAGTTAGTAAGTCGTTCCCTCGACATAGCTTACATTCGCTGTTCTTTTTTTAACAACACGATTCTTTTTTTTACTGCGCAACTCTTTTTTTTCAAATGCGATTCTTTTTTTCAGATTTGCACTTCTCTTTTTTTTATCTCGTTCCCACGACTTAGTAACTCGTGGGAACGAGATACTAAGTCGTTGCCTCGAGTTAGTATCTCGTGGGAACGAGATAAAAAAAGAGGAGTGCAATTAAAAAAAAAGTTGTGCATGTCACCTCTGTGCCACCGTACGAATGGCTTGTCTGCTGTTTCCATATTTTGTATTGGCTGTCAAAAAAAATCTAAATGAAATAAAGCAATATAAATATCAGCTATTTAGCTCACCTAACCGAATGTCTTGTTTAGCCTTTAGTATGCTGTTTTGTCCGTCGTCCGTCCGTCGTCCACAATTGACTTTAAACAACATCTCCTCCTATACCACTGGGTCAATTGCAGTTAAACTTTGGAGAAAAGATCCTTGTATGGTCCTCTCTCAAAATTGTTAAAAAATAGAATTCCATGCAGAACTCTTGTTGCCATGACAATTGAAAGGAAAAAAACTTAAAAATATTCTTGTCTGAAACCACAAGGCCTAGAGCTTAAACATTTGTTTGATAGCATCATCTAGTAGACTTCTACCAAAGTTATGATTACAGATCATGGCTCTGGAGTCAGAATTGGCCCGAGACCAGGGGTCACTTTGATTTTACATAGACATATATAGGAAAAACTTTAAATTATCTTCTTGTCAGAAACCATTAGGCATAGGGTTTCGATATTTTGTTTATACCACTGTCTAGTAGACCTCTACCAGGTTTATACAAATCATGGCCCATGCCCCAATGGTCACTTGATCTTACATGGAGTTATATATGGGAAAAAAATCTTCTTGTCTGAAACCACAAGGCATAGAGCTTACATATTTGGTTGTTAGCATAATCTAGTGACCACTACCAAAGTTGTATAAATCATGGCTGTGGGGTCAGAATGGGGAACATAAGTGGATTATCTACCCTGAATACTCTCTGATTATTGGAATATCCAACTGCCAACTACCAACTACCTACCAAATTGACGTTCATTGATAATTAAGCTAATTATTTGCAACAATGGAAGTCAGATTATACATTTAGTTTAGCAACATGTTTTGTTAACACCATTATGTGTGTTTTTGATAATCCTAACTTTTTATTTAATATACATGTTACAATTTTCACAACTAAAAGTCAAGAGCATCACAAAGAGAAACAAGGATAAAGTTAGATGATTCTAACTGAAAGGACCAATGTGAAATTTTGCCTACCGAGTAAGGGAGATAATTTGTTATCAGGAATGTCCCTCATTGGCCCGAGCCCAGGAGCAACTTGATTTTATATAGCCCTATATAGAAAAATTTAAAATATCTTCTTCTCAGAAACAATTAGTCCAGATTTTAGATATTTTGTTTGTACCACTGTCTAGTGGACTTCTACCAAGTTTATACAAATCATGGCCCCAGGATAAAAATTGGCCCCGCCCCAGTTGTTACTTGGTTTTACATTGAGTCATATAAGAAAAAGTTTTAAAGAAAGTGTCAGGCCTTAAGCTTAGATACATATGTTTCAGCATTGCCTAGTTAATAGAAGGGCTTTGGAAGAACTTGGCCCTTACCCAGCCCCCACCTAGCTCACCTGGGTACCCCCGCCCCCTCCTAAAAAAATCATTGGATGGGGTTGGAAGGTACCTTACTTTTATTCACCTTTGTTCTTGACCTTGAAGTGACCTACTGACCTACTTTCTTGTGGGTTTTTTTGAAGTTACATCAACAAAATTTTAACTATTTTTTATATAAATTTGCATGCAAACTTCAACTTTGACCATGGCTGACCTACTTCTTTGTTTTTGAAGATATGTCTTTGGATTTTTAACTATTTGTTTAAGTTTGCATGTAGACTTCAGATTTGACTTTAGTTTACCTTGAACTATTGACCTTCTTTCTTGTTTTAAAAATATTTTTGATATCTTATTAAATATTGGAACTGTCTACCACTTGACACATCCTTTAGGTGCCACCTCTACCTCCACCCCCACTCCACCAGTTGTTTGGTAGTTTCTTTTCAGATGAGCGACCCAGTACCATCCGGTTCTCATGTTATGTACTCTGACTGTTTCTACTGTCTCCATAAACTTAATTGAATATCGTGAAATCAGCTCCTTCTCAGACGTCTATCAACTGTGACTGCTCAACTCAGATACTAACTATATGTTTATTTCAGATCAGTCAACTATGTGACAAAATCTAAAGATTGAAGAAATAATTCCACATTTTTCGTATAAACTCACTTTAACCTGTTATTTAAAACAAATTTTGTTCTCATTCTGTTTTATGTATTAGTTTGGCCGTATTTACACAAAACCTGCTAAAACAATGGATTGCTGAAAGAAAATTAATATTGAATGGTCTCCTTGACGTAAAGTATGTTTGCATTAGTTATGTCTCCCCCACGTAGTGCTTTTTGTCTGGAGGTTAGGATGTCAAAAATCGTGTCTGCTCCATAACATCCTCATTCTTTGATGGACTGTGAAATTATTTGGCAGAAATGTAAATCACCATAAGACAATGTGTCATGCGCAAGAAGCTGGTCCGTACCTCCAAGGTCAAGGTTATTCTTAGCGGTAAAACATCAAACATTTGGTCCTTTTTTCATGTCCAATCCATAACTTAAGTCATTCCTTAATGGGTTTTGAAATTATATGGCTGAAATGTTAACCACCATGAGACGATGTGTCATGCGCATGAACCACGTCGGTATCTCCATAGCCAAGCCCTCACTTAAAGGTAAAGCGTCAAAAATGTGATACTTTTTTCCGTGTCCGCTCCATAACTTTGTCATTTCAAAATGGATTTTAAAATTATTTGGCACAAATATTAACCACCATGGGACAATATGTCATGTAAATAAAAAGCACGTAACTCCAAGGTCAAGGTCACACTTACAGGTCAAAGGTAAAATGATGGGTCTTTTTTTAAAGTAACAACACCGAGATAAAGTTCTTTAGACAGTACTGTAAATATATATATATGTCAAAGTTCATGTATCGAAAGGACCTAAAATATATTCACTTGGGGGATAAATGTTTTTATTTCAAAAACAAACTCGAGTTATATTGACGTGTATTTTTTTCAAACCAGATTTATACAAATGTCAAACAAAATCGTGCTACATACCATCACATAAGAAAAAAACTCAGAGTTAGCAAATTCTTCTTATCAAAGATTAGCAAAAGCGAAATGAATTTAAGTTTCTGAAATAATCAAAATCTAAACACATTTTTCAGGTAACACATTTGGTCGCGATGAGCACGGTATCGCGTGCCTTGGATGCGGACCTCAGGAGACCTACGTCAATTGTGCAGATATAACCATCAAAGGTTGGGAGATGCCTGCTACACTCGCGCCTTTTGCACCCACTGAACCCCCTGTACCCTCAACAATGCCGTGGACCACATCAACAGCGGCACCCACAACAACAATGTCACCGCCGCCCCCTCCATCGACACGTGCACCCGCTACAACAGCCAATAGACAGACACAAATAACCAGAGTAAAGCCGACCCAAAACACACATGCTTATAAGTCAAGGAGCAGGTAAGCTATTTACTTATAAGACGTTTAACGTGTTTTTTCCTAAATAAGTTACGTCCTAACAAAGAAAAAAAGAATTTCACAAAAACAAAACTGTTAAATCACACTAACACGAATCCAGTACGTATAATGTAGTAGAAAAACAACTGTTACTTTTTAGATATTTATTTTCTATTATTCTCGTCTGCTGTTTGATACATTTTTGTTGAAAACTGCTGAGCTGCATATATCACTTTTTCCACACGTTGATATATTCATATGTTCGGGCTTGAAAAATTACATCAAGGCAATGTATGTACTTAGATACGATAAAACCTAAATATTCATATGTCTGCTTGTTCCATGGTGATCCAGATCCGTTCTAATGATCTTTTATATTTCCAGACAAGCTGTCACAGACGCCGATGAAGGGTCACGGCGCCGTTCCGGTTACGGTAATGAGAAATACTCCAACGCCTACGCTCCTGTTGTTGCGCCTCGACAGACACCAGCAGTTCTGCCACCCAGTCAACAACAAGCAGTCCCGACAGTTCCTGCTCATGGCAAATCTCTTCCTACTCCTGTAAAAACTGTGCCTGCTGTTCAAACGGTAGCCACCGTCACACAACCACCTCCAACAATGCAGAATCGTCAGGAAAATAAGGTAGCCAGTGCACCTGTCAAAGAAGCTAAAAGAATTGTTAACCGAGAAAGAAGACGTAATGTACCTTTCAAAATTCCTCGTCCTCCACAGCTATCAAATGAGCAGATAGACGCATTGAATAACAACAAAAATGTCCTTCCCCATCATGATCCTTTACAGAAATATGTAAAAGTTGGGTCTAGCAAAATAATTGCAGCTGTTGATTTTACAACTATGCGCGCACATCAAGTTCAGACACCACCAACTCTGACAAGGAATGAAATGTCCAGGACTCGATCAACTATTTCCACAACAAACTCAGCCGGTAGAAAAAGTGGTACAAATCAAAATTCACCTGAAGTGTTTACAAGTTTTGGAAACGAAATGCTTGGAGTTCCTGCAAGATATCCTGCTGCCCGAAAGCAAAGTTTAGAAAATAATTTAATGAATGAATACAGTATAGCTGCTGATACGGGTGCCTCACTTGATACATCAAGACAAAAAGTTATTAACGATCAAAGGAGTAATCCCCAAAGAACAACTGCAGATCTCTTCAGCGAGTTTGCCTTTGATACAAATGCTGATGTCATCAATAGTAACAATAGGCTGTCCTCAAATGCAAATTCCAATACTGTCAATAACAAAAACAGAATGTTCTCAAATGCTAATGATAATGTTGCTAATAGTTATAATAGAATGTTCTCCAATGTTAATGATAAAATTGGTAGTAATAAACATAGACCATTTTCGCAAGCAAACAAACAATATGGTCCGTCAGTGTCATCAAGAGATTACGGGAGAGAACCGTCACATTTGTATTCAGGCAAACAGCAGATATCTTTACCGACCTCACAACAAAAACAGATTCCAAATCAGGAAAACAAATCATCGTTACCAAACAGGCAATCGCGTTACCAAGGTAGTGATTTGTTTGGAACGTCGGGTAATCGACAAGTTTATCCTGAACCAGCATTCTCAGCAAGTTCTGAATCCCAAAGGTCAGTCAGACTACAGTCTTATAATACTGGACAACATGCTTTCGAGTATAAATCCGACACTAGCTTGTTTGGAGGAGACGTAAACGCCTTTGAAAACAAAATGGACCGCAAACAAAATACCTTTTATTCCGGTCAAAAACCAAATTCTCAAAATAATCAAATGTCAGTGAAAGACTCGGCCTTGTCGCACTTTGGAAAAACTTACCAAGAACCTGTGGTGACAAATAGACAGTTTTCTTCAAATATAAATGAGATCAGAGAAGCAAATGTTCATAACAGCGGGAGTTCTTATACTCCATACCATGCCCAAAATCAGCCTCCATTTGGAATGCCTGACAGAAACGCGTATCCAGGTAAATCAAGAACTACCAAGCTACCTGTTGTAGACACTTCTACTCACCGCTCAAAATATTCGCCTTCTAATAACATTGCATCTCGGCTAAAACTGCCAAAAAGCCCTAGTGCGAACCTAGATGCTCAAAAACTACCGAATATGCCAGTTAATTTATTTAAAGATAAGGAACGAAATTCTTTTAAAGCACCTGTCGTGTTTGAGAGGTTTACGAATTACCAAATCGGTGAAGGTAGGACAAATCAAAGTACTGCCTCGAACACTGTTGAGCGCGATTCTAACTTCCAAAAACAAGTATTTGTACAGGCATCAAATACGTCCTCTCCATATGAAAATATTCATTTGAATACTGGCATACATTCTCCACAATATATTTTCGGTCAGGATCATTATTTAGCACATGATGTAGAGTTAAGTGTGCCAGCATTTGGCGGACCTGAAACACAAAACTTGCAGACACAGCAAGAACTTAATCTTGGCCACCATGAAACCCCAAAGGCTCATGGTTCTTTACAGTCTTACAAAAATGAACACCTTAATTTCGCTATACACTCTCCTGAAAATTATTTTCCTCATGAATCACACGAGCCTTATCAAGGAAACCAAGCCAACCAAGCTAATTTGCCTTTGAAAATGACCAGTCAGAAAACTAAACCAGATCTAATATATGATCGTTTGCAAGGTGTTTCAAATTACAACATCTTACCATCTGCCAAACTACCAACTTTAGAGTCTTGGAAGAAAACACAAGCAGCAACTACAAAGCAGACTGTGACGCCAAAGACTCCTACAGCTCCAACAACTAACGTAATTGATTATCAAATGAAGGAGTTAAATAATTTACGCAAAAAACTAGAACGCCTTCAGAATTTAATAAACCAAAAATCAGAGGGTTTCCAGGCGGGAACAGTTACAACATCTAATATTATTCAAAATGATATTCCAAATCAAAATAAAGACAATATGTATTTGCAAGCACAGCACGCTGGATTCAAACCAGAAATAGCGTCATCCAAGCCAGAAACGGTCAATCCGCCAGTGCCACCAACCGTTAACCCTGGGATAAACAAGGAAACTACAAAATATATAAACGCTTTTAAAACACAGATGCTGCAATCAATTAAAGATGCAAATGCCAAAAAATGGCAAACATCTGTCACATTAAGCAAAAATGCTTTCTCTACCAAAGCATACAGCGGAGACACAGCGAACCATGTCACCCCGACAATTACATCTGGTGATCAACAGTCAGAAAAAAATAAGGCATATGTTTCGAAGATGCCAGAAGGCAGCCAGGGCCAAGCCAAGAAACAAAAAAATAACAGGCTCAAAATGCGAGAACAGGATCAAAAAAACAAATATATAAAATTGCTAGAACTACTCATAAAACGAAGGAAGCAAAAGCAGATAAATTCGTTGCAAAAGGAGGTCACATCAACTATACAAGCATCAAGTCAGGCACCTGTTAGTAAACAGCAGCAACATCATGACCATTTGCAACTTAACAATTTAAGAAACAAGCAAAACAGTTTCAGACAAGTACAACAGAGCGAACATCAATCTCAAGACCAGAAAAACTGGTATCAGCAGAATCTTCAAAAAACATCTACTTTGTTACCTACACAACCTAGCTTAGCTGAAATACAGATACCGTCAACGAAAAGACAGAGAATCTTGCAGCGATTACAGACTTTAAGTAACCGACAAGTAGAAATTCAACAAACACCCACCAGGACAACGCAGAAAAATGATAACCAGAAGTCTTCCTCTAAAGTCAACTCAAACAGCTACAAACCAACTGCAGTTAAAACCACAATAGACAAACTTGCTGACAGAATAGCTATTAGAATGGCAGAAAAGATGAAATCGGGCAGCCAGACTGGTTTACCTAACTTTAAAGTAGTACCTTTGTCCAGTGATTCGGTAATGGCAACATTACGAAATATCGCAATAAGTGTTCTAAATGACAAAAATTTTCGGAATGAAATCCCAGATACTCTGCCCAGAGATAAACAAATTTCTATGCCTAAACCAACAACTAAATCACAGCTGGAAGGAAAGCCATCAGCAAAAGAAATGCACATGTCCCAAAATGTTCAGAAACAAAATATTATAAACATTAATGATTTGACGACTGCTAACAGAAACAATAAGGCATCATCAACTTCCCATAAAACTACCACAACCGCCAGCCGTAGTCCTACGCTGAGCCCACTCAGACCACCTGCGTCGCAAGAAAGGTTGACTAGACGACAAGAGCTGATCAGAAAGATGAAACAGCTCATGCTCAGAAGGCAGCAAGCACAAAATGAAAACACACTACCAAGCAATACAAAAAGACCAACTAAAACCCCTCAAATAGGACCATTTCTTCCCGACCAATCGGCTGCCGTAAGCAACAAAACACTTCAGTCAAATAACAATAGACCAGTGCATATCATGGACAACCCTAACAATGATCGACCATCGATTTATCATAAACAAACAACGAGCAATCATAATGTTATACCAACGGCACAAAAGACCACCACAGGTAGAAATATAAATACAAGTGTTACAGCGAAATCACTTCAAAACGCTAAATACATTCAAGGTGACAGCGATAACAATATCAGTAAATTATCTCCAGACATTGCAAGATCAATGCTTATCAGAGTACGTGAAATGTTATCTAAAAAGAAAAGATTTGAAAGGAAAGCACCATCTGTGAAAGCAGATCCAAAGACGTTAACGCAAGACGTGCTCGTCATGCCTTTGAGTAAAGATGTTTTATACAAACTTTTACAATCAATGCAGAAGCAAAAGACTAGAAGTGGAACCTGACATTTCGTAGAAGGTCTAACTAAATGAGCGGATGTGTATGTAAGAAGCATATCATCTACGTAAACTAGAATTCATATCACAAATGTACAAAGAAGACATATGGAATGATACATTATATTACGATTTGCCTGTTTCATTTTCCTATTTTTATGATTGTTGGGTACAAGCATTTCAGAGACGACTTCTAAAGGAGGACTCGACGGCCTTGTTTCTAGTCTGTAACATTCATCTGATGAATTGACATGACCACACCTCCCATTTTGCATTGTGCTTTAAAATTCAAAGTCTGCACAAATTATTGATGCCTCCAAAAACTGTGTTGATTTTATTTCCAAACTGCGACGATCAAGTGGACAACGCAAATATTTATTTTTCTTTTATCTGTATTTAGTGATTTTTTATGTTACTTAAAACATTTTATTTCGCATTAATTAAATGTTGTTTTTATCTATTATTTTAATTGGTACAGTATGAAATTTGCAATACGTACTAGTTATTTACTTAAGATTTTCCGCACAAGTCAGCAAATAAAGTTAGAAAAATTGTGTTGATGGTATATATAGTATATGTAGTTTAAATCTGTTACTTTTAACCGCTTACAGCTTATATTAATTGAAGCGCCGAAAACAGTGAAGTTGTTCGGTACTGAACACAGACATCAGGTTTAAAACTAAATAGTTCTTGAAGAAACATTTGTTAAGCAAATTGACTGACTCCAAACCAATCATTTTACCATTGTAGCAAGATAAATTCTGAAGGCCATTGGTCAAAGAGGTTTTTAGGTATTGGTCAGATGTAACCTTCAGCTTTGAGTAAAATCCCACAAAAGAATAGGCGTCATCAGTTAAAAGCTGGAGCTTACATAGACATAAAGATAAAGGACTGAAACAATTTTATGAAGTTGAAAGCTGTTACTTAGAAAGAAATACAGTTGTGTGGCTGAAACAAAATATGACGTACACACGAAATGAAATAATGATATCTCTAGAGAGAAAAATAAACATTTTATTGGTTTCTTGGGCCAAAGTTAAGTTCAAGTAAAGGACATTTGATGCTTTACAAGGTTAAAGTTTTTAGAATAATCAAACGGACAGCAAACTCTGGGCTGACCAGAGGGATTATCAGCACAAACGAAATAAAAGAAACATAGGAAGTATATGAACAGCAAAACTTTATTACGCATAAAATGTTTTTATTTTTTTTCTGAAATCAGTCACATCAGTAAACATCATTGTTTACTGATGTGGCAACGGTTTTTAACATAGAATATGAACTGAGCAAAACTGTAAGAAAGAGAGATGAATTCAGGAAACAGCTATTTGCCAGTTAAACATGCGTTGAGGCAATTCTCCAACAGTATTTTGGTTACGTTGCATAACAAGAGGACCATGGTGGTCTTAAATCGCTCACCTAAGTCCAGTTGCCATTGGACCATAACTCAAAACCCCATGCTGGGATCAAGTTGCTTCAGTAAAAAAGGATACATACTGTTTATAGCTGTAGAAACATGTATTGTAGCCTTGGTAAGCTTGACCCCAGTGAATAGTAGAGGTTCTTGGAAAGTGCCTATTTCCAAAATATTTAAAATATTAGTCAAGTAGAACTTCCACTGTCCTGTACCAATACCCCCGCATACCGCTTTGTCAGTAGGGTATTGATGTATTGATATATAGGAACATGTTACTTAATGCCCCGGACTAAATCAATTATTAAAAATTACAAAGGGTAATAACTCCAAAATTGTGCAAAAGAGAGTTATGGTTTCTTGAGCAATGCACTTCTCTTCAATGAGATCTATCCATTTGTGAAGTTTCAAGTTCAGTCGTCCATACTTTTTCATCTTCAATACTTTTTAGCATAACTGAGCACAACGTGCTCATGGTGAGCTTTTGTGACCCCCCTGTGTCCGTCGTCCGTCGTCGTGCGTCGTCCGTCGTCAACAATTACTTAAAACGACATCTCCTCTGAAACCACTGATGTACATTAACCAAACTTCACAGGAATGATCCTTAGGTGGTTCCCTTTTAAAGTTGTTCAAATGGTTCCGATCTGTAGCATAAGTAGGTCACAAGGCCAAAAAAGGAGTTTCAAAAATGCAAATTAAAACAATCTTCTTGTCAGAAAGTACAAGGCCCAGAGCTTTGATATTTGGTATATGACATCACCTATAGGTCCTCTACCAAAGTTATTCAAATTATGCCCCTAGTGTTAAAATTGGCCCCGCCCATGGGAGGTCATAGGTATTCCTTATATGTATATATTAAAAACATAAAAAAATCTTCTCCTCTGAAATGACAAAGGCTAGAGCTCAGATATTTACCATAAAACTTTGTCTAGTGGACCTCTATCAAAAATGTTCAAATTATGCCTCTAGTGTCAAAATTTGTCCCGCCCCAGGGATGTCATAGTTTTCCGTATATGTATAAACTTAAAAACTCTTCTTCTCTGAATGACAAAAGCTAGAGTTTAGATATTCGCCATCTAAGATATTTGCCATGAAACATTGTGTCGTAAACCTCTACCAAGTTTGTTCAAATTATAGATGGGGTCAAAATTGGCCTTGCCCCGAGAGCCATAGATTTTTCTTAAATGCATATAGTAAAAACTTCAAAAATCTTCTTCTTTGGACTGCAAATGTAGAGCTTAGATATTCGGCATGAATCATTGTTTAGTGGGCCTCTACAAATATTGTTCAAATTATAGCGCTAGGATCAAAACTGGTCCCGCCCCAGGGGGTCGTAGGTTTTCCTTATATAAAGATATATATATATATATATATATATATATATATATATATATATATATATATATATATATATATATATATATATATATATATATATATATATATAGTTTTATCTGCCAGCAATAGTAAGCATTCACAATATAAGAATTATCAATGGGAAATAATTCTTTTTGCCAACAGTAGTAAGCATTCACAATATATGTATGGCGTATTAGTGGGAAGTAGTTCTTTCTGCCAGCAGTAGTAAGCATTTACAATGTATATATTGCTTATATGTGGAGACTAGTTCTTTTTGCCAGCAATAGTAAGCATTTGCAATATATGTATGGCTTATCAGTGGGAAGTAATTCTTTTTGCCAGCAGTAGTAAGCATTCAGAATATATATATATATGTGTGTGTGTGTGTGTGTGTGTGTGTGTGTGTGTGTGTCTTATCAGTGGGGAGTAGTTCTTTTCTGCCAGAAATAGTAAGCATTGGCAATATAAGAAAGGCTTATCAGTTGGGACTAGTTCTTTCTGTCAGCAATAGTAAGCTTTCACAATATATGTATGGCTTATCAGTGGGAAGTAGTTCTTTCTGACAGCAGTAGTAAACATTCCCAATATATGTATGGCTTTTTAGTTGGGAGCTGTTCTTTCTGGCAGCAGTAGTAGTTCTTTCTGCAAGCAATTGTTAGCATTCCCAATATATGTGTGGCTTATTAGTGGGAAGTAGTTCTTTCTGACAGCAGTAGTAAATATTCACAATATATGTAAGGCATTTAGTTGGGAGCTGTTTTTTCTGCCAGAAATAGTAAGCATTCGCATTATATGTCTGGCTTATCATTGGGAAGTAGTTCTTTCAGCCAGCAATAGTAAACATTCACATTATATGTATGGCTTATCAGTGGGAAGTAGTTCTTTCTGCCAGCAGTAGTAAGCATTCGCAATATATGTATGGCTTGTCAGTGGGAAGTAGTTCTTTCTGCCAGCAGTAGTAAGCATTCGTAATATATGTATGGCTTGTCAGTGGGAAGTAGTTCTTTCTGCCAGCAGTAGTAAGCATTCGCAATATATGTATGGCTTATCAGTGGGAAGTAGTTCTTTCTGCCAGCAGTAGTAAGCATTCGCAATATATGTATGGCTTATCAGTGGGAAGTAGTTCTTTCTGCCAGCAGTAGTAAGCATTCGCAATATATGTCTGGCTTATCAGTGGGAAGTAGTTCTTTCTGCCAGCAGTAGTAAGCATTCGCAATATATGTATGGCTTATCAGTGGGAAGTAGTTCTTTCTGCCAGCAGTAGTAAGCATTCGCAATATATGTATGGCTTATCAGTGGGAAGTAGTTCTTTCTGCCAGCAGTAGTAAGCATTCGCAATATATGTATGGCTTGTCAGTGGGAAGTTGTTCTTTCTGCCAGCAGTAGTAAGCATTCGCAATATATGTATGGCTTATCAGTGGGAAGTAGTTCTTTCTGCCAGCAGTAGTAAGCATTCGCAATATATGTATGGCTTGTCAGTGTGGAGTAGTTCTATCTGCCAGCGATAGTAAGCATTCGCAATATATGTATGGCTTATCAGTGGGAAGTAGTTCTTTCTGCCAGCAGTAGTAAGCATTCGCAATATATGTATGGCTTGTCAGTGTGGAGTAGTTCTATCTGCCAGCGATAGTAAACATTCACAATATATGTATGGCTTATTAGTGGGAAGTAGTTCTTTTTGTCAGCAGTTATAGTTCTTTCTGCCAGCAATAATAAGCATTCGCAATATATGTATGGCTTAAAAGTGGGAAGTAGTTCTTTTTGTCAGCAGTTATAGTTCTTTCTGCCAGCGATAGTAAGCATTCGCAATATATGTATGGCTTAAAAGTGGGAAGTAGTTCTTTTTGTCAGCAGTTATAGTTCTTTCTGCCAGCAATAGTAAGCATTCGCAATCTATGTATGGCTTAAAAGTGGGCAGTAGTTCAAAACTTGTCCCGCCCCAGGGGGTCGTAGGTTTTCCTTATATAAAGATATATATATAGTTCTATCTGCCAGCAATTGTAAGCATTCACAATATAAGAATTATCAATGGGAAATAATTCTTTTTGCCAACAGTAGTAAGCATTCACAATATATGTATGGCGTATTAGTGGGAAGTAGTTCTTTCTGCCAGCAGTAGTAAGCATTTACAATGTATATATTGCTTATATGTGGAGAGTAGTTCTTTTTGCCAGCAATAGTAAGCATTTGCAATATATGTATGGCTTATCAGTGGGAAGTAGTTCTTTCTGCCAGCAGTTGTAGTTCTTTCTGTAAGCAATTGTTAGCATTCCCAATATATGTGTGGCTTATCAGTGGGAAGTAGTTCTTTCTGACAGCAGTAGTAAATATTCACAATATATGTATGGCTTTTTAGTTGGGAGCTGTTCTTTTTGCCAGAAATAGTAAGCATTCGCATTATATGTCTGGCTTAACATTGGGAAGTAGTTCTTTCAGCCAGCAGTAGTAAACATTCACAATATATGTATGGCTTATCAGTGAGGAGTAGTTCTTTCTGACAGCAAATGTAAGCATTCTCAATCTATGTATGGCTTATCAGTGGGCAGTAGTTCTTTCTGCAAGCAATAGTAAGCATTCGCAATATATGTATGGCTTATCAGTTTGAAGTAGTTCTTTCTGCCAGCAGTAGTAGTTCTTTCTGCAAGCAATTGTTAGCATTCCCAATATATGTATGGCTTATTAGTTGGAAGTAGTTCTTTCTGCCAGCAGTAGTAGTTCTTTCTGCAAGCAATTGTTAGCATTTACAATATATGTATGGCTTATTAGTGGGAAGTAGTTCTTTCTGCCAGCAGTAGTAGTTCTTTCTGCAAGCAATTGTTAGCATTTACAATATATGTATGGCTTATTAGTGGGAAGTAGTTCTTTCTGCCAGCAGTAGTAGTTCTTTCTGCAAGCAATTGTTAGCATTCCCAATATATGTATGGCTTATTAGTTGGAAGTAGTTCTTTCTGCCAGCAGTAGTAGTTCTTTCTGCAAGCAATTGTTAGCATTTACAATATATGTATGGCTTATTAGTGGGAAGTAGTTCTTTCTGCCAGCAGTAGTAGTTCTTTCTGCAAGCAATTGTTAGCATTCCCATTATATGTATGGCTTATTAGTGGGAAGTAGTTCTTTCTGCCAGCAGTAGTAAGCATTCACAATATATGTATGGCTTATCAGTTGGAAGTAGTTCTTTCTGCCAGCATTAGTAAGCATTCTCAATTAATGCATGGCTTATCAGTTGGGAAGTAGTTCTTTCTGCCAGCAGTAGTAAGCATTAATGCAAACGCTGAATATATGTTGTTCACAATTATATATTATGGTTTCTGTCCATGTCGGTAAATATTTCCAGAGTGTAAACAAAGTTAGCAAGTTTTATTATTACATTGTATAATATTTTTTCTTAACCGGCACAGAAATTAATAAATACACTATAAAATTTAATCTTTGAGAACTCAACTACGATCATATAATTTTAGAAAATAAAGTATCGTAAACATAGCTAAAAAGGGGAAAATATTAAAAGAGAACAACATAATTTAAAATTTTACAAGACTTACATTTCCAGTGTGCATTATATTCACTTTTCAGTGCTACTCACATGGAAAAGAGCCAAAGGGATGGTTTCTTTATCTTGCACTATCCCCTACAACCTAAAATAACTAACCTCTTCATGAGGAGTCGGTCATATGGGGCGTCGGTCATATTGGGAACCGGTACCGACGTTAAATAAACTCAAATAGTCAAAGCAATACACAGTTATTTTATCAACGCTCACACCGCCTGCTGGCATTATAGGCATTTTCTGAAGTCTAGGGAATTGTTCAAATTGTTTACGTTGTAAGCATTCATCTAATGAGGTTTCATTTTTAAAATATCAAATCTAATGAATTGATCAAATGTGTTTAGGAGTGTGAAGCATTTTTCTACACCAAAATGCCATAGTCTGAGCTGTAAGTCTGTTGTTGTTCATGAAGTAAATAAATTTCAATTACATTACTGTCGTCATTAAGTTTTATGCCAAATTATATATTAATTACAACCAATTTCTCTATTAAATTTAAACACATCCTTTACCTAAACACACAAACAAATTTAGCCAGCCCGGCTAGCCCAATCGGTACAGTATCGGATTGTCAATCCCGGTTCGATCCTCATGAGGGCCGGCAAACTTTTTCCGTGATAACTGATCTCAGACAATGCGTCTATAGGTCATTTGTCCCTCACATATGAAGCAAATGAGGAAGTAGTCAGCCACTTGCGGAGAAATTGGTCAGTAATCTGGTTGGATACCCTGGAACACTTGTTAGGTAGACTCACCGCCCGGACATTTGCAATTATTGTCAATAGATGCTCTGCCGCAGTTCGAAAACTCGCCACTATACTAGGTGATGATGGCCTAAGGGGCATAACCCCAAAATATTCAAAATTCAGTGATAAAACAAACTTTTTTTTCAATAACTTGTATGTTTAAAATGACATTTTTGAATTATTTTAATTACAGGGTCGTGTAAATGGTTTCGTATCAACATGTTGTAAATATTCTTACTGACCCTGATAAGGTCTAGAGATAAGTACACTGCACCACTTTTAGTTTGATATCTTTCGTGAGGATCATTCTTCTTGTTAAGGTGATGTTCTACCTTTAAAGCAATTTAGATTTATGATATTTGTTGCTCTCAAAGAACCGTAGGCAAAGAACAATTGGTATATTTTTGTTGTTGTCGCTTACGTGCAGGTGTAAACTGGCAGTTACACTAAACAGCATAAATTAATACTTCCTGTTCATCGAGAAATGATTAACAGGCATATCCGCCAAGTAAAATGCCCAAATGGAAAAAAGAGATGGAATCATAAGTATTTATCATAGTAAATACTTCAAACATATTTTCAAAAAATAAGATAAAAAAAATAAACACCAAGTAATCATTCTATTTTTATGCCCCCTAAGGAGGGCATATTGTTTTTGATATGTCCGTCTGTCAGTCCGTCCGTCCGTCCGTCTTTCCGTCCAAAACCTTTAACATTGTCCATAACTTCCTTATTAGTGAATGGATTTACTACATACTTGAACACAATTCCCGTTTGGACAAGACGTTACCATTGACTTGTATTTTTTTCACCTTGACCTCAAAGGTCAAGCTGCCAAAAAAATAAGGTTGCCAATAACTTCTTTGTTAGTATGTGGATTTACTTTATACTTGAACATAACACCTCTTTGAACTAGACCTTCCCACTGATATATTTAAATGACAATGACACCAAAATGACCTTGACCTTAAATTTCCAATTGTCAGAAACATTGCCAAAAAACTAACGTTGCCAATAACTTCTTTGTTAGTATATGGATTTACTTCATACTTTAACATAAACCCCTTTGAACAAGACCTTCCCACTGACATATTTAAATGACCTTGACCCCTGAATGACCTTGACCTTAAAGGTCCAATATTTAGAAAACTTTAATATTGCCAGTGACTTTATTATTAGTAAATGGATTTACTTCATACTTTGAACGCAACACCTGTTTGGATAACCCCTTCCAACTGACATATATTTAAATGACCTTGACCTCGAAGGTCCAATTGTCAAAAATCCTTAATTTTTGCCATAGCCGACTTATTTCTAAAGAGATTTAGCTCATGTTTGCACACAACAACCTTTTGGGAGAAATTTTCCAAATGCATATACTTTTTTTAACTTTGACCTCTAAATGACCTTCACCTTCATGTCAAATTGTCAAAAATACCCACTTTCTTAAGGAACTACAATTTATTTTTATGTGTCTGACTCAATGGTCAAAGCACCACTTTTGGGGCATTGTCATCTTTCAGTGACTGTTCTTTTTTGCCACAAAATCATGTGTCTTTTATGTCAATACAATTACAATACACTGTACAACAATGTACAAAACTTGTGCAGAGGTCTTTTACAAAAAAAGAAATGTACAAAAAAGAAAAGAAAAAACAACAATGAAAAGCGATGGGTTTCCTTAAGCCTTATCCAGTGACATCATTACATACCTACATTGTACAGTTATTTAATACCAATATACTCATAAAGGAAAACCTCTGTAACTAAATAAAATGTTTGAATTTCCTTTTCCGATATTACTGGTTTTCTGTTGCACTGGTATGTATACAAAGTTCCTTATAGTACATGTAACAATTTTTTTTATCTAAAAATTGTTTTAACTGGCTTTCTATATATTTATAGTGCCAGTATTAAAATGTTATGCCGAGAGCAATGTCACTTAAGGAACTCCCTACTGCATCCAATATTCAAAGGGAGTTTAAATGTTTAGTCAGAGTGTATACACCTTTCAAGACTACATGTCTCACGTGCTATAATAAAATATGATTAACAGGAAGTGGTGTGGCTGGAATGTCCAAAGAGGTAAGTCCAGGCACTGAAGCACACACAGAAGTTTATCCACTCATCTCAATAATATATGAGTATTAATTCTTTGGCAGTATTATTGTTCATTCTTTTCTTTCGTTTAATAAGCTACAGCTGAGGCAACAGACTGTTATGAATGTCGTGATATACCACATCTCAGGGACTGCAGCATCGTCCGAAAATGTAATCCACATGAGGTGAGATCACTTATGACGTCATCTTTTGTTAATTCCATAGCTCGTTCGCAAAGGCTCAGACAAGCGACCATAAAGGCTCTTGGTTCTTTTTTGAAGGTGTCATTAATCTAAAGCGAGCTTGTTTGAATGCTTGATGCCATATTGTCATTAAGTTCAATATACAAAAATAGTTTTCTTTTCTATTGTAATAATTATTTATTTATTTATTGATTTGTTTGTTAAATTTTATCAATCAAAGACCCTGGTCGGGTAGTACAGAATGCAAAGATCTTGTAAAACATGATATAGGTTTGGCAAACCAAAAACCCAACACTCCGTGACGTTAGAGCTACAGAAACTCGATCTACAGAGCGAATGACCAAGCCCTTGTCCATTGACAGGCGTTAATTCATGTGAGGTTTACGAGTAAAATTACATTCATAAAAAGTATAAGTAAAAGTCAAATAGACCAATTTACAATCAGTGACAGTCTCATTCAATCGGTTTTTGAATCATATTAGATTCACAGAACTTGTTATGGTATCGTCTAGCTACAGTTCATTCATTTGCTTTTATCCATCGCGGTTTCCCAAACCTGCTTTCATCAGAAGTCTACTCCTAAGGTAAAATTGCTAAGACTTATATTCCAGGAATGTTATGTTGAACAAATTGTCACCACAAGCGGCCATATTGTATTTAACTCGGGATGTAGGGACAGACAGGTAAACATTGAAGTAGAAACCATTTCAGCCAAAATTAATTAATTAAATTAATTTTTGCACAACGGCAGTTGTTGCCTCTGTTCGTTACATGTAACGACAAAGATAAACATAGTTCGGTTTCTGTCACAAGATGAATGCACAGTTTAACTGAGTTGGACTGAGTTTCAAATTCCTGTTAGTTAAAAGCTTCCGCTCAGACCGTCACCGTGTTCTATAGTGGACGTGAAAACACTGAAAGTCTGCACTGAAAACAGAAAAAACTTTTATTGATATGGACACAAATGGAAACTTACCTTTTCCGATAATTTCTTATACATTTATTCTTTAAGAATAAGAGCAGTTTTGTGAACGTTCGTTACAACAGGAACATTTGATAGTCTACAATATGCACTAGACATAAACATGAAAGTTAAACGTAACATATTGCAAGACATGATAACTGTGGTAACTATCTGATCCTTACTCAGACTGTTTACATAAACAAATATGCTTGTTAATTCGTCTTACTTCAGGACTGTTTACATAAACAAATATGCTTGTAAATTCGGCTTACTTCAGGACCGTTTACTTAAACATGTATGCTTGTTAATTTGGCTTTCTTCGGGACTGTTTATATAAACAAATATGTTTGTTAATTCGGCTTACTTCAGGACTGTGCAAGATTTAGTGGAAGAACTGCCAGTGACATTGAAAATGACCAAAGTTATGTAAGCACTGAGAGTGATACACTTGTTGTGAATTTTGTGAGGAGATCTGACATATCCGTATGTGAACAATGTTGTGACACGGACTACTGTAATAACAAGGGCTGTTTCGATATCGGTAAGTTTTCAGCATCCGTTGTAATTCAAAAGAGAAAACATTTAGAACAGTCAGGAGTTCAGCATTTTAATTTGTCAGACAAATTACTCCTGACGACTACAAATGTTATCAGTAAAGCAAATATAACACTTACGTACTCGCCTTTGAACTTTTCTTTTAAGCAAATGTTAGTGATGCCCACACAATCTCTTGTTAAAACGTCTTGCATTGCATGTGTGACTTTTTCAGCCACGCCACAGAACCAAAGAGGACTTTACTGCTTTTCTTGTAAAAGACAGAGTGAACAGGAGTCATGCCGCCACGTAACACAATGTAACCAGGATCAGGTACACATGTCAAAGTGTTAACAATAATTATATCATCGGGTGTCGTACTGGTTTTTACATATTGTATGCAAGTGCATGTAATTATGTCCTCATTTACATATTGTATGCAAGACATTGAATAAAGTCCATTGTCTTACTTATTATACAAGACACTTGATCATTCCGTTTTACATATAAGCAAGACACTAGGTAATGAGGCCATTGTTTTTAATATTGTATGCAAGACTCTAAGTAATGCAGCAACTGTTTTACATATTGTATGCAAGAAACTTTGTAATGATCCCCCATTTTACAGATTGTATGCAAAACAAGGTAACAGTGCCATCGTAATGTATACAAGAGTAGATAATGATGTAATCGTTTTATATATTGAGACACATTGTAATGGAGCCATTGTTTAACATATTGTATGCAAGACACTAAGTAATTATGCCTCCGTTCAACAAATTGTTTCCAAGACACTCGGTAAGGATGCTTCCGTCTTGCATATTTTATGCAAGACACTCGGTAAGGATGCCTCCGTCTTGCATATTGTACGCAAGACACTCGGTAAGGATGCCTCCGTTTTGCATACTGTAGGCTTGATTCTTGGAAATGATTCCTCCGTTTTACATATTGTGTGCAAAACACTATGTAATGATGCCTCTGTTTTACATACTGTATCCAAGCAAGACAATCGGTAATGTTGCTTTCGTTTTGCATATTAATATATGCAAGACACTAGGTAAAGATGCCACCGTTTAACATTTTGTTTGCAAGACACTTGATAAGGGTGTCTCTGTTTTACATGTTGTGTGCAAGACAATCGGTAATGATGCCTCGGTTTTACATATTGTGTGCAAGACAGTCGGTAATGATGCTCTCATTTTACATATTGTGTGCATGACAGTCGGTAATGATGCCCTCGTTTTACATATTGTATGGAAGGCATTCGGTAATGATGCCTTCATTTTGCATATTGTAAGCAAGGCGGTCGGTAATGTTTTCTACATATTGCAAAAAACAGCTGTGATCAGACAGGCTAATCTTTTAGTCACATTACATCAGAAAATCCTGCCATCATGTAAAAATATGTAACCAGTCAGGAGATCATTCTTTCACGTCATATAATTTACTTGCAGTGGGATTATCGTTCCTTCACTTCACATTATTTAACCACGATCGGTAACTCGAGTCAGGAAATCATTATGTCATGTTATATTATCTACTCGGAGTCAGGAAATCATCCTGTGGTGTTAAATTGTTTACTCAGAGTCAGGGAATCGTTTTGTCATGTTATATTATCTACCCGAAGTTAGGAAGCATATAAGCATGTTATGTTGTCTGCCCAGAGTCAGGAAATCATTTTGTCACGTTATATTATTTACCCAGAGTCAGGAAATCATTCTGTCATGTTATGTTATTTAGCCGGAGTCAAGAAATCATTCTGCCACGTTATATTATTTAGCCGGAGTCAGGAAATCATTCTGTCACGTTATATTATTTACCCGGAGTCATTAAATCATTCTGTCACGTTATGTTATTAACCCGGAGTCAGGAAATCATTCTGTCACGTAACATTATTAAACCCGGAGTCAGGAAATCATTGTGACACGTTATATTATTTACCCAGAGTCAGGAAATCATTCTGTCATGTTATGTTATTTAGCCGGAGTCAGGAAATCATTCTGCCACGTTATATTATTTACCCAGAGTCAGGAAATCATTCTGTCATGTTATATTATTTACCCGGAGTAAGAAAATCATTCTGTCATGTTATATTATCTACCCGGAGTCAGGAAATCATTATGACATGTTATACTATCTACCCGGAGTCAGGAAATCATTCTGTCATGTATCATTAGTTACCCGTATTCATATTACAGTGATGAAAATCATTTCATCACGTTATATTATTTAAGCGCAGTCAGGACATTATTCTTTAGCGTTATATTTAAGTACAGTATTATTAAAGCGCAGTCAGGAAATCATTCTATAACGTTACACTCATGAAGTCATTCTATAACGTTATATTATTTATGAACAGTCAGAATATCATGCTGTCACGTTATATTATTTATTAACAGTCACGAAATCATGTGTCACGTTATATTATTTAAGCACAGTCAGGAAATTATTCCATAACGTTATATTATTTATGAACAGCCAGTAAACCATGCTGTCACGTATTATTATTTACCCATCGCAGTCAGGAAATTATTCCTTTACGTTACATTACATAAGCGCAGTCAGAAAATCCTCCCGTCATGTTACATTATGTTACCTCAGTCAAAAAAATCCTTGGTGTCATGTGACATTATTGAGCAACAGTGACGGTCATAAAATCCTACTGTCATGTTACAGTTTGTAATTACAGTCAGGAAATTATTCTATCACGTAACATTATGTAACCACAGTCAGAAAATCCTGTCAAAAATCACAGTCATCATTAAAACCTAATAAATTCAGGCAATGTAGCCGTCACATAACATGAGTCATAATATTCAGCAAAAAAATTGTCATGCTAAAGAATATGACTAAACTTAGTTTCTTGTTGTAACGTTAGACTGAATAATCTAGCTCGGGTAATAATCTTGTTGTCAAAGAAAACGACGAAACAATCTAACGTCATCATGTAGTCGCAATGAAGATATTAAAAAGATGTGAAAAAAATTATGACAACACACAAAAATTTAACTGGAAATAATGTTTCTCTTTAGGTGTGTTTTATTGAAAAGTTGCTTGACAGTGGAATGACGGTGTATGACAGTCACTGTATTGAAAAACTTGTAAGTTCTTTTTCACACACGCTCCTGTACCTTTCGTAAAACATGCGCATTGATATTATTTCATGGCTGTTACATATTTATCTTTTTAGTTATGTCTCTTCTATGTCTATCTTTAAAAACATAACAAACAAAATACACAATTTTACAGTTGTATATCAAAGATATGAATAATTTATTTATCTATTTATTTATTTAAAAGTATGGTATGCATGGTATGTTAATCTTGCCATAGATTCTTGTTACTTATATTCATAATATATTTTGTTATTCATAAATATTTGATAGTTTACTTATAATAATACTTTTATAACTACTTTTATCGTTTTGCATCATTCACTACGATAGCCCATCATGCCTATGAATGTGATGTATTTGTTCATCATTATAGAAAATATAGATTTTATTTTCAAAGGGTAATCTTATGTCGCCAAGCCTGAGCGCACATGTGTCACAAATTGTGAATTAAAGTGGCCAAGCTTGAGCGTACAACTGTCACACAGCGTGATTTAAAGTGGCCAAGCTTGAGCGTACAACTGTCACACAGCGTGATTTAAAGTGGCCAATCTTGAGCGTACAACTGTCACACAGCGTGATTTAAAGTGGCCAAACTTGAGCGCACAACTGGTACAAAGTTTGATTTAAAGTGGCAAAGCTGGAGCATACAACTGTCACACAGCGTGATTTAAAGTGGCAAAGCTGGAGCGTAATACTGTCACACAGCGTGATTTAAAGTGACCAAGCTGGAGCTTACAACTGTCACACAGCATGATTTAAAGTCGCAAAGCCTGACCGCACATGTGTCACAAATTGTGAATTAAAGTAGCCAAGCTGCAGGGAACAACTGTCACACATCGTAATTTACAGTGGCCAAGCTTGAGCGCACAACTGTCACAAAGTTTGATTTAAAGTGGCAAAGCTGGAGCGCACAACTATACACAGCGTGATTTAAAGTGGCCAATCTTGAGCGTACAACTGTCACACAGCGTGATTTAAAGTGGCAAAGCTGGAGCGCACAACTGTCACACAGCGTGATTTAAAGTGGCAAAGCTGGAGCGTATAACTGTCACACAGCGTGATTTAAAGTGGCAAAGCTGGAGCGTACAACTGTCACACAACGTGATTTAAAGTGGCCAAGCTGGAGCGTACAACTGTCACACCGCGTGATTTTAAGTGGCCAAGCTTGAGCGTACAACTGTCACACAGCGTGATTTAAAGTGGCAAAGCTGGAGCGTTCAACTGTCACACAGCTTTATTTAAAGTGGCCAAGCTGGAGCGCACAACTGTCACACAGCGTGATTTAAAGTGGCCAAGCTGGAGCGTACAACTGTCACACAGCATGAATTAAAGTGGCAAAGCTGGAGCGCACAGTTGTCACACAGCGTGATTTAAAGTGGCCAAGCTTCAGCGCACAACTGTAACACAGCGTGATTTAAAGTGGCCAAGCTTGGGCGCACAACTGTCACAAAGTTTGATTTAAAGTGGCCAAGCTTGAGCGCACAACTGTCACATAGCGTGATTTAAAGTTGCCAAGCTGGAGCGCACAACTGTCACAAAGCGTGTTTAAAGTGGCCAAGCTTCAGCGCACAACTGTCACACAGCGTGAATTAAAGTGACCAAGCTTTAGCGCACAACTGTCACAATTGTCCATAGCGTGAATTAAAGTGACCAAGCTTCAGCGCACAACTGTCACACAGCGTGAATTAAAGTGACCAAGCTTCAGCGCACAACTGTCACACAGCGTGATTTAAGTGACCAAGCTTCAGCGCACAACTGTCACACAGCGTGAATTAAAGTGACCAAGTTTCAGCGCACAACTGTCACACAGCGTGAATTAAGTGACCAAGCTTCAGCGCACAACTGTCCATAGCGTGATTTAAAGTTGCCAAGCTTCAGCGCACAACTGTCACACAGCGTGAATTAAAGTGGCCAAGCTTCAGCACACAACTGTCACACAGCGTGATTTAAAGTGGCCAAACTTCAGCACACAACTGTCCATAGCGTGATTTAAAGTGGCCAAACTTCAGTGCACAACTGTCACACAGCGTGAATTAAAGTGACCAAGCTTGAGCGCACAACTGTCACACAGCGTGAATTAAAGTGACCAAGCTTCAGCGCACACCTGTTCATATCGTGAATTAAAGTGACCAAGCTTCAGCGCACAACTGTCACACAGCGTGAATAAAAGTGACCAAGCTTCAGCGCACAACTGTCCATAGCGTGAATTAAAGTGACCAAGTTTGAGCGCACAACTGTCACAAAGCGTGATTTAAAGTGACCAAGTTTGAGCGCACAACTGTCACAAAGCGTGATTTAAAGTGACCAAGTTTGAGCGCACAACTGTCACACAGCGTGATTTAAAGTGAACAAGTTTGAGTGCACAGCTGTCACACAGCGTGATTTAAAGTGACCAAGTTTGAGCGCACAACTGTCACACAGTGTGATTTAAAGTGACCAAGTTTGAGCGCACAACTGTCAAACAGCGTGATTTAAAGTGACCAAGCTTTAGCGCACAACTGTCACAAAGCGTGATTTAATGTGACCAAGTTTGAGCGCACAACTGTCACACAGCGTGATTTAAAGTGGCAAAGCTGGAGCGCACAACTGTCAAACAGCGTGATTTAAAGTGACCAAGCTTGAGCGCTACTGTCACAAAGCGTGATGTAAGGTTGTCAAGCTTGAGCGCACAGCTGTCACAAAACTTTTTCTTGTGCAGTTTATAATTTCTGACCAATGAAATGTTCCTTAATGTTAATTAGGGAGTGTTACCTTGTTTTCGAACACAAATGATTAAGGAGGTCAAGCTTCGCCGAAAAATGTCTATTTAAAGATTTCTGATATTGTTTTCTAGCAATGTGATTCCATCAAGAACACCTACCAGCAGTTCACAGGGAAGCGTTCACGTAATGCAAAGTCTCAGTTGAGGAGTTTTGTTGACCTTGTGAAGTCTCGTGACACTACAAGGATTGCTTTGTGTCTACAGTGTTGCGATACGGACTTCTGCAACAAGAATTGTATCCAAAATACCTAAAAAAATATTGTTAGTAACTTAAATGTTTAAGAAAGTTTTTAATATGTATTTTTTCACATATACTCCCGAATGAATAGAACTTGTTTTGGAATGCTATGTAGCACCACAGACTCAAATCAAATAAACTTCACAAATTCGAATGGAAGGCTTTGTAGAACTTTTTTGTTTGTTTTTTGTTTGTTTGTTTGTTTGTTTGTTTGAGCGGACGTCTTAAAACATTTGAGCACGAATGTGTAGCTAGACCTTTTTAGAAAGATCTTTGATAAACTTTAAAGACCAGTACAGTTTTCCTGCACAAAACAATGGTATTTAAAAAAACTTCATTTATTCTATTAAAAACAACAGGGCCATGATGGCCCTGTATCGCTCACCTAAATATGACTGCTTTTAACAAAGTTGCTATGGACCTGGTTAACTGACCCCAGAAGACCCATTTTCGAACTTGACCTAAAAATTATTGAAACAATCTTTCTGACAAATTTCCAGGTTATTTGGACTGAAAATTTAGCCTCTAGAGTGCTAACAATGTTTTTCGATATTTGGGCTCTGTGACCTAGTTTTTGACCCCAGATGACCAATATCCAAATTTGCGCTACAAATCATCAAAACAACCTTTCTGATAAATTTCCAGGACATTTGGACGGAAATGTAGCCTCCAGAGTGTTAACAAAGTTTTTCGATATTTGGGCTCTGTGAACTTGTTTTTGACTCCAGATGATTCATATTCAAAATTGAGCTAGAAATTATAGTAGCAACCTTTCTGACAAATTTTCAGATTATTTGGAATTAAAATCTTAACTCTAGAGTGTTAACAAGGTTTTTACATATTTGGGCTCTGTGACCTAGCTTTTGACCAAAGATGACCCGTATTAGTACTTGAGCTAGAAATCATCAAAACAACCTGACTGACAAATTTCCAGGACATTTGGACCGAAAATGTAACCTCTGGAGTGTTAAAATGGTTTTTACATTTTAGGGCTCTGTGACCTAGTTTTTGATCCGAAATTACCCATATCCAAATATGAGCTAGAAATCATTGAAACAACCTTTCTGACAAATTTCAAGGATATTTGGACTGAAAATGTAACCTCTAGAGCATTAACAAGGTTTTTCTACTTTTTTGACATGTGACCTAGTTTTTGACTCCAGATAACTTTTATTCAAAATTGAGCTAGAAATGATTGAAACAATCACTCTGACAAATTTCCAGGTTATTTGAACTGAAAATGTTATTTCTAGAGTGTTAACAAGGTTTTTTCCATATTTGGGGTATGTGACCTAGTTTTTTAACTCAGATGACCCATATTCAAATCTGAGCTAGAAATCATTTAAACAACCTTTTTGACAAATTTCCAGAATACTTGGACTGAAAAGTAGCCTCTACAGTGTTAACAAGTTTTTTTTTTCTATTTTTGGGCTCTGTGACCTAGTTTTTGAATCCAGATGACCCATATTCAAACTTGACCTAGAAATCAGTGAATCAACCTTTCAGCCAGATTTCCAGGTTATCTGAACTGAAAGTGTTACCTCTAGAGTGTTAACAAGGTTTTTCCATATTTGGGCTATGTGACCTAGTTTTTGATCCCAGATGACTCATATTCGAACTTAAGCTAGAAATTATCAAAATAACCTTTCTGACAAATTTCTGGGACATTTTGACTGAAAATGTAACCTCTAGAGTGTTAAAAAGGTTTTTCTATATTCGGGCTCTGTGACCTAGTTTTTGAACCCAAATGACCCATATTCGAATTTGAGCTAGAAATCATAGAAACAACCTTTCTAACAAATTTCCAGATTATTTGGACTGAAAATGTAACCTCTCCTCTACAAGAAGATTTTCAAAGTTTTCACTATGTAAGCCTATGTAAAACCAAAGACCCCGGGGTGGGGCCAAATTTGACCCCAAGGGAATAATTTGAACAAACTTGGTAGAGGTCCACTAGACAATGCTACTTACCTTATCTTAAGGCTCAGGGCCTTGCGGATTCTGACAAGAAGATTTTTTAAAGTTTTTCCTATATAACTCTATATAAAACATGTGACCCCTAGGGCGGGGTCATTTTTGACCCAGGAGCCATGATTTGAACAAATTTGGTAGAAGTCCACTGGGCAATGCTGCACACCAAATATCTAAACTCTAGGCCTTGCAGTTTCTGACAAGAAGATTTTTTAAACTTTTTCCTATATAACTCTATGTAAAACATGTGACCCCCGGGACTGGGCCATTTTTGACCCAGGAGCCATGATTTGAACAAACTTGGTAAAGGTTCACTGGACAATGCTGCATACCAAATGTCTTATGTCTAGGCCTTGTGGTTTCTGACAAGAAGATTTTTAAGTTTTCTGTATATGATACATGTAAAATCAAATGACCCCTGGGTCGGGGTCAGTTTTGACCCCACGGTCATAATTTGAACAAACTTGGTAGAGGTCCACTAGATGCTGCTTCATACCAAATATCTAAGCTCCAGGCCTTGAGGTTTCGGAGAAGAAGATTTTTAAAGATCCAACTTTTAAAATCTAATTTAGCTCCAGTGAACCAGAACCAATGGAATGGACCAGAACCATTTGAACAATCTTGGTAGAGCTTCATGCAAGGAACATCCCAGGCAAGTTTCATTTAATTTGGCCCTTTTTTTCAGAGGAGATATCATTTGAATGAAAAGTTGACGACGGACGGACGAGCGACGGACAAAGACTGATCAGAAAAGCTCACCCTGAGCACCTTGTGCTCAGGTGAGCTAAAAACTGACGTACGAAATGCTATTTGAAAACTAACCGAAGGTAATACAGAGGAGAAAATGGTTGACATACGATTCATGGCGACACTGTTGGATGGACCAACAAAAATGAATCATTACAGTTCCTTTGTGGAAAAAAGATAGCAATAGCAATTGAAAAAAATGTATTTCTCAGTGATAGAACCAAGATAATTGTAGAAAAAGGAAAATAAGACAAGAAATACAATTATTCTTTTTGAGGGATTTTTACTGCAGAGTTAATAGTCGAGGTTTGAACAAAAACGTACGAGACATATATTGATTGGAGTCATGACCAAAGTCATTATAGTAAGATAACCTTATTTTATGTAACAACCTGTCTACCAGTGATAAGACGAACAGTAATGGATGCCACTAAAAGTACGTAGATTATTTACATTATTTAATGAAATTTCTAGAGACATTCTGACAATTTAGATAGGGTTGCAGTTCAGTAATTTCCTATTAAATGTATCTAAGAAAAATGGGTTCTGTATTCTATAAGAACATTGCTTTGGCTAGGAACTTTACAAATTTAAATGACCTGACTTACAACAACATCACGATTGTAATATTACAAGATTGTTTTGTGCTGTTAGTATATAACGAGGACTGTAAATTTCTTCAAAATATTCAAGATTTATTTGATATTTGAAAATGAACGGTACTTCTGCGAACATTTTCTCTGAACGTTATAAAAGGACAGGATTGAAGCTTTAGCCTAAAAGGCTTCTGGATGGTGAACATGGTTGACGCTATGAACATCTCAAACGTGTCATTATACATTTAGTATTATACTCTACTACTTACTACGTTGTCGGCGTCGGCGTTAGTTAAAGTTTTGTTTGAAAGCCTAATATCTTGTATACTATCAAAGATATTTGTTTCAAACTTCACATGCTTACTTCCTATAACAAGGTCCATAATTCTCAAAAGTGACATTACTCTATAAACAGTAATTTCAGAGTTATGTCCATTTTTTACATAGAAACTTCAGGTTAAAGTTTTGTTGCCTGTATTAGATATCTCTCCAGTCAAGTCAATGAGTTTACCTGTTAAGAACTTAACAAGTGGGTTTGAGTAATTAATCAAGGTCACTCTGTGCAAGATCTGATATCTCTTACGTGTTTGTTTTTGTTTGTTTTTTTTGTTTTTTTTAAATAGGAGAACAGACTTTTACAGTTTATGAATTAAAATTCTGTAATTTATCCATTCACATCATATCCAGTGACTTTCCCTGCTGATGTGTACAATGAAGTTCTTCTACCTTATGTATAATATTGCTTTCTTCCAACATAATTCGAATAATACAAGTTGTAAAGCTTTAACATTTTAGTATCAAGTGAAGATAAGTGTCGTGTTCAAGGTATTTAATAAAGATCTGTTTTGTTGCTTTTTAGTCACATGTAAATAGTTTTGCAATAGAAAACAAAGGGATAAGAATTGTTTAGTTTCTAGTAATTGTTTCGACTAAAGGACCTTTACGTTTTTGATACTGCAGCTTTGTTGGTATACACGTGCCTGTTTCTTCTGACAAACAATCTTGACTTTTCGGCGATTGGCACGCACATTGAACGTACTGTGCATTTAAGTAAGCAGATTTTGATAGTTATAAACGATGTCGTCATGGTTTCTTAATGTTTAATAATTCTTTTTGGTCATGGTATTTGATATTTGCTCTAAATGTCATAAAAATAACGCGTTATTTTCTTGATAAGGATTTGTACATGATGGATCAGTTGACATAAAAACGCACGACACGTGTCTAAATTTACCAGTTAAGACCTATAAACCTTTGCCATATCAGCTGAAAATTTTACTCAATATTTAGTTGCATATACGGAGGAACCAGGTTCTGTTTAAAACAACATTGCTCACTTGCTCACAACCATGAGTCAGAAACAGTTTCTACGCATCAGGAGAAAGTATTTGTAAGATTAAGAAGAAGGAAATATTAGATTTATGCAAGAAGAGTTGAAAAAATGTCATTGATCAGAGGTATATGTTTCTACCGATTTGCTATTTGTTTTGTTTTAAAGATGACACAACACCTGGGCCTTTATGTTATAACTGTGATATTCTGACAGATCCGAAAACGTGTGGCCACTCCATTCGCTGTGGAAGAGACGAGGTAATACTTCCTAAAAAGTGCGTAAGACTGTGTCTTACTGTGTCTAAGGATTTTCCTAGTATGTGAAGCCTCTACACCGTGTCGTGTAAATTAAGAAATTCTACAGAATGGGTTACAAATAGTTTTGAGCTTTTAATCAGTCGACGCAGTCGCCTCTAGTCGATCGGCGATTGAAGTCTTTCATCAGTCGACAAATACACCATTTATTTGTTTTAGTTTTCGCTCTTGAAGACAAAGATTTATGACACGTGGTAGTTTCTCAGGTAAAAAGTGCTAAAATGTGTAAAGGAAAATAAGTTGTTTTTTGTCAGAATGTTTCATGTCTCTTATTATTTTCGTATTGAACATACATCATACAGGCAACAACTATTACAGTCTTAAAAAACTAGATTATATAAAGAATTCAGTTTTTCACGTTACAGAAAACTAACTAACAAAGGGGTATATTTAATCGATTTAAATATTTGGACTGCTTCCAAACGCTAGAGATAATTTGTCGTAATATTTTATCGAAGTCGTAGGACTGACAAATCGATCATTTAGCTTTCTCCACACTCTAGTACGTATGTCTATAAAGAGGTCAAGGCAAAGTCTTTGATTTGTCAGAAAAGAGGACTCGAGTGCAGTCACGATGCAGCTTGGCCATAAACCCACCGTAACCTTGCTCTGACGTGGTAATTTCTCGACGAAACGGAACATGAATGGCAGGGAGGCTGCCACTCAAACCAGCATCTAACAACCGACTAATAACAATCTATTCTAGTTTTGGAAGTGAATTCTTATGCCAAGTTCGCACTGCCGATCAGATCAACCCGATTTCCTTTCAACCAACTGCTATTGACGCTTGAACATGATTTCTTTCTGACAGCTTCTCGATCGTTCACGACCCCCACATGGTCGTTCACGACTCCCACACGGACGTTCACGACCCCCACGTGGTCGTTCACGACTCCCACATGGTCTTTCACGACCCCCACATGGTCGTTCACGACTCCTACATGCTCGTTCACAACCCCCACATGATCGTTCACGACTCCCACATGGTCGTTCACGACTTCCACATGGTCGTTAACGACCCCCACATGATCGTTCACGACCACCACATGGTCGTTCACGACTCCCACAGGGTCGTTCACGACTCCCACATGGTCGTTCACGACTCCCAAAAGACTTAAACGCGACAACTACTCCGTTCTCTACTCCACCACCTTGAACCATCTCACGATCTCGTCCGGATCAAATCAACATGGTCGTACTGGGGTCGTTTCAGCCATGGGTTGGTAGTGCAGGGACAATTTTAATATAAAATTTCGCTCGTGTATGGTCGATAAGTCGTCAGGTAGTGGTAGGGAAGTGGTCGAGTGCGGTCGGGTAATGGTCGAGTCGATCAGAACAAAAGATCGAACAGGGATTTCGTTGATCAGGAAGCGATCGGATATTACTCGATTGGAGGTTGAAAATGATCGAATAGCGATCCAGAAAAACTTGATCTGTACACGATCGGTTCCTAACCAAACTGACCACTACTCGACTAATACACGATCGTTTCTCAGTCGCTTGGTTTCTCGATCTTAACGCGAATATTTTTGGCAGGTCAATTTTTTTCGGGATGAAGCCGGAGCCGAGGATGTCGACCAATGTAGACCACCCCGACCATTCCTGTCAAGCGAGCCAGAACAGTCTCCGATCGCATAACCAGACTTGACTGAGTTGATCTGACCGGCAGTGGGATTCTAACATTAAGGAGATAGCATTCTCAGATAGAATGGACTTAGCTTGAAATGCAAGTATTGTCTATCTTGAGCGACCGCACCATTTAAATGATCGATTGTCAAACAATCTATCCAATGTTATAAACGACACAAAGCTTATTACAAATCACCTATCAACGACCAGAATTTTCTACCTACCATCAAAACAAATAGCTCTACCGATTCAAACATTTAAAATAACATTTACATACTTAGAAGTTCAGTGATGATTTAGCAATAAAGAAATTACCAAAAATTCGATAGTTTCTAGATACAGTGGTTTGAGAGAAAGTTGTTTTTGATTTTCTATTTTTTACATAATTTTCTGTCTAGTGTTCTGTGTAGCACAGTGATTCAGTCATTGCTATTTTTTGAATATTCTTTATTCATCGTCTGCTAGCTTACATGTGTTCGGGTCATGACCTGGTCTAGTTACAAACAGCACCTGTACTGCTTATTTCTTAATTGTTGATTTATCTTGTTATACTTATTTTAAGACCTTAAGTCTCTAGAGCGAGGACTTACAAACATGGCCGACTTTGCAAAAACGAGAATACACTATATGAAAATCGTTTGCAGCACGTGACCAGTTTACAAAAAATCTTAACGTGGATTCAAGGAACAATCGATCCAAAAGTTTTTTGTAAATTTTGATTTGGAAGCGTTTTCACATTTGTTCGATGGCGCTGTGTGATCTCCGTGCATTCATCATACCGTCATCTTCAGTTAGACTCCTTCTCAACCTTGATTAACCATGACATCCAGTGTACCAAGTTTTATTAAGTGCATATACAGGTAGTTGTTTTATTTAACTTTCAGTTATGTATGTTACATGAACTAACCCCCGGTATTGATGGTAGCAAGCGATATATAGCAAGTTGCGAAGCAAATACGGTAGACAACTTTTGATCTATACCTATATTCTGTCATTTTCTTATTTGATTTTCTGTCTGTTTAACCTCAAAATTTGTGCCTATTACCTATTCAGAATTTTATTCCATTTTCAGTTTTATTTATTAAAAAAGCTTTATTGAGCAAAGTATAGGAGAAATAGTTCTTGGTAGAACAATGCCGTAAACATTTGGATAAAAGTTAACGACGGACGACTGTTTAAGGCACAAAAAGTTTTAAATATCTTAAGACATATTTAATACTACATAACTGTGTATTTGATCTGGTTGCCAGCAAAAGCTTGGACTTTATTTAAGATATGTGAATCACTACGGAATCATGCTAAAAGGGCGTACATGTTTTGTCATAACTGTTGCAATCAAGACTTGTGTAACAACCATTGTGGAGGCACCCCTACCTTGCCACCCACAACAACAACAACAAAAACAACGACGGAGAAAATAACAACACAAAGTAGTACAACGAAATCAACGACAAAATCTACGACTGCAAAAACAACGACCAGAGTTTCTACAACTACAAAACAATCGACGACTACACGTATTTAAAGTATTTTACTGTAAAAACGGATACAAAAATAACTTCAAATTAATACACTTGTTTTAAAATAAAGTTCTTGTAAAACATAATTGAGTCAATACTTGCGGTATATATTGTCTTAGGTAATGTCTTTGCCGGATTTACTTCACACTCAGACACAGTAATGAGTTAGTATGTTATTCTAAAGAGTAAAAGAAGCTAAAAAGTTTTAAAAAGTTGAAAGTGTAGCAGCAATTACATTTGTATTTAGTTACAGTCAATGTGAGGTTATTACTGATATTTCTATTGCAGGAATGTTAAGAATACATGTCTGATTTCAGATCACGTGACCTACCCAATAATGTGTTTCTCTTGTAACATGATGATGGAGCCCTCAGCATGTAAACATCTCGTCACATGTAATGTTGGACATGTACGTTTAGAGACACCTTTATCATAAATAAAAAATACTTACATTATAAATGAATTTGTGTCTCTCAAGATCTTGCACACCTGAAATAGTAACTTTACTAACAAGTTCATCAAAGAAATTTAACAGCTGTTTCTAGCACACACACCGGCATATTGCAATAATGTTATACATCTATGTACACATGTCTCTTCTTTGTTTCCTCCCTTCCATTGTTTGTGTCGTATGTATAGTGTACTGAAAGAGGGAATTGAGCTTTAACGTGAATAAAATGACTTAAATATCGTCATTCATCAAGTTATTGTTAACGTTGTATAATTCTAGAGTGTTATTATTTATTTTGTAGGCGTGCATGATTCAATCGACAGGACAAAGTATTACCGGTCAGAATTTGTACAAAGCCTCTTGTGAACCAGATCTGGTATGTCTACGTATAGTTTGGCAAGAAATTTCAACATGAAGTTTCGATATAGATCAGTTAGGTTTCTTTTTGGTTGTTGTCTTTGAAGCAAGTGATTTTTCTGTCATTAAAATTCCTTATTTTTTTCGTAAGCTCGCTATGATACCTATATTTTACCAATGGACGAACTGAAAAGTCCTTATTTAAGTATCTATTTGTTTTCTTTCATTTCTGATTTACGCAGCTCTGCCACGCAATAAGCCGCTCAGTTGCACTGGTTGGTAGAAGAGATTACAGTCAAAATATGACTGTGGCCGGGACAGGCCATGAGGTTAGGCGAAGATATAGCTCGTGCACCCGGTGCTGTCGTGAAAATCTTTGTAATAACCATTGCGATCCGCCCGATCTGAACGTTCATTTGACTACGACACCTGGCGACATTTCGGCTACACCAGTACATACAACAACAACAACTACTACTACTACTACTACGACACTAGCACCTGCAACAGCGACTGCATATAAAGCAACAATTTCTTCAAATTCAACACCAAAAACACATGCTAACATTTTTTCTTTAAGTAAGGTTTCTAAGTTTAGACTTCTTAGGTGCTGGAAAATCTTAGAGCGGTGGTTACATTATACTACGAAGCTTAAAGATTTCTGATTCAAACGTTATAGCAGACATGACATATTTTGTGCGGTAACGATTTCCTGTGGATAGCTCCTCTTAAATACACAACAAAAAGATATTCTTTATTATAACGTGCACATGTGTGTTATTATATGTCATGTTAACAGAACCGAGTATTTTAAACATTGCTACAAGAAACTTATAAATGACATCCCCGAGGCTTGTGCAAAACTTATGAAGTCTGATGGCATTCTAGTCATTTGTTGAGGCAGTGATTCGTAATATTTGTTTGTTATAACTTTTTATATGTGAACAATTTGTTTCTGTATTAAGTTTATGTATTTTTAAATTTCACAGGTTACTCAGGATGTTATCATGACACACACCGCAATCTTCTTTCCGGAAAACACTGGTCATCACCCGTCATGACCGTTAAATATTGTATCACATTCTGTAAAGGTTTAAAGTTTGCTTTCGCTGGTTTACAGGTTAGTCATGTGGAGATAATTCTGTTCTAACTGTCAACTAGAAAGCAATGGGTAACATAAGAAAGAGTATTTATTTCTTCTTTATCTTTATATTAAGCAGTTGTACAACACACTTTCGTTTCTTTTTTAATGTACATGAAACCTTTGAAACCACAAGGGATATCATTTCAGATGTTTAAAATTGCGTAGAGTGTTAGTTTCATTGGTATCAAAAGCCAATAATGATTTATTGAACAATGCAGATATTCCAACAAAACACCAATGTCATAACATTTCTGCATATTTATGATCCCGTGTAAGGAGCAACATTTTCCTGAAAAACGAGAAATTGTGAAAAAAAATAGTTTAGGAAGTACACAGAACTGATCTTAAGCTCCTATTTTTTTAGTATGCTCTTTTGTCCGTCGTCCGTCCGTCCGTCGTCCACAATTTACTTCGAACATCATCTCCTCCTCTACCAGTAGATCATTTGCAATCAAACTTCACAGCAATGACCCTTGTATGGTTCCCAACCTAAATTGTATAAAACACGGAATTCCATGCTGAACTCTGGTGGCAACTGAAATGAAAAACTTTAAAATTCTTCTTGCCTGAAACGCAAGGCCTAAAGTTATGATATATAATTTATTACATCATCTAGTAGACCTCTACAAAAATCTTATAAAACATGGTTTTGGGGTCAGAACTGGCCCACCCCAGGGGTCACTTGATTTTACTTAGACTTCTATAAGAAAAACTATGAAAATCTTCTTGTCAGAAACTAGAAAGCCTTCAATTTAGATATTTTGTGTGTACCATTGTCATGTGGACCTCTACCAAGTTTATACAAATCATGGCCCTTGTTCAAAATTTGTCCCGCCAAGGGATCATCTGGTTTTACATGGAGTCATAGAGGAAAAGTTTAAAAATTCTTCTTGTCTGAAATCACAAGACCTTACATAATTGGTTTGTAGTATCATCTGGTGGACCTTTACCAGAATCTTACAAATCATGGCCCTGGGGTCAGAATTGGCCCCGCCCCAGGTGTCACTTGGTTTTACATAGATTTATATAGGAAAAAGTAAAGAAAAATGTCAATAAGCATCGCCTAATTAATTAGATCGGCTTTGGAAAAATTTTACTCTCATCTGGGTACCCACCCCCCAACCCCCACTTACCTGGGTAGCTCCCATTTCGCCAAATTTGTTTTTTCTTTAGTCTGTCTAGGAAGACACTTAAGTTCCATCCATCTTTGTCATAGACCTTCATCTGACATTGACCTTCATGTAACGTACTGACCTACTTTCTTGTTTTTGAAGGTATGTAATTCAAATTTTAACTAGTATTATTTTGCACGCAGGCTTTAACTTTGACAATGGCTGCCCTTGACCTAATGACTTACTTCCTTGTCTTAAAAGCTAAATCAAGGAAATTTTAACTATTTGTATAATTTTGCATGCAAATTTCAACTTTGACCTTCGCTAACCTTGTCCTTGACCTACTGACCTTCTTCCTTGTGTTCTTTCTTGTCATTGAAATTTAACTATTTGTAAAAGTTTGCATACACACTTTCACTTGACCTTGGCTTACTTTGACCTACTGACCTTCTTTCTGTTTCAAAGCTACTTTCATCACATTTGTATCATATTTAAAATTTTGAAAGCAGATCTTATCACAGACATTTGCTAGCATTGTGATATGTTTTGAACTTTTTATGGTATCCCGGTGAGCGATATAGGGCCATCATGGCACTCTTAACACTCCTTTCTCTGATGATTGCAGAAACCATTGGTTTAGTTTAAAAATATTTTATTTATCTAATGAGGTATTTGAACCATCTGCCATTTAACATATGCCTTAGGTGGTATGACTAGCCACCAACCCCCCAACCCCCTCCAACCCCCCCCCCCCCCCCCCCCCCCCAACACACACACATAATTGTTTGTCTCTTTTTAGATGAGCGACACAGGATCATTTCGTCCTCTAGTTTATATAATATTCAGATTCAGTCTAAACGTACTGGGCTCTGAATCATAAATAAGTACATGTATATGTTTTGTTTCAGATTTTACTACAGCATTCAGTTTATTATCATTATTATTATTATTATTATTATTATTATTATGACAGGAAATAAATATTGTCGTGAAATACTCTTCCAGCATGGCACTGAGTGTTACTGTGGAAACCTAAACGACATATACACCAGCCGTTCCCCTGAAGCCAACTGTCAGTCACGGTGTGCTGGGGACAACAGCTACATCTGTGGAGGAATTCAGTTCACCAGTGTCTATAAAACACGTAAATGTGTGATTATGTATCTCTTATGTATGTGAATAAGTATGTGTTTTTGTAAATTAGTGAAACTTTCTATATGTTCTGACGGTTTAATGTCGGACATTCTTTATGTATATTTGGTGTTTTCGTATTTTGTATGTTAGCTGATTTCAACTCCTTTGAATGGGTCATAAAAGTGATTAAAATGATGTTGCGTATTTCAGAAACACTGTGTTATACATGTGACGCAATGACTCTTCCGGACGGGTGTAACAATATCACTGTTTGTGCAGACGACAAGGTAATGTACATAATGTACTACAGTTTTTTCTTACTTTAAAAGTATTTTATTTAACCTATTGACTTAACTTCTCTCTAGATCTGGTATTAAATTTTGGAAGAATTGTGAATCTTATAATAGGAGAAAGTTACACTCATTATACACCTTCAGATATTCATTAGGAAATACAAGAAATCTGACATGTTAGGGGAGAGATGAAAAATCCAGAATGACTGTCGATTTCAATCAGTTCTATTTAGTCCACGTACTGTCGGATGACTGAACGACATGTTGGAACTGTGCATTTCCCCTCAGCCTTTCTTCTCTTCACATTGTTTGCCTTTCAGAAAGCCCTTGGACATTGTTTGTTGAAAATTTCAATCTGTCTGAGGTCTTGACACTACCCGAGTGACTTACTTGCTTTTAGTGGTTCTAAATCCAGTTTTCTGAACGTTTGTAGATTCGGTGTCTCGACTTTAGATTGCTGAACGTTTGTAGATACGGTGTCTGGACTTTGGATTGCTGACGTTTGTAGATACGGTGTTAGGTCTTTGGATTGCTGAACGTTTGTAGATGCGGTGTTTGGACTTCGATTGCTGAACGTTTGTAGATACGGTGTTTGGACTTTGGATTGCTGAACGTTTGTAGATACGGTGTTTGGACTTTGCATTCCTGAACGTTTGTAGTAGATACGGTGTTTGGACTTTGGATTGCTGAACGTTTGTAGATACGGTGTTTGGACTTTGGATTGTTGAACGTTTGTAGATACGGTGTTTGGACTTTTAATTGCTGAACGTTTGAAGATACGGTGTATGGACCTTGGATTGCTGAACGTTTGTAGATACGGTGTATGGACCTTAGATTGCTGAACGTTTGAAGATACGGTGTATGGACCTTGGATTGCTGAACGTTTGAAGATACGGTGTATGGACCTTGGATTGCTGAACGTTTGTAGATACGGTGTTTGGACTTCGGATTGCTGAACGTTTGAAGATACGGTGTATGGACCTTGGATTGCTGAACGTTTGTAGATACGGTGTTTGGACTTCGGATTGCTGAACGTTTGTAGATACGGTGTTTTGACTTTGGATTGCTCTTTAGAAGTATAGTTGTGACATATATGCAAATATGCCGTCATTTTAGAGTATTTTATCCCGTAGGAGTAACCTGCATGTATACTTTATTTGACTTGGTTACCTTTCATTCTCAGGTTTGTATATTGTACCAGACTGAGAACCACTTACTGAGCAGAGGTAAACTTTACCACGCTGGTTGTAGTAAACCACAGGTAGGTTTATTTATGCACCAATAATATATATTTTATCAGGTTCCGCTTATAAAGGTGTGTATTTTCGATCTGTGTACATGATGTATTCTTTCTGTCAGTTAGTTAAAGTTTTACAGGACATTTTACAGTATCAGTTTCTACCAGTATTATAATGCATTGTAGAAATTCATTGTATAGTACAAAGTCATACAGTGCACGCACTTTGATAAGGCAATGCAGCTTTAGACTTGCGGCAACTGTGCCAGATACTTGTCGGATTTATCCATAATTTATGTATTCAAGGTGTTAGTTGATATACTTTAACTACATATACTAAAATATTTGCTTCAGGTGTGTGACGTATTTTCGAGTTTACCGACCCTGCACGACAGATATGCTGACACGCAGTTCTGTCACACGTGCTGCACGAACCCACTGTGTAATGACAGGTGTACACATACCGTGTTGGACCCAACTAAACCGACACTAACTACTTTGAACCACCACGTAACAACATCACCCGCTCTAATAACAAAAGCTACAACACAAACAATAAAACCAAGTGGTATAATATCATAATATAATATAATTTCAGTTCTTTTTGTGTTTTAATAAAGTTGTTTTTCGATTGTTAACCAGTAGTCAAATATTAAGAATTGTGCTGTTTCTTTTGCTTATATGATTAGCTATGGTACGACACTATAGCAAAACGTCTTACTGAACTACCTTTCTCTGTCTTCTTGTGTGTTTCATGTTCTTGTGAAGCGCCAGATTGTGCCATGTTATTTTTTTTACTGCTAGTATGTACAGTTTTCTTTTTGTGAATTGCCAGAGTGTGCCATGTTCTTCTTGTGAAGTACCACTGTAACTGGTGTTTTTGTGAAGCGCCAGAGTGATGCTTTGTGAAGGGTGTTATGTGTTCTGTTCTTGTGAAGCATCAGTATGGGCAATGTTCTTGTGAAGTGCTGTTGTATTTTTTTGTTGTTCTTATAAGGCACAAGAGCATGCTATGTTCGTGCGGTGGGTTTATTTCTGAGTGTTGTTGTGCCTTAGATTTTCTGGAAAACTGTTATGCACTTTTGATCTTGTAGAGAGTTTTTTGTTCACTATGTTCACGTGAAGCCCTGTTGTGCTCCTCGTGCTTTTTGAGCTCTGTTGTGCAGTATGTTTTTGCGAAACACTATTTTGCACTTTATTTTTGTGGAGTGCTGTTATGCACTTTATTCTTGTGGAGCACTGTTGTGCACTTTGTTCCTGTGGAGCGCTGTTGCGCACTTTGTTCCTGTGGAGCGCTGTTACGCACTTTATTCCTGTGGAGCGGTGTTGCGCACTTTTTTCCTGTGGAGCGCTGTTGTGCACTTTATTCCTGTGGAGCACTGTTGTGCACTTTATTTTTGTGGAGCACTGTTGTGCACTTTATTCCTGTGGAGCGCTGTTGTGCACTTTATTTTTGTGTAGCGCTGTTGTGCACTTTATTTTTGTGGACCACTGTTGTACACTTTGTTCCTGTGGAGCGCTGTTGTGCACTTTATTTTTGTGGAGCGCTGTTGTGCACTTTATTTTTGTGGAGCGCTGTTGTGCACTTTATTTTTGTGGACCACTGTTGTGCACTTTGTTCCTGTGGAGCGCTGTTGTGCACTTTATTTTTGTGGACCACTGTTGCGCACTTTGTTCCTGTGGAGCGCTGTTGTGCACTTTATTCCTGTAGAGCGCTGTTTTGCACTTTGTTCCTGTGGAGCACTGTTGTGCACTTTGTTCCTGTGGAGCACTGTTGTGCAGTTCCTGTGGAGCACTGTTGTGCACTTTGTTCCTGTGGAGCGCTGTTGCGCACTTTATTCCTGTGGAGCACTGTTGTGCTCTTTGTTCTGGTCTGTAAAAATCACTTCAGTTCCAGTTTTTAGTTAATCATTTATGAATATATTTTCAACTTGAAGCAAACATTTTTATCTTTTTTGTTATGTTTTAATGTAGCTGATAACTATGAAACATTTGTAGACAACTGTGCTATAACTATAGCATTATTTGTGAGTTACTGAGTATGATTCCGGCATGTATGTTTATGCATTTTACGGTTTCTTTTTATTACTGAATAATGACCTGAAAAGCAAGTGTATTATATTTTAGTACACATCTGTGCCAGTGTAGGTACAACCTCTGACTGACGAATCAGGAAATAGATTCTTTGGCTCAGTGGTTAGAACTTGGTTCAGCAAAGTACTTATAATCTAGGCGGCAAGAGTACGAATTGCACTCACAGATGATCTATTTAAATACTAGTAAGCATCTGACATTTTCACGTCTTTACAACCTTCTGCGCTGTTTTGCATCAACGTTTCTCTTGTTCTTTGTCAGAAGGTGCTGAACAGACTTGATGTTTTGCATCAACGTTTCTCTTGTTCTTTGTCAGAAGGTGCTGAACAGACTTGATGTTATGCATCAACGTTTCTCTTGTTCTTTGTCAGAAGGTGCTGAACAGACTTGATGTTTTGCATCAACGTTTCTCTTGTTCTTTGTCAGAAGGTGCTGAACTGACTTGATGTTTTGCATCAACGTTTCTCTTGTTCTTTGTCAGAAGGTGCTGAACTGACTTAATGTTTTGCATTAACGTTTCTCTTGTTCTTTGTCAGAAGGTGCTGAACTGACTTAATGTTTTGCATTAACGTTTCTCTTGTTCTTTGACAGAAGGTGCTGAACTGACTTGATGTTTTGCATTAACGTTTCTCTTGTTCTTTGTCAGAAGGTGCTGAACAGACTTGATGTTTTGCATTAACGTTTCTCTTGTTCTTTGTCAGAAGGTGCTGAACAGACTTGATGTTTTGCATCAACGTTTCTCTTGTTCTTTGTCAGAAGGTGCTGAACTGACTTGATGTTTTGCATTAACGTTTCTCTTGTTCTTTGTCAGAAGGTGCTGAACAGACTTGATGTTTTGCATCAACGTTTCTCTTGTTCTTTGTCAGAAGGTGCTGAACTGACTTGATGTTTTGCATCAACGTTTCTCTTGTTCTTTGTCAGAAGGTGCTGAACAGACTTGATGTTTTGCATTAACGTTTCTCTTGTTCTTTGACAGAAGGTGCTGAACAGACTTGATGTTTTGCATTAACGTTTCTCTTGTTCTTTGTCAGAAGGTGCTGAACTGACTTGATGTTTTGCATTAACGTTTCTCTTGTCCTTTGACAGAAGGTGCTGAACTGACTTGATGTTTTGCATTAACGTTTCTCTTGTTCTTTGTCAGAAGGTGCTGAACTGACTTGATGTTTTGCATTAACGTTTCTCTTGTTCTTTGACAGAAGGTGCTGAACAGACTGTATATTCTTTTTGTCTTGTAGAACGCTTATTGTTTAATATGTCTGATTCGATGTGTACTGTTTTCTCAAGTAACCTTGGGAAATTTAATATGTTGTCGCTGACCGCTGTTTTGCACTATGTTTTGTGTACCTGTTTTGTGTGCAGTTCTGCGTACGACGCTGTCTAAAGCCGTTTTTCAAACATTTTCGAATTATATTCAACTGTATTCTGTATCTGAACATACTGTGTTATAACTTGAACTGTATTCTGTATCTGACATACTGTGTTATAACTTAAACTGTATTCTATATCTGAACACACTGTGATATAACTTAAACTGTATTCTGTATCTGAACACACTGTGTTATAACTTAAACTGTATTCTGTATCTGAACATACTGATATATAACTTAAACTATATTCTGTATCTGAACATATTGATCTACTTTCTGCGCAAATTGTGCATTTCAGCAGAGAGATGCAAACAACTGGATTTCGTCTACATACCGTACATAAATCTGTGTTTCAAGTTAGAAACTTTTACATTAACACATGATGGAGCGGAAAGGTGGTGTGAGATGCAAGGTGCTACGCTTGCTGTCATAGACGACTCGGGCAAGTTCAGTGTGCTTCAGTCACTGCTCAAGTTCGAACCCCACTGTAAGTTTTCTTGCTCATTTTGAATCATAGTGAAAAACCATGTAATCTATATATATATACGACACTTGAACCAACCAAATAAAGTTTAACTCGTCAGTCATAAAGATATGTTCGTGCAGGCTTTTCATGGAATTGTATCAAACAGACACGTCATTTGGTTGTGAATTTTACAGAAATGACTTTCAAAAAACAAATAGACTATTTCTTTAAATTCTTTTGCTTGCAACTATAATCTTCAAATAACAAAACACTTTCGTTTTAGTTGTAAATGAAGTTATTTACATTGGAGGGAAAAATCGCGACGGAGACACATTTTACTGGCCAAATGGAAATCAGGTGACACTAGGAAGTTGGTCAGGACTTAATCTGAACCATGCAACATCACCCTGCTTATCTATTGACGGAACACGTGGTTTTATAATGAATGATGTCGATTGTAATCATGGAAGAAAGTTTATATGTACAATTGATATTTCGTAAATATAAACAAGAATTTTATTTTGTATAAGTTATCTTCTTTATTATAAATCAAGGCTACATGTATGATTAAGAACTACCAGTCAATACAATTAATGAGTATACCAAAAAAACAAACAGTTCTAGCATAGTTAACATTATCATAACATTATCCTTGCTATTCCTTAGTAAAAAAAAGTCTTACTGTCAAATTCTGATTCTTAGTTTTCCTATATGTTCAATCTTTAATGTTACATATTCACGCACCCACTAAGTGGCTGTATATTGATCATAAGAGAATGGCATAGACTTGACTTTGATCACTGTGTCAGAATAGCGTACACAGTTTATACAACACAATAACTGTGACGCCTCAGCCGGTGTCAGTCAAGCTACTTGTTTAAAGTTAAATTAGTGTTCAAAATAACCAAATACATACAAGTCCAGATAAATGTTTAAAACGATGTAAATATTGAGAATTAATGTGAATTAGAAGTCACAAGAATTTTGACCGTATTCAAGTTAATTCAGTGGGACTCGGAGATTATTTTTCAAGTAATGTCTCTACATTTATTTCTTAAGGATAAAAACCAGTGCTGATTTTTTTTTCAATTTAGGGTCACTTTGGCCATTTATATAACTTCAAAGATTAAACAACTCGAACACTGGTCACCTGATAGCACAAATTGAATAAACTTAAACAGAACGGAAGAACCAATGACACAAGGTAAAATTGTATGCGCAAACTTTGCTCGAAACACAAACATTTATATATTGGAACATACTATTACTATACGGTCCGTGATAAGGGACAGACTTCCTCTCTAATGTAAAGATCCGTAAAATTTGAATTCAGTTTTCTCCGTGGTACCATCTGTAACAATGGTACTAATGTTTTCAATTTACAGTGGAAACATTGACGCTCCAGCAATATGTGTTTGTCATAAAAACACAGGACATGTTATTATTGAGCGCACATTGATACAATTATACCGCTGAAATAAAAGCTGTTGAATAACTTGTACGTGAAGCCATGGATCTCTTTTTCTCTTCATATTTGTGCACGGATTTTGATTCAGCAGAAATCAATAACAATAAAGTAGTCAGTATCCGGACCAGTCCGTGTTGAACGGAGTATATCGTAAATCTTGCACCATACTGTCACGTGACAGGGCGAGCTCATGGCTGCGGTAGTGATGAGGGCTGGCCATTTCTACCCACAAGTCTGTCTGTAAACTTGACGATGGCGTTGATGATCTGAAACAAATAATTAATGGCAGTATTTATTCAAATTCATTCCAGTCATATTTCAGACGGTGACGTTACTTGTTAAAACTTGCATTAGCATATACATCGTATGTTATCGGTTAGTTCTCTGTCTTTCAAGGAGAAGGAACTCAGTTATTTATGCTTTCATTTTGTATATTTTCAACACCAAAATCAGAGACTACTTTGTGGGTAAGATCGCCTCTCCGTCTCGCGAATTTGCACAAAAGCCGCCTGAAATGAACCACTAACAGCACATTGTTACACCACATACAGCTGACGGCGAATACAGCTCACGCGTGAGCTATATGCTGATTGACGTATACTGTTTATGGTGAGCTGTATTATTGAGCATGCAAAGAATAAAGCTCATGTGGATATACACATACGGTCCAATCGCGCTGCTACGAATCGCAGTATAACGAAATAACGATGTACTACGAATCGCAGTATAACGAAATAACGGTGTACTACGAATCGCAGTATAACGAAATAACGGTGTACTACGAAAAAAGTTATCGCTCCCGTCATTTTTTTTCTTCTTTATTCAATTAAGATTGCATGTTATGTATTTTCAGATAGGTATGTCGTCCTAACGTATGTAGCTCACATGGTCATCATTCATCATCATCATCGTCATCATCATCGTCGTCGTCGTTGTCGCAGTAGTAGTAGAAACAGAAATAGCAGTGACTATAGCAGTGGTGGTGGTAGAAGTAGTAAAAGCAGTAACTAAAGCAGAAGTGGTGGAAGTAGAGGTATCAGAAGTAGTAGTAGTAACTGTAATGGCGGTGGTAGCAGTAGAAGTGTTGGTGGTAGTGGTAGCAGAAGAAGTAGTAGTAGAGGTAGAGGTAGCAGAAGAAGTAGAAGGTAGTGACAGCAAAACTAACAATAGCAGTTATTATAGCAGTTGACGTGGTGGTGGTGGTAGTGGAAACCAGAAACAGAAGAAGCAGCAGTAATTATAGCAGTAGTAGCGGTAGTGGTAGCAGAAGAAGTAGTAGCAGTAATTATAGCAGAAGTAGCGGTAGTGGTAGAACAAGTTGTAGTAGCAGTAATTATAGCAGAAGTAGCGGTAGCAGAACTAACAATAGCACTAACTAGAGCAGTAGACGTGGTGCTGGTAGTGGAAACCAGAAGTAGTAGTAGCAGTACTTATAGCAGAAGTAGCGGAAATGTCAGCAGAAGTAGTAGTAGCAGTAACTATAGCAGTAGTAGCGGAAATGTCAGCAGAAGTAGTAGTAGCAGTAACTATAACAGTGGTAGTGGTAGAAGAAATTGTAGTAGCAGTAATTATAGCAGTAGTAGCGGAAATGTCAGCAGCAGTATTACTAGTAGTAACTATAACAGTGGTAGTGGAAGAAGAATTTGTAAGAGCAGTAATTATAGCAGTGGTAGTGGTAGCAGAAATTGTAGTAGCAGTAATTATAGCAGTAGTAGCGGAAATGTCAGCAGAAGTAGTACTAGTAGTAACTATAACAGTGGTAGTGGAAGAAGAATTTGTAAGAGCAGTAATTATAGCAGTGGTAGTGGTAGAAGAAATTGTAGTAGCAGTAATTATAGCAGTAGTAGCGGAAATGTCAGCAGCAGTAGTACTAGTAGTAACTATAACAGTGGTAGTGGAAGAAGAATTTGTAAGAGCAGTAATTATAGCAGTGGTAGTGGTAGCAGAAATTGTAGTAGCAGTAATTATAGCAGTAGTAGCGGAAATGTCAGCAGAAGTAGTAGTAGCAGTAATTATAGCAGTGGTAGCGGAAATGTCAGCAGAAGTAGTAGTAGCAGTAATTATAGCAGTGGTAGCGGAAATGTCAGCAGAAGTAGTAGTAGCAGTAATTATAGCAGTGGTAGTGGAAATGTCAGCAGAAGTAGTAGTAGTATTAATTATAGCAGTGGTAGTGGTAGCAGAAGTTGTAGTAGCAGTTACTATAACAGTGGTAGTGGTAGCAGAAGTTGTAGTAGCAGTTACTATAACAGTGGTAGTGGTAGCAGAAATTGTAGTAGCAGTTACTATAACAGTGGTAGTGGTAGCAGAAGTTGTAGTAGCAGTTACTATAACAGTGGTAGTGGTAGCAGAAGTTGTAGTAGCAGTTACTATAACAGTGGTAGTGGTAGCAGAAATTGTAGTAGCAGTAATTATAGCAGTGGTAGCGGAAATGTCAGCAGAAGTAGTAGTAGCAGTAATTATAGCAGTGGTAGCGGAAATGTCAGCAGAAGTAGTAGTAGCAGTAATTATAGCAGTGGTAGCGGAAATGTCAGCAGAAGTAGTAGTAGCAGTAATTATAGCAGTGGTAGCGGAAATGTCAGCAGAAGTAGTAGTAGCAGTAATTATAGCAGTGGTAGCGGAAATGTCAGCAGAAGTAGTAGTAGCAGTAATTATAGCAGTGGTAGTGGAAATGTCAGCAGAAGTAGTAGTAGTAGTAATTATAGCAGTGGTAGTGGTAGCAGAAGTTGTAGTAGCAGTTACTGTAACAGTGGTAGTGGTAGCAGAAGTTGAAGTAGCAGTTAATGTACCAGTGGTAGTGAAAGTAGAAGTTGAAGTAGCAGTAACTATAACAGTGGTAGTGGTAGCAGAAGTTATAGAAGCAGTAAATGTACCAGTGGAAGTGGTAGCAGAAGTTATAGTAGTAGTAAATGTACCAGTGGTAGCGGTAGCAGAAGTTGTAGTAGCAGTAACTATAGCAGTGGTAGTGGTAGCAGAAGTAGTGGTAGCAGTAACTTTAGCAGTGGTAGTGGTAGCAGAAATTATAGCAGTAGTAGCGGAAATGTCAGCAGCAGTAGTACTAGTAGTAACTATAACAGTGGTAGTGGAAGAAGAATTTGTAAGAGCAGTAATTATAGCAGTGGTAGTGGTAGCAGAAATTGTAGTAGCAGTAATTATAGCAGTAGTAGCGGAAATGTCAGCAGAAGTAGTAGTAGCAGTAATTATAGCAGTGGTAGCGGAAATGTCAACAGAAGTAGTAGTAGCAGTAATTATAGCAGTAGTAGCGGAAATGTCAGCAGAAGTAGTAGTAGCAGTAATTATAGCAGTGGTAGCGGAAATGTCAGCAGAAGTAGTAGTAGCAGTAATTATAGCAGTGGTAGTGGTAGCAGAAGTTGTAGTAGCAGTTACTATAACAGTGGTAGTCGTAGCAGAAGTTGAAGTAGCAGTAAATGTACCAGTGGTAGTGAAAGTAGAAGTTGAAGTAGCAGTAACTATAACAGTGGTAGTGGTAGCAGAAGTTATAGAAGCAGTAAATGTACCAGTGGAAGTGGTAGCAGAAGTTATAGTAGTAGTAAATGTACCAGTGGTAGCGGTAGCAGAAGTTGTAGTAGCAGTAACTATAGCAGTGGTAGTGGTAGCAGAAGTAGTGGTAGCAGTAACTTTAGCAGTGGTAGTGGTAGCAGAAATTTTAGTAGCAGTAATTATAGCAGAAGTAGCAGAAGTGCTAGCATAAGTAGAAGTAGCAGTAACAATAGCAGTGGTAGTGGTAGCATAAGTAGTAGTAGCAGTAACAATAGCAGTGGTAGTGGTAGCATAAAGAGTAGTAGCAGTAACAATAGCAGTGGTAGTGGTAGCATAAGTAGTAGTAGCAGTAACAATAGCAGTGGTAGTGGTAGCATAAGTAGTAGTAGCAGTAACTATAACAGTGGTAGTGGTAGCATAAGTAGTAGTAGCAGTAACTATAACAGTGGTAGTGGTAGCATAAGTAGTAGTAGCAGTAACTATAACAGTGGTAGTGGTAGCATAAGTAGTAGTAGCAGTAACAATAGCAGAGGTAGTGGTAGAAGATGTAGTAGTAGCAGTAACTTTATTGGTAGTGGTAGCAGAAATTGTAGTAGCAGTAACTATAGCAGCAATGTGGTAGCAGAAGTAGTAGTAGCAGTAACTTTAGCATCGGTAGTGGTAACATAAATTGTAGTCGCGGTAATTATAGCAGAAGTTGTAGCACAAGTAACTAGCAGTAACTAAAGCAGTGGAAGTAGTAGCAGAAGTAGTCGTAACAGTAACGGTAGCAGAAGTGGAAGCAGAAGTAGTTGTAGCTGTAACTATAGCAGTAGTGGTAGTGGTAGCAGATGTAGTTGTAGCAGTAACTTAAGCAGTAGTGGTAGTGGTGCTAGTGGTGACAGAAGTAGTAGTGGCGGTAATTTTAGCAGTGGTAGGTAGTGATAGCAGAAGTAGTCGTAGCAGTAACTATAGCAGTAGTGGTAGTGGTAGCAGAAGTAGTCGTAGCAGTAACTATAGCAGTAGTGGTAGTGGTAGCAGAAGTAGTCGTAGCAGTAACTATAGCAGTAGTGGTAGTGGTCAGTAGTAGCAATAACTACGGCAGTAGTGGTGGTGGTAGTGGTAGCAAAATCAGTAGTAGCAATAACTACGGCAGTAGTGGTGGTGGTAGTGGTAGTAGAAGTAGCTGAAGTAGTAATAGTAGTAGTCGTTGTCGTTGAAACACTGGTGGTGGTAATCATGCTGTGGCTGCCACTGCTATTGCTGCTGTTGGTGAAAATGATGGCGATAATGATGAATACTAGGGATATGGTGGTATTGATAATAGTGATGCTTGTTACAAAAATAACGACGATGATACTGATGATAGTTGAGATAATGCATCAGCTGCTGTTGCTTCTGCTGATGATAGTGGAGATAATGCATCAGCTGCTGTTGCTTCTGCTGATGATAGTGGGGATAATGCATCAGCTGCTGTTGCGTTCTGCTGATGATAGTGGGGATAATGCATCAGCTGCTGTTGCTTCTGCTGATGATAGTGGGGATAATGCATCAGCTGCTGTTGCTTCTGCTGATGATAGTGGAGATAATGCATCAGCTGCTGTAGCTTCTGCTGATGATAGTGGAGATAATGCATCAGCTACTGTTGCTTCTGCTGATGATAGTGGAGATAATGCATCAGCTGCTGTTGCTTCTGCTGATGATAGTGGAGATAATGCATCAGCTGCTGTTGCGTTCTGCTGATGATAGTGGGGATAATGCATCAGCTGCTGTTGCGTTCTGCTGATGATAGTGGAGATAATGCATCAGCTGCTGTTGCTTCTGCTGATGATAGTGGGGATAATGCATCAGCTGCTGTTGCTTCTGCTGATGATAGTGGAGATAATGCATCAGCTGCTGTTGCTTCTGCTGATGATAGTTGAGATAATGCATCAGCTGCTGTTGCTTCTGCTGATGATAGTGGAGATAATGCATCAGCTGCTGTTGCTTCTGCTGATGATAGTGGAGATAATGCATCAGCTGCTGTTGCTTCTGCTGATGATAGTGGAGATAATGCATCAGCTACTGTTGCTTCTGCTGATGATAGTGGAGATAATGCATCAGCTGCTGTTGCGTTCTGCTGATGATAGTGGAGATAATGCATCAGCTGCTGTTGCTTCTGCTGATGATAGTGGAGATAATGCATCAGCTGCTGTTGCTTCTGCTGATGATAGTGGAGATAATGCATCAGCTGCTGTTGCTTCTGCTGATGATAGTGGAGATAATGCATCAGCTACTGTTGCTTCTGCTGATGATAGTGGAGATAATGCATCAGCTGCTGTTGCTTCTGCTGATGATAGTGGAGATAATGCATCAGCTGCTGTTGCTTCTGCTGATGATAGTGGAGATAATGCATCAGCTACTGTTGCTTCTGCTAAAGATAGTGGAGATAATGCATCAGCTACTGTTGCTTCTGCTGATGATAGTGGAGATAATGCATCAGCTACTGTTGCTTCTGCTGATGATAGTGGAGATAATGCATCAGCTGCTGTTGCTTCTGCTGATGATAGTGGAGATAATGCATCAGCTACTGTTGCTTCTGCTGATGATAGTGGAGATAATGCATCAGCTACTGTTGCTTCTGCTGATGATAGTGGGGATAATGCATCAGCTGCTGTTGCTTCTGCTGATGATAGTGGGGATAATGCATCAGCTGCTGTTGCTTCTGCTGATGATAGTGGAGATAATGCATCAGCTGCTGTTGCTTCTGCTGATGATAGTGGAGATAATGCATCAGCTACTGTTGCTTCTGCTGATGATAGTGGAGATAATGCATCAGCTGCTGTTGCTTCTGCTGATGATAGTGGGGATAATGCATCAGCTGCTGTTGCTTCTGCTGATGATAGTGGAGATAATGCATCAGCTGCTGTTGCTTCTGCTGATGATGATTACAATTGTGATAATGCTGCTGATGATGTTGTTGCCGATAATGGTGAAAATGTTATTCAATAATGACATTACTGATTTTCAGTTCCGACCTATCAAAAATGAGCTATATACTTAAGCTTTAATACAGTCAGCTGTATACGGTGTAACAGCGCTCTCCTACCTTGTACTCTCGAAGAATGCATATGGGGATTTTCGTCTCTGTTTCTTCAAGATATGAAACGAATAGCACAGTAAGACGACAAGCATCACACATATAACGGCAAGGACAATGAGTGCTGCAAGGTATGGCAGTATCGTGTAATATGTGTTGTAGTCTGCACGCACTGCATCTGTACTACCTGACAATAACAGAAATATAAATTGAGATTCCTAGTACTATGGTGGCATATTTCTGCTTAAGATAACCAGTTAAGGTTCGAAAACGCGTTCACATAATCACATAATTTTCGAGATAATTAACAAGTTAACATTTGCAAATAAACGAACTCAACCGAAAGAGGGTCTTTGTTTCTTATCCCTGAGTCTCCCTATAACATTTGGAGCCACCAGTGAGGATCGCACTCATGACCCCTGGTTTACTAAGGATTTTGTAATCTCTTTTCACTAAAACCTATCTATTTATACAAAAATCTAACAGGAAGGTCTACTCGATTAACTGGCTGTACTCTACTTATTTTAAAACACTGTTCGATTAAACAATTAAAAACTACAGGTTACAGATAACTAAATTTTGACAACGTTACAGTTTTACCGTAACATATCTGTAAATAAGAAATACGATTACTGGTAACACGAACGGTAACTAGTAAGCCTGTTAAAATAGCAAGTAACACGAATTTTATCTAGTTAGTATGGTGGCATATTTCTGCATAACATAACCTGGTAATTTTCTTGAAACTGTTTTAGTGAAAATAATTAAACTTTCACAATAATAAAGAATTGATTTAACGGAATTTTTTGATCTCCTTATCAGACAAAGTATCATTGTATCTGCTCTAGTATTCATTCAAAGGACTATTGTTGCCCTTCTTCAACGTACCAAAAAAAACCAACAATTTCTAAATAATAATAATTCTGAAAAAAAAAACAACTGGTTGAAAATAATTCAATTGGATGAAAGTAGTAGTGGTTTAAGAGGAAGATTACTGGTAACTATGTATAGTGATAACTGGAATAGCAAGAACGTTACGTCTCGCAAGAGAAACTGAATGGCAAGTAAACGTGATAACACTTTAAAGCAAAAATATATTCAGTATATATAATTAATGTAAATGCGCAACATCTGTTATAACACCAATATACTGTGTTACCAGGAAACATTAGGAACATTTCAGCTTTATGAATAATGTAAGCAGGTAACATCTGTTGCTTGCTGAAGGGTAAATCTTCTATCATTTTAGCAGCGAGATCCGAAAACCGTTGTCGCGCTTAGGTTTAGTACACACTGATATGACTGTTATGATCTAGTATGTCGGCCTTCCTTACACCGTTATGATAGAGTTACGTATATGAAAACACATTTCTAGGTTTTAATAGGTTTAGAATAGACTGTATGTTCATTCTGTCAAGAAGACTGTATGTCCAATTTCTTAAATAAACGTGATCTGTTATAAATGTACGAACGTTTCGGCGTGATGTTTATCATCAAATAAATAAACCAAAAAACTGAAAGATGACAATGCCCCCGAACAGATATGGTGCTTTCGCCTTTGAGCTGAGAACCAGATGAAGATAAATTGTAGTTCCTTCCAAATAAGTGGTGTTTTTGTTGTTGTTTTTTTTTTTTTTAATAATTTTTTTACATTTTGACCTCAACGTGAAGGTCATTTAGGTATCAAGTTTAAAAAAGATATATGTGACCAGATGAATATAAATGTGTTTAGTAATAAGGGAGTTCTAGACAATATTAAGCATAAAGCAATTGGACCTTCGAGGACGAAGTCATTTAAATATAAGTCAGTGGGAAGGTCTTGTCCAAAGAGGTGTTGTTATTAAGTTACTTAAGTATGAAGTAAAATCATTCACTTAGGAAGTTATGAGCAATGTTAAAGTTTTTAACAGCTGGACCTTTGAGGTCAATGTCATTCAGGGGTAAAGGTTAAACAAATACAGGTCAGTTGGAAGGTATTGTCTAAAGGGGTGTTGTGTTCTATTATGAAGTAAATCCATTTACTAATAAGGAAGTTATGGGCAATCTTAAAGTTTTTGGACGGACTGAGGGACTGACAGGTCAAAAACTATATGTCCTCCTTCAGGGGAACAAAAATACAACGAAACGAATAAGTCAAAATAAAATTAAAATTTTGAAATCAACAGAACTATTTCGAAAGTCTTTAAACAAACAGTCGCATTAACGTAGCCTTACAGTCATAATTATGTTTCGATAAAGGCAAATATAATCACAAAATCAAAAGATATTTTCAAGACGATAAATTTAGACGATAAGACGATAATGAATTACGACGCTTTTGCGTTCCTTAAAATTTCAGCGCCAATTGTTCACAGAAAAAATTGCGTGTAATAGCTTTTGCGTTCCTTAGAATTTCAGCGCCAATTGTTCACAGAAAAGATTGCGTGTAATAGCTTTTGCGTTCCTTAGAATTTCAGCGCCAACTGTTCACAGAAAAGATTGCGTGTAATAGATTTTGCTGACAGTACAGATAGTACAGAAATATACAATACAGAGAACAAGAGGGAAATATGGAGACCGAGAGACAGAGACATGGAAAGAGACACACAAAGACAGACAGACAGACAGACAAGGACATGGGAAAGAGAGACAGAGACAGACAGAGTTTAGACAGAAAGAGAGATAGAGAGAGCAGAGACAGAGAGAGAAAGAAACATATGGAGAGAGAAAGAAAGCATAGAGGGAGAGAGAGGGAGAGAGAGGAGAGAGAGGGGATCTATTTGATAAATTAAACAATGTTGGCATACAGAAACAACCCGGTAATAAAACAATAGGAAAGTTGTTACGTAGAACATATAAATTCAGTAAAATGTTATAGGTGCAACATTACATAACACTTAACTTGTTGTCTGGTCACACCTATGTATGACAAACCACATTACAATATCTACATTTGTACCTCAGCCTTCATAAAAACGTAAAAAGGCATACGAAAAAAGATGTTTGTATTAGGAGACATGTCAACATATTATAATGAATCGACACGTACATATTGCTCCCATAATCAAGTAAAAAAGTCAAATGTCTGTTCATTAATCATCGTTAACAACAAACCAAGACTGATGAAAGGATACAAAGTTATTACCGCAATGATGTAAACAAAATAAAACTCCTAAGTGAATTATGTTGATGGTTTTTAAATATCTTTGTCTGCAGTTTAGTCTGTCGATCCATTATATTCAAGTAAACTTAAATTTTGCCCCGTAGTCGATGTATTAACTTAATAATTAGCTTAATTTAAATAACTTTGAAAAAAGGAAATTCCGCGTCAGTTGCAATTGCACGAGTGAAATGTAATTTTAAATTCTGTTCGCGAACACAACTCCTGTTCACTAATTAGTTACGATTTTCGCCATTTATGTGAAATATATTTTATTCAGTAATGAAATGAATTGGACAACATGCCGTTAGTAGACAGTAATAATGTTTGCACCGTTAACTACGATATCCATAAAAACACTGGCCGTTATGACAGAAATAATTTAGCTTTTCTAACAGAAATAGAGTTGCAAATTATGAGCGTAACTTTTGCATTGCATTGTTATCTAAATTAATTGTAGATATGCATTTTGGATTAACACCGCGATTTCGGGAAAATGACTGTTCAAAGTTGGGTTAGATAGATACGCCGAAAAAAATGAATAAATTAATGCAAACGGCTTCATAAACTTTTAAGACCCTTACACAGATTTCATATTATTTTCTTACAGTGTTGACTTACCTGGCAGGACTGTAGACGTGACACTTACAGTGTTGACTTACCCGGCAGGACTGTAGACGTGACACTTACAGTGTTGACTTACCCGGCAGGACTGTAGACGTGACACTTTTGACAAGTTCGCAGACGGGAATGCTTGAGTTCCATCGGCCATTTTCTAAACATGTGAGCACATTTGATCCGACAAGTCTGTGAGTTGACCTTGACAAGCAGGTAACGGTGACCTCTGTTCCTGGTACCCTCTCATATGTGCTGAGTGCGAGTGAGTTTATGTTGTGGGTGGTTATTATATCCTGAGGCTCAGCCAGGGCGGGACAAAGAGTCGCTGAAAGAAAAAGTGTTTCAAAAGATAATCACTTTTGAGATATTCAATCTATCGAAAAGCAGTTAATATTTTCTATGCAAATAATACGTTAAAATGAAATATTTACGTATACAAGAGCTTGTCAAAAATCACATCTATCTTTTTTTTACTTTACTAAGAGTTCGTCTGTCCAAACTGATCAACTTTACTTGATGTTTCAGACAGTCTAGGTATCTTTAAGGAAGATCTTAGGCTGTAGCTCTATCAGCATCGACATTTAAATATTGTCTGTGGTAATACTGTGAATCATAGCTAAGAGCTAGAGGTTGAAAGTGCTTACTTTAAGATTGAACTTGGCAATAGGGGACACAAGTCTTAAAGCGTAGGTATTAGGCTATTGTTTGAGACAGAACTGAAGCCGTGAGCCTTAAAGCGTAGGTCCTAGGCTATTGTTTGAGACAACGGAAACTGTTATTCTTAAAGCGTAGGTCTTAGGCTGTTGTTTGGCGCAGAACTGCAGCTGTGAGCCTTTCAGCGAAAGTCTTAGGCTATTGTGTGACGCAGAAGAGCGTTGAAGCGTCGGTCCTAGGCTATTGTTTGAGACAGAACTGGCACTGTGAGTATTAAGCGTCGGTCTTAGGCTATTGTTTGAGATAGAACTGAAACTGTGAGTCTTTTAGCGTTGGTTTTAGGCTATGGTTTGACGCAGAACTGAAACTTTGAGTCATTTAGCGAAGGTCATAGGCTATTGCTTAAGACAGAACTGAAACTGTGAGTGAAAGTCTTTTAGCGTAGGTCCAAGGCTCTTGTTTGAGATAGAACTGAAACTGCGATTCGTTAAGCGTAGGTGTTAGGCTATTGTATGACGCAGAACTGAAGGTATGTGTCTTTTACGGAATGCTAAGGCAATTTCTTAGAAAACATCCAGTGCATTGAGTGTTTCACGTTAACAGAGTTTTTAAGGCTCCGGCAGAACTGATGCTTTAAATTTCTCAACAAAAAAGCTGATGTTTAACGCAGAACGGAAACTACAAGTCTTTAAGCGTAGGTCTTAGGCTATTGTCTGACGAAGAAGCGGAGCTGTGGGTCTCTTAGCGTATGTCTTAGGCTATTGTCTGACAAAGAAGCGGAGCTGTGGGTCTCTTAGCGTATGTCTTAGGCTATTGTCTGACAAAGAAGCGGAGCTGTGGGTCTCTTAGCGTATGTCTTAGGCTATTGTCTAACATAGAAGCGGAGCTGTGGGTCTCTTAGCGTATGTCTTAGGCTATTGTCTAACAAAGAAGCGGAGCTGTGGGTCTCTTAGCGTATGTCTTAGGCTATTGTCTAACATAGAAGCGGAGCTGTGGGTCTCTTAGCGTATGTCTTAGGCTATTGTCTGACATAGAAGCGGAGCTGTGGGTCTCTTAGCGTATGTCTTAGGCTATTGTCTGACATAGAAGCGGAGCTGTGGGTCTCTTAGCGTATGTCTTAGGCTATTGTCTGACAAAGAAGCGGAGCTGTGGGTCTCTTAGCGTATGTCTTAGGCTATTGTCTGACATAGAAGGGGAGCTGTGTGTCTCTTAGCGTAGGTCTTAGGTTATTGTTTGACAAAGAATCGGAGCTGTGGGTCTCTTAGCGTATGTCTTAGGCTATTGTTTGACAAAGAAGGGGAGCCGTGGGTCTCTTAGCGTATGTCTTAGGCTATTGTTTGACAAAGAATCGAAGCTGTGGGTCTCTTAGCGTAGATCTTAGGCTATTGTTTGACGCAGAACTGAAGCTCTGTATCTTTGTCTATAATTTGAGTTAGAAGTGAGGCTGTGAGTCTTTAAGCGTAACTGTTTGAGCCGGAGTCTTCGACAACTGCTTCGAACAGAACTGATGTTTAGAGTGTTTCAGCGTAACTAATAAACTAGCAACTGAGCCTTAGGCAGAACTGGGGTTTAATGCTTCTCATTATTGCTGCTAATGTTCGACGCAGAAGTGCAACTGTCATTTAGCATAGGGTGTCGACAAATCACTGACGCAAAACGGAAGCTGAAACTCTTCAAGCATAGGTCTTCGGCTGATGTTTGACGCAGAAAGCCATTGCTTCGAAAAGAACCGGTGCTTAAACTATTTCAGTGTAGCTCAATATTTTCCTAGACAGAATTCATGTTCTGTTGTTCTCAACGCAGCAGCTAATGTTTGTTGCAGAACTGAATGTGTGGGTCTTTTAGCGGAGGACTACAGCAAATATCTCCAACAGAACTGAGGCTCTGAATGTTTCAGCGAAACTCAAGAACTATTTTTTGAGGCAGAACTAAAATCCTAGCAATGACCTTTGGCTCTGTTTTAAGCAGAACTAAAGTTACACTTCTCCGTAAGTCTTTTTGTCTGTTTGACGAAGAACTAGGGGTGTACTCTGTCAGCGTTTACATTTAACTTTTATTTCACTATTGTTTAAAGTAAAATGGGATTGTAGGTATTTACGTAGGTATTTACGTATTGTCTGAATCAGAACTTGACTATAAGGGTTTTCAGCGTAAGTCTTCGATAGCACTGTGGATGTCTTTCGGCGTAAAGTGTTTATTTTCTTTCTTTCTTCGTCTTTAAGACATGAAGCATAAGGTATCTTGTCAAGCGTTTCAAATTTAGTATGAGGTTGAAATCTGCTGTTGGTCTTTTAGGGTTGATGATCAGTTGTTGCTTCCGGTAGAATTCATCAGGGTATGTTTTGTATGTGTTCAGCTAATCTTCTAGAAAGAACTGTGACCGTGCAACTAAAACTTGTTAACTTCAAGTTGGTGTTTTGGGACGTTAGACGCTGGAGATTGTTGTCAACATGAAGAGCAGAAGATTGACTTACTTCGTTTTTCTGTTGAATATTTCATTTAATTATTCAGGTAGTTGTTTTATTTATCTCTAGAGAGCAGAAATACTGGCCAGTCAGTAAAGCAGATACATGTACGTTTTAACCGGTCTAGATCTAAAGCTTCAGTCCAAGTAATATTTTAAACCAAACGTTAAACCTGTGCAGTTATAATCACTGGTGTTTTATAAAAACTTGTCGAATGGTCTATTACGACAAAATCTATGAACCATCTCACATCCCGAAATACAATAGCTTTGTTTGGGAGTTTAAATAAACGTTTGAATAAAATACATCTGTTGCCAGACAAATGGGCGGTTGCTAGGAGAGGAAACAGCTTGTAAAAGGTTGTTTCAGATATATTTTCAGATCGATAATCATCTTATAAGGTTTGTATTAGAGAAGGCAAGAATTATACATCCAGTGATGGTAAACTGAATTTTGAAACTACAGTCTTTTGCTAGCTTTTAAACTAACCATTTTCAAATTAATTTTTTTATCATCTTACTGTGACGAAAATGATTTTACAAAATGTTTTCGGCTAAATTTCTCTCTAAAAAGTTGTTTAAACGATATAATTCGCCACATGTTTCAATGTAAGATATTGTACAGATTCCCGTCAATGTTTTATTGTTTTACCTTTTGGTTCGGTTATTTTATGGTTTTTCTTTTTTTTTTTTTACAGAAATCGATCTGATATAACTTCTAGTAGCTACTTACCCAGTCTAAGTTTACCTACCTAGAGTACAAAGAGAGTCACATGATTATCATATTATACTCAAAATTTGCTAAGGATCACTTTTTTGACATTTATATTTCCTTCATATAATCAGCATATAAAATCAGATTCCTACTGATGATATACCTGTATAAATACTCGCACGAGCTTCACAAGCGTGTAGTACAGTTACTAAATGTCATTTAGAAGCACGAGGAAGGCATACCCATGGGACTGTGGTGATTTTTAGCCATGTGCCTTCATGTACATGATAACATGCAGTAAGATCTTTCTTATGTTATCGTCAAACCTTGTTTGAAATTCACAAAAACTATGGCAAATCGACAAGTTAGACGTCATCTTAGTGAAGATGAGATGAACAGGTTTGCATAAAAATAACTTCCTTATCAAATACCGTTTAATTTTTTTTATCAGTTTCTCATTCAGCACATAAAATGATATCCTTATAGCAAATTTCCAGTAGTATATGTTTTCTATCAAACGGTCATTTCTTGTTCTCTTTCCCAAATAAACACGACTTGTATCTTAACAATATTTCAGAATTTTCATAAAATTATATCAAAATAGAAAATCGGCCTTCCAAAAATAAACAATACATTAAATTTACTGATTATTTAAACTAGTGCTGATCTGACTAACGCCTGTGGACCAGCACACACGTGTTACAGAAATCACCGGGAGACATTTACTAATTTACTAATATTGAATGTTACGTACAGTCTAAAAGCTGAATATAAACTAGGAAGGGATAACTGTTAGTCTCAAACACTGTTAACATCAGAGTTCCCTTTTGTCCTCCCATTAAACTAATCTTTATAACATGGTAACTATGCAGGACAATATAATGGTTTGGGTCTTTTAGTGATAGTCCGATCATTTATTCACTCTGCTCAGTTTTTTTATTCACTCTGCTCAGTTTTTTTATTCACTCTGCTCAGTTTTTCAGTATTTTATATGTATGTCAGTCGCACTTTTTTCTCTTTAACTTGTTCTAACATGCCTAGTTTAATCGCATTTCCAAAAAAAAAAAAGATAATGATGGTGATGGTATATGTGAAAAAGAATTCGATAGTGATGAAGATAATGAAATGGTGATAAGAAAAATTATATGATGATCAATGTGACGATGATGTTTTTTGAATGTGGTGGTGGTGGTGGTGATGATGATGATGATGATGAAAATGATGGATCCAGTGATTACATTAATGGACGTTAGATATAACATAAAGCTTTCTGACAGAGCTGACAGCCACAATAAACTGTCCCAATTGGTAGTTTAAATACAGAGTTAACATAGTTCATCTGAGAAAGATTTGTTGTTGTTGTCAATGTTGTAAGACAAAACACTTACCACTATCCATAAATACAAATTCCAAAATATTTTTGTCTTTTACACATCGAGTCCATTGGTAATTTGTATTGTAAACGATATATTCCGTAATGCAGTTGTTCTAGTATACTTGATGGATTAGTTCAGGTTTATCATCGTGTATAAATCCTTATAAACAGTCACAACAATAACGGAAACACACTGAAGAAGTAACACTCTCATTTAAATCTGAACACCTCTGTGAATATAAATAGATAAGTTTCATCCTCTACATGCTATACAGGCTGTGTATATCCAATTAATTGTACACTTGCACATGAAGTCAGTAAAACTATTCAGACCCTTAGTAGGTTCTCTCTTGTTTAGAAAACATGTTGCCAGGATTTTACCGGAAGTGGTTACGAGTTGTCGTTTTTCTGTACAGTATCATGGCATCTGGCACGCGAGGAATGTGCAAATTATTTGTCAGTATTTTATGAAGATAAATTTTAGAAGTTTAAAATAATTTTCATTTAATATTTACGTAGCGTTTCAAAAATAAAAACTTCCAGATGCGTATAACACATGAACCACTATGTTAAACATCATTTCAAAATATGCCGTGACAATACAACTTTAAATATGGTGCAAAGTAGTTTATATGTCAATGACTTTAGAGAAAAACATTGAGAGGTGTCAAGGTTTGATCATTACTTCGTTCGCACTGGGTGTGTCTATACGTCTAGTTTCGTTAGTCATTTATTTATATTGTAAATGTTAATAGCGTGTTTATGTATAGTGTAACTGCGCTTAAACTGGTCGCAGTGACTTTGTCTTTCTTTCAAATTCTTCTTTTACCAACGGTACTTTTACATTTGGTCACACTTTTGACTAATTCCTATAAGCACAGCAGCCGGAGAGACACCACTCACGAGGAACCAATCACCAGTAATAGTTACCGGTACCAAAAACACAGCGAGAAAAAATACTCAAACACAGGGCTAGTACAGTGAAATCACCATTTAGAAGAAGCTGGACAATTTTACCAGATACAAACGGTGTTCATCTACAATGGTAACTGAAATATTCCTTCTTTTAAATGCACAGAAAACTTAAAATAAAAGAGCCAAAACTCGCACTATGCACCGGGAAGCCCTTGGACAAAAAACCCGTTTAGAAGGCCTTAATCATTGGGGTCAGACTTTCCAGGAGGCACGTGCGCACGTGTCATAAGCTACAAAGCATGTGCATATCCATAAAAACGTAAAAAGAAAAAAAATGGAGGGAGTTGTTGGGAGAAGGGGGGCAGGGAACGGTTGGGGAAGGGGGCAAGTACCTTTAAAAATAATGTTTTAAAAAATTAGGAGGGGGGGGGGGGGGGGCAAGTACCTGTGTTAAAAAAAAAAAAAAAAAAAAAAAAATGTTTTAAAAAAGGGGGTGTGGAAGTGGGTTACGGGGGGCGGGGGGGGGGGGGGAAAGGCAGGGAACTTGGGTGGTGGGAAGCAAGTACCTACTAAAAAAAAAGTTTAAAAAAAAGGGTGGTGGTTGGGGGTGGGGAATCAGGTGGGGGGCAAAACAACATTTAAAAAAAAATTGTGGAGGGGGCAGGGAGGCAATGGGAAAAAAAAAGAAAGAAAAAAAGAGCACCGCCGGGCAGAGCATTATATGCCTGAAGGGTGTTTTTTTCTAAGTATGATGCATTTATGATATAAAGGAGGAAACCTTAGGATTCGGAATTAAATGATTTGCTTTAAATTCTGAATTTTTTGTTTTTGATTTATAATATTTTGATTTTTAACATTTTAATTTAGAGTTTTATAGATTTTTATCATATCTGAAATTTAGGTTTTATAATTTGTATAAATGTCAGTCTTTCAAAAGTTATGATGTTCGTGCTGTGAAGTTACACTGCAGAAATATTGTTTATTGTCACCTTGAACTTTTATGTGCTTACCCAAAACAGTATAGGGGTCATGTAATCAATGATGGCAATCATCCTAAGAAGTTTGAAGTCCGTATGGGAAGTAGTTACCAAGTTATACAGCAGAAATGCTTTTCAGTGTTTAGGTCATTGTGACCTTGATATCTGACCTACTGACCCTAAGATGTATGGGGGTCATTTTCTTAATGTAATCAATCATCTTATGAAGTTTGAAGTCTGTATGACAATTTTTGACAAATGGTTATAAAGTTTTACAGTTTCACCTTTGACCTACTTTGGCTACTGACCCCAAAATCAATAGGGGTCATTCAATGTGTGCAACCATTATATGAATTTTGAAGTCACTATGACAAATGGTTGAGTTACAGTGTAAATAATGCTAAACATTTAGGTCACTGTGACCTTGACCTTTGACATACTGACCGCAAAATGTATAGGGGTCATAAACTCAATGTATGCAATCATGATATAATGTTTGAAGTATCTATGATGAATGATTGTCAAGTTACATGGTGGAAATGGTTTTCAATATTAAGGTCACTGTGACCTTGATCTTTGAGCTACTGACCCCAAAACCAATAGGAGTCATGCATTCTATATAGGCAACCACCATATGAAGTTAAAAGACTGTTGGCCAAACAGTTCTCAAGTTATCTTCTAGAAACCAAATTGGTAAGGAACCGACGGACAGATAGGCAGACAAGCCAAGGACCGGAGGGAAGTACCTTCCCATCTCATGATAGTAAAAAGTTAAGTTCTAGGCTTTGTGCTTTCACATTAATAGTTGTTTGGGTTTTTTTTACTGGCGTTTAACCCAAACAAAACAAAAACCAAAGCAAAGAAGAAGGTTTTCAAAGTTTTTCCTATATACTCTATATAAGCCTCAGGGCAGGGCCAATATTGCCAATATGATTTGAAGCAACATGGTAGAGGTCCACTAGAAATGCCACACACCAAATATCAAAACTCTTAAGCTTTATGGTTTATGAATAATCAGCTACATTAAAGATTTTGCACAACACCACCCATGATGAAGCCCACTGAATCAGCGACTACAATAGCTTGACTTTTTTCTTCAAAAACAGAAGAGCTAAAAATGGGGGCAGCTAATGTTATAGTTCTTGAACAATACACTTCCTGCCACTTCTGGAAGCATAAGAATGAACTACAAATAAATCAGTAAATTTAAAATAACTCTTTATTCCAGATTTTCATAAAATATGCCACAATATTGTTCCACAACATCCAAAAATATACTTGACATTAGCAGTATACTGAGTCCTTCAAACCATATTTACACAACACAGAATTTATCTCAATATGCCCCTCTCTTGCTAGGCACTAACCCTGATTTTTGTACTTAACAGTAAAAACCTATATCATTTTTGGGAACAGATGTTTCAATAACCCTGAAACAGTTAAAATTGTAACAGCATGTTTTCTAGAGTTTGAAAATATATTGAACATCTAACACACAGATATAAATGACTTTTTCATAATAAAAATTCCAAAAGTAATCTTTCTCTCATAAGCCAAAACAATGATTAGATCTATGCTAAAATCAAACACATGTTTCTCTAAAGTTTTTACTGAATATTTTAATAAAGAAGACTATATGATTTTCTAGTCTTACTTTTTCTGCACTCTTACTGAAACAGTATCGGAACATCTACTGATGCACAATCACCAACCTCGTACTACATAAGGTCAAGGTTACCATGTGTTTCATTTTCTTAACAACACATATACGTGTATTTACATTCATATGAACTGTTTTCTTCAGTGAATATATTATAAACACCATTTTAAACTAAAAAAACAAGACATTTATAGCAGTACATTTTTAAGAATATTAATTTACTAACGCAAAGCTAATATATACAAATAGATCTACAACTTTATATTACATTAATGCCATAAGCAAAGAAGAGAATTGGGAGTTTTTTCCTTGCATAGTTGTGACATAATAACTAACTCTTCCTCTCAATACTCAGCATATTTGTCTTGTTGTCGCATTAAAATGCATGATTATATTATTCAATTTGTTTGCAGAGTTTAGAAAAAAATACAATGTAATAATATGTGCCTTCTGGGTATAAAAATCTGCTACATTTTTTTTAATCTAGGTTTCTTGTCTTATAAATATAACTAGAATGCCCATGAGCAGCATGTCGAGCCCGCCTCTGGATCGCTGCCTATAATGGCAGGACTTTAAAATAAACAATAGGGCCATGATGTCACTATATCGCTCACCTGAGTACTCTTTTGCCTCAAGAAATTTCAATGAAAATCAATTAGAAAATATGGCCACCAGCCAGGAGACCTACTGTTTGACCTAACTGACCGAGTTTAAATATCATTAACACAAAACGTCTGACAAATTTTCATGATCAGGTTGAAAATATGGCCATTAGCATGATGATCTACTTTTTTCACTTTGCATGACCAACTTTCAAACATGATACAGATATCATAAGGACAATCACAGTGACAAACTTTGATGAGAATAGAAAATATTGCCTCTAGCAGAAATAGTTTTCACTCTACAGGTCCTGTGACCTTGACCTTTGACCTACTAACCCCAAAAACAATATGGTTTTTCTATTTTGTAAAAGCAATCATCCTATGAAGTTTTAAGGCTATGGGTGAAATGGTTCTCCTGTTATTATGTGGAAACAGGTTTCACTCTAGAGGTCGAGGGACCAATTGAACTTTGACCTACTGACCCAAAAAACAAAAGGGTTTTATCTACTCAATAAGAGCAAAACAGACACCCATGGACAAGGCAAAAACAATATGTCTCCATCAGAAGGGTGGGGTTGTGGGGAGACATAACAATGAACAATTGAAGGTATAGTCCTTCGTGTTTCAGAGCAGCAGATTTTTAAAGTTTTCCCTATATAAATCCTTGTGTAAAATCAAATGACCCCCGGGTGGGGCCAGTTTTAACCCCAGGGTCATGATTTGAACAAACTTGGTAGAGGTCCACTAGACAATGCTGCAAACCAAATATCTAAACTCTAGGCCTTATTTTCTTATATAACTCTATGTAAAACATGTGACCCCTGGGGCGGGGCATTTTTTGACCAATGGGCTATGATTTGAACAATCTTGGTAGAGATCTAGTAGACAATGCTGTACACAAAATATCTTAACTCTGGGCCTTGTGGTATCTGAAAAGAAGATTTTTAAAGTTTTTCCTATATAAATCTATCTAAAACGTGTGACCACTGGGGCAGGGCCATTTTTGACTCAGGGGCCATGATTTGAACAAACTTGGTAGAGGTCCTCTTGACAATGCTACATACAAAATATCTGAACTCTAGGCCTTTTGGTCTCTGATGTGAAGACTTTTTAAACTTTTTCCTATATAACTCTATGTAAACAAATGACCTCTGTGGCAGGGGCTATTTTGACACAGGGGCCATGATTTGAACAAACTTCATAGAGGTCCACTGGACAATGCTACACACCAAATATCTAAACTCTAGGCCTTGCGGTTTCTGACAAGAAGATTTTTTAAAGTTTTTCCTATATAACTCTATGTAAAACATGTGACCCCTAGGGCGGGGCCATTTTTGACCCAGGAGCCATGATTTGGACAAACTTTGTAAAGGTCCACTGGACAATGCTGCACACCAAATATCTGAACTCTAGGCCTTGCGGTTTCTGACAAGAAGATTTTTTCAAAGTTTTTCCTATATAACTCTATGTAAAACATGTGACCCCTGGGGAGGTCCACTAAACAATGCTACATACCAAATCTTAAGGCTCAGGGCCTTGTGGTTTCAGACAAGAATATTTTCAAAGTTTTTCCTATATAAGCCTATATAAAACCAATGACCCCAGGGTGGGGCCAAATTTGACCCTAGAGGTATAATTTGAACAAAATTGGTTGAGGTCAACTAGACAATGCTACATACCAAATCTTAAGGCTCAGGGCCTTGTGGTTTCAGACAAGAAGATTTTTCAAAGTTTTCTCTATATAAGCCTATATAAAATCAATTGACCCCCGGGGCGGGGCCAAATTTGAACCCAGGGGTATAATTTGAACAAACTTGGTAGAGGTCCACTAGACAATGCTTCATACCAAATCAGATGATTTTGTGGTTTCAGACAAGAAGATTTTTCAAAGTTTTTCCTTTAAGTTGCCATAGCAACCAGAGCTCTTGATGTTATTGAATTCTTTGAACAACTTTGGTAGAGCTTCATGCAAGGAATATCTCAGGCATGTTTTGTCAATATTGGCTTAGCAGTTTAGGATGAGAAGTCGTTCAAGTCAAATTGTTGACGCCATACCGTGACACGCCAGACATTCAACGATCCTAAAAGCTCACCCTGAGCAGTGCTCAGGTGAGCTAAAAAGCTTATGAACATTTCTTAGTTGCCAGCTTTATGATTAATGTACTTATTATGATGACTGATTGTTAATGAGAGCCAAACTGGTTTGTGTTGTAAGTAATATTTTTCAAGGATTCCAAACTGTATTCTTTCAATGTCAAGATCAGTGTAGATGTGGTCAGCTGTTGCACTAGCATTAGTTTTGCTGGTTCAGTCACAATTTGTCTCTGGCCAATATGTGTTATGGCTGTCTGGAGTGTGGTCCTGTATTGATGTAGATATCTCCCATTATGATATGTGGTAGGTGGAGGTCTGGTGGATGGCCTTGGCTTTTAATGTGTTTCATACATTGCATTTCCCCTCATTGTTCTCTGTCTTAGTGTAAGGTTTCCGCAGACTCTCTTATACTGGGTACTTTACTGAATTGTGCTAGAAACTTGAGTCTTGCATGAGACATACTGTCCCATCAAGGTGAACAAAAGTGGCAAGGAGCATGGAGAAGTCATGGTCTGGACAAGTCAATCTGGATGCACCGTACAGAGGTGCCAATTGTGATGACTATGTTGAGCTATCTGCAAAGCGGGCTCGACAAAAATAAAGCCATTTTAATATCTCACATATTTTCTGATAAACAGCAATTTCATAACATCGAAAATAAACATATTATGACCTTTTTTTTTCCAGATAACACATCTATTTCACTATTAAAAAGGCACTTGGGTAGAAGTTAAACAGGTAGTATTTTTCCTAAAACCTGACAACAAAATATCGCACAATTATATAATGAAATACTTTGAGAGAAAGTAGCATGCTTAGTTGCACCTCTGAAGATAGATGATCACCAATGTGTCGTATCTGTTTGTGGAAGGATTATGTTGCTCAAGTTCATGAAGCTGTGCTATGCAATGTTATTCCATGGCTATGGTCCTGTTATTCGTACATCTATTTGAGTCGACTAATCTTAGGTACAAGATAGTCAGCAGTCTTGGTTTTAAACTAGATGTTTATTCTTCAGTTAAATTTATCGTAAAATTTCATTCATTCTATATCAGCTGCCTTTCAGTTTGGTTTCTATAGCAACTTTATTTACTGCCACCAGCTCCCTGTATTATTAGTTGGGTGTGGATGCTGCAAAAAAAAAAAGAATAAACATTGCAATTTAATTATGTACATTGTAAACTAGTTATCAACCAAAGAATTTATACTTTCAGCAAAATTCTAAAATTGTAAGAAAAATGGCTTGTCACTGATTTGTTCTATTAACAGGGTTAATGAAAGAAATATAAAGAATTTAAATCATTAAAGGCTTTAGCATACTGAAAGTGAAGTGACCTGGTCATGAGGCTGTGGGGCGTCTGGTCTAACCATTGTCATTGGTGCATCACTGTCACTTTTCTCCTCCTCTCGTCGCTTCAAACATGCTGCCTTAGGATTCAAGTTCCTCTCTGAAATAAAAATATTGCCATTAATGTAAGTGAGGTTCAATCAGTTCATAGACAAACTTTCTGTCTTAGTTTGACCAGTTATCCAGTGAGTATTGTTGCCATAACATGTCTACTATTTGGCAGCTTTACTATCACTAAATACATGTATGTAACATGTTTACTGCATTTAAACTTACCGGTATGCGAAGGTTCAAAAATGAGGAAGATGTATGTCAAGATAAATGCTGAAAACACAGTGAATGTTCAGAAATCATGTAATTTAGGAGTAACAAAGACTTCATTCACTTATAAGATGGAGACAAATAAAAACCTTCCACTACAGTTGTACATTTAAGTTCTGACTGGGCCAGTCATAAAAGATTTAAACAATATTAACTTAATGGGAGTGAAGCTTTTTTCTCAGTGAATACTCTTGTGTAAAAAAAGTTGCTTATGTTTTTTTCTAAAAACTAGTTCTTAATTCTAACACTATCTGCATTTCCCTGACAATAAACAAAGAAGAAATTGAGCGTGATATATCTTACACCTTATATATAGTGCACCCTCTAATAAATATACGTACGTGTTAGAATGAAAATAGATTTTAAAATTTTTGTGATCTACTGTCGTATATATCTATGGCCTTTGTGATTAAATTACTACGCATCTGAACTCGGCACCATGATATATTCAATGGTATATCACCGAATCTTAAAATCTATTTCCTAAGTATACCTACTGAAGTTTATACCTGCTTACTGGGTATGTTTGCATACAACCATATGGTGCTGCTTTTAAGCAAAAAAGTACCCACTCCATCACTATACATCAAAGACTCTGGTATATTTAAAATTAAGGACATACCTCGAACCTGCCCCTCCAAAGTAGTGATAATGTTCACAGCTTGTTGTAAAATCATTAACTTGGTCATGGGTTGTGATGATCCACAGTGCATTGAGACCATATTACCCAGCTCCTTCACAGCTTCATTGATGTCCCGCACTCGCACTCTGGAAGACAAATATTCAGTTCTTTTAAGAGATATTACCTAGTGCATTCCATTTCCTTGCAAATCATATATGATACTGAACAAGTTATTACCAGATATTAAGGCATCATTCAAACATTTTTAGTACAACAGGTCAGTTGCAGGCATTGATATTAGTTTTTCTGTGGAAAGTTGTGTAAAATATTTGGGCGGATAGCAATTAACACATTATATGCTCCACTGAAAAGATGCTTCTTTATGTTCATGAGTATACTTTGACACACACACACTCCCCGAAAGAAGGCATATTAGTTAAAGACAAGAAGCACCGCAATGCGACGAAAACCAGGTTTTCAACGACCAAGTATTGATGTGACAGGAATTAGGAAGAAATATGGCAGTGAAGTAAAAATGATGCTGTTATTTTGGTACCAACACAGAAAGTTAGTTTCAATAGTTCAAAATAAAAATAAATCAGATACCTGAGTAGCAATGCCAGGCTGTATTTTCATGTAAGATGCACACATGCCAAGTTGAGTATCAATAGGTCAAAGTGTGCTGAACTTATTGAGTAGAAGCTGAAAATTCTATTGTAAGCAAGTGACCTTGACCTTGCTCCCAGATATCTAAGTAGCAATCCCAAGCTGCATCTTAATATAAGCTACCCACACAGCACATTTGGTGTCAACAGGTCAACACAAACTCAAGTTATTACGTGAAAACTGAATTTCTGTTTTAAAGCAACAGTGACCTTGACCTTGTTCACAGACATCTGGGTAGCAATCCCAAGTTGCATCTTGATCAGCTACCCAAATACTAAATTTCGTGTCAATAGGTCTAAGCAAACTCAAGTTATTATGCGGAGACTGAATTTCTATTTTTAGCAAGAATGACATTTACCCTGATCACAGACATCTGGGTAGCAATCCCGAGTAGTGTCTTGAAATAAGCTACCCACACACCAAATTTGCTGTCAAGAGGTGACAGCTAACTCAAGTAATTATGTGAAAACTGAATTTCTATTTTTAGCAACAGTGACCTTGACCTTGATCATAGACATCTGGGTAGCAATGCCAAGCTGCCCCTTGATATAAGCTACCCATACACCAAGCTTGCTGTCAATAGGCCAAAGCAAACTCAAGTAATTGAGCGGAAACTGAATTTCTATTTTTAGCAACAGTGACTTTGACCTTGATCACAGACACCTAGGTAGCAATGCCAAGCTGCCTCTTGATATAAGCTACCCATACACCAAGCTTTGTGTCACTAGGCCAAAGCAAACTAAAGTATTTGAGCCGAAACTGAATTTCTATTTTTAGCAACAGTGACCTTGACCTTGACCACAGTCACCTGGGTAGCAATGCCAAGCTGCCACTTGATATAAGCTACCCACATACGAAGTTTGGTGTCAATAGGCCAAAGCAAACTAAAGTTATTGAGCAGAAACTGAATTTCTATTTTTAGCAACAGTGACCTTGACCACAGACACCTGGGTAGCAATCCCAAGCTGCCTCTTGATATAAGCTACCAATACATCAAGTTTGGGGTCAATAGGTCAAAGCAAACTCACGTTATTGAGCAGAAACTGAAATTCTATTTTTAGCAACAGTGACCTTGACCTTGATCACAGACACCTGGGTAGCAATCCCAAGCTGCCTCTTGATATAAGCTACCTATACACCAAGTTTGGCGTCAATAGACCAAAGCAAACTCAAGTTATTGAGCGGAAACCAAAAGTTGACGCCCGCCCGCTGACTTCAGCATTACACTAACCAGTTTTCGTTGAAAACCTGGTTAATAAAAAGTTTTGCAGTTTTCCCTATGTGTAAAATCTTGTTGCTGCTGGGGTGGGGCCAATTTTTAACCCATGGTCATGATTTGAACAAACTTGGTAGAGGTTCATTAGATAATGCTTCATACTGAATATCTAAGCTCTAGGCCTTGCAGTTTCAGAGAAGAATTTTTCAAGATTTCACTTTTAAAATCTATTATGAGCTCCTATGACCCAGATATGCAATGGACCTGGACCATTTGAACAAATTGGTTAGAGCTTTATGCAAGGAACATTCCAGCAAGTTTCATCAAATTCATCCCAGTGGTTTCAGAGGAGATGTGATTTGAAACAATTGTAGACAATGAACAACAGACAGCCAGAGATCCTAAAAGCTCACCATGAGCACCATGTGCTAAGGTGAGCTAAGAACAAACAACTGTGATGCACGTCTTTGTAGCACTGATACACGAGGCCTAGATTTAAGGTCAGATCACATTCAGGAGTGTTCATAGGGGAGAGGGGTATTGACAGATGTTTCAAACACCACAATTGATATCAAATATATTATTGAACCATGAAAGAAGGTCAATAGTTCAAGATAAACCAAAGTCAAATTGGAAGTCTATTTGCGAAACTTACACAAATAATTTCAAGGACATACCTTCAAAAACAAGGAAGTAGGTCAAGGTCAGCCAAGGTTTTCATGCAAAATTTTAAACAGGTGTTTAAAATTTTTATTATATTAGCTTCAAAAAACAAGGAAGAAAGTCAGTATGAAGGTCAAGGACAAAAGTGGAAGAAAGTTTAAGTACCTTCCTACCCCATCAAATGATTTTTTGGGTGTGGGGGCAGTACCCAGGTGAGGTGGGTGGGTGCTTTGTACCCTGGTGAGAGCCAAGATCTTCCAAAGCCCATCTAACTGAACTATATTTATCTGGGCTCAAGGCCTCTCAATTTCTGACAAGAAGATTTTTAAAAACTGTTTCCTAACTTTATGTAAAACCAAGTGATTACTGGGGCAGGGCAAATCTTGATCCAGGGGCAATGATTTGAATGACTTTGGTACAGGTCCACTAGACAATTGTACACACAAAATATTTAAACCCTAGGCTTAATGGTTTCTGACAAGTTTTTAAAAAAGTTTTTTCCTATCTAAGACTATGTAAAATCAAATGACCCATGGGGTGGGGCTAGTTCTGACCTCAGAGCCTTGACTTATATAACTTTAGTAGAGGTCCACTAGATGCTATCAACCAAATATGTAAGCTCTAGGTTTTGTGGTTTCAGTTAAGAAGATTTTTTAAAACTTTTTTCCTCCATAACTCTGTAAGATTAAGTGACCCTGGAGCAGAACCAATTTTGATCCAGGGGCAATAATTTGAACAAACTTGGTAGAGGTCTACTGGGCAATCACACACGAAACATCTTAACTCTAGGCCTAATGGTTTCTGACAAGAAGATTTTTTAAGTTTTTTTTATATACATGTTTGTCTATGTAAAATCAAGTGACCCCTGGGTTGGGGTTAATTTTGACCCCAGAGCCTTTATTTTCATAACTTTGGGTGAGGTCCAGTAGATGATGCTATCAACCAAATATGTAAGCTCTAGGCCTTGTGGTTTCAGACAAGAAGATTTTTTACGTTTTTCCTTTCTGCATGGAATTCCATTTTTTTACATAACTTTTAAAGAGGACCATACAAGGATCATTTCTGTAAAGTTTAATTGCAATTGAGGCAGTGGTATAGGAGATGTTGTTTAAAGTCAATTGTGAAAGATGGACAAAATAGCATACAAAGAGCTACAGTTGACCACTGGTCAGTTGAGCTAAAAAGGGTGTCATGGCAGCTAAGAAGTTCTAAATGTATGTAAAGACAAAACAATATCCATTTTGTGTATTAAATGTTATAATACTGGCTAGTGTATGAATGGAATATTGTAACAGTGGATTAATCTGGATGTCCAGATTGTTCAAGTCAGAAGTACAGGTACTCTAATCACAAAAGTGTCGGAACCTGGAGTGAAAGCAGCAAATACACTCAATTTGAACAATCTGCACTTTCGTATGTTTTATTTGTACTTCATAAATCTGTTTAGTTTTCCTTATCACACCAATTCACAGAATGGCATTATTTTAAGTTAGAAGTCCCTAAGTTGGACTGATTATCAAGCTCAAGACTCCTTTACAGCTCGACTATGAAGCCTTTCTTTTAGAACAAAGTTGACTGTTGAATGGTTGGCAATAAGGGTGAAAATGGCTGACTGCAGAATGGTCAACAGTTGGGGGTGAAAAGGGCTGTCTGCTAAATGTTGACATTGGGGATGAAAAGGGCCATCTGCTGAATGGTTGACAGTGGGGATGAGAAGGAATGACTGTTGAATAGTTGACAGTGGGGTGAAAAGGGCTGTCTGCTGAATGGTTGACAGTGGGGATAAGAAGGAATGACTGTAGAATAGTTGACAGTGAGGTGAAAATGGCTGTCTGCTGAATGGTTGACAGTGGGGATGAGAAAGAATGACTGTAGAATAGTTGACAGTGGGGTAAAAAGGGCCATCTGCTGAATGGTTGACAGTGGGGATGAAAAGGGCTGTCTGCTGAATGGTTGACAGTGGGGATGAGAAGGAATGACTGTAGAATAGTTGACAGTGGGGTGAAAAGGGCTGTCTGCTGAATGGTTGACAGTGGGGAAGAAAAGAGCTGATTGTTAAACATACAGTGGGGGTGAAAAAGGCAATTAACAAAAACTATACAAATTTGCAATATAAAATTTATTGTTTATTTCCACATGGTGCACTTGGTTATGTGGAAAAAAAACATTCAGATATATTGTTCATTAACTAGTACTACTTATTCATGAAATGAATATAAATGAAACTGAAGTATAACAAATGCTCCCTTACTCATATACTCATAATTTCAATAAACCCTGAAATCAGATAACTATTTCATTACAACCATGTCAAAATGTCCCAATATAATTCACAACATCTTAGTGTCTGCAGAAGACAAAACCTGTGTGTTCTGATTTTCTAGGTTGAGGAATTAAGATAGCAATAAAATATTTTGGTCACTTGAAGATCTAAGCTGACACGGTGCCAAAAGCAGATGTGACCTATGTAATTAACTCTTCAGTCCACAAAAATTTAGAGAAATTTGATTATGTTAGACATACAAAATTTACAGAAGTACAAAAAACATAAAGCATGGAAGAACAGATTTTGTAACAATAACAAATCAAAAAGATACATAATATTGTGAATTTAGATTAATGAGAACTGTTGCTTAGAAATCACACTGCTTTCTCTGTTTATTCATTTTGGCATGTAATAATTTTACAATATAAAAGAACATTTTCATTTTGGCAACAGGGCCATCCATAAGGAATTCATTGTATATCTATCTATGCTTCTCATTGAAACAGTAAGTCATTCTTTTGGCTTGTAAAGTTTTTCCAATATGAAAACATAGCATATTAAATTTGGAACACTGGAGTAAAATGCTTCCAATCATTTTAAAACATTATCAACAATGAAATCAAAAATCTGAGGAAACAATTTGGCATGAATTTTGAATAAAAAGCACTCGTATGAAAAATAAAGGGATTGACCATTAAGTACTGTTATCTTTAGGTACTGAGGCAAGCCATACATGTAAATTAGGGATGCAAGAGGTTAACCGGTTAACCTACCTTATAATCGGTTAACCGGTAACAATTTTCCGGTGAGGTTAACCGAAGCAAAAGGAAGAGAGAATGTTAAAAATATAAACATTAAAAGTTAAAACTACCAAACAAGCGCGCCGCATTGACAACGGTATTTATCGATCGTCATGGTGATAAAACCCGGGTGCGTGTAGATCAATACACGTGTCACACTTATACACAGGACGTCTCTCGTTTATTTGGTAATTGTCACTTTTACCATTGTAATTATTAACAATTATATAAACATTGCGCCACCTGTTTGCCGCTGAGTTTAGCTGACACTATTGTTGTTTCTACTCGCTAAAAAAAATTTAACTCGAGATTAAAGGAAAATCGTCACTGATGATTTCTTTATAATTAACACGTCAAATCAAGTTGTTTTTTTCGAAGAAGTGGCAATTTATGTAATGTCTAATTAATTGTTTTTCGCACAGTAAGACTTGAATGTGTAATTAAATAAAAGATAAAACTCTTCAGTGTTTTTTTTATTTATTCTATTCTATGTATGTATTTTTTATTTATTCTATGCATTACATTTCATTATACGAATTAAAGATAAAAAACAAAAACAGACTGAAAACATTAATATTACCAACAAGGATCGCATACATTTATAAAATGAATTTAGAGCTGTAAGAAATTACATACGAGGGGAATGCATATGTATCTATTAAGCGATCACAATACTCTTTCGGCCCGAATAAAGATCCGAATAGTAAACACTATCCCGTCAACTTCTGGTTTCACTTTAAAAGTGTACATGTCATAAACTGTGAATAGTCGGCACGAAAATATGTTATTGTTTATCGGTTAACCGGTAAATTTACCGGTAACAGCGTCAGGTTAACCGGTAAATTGATAATTTACCGTTTGCATCCCTAATGTAAATGATTAACGTTCACTGATTAATTCTTTTACAGTACATACAAAGCAACATTTTAAGAAGATTTATTATGTATTTATATATATTAGTGATGCACATAAATAACAAATATCTCACAACAAGTAGAGGCACTTATTTATAATCAGATACAGAGAAATATTGACCATAATATACAAATACATCAATAGAAATCTAGTGTCATATAAACAAACAAACAACAGAAACCAATCTACCTCACACTGAAAAATGATCTACTATGAAGTATGAAGTACTATATGGAAAATTTACATGCATTCAAAGACAGCATTTTGTTATCAAAGTTAATTTCAAGAGGTCTAAATTATTGCCACCTCATAAAAATTCATCTGATCAGAAAATGAGTTTGTCCTAATTTGAGTGATCACTAGCTCTTTTATTTAAATGAGACTTTTATTCCTGTATGCAAGAACTTGTGCAGCTTAATAACAGTATTATAAATATAGCACAATTTTACTGTTGCAATAAATGAAACCTAAAGAAATCCACTTACACTTAATGAAACATTGAGGAATTTTCCATATAAACTGAACAAACTGGTCAGCGCCACATCTCTGGCAGGGTTGTAGCTAGGACATTTTCAGTTGTATTCATAAGGTAAATTGGGAGTTGGCCTACATTCTGTATAGGGTGCCATCCTCCCACTGGTTTTAAGAATAAGATATCATGCTGTCTGTGAGAAGACGCTGAAGGGCCAGGGAATCAATCAGATTAGTTGTAGTTTAGGAAAACTGTTTCAAACTGACAGTCACATTACAAGAATATTCAATCAATGTCATTCTTATCTTTGTTTTACTGTAACCTTTCTACTCCTTCTCTTTTCACATGCTTCTGGCTTTATAGCAGACCACTATCTGGACCGATTTGACCACCTAAGAATAAAGGGCACATATGCCTAGCTGGAGCAAAAATCAGTTAAATTGAATCATAACAATCTCTAGCTAGTTTGTAAATTCAGTATGGCACAAACTCCTGGAAGATCAAACTGGTAGCACTTTGTGTACATGGTCAATATATAGAATACTTTATATTTGTATGGATTGATGGGCATGAAATTCTGTAATTCAACAGTATTTCATGAATAGTGTTACAGCTGCAAAGCTAAAAAAACTTTGGAAGAAAAATATTCAAAATTTGTGTTAAATTTCAACTTTTTAAACTGATTAAATATTTGTAATTGTAATGGTTGTAGTTTTGTAATTAATTCTATTACTGCAATTCATACAAATTTACTGCCATAGTAATTCATGTATAAGAGACAACAAAGTACAGTAAGGTTCTATTACTTAATGTATGGTTCAATGATACTGGCCAATCAATTTACACACTAAACTCAGTTTTGCATTACAAAGAAAAGTCTCATTTAATTGAGGAAAATGGACAACAATCTTTGCTTTGAAGAAATGTTTTGTTTTTGTTAATTTCAATATCTATATCTCTGGTAAAATTGTCATTTCTATTTACTACATTTCAGACAACTTTACAGATAAAAATTCAATCAAAATATTCAATCTCTGTGAAAAGAGACAAAAATCATGTACATTGTACAGATACACTGATATATATACAACACATTACAACCTTGCACGTACACAGGATGCTCTATAGGTTGGCATTTTCTGACAACCACTGAAAACACAATTGTTCAGATCTTCAGATGCCTTGACAAGGACTCAAAATTGTTCAAGCAAAACTGAATGTATCTCACTCTGTTGTCATATAAATATTGAGAACATTTCATTAGTTGTCTTCCACAAGGTTCATCTTGTGATAAACCAGTAATCTACTCTTTAAAATCTTCCTCTAGTCATCATACTTCAACCGTCTTCACAGAGCTGATTCCACCAATAACAAATGACTGTTTCACTCGAACCTGTGATCAAGTTTGTGACACCCAGATGTTAAGCCTGCACTTTAATTAGCACTGAAATGTCACTGGCCACCTCTTTTGTATACCTCATTTAATATGCAGAGCTGTTCACAGCCAACTTTTCATGTCGCTTTCCAGAGCTGTTCACAGCCAACATGTCACTTTAAACATCTTTCCTATTTCCTTCACAGCATGTCACATCAAGCTGTGCTTATCCCCTTTAGCTTTGATTGTGTATGGTCTGAGGTAACAGTGTGAACAGCACCATCTTCCAGTCATCAATAACCTGCAGTTTTAGCTTTTGTTCTGTTTCTACACAAGGCTCTACCTGAACACAATCCTGGAAATGTCTACCAAATCTTCAGACCACAAGACACATCAGATTTTACCTTGCTGGCAACAGTACTATGGAGACAACCATCCACTTAACATGTGTCCAAACAATGTATGTAATTAACTGTCAAGTTTATTATTATACAGAATGTTGGTTACAGACATGGATCCTTTTCAAGACTTTTTGGTTCTTTTTGGTAGTTCACTTCCTGTTCTGGTACTTGATGTTACATATATATTACTTGTTCAGATTACTGCTACCACCAGCCTCCTGGTTTGTTCACATCTGGTGCACACTGAAACATTAACATAAAATATAACAATAACTTGTTTAACACTTTTATAGACCAAGTGTTTAGAGACTACAAACTAACAGTCAAAACTTGTAACTCAATGACAGTTACTGGCAATATCTTTATCAAACTGAAAAGGGTAAAAGAATTAATAAACTTTAAAGTGGGTACGTTAAGATGCACACTGGTTATATTAACCTTCAAAATTTATGCCCTTAAACAGATTATCACTGATTAAGAAAGAATAAAGGTAGGTTACCGAGACAAGTGTATATCAAAACCCCCCTTAGTCAAAGTTCCCTTGGTCTAAAAATGACATAGTGGTCAAAACCCCCTTGACAGAAATAACAAGGTCAAAACCCCCTTGGTAAAAATAATAGGCTAGTCAAAATTGCCTCAATGGGTAGTCAAAAACCCCTTGGTGATATGGAAAAGTAGGCAAATTTTATTAGAACAGAACATTATTTTTTAATTTTTTTTACCATGGTACATAGATGTAAAATATTTGATTTAAACAAAGTTTATAACTGCAATGTATTGCAGATAGAGAAATTGTGTTATTGTTGTTTGTCCAATCTATATGCTGTATATCTATTGTACTGAAAATAAAAAGGTATCTTTATCCTCCCAATAATGTCTCCTAATATTTCCCTGCTCAACACAGAAGTGACAGAAGATCAAAGAGAGATCAGCAAACTATAGTAAGTTATTGTAATAATTAATTTGAGGGGAATTCGACAGAAATGACAAGAGATCAAAGAGAGATCAGCAAACTTTAGTAAGTTATTGTAATAATTGATTTGAGAGGAATTTGACAGAAATGACCAAGATCAAAGAGAAATAAGACAATTTGAGTAACAGGATAATTATCACAAATTGAGGGGATTTTGACTGCCCTTTTGCCAATGAGGTTTTGACCACCTATTGAGGATGTTTTGACCACCCTGTCATTTGTGTTAAGGGGTTTTTGACCACTTTGTCATTTTTAGACCAAAGGGTTTTTGACTAACAGGGTTTTGAGCATTCCCTTACTGAGACAGTGTATGAATCAGCATCAGGCAAGACCAACTTATTTTTTTATTCCTCTTTTAATACAGAAGCAGCATTTATACAAATAAATTCTGTTCAAACTTAGGAAACATATTGCTACTGTTGTTACCTTAGGTCCTATAGAGCCCTGTTGTAAATCCTCAGCATTCACATTCATTGGTCGACTTGGCAAATCCTCCGACTTTTCATCTTCACGACGTTTCAAGCATGCTGCCTTTGGGTTCAAATTCCTCTCTAGAAAAAAATTGTTAATACTCTTGTTATACCCTCAAAATTTTATATAGTATCAATTTATGTAATGAGATCAGTCATAATGGAGGATGTACAAGGAACAAGGAGCACACTCTCAGACATAATCTCCGAGATACTAAAACCTGATACACTACTATTTGTACTACTACAAAGAAATCATTCCTGCAAAATGATCTTAAAATCTGAACACAATTTTTTATTTCAAGCTTTTCTCAACATGCCAAAATTCCTTTTTTGGGAACAATAGTTATAATTACCTTAAAACAAATGAATAACGTTTACATACTAAGAATTCAGGTAATACTGTATTGAAGACTTACAAAAGGTTTCTACTAATGTATAGTACAATATATACAAAAAAGATAAAGTAGATTTACTCTGCCATATTTCTGACTAATCAATTACCTATTTCCATAAACTTCCTAAGGACAATTAATGAAATAATAAATGCAACATAACTAACAACTCACTGTCTGTCTTACCTCTCACTTGAGCCTCTAGTGATGTGATTACATTCACTGCCTGCTGTAACACCATCAGTTTTGTGAGTGGTTGAGTGGTCCCACAATGCATTGTCACCATTGACCCAAGCTCCTTGAATGCTTCGTTGATGTCCCGAACTCTCACTCTATAACAAAAAAAATTCCCACACTCATGCAAAACTTGGTTACTGTGCAGCAACTATTTACAAAAGGTTATTACTTATCATATCCATTAACAATGTGTTGAAAACACTACCTTTTCCATGTAAATAATCCATTCAGTCTTTATAAAAGCAATTTTCATGAAACATGAAGCTAAGCAGAACATATTTCTGAAACTAAGACATGTTAAACAGTCAAACAGAATCGCTGTTACTGAGAAAGCAGTGTTTTCTTGTATCCTTAAAAATGTTTTAGTTGTTCATCTAAGCTGCCATCACCATGGAAAATACTTCTCTTTTATATCAAAGCTGACTGACAACTGACATTTCTGTTACCTTGTAAAGTATTTGATCAGTTCCATAAAACCCAAGACATACAAATCAGATGTATACAAGTAATTTAAAAGAACTAGATAAGAAAGCATTTTGGAATTCAGAAAAACAGTGAACTTTCCCCCAAACCTGATCAGCAAAATGAAATCTCTAGATGACATGTAAATAGGCACATTCAAGATACAGGCCAGTTATCACACAGTCCAATTATGTCACTAATCAATGTGCTGTTTTATCATTTACAAGCCAGTTCTGATACAGGTCAAAAAATGATCCTTCATGTCTCTAGTGTTCTAATGACACTGTCCAGTTATGTACATGCACAGATGTGTCATGTCTTATCATGTCTCTAGCCTTCTAATGACACTGTCTAGTAGTTGTGTCCATGCACAGATGTGTCATGTCTTATCATGTCTCTAGCCTTCTAATGACACTGTCCAGTTATGTCCATGCACAGATGTCATGTCTTATCATGTCTCTAGCCCTCTAATGACACCGTCCAGTTTTGTCCATGCACGGATGTGTCATGTCTTATCATGTCATTGCTGCACTGGTAAGTGTCCATAATTAATGTCACAGCATACTTTGATAAGGGTCAAAAGCTAATATAAATCATAGCCAGAAAACACACCAAGTACATTTTTTTATGGAATGGACAATCTGGAGGAAGACAGGCAGATAATGAAAGCCAGGATGACTCACGAACCAATCCTAGGAGTGGGTCACTTGCCCAGTATGGTCTTAAAGTTGGTAAATCAATCATTACGACCAACAGGAAATGCAGTTTTATCATTTGAGAAAGACAAGAATTTTAAGCTTTAACACAGTGAAAGACTTAAAACTGTAACTCAACCAATCAGACAATATTTCACAATTACAAGGTACTAAGTCATGGAGATAACACTGCCATGTTTTCAAGAATGAAATACAGGCATCTTCTAGTCTGAACTACCCTGTCTCTTAATCTGATTGGCTTAAGGGTCAAACATATACAACATGCATTTGATATCATTTCAATACACTGTAAAACCAGAGTGAACTGTGTTGAATTCCCAATTAAAGGGTATTCAATGTGCTAAAAGAAGTTTTCCATTTACAATCACTGTATCTTTTTGACTCGCATAAACCTTTACAAGTTTCTACATCTAGTTTTACAGTTATAACAGGTAATTTTGTATCATTAGGAATCTCTTGTCATGTATTACAACATTTAGATATTTTCATTTCAATGTCAAAAATTTCGAAAGTTTTGCAGGCATAAATCTGACATTTCATTTGTTTTAGTGGGTGGGGTAATTAAGTTGAGATATTTACCGTTCTCTGTCATTGTTTGCCTGCCTTCTAACACGATCCTTTTCTCCTTTATCCATACTGCCCATAAAATAAAACAGAAAAATTTGTCTTTTACAACAACCGCGGTCACTGTTCTAGCATCTATCGGTTTCGTTGAAAAAAAAAAAAATACGAAATTAGATATCAAATTATTCCAGTAAACTGAGATAATTTTTACTGATATTGCCGCTGCGTACACACTGAAGTCTTTCAGTCCATACATGTGGACTTGTGGTCCTAAACAGTAGAACTAGTTTCTCCCTTAGATCAATGGATGCTAAAAACTGGGTCAACAAATCTTAACCTTAACAACAGCTTAAGAAATGAATTAAATCTTTCAAGGAACAAACCAAAAAGGCTGTAGGTTCAATAGTTCCACTGGAAATTATGGAAATTTGGTGTCTATTTAACTTTACTAAATTATCCAAATAGAGGTAAATGCATACATCAGCATGACTCCCACAAGATATTTGTCTCTATGAACCATCATAGACCCAAAATGGTAGCCATGTCTGTGAGTCATGATATGCCCCACTAGATAAATATTTCTATGAACCAACATTTGACTCACAAGGTGAACCACCAGAACCTCCCCAACATCCTTGATTTTTTCCCCTGTGAACCAGCATATGATCCCCAAGTTACTTATTTCTCTGAACCACTATGGGATCCACTAGATATTTATTTCTATGGACCATCATATGACCCCCAAGCTATTTCTGTGAACCATGACAGGACCCACTAGATATTTTCAGTGAACCATCATAGGCCACACAAGAAGTTTATCAGTGTGAACCACCACACGAGGTACAAGACATCAATTTCTGTCAACCACCTAACTATCATTCCATCTGAATGTCACCTGGCCATGTGGACTAACCACAAAACTGTCAATCTAAGACCCAACTGTCAGTTCTATTCAATGGACAAAAAATAATGTATTTGTACCATTTACCAAGTAAGCACAATGATTTGAATCAGAACTCAACTGTAAATTGTGTAAATCACTAAGCTCTTGTAAGGGATGGCAACTTTGATGAACCAACTTGTACTGTAAACAACCTCTTTCAGGCAAAGAAGTGTCTCGTCCAGCTTAACAAACTATCTTACATACAGCCTGTATCTAGAATTATTCCAGACTAACATTCTATAAGAAAAGGATGTCAAGAAAAAAAAAACAGGCCATAACACTACCTGAAACTAGTTACATTTAAAAATTTGAACTGTATAAGTACAGCTGTAGTATCTAATGCTCTAGACAAAAACACACACGCATGCACACACGCGCACACGCACACACACACAAATGTTATGGATAATCTTGAGTTACAGTGTATTACAGAGTACAGACAGACACAGGAAATACATGTGTATATTGTTTCAAGTGCAAAAACAACTTGCAGAACTTTTTAGCTTTTTTTAAACTTAGGACAGAATGGTTTAAGGCTCCAAGTAGAGAGTGCATCACAAGAACTGAGGGATAATCTTGTTTGATAAACAGAATTTTTAAATACCAGTGAGTGATTTAGTGCAGAAAAAGCATGTGCAATAAAGGTTTCTATATGACTGTTTTGGTGACAATACAGAATCCTGTGCTAATAAAATTTACATACTTTCAAAACAGCACATGAAAAACATGAATATTTCAAACCAAGTGCAGCTAAATAATATTTTATTTACGGTGCAATTCATAGGTACAACTGGTCAGAGAAGAGTTGGGCTACAAGGGACTTGGGAATTTATTATTATGAAACCAGATCATAAACACATAACTGACCCGAATGTTGCCACAGTTAAAAATTACTGACCTTTCACGTGCGTTGTTGGCCTGCCTTCGAAGTCTTTCTCTCTCTGCCTTGGCTTCAGGTGATTCATCCTCGTCACCACTTCTGTAAGCAAATATGGCATTTAGTCAATTAAAGCAACATGTCACTTCACTTACATAAATTACAATCAGTTTTTATAGGGAAGTTTTTTTCTCCATTCTGTTATGATTACAAAATATAGTCTTCTTGTTATAATCTTAGTTAAATGTTAAATGTCATAAACAGAATCCAATACAATTAACACTAACATTTACTAAAACAATGTTTTTGCAAATAAGAGAAATCATTAATATGCTGACAAAACATGCTTAGGTTTATTTAAGCAAAATCTAGGCATGACAAGATAACACACTATTTAGAAATCATGCAGCTTTTGTTAAATGTCGTATATACATATCTTGTGACAACTCCACAGACATAACAAGAATATCAGCACACATTTCTGTGATTTTAAGCAAAGTCAAGCAACATTTCAGGTATGAGACCATTTTAATGCTGTGCTTGACCAGTTTTCACAACCCACTGCTAAGTTTAACTACCGTATGTTAAGCACAAGAAAGCCTTGTGAAGCACAAGAAGAGATACATGATGTCTAACATAGGAAGGTAATGTGCTAGATGATAAGACAGTATCAATGTATAATCAAAACCTAATCTGTAACTTGCTCCTAGGTAACATGAAAGTATCAGATGTATGAAGGTAATTTGTCAATGACTTGTATGTTTTTATCATAAGCAAAATTTTAATACCTCAAGTGCTTTAGTGCAGTGAAATGTAATGAGGATGCCTTGTATAGTGTGTGCTAAAAGAATTTCTTTAAAGACAAACATTTTATGCAGCAGTCTACGCTTGATTCTTACACAAAATTCTAGTAAAAAACCAAAGCTTTTGTATAGCATTTAAGAATTTTTTAAAAATGTGCATGTAACTCTCTTTTATCCTTATCAAGCAAGTTATATGAAGTTTTTTTCCAGAGGTCAGTATGTAAGAATATATCAGTTATTGTTAAGTAACATCTTAACACTCATACTGAGCTTAAAGCCCGTATGTAAGAATATATCAGTTATTGTTAAGTAACATCTTAACACTCATACTGAGCTTAAAGCCCATATCAGTTATTGTTAAGTAACATCTTAACACTCATACTGAGCTTAAAGCCCGTATGTAAGAATATATCAGTTATTGTTACGTAACATCTTAACACTCATACTGAGCTTAAAGCCGGTATGTAAGAATATATCAGTTATTGTTACGTAACATCTTAACACTCATACTGAGCTTAAAGCCCGTATGTAAGAATAAATCAGTTATTGTTAAGTAACATCTTCACACTCATACTGAGCTTAAAGCCCGTATGTAAGAATAAATCAGTTATTGTTAAGTAACATCTTCACACTCATACTGAGCTTAAAGCCCGTATGTAAGAATAAATCAGTTATTGTTAAGTAACATCTTGACACTCATACTGAGCTTATCTGTGTGAAGGAATAGAGTGTTAGCACAATTACAGACACAAAAACATTCAATTATTTTGGCAACTATCAAAAAGTTTTCAAGTTAACCCTCAGTCACTGAAGAAGTATATCATATATCATGATTACAATAACCTTGGACAAATTTAACAAAGAAATTAAACTGTTCTAGCATGAAGACAACAGTTTGCATTGTGTTTCTGCTTACCCTTCATCATCATTGGAGGCTCCCTGTACGCCTCCACTTCTTCGTGCACTAGAAATATACAAAGGATAAGGTCATACACATATATCTAGAATTAAAGGTCAATCTGGCAAAAGACAATTTTCCAAATACTGGTTTGGATTTCATTTATTGAATGGCTGATTCTTTAATCACTTTCATTTTAATTATCAATTTAACATACCAGAAATAAAACAGACTCAATTAGCACCTTATGTTTTCCAGAAGTCTTCACAAAAAACTTGAAAAGTAACATCAATTTCTATTCTGAAACATTTATATTTATCAAAACTTATTAAGACTGGATGACATTGTATTTTAGTATGATATTATTTTTTATGTGTAGTTTTACCATTAACTATACCATAATGTTACGTGTTCAAAATGAAGCCAAAACTTTCCGAGGAATACATAGTAACAATGTATCATGTACGATATTAAAGAGAAGAAAATAGCTATCATGTTTACTTCACATCTTCTTTGAGATAAAAGCACCTTGATACCACTGCATAGTGTGATAAAGCCATTACTTTCAGGTGCGTAGCTACCAGTACGCAGAATACGCAGCTGCGTACACATTGCTCCAGAAAATCTTTTTGAATAGTTGTTAGTAGATGTTCCATGAGAAAAAGTAAAACAAAAATCGAGTAAAATTGGTGAAAACATATGACTTATTTTATGCCAAAAATCCGCCAAAACGCTCCTGAGTCGATCTACAGAAAAAAAAATTCTGGGGGAGCATGCCCCCGAACCCCCCTACCATTCTGCGTACACCTTCAAAAGCCCTTGCTACGCCCCTGACTTTAGAAAGAGCTTTTCCCCTTCCTATTTTGTTCAGGCCTTTGTTCATTATTGCCACAGGCCATACATTTTCTAACAGCACTATTGTTGCCTCAGACCATACATTTCCTAACAGCACTATTATTGTCACAGGCCATACATTTCCTAACAGCACTATTGTCACAGGCCATACATTCCTAACAGCACTATTGTTGCCACAGACAATACATTTCCTAACAGCACTTTTATTGCCACAGGCCATACATTTCCGAACAGCACTATTGTTGCCACAGGCCATACATTTCCTAACAGCACTATTATTGCCACAGGCCATACATTTCCTAACAGCACTATTGTTGCCACAGGCCATACATTTCGTAACAGCACTATTGTTGCCACAGGCCATACATTTTCTAACAGCACTATTGTTGCCACAGGGCCATACATTTCCTAAAAGCATTATTATTGCCACAGACAATACATTTCCTAACAGCACTATTATTGTCACAGGCCATACATTTCCTAACAGCGTTATTATGCTAAGGAATGTCGAACTATTGCTCTTAGTCTATTTAAATCTGACATATTGTCAAATGTTGTTCTTTTCAAACAAGTCCAATTTTTTATTCCAGAATACAACTGTTTTTTTTTTTTTCTTCTTTTTTTAGTCTATCAGTGATGCAAAAACAGTTCATTTCAGTACCTCCCCATTTATAAAACTACAGCTGGTGTATGACTATGTGTCTTCAAATGCAACAGTGTAGCTGTTTGCAGGGTTAAAAAGCAGTAAGCATAGAGACGAGCAGAACAAGGAGATGTCAAACAAAGCATTGTGCAGACAGATAAAGTATACTTCATCACTTACCCATCATCTTGCTGCTTCCTGCAAGTAACAAAAATATACAACAGATTATATTAGCAACTCCATAAAACACTGTCTCATGGTACTAAAATTTCTAACAAAATTAGTATATTTATTTTGCATCAAGTCTAAATTTGACTTCATACTGTTTTCAAAGAGTTAAATGCTGACTTACATGCAGTGATCATTTTAGAACAGGTTTCATGTTGACATACCTTGATCATTTTTAGAACCAGTTTAATGCTGATATACCTTGATCCTCAATAAGAACATGCTTAATGTTGACATACCTTGATCATTCTAAAAAAACAGGTTTACTGACTGCTGACATACCTTGATCGTTTTGAGGGTGGAGGAGCTATTTTTGATTTTTCTGTAGAAGGAGTTGTAACACTGCTTTTGCTCTCTGTAGATGCCTCACTCTTAGTATCCTCAGACTTCTCAGACTTCACGATCTCTTTGTCTATGGGGGCTTCTGCTATACAAAACATCCATAAAAAATATACTTAACTTTTGCATTACAAAGTGATAAAATATTTATGACATCTCAATATACAAAGCTAAAATATTCACTAACATGATGAACAAACTAAATGAAGACTATAAATTCCAAACAAACTGGAAACAAATCTCACAACAGTACAGATAGCAATCTATCTAACAGAAGTGTTGTCCCCATAAAGGATAAAATATTAATTAAAACAAGTAAAACATGGATGCTATGACTTACTTTTTAATGATTTTTGGTTGTCATGTGAACTGGCCACACCCTGTGATCCTGCCTCTGTCAGTGGGGGTGGTCCACCCTGAAAAATAGAATTGGAATGCGAACAGTATAAATTAGTGCAGTCATATCTGATATCTACTGGGAGTCCAGTCTATAACATACACACACATACATACAGATAGATTATAAACTTCACACAGACAGAAGATTTACTTCTCAGCTATTATACATAGGAAGTATGAATTCATCTTCTCTCTATCCAAATCAACAGAAGGATGCACTTGGCAACACTTTAATATTTTAATTACAACAAAGAAATGTTGAGCTAGACAAGTCCAGCAGTCAACATGGGTGGCACTGACACCATGTGTTATTCCAGTACTATCAATGTTCTGATATACTTAATGTAGAAATATAAATTTTAGTACTTCCAATCTTAATGAGTCTAACAAATGGCCAACAGGTATAACAGTAATAATGGTGATCTATAATACTGCTTGTGAAACCAGATAATGGTGATCTATAATACTGCTTGTGAAACCAGATAATGCTGACAGCCACTACAATATCATCTTTTTTTCATCTTTGTCTAGACTTTGTTTCATGAAATATTTGTCTTCATGTATATGCAAATCTTCTTCCAGTTCATTTTAAAACACATACTGACCATCCCAGGGTTCTGTTTACTTGTTTTTTTCTATTAAGTATTACTTGTTCATGATTAAGGTCTTGCTGATAAACCTTAACATAATAAAATGCTTTATTTTTTATTCAATAATTACCCATAGCTATATGATCACCATGAAAACATTTCTAAGGTAACAAATTCAAAGAAACTTTACAAATAAAATGTTCATGTTCCCAGTTATGATAAATGACATAAAATTAAACAAAGCTGCCAAAACTTTTTGTGAATCAGTAATACACATAGCACACATTATTAAAACCCACTTTTTTTTAATTTCTGAAAATAATTGCACTACATAAAACACAGGTGTTTCACATTAATGTTACTTTTCTCTTAACACTAAAACTCGCCTATTTTGTAAAAAAGTTCAGCCTGAAAACACATTTCCAAATAACAGTAGAAGACAGACAGAAAAAGGCAACCCTGCACACCTGCATACAACAAACTGTATCAGAATAACTATCTATACTTCAACATAAAATAGAAATTCTCAATTTAATTAAAATCTTTGATTTCTGTCTGGCTTTATAGGATAAGGATAATATATATCTGTAAGACAAAACTCAAGTAATTCCAGAAACATATTACATATTAACAGTTTATAAATTGCAAAGCATCAATGCATACACTGAAACTGGGCTAAGTTGTGAATGAACTGATTTACATAATGACCTCTAAATGTAGAAGCTGATGTCTGAGAGTCTATTGGAGGTAAAATAACAAACACTGAGGTTCTTACATGTTGAGTATAGAACAGGGTTAGACTCTGCTTGTGTGATTGTAAACTGCAAGGACATACTTTTCTTGTATAACAACATTGTGCAGCAATTAATTTAAAAACTTTATTTAGGCAGATAATTGCTGAATTACGCAATTAGTATGAACAGGTATAACTCCTCAGTCACACCTGTGCACAACATGGAAACACACACAACAAGATTACATTCTGATATTACTTTCAGTCTGTTATGCAAGTAGTTTTTCAGATTTACTAGCCATCTGGAGGCTCTGGGAAATTTCTGAATTTATACGCTAGCATGAAATTCAAACTGATAATCTTGCTCTGTGTATTTCCTCCTTTCTCTGAAGCCAGTGAAATTTAGTCTCAGCATATCTATGTTGACAACTTTCTCAACAGATTCTCAAACTTTCTCAAACATCACTAACCAATTTTAATCTCTTTCATCTGAATTAATTTTTGAAAACATAGAGATGGAAATCTTGTTGTGTGTTATTACATTTCAGATTTAACAGAACCTACCATATTAGGTGAATCCACCTGGCCTCCATGCCCAATCATACTGTTGTAACCCATATTTCCCATGATTCCATTGGAATGTGAAGATGTCATCATATGGCCTGCCATTCCAGAATGCCCCTGTCCTGGCATTCCAGGCATCTGGCCTTCAGCGTGGTTCCGTAAGACATGTATAGCATCATCTAACCTCTCCTCCATACGGCCCTACAAGCACAAATATAGACACCCATTATTCTCATGAAGCATTTATTTGTATATGCTCTTCAATCAAGATTTAAGGAATTATACAGACATTTTTTTCCCAAAGTAAGAGGTCAGATTCTAACATCATTTTTTCTTATTCCAAACTGATAAAACAATTGTATATTAGTCCAGAAACTGTGTTTTATGTAGCATCCATATCTTGAAAAACAAGAGTTCTACTGTGTCTACTCGATGAACTATCCATAAAGCTACAGTACTGTTATCATAAAAGTAATTGTGCTGTCCAAAGTCTTGTACACAAGTGTGGCAAATTGACAGCTTGATTACTGAAAAGCATCAACATTTCTGGAAGTGTGATATATGATATAAATTAAGACACTGATATTTTTTCAACAAATGTACCAAGCATATCTCAGCAATTCCTGCAGTAAACTAATTTCCTACAAGACACAGGATATGTGCCAACATGAAAAGCATAGGAACACAATACAGTCACTTCCAGCTGGACACAGCTGGCATTATTACATTGACAGCATGAAGAACTAAACAATATAAGTTATAAAAGAAACATATCACTATTTTTTTCTGATTACATGTATACAATACTGCTATTTGGTATCCATGCAAACCGTCATAATTATAGAAGAACTGTTCAAAAAAACAGAATGCTTGCCTGTTCAGATGACTCAGAGAGAAAAATTCTAAATGTTTTTGATAGGCTAACATGAATGTTACACTCCCTGTGAATCTTCTAATTATGAAAGAACAAGAAGACGAGCAATCCAGTCACCTTCTATTCTTCAAAATGTCATGCATTTAAATATTTAAGCCTTAAAGGCCATTAACTTGCCTAACATTCAACCTGAGTTATCTACCTTGACTATAATACAGCTATGGTGAGACTACAAAGATATCCAAATTCTGCTGGGTCAAAAAAGAACATAATGTATATATAAAGAACTATTAAGAGTTACCTAAAAGAAATTTATTTAAGTTTCAAAAAAATATCAACCAAAATAATTACACAATAATTATCTGCATGCAATAAATTTACAAAAAAAAACAAGGACAAAGCCAACATGGGTTTCAGCAATAGCCCTACTTTGAATAAATTAAAACCTTGAAATTTGAACTAGAACTGAAATTAATCAATACCCCTAAAAAAAAGAACTAGAACTAGATGCCCCCACTCAACCTAGTTACTCATATAGCTAGCAATATGGCCATGAGAATCATTAATAAGATTGGTTTAACAAAATGTGAAGACTCAAAATACTGTCTCCAACACTGTGACCAATGGATGAATATTATCCTTCACAATTCTGTATGCATAGTTGGTCATTCTTGGTGTTTGCAGATGGTATACAGGTGTTTTCATGTCTAATTTGTACTAAGTTCCTAAGTTATATGCTCTGTAAGTCAGGCTGTTTATAAAATGTCCATTGTCATCTAAATAACAATTTTAAGCAGTTGTTTGAACAAAATTTCACCATTTCCATACTTAAATGTTGAATTCTGCTTAAGCTGGTGCTAACGGGTGTGGACGGTAACTTGCATTTTCCATTATGTCCATGAACATGCTCAATCAAACTGAGTCTGCAATTTGACCATTGGAACAGCTTTAAACTCACTAAGAAGAAGGAAAATGTTTTAGGTATCAAACTGTAGGGCAACAATGCTGTGGTCTGAGAAGTAGGTTGACAGGCAGGATAATCTGGGTTGTAGAATATTATTCTGTATGTTGACAAGGTCAAGTGTAGAGCCACCTCTGTGAGTTGGGAGCTGCACACACTGGGAATAGTTGTTCAATTTTCTGTGACAGTCTTGTATAATATGTACAATTAAAAGCTAAGTTGAAATCTCCAAGCAGTACATCTGGAGAAGTTTGGTCTGCAATATGTGTTAGATCATTAATAAAGTCTGTTATGTTCGAGGATGGAGAAGACAGAATGACCTTGGACAGAGCTCTGATGAGATGGTAACTGACACTTGTTCCATATGAGGTTGATGTGAAACACTGGAAGTTGTCACTTGCACTTATCTCATGTGTATAACAACAAACCATGGCAGTTGTCTTCCCGTGACATAGGCAAACATGTCAAGCTCCACCCAACACGCTGATGGTACTGTACTTGATTCTCATAGACATTTGCTTCAGTCAGACACAGTATGTCAACCCTGTTCAGAACTGGGTGATTCTAGCTCCAGCGCTTTTGCAGTTACAGGTGACACAAGTTGAAAATTGCAAATTTTGAGTATGTAAGGGGCCATAACTCTAACAATTCCGAATAAATCTATATGGGAAACCCCAGGTGCACAACTTTACATGCTGATCAACATTCCTGTAAAGTTTCTTGACTGTAGGTGCAGCACTTTTGCAGGTACAGGTGACACAAGTTGAAAATTACTATTTTGGACTAGTGTAAGGGGCCATAACTGTAACAGTTCCAAATAAATCTATACGGGAAACCCCAGGTGCACAACTTCACATGCTGATCAACATTCCTGTAAAGTTTCTTGACTCTAGCTCAAGTGCTTTTGGAGCTACAGGTGGCACAACTTTTTGGGACAGACGTACGGACAAGGGCAAATCTAAATGCCCCCCAACCCCTCACAGAGTGGGGGCATAAAAATCATAACAATAGAATGTGCACAACTTTATATAGGCTTGGTACTTAAGACTCTTGTAAAGTATTATTAAAATCTGAGTAACAGTTGCTGAGAAATTGTCAAGACAGTATTAGTCTAAGGACAGCTAGAGAGATGGACAGACCAATGCATGTTAATCCAATATAGCCTGCAGATATTCTATCTCAGGATATAAAAATCTGAATAAAACCATCATGCCACAGATGCCTCAAACATTTTCTGCTGTGTGTTGTTGCAGGAATATTTTATGATTGCATTTTCTATTTCAATGTCTTTATTTTTTCACTATGAACACATCTGAAAGGTTTGACCATTTAGTGTTGACATATTTTCGCGGAAACATAGTATCCAATAATTGTGCGAAACATATATCACTGCAGCCAAAATAGAAACCTGCATAGACAATTACTTATCTTTAAATTTTTTTGAATATTTCTTTGAAATGAACAAATCAAATCCATAAATAAATGTCCTATACTTGTTATTTATGAAGTATTTCAATTAAAAATTAAATTAAGTTACTTTAAAGCAAAGACCAAAATGTATTTTAGGTCTTTGTTTCAAGTTCCTGGTTATCGGAAAAATAAATTCAAAATCCTGCCACGACTCTTAGAACAGTGTCAGTACTATATTATAATGGTGGATGGCAAGATTTTCAGGGGAGGTAATCTGGTAAAAACTTATTTCTAGAATTATCTATAACCAAATATATGATGCTAAAGCTACTTATACTGCAGCCATAAGTTAACTGATGGACAGACAGGTATCAGATATTATACTTATATAAATGTTAGTTAATTTTCTTCATGTCACCAACACTTAGTGCTGAAATGTGGTCACAGGACATTTTAATCAATATTAGGATTACTGGTAACAGTATTTTCACCATGCTAACTAATGCTAATGTAACAATATTGTTAACACTATTCTAAGAGATGGTTTTACATTAAGATACATAAACAGAACACAAGATAAACATTTAGGACAGCACAAAGTAAACAATAGCTTCTTATTTCACTGATAAAACTGTTGATTACTCAACAACTTTTCATATTATACTCTTTCTCTGTCAAAGATGTTACTGAATAAAATAGTTACTATTACATTTTTCACTTGAGTTACCACAACTAAAAACGCTTGTACCATTCTAAACAAAGTTGTGCTGACCTAAAATTTTAAGACAACTAAAATATACTAGACAAATAAATTGACACATATTGCTAAGTTGTGTTAGAACAAAATTTTAATGTAATGACCGTTTCTTCTCACACACCTAGGAATTATGACAAAAAATGACATAACAGGCAGTAACTCTTGTGATTTTGCCTACATAGGATTTCACTACTGATCTTTTTTTTCTTACAGCTACTGACCTCAAAGTAATTATGACCCAAAAAAAGTTCTGCTTTGACAGATCATGATACAAAAAATTGTCTCAAGTCAGCTTATGACTGACAGAACAAAAAAGAACAGATAAGCTACACTTGTCCATCAGACACTGATGCCCTCACAATTGGGAATTTGTCACAGAAAGGGAATTCATTACCAGGGAAAACAATGCATATACAGTTAATTGCTTGATAGGCTAAGAGTAAAAATAAACCTCTTTCAAAATGTGTCAGCTGCTATTTCACAATGTCTTACTTCCATAACCCATAACTCATTAACAATGCCTTTCTTACATAACTCATTCACCTATTTAACAATACGGTAATTATTTTAAATAGTTATAAAAACACTGGATTTCAGAAATACTCAGGTTATTATATATATATATATATAATATAGAACAGATATATATCTGTTAGCACCCTCCATGCTGGAGGATGGGGGAAGTACCTACCTATCACATGTAAATGAGTAGTGGGTGTGGGTTACACATGCGAGAAAAAAAAAAGAAATTGGAGGGGGGGAGGGGGGAAGAGGGGTCAAGTACTTACATACCTACCATATTTCGCCATGTATAACACACAAATTTTTTGTTGAAAAAGGCATCCCATATTTTTAGTGTACATTATATTTCAGGTATTTTTTAGACTGAAATCTTGATGATAAACGGCTGTCGAGGTAAGGAACAGAAGTTGACATTATGGGCTAATTGTAATTACCAATACGAAATAAAACATGCTGTCATTGTTCATCCCTTTAAGTAGTGATATAACATCAGAGTGAATTATTTTAATATGCTGAAACAGTTTCTTTCAATGTTTTTTTTAAGATCTATTGTTTAAAAAATCATCAAAAGTTTGTTTTAATGTTTTAAAGTTGAATCGTTAAAAAATATAACCAAGTAACATATCAACAAAATTTGTTACGCTCGCATTTGATTGTTTGCACAATCTGTGACTACGGGTCTATTGTTTGCCAGTTAGTGTCGATTAAGGTTGACTAATTTTTCTTTTGTTTGTCAATTACTGTCTGTTTGTGTTGAGATATTTGAGGTTTTGAGAATTTTGAGAAGGTGTTGACATGTTTGAGTTTAGAATGCTACGAGTTTGAGGGGTTTGATGCATCGGACATCAGGGATTAGACGCATGCTGTTCGCATGCAGAGATACGACGGTCCTTTTTAGGACCAACCAATTTATCAGAAAGAAATACCTCAAATCAAATTGTCTCACTTTGTCTCAGGTTAACCTGCCAGCAGATTTTCCTGCAAAAATCAGAGGCTTGCGGGCATGATTTTTGTGTGTGCTTTATGTACCCGATAAAGTACTTTTTGGCTCAAACGAACTCTAAAAATTGGTGCGTGCTATACATGGTGAAATACAGTACATATTTTTTTTTTAAAATATAGGAAATAAAAAAGAAATTTGCGGAGGCGGTGGGGTACTAACCCATCCTATGCAAGTAAATAGTTTATTTCTAGGCTTAAGAAGTTTATTCCTAAATAAAAGTATAAGCAAAATCAAGTGACCCCTGCAGTGGGGCTAATTTTCAACCCAGGGACATGGGTACCAACAATCTTCGTAGGGATCTTGCTGGTGATCAAGTATTCCAAGTTTGGAGGGAATATCTTTGACAGTCTTTGAGAAATGGACATTAACAAAGCGGTTAACCAAGAAATTTGAAGTTGAAAAAGGGGTATAACTTTTCAAAAATAAATTTGTGGGTTATCTGCCCTTGAGAAATGGTGTTGCATTTTGATAGTAAGCATGTATTCTTAATTTGAAGTAAATAGCTTTGATAGTTTCTGAGAAATGGACCTTAACATAAAGGTAAACCGATGCCGATGCAGATGAGCGAGTCTTGACAATAGCTCCACTTCTTGTCCTTGAAAAGTGGAGATAATAAGAATGCAAACATTTAAACATGGGTGTAGGAGGAGTTATGCACACAAGATTTACTATATATGGCATGTATGAAAAACTGACAAAGGGCAACAATCCAGTGAAAACTGATCAGAAAAATAATTTCTTAACTTCTTGCACAACTACGCATTGTGGTCTATTATGTGTGCGAGTTTCGTTTCAATCCACCAATGGGTGTAGGAGGAGTTGTGCACACAAGATTTACTATATATATCTTATGTATGAAAAACCAACAAGGCAATAATCCAAAGTGAAACTGATCAGAGAAAAAAATGTCTTCACTTCTTGCACAACTACACATCGTGGTCTATTATGCATGCGAGTTTGGTTTCAATCCAAACATGAGTGTAGGAGGAGTTGCGCACACAAGATATTATATATGGCATGTACAAAAAACTAACAAAGGGCAATAATCCAGTGAAAACTGATCTGAGAAAATTGCACAACAACCCATCATGGTCTAGTATGTGCAAATTCGGTTCCAATCCATCCATGAGTGTAGGAGGAGTTACACAAACAAGAAAAGGGACGTATGTACGTACGGACAGATGGATGTGTGCAAATCTATATGCCCCTACACTATGTGGTGGGGGCACAAAAAGTGATCACAAAATCTCATCCTGAGGTTTGCTTCAAATGAGCTAAAACTCTCTCTAATGTTTTTTGTATTACGCTGATAAAAACTTAATTACTAACAGTATATAGAGGAATAATTTCAAACAGAACAAGAAATCTGTCACAGACATGAATGCCCTGGAAACGGTCACAGTCATAGTAGCTTATAACTTGATGTTACCTTGGTCATTTGTGCCCAAATTTTTTGCAGTCTGTGAACTGAACAAAGTGCTCATACATCTAATAAGACAATTATATGTCCTTTACCTATTTGCACACCTATAAGTCACCAAATGACTTTTGCAGAAAAAGTGTTCAAAACAGTTTCTTAGCTTTTAACTTTTGGACTTTCATGCTCCTGTTGAATACCAAAGGCAAAAATAGATTGCATGAAAATTATAGGAGGAGTTGTGCACAGAAGCAATATTAAGTAAAATTTAACAAAGAGCAATAACTATGCCAAAAATAATCGAATGGCAAAAGGCTGACAATATGCACTCTGGCACTTGATAATGATCATTCTATGAAAGTTTGGTGAACATCACATGAGAATTATAGAAGGAATTTTGCACAGAAGCAATATTAAATCAAATTTAACAAAGGGCAATTACTATACCAAAAATAACCAAATGGCAAAACCCAGAATATATGTGCTTGAGGCTCTTGATAATGATGGAAGTTTGGTGAACATCACATGGGAAATGTAAAGGAAGTTGCAAACACAAGCAATATCAAGTAAAATTGAACAAATGACTATAACTCCACAAAAAATACTTAAATCGCGAAAGCCTGAGTATATGCACTGCAGCACTTGATAATGATCATTTAGCGTTTAGTGAAAATCAAATGAGAATTGTGGGAGGAGTTGCCAACAGAAGATGGGACTGATGGACAGAAAGACATGGATAGAATAACAGACAGACAGTGCGACTACTATATGCCACTCCCTAGGGGCATAAAAATTATTACAGAAAATTTTAAAACATTATCTAATCAGCTGGCATGTAATAAATCTACCTCCATATGATCCCTCAGTACATGAATGGCATGTCTACCTCTCTTCTATTCCCCTTTTCTATTGGTCAAGAAGAAGTTCAAAAGGAACCAATAAAGAAGTGTTAGTGAATAAATGTATGTCTCTGAAAGTTCCATGCATAAGACTACTAGATATACTTTTATACCCTTTGAATGAAGCAAAGTGCAAAAAATATAGAAAAATAATTATATGAACGAGACAAGTTCTCCGAGTAATCAAGTTACCTACCCCACTGCCTCTAATTACTGCACAAGATACATAGTGATGGTCCTTTGCCTCCTTCATTAATAAGAAAAACATGTCTTTCTATAAACAGAACTACTGAGTACTTTAACAAGGTATTATAAAGGTAACTAACATAAATGAGTACTTCATTTCTGAACTTGTCATAAACTTGTTTGCTGGCTGAATGCCGTCACTCTGAAATACTTATCGTTAACTTAGCAGCGTTATGTACTTCACTAATGATAGTCAAAACAAACAAGTTTTTCTTCAAATTAATCTTGAAAGAAAAAGATATCTCATAATGCTTTCAATCAACAAGAGGGTCATGATGGCCCTGGATCACTCACCGGAGTACTTTGGCTGTGGGTCTCCTGGAAGCAATATTACAGTTTCTGCTTTGAAGATTTTCAAATACTTCATAATTTATACAAATAAAACTTATGGGGCAGCATCAAGTTTGACTGCAGGGGTACAAGTTGAACAAGAACTGTCACTGTAAGATGACAATGCCCCTGAAGTGGTGTTTTGACCTTTGAGCTGAGGGCCTGTCAAGGTCAAATAAGTATAGGTCAATGGGAAAGTTTTGTCCAAAGGGGTTTTGTGTCCAAGTATAAAGTATATCCACTTACTAAACAGGAAGTTATGGCTAGTGTAAAAGTTTTTGGATAATTGGGTCTTCAAGATGAAGGTCAATCAATTTCCAGGGTCAAGGTTAAATAATTAGGTCAGTGGGAAGGTTTTGTCCAAAGGGGTGTTGTATCCTAGTATGAAGTAAATTCAGCTACTAATAAGGAATTTATGGCCAATGTTTAGTGAATGAGAGGAACTACTGATTATGTCAAAGACACTTTGGTTATAAAATCACTGGAAAACTCGAAAGAGTACAGAAACTGGATGGGTAGGTAGTAATTAGGAAGTTTTGAGGAAGCAAGGCCCAAGGGTTCTCTAGTTATCAATCAGAATCCGTTTTCCTCTTTATGGTGTATGGCCACTGTGATCTTGGCCTTTAACCTAGTGATTCCAAAGACATAAGGGTTTAGTTTAAACTGATTTATTTTACACTGATTGGGAAGAAAGTTTTTGCAACTTATATTAATCCCTCTCCATGACTGCTTCCTGGATTCAAACCAGTACTTGAGCCGAAAGTGAGGAATGTGGGATGCCACTGGAGACTCTCACTCCTGGTGGGTTTCGAACCTGCAACTTCCAGATGACAATAAGGGTCATATCTGCCAGCCATTTTGTGCCAGAGAGTGGAAATATTGCAACAGAGTGGAACTATTTGAGCAATTTTAGATGAGGGCAATATAAGAAACATTTCTGTAAAGTTTAGTTAAGATGGCAGTTTTGGAGCAGATGTCATTAAAATGTTGATGAAACAGGACTCACAACGCATGATGAACACAGTGTAATCCCAAAAGCTCAAACTGAGAATATGCTCGGGTGAGCTAAAACAAAAATTAGGAAAGAATGTGTGAACTGAAAGTGAATGTATTCTAAATCATACACATTTGTTATTGGGTAATTGTTCGGGTAAATCTGGACACCATGTATCATCTTTACAATTTCTGAATCCAAGACAAAAATGAAGATGCCCATTTATAACGATATAACTGGGTTTCAAAATGAATTTTTAACCCTAGCAAAACTTCAAATATATTCTCAGATGTAATGTTTCTACAACTTTTTGTTTTTGATGAAATAAGGACAAGAACATGCTCTGTGTAAAAGGTAACTTTGTTGGCAACTTATGAAACAAAATTATTAACAAAACTACCGTACTTACTTTTAATTTTCTACAAAATTGTTTAAATCAACACAAAATTTACCCAGACCATAACAATAGAAAATACACTATTTTAGCAATTTATACACAACATTTTTGAAGTAATTCTGATTATTTGTTTCTCACCAACTGTCAACCTAAATATACTTCTGATAAACCAAACTTAAAACCTACAACAAAAAGTCTACCTCAAAACGGAATTTTTCAAACCATAAAAAAGATCACATACTGTTCTGCCAACTGTATTTATTTCAAGCCATAAAAATATATATACTGAAGTAATTCTGAAAAAAATCATGGCAGCTGATCTTTTCATTCTGAAAATTTCTGTTCTAAGCTACAGAAAGTGTCAAGATTTTATGTTAGAGTACAATATATAATAACATATCAGCATATCCTTTCCACATCTTATTCTTAAAGATTACAAGGCAAGGGACTACATATTTTGGCTAGTGAAGACCAGAAAAAATATATATCCCACAGTAAAATGCTATGAAAATAGGTAGTAGCACTGACTGCAAACAGATGTCTTTTTCCATTTTTAACTAGAAGAAATCAAAATAAAACTCACTACAACTTACAGAGAACCAAATACTGCAAACAAAATTTCCTGTTTCAATCATTATTCTTTCTATAGCAATATTCTACTTCAGTCTAGAAAGGATATACTTCATGTAAGACATTTTCATTATTACCACTGTTGTTATACATACTCTTAACGTACTGTACACTTACCATTGTGACATTTTGCTTCAAATAAAAATAATAAGGTCTCAACATAAATTTGTATTAACATAAATAAGTTTGGTAACATCAACTTAACAGACGAATAAAGTTAGACAAAAAGAATTCTATACATGCATTCAATTATTTAAATATAACAGGTGTAACGTAACACATCACTTTCTGCTTGAGAATTTTATATTTAGAGTTAAAACAGAAGCAAAACAAGCTATCAAGCATGTTACAGGCACTGACATTTGTTTAAACCAAATTCAGACATAATAAACTCATTTTTACTAAATAACATCAATTACAAGAATGTTACACTGAAAACAACAGAATGATAAGCCAGGTTTTAACAAAAAACAGAAAAATTATGACCATTCATCCCACACACAATATAGTAATAAAAAAAGTTGAATTTGTGCTTAATGCAAGAAAATAATCCTGTAAGTTTTTTAACCCAGTTGTGGATAAAAACTTGGAATATTTATGAATCACACTCAATGCTTTGGTAAAAGAATTTTTTAAAGTGCTTTTATTGTGTTTCTTGCACTTGTGGTATACTGACATTTTGCATTTAAAAAACCAATGCATTAAAATGCATATCTATGAGGGAAATGGTGCATTAAAATGTGTATACATTAAAGAAGTGGTCTGTCAGTTAAAATGCATATACATGCGGGAAGTGGTCTGTGCTTAAAATGCATATCCATAAGGGAAGTGGTCTGTGCATTAAAGAGTATACATGGGGGAAGTGGTCTGTGCTTAAAATGTGTATCCATAAGGGAAGTGGTCTGTGCTTTAAAATGTGTTTACATGGGAGAAGTGGTCTGTACTAAAAATGTGTATCCATAAGGGAATTGGTCTGTGCTTTAAAATGAGTATACAATCATGGGGAAGTGGTCTGTCCTTAAAATGTGTATCCATAAGGGAAGTGGTCTGTGCATTAAAATGAGTAAACATGGGGGAAGTGGTCTGTGCTTAAAATGTGTATCCATAAGGGAAGTGGTCTGTGCATTAAAATGAGTATACATGGGGGAAGTGTTCTGTGCTTAAAATGTGTATCCATGAGGGAAGTGGTCTGTGCATTAAAATGAGTATACATGGTGGAAGTGGTCTGTGCTTAAAATGTGTATCCATGAGGGAAGTGGTATGCGCATTAAAATGAGTATACATGGGGGAAGTGTTCTGTGCTTAAAATGTGTATCCATGAGGGAAGTGGTCTGCGCATTAAAATGAGTATACATGGGGGAAGTGGTCTGTGCTTAAAATGTGTATCCATGAGGGAAGTGGTCTGCGCATTAAAATGTGTATACATGGGGGAAGTGGTCTGTGCTTAAAATGTGTATCCATGAGGGAAGTGGTCTGCGCATTAAAATGAGTATACATGGGGGAATATGTAAACGCGTATCTATAGAGTTGTGGATAGATGTGTCAAAATGTGTATGTATGGAGATAAGCATTAAATTAAATGAAATTTAATCACAGAATCAAGTTAAAACTCATTTTGTAACCCAGTCCTGTTGTGTTACAATTATGTACCCACAGTTAAGTCCCTTCTAACAACGCAAAATTAATGTCTGCTGAACTTTTAACAAGTTTAATAATTTTAAAAGGACAGCTTCTAGCAACATGATGACTGTCAAGTAAATTATGTTTTCTTTTGTAACCAAGTAACTCTTTCTGTCTGTTGGATACCTACCAGTGAGTGTAAAGGTCCTTCGAACTGTGGTGAGGTAGATGATGTTTGTGACGGCCTCTGCCATTGGCTAGATGAACCTGAAATATGAAAATCATTTGCATATTTCATTTACCCACTGACTTCCAAAACAATACACATACATTTTTTGGCAAAAAAAAATGTGTGCATTAAAAACAATCATTGAAAAGACCTTGATTGTTTTTTCAGTATCTGTAACCCTTGTTTTCCAGTATCACCAGTGCACATCTAAGGTACCTTATACAATGTGGAAAGAGAATAATTTTCAGACATTGCAAACTCAGAAAGTCCATGCAAATTCACCCTGAACTTATTTAATACAAAATCTTACTGACAAATGCTAATGATTTAAAGTATCAACAGGAAATCTGAATATTCCCTTGTATTAACAAAACAAAATATCATACAGTCATGCTAAAATCAAAATAACTCTACATGGAACATTCAATAAGTTTTTTCTCTGGATCACCTAAGTAATTTATTAAACTAAGGCAATAAGTATTGCATAAGAGAATGTTGTTTGTACCTGTCATGGGAGATGGAGAGGAGACCTGGGGTGGAGGGATTCGAACCATAACTACTACTGGTATGGTCTGTAGAATATATCTGAAACAGAAGACAAATGATTTTCAGTCATTTAGTACAACATAGTTTAAACAACTGTAATATCTTTACATAAAGATATTTAGTATCAATGATTTTCTAGCAGATATATTGCAACTGAACAAGTTCTTTTATATCTTCAGTCAACTAGCATATAGCTCAGCAGAGAGGCACCTCAGACTTACTTTCCATAGTTAAGCTAAGAACATTGTATATCAACAGTCTAATTTCTAATTACCATTGCAACTTGTACTTACTGAGGCTAAAGCTTTTCCTAGAGCATCTCCAGTTTGAGATGACCCCTGACCCTGGTTGCCTACGGTAACAGATGATGATGAATTTGTGTATGTGGCTGATGATGGAGGTATTGGCTGACCTCTGAACGTTGACATTGGTGGAAGACCAGAATTTAATAAATCTTGGCTTGGTGATACAGGATGGGGATAGCCCTGAAATGAAAAAGTCATTCTTAGAGTGAAACCGACAACAAAAAATTTTACTTAGTTTTTGACATTAATACATTCTAAAACAGTTTGTAACTTGTTCTGAAGTAACTTTTCTTATGCACTTTCATTCTCTTAGAGTTAATGTAGGCATAACAAAGTTTGCCAATTAAATTTGGCTGGCTTTAATGTCCATATGGGGTTTATTATCAACATCATTCTAATGTATAACAAGTTTACACATTAAAAGCATGTCAAAGTCAGCAAGGTTTATAGGAAAAGAAAAATTAAATTATCTTAAAATACATCATTGCACCTCTCATATGTTTCATATTATGATACAACATATATGTTGAAATGTCAGGGTAGTTTTTGCTTCATTTTTGTTTAAACCTTCTGAAGCATGTTTTACGTATGATAAACTTTACAGTTTCCTGTTTTCCGGCAACGTCACTGCCTGACGAGATCCAGATGTCGGAAAAACTTTCCCACTTTTCACTGTTTTTCCTACCTATGAAAAATTATGAAACACACATGTGGTAAAGTTAATTTGTTTTGCTTACTGGGAAAAAATCTGCTATAATGATTATGGTGGAACACAACAAAATATTTCCCGCCAAAACAAAAAATGCCTTCTGCTCATCAATTCATTCATGTAGGATATGACAATTCCTTACCTGGCCAAGTAATACTTCAAAAATTGGCTTCTTTTCCTATTTTCCTTAATTAACTGAAAACTTTATTCAGCTGGTACTGTTAAACTGTAAGTTTTTATTGACATATCTCTTGCCGTATTTGGTAGATTAATGCGAGTTTCACTGTATATTTAATTTATAACTATAAAAGTCAGGTTACATAAAAAGTGCCTCTTATAATTGAATCCAAATGTTGAATTGAAATAACAAAATTTAATGTTTTAATGACCTAAAAACCTTTTTTGTTATCTTTATAACTATATGTATATTCATTTTAGTTTGTCACATTAAAACTTTTACTCCTTACTCAGTAGGTTTTTCATACATATATTCATAAAGCTTTACAGTCGTATCTGACTTCTAATATACATGTACTGCCTAATTATTTTGGAATTTTAAAATTTAGCAAAGGAATACTTCCTTTTTCTGACAGTTTTGATGGATGATTCTCTCAGACATGAAAGACTCTTTTTGTTCAGAAAAACTGTCTTCCTTTCCCAGCAATAGTTTACTCTAAAACCTTTACATATTATTTTTCTAGTTACTTTTATCAATCAATCGAATTCAAACCAACACACCTGACACACAATATGGGTTAACTGAAATACAAGCCATCCTTCCAACATAAATGAAGTTGTGCCTCAGTAATTCACTACATGATGTTCTTACTGTTTTTGCATGGCTCGTATATCTGTGCAGATGGAGTTTTCATCACTAGCCTGTTAAACCGATTACCTTCCTGTACACTAAATGGTTTACCAAAATATAAGTCCCCTTGAGAAATATGATGAGTTTAACAGAAAGGTTCATAAACAGTTATTTACCAAAACATACTGCTAACTTAGTGTACATGCATGCAGTAAGGCACAATCTACTTCTGCTTTCATCTACCAGATTAAATAATCATTATATAGAAATAATACAGTTTTTAAATCATTTTAGGTTCTTATTACAAAAATAATTCACTTTTCAAATTCAATTCAAATTAAAGAAAAATTTATATACTTTTTATAAAGATTGTTTAAATGAAAAATAGTTAAGGTTACAACTTGCTAGCATGATATTGCCATTCACTTTGTAACAGAAGACAGTTAATATCTTTACTACTTCAGCAAATGAAATTCATCCAGAATTCATTCAGACAGTAAAACCCAAGTTCAAAATGCCAATTCTTCAGTTAACACACATTTTTTGACAGACCCTGTCTATTCAGGTTTATGGCTATGAATAATCAAATTCCTTTGGCTAAAGCAATTAAAGCCATGGTCTTGAAGCTAAATTCTTACAGGTCCATTGGGCATATGGTCTGCAAAATTTGACAGGAATTTTACAAGCAACTGTCCACAGACTAGTAGCTTCTTTCATAGACTGCAGAGGTTCTCTATGTGTTGCAACTTACCATTTCATGAGCATGTATGTTATTGTGAGAGGAAGATTGTGAATGACTGAAGTTGCCTGGTAACATCGAGGCAGGGTACGTGCTTGTCGAGCCACCATTGGACCAAGCAATAGACGAACCTTGGCCTGGCCCATCTGAAATATAGACAACAATGGTTTCTACATGGTTTCTACCTTGATACAGAAGTCACTAACACTACTAACTAAATCAGAAAGCAGAAGTTTAGTTACATGTTCAACATGTATATATATATCATTACCATGTAATCTTATTGTAAACCTTACTTGTATTTTTAAATACATCAAAGACAAGCTAGATCATAGTCCTCTCTGACAAGCATCTTTTATCTGAATTATCACCCATTATCATAAGGCATTAAAAAATTTACAGTCACCTAAACTAATGGCCTATGCTAATCTATGACTCTGATAAAAAAATTCTTATCCATCTAAAGAAAAATCCTAAATCCTTAAAGGACAAGTAACCAGATGGTTTATTCAAAATGTATGTTAACACCTACCCATGAAGTAATTGTCACCTGGGTACATGGGCTTAGGTGAGGTGTATGGTCTACCTGGAGATTCCTGCCCATAGTCATCTGGGCTTGGAGAATATACCTGCAATATACAATAAATATTTACCTTTAAAAACAGTGGTTCACTGAAATATTTCACTGGCCAAAAAAATTGCAAGTATTAATATTTGAGTGGACAGTAATTTAAACTAGATAGTTATTGTAAAGATAACAAACAAAAAAACCAAAAAAAAAACAAGAAATTGGTAGAAATGATGGATGCTCCCCTAATAAATGCCAATTCCAAAAGGGCTACTGTTTAATATATTTTTTTTTAAAGTATGATAAATAACAAAGGGCAATAACTCCTAAATTATGCAAAATAAAGTTACGGTTCTTGCACGCTGCACTTCTCCTCATAGAGATCTATCTATCAATAAAGTTTCATGTTAATATCTCTTATACCTTGTGAGATATGGCCGGGACAAAAAATAAGTATGAGAAATTTCAAAAGGCAATAACTCAAAAATTAATAAAGCAAGAGTTATGGTTCTTATGCACTGCACTGCTCATCAATGAGATCTATCTACTGATAAAGTTTCAAGTTGAACTTTTATACTTTGTGAGATATGCCCCGGACAAAAAATAAGTATGAGAAATTTCAAAGGGCAATAACTCAAAAAATAATAAAGCAAGAGTTATTATTCTTGTGCACTGCACTGCTCCTTAATGAGGTCTAACTACCTGTGAAGTTTGGTCATGATATCTCTCATAGTTTTTGTATTATGCTCCAGACAAAATTATGACGGACGGATGGAACGGACGGACAAAGCGGCAACTATATGCTCGCCCTTTGGGGAGCATAAAAAATGGATGTCTCCACCCTGCAATACCATACCCGCAGTATTAAGGAGACATATAATGAATGAGGCTAACCAAAATATAAAGTTTTCAGAAAATGCAATAACAAACAGTGACTCATTAGAACAAGGCAGGAAGTAGATAAAAGATAGTGATGCATATACAAGAGGGCCATGATGGCTCTAGATCGCTCACCTGAGTATGACTCCTTTTTAACAAAATTGATATGTACCTGATTAATTGACCCCAGATGACCCACATTCGAACCTAGAAATTACCGAAACAATTTTTCTGACAAATTTCCAGGTTATTTGGATTAAAAATAATACCTCTAGAGTTTTAAGGTTTTCCCATATTTCGGTTCTGTGACCTAGTTCTTGAACCCAGATGACCCATATTCAAACTTTAGCTAGAAATCACTGAAACAACCTTTCTGACAAATTTCCAGGATATCCGAACTGAAAAAGTAGCCTCTAGAGTGTTAACAGGGTTTTTCCACATTTGGGCTCAGTGACCTAGTTTTTGACCCCAGATGACCCATTTTCGAAATTGTGCTAGAAATTATTGAAACAACCTTTCTGACAAATTTCCAGTTATTTGAACTGAAAATATAGCCTTTAGATTGTTAGCAAGGTTTTTCTATTTTTGGGCTTTGTGACCTAGTTTTTCATCCCATGTTTGAGCTCGTCTGAGTAATCGCTGGGACAAACATCCTGACTAAGTTTCATGACAATTGAGGCAAAAATGTGACCACTAGAGTGTTAACAAATAAGTGTGTATGGACGACAGACATTGATCGATCCTTATAGCTCCCCATAAGCCAGCTCAGGTGAGCTAAAAAAGGACTGCAATGTATAATGTCTGTTGACCAGTACCCACAGATCCCCAAACCCAAACAAGTGCTAGGTGTCTTTCAATGCAAGGTCAGTCATCCTTTGATGGAAGAGTGTCAAAGTAACACTGAACTGAGATAGTGTACTTTTGAGTCATACTGACCTTCATCTTTGACAAACTGAGCCCAAAATAGTGTTGTAAAATTAGACTGAAATGAGAACTGATTGATGAACCGAATCAGAGAGAGCATTTTGATTTACTATTGGAAAATAATCCAAATGTTATGAACACAGAGCAACTGGAAACAACTTTAGAAGTCACCCTTTTGGGCCAGTAATATCACAACAAATTCTGTTTGATAACACAAATTAAACAGTACTGAGTCACTTATTTATCCAGTTACTTAATGCATTTACAATGACAAATGTAATTCAGTTTAAACAGATTCCCTCAAAGAGTAACTTCCCTTGCCACCTGGCAACATTGATCCACATGATGTTTGGAAGGTCTTCTTGAAAAAGTACTGAACTTAATCAGCAGAAACTGTTATCAATGTTTTAGATCACAGTGCCCTTGACTTTTGACCTACATGTAGTGACTCCAAATTTTACAGGGTCATTACTCTACACAGGCATCCACAGTATGAAATTTGAAGGGTGTAGGTCAAAAAGTATTCAAGTTATTGATTGGACAAAAGAATTCAAAGTTTTAGTAATGGTGACCTTGATCTTTGACCTAGTGACCCCAAAAACAATAGGGGTCTTTTTGTCAACTAACATATGAAGTTTGTAGGCTGAGGGTCAAATGGCAATCAAGTTGTGGGTCAAATGGCAATCAAGTTATTGCGAAGAAACAGATTTCCCATTGATGGTCACTATGACCTTGACCTTTGACCTACTGACCCCAGAAACAATTGGGTTCTTCAACTAAGTAAGGGAAATCATCCAATCAAGCTTGAAGGTTCTGGGTGAAATGGTACTCCAGTTATTGAGCAGACTGTTTTCACTTTTAAAGTCACTGTTACCTTGACTTTTACTCTCCTGCGCATTGGTCGAATGTTTCACTTTCTTACCTCTGCTAAAATTAAATTTTTTGAACGATATTTTTATTTTTAGACAGGGAAAACCACGGTTACTTTTCAGCCAATCAGTGACTAGCTTACAAAGTGTCCATACATACAACTGACAATCCAGTATGTAAACAAACAATGCATGTCTGCAGGTTACTTACGTATTTCACTTTTGAAAGTGTTTTTTAATATGTATACGTAAATTAACCAATCAAACTATCAAAAATCATGGTGGTATGGTTGTTTTTAGACGTTTAATTGCTGTATTAAGATGTTTACATAAATTAAGGCGTAGTTTAAATACGTTTACAAAATTGTCAGAAAACATCAGTCTATTTATAATTTTTGGAATCACATGATCATTTAAACCAATGAAAAATGGTTTAAAGATTTTTCGGTTTGGGGGATATTTGTGCACTTTCATTGGTTGTTTAAAAGTTTATTGCAAAGGTCAATATCATAAATCTACTGGTTTTAAAGCAGCGGTGTGAAGTAACGGTAGTGTATTCATTTAGCTGTTGAGGGAGCGTACTTGACTTTTAACTTACTGATCCAAAATAACATAGCAGTCTTTTATTCAATCAGGGCAATCATTCATTATGAAGTCTGAAGGCTCTATGTCAAATGGTACTCCACTTATTGAGTGGAAACCATTTAAACATTCAAGGTCACTGTGACCTTGACCTATGACTAACTGACCCTAAAAACAGTATGGTTCTTTAACTAAGTAAGGGCAATCATCACATGAAGTTTAAAGGCTGTGGGTCAAACAGTGCTTAAGTTATTGAAATGAAGCGTGACAGATGGACAGTGCAAAAACAGTATGTCTCCACATAACTAGGATTTATCTCCTAGTACAAAGCACCACTTAAGCTGACAACCATATTTCTGACTGGAGTCTCAATATTAACAAATACTTCTACAACACACTAGCTGATTTACTTGGACTGCATGTTTTTGTGAGTCCCCTTGTATTATTGTAATAGCTCTTAGTTCTGTCCAAGTCATATCACTACAGTAGAAGCTATTACAACCCTAAACTTGGTATAAAGACTTTCATAAAAGAGCTATATAACTGTCATTTAAACTTTCAAGAATTAATTGAATCCAAATTCAAAAGTGTTAGATAACCAACTCCAAGCATAAACACCATCTGGTTAACTTCTGATTTTAATAGAAGAATAAAAACATCATATCAAAAATCTTGAGGGTTTTTTTTATTAATTTTCTTCTATAAATTCTAAGTTCTGAACAAAACTGCATCAACTTGAAGACTTCTAAGAGACAGATACATGGATGTTGATTTGGATCAGTTAATGGTATCAGGAAATGGTCTAATCTAAGCAACTGTTAAGTGTAGACCTCACTTGATAAATTAGAACCATGTGGATTTAACACATTTTGAAGAGGTTTCCTCTTAGCAGCATCAGAAGCTAATTATCTTAAAGAACTCAGTCTGATGATAAGGTACCACCTCCAGACTTTTTTTTCTTCATAATTTATGATATAAAACTGTTCCCTCCCCACTATCACCTGCTGCAAATTAAGGCAGAATCCAAAATTAACATACTTTTTCTAATACAGCCATTTTGCCAAATTCATAGTTGCTGGAAGTTTGACAAAAACTCTTCCAAAGAATGTATTTAAGAAAAATTTGACATTCTGATATTTTGACTTTTAGTTTAAAAATACATATGAGAAATTGAAAATTTAAACAAGAGGGCCATGATGGCCCTGGATGGCTCACCTTAGAACTTTGGCTGTGGTTTTGCTGTCAAGCAAACATCAGAAGCAGTATTGCATTTTCTAATTGAAGATATGTAGGTGACTACAAACCAAATATCTAAAATATCAGTCAATAAATAAAGGCTCAACGACAGGAAGTATAAATATCTATTATTAACTATAGTGACCTTGACCATGACCCAGTGACCTCAAACCCCACCTGTGGGTAATGGTCCATGCAAGGAACCTATATACTGAATATCAAAGATATTGGTCAATAAATGAAGGCTCTATGAGGTAAAGTAGATAAATCTATTTTTAGCCTCGGTGACCTTTAACCTAATCTAATAATTAGAAAAAGCTTGATAATGGTCCACTAAACAATGCTTCATGCCAAATTCTAGGCCTTGTGGATTCAGACAAGAAGATTTTTTAAGATTTTATTCTATACTGGCGATTACTGCTATGTAAAACTTGTGATCTCTCGGGCAGGGCCAATAGAGACCCAAGGAACATTATTTAAACAAACTTGGTAGATGTCCACTAGACAATACTTCATGCCAAATTCTAAAACTGTAGGCCTTGTAGTTTCAAATAAAAAGATTTTTAAAGATTTTATTCTATATTGCTATGTAAACCTTATGACACCTTGGGCGGGGCCAACAGTGACCCCAGGGACATTATTTGAACAAACTTTGTAGATGTCCACTAGACAATGCTTCATGCCAAATTAAAAAACTCTAGGACTTGTGGTTTCAGGCAAGAAGATTTTTAAAAATTAACTAGAGCTATCACTCAATGTGATTGATACCCCCACAAGACTGCTTCTGAACTGAGGAAGTTATTAGTAACAGAATACTTTGCAATGAATTGAAATAGAGTTATGGTTGTGGACAATTAAAGATAGTTCTGGTTCTTGTACATTGCATTTCCTGTCAGTTTGCTTGACCTTTGTATGAAGTTGCACTGAATTCCAACCATCAGTTTTAAAGTTATACTCCGGACAACGAAAACCAACAAAGGGTAATAACTGTGCAAATACTGAAGATGGAATTATAGCTCTTATACACTGTACTTCCTGTCATTGTGCTTGACCATTGTATGAAGTTGCATTGAATTCCAACCAGTAGTTTTCAAGTTATGCTCCAGACAAGGAAAACCAACAAAGGGCAATAACTGTGCATATAGAGAAGATGGAGTTAGAGCTCTTGTACAGTGCACTTCCTGTCATTAAGCTTGACCACTGTATGAAGTTGCATTGAATTCCAGTCATTAGTTTTCAAGTTATGCTCTGGACAAGGAAAACAAAGGCCAATAACTCTGCGAATAGTGAAGATGGAGTTATAGGTCGTGTACACTGCACATCCACTCATTGTGCTTGATCACTGTATGAAGTTGCACTGAATTCCAACCATTAGTTTTCAAGTTAGCTCCAGACAAGGAAAACCAACAAAGGGCAACAACTCTGCAAATTGTGAAGACAGAGTTACAGCTCTTGTACATTGCATATCCACTCATTTTGCTTGACTATTGTATCAAGTTGTATTAAATTCAAACCAGTAGTTTTCAAGTTATGCCCCAGACATGGAAAACCAATAAAGGGCAATAACTCTGCAAATAGTGAAGATGGAGTTATTATTCTTGAACACTGCACTTCCTCTCATTGTGCTTGACCATTGTATGAAGTTGTACTGAATTCCAACCATAAGTTTTCAGAATGCCCGACTGCCCGCCCGACCGACCGACCGTCCACCAGGTGACTCCTATATAACCCCCCAAACTTCATTTCGTGCTTATAATTATATAGCGCTATGTTAAACTTTTGACCCATTATGCAGGGCCAATAGTGACCCCAGGGACTTTAGTTTAACAAACTTGGTAGAGGTTCACTAGAGAATGCTTCATGCCAAATTTTAAAACTCTAGGACTTGTGGATTCAGACAAGAAGATTTTTAAAGATTTTATTCTATATTGCAATATATAAAACTGATGACACCTAGAGTGGGGCCAATAGTGACCCCAGGGACATTATTTGAACAAACTTGGTAAAGGTTCACTGGAAAATGCTCCATGCCAAATTTGAGACCTCTGGGCTTATCAGTTTTAGTGAAGAAGATTTTAAAGTTTTTCATTCTTGTTGCCATAGCAACCAGTTCTTCATGGAAAGGAATTCTTTAAACAATGCTTTTTAAGCTTCATGCAAGGAACTTTCTTGTAAAGTTTTATCATCTTTCCCCTAGAAGTTAAGGAGATGTTGTTTAAGGTAAAAAGTTGACGATGATCATTAAAGCTCACCTTGAGCACAAAGTGCTCAGGTGAGCTAAAAACGAACTGAAGAATCGATCAGAGTATAACAGAATCATGGTCCATTCTGTTTCTATTAGATTAAAATGATCAAGAGCACTGTAAGTACTTCTGGTAAAATGGCGTCCTTGAAGCCAAGAAGGATAAAAAAGCAGAGAGAAAGCCAGAAAACAACACTAATAAATTATTTTAATTTACAACATGAAGGGTTTCTCAACCAAAACAATCGTAACTCCAATCATCGAAGATGTTGTCTTAGTGTGCTTGAATGAATGTGACAGAAAGACAAAGCATAAACAAGTTTTATCAACAACTTTGATACTGTTTATTCTTAGTCAGCTGAAATTTTGGTATTAAGAACTGATTTCTAAAAATAGGGAGTGAACAAAGAATTGAACTGAAAAGTAATCTGAAAATATCAAAGCTCTAGCGTTTTGTGGTTCTGGAGAAGAAGTTTTTTCCTATTATTTATTTTGGTTGCCATGGCAACCAGATTTCTGCACGGAATCAAATTCTTTGAACAAGTTTGGAAATCCTTAACCCAAGGAACAACCCTGCCAAGTTTGGTTGAAATCGGACTTGTGGTTTTTGAAAAGAAGATTTTTGAAGTTCAAAAAAAGTATTGAAGGTCAATCACTATATGCCACCATATTGCAGATGCTGTGGTGGCATAAAAAGGGATTCTATTCCTCAACCATATTAAGTAAAAATGGCCAAGACAACTCTTGACAAAAATGAAGCCCAATTTAAGAAAACTGATCTCTTCTAGGCTACAAGTCTGACACAAATGCATCTGTTTACAAGACATAATCTACAGGTTAAAATCATACGACAATGCAAAACTATTTTTAAGCAGTTAACAGATTGACTGTAACATTTAACTTACACCAGATATTTTTGTTGGTAAATACATTCCAAAAGGTCGGTACAGTGAATATGGTGAGTACATCCTTCGGTACCAACTTGAATGACTCCCGCGATCCACCATGTCTAAATGTGTATCGTTAACAATGTGTGTGTAACAACTTTCCTCAAACACTCGTATGCTTCTGAGAAAGGTCAACCATTTTTCATTCAAAAACATATACAGACATGGCCACTAATGACATATTCATCGAATATTGTTTTCTTGTGTTCATCGACTGGAATAAACTATCCATTGATTAACTCCTGCTTTCACTTCTACGTCAAACAAGAATATGTACAATATGAAATTAATTCCAGTCTGTCATCTCCATATCTTTTAACATCCACTTTAAACATTACCTATAGGTAATATCAGGTTCAAAGCTTCACCATAGTACATTGTAAAATCATGTGTACAATAACTTGTGTGAGCTGATTCACATCCAACTTTTTCACTTCTATTTTTAGCAAATAAGTTTTATTAGCTTATTCTTAACTTCATAAAATAAACATATATTTACACTTATTTAAACATATTTACATAGCAAGTTCTGAATCTACTTTATAATGTAACTAGTACTTCAAGATTACTTTTTGTTGTTGTTATAAGTTAACATTTCCAATCCAGTGAATACTATAAAATTCAACAATATGGTATTTATTATCTATTTTGTTGCTGTCCTTTGTGAGCCTCTAGCATTTTATGTGCATTTTAAGGGAGTTACATGAATAATAACAACAACATTTACACATCACATGCTGCTCCAAACATTTAGTGTTGGTAAAATACAGACACAGTGTATCTAAATATCAATGCAAGCCAATTATTCAAGCTATTAAGTTTAGTTAAAACCCCCGCACCTACAGGTATAAGACCCATAATTAACTTTTTTTAAACACCCAGCAAAATGAGCCTTTTTAAAGAAAAATACAATCTTGCGACAAAATATTGACATAATAACAAATTTTTACCTTGAGCTTTTCAAGATGTGGTGAGTATTAAGTAAAATCTCACAAGACTTAACAAGAGGGCCATGATGGCCTTTAATCGCTCACCTGCTTCCCACTGCTAAGGGGTGATAACTCTGTAACCCATGGTGGGATGTGGCTGGTTCAGGAAACGAGATGACCCATATTCAAACTTATCCTACAGACTTACATTAACATTCTCAAAAAATTGGCCTCTAGAGTGTTAACAAGGTAAATCTGTTTTGACCTGATGACTTATATTTGACCCTAGGTGAAATATACTCAAACCTGACCTAGATATCATCCAGACAAACATTCTGAAATTTTTTGAAGACATTTGATAAGGAAATGTAGCCTGTTTAAGTTTTTCTATGTTTTGATTCCATGACCTAGTTTGTGACCCCAGATAACACAAATTTAACATGACCTACATATCACCAAGGCAAACATTCTCACAAATTTTCATGCCATTGTGAAAGACAATGTGGCCTCTAGGTGTTGAACATGTTTTTCTATGTTTTGACCTAGTGACCTAGTTTTTGACTCCAGATGACCTATATTCGAAACTCGACCTAGATATCATAAAGACAAATATCCTGACAATTTTTCATGCCATTAGGACAAAAAAAAATTTAATATAGAGTTCAAGGTAAATCTGTGTTCTTACCCCATGACCTAGATTTTGGCCTCAGATGACCCATATTCAAACTCCACCTAGATATCATCAAGACAAACATTCTGACAAATTCTTATGACATTTGGAAAGAAAATGTACCCTCTAGAATATTAACAAGGTTTTCCCCTGTTTTCCTGTGCCCTAGTTTTGACCCATGGTAACCTATATTCAAACTTGACCTAGATATCATCAAGACAAACATTCTGACAAATTTTCATGTCATCTGAACAAAAAATGTGGCCTCCAGAATGTTAACAAGGTTTTGCTTTGATTTGGCCTTGTGACCTATTTTTCCCCAAGACCTTATTGAGACAATCATTCTGATCAACATTCATGATAATTAGGTCAAAAATGTAACCTCTTGAGTGTTAACCAATCGACGGACACCAGACATTCAAGGATCCTAAATGCTCACCCTGAGAAGTATGCTTAAGGTGAGCTAATAAAGGAAAAAGAAACACAATTTGTTTGACCACAAAGGAAAAAGGGCATGGATGGACATAATTTTCAAAAATTTACCTTTTTACTGATTCTGAACAAATGATATCCAAGGATTAATGTTTGAAAAATTGAGATTGCTTAAAATAATGCAAAATGCCCTAATCTGACATCAGGTTCTATCTAAATTCCTGTAGGCAGTAAACTTATGGTTAAATTTAGCTATTTCATTGTAGTATTTTATACCTTTTCAATGTATCCCATCTTTTTACATAAACAAAAATTACAAACTAAAATTGTTATCAATCAACATTTCATTTTATTCAAGTAACATCATCTTTAAATTAGACAGAACTGTCTCCAAAAATTGTTGCCATTGCAATGGTCATCAAGAAATTTGACTCAAAATAGGCATTTTTATAATGAGCTGTTCTAGGGCTATCAATTTTTTTACTTAAACTTTGTTTCTGAAGAGGACGAGAAATTTGTTTTTTGCTGTTCTAAACAAATGTCCATGTGCTTTTTACCCCCGTGTCATCGACTGGTCTTCTCTTATTCTGACCATAAAAAGAACAGCAATAGAGTATGAAAGTCCTTCACAGCGTAGACTTAATGACTGCTGACAACAGAACACACAAAAAGCACAGCCAGAAGTGAGAACTAAGGGAGTGTAATTACAAACATGGTACTAGTTACCCCATCTACTTCATGATGAGAGAATGACATCAAAGTAAACTTCAATCTGAATCTTTGGGGCTTCAAAATAGCTATTTATAGTTGTATTTTTTTATTCATTACTGTTCTCAGCCATTTGTAAGGGCTATCAAATTATTCAGAACAGTTGTAAGGGCTATCAAATTATTCAGAATAGATGTAAGGGCTTTCAAATTATTCAGAATACATGTAAGAGCTATCAAATTATTCAGAATAGATGTAAGGGCTTTCAAATTATTCAGGATAGTTGTAAGGGCTATCAAATTATTCAGAACAGTTGTTAGGGCTATCAAATTATTCAGAATAGATGTAAGGGCTATCAAATTATTCAAAATTGATGTAAGGGCTATCAAATTATTCAGAATAGTTGTAAGGGGTATCAAATTGACAAAAATTTAAATTTTTGTATGCTCAACTCATATTCAGATACCGTACTCAAATTTTTAATGTTTAAAACATTAAAGTCTTTCATAAATTAGAAACAAAAATATGTTCAACAATTATTCTTTTGGCAAATAAATGTATATTTTCACCTGAAAAATGTTTTATTACAAATATCTAAATGAAAAGAAGCTATTTCATTTTCATGAAAAAAAGTTTTATTATCAGGAAGCCTGGCATCTTCCTTTTTTTTTTGTAGGACTAACTATAGGAAAAGTAACAGTCACCAAAAATATTAGTGCCACTTAACTAAATATTCCCCTAAACTTGACATGACATAAACTAGTGTATAATTTTACTGACATTATATTGTATGTTGAGTGTGAATGGTAATACTGAATCCAAATTTTTTTCCCCTTTCTGACTGCCTGACTGATGAATTACAGTCATTTTTTTCAGTTTACATCTGATTTTACTACATATTTTATGTTTCAGATATTTTATATTTGTGAAAAAATTAACAAATAAAACAGAAATAATTTATCATACCTTTAATAGCATCAGTAATTTCCTGTAATATATTTAATATTAAACTATCTAATTTAATATATTAAGTTTTATTATTCACAAAATTAATGCTCTTAGTGTTTTAATCATTAATCATTTTGTTTTCTCATTAATATACCTGAATAATCAAGTTTTCTTTCATAATGAAAATATGTATTTAAATGATCTAGTATGTACATAGATCAGAGTAAGATGATGACTGAATTACAACAAAATAAACACAAATATCCATTCTTTTAAGTTCTGTGAAATTCCATATCACTGTATCCATGTGATAACTTTCATATTTCACCAATCCTGACACTGCTCAACAGTGTAAGAGAAATGAAAAGTTTTACCAAAGTTTTTGTTCGAACATCTGGAAAATGTTTTTAACATATTCCCTAAGACTGGTATGGCTGAAACATGAATTTTTGGTGCATCTTTATGCGTATTCCCATGCAATACTAAACTATCATATATAAATTGTGAATATATGATACTACATTTTTGCCATCAGCAATCATTTTTTCTTACATACACATAATATAACTGCTTAAACATCTGGAATGCATGATGAGAGATGTGATTTGATTGGTTAATTAAACAGTGAACTAAAACACGATTGGTTCCTCATTAACATCAAATATTTCTATAACTTCAAAGATAGGACTTAATAACACAACTATTCATAACACGTGTGAAAATCATAAAAACATGTTATTTTCAAATTAATGATCACTTTAATATATTTGTATAATTAAGGAAAATGGGAATTTCTGAACTCACGTCCAACTTTATTTCACACATTTAGTGCATAGATAATGCCAAGAAAGTTACAAGCATATTTTTTTCCTATGTTATTTAAAATCATCTAAGAGAAAATTCTATGGTAGATATATACCTAAAAACATTAAAATCATTTACATTTAAGTCTTTTAAAGTGTTCTGTGTTGAGGTTGTTAATTTTTCTGTGTAGCTGTATTAAAATCATTTTTGACCTACATCTGTAACAAATAAAATTGTTAGATACAAAACCTTCAGCTGAAGAAGGGTGTATTTCATTGGTTAAATGTGTTTGCATTGTGACATTATAGGACAGAATTCGTGATTGTTAGTTTTATTGCCTCTGAAATTAATACAATAATAATAACATTAATACAGCCATGAATTAAATATCAAAACGTTTTAACCATGAAAAATTATATTAAATGGAATAAGTATGTAACTAGGACAGAACCATTTAAGCAATTTTAATAGAGGGCTAAGGAACATTTCTGTGAAATTTGGTGGAAAATCTCCCAACCGTTTAGGAGGAGATGTTGTTTGATTTTTTTTTCTATTTTTAGCTTTTGCAGCCCTTATGTGCAATGTAGCGGAATAGTTTGAGCAATTTTAGAAACAGGCATTAAAAGGAGCATTTCTGTAAAGTTTGGTTTAAAATGGCCAAGTGATTTAGAAGGAGATGTCATTTGAAGCCAAATATTAACAAAAAACTATTTTTTTAGCTCTGGTGGCCATTTTGATCAATGGAGCAGAACCGTTTCAGCAATTTTAATAGAGGGCTATGTGAGGACTATTTCTGTGAAATTTGGTGGAAAATTTCCCAACAATTTAGGATGAGATGCTGTTTGAATTTTTTTTATTTTTAGCTTTTGCAGCCCTTATGTGCAATGTAGCAGAATTGTTTGAGCAATTTTAGAAAAGGGCAATATAAGGAACATTTCTGTCAAATTTGGTTTAAAATGGCCAAGTGGTTTTGAAGGAGATGTCAATCGAAGCTAAATATTGATGAAAATCTATTTTTTCTGAGGAGTAGTCTGGACAAGTTTTGTGACGGATGGACAGACAGACGACGGAGAAGTGATCCCTATATGCCGCGGCTACTTTGTAGCATACACAATAAATATGACAAAATATTTGATTTATTTACAGAAAACATACCAACACTGTTAGCATCGAACTCAACATTTTTTTTTGTTTATAGAAAATATAAATAATTTATAGGAATATAAATAGTATTAACAAAGGGGCAATAACTCCAAAAATAATGAGAAGCACAGAGGCAGTTCTTGTGCATTGCACTTCTCTTTCATAAAATCTATCCACCTATGAAGTTTCAAGTTAATAGTTCATATAGTGTAAGAGTTATGCTTCAGTCAAAAATTAAGTATAATAATCAACAATGGTCAATAACTTCAAAGTTATGAAGTGCAGAGCAACTGTTATTGGGCACTGTAATTCTCCTTCATGTAATCTATCCACCTAAGAAATTTCAAGTTAATAGTGTTTATAGTCTAAGAGTAATGGTTCTTGTGCAATGGACTTCTCCTCAGTGAGATCTATCAACCTATGAAGTTTCATGTTGATATCTTTATTAGTTTTTGAGATGGTCTGGACAAAAAGGAGTGACGGACATGCAGACAGATGGGAAGACAGATGGACTCTGGATGGACAAAGCCGCAAATACATGCTCAGGCAGCAAAAAAACTGACAGCCTGAACACTGCTCTTCATAAAAATGCCTATTTTGTATAAAATTTCTTTATGATAATTATCATGGTAACAGATTTGGAGACATTTCTTTCTCATGTAAAAATGATATTACCTGATTAAAAAGCCAGGTTGGATATATTGAAAAACAGTTGGATATATTGAAAAGGTATAGAATTTTACAATGAAATAGCTTAATGTTAAATATTTATAACATACTATAATAATTTACTGCCAACAGGAACTTTGACAGAATTTGACATCAAATCAGGGTATTCTCCTCTCAAAATTGACAGTATATTTATTTCATCTGTGCACGAAGCTTAACTTTCAGACATTAATCCTAGGATATCATTTTTTCCAAAATAAGTGAAAATGTCAATTTCTTAAAAGTATGTCATCATCAGTCATTTAATTTATGTTAATGTAACAATGATTTTAAGAACAGGCTGCTTGGGGAAACAATTGCAACTAGTGATTCTCAAAACTGATATAAATATTACCTCCCTTGCATCGAGACAGGTGTTCACTCATCTTTAACACAATTTTATTACAGTACAACAGGTGTCCTAAGTCAAAGTATCCTCCAACCAAGGTAACTATGTGTAAAACTGTTGTTTTTCTGATTTGTTGCAGAAAAAGGGTTTTTTATATTTAATTATTACACTGACTGTCTGTCACAAATCACTGATATTGACAACTGACCAAAGATGGCCTAGATTGAAGTGGTCTAACATCCGTTATTATTAGTATTCTATCTTAACAGCAAAGCCAAAAAACAAATGAAACAGAAAATGAGCCTGTAATACTTGGGCTACACAGCAAATATCTAAGCTCTAGGCCTTGTTGTTTCGATGAGAAGATTTTAAAAAATTTTCCTATATAACTCTAAAAATTAAAAAACAAGAGGGCCATCATGGCCCTAGATCGCTCACCTGAGTATGACTCCTTTTAACAAAATTATTATGGATCTGATTAATTGACCCCAGATGACCCATACTTGAACTTGACCTAGAAATTACCGAAAAAACCTTTCTGACAAATTTCCAGTATATTTGTAATGAAAATTTAACCTCTAGAATTTTAACATGGTTTTTCATATTTAGGCTCTGTGTACTAGTTTCTGAAGCCAGATGACCCATGTTCAAAGTTAAGCTAGAAATTATCGAAACAACTTTTATGACAAACGTCCAGGATATCTGGACTGCAAATGTTGCCTATAGAGTGTTAACAATGTATTTCCATTTGGGCTGTGACCTAGTTTTTGACCCCAGATGACCCATATTCGAACTTGAGCTAGAAATCATTGAAACAACCCCTCTGACAAATTTCCAGGTTACTTAGACTGAAAATGTAGCCTCTAGATTGTTTATAAAGTTCTTCCATATTTGGGCTCTGTGACGTATATTTTGATTGCAGATGACCCATATTGGACTGAAAATGTAGTCTCTAAATTGTTAGCAAGGTTTTTCTATTTTTGGTCTTTGTGACCTAGTTTTTCATCCCAGATAACCCATTTTCAAACTCATTCGAGTAATCACTAGGACAAACATCCTGACTAAGTTTCATGACAATTGAAGCAAAAATGTGACCACTAGAATGTTAACAAATTAAGTGTGGATGTCCGACGACGACGGACATTGATCGATCCTAAAAGCTCACCATGAGCCTACGGCTCAGGTGAGCTAAAAAAAAATTCATGATATTTTCGTTCTGAAAAAATGAAATCATAAACAGTCTTTCACCACTGGCACTTACCCAGTACAGACTGACACCTTGCAACACAACAAAACATGGTTGGTCATTTAATGTGATTTTCAATTAACAATTTGTAAAATTACATTGCACAGCTGTAGTTACTGAGGTTTTAATTAATGCATATAATCAGCTACTGAGTCCTTGTAGTTCAACATTTCCACCAAAGGGTGGCAAACTTCATTTAAATCTGCCAAGAAGTTTCAGAAAAGATTACTTTAAAGTTTCTCCAGAAACATAAAGGAAATAAGCCACTACCCCTCTGTGGCCATTTTTCTAACTAACCCCTATGTATTTCACATTTTATACAGATGGTCACTAAAAGCACTTGTATGCCAAATTATGTTCAAATTATGGTAGAAATATCTAGGAAGAAGAATTTTTAAGTTGTCCCAAAAAAAGACATTCAGGCAAAAAAAGCAGTTTAGACAATAATTATTTAAAGATTTTTCCATTTTTAACTCTGATGGCCATTTTAAGCAACGGACCAGAACCATTATAGCAATTTTTGTAGGACACTGTCTGCAGAACATTTCTGACAACTTTTATCATTACAGGCTCAACTATTTAGAAGGACATGTTGTTTAAAGGTTTTTCTATTTGTTGATCTGGCCGCCATTTTGTGCAATGGACCTGAACCATTTATTAATTTTGGTAGAGGACTATCTATGGAACATTTCTGACAAGTTGTATCATAACTGACTCTGCCATTTAGAAGAGCTCTGGGGACCATTTTTGTGCTAAAGACCGATACCATTCTAGCAATTTTGGTTGGACTACCTAAGAGTCATTTCTGTCATGTTATATCACCATTGGCAGAGGAATGTCATTTTAAGGTTTTTCTATTTTTAGATCTGTTGGCCATTTTGTGCAAGGACCTGAACATTTAATCAATTTTGGTAAAGGACCATCTAAGGAACTGAACATTTCTGATAAGTTTTATCATCACTGGCTCAGCTGTTAAGGAGATGTTGTTTAAAGCTCTGGCAACCCTTTTGAGCAATGGGCCATAAACGATTTAGCAACTTTGTTAGAGAAACATTTCTGTCTAATTTTATCATCAATGGCTAAGCCGTTATGAAGGAGACATTATTTAAAGTCTTTCATGTGGAATTTTGTGCAAAGGACTTTAATCATTTTAGCAACTTTGGTAGTGGACCATGTAAGGAACATTTCTGGAAAGTTTCATTGATATTGGCTCAGTAGATTTAGAGGAGATGTTTAATTTTTTTCATTTGGTTGCCATGGCAACCAAAGTTTTGCATGACATTCTTTCAGCAACTTCAGTAAAAGACCACCAAAAAACCATTCCTGTGAAGTTTCTATGAATTTGACTGAAGGGTTTAAGAGGAGATATTGTTAGAGGAAATTGTGGAAAGATGGATGCCACACAATTTAAAACAGGACATTAACAGCTCACCCTGAGCTTTGCTCAGATGAGCTTAACACTAATGTAGTTTCCAATTGTGGGCAGATACATGGCAAGTCCTCACTTTAAGCAGAATATTAAATATTAAAGCTTGCTTGTTAAATATTGATCATGAGCCAACTTTTGCAATTGTTGTTTTTCTGGATATTTTTCAATATTCAACAAAATGACAGTGGTAAGACACAGTGTCATAAATCTCCACCAAGTCTCTAAAAAACTGCAAGACCAGCAGAAATACATGTACACCACAGCTGGCTTTCAACTGCAAGACCAGAAGAAATACATGTACACCACAGCTGGCTTTCAACTGCAAGACCAGAAGAAATACATGTACACCACAACTGGCTTTCAACTGCAAGACCAGAAGAAATACATGTACACCACAACTGGCTTTCAACTGCAAGACCAGAAGAAATACATGTACACCACAGCTGGCTTTCAACTGCAAGATCAGAAGAAATACATGTACACCACAGCTGGCTTTCAACTGCAAGACCAGAAGAAATACATGTACACCACAACTGGCTTTCAACTGCAAGACCAGAAGAAATACATGTACACCACAACTGGCTTTCAACTGCAAGACCAGCAGAAATACATGTACACCACAGCTGGCTTTCAACTGCAAGACCAGAAGAAATACATGTACACCACAGCTGGCTTTCAACTGCAAGACCAGCAGAAATACATGTACACCACAGCTGGCTTTCAACTGCAAGACCAGAAGAAGTGCATGTACACCACAGCTGGCTTTCAACTGCAAGACCAGAAGAAGTGCATGTATACCACAACTGGCTTTTAACTGCAAGACCAGAAGAAGTGCATGTACACCACAGCTGGCTTTCAAGATAAATGTCATAACAGAAAATGTATCATAAAGTACAAGTACTGGTAATAAATGGCTTCTCTATATCTGCAAACTATATGTAAGGCTTTCATATCTCAAACAGAATCTGTCTCTGATGTGGTCAAACCTTCCATAAATAAGGCTGCAAGTCACTACTAGGAACTCACATGTAGCTGAGACCATTTATATGTTTGTGAAAATTTATTTAGTCATAATGCATGACATGAGAAAAAATCTTCAGGATTATATTTTCAACTAATTCAATACTTGTATCTTAGCTAAAACAGAAAACATATCTGAAATACAAAAACATACATCATGCAAACATGTGTATTAATTTTAAGACACACACTATATTACCTGAACTATAGGAATGTAAAACATTCCACTAGATTCCAAGACAGCAATGACACATTTTTTGGCTACATAAATAACACTTTCAGATCATCAATACTCAAGAAACTGTTCTAAGAATACACTTTGCTGTATTTAAAATCATCTGCAGATCTGCAGCTAACAAAGAAGTTATCAAGCTGGTCAATGTTAGCTTACTTCCATTTCTAGAACACTGAATGTCTCTGCCAATGCTTATAAAAGCACAGTTTATTTTTCTGAAGTTCAAAATTCAATCTATTAACAACATTAAACTGTGTTTTCAGATTCACAAGTTGATAAACACTAGAAGTGAAATCTCTGAACTAAAACAGAGAGCATTCTCCACACTTTAGTTTTCAATGTAAGCCAAATCTTAGACAACAGTGGCAGCATATAAAATTTGAACTGCACAGTTATAATGACCACTTCACTTGATTAGTCTCTCATTTAGTTATGTTTCTAGTGAGTGAACTGCCAACATCTGTTTACTATCAGATGAATGGGAGAAGTCACAGACAGAAAACACAAAATGAACATGTACAGCCTCAGGTGACATGCCCCCTAAGGTTACACCTAAATATTGCAGTGTAATTCATGTTCAGTATGTATTATTTTGTCTACAAGCAGTTAGTACAACAATGTACATATATTGGAAATGGAACCAATCTATTTTACTTGTCTACAAGCAGTTAGTACAACAATGTACATATATTGGAAATGGAACCAATCTATTTTACTTGTCTACAAGCAGTTAGTACAACAATGTACATATATTGGAAATGGAACCAATCTATTTTACTTGTCTACAAGCAGTTAGTACAACAATGTACATATATTGGAAATGGAACCAATCTATTTTACTTGTCTACAAGCAGTTAGTACAACAATGTACATGTACTGAACATGGAACCAATGCGCTTTAACAAGCAGTTAGTACAACAATGTACATGTACTGGACGTGGAACCAATGTGCTTTAACAAGCAGTTAGTACAACAATGTACATGTACTGGACTGTGGAACCAATGCGCTTTACTTGTCTACAAGCAATTAGTACAACAATGTACATGTACTGGACATGAAACAAATCCACTTTACTTGTCTAAGAGCAGTTACTACAACAATGTACATGTACTGGACGTGGAACAAATCCGCTTTACTTGTCTACAAGCAATTAGTACAACAATGTACATGTACTGGACATGAAACAAATCCACTTTACTTGTCTAAGAGCAGTTACTACAACAATGTACATGTACTGGACGTGAAACAAATCCACTTTACTTGTCTAAGAGCAGTTAGTACAACAATGTACATGTACTGGACATGGAACAAATCAACTTTACTTGTCTAAGAGCAGTTAGTACAACAATGTACATGTACTGGACATGAAACAAATCCACTTTACTTGTCTAAGAGCAGTTAGTACAACAATGTACATGTACTGGACGTGGAACCAATGCACTTTACTTGTCTACAAGTAATTAGTACAACAATGTACATGTACTGGACATGAAACAAATCCACTTTACTTGTCTAAGAGCAGTTAGTACAACAATGAACATGTACTGGACGTGGAACAAATCCGCTTTACTTGTCTACAAGCAATTAGTACAACAATGTACATGTACTGGACATGAAACAAATCCACTTTACTTGTCTAAGAGCAGTTAGTACAACAATGTACATGTACTGGACATGAAACAAATCCGCTTTACTTGTCTACAAGCAATTAGTACAACAATGTACATGTACTGGACGTGGAACAAATCCGCTTTACTTGTCTACAGGCAATTAGTACAACAATGTACATGTACTGGACATGAAACAAATCCACTTTACTTGTCTAAGAGCAGTTAGTACAACAATGTACATGTACTGGACGTGGAACAAATCCGCTTTACTTGTCTACAAGCAATTAGTACAACAATGTACATGTACTGGACACTGAACCAATCGGCTTTACTTGTCTAAGAGCATTTAGTACAACAATGTACATGTACTGGACACTGAACCAATCGGCTTTACTTGTTTAAGAGAAGTTAGTACAACAATGGACATGTACTGGACACTGAACCAATTGGCTTTACTTGTCTACTGCTAGCAGTTAGTACAACAATGTACATGTACTGGATACTGAACCAATTGGCTTTACTTGTCTACTGCTAGCAGTTAGTACAACAATGTACATGTACTGGACACTGAACCAATCGACTTTACTTGTCTTCAAGCAGTTAGTACAACAATGTACATGTACTGGACACTGAACCAATTGGCTTTACTTGTCTACTGCTAGCAGTTAGTACAACAATGTACATGTACTGGACATGGAACAAATCCACTTTACTTGTCTAAGAGCAGTTAGTACAACAATGTACATGTACTGGACACTGAACCAGTCTGCTTTACTTGTCTACAAGCAGTTAGTACAACAATGTACATGTACTGGACACTGAACCAGTCTGCTTTACTTGTCTACAAGCAGTTAGTACAACAATGTACATGTACTGGACACTGAACCAATCTGCTTTACTTGTCTACAAGCAGTTAGTACAACAATGTACATGTACTGGACACTGAACCAATCTGCTTTACTTGTCTACAAGCAGTTAGTATAACAATGTACATGTACTGGACACTGAAACAATCTGCTTTACTTGCCTACAAGCAGTTAGTACAACAATGTACATGTACTGGACACTGAACCAATCTGCTTTACTTGTCTACAAGCAGTTAGTACAACAATGTACATGTACTGGACACTGAACCAATCTGCTTTACTTGCCTACAAGCAGTTAGTACAACAATGTACATGTACTGGATGTGGAACCAATCTACCAGAGAATAGCAGAGAGACCATTGATAAGGTTATGCACCATGAGATTACACAAATTAAATTATCTGTTTTTGTTTAACTTTCACTCTTTATTTTATGCCTACCAATGAAATATAGGAAAATATCAGTGAGATAAAAGTGATAATACACTGTTTTGAATCAGTTAATTACCATTTTGCTAATACATGTTTGTGCCCGAACTATTGAATATTGAGTATTAATCCGCTTTTATAATTAAAGTATGTATGGCAAAATTCAATAAATATTGATAAACTGTGTAGACAAAAATAAATATTATTTGATGAAAGTGTATTCAGTTTATTTCAGCAGAAGTAAAGTTATCATATGTATTGGAGATTGTCTGCACTTTTTTTTGTGCGGAGTAACCAAAGTACGCATTAACTGATTTGGGGCTCACCATGGGGAATTTATTGAAGGCCCTGATTAAAAATGTCATATAAAAACCCATTTTTGATGTGTTGGCATAAAATAAAAAGAAAATTTGTTTGTTTTATAGTGGAAGATGGGAATTTATCTCATCTCGTGAACACCATATGTTGATATTTTCACTCGTGGCTGCGCCACTCGTGAAAATATCACATATGGTGTTCACTCGATGAAATAAATTCTCATCTTCCACAAAAACAAACAAATATCCTCTATTTCTTAACATCATTTACAAATCCAACAGAAAAAAATATACTTGAAGTACTCAACTTTCTGTAATAAAAAGTACAGGAAATAGAATTAATTCGAAAGTATTGATAATTTTACCAGTTCAAAGACAGAGCAGGCTATGTTAGTGTTAGCTGTAAATCTAAGACTATCAACATTCAGACACTTGTAAAGAATGATTAAGAGTTATTGATATACAATCTGTAAGTACCATACAGGTCATTAACACATCTATGTAAACCCTATATCCTGGTCAAGTGGGGTGTATGTTTCCAAAATGATCAAGTATTATATAACCTTTCAATCTCATTATCAAGCCATTAAAAAGTACTTACAACAAAGTACTCACTTAAAATACATATATCTAACTTAAATCAGTTTACATGCATGCTAGCACAAGTCTGTCTACAACCCCATCACATATTCATAAGATTGGCATCACCCTTGATATTAATTCTTAAAAAAAACAAAAATTAAATAAATAATTTTAAAATAAGAGGGGAATGTAAAAAAAGTGCACAGAACCAAACTTCTTCAAAATGCCTAGACTTTGCCTATTTGCCTGCATACTAAAACCCTCCAGCAATATATCCCACTACTCCATGAGGAAATGTTTGATAGAAACCAGATGTTTCAGATTAACATGGTTGCCTTACTACAGTTTCCTCCAGAATTAATTATCTAACTCTGGCCACATGCCTAATCACTGTGCAGTTTAACAAGATACTGGTAGTTTATTTATATTCTATTATTGCAATTTATACTCTACAGTCAACGTTTTCTCTACCTCTGATATTTTTCCATCCTCTATCCTACATTTAAGAGACAGCAACCAAATGTGTCTGTCTGTCTTACTGTGGCATGTTACAAAGGAAAAACAAGCCCTATGTTCCAATAAACACATGCCCCCATGACCTCTAAGTGGGTCTGGTGGATAGAGCTCATCAAAATGCATGCACCTGTGAAGTTAGGAAGCTGTAGGTGGAAGGACTTCCATGTTATGGTCAAGGTTAAAGTTTTGTGACAAACAAACAGACAGACAGACAGTCAGACATAAAACAATATGCTCCCTCCTGGAGCAGAAAAGAGGAACAGAAGGGAGGACAAAGAGTTAATGGGAAATGTATGCATGCTGCTTTGTCAGTAGGGTATTGATATATGGATACATGTTACTTTATGCCACAGATAAAAATTGAGTATGAAAAAAATCAAAGGTCAATAACTCCAAAATTATGCAAAACATAGTTATGATTCTTGGGCACTGCACTTCTCCTCAATGAGATCTATTTATCTATGAAGTTTCAAGTTGATAACTCCAATAGTTTTTAGTTATGCCCTGGACAAACAAAACCCGACAGCCAGACAGACAGACAGACAGACAAGCTGATTCTAGTATACCCCTCTTACAACTTCATTTTGAGAAGGGGAATAAAAATGAAAAGTTTACTATTATATTAATATTATAATACTATAATATTTACTAGGGATGGCAATTTTCCTGTATTTTGCTAACTGGTTAATCATTTGATCTTCCGAACGGTTAACCAGTTAAGCGCATCGAGGATTGTACTGTCCGTGAAATATGGGATCGTCATCATTAATTACATGCATTTTCCCACGTAAACAAATCCTTAGTAATACATTAAAGAAACACAGGAAATTAACTGTGTGGGGGTTGTTGGGATTGTAATGTATGCAAAAGATTCTGTTGCATCAATAGGAGACATTTTACTGATGTATGGACTCACAAAGGTACAGACGGACATACAGCCTTGCTACGGAAATATTTAAAATCTGATCATTTATGCTACTTACTTTCTAATACTTTCTACTACTTCTACTTTGTACTTCAACGACATTTGCCTAAATATTTACTAAGTCCAGAATGCTAGTAACTAAACAATCTGTTTGCAAAAAGATGAAATAAAGGATGTCAACGAGTATCCGAGTACTCGGATATCCGGATACTATGTTGGTATCTGGATAAAAATTTGCTATCCAAATATTTGTATACAAAATATAAAAAAAAACAACGGTGGAATTTAACTTTGATAAAAAATTCAAACACTGGCAAAATTAATTTGGCAATTTCATAACGCTAAACATAATCGCCTCTATTGATCGCCCGCGGCATATCCCTTGATTGGTTTATTGATAAAGCGTCTATCTGTCGCACGCCCTTTCATGTGTTTCTTCGTCTTGCAAACTGCTGGGACCTCACGCAACATCCCATTGTGTAGTAATTACTTTAATCCATGATATTTATATAACCTATACTAGTGTATATTGTCCCTTTGTTACTCAATTAGCAGTGTCAAACATGCCAATTAAGGGTTTCACAGTAACGTTCACAAATGATTCTATGATAGTTTTAACGCAAAACTAATAAAAGTATGTCCTATCAAAATGTGATTACTCAAATGATGTATCCAAACAACTATTTGCTATAACAAGCATTATGATTTTAATGTGTCAAACAATCAGTCTTTGCTAGAGCATTCGCATTAAAAACTTTGAACCCTTCAGAAATATTAAACCTATTTAAAACTTCTGACACATCTGAAATCATTGTTTTTTCTTATTTTGTTGGCCCTCACATAGTCACGTAAGCTGCATGAATACATGTACTGGTATACAGAAACGATAATGTGACACAGACCTGAGGATACAAATAAAACATCGTTTTGATCTACGGTGATTTTAAATGATATTTTTAAATTACATAGTTTTTTTTAAAAGACAGACCATGCCAAAAAAAAAAAAAAAAAAAAAAAAAAAAAAAAAAAAAAAAAAAAAAAAAACCCCCGACGCATATTGTTTTCACTAGACACTAAGACTTAACGCACGTGTGTACTGGCGGGAAAATATACTTCAAGAGACACGCGGAAAATAATATCAGTAAACAACATATCTTTGTTTTATTAACTTTATTTACACATAATGACAGTTATTATTTTAGTAAAACTGTCTTAACAATAGGATTACTGGAATAATATGTAAAACAGACGTCAAATGTTATGTTTGGCATAGGAATAGGAACATTGAGATCTTTATACGAGTATCCTGATAGTATCCGAATAGTCTATTCGGATATCCGGATACCGATTTAGGTATTCGTTGACATCCCTAGATGAAATACAAACAAGCAAAAACAGTTCAATGCTTTTATGTTTCATCTACATTGTAATAGTAATAAATGAGCTACGACATCCAACCTACATTGAAATATTTCAAAACGGAAGATGTCTGAGGAGGCATAGTTTTGTAGGACTATTTGTTAAGTTGAAGTTGTTAAGTTATGAAGTTTGGCAAAGCAAAAGCAGATTGTGAGAAAGTCAGGAAGAGAATGCATTTATAGCTTTAAATCGCTTACTCATTAATAGTAAAAAGTACTGCGTGTTACAAATAATTCACTTTGATTACGTTTCTGATCTTAAGACATTTAATCATTTAATTAATACGACTGTGTTTGATTCCCATCATTAAAAAGTACATCAATAATTGCCGATATATCTAACTATTAAACAACTGATGAAACAATTTGTTAATCAGGCTATTTCAATTGTTAGGAGAGAAACTCGTGTCAAAGTGTCATTGCTCTGTTAACTGAGTGACGAGTGTATTTTTCACACCTCTGGTGGACTAATTTACTGACAGGTTAACACCTGCAATAGGCAGGTAGAACTTTAAATTAATGTGATATTTGATATATTTCATAAACTTTTGATTTTAACCTTGTATCTTTAATTTTTCTAAGTTTTATTATTTTTTTCCAGTGAACCGATTGCCGAATTTGAAACCGGTTAACCACACATACAAACAGTTAATCTGTTAACCGTTTACATCCCTAATATTTACTGAGTAGGTTAAACTGCTGTTTTAACTATTCCAAATAATTATTGAAGACTGGTAAAAGCTTTTATTCACTTAATTATTTCATCAAGTGAAAGTAAACCCATTTCATTTCAGAGTCAACCACCCAAAAACTTGACAACAGATTTTTAAAGATTCACATACTTCATTGTTAAACACAAACTCAAAGGGAATCAACTTCTATATGACTGAAAGCTTGTATTGTCAGTACCTTCCCTTCCCCATGACAGTATCAAAAGGGAGTTAACTCCTGCAGATTATTCAAGCTACTGTTAGGAAGAGTAACTCTTGTGATTTATGAATGAACAACAATGTGGCAGCTGCAGATTCTGCTACTTGTACTAATAGAGGCCAGATGGCAGAAATTAGCAGAAATACTTGAATGAAAATTCTGGATTTAGTTATACAGAAAATAGCAACACCTGTTCCTCCAGTGAACAAATGAGTGCAAGGTGATGCAGAAACATGTGCCATATTGTAACAGGCACTTGAGTCAGTGTCTGTGTACAAACACTGATGGACTTAACTAAAAATAAATGACCAGTGGGTTTATCTACCCTGGATATACTTTTTTTTAATCTGCCCTCACCAATTCCACACTGTCATGTGTTTCCATGGTAAGAGTTTATTTGCACATCTTTCAGAATAATTATGATCCAATGCAAATCTGTAAGGTTATCATGAGCAGTAATTGTTTTAAATAGATTACACATTATTTTATGACAATAAAACAAGCATAAATTCATCATATCATTTTGACAAACAATACAAGATCTGCCGATGTTTGAAGACGCAATGTCTGACTCATCTTTCCCACACAGTTTCCTGTATTTTAAGTGTTGGCCAAATGATAGCCAACTTACAACACGAGTACCAGAGTTTCTAGTCAAGAAACATGAAACAGTCCAAGAGATTTGTGAACACAGCAATAAAGTTCATAGAATGTAGAAAAGACAGTTTGTCTGGTCAGTGACACCAAGAAGACCAATATGATGGCAGGGCAATATAAGCCAAAAGGAAACTACTAACCCTGAATGACCTTTGTTCAAAACATGCATTATCTGAAATTTAGCTAGTTTGGAGCACTAATAATAGTTCTGCAATGAGATAAACATCTGACCAAAGTTTCTTCATTACACTGAAAGCAGTTTAGAAGATATGGAGCAGACACAGGAATTCTATGGTTCAAACCTTTGACCTTGAATTGTGACCTTGACCTTTAGGTGATGCTTCTGAGATGTGGGCTCTGCATGTCTACTCAATGAAATAAACATCTGACCAAAGTTTCATGAATATCCTTCAACCAGTTCAAGAGATAGAAAGCAGAGAAAACTTTTGTCCAAAACATGTATTATATGAAATTGTGTAACATCAACATGTGTGGAATGTTAGTTCTGCAAGGTGCCTTGATGACATAAACATCTGACCAAACATTCATAAATATCCTGCAAGAGGAGATGCCAAGTGGAGAAGACTCTTCAACCTTGAACTGTGACTTTGAATGTGGTGGGCCAAAATTTGGGTTCTGTAAGTCATCTCAATGAGATAAACATTTGACCACAGTTTCGTAAATATCCTTCAAGCAGTTCAAGAGATATGGAGCAGACACTAAACTGCTAATGGACAGACAGATGTATGGATGGTCAGACAGACCACCAAAAGAATACACACCCTCTCTAGTGTATAACAATGCCCCTCTTGGGACACAAGGGATTTCCTCAAGGTGTGTTCAATTTGTTAGTAATATATCTATGATTTTACATTTACGCCTGACCTTATCTTGTGTAAATGAACATGTTTCTCACCCATTTAATGATGAGCATCCAAGCTGTCACCAGTATTGAGCGTAAATGCAACTGTTTTATTGTCACAACAATGTATAACTTTCTTCACAATATAAATTGCATTATGTTAAAGACATAATCAGTTAAAATACATGACATTAGAAGCAAATATGCAGCAACTGCTAGCCTGTGTCAATTAGGTGTTGTTATCCCCAAAACTGATGTTTCACAATGGTTCAAATGAACATCAATGGTTACATCATACAATTCCATCTGGCTATTGTCAAAGAAATTACTTTTACTTTATACAAATTTTCCATACCATAAACTCTAAAAGATACATTTCTGACTAGCAAGTTACAACTGCAGTTCTTGTATATACAAAAGATGATTAAGGAACTCTCAGACATATTCTTCAAGTGTCAAAAGTAAAACAATGACCAAATCTTGTCTGAACTATTAAATTTTCTACATTTCTTCTAGTGAAACTACAGTAAAAAGGAAAATATGGTGTCCTATTAGGAACTTTTGGAACATTCAGGAAATGTCTATTCATCTGTTTGTCTCCTATACACCATAGCTTACTGGCTATAAAACACAACATAATTATTAATGTTCTCTGAATGAAAATGATATTCAGAACTTACTGAGCCTTTTGGTCGTTTACTGTTTGACTGGCCACTACCCCTTCTACCTGTAACAGAAACAGATGTCATATTTCTTTTATCACTGGTTCACAAAAGCTTAACAGTAATGTATTACACAAAAGCAGTGTTTGTGTCTGAATCCCTCAAGAAAATTACCTCATTAAACATCCCCTTAAAAGAAATTTCTGGTAGTACTAGCAAACAAGAACTTTGCCATGTTAACAACAGTTTTGTTTGGCCTGTAACAGTGTATTTCTTTCATTTTGTCAAAATATATTCAATGTAAGTTAATGTTCCTCTGTTCAAAGGTTTTGATGGTATAAACTAAATGGAAAGAAAACGTCTGGACCCAAGACACTAACTTTACCTCGTATTGACTCATCCATGGGAGTCTGTTTGAAGTTTTGGTAGTATGGTGACATCTGTTTCCTGGGCGATAACTGTTCAGGTGACATTGGCATGTTAGAAGCACTCCCCATCATGCTCTGAAAAGCAGGAATGTTTAGTTCTGAGTAGTTACAATCGTCTGACTTAAGCTCTCTCTTTCCTCCGAAAAAGAATGACTAAACTTTTCTTGTCAAACTGTTATCAGAGAAGTAATGTAAAATTATCCAAATTCTACCAATTCCTTTTTCCTTGTGGACTGGGTCATAACTGATTAAGTGTAACTTGAACTGTTGGCAATTTACTATTATTATAATTATTATTTATTGATTTACAAGACCATTCTTACTAACATGAAAGTCTGTAACAGAAACATGCAATGCATCTTAGAATACACAATCCAGAGCGGGATTCAAACTCCGATCTTAGTGCATCAAAGATCCACACTCTAACAGCTGAGCCAAAGAATCGATTCCCTGATGCAGTTGTCAGAGGTTGTATTTATACAATTATAGGAAAGTATGCACTAGACCATAACACCATTCTATGGAAACTATTCATACATGACTTCAGTCCATGCTATATATTTCTGACCTGGGTATAGAAAAACACTCACAAGAACAAACATAAGCTATATCCTATCTAAATAAATCAGCACCAGTATGATTGGAGCTTACAATTAAAATCTTTTCAAAGTAATGAAACATTTACTTTCTTCTGTCTCTAGCGAAATGATGTGTAAAAGCTTTTATAATGAAAACCTTTCTAAATATACAAACATACTACATCTTTCAAAATGATATGTCAACCCAGTGAAATATTTATTTCATGAACTTCTGATATATTTAAAGATCTCTCACACAGAAAAAGCAATCTTACAAAATAGTTAACAAATCCTCGTGGGCAGCAATGTAACCATGGCTGCTCTAGTACCACATTCCTCTCCATATTGTGGCTCAAACGTGCAGTTTTGTTTATGTATATACAGTATAAATCAGGTGTTCAGTTTGTCCACTCAATCATAAACTCTGAGAATGCAGACATTACAGTAGGACATATTTTTTATCTTTGTCAAGCCATGTAATCATTAACATAAATGGCTCAAATGGAAAATCACTTATACTCATTGAAGGTACACAAAATATGCCTTAAGATATCCATTAACAACTGCTGCCTATAGCAATCCTTGAAACACCTTTTACACTGACTCTAAAACATGGAAAATTATGATTAAGAAATCACCATGCAGTCAGTTAGTTAAAATGCACTTTCTCAGGGCTGAATGTGCATTTTGGACTTTTTTTTGCATTCACCCCTCTATTCTGACTTTGATTTGATGAACATTCTTAATATTAGATACAATACAAGAAAAATTATCCACTGTCATTAAAATATTTACTATCAAACAACAAACAAAGTTTTCAAAAAAAATCCTAGTATTCAGGTATCACTTTAAGAGATTTTGTTCCAAAGAGGTAAATTTTTATGTCAACTTGTATCAATTAAAAAGCCCTTTGTTAACACATGAAAGCTGTCTTATCTGAAAAGTTGATTAAAATGACTGACAGTATTTAAACATTCTTTTACTTTTGGCATTATCTTAATTAACATCATTAAGCCAAGCTGTTACTCTATCAGGCAATCTTTTGAAATGATTCCTGTATACCAGTTCTTCTGCTTCATAAACAGAACAAAATACATTTATAGTTTTGCTGCCTAACAATCAACTTTATAAATGCTAGCAAATCAACTGCTTCATGTGCACAGGTGTGAACATTACAAGATTGATTGTTAACTAATTTATTGCACTTAATCCAAAGTTTTCACAGCTGAATTATCCCAAACAAGTCCCATATGCAAACCAAATGGTCTTGAAGACTGCTTACAGAAATTCTCTCTTCTAAACTGACACAAAAGTATTCAGATGTCAATCTGTTACATCAATTTTAATTGGATGGTGTAACAATCTTGACTAGTAACAAATGTTCTGATTGGCTGGGACAAATCAACATTTAAATTGCTTCAGCCAGTGGCTTTAAGAGTGATAATAATTAGATAAAAAATATATGTTGACTAGTCTAAAAACATCACAATTTATAGGGACCACAGCTGTTACAAGACAGATCCAATTATCTCAAAGTCTTGAAAAAACACATATAATTTTGATTGGATGAAATTTAACAATGTTCTGCTGATCAAATATGTAACCAGACCTTTTAAACTTATGTATTAGAAAATAGATGTCTACATCTCTATATTAAGTGAAACTTGTGCAACTGTTCAACTGCCGTGTATCTTAGGTCTACAATCCATTTCAGCTTACAATTACATTAAAAACAAAAACAACTAGAACTGTGTCCAAAGGACACGGATGCCCCCACTGTGCAGATGTGCTCGTAAACAAGAGCAGCTTCATTTAATGTCTACAAAATTCTGTTCTTATCATAGCATTTCAGTTGAAATTTCCTCAATTCATGTATAAATGATAAAAAAGTCACCTAACTCTTGAGGCATCATATTTGGTCTCTTTACAGATGGAATACAATATTAGTGTCTGAATAAAACTGAATTTTGAAACACATGTATGGTCTCCTTTACTTCCATCTACACATTAAGGTTGTTCATCCCTGGAAGTTTAAGCAAAATCTGCCATCCGGTTTAAGAGGAGTTGCATTCACAAAATTTCTATATGGTATATAGTGAAAAAATCAACAAAGGGCCATAATTCTGTTAAATTTGGTCGCAGCGAAAATTCCTTCCTTTACTACCATCTACACATTAAGGTTGTTCATCCCTGGAAGTTTAAGCAAAATCTGCCATCCGGTTTAAGAGGAGTTGCGTTCACAAGATTTCGAGACGTTCGGACAGACGTATGGACGGACAGACAAACGTACGGACGGATGGACAAGTGCAATGCTATATGCTCCCCACTTTGTGGGGGCATAAAAATTGATGCACAGGATCAAGTCAGAGCAGAAGATTTTGAAGACGTGAATGTGTCAGATACATGTAATTTTACTCATCAAGAATATGTATATGACAGCAGAATTATTAGTGCATTTAAACAGACCATCTGTGAGTGCTATTTGTACTCTTGTCACAATCATAAGTAGTTTGCTAAACGAACGCTCTTAAAGACCCAAAGAAATCAATTCACAGATGTGCTTGTCAGAGGTTGTATCTACAAATTTCAGGTCCTTTGGCTACCTAGTAGAAAACCGATATGTTACCCAAGTGATGTCACTACCCAAATTTCTTATGATAAATGATACTTTGCAGTAATATAAATACATTTGATGTAACTAAATACAAATTTATGGGTTTTTTTAAATTCATAAATTTTTTTTTTTAATCAATGCAAATTAGTATTAAATGCAAATTAATTTCTTTTACATTTAAACAGTTTTAATCAACTATAATTTATATGTATGTACAATACATCAAATAAATTTATTATATGTTATGGAATAGGAGAAAATAATCTTCTAACAATTAAGAATTTGTATCCTGTACTTGTATAATCAGTAAAATAAGCAAATACCAAACAAAGCATCAAATACTAAAACACAAGAAAAAGTAGCTTTAAGTAATATTCATACTTCATCATTTTAATGCTACAACCCCATAACTGTACTAAAATGTTATATTTCTTTTGCAACTGATGATCCTTTGTTATACTCTTTAAACCTGTAAATTGTTAAAAATAAATACAATAAAAGCATATGTAATAACTAGAACTATCACCGAATGTGATCGTGACTTGGATATTTAAATATATGGAAAGGGAATAACTTTTGAGGCATAAAACAGTTGTGTTTGATGGAAAAGAAGACAACACTTCACAGGTAATAGTAATAAAAAAATTTTGAATCATCAAATCAGGAAACATGTAACAAATTGCAAATTTACAAAAACAAAGAAATTATGAGCTAAAATAAAGAATATCATGTATTCAGCCAAGTAAGAAAAAAGTCCTCATCTTAATTTGATTGTCTAATATTTGACTTTCAAGTGTGACCTTGACCATGAGCTAGTACAAGGGCAACACAAGTTCAACACCACTTCTGCATATACTCTTCATCAGGGAAACATTTGAGCTAAGTTTGAATAAAATTCTCCAAGGGGTACAGGATTTAAAGGGTGGACAAAAAAATTGTCTGACTTTCCAGTGTGACCCTGACTTTGAGCTGACACAAGGGCAGTATGGAGAGATGAACATTTGGGCAGTTAGAAAAAAATCCTTGTCTTATAATTCATTGTCAAATACTTGATCTTCAAGTGTTGCCTTGACCTTGAGCTAGTACAAGGTCAACATGGGTTCTGCACATCACTGTCATAACGCGAACAGTTGAGCCAAGTTTGAAGAAAATCCTTCAAAGGGTATAAAATTTACAGCGCGGAAACAAAAATTGTCTGACCTTCCAGTGTGACCTTGACCGGACACAAGGGCAACATGGGTTCTGTATATTGCCTCGTTGAGTTGAATATTTGAGCCAATTAAGAGCAAAATCCTTCAATGGGTAAAGAATTTACAGAGGAAACAAGTCACATGGTCTTTTTTTTTAATTGTCAGATATTTGACCTTCCAGTGTGACCTCGACCCTTAGTGACACAAGGGCAATATGGGTTATGCACTTGTTGAACATTTGAGCAAAGTTGGAAGAAAATCCTTGTCTTATAATTCATTGTTAAAAATTTGACCTTCAAGTGTGACCTTGACCTTGAGCTGGTACAATGTCAACACAGGTTCTGCACATCACTATCATGAGGTGAACATTTGTGCCAAGTTTGAAGAAAATCCTTCAAGGGGTATAGGATTTACAGAGCGGCCATGAAAATTATCTGACATTTCAGTGTGACCTTGACCTTGACCTGACACAAGGGCAACATGGGTTCTGCAAATTCCTATGTTGCGGTTAATATCAAAGCCAAGTTTAAAGAAAATCCTTCCATTAGTATATGATTTATTGAGTGGACAAGGTGGAGACGGACCGACCAACTGACCGACCCACCGATGCAACAAAGCGATTCCAGTATACCCCCACCCCCACATTGTTTGCCTTTTACTAAACAGTCAGGTAATTTTTCACAGTTAGCCCATGCGCAATAAACCATATAGCAAATCTATTAAGTAGCTAAAAGACTTGGTGCAAAAGAGCATAGGTGGCAATTATGTACAGATAGCCAACTGAACTGACAGGTAAGGAAACTTCTAGTATCCTAATTGTACAAACATAGGTCTGAACTGAATTGTAATTCACTTGCTTTTCAGTAAATAACTTCAAAAGAAACTGGAAATAAATAAAACACATATTGACTGGAATCATATTAGATATTTACTGAGCCCTAATTTTGTCATATTACTGAGTGGACAAAGTGGAGAACGGACCGACCACCAAACCACCCAGCAGTTACTTACCTGAATGAAGGGGAGATGAGGGCAAGGTTGAACTGGCTTTATTAATATTTAAAGATCAAATGTTAAGAAAATGTTGAACTTTATTAAACATGATGTTTTCATTTTCATACCAATGAAATGTTTCAATGTTGTTTCAGATAAACCTTGGTTAAATTTCAACTATTTAATAATAAAACACGAGGGCTATGACCGCCCTGGATTGCTCACCTATGTAACACTATTCAAAGTCTATGAAGGAATCAAGATAAGTTCAACCAATGTTGAAGCTGAAATTTACATGCAAGATTGTACACCTGGTCAAAATTTCATAGACACAGCTTCAAGGACATTTCTGACACAGATCCAAATAATTGTGGGACCAGTCGTGTCTGTCAGGACAATGACTTTTAGGAAGTCTGTATTAATAAGACATTTTTTTCATGCCAAAACCAATTGTTTTCAAAAATTTGCAAGTTACATAATTTGGTATATTGCAAATGTTTATTTATCTTTATAAATGAATGGACAGTGACTAGAAGTCTCATATTCTGCTTTGTATATAAAAGCATTTCACTTCAGTTTCTGAAACATGTATCCACAGTCAGATGCTCCCCAAAATAGGTTTTGGACACAGAATAGTGAGTCCATAAAGTCTTTGCCAAATTCAGCATAAAGATATTATGTTATTGGTAGTTGCTGAAAATAGTTAAAACTGTTTAAATATGCAATGAAGAATGTAAGACAGTTACCATTTTATTCTTTATTTTTCTATCAACTCAGACAGTGGAAGTCCTATCCAGACAGTGTCATGATCACTGAAGTAGGCTGGTGACAGGTAAACCAGAGGTTTTTGATACCTCTTGTAGTTTCAGAGTTATGTCCCGGACAAGGTTCAAAATGTAAAACTGAACAAAGAGCAAAACAGATACAGACATAGAGAAAGACATACAGACGGACATATGGACGGACAATCTACCTACAAAGTTCTCATTAGACATTTGATAGGTTAACCCTGAACATGCTGAAACTTTGTAATGGATTTGCCCAGCTTTGAATTTGGAACAGTCCATTCAAAGTTTAAGGGATTTCAATATCAAAATACAAAAATGGAGCTACCAACAGTATAGAGCCTGGTCAGACTGCGTGGATGTGCAGGCTGGCCTGGCTCTATACTGGTGGCAAAGGCTAATCCCTTTTGGTTTCAGCAGGTTAAGGGTTAACAACAATTTTGTCCTTTCAAACAATCACTGATGTCTTCTAATCTGTACTCTGGTGAGCTTGAAGTCCAGGTGAAAAACACGCTAGAACTGCTTTTAAATACAGCAGTTAAAAGTCACACTTCATACAAACAGAAACAATATCATACAACACAGAAGACAAGAAACTCAAACGAAAAACTAAAAAACCTTAAATCAGTCTGGTGCCAGAAAAAAAGGCACAAAAGATCCTAATTAAAATCTGATATACACTAGAGGGCAATTTCAAACTTGTTTTGAAGAGCTAAAATTCTCACTTTTAGTTCAGTCTCTGGAAAAAAACAATGGCAAACTTCCCAGATAACTCTCCTGACCACCTGAGGCCATGACAATTTGAGACAATGTATGACAGTGAACAGAAATTTGTCTATCATCGTAATTCTACTTTAAATAGATTTATCTCTACTTGGCCAGTCATAAAACAATGCAAACTAACTTAAATGTTCCCATGGAAAGACTCCAAAATTTTAACAATCATTCTGTGATCATTTGTATCAAACAAGAGCCACCACAACCATTGGTCAAGCTCAACTTCTTCCTATTTCCAAAGGCAAAAACATTGGAGGAAGCACATTGTGGTGAAGGGTTTTCAAAGGCAACATCATCTGGAATTATTAAAAGCAAGGTCAAACTTGAAATATTCAATATGTCAGTGTTGTCATAAGTGTTGTTTTGTCCAAGTATGAATCAAATCCAACTATTAACAAGAGGACAAGATGGTCCTGGGTTGCTTACCTGAAAAGAAACTTCAAAGATAGAGGTCTTGAACCCCGACCCCATTGTAGACTACTTAAGCTGACCTGCTATGATTAAGATTCAATTACAACCCCCCCCCCCCCCCCATTAGTGACTAAATTTTTTCAGACCTCTTCAGAGACATAGTAAAAATGACACACCTCATTGCAGACAAAAATATGAAAAAAATACCCCCATTTGTCAGAACCCTCCCCCCCCCCCCCCCCCACCACGGGGGGTAGCACCTTTGTGATGTGTCTAATGGCAGACAGTTCAAATACCACACTAGATATCAAACAATGTTTTTAAACCAAGAAAGAAGGTCAATAGTTCAAGGTAAACCAAAGTCGAATTTGATGTCCCTATGCAAACTTATACAAATAGTTAAAATTTCAAAAACAAATCTTCAAAAACAAGGAAGTAGTCATTAGGTCAAGGTCAACCAAGGTCAAAGTTGAAGTCTGCACACAAAAAGTTAAAGTTTCATTGATATAGCTTCAACAAGAAATGTCACTATAAGATGACAATGCCCCGAAAGTGGTGCTTTGACCCTTGAGCTGAGAACCAGTCATTCAGGGGTCAAGGTCAAATAAATATAGGTCAGTGGGAAGGCCTTGTCCAAAGGGATGTTGTGTCTGAGTTTGAAGTAATTCCACTCACTAATAAGTAAGTTATGGGCAATGTAAAAGTTTTTGGACAATTGGATCTTCAAGGTGAAGGTCATTCAGGGTTTTTTTCCATATAAATATAGGTCAGTGGGAAGGTCTTGTCCAAAGGGGTGTTGTGTCTAAGAATGAAGTAAATCCACTTACTAATAAGAAAGTTATTGCCAATGTTAAAGTTTTCGGACGGACTGATAGACGGACTGAAGGACGGACGGACTGACAGTTCAAAAACTATATGTCACCTTTTGGGAGCATAAAAAACAAGGAAGTAGGTCAGAAGGTCACATGAAGGTCAAGGAAAAGGTGGGTGAAGGTTAAGTACCTTCCTACCCTATCCAATGATTTTTTTTTTTTTTCAAAAGAGGATGGGGGCAGTACCCAGGTGAGGTGGGTGGGGGCTGGGTACCCTGGTGAGGGCCAAGATCTTTCAAAGCCCATCTAATTAACTAGGCAGTGCTGAACCATATGTATCAAAGCTAAAGGTCTTCACCAAATATCTAACCTCTGGGCCTTGCAGTTTCTGACAAGAAGATTTTTTAAACCTTTTCCTATATAACTCAGTGTAAAACCAAGTGACAACTGGGGTGGGGCAATTTTTATCCAGGGGCAATGATTTATATAAACTTGGTAGAGGTCCCCTTGACAATAGTACAAAAGAAATATCTAAATCCAAGGCCTAATGGTTTCTAACTAGAAGATTGTTTAAGTTTTTCCTATATAAGTCTATGTAAAATCAAAGTGACCCCTTGGGTGGAGCCAATTCTGACCCCAGAGCCATGATTTATAAAACTTCTGTAGAGGTCCACTGGATGCTATCAATCAAATATGTAAGTTTTTCCTTTCAGTTGCCATAGCAACCAAAGTTCTGCATGGAATTCCGATTTTTATACAACTTAGAAAGAGGACCATACAAGCATCATTTCTGTGAAGTTTAATTGCAATTGACCCAGTGGTATAGGAGATGCTGTTTAAAGTCAACTGTAGACAACAGACAGATGACGACGGATGGGCGGTGGACAAAATAGCATACTTAAAGTTATACCTGACCTTTAGTCTGATTAGCTTATAACAGAATAACGGCCAATTTTAGCAAAATTCAATAATTTGACCTTGAAGGTGAAGGTCATTTATAAGTCTAAGTCATATTCATTCTGGTCTACTTGAAGGTCTCATCCAAAGGAATGATGTGTCTAAGTATGAATTCAATTCTTTAAGATAAAAAATTTATGATCAATGTTAAAGTTTCCAGATGGCAACCGCAATGACTGTAGCAATAGCTTGATTTTTTTCTTCAAAAAAAGTTGAACTAAAAATGACTTAAATAACAGAGTGTGAAACTTGCAGACTGCAATTAAATATAGAAGACTGCAGGGTCACTCATTCTACAACAGCACCTTATGACACTGTATATTAGAAAGAATTATTATTAAGTAAAAACTGCAATTTAGGGTCAAAAAGTCATTAAAATTTGACCTAAAATCTAACAATGGCAAAGCAATTTCAGTGATTATAGGTTGTTTTTGTTTTTTCCTTATCATCCCGCATCCCTAGAATTTATCATCCATTGCTATTTTAGCCTCTAGAAACATATATGTCAAAACTTTTCAATGCTACCTTTACAAGTCTAGGTAAAACATTGGTATTCCAAATACTAGAGGCCACCTCCTAGTAGTGATGAACAAAGCTAACTTGTATCTGTTATTAAGTAAGGAATTAGTCACCATTATGATCATTTCTGAATTTTGTTAGGTTAACTAGCTGATATGACTTGTTACTAATCAAGCCACAGTTATATTGTTGTAACAACATATCTAGATGATCAACTGACTTTATGACCAACATCAGTGTATCACCTAGACAAGGGTAATGCTTACCTGAGGTGTGATACTATCTCTGCTGAAAGATCTGTATGGAAGCTCTGAATTCTTATCTGTAATCATAAAACAGTAACATTCTCTAATACAAAGCATCACCAATTCTTATACAATAGGTATGGAGACATCATCATTTTTAGAATTATTTCACATGGTACTGTTAATATGAATTTTTTTTCTGGATTCATTCATCATGAAGACATCAATTATGAAATAAAGTAGACAAAATACATGTATATCTTTGTAACTGTCCATTTTAAAACTAGATAAAGGGTTCTGATTATATTGGAATACTTACTGATAATGTCATTATTATTTACAAATGGATGCATATTATCTGGGTGACCATTGTTGAAATTCTGATTGTCAGAATACATCTGAAAAGTAGAAAAGGGAAGCTTCATAAATATTAAACATTTCATTTCCCCAATAAGGAATGTTTCTATCAGGGTTAAGAAATGTGTACTGTAAACAACCTCCACTGAAAAGTGTCCTCTCTTGTACTTTTTGTCTTCCAGAAGCAATGTTGATTATTGAAAATAGTAAATCTTTAAATCATCAAAAATGCATCTGAAGAACTATGCAGTATTTTATACACTGCCAGTAATGGTCAAAGTTATTTAACTATAGTGCCATTATTTTCTTAATGGTCCCTTTACAGCAATGCTTAGTCTTGGGAGGGAATATCTAACCTTGAAACTGGCCTTAAAAGAATGATTGCAGTCTCTTACACTGTGTTTGAAATGAAATTTTATACTCTAAATTTTTACCTGACATCAAACAGCATTGTTAAACAGTAAAAAAACAACAGTGTTTACCTTAAATAAATAAAGCATGTAACAGGCAGGTAACATATAACTTACCCTTGACTCATTATAACCTGGTGGCTGACCCTGATGACCCTGTGACCATGATGAACCTACCTCTTCACCTGAAACAAAGTCTCATACAGGTTATCAAGTTGTCTTTTCCATCAATTCTTGCATGTAACAAATAAGATAGATCAAGCTAACTTCCCTTGGTTGTTTTAACAGGTTTACCTCTTTTGGTTGCTTTAACCCACTGAACTCCCTTAGCTGCTTAATCTATCACAGTTTTACAATGGCAGAACCATGAAGCAAACTCTTCCTATTTCTAAAGTGCAGTAAAAAGAACTGGTGCCCTGGCTGGCAGTAATTCCCACAAGACTGATTACAGAAGGCTTCTCTTACTATGACCTGAACTAAAGTAAACAGGAAAATTGGTAGAACCAATGGATGCTCCCCACAATAGCACTATTTCAAAATGTGTGTATTTTCTTTAGTATTTTTTGTCTAAATATAAATTGAAGTAAAATACTAATTTAACATTATAACTTGAGCTATTTCTGATTAAAGCAGCTTGTTCACAGATGGTCACTGACTAAGAATTTGATTTTAACTGTGTGGATTACGTTTATCAATACCAATCTACAGACACATTGTCACCACAGGCAATATTTCATGACTCTAAAAATGGGTAGGCTACAGCATTAAATATGGTATAAAACCTTCTATTTAGAATTTCTATTTTCGTGTACCGTCACATGACTGATCACATTCACTCTTCACGCATGCACTAACATCTGTTTTTGATATGGACAAAAAAAAAACACAGGCATTCGTTACATGGACAAATGCCCCGAACCACTATAATATAGTCAACACAAGGTATGAAAGTTCACAAGATTGAATCTGAGAGCTGCTTTAATACCCCCACAGTACCACCTTGTCAGAGGCAAAAGCGGAAAATATCAAGTAAGAACTAAATAAGAAAAGTAGAGTTATTGGTCTTGTGTACCACACATTCTATCAAAATGACTAAGCGTGACACACTGTTCATGTAGGCATCATTTGTGCCAAATTATTTCAAAATCACTTGATGAATGATAAAGTTACAGAGCGGACATGAAAGATAAACCTTTGAGTTATGCAGCTGGGAGCTGTATGCAATGAATGGTCTCAATGTGTTTAACATTTGTGCCAACTTATTTCAAAATCCATTCATGCATGACAAAGTTACAGCTTCATTTGTGGGAGATATTTAATAAACATAGCCAGGTAGTGTTGTGATTCTTAAACATTGCAGTTTCTACCACTTCATCTATCCACTGTTTTGAATATCAAGATATATTGAACAGTTTATAAGTAATTCTCCGAATAAGTGTCATTAAAATAATAAAGAAAGGTGTTTAGAAAATTGGGCAAGGCAGAGTTATTCTTCTTTGATAATGCACTACCTCTTTAAGCCCCCTATCAAAAGGTGAAATATCAACTAAATCTCTTGAATATTTCAGGAGTTATGCTCCTGACAAGCATTAAAAAAGATAGCCCATGATGGTCTTATATTCCTTACCTGAGTACCATCATTTAAAACAGCAAGGTCTATGAAGGAATCAAGGTAACTTCACCTAATGTTGAAGTTGAAATCTACATGCAAAAGTGTACATCTGGTCTAAATTTCATGAGCACAGCTTCAAATACAGTAAGTAGGTCAGTTGTACAAAGTCAATGTCAACTACGGTCAAAGTTGCAAGGTTTCTGACAAGAAGATTTACAAAGACTGTTTATGTTACACAAATAAGACTCCCAGGATGGGGTAAATCTTGGCAGAGGGCCTCTACATGACACTCCATCCAAAATATCTAAGCCCTAGGCCTTGCAGTTCCAATCCCTTTTATAATTTTAGAAATATGCTTAGGACATGCATTTTAACATCAACAACAAAAACCTGTAAACTTTAAAAATAAAAATCATTAATGGGCAATAACTCTCACAAAAATCAATGAACTGGAAAATGCTGATGAAATGCTCAACTACTTGGTACTGATCATTCCTGTAAAGTTTGGATGAAATCGCACCAGTAGTTTCTGAGGAGTAGTCCGGACAAGTTTTGTGATGGACTAACAGACAGACGGACAGACTGACAGACAGACAGATGATGGGGAAGTGATTCCTATATGTCATGGCTACTTTTTAGCATGTCGCAGCTACTGTGAAGCCTGCAACACAAAATTCATTATTTGGCTAAGATGCCTTTATCATTCAAGGGACATGACTCAGCCAAAAATCATTCAACCGAAAAACCTGTTAGATAAGCGCAAATACTTGAGGTACTGATAAATCCTGTAAAATTTCATTCAAATTGCATAAGTAGTATAAGAGAAGTAGTCCGGACAAACTTTAACAAGAGGGCCATGATGGCCCTAAATCGCTCACCTGAGTCTCATTGTTCATGTTACAAATATCGTTACTGGTTTTTATGGGTGCAAGTTTGAATAAGTTTGCAAGAAGTTTGAAGACTCTGGGTGTAATGGTACTCAAATTTTTTAGCAGAAATAGTTTTACTCTACAGGTCCCAGTGACTTTGACCTTTGACCTACAGACCACAAAAGCAATTGGGTTCTTCAACAGGGCTCTCACGAAGGGGCAATTCGGGCGAAGTCGCTTCGCTGTCTCAAATTTCGCCTTACGTGAAGATCAAAGCGAAAATCAAGTCGCCTTATCAAAATTTAGTTGCCCTTGGCAAACATGGATAAGAGTCAATGGTGTCATAAAATGTGGCAGTTTTTTTACGATACACAGTTTTTTTACAATACACATAAACAATCGCTTGCCAGCCACTCATTAGGGAATCTCCGTAAAACTCCGCCTCTCGCTATTTCTTGCCTTATAACCATGTGTGACGTACAGAGCGAAGACTCCGCCCATGATATTTATATCTTTTCAACCAGAACATTCGATACCGACACTTAGGTGAAATAAACCAATCAGCATTTAGTTTTTAAAAAAGCACTATTGAGTAATGAATAATAATGAGTTTCCTGTCAGATATTTTTAGCTGATTTCAGTGTTTATAAATTACCACTAATTGATCACTATTTGATTGCGATGTTTCGGCAATTTATGGGCTTGATTAAGATCAGGTACCCTCTGAGCAATGATGGCGATTAAACTGTGTAGGTATGTATATTGTATCACGAGACAAAAAAAGGTGCAATCTATCAGGTTTTCTGTGAAAAACAAGTCAGCAATGAAAGGTTGATCGTCGGAAGTGTTACAGTACATTTTAATCGTCGATCATTGTTATCCAAAAGGTCTGCGTATCAGTAGTTGATATTAGTTTCATTATGTTTCTGAATACTGGTTGATAAAAGGGATCAATTATTAAAGGGAAATTTATTATTACATAAGCATACATTGTTCGAAACAAAGAGTAACGAAACAATATCCACTTCGCTCTGAAGTCTGTCCACTTCTCCCTAACCTTCAACCCAGGGCGAAGTGACTTCTCCCAAAATTCTGAGTCTAGCGAGAGCCCTGCTTCTAATATAATTACCCTATAAAGTTTGAAGGTTCTGGGTGTAATGATACTCCTGTTAATGAGAAGAAATAGTTTTCACTCTACAGGTTCTGGTGACCTTGACTTTTGACCTACTGACCCCAAAAAATGATTGGGTTCTTTTACTGAGTAAAGAAAATCATCCTATGGAAGTCTGAAGGCTCTGGGCAAAATGGTACTCCAGTTACTGAGCAGAAACAGTTTTCACTCTACAGGTCCCTGTGAACTTAACCTTAGACCTATGGACCCTAAAAACAATATGGTTCTTCTAAAATAATTATCCTATATAGTTTGAAGGCTCTGGGTGTAATGGTACTTACAGTTACTCTGCAGAAATAGTTTTCACTCTACAGGTCCCTTTGATCCTGACCTTTGACATACTAGCCCCATAAACAATATGGTTCTTCTCTATTTAGTAAAAGCAATCATCATATGAAGTTTGGAGGCTATGGGTGAAATGGTATTCCTGTTATTGAGTGGAAAAGGTTTTCACTCTAGAGATCCCTCTGACCTTGACCTTTGACCTACTGACCCAAAACACAAAAGGAATTTTTTGTACTCAATACGGGAAATAACCCTGTGAAGTTTGAAGGTTTTGGGTCAACTGGTACTCAAGTTATTGAAAGGAAATGTAGTGTGAAAGACAGACAGACAAACAGACACCCATGGACAAGGCAAACACAATATGTCTCCATCAGAAGGGCGGGGTTGGGGGGAGACATAACAAATGAACAATTGAAGGTATAGCCCTTGGTGTTTCACAGCAGCAGATTTTTAAAGTTTTCCCTATATAAATCCTTGTTTAAAATCAAATGACCCCCTGGGTGGGGCCAGTTTTGACCCCAGGGTCATGATTTGAACAAACTTGGTAGAGGTCCACTAGACAATGCTGCAAACCAAATATCTAAACTCTAGGCCTTGTGGTTTCTGACAAGAAGTTTTTTAAAACTTTTCCTATATAACTCTATGTAAAACATGTGACCCCTGGGGCGGGGCCTTTTTTGATCCAGGAGCCATGATTTGAACAAACTTGGTAGAGGTCCACTAGATGATGCTTCATACCAAATATCTTAACTCTAGGCCTTGTGGTATCTGAAAAGAAGATTTTTAAAGTTTTTCCTATATAACTCTATGTAAACAAGTGACCCCCGGGGTGGGGCCTCTTTTGACCCAGTGGCTATGATTTGAACAAACTTTGTAGAGGTCCACTGGACAATGCTACACACCAAATATCTAAACTCTAGGCCTTGCGGTTTCTGACAAGAAGATTTTTAAAAGTTTTTCCTATATAACTCTATGTAAAACATGTGACCCCTGGGGCACGTCCATTTTTGACCCAGGAGCCATGATTTGAACAAACTTGGTAAAGGTCCACTTGACAATGCTGCACACGAAACATCTAAACTCTAGGCCTTGCGGTTTCTGACAATAAGATTTTTTAAAGTTTTTCCTATATTACACTATGTAAAACATGTGACCCCTGGGGTGGGGCCACTTTTGACCCAGGAGCATGATTTGAACAAAACTTGGTAGAGGTCCACTAGATGATGCTTCATACCAAATATCTGAGCTCCAGGCCTTGAGGTTTCAGAGTAGAAGATTTTTAAAGATCCAACTTTTAAAATCTAATTTTAGCTCCAGTGAACCAGAAATGCAATGGACCAGAACCATTTGAACAATCTTGCAAGGAACATCCCAGGCAAGTTTCATTTAATTTGGCCCTTTGGTTTCAGAGGAGATGTCATTTGAATGAAAAACTGACGGACGGACGACGGACAAAGACTGATCAGAAAAGCTCATAAGTGCTCAGGTGAGCTAAAAATAAAAATCATGAAAGGGCCATAACTCTCACAAAAATCATTGGACTGGAAAATGCCGACGATATGCACAACTAGACTCGGTACTAATCATTCCTGTAAAGTTTGGATGAAATCACACCAGTAGTTTCTGAGGAGTAGTCCGGACAAGTTTTGTGATGGATGGACAGACAGACAACGGAGAAGTGATCCCTATATGTCGTGGCTACTTTGTAGCAGGCGACACAAAAATTACAAAGGAAAATAACTCAAAACAGCTGCTTGAGTTATCTTTCTTGAACATTTCATTTGCTACCACTCCCCTCTATCAATATGCCCAATATCAACTAAATAACTTTCTTAGTTTTAGAGATTATGCCCTAGACAAGCAAAATGTACCAAACAGAGATCATGAAAAGACTACACAAGATGAGTTATGGTTCTTGTGCACTGCACTTACTGTCAATGTTCTCTATCATCTTTCAAGTAAATCCCTTTATTGGCTTTGAATTATACACCTGACAAAATCTGACAAGCATAAAAAATTTGATTAATGGAGATAACTGAAAAATGGGGCAAGGCAGTGTTACAATTAATCAACACTGCACTTCATGTATACACTTATCAATATCTTAAAGGGGGAACTGCAGGGTCGAGCAGGTGTACTCGTGTAAAATCGTGAACAGATCAATCTATGTAACACTTATGTGTACTTTTCACTAAAACTCTACATTTCAAACCCTCCAGGAAGAAAGTTTCAGATTAATTTTACCATTTTGCCTGACCTGAAAACAATCCGCTAAAGAAATCTTGAAACAAAAATACATTCTATATTTAGCGACAAGGGATATCATGGGAATGTCACGTGGTCATTCAACAGCATTTTGAAACAAATGGTGCTGTCGATAATCAGCAAGATACACCGAATGCGTATTTTTGTTGAAATGATCACATGATATTCCCAAGCACCACCGCGGCTTTACTGCGGGAAATACAAAAATAGCTAACCTGTGCGCGTCGCATAGGATAGGAAACACCATTTTTATATATTTTTAATAAAATACTGGGTTGAAATATTTTGGGTGTAAATCAATATTTCAGCTTCAAATAATGATATTCAGCTGATTAACAACACTTTTTCGTAAATCTGTTCCATTTATCAAACAGGCTAATCTGCCTTTAAATATAATCAAGTAAATCCTGCTCATAATTTTAAAGTTGTGCTCTGGATAAGCATTATAACATATTAACAAAACTTATAAGGGGAAATAACTCAAAAATGGAGAGAGCTAGAGTTGTGGTCCTTATACACTGCACTTCCTGCCACTCCCCTTTATCTATATGCAAAATATCAACTAAATGCCTTTCATGATTCCAGGCAAGCAAAATGTACTAAGGGGGACATAATTACAAAATTAGACAAGATGAGTTAAGGTTCTTGTGCACTGCACTTACTCTCAATGTCCTCTATCATCTTATGAAGTTTTAAAGAATCAGAATACTTATACACATTTTGTCAGCCCTCACTGAATTGAGCTCTTTTAATAAATATACTATCCTTGGACAAAATATAGACCATTTATGACACTTTTGACATGGGAGTTTCAAAAAGTGACTAATATTCACTTCAAACCTCACCCGACTTAATAGGTTTACAAAAGGCATAGAGAAACACAATGTTTTTCTCTCAGACTGACCATACTAACAACTGTTACTTGGTATGTAATCAATAACATTATGAAGACCTACTGACTGTTGACAAAAAGCAAACAAAATGAAAAGCCGAAAGTGAGAAGAAACGAAATTTGAAATTTTATAAACATGGCACAAATCTACCTTACCCACTTTGTTATGAGGGGATGTTATCAAAGTAAACTTCAACATAAATCTTTGGGGCTTCAAATTAGCTACAATTATATTTATTCAGATCATTCTGAACAAATAGGCAAAATATCAAATATTTTTACTGTCTACTTTTGGAGAAATTAATAACTGAAATCACAGATAACCAATTACTTATCAATTTACAATGTTGAAAAGCTTTGTAACAATTGAAATATATTTAAAATGAAAGAAATTGAATTTAAATTCTATAATAGTGTTAATTGTAAAACCATAACAATGTAAAACAGCTAAAAACTAGAGAAAAAGATTTTGGCTTGAGTGGGGTTTCAACCCAACTGTAATTCAGTGAAAATGTCTCAATTCTACACAAATTAATGGAACTGAATGCTCTTCAGAGTGGAGGTAGGGTATTAGGAATCTAATACCTTAATTAAGTAAATCAATTCACTGATGTTTGAGTTATACTACAAATAAAACTGGACAGATGAACTAACAGACGGACAGACAGACAAGTTGCCTGACTATATGCTCTTCCTTCTGGGAACATAAAAACTTACCTTCTATGTAACTAACAAAGCTATTTTTTATGTAATTGGCTCACACATTTATTTCTCAAAGAACAGTAATTGAGATTATAAACTAGTGCCATACAATAGAGCTACCAACAAGTTACACTGGAATAATCAGTTAATTACCACCTCAGAATTACCATCTACAGAAACTAGTGTTTTGGATTCTCTTCCCTCCTGCCCTATTCACTAATGCCTGAAAATTCAATTACATTAGCTTGCTAATTTGACTTTTGCCAGCCAAATTATTGGCCTTCTGTCATCTGACAATCGATAACTTAGTAGGAAATACCAAGTGTTTTTGACGGCTAATTACTCTGAATGATTGCAGGACAAAATTTGACAGAAAATATCTGCTACCAGTCTTTGGACAATATTACAGCAGTATGCATCAAAACTATAGAGGAACATATTAAAACTAGATTGTTTTTTTTTTTTTAAGAAAACATTCAAGTTAATTTTCAAAGTTGCATTTTTATTTATTTAATAATGATTTTAAAAGTACTTTTTTCATGCATCAGCAATTATATTCTTGCAATTTAAGTCATTTAAAAGCAACTGACTCACAGATGGGTAAAAAAGAAAATGTTTGTATATATATATAATGTGTGTGTGTAAAAATTCTGGTTGTAGGTGTGAAGAACATTACTGCCTCAGTTTTTGTTTGAGAAACACATCATAAAGTTTTTCTAACTTTTATCAGTAAAAAAATTACCCAGTTCGTCACCAGGTAGGTACTTTTATATTGTTAATTTTGACATTAGTAAAGAATATTCCATAGTGGCACAGTAGTCTAGATCGCTGCTCCTAATTATTTTACCTGAAAGGCATAGGTTCGAATCCTGTTAAAATCATATTCTTTTTCATCAGTTTTTATTACGCACAGAAGGATAAAATTAAGATTTTTTTCCTAGTATATTAACTTCTCTTTAATTAAAAGAAAACAAATTAAGCTACATTTTGTGAGTCAGTTCGCTTGCAATTTATTTAATTAATGGATGTCTGTAGCTATACTGAGCCTCATTTTTTTTCAATCAAGTTATCTCCTTTCAAACTTTATTTGAAATTATTAAATTTCACAACCTGTAAATAATGGAACTTTTCAATGCCGAATCTTTTCACACATAAAAATTGTGTCAACTGATTGTATCATGCTGGTAATTGATTTTTATCTCCAACCTGATATTTAAGGGGGTAAAAATTTGGACCTCAATGGGACTGGGTATAAATACCAAAAACTTCACTGAAATGTTAAATCAGGCATATAAACTCAAAATACCTGTTTACTTTACAGTAATGTATGTATGTCCTTGTTTTATCTAGACATAAGTTGTTTTAGCAGTGAAAAGTTTCTTTGTTTGAATGTGCCAGGTGTTAAGAAGTATAAGATCAACCAAGGACATGTAAAACCTAGATGACTCAGGTAATCATAGCTTCTTAATACAAACCTAGTCCACAAATAGCTAAGACCTCAGTACTGACAAAATACAGTCAAAATTTTCATGAGAACCTTGAAAAAACAAAAGCTCTAATTTAAGTCCATGTCACACTGGACTCAAATAACACTGTTGTTTGAGTTAGACTCCTTTTGTAGGGATATTTTTGAAAATGTTTCATACTGTTACTGTTGATGTTCTAATTAAAAAAAAGGCTGTCATTTATTCACAAGTTTGCTGAACTGTTTGTTATGTTACATCTATCCAGTGTTAGCAACAGACAAGTATAATCAAGTTTCTGGACAGGTATATAGAAGTTAATGTAGCCCAAAACAGAAACATATCATTTTTCACACAGTTTATGAGGTAAGAACACTGTATCTGCCATACAAGACTTCATTCCACACAGAAACTGTGACGGCAAATTAAATTTCCGCTGATATCAATCAAGCAATAATATCCCAACAGCAAGACAAGGGCTGGCAGAAATCGTCATAAAACATACAGAATGAAGGAATTAGCGTTATGTTCCCTAGAATATTGTTGTTTTAATGATTGGCCACTGGATGTCTGGACAATCTGAGGATCAATACAAGAACAGTATCACACATAAACAGTGGCAAACATCTCAGAACATCTCTAGTCCTTTCAATGCCATAAAGAATGTTGAATTTTTGCTTTGCTTTTGTTTTACACGAAGACAATAATACAGGATTTAAGAGGGGTACCAACATTAGGTAAGGATAGCACAATTCTCAAATAAGATTAAAATCACTAAGATTATTTTAATATAACTGAAAACAAATTAAAGTAAGTGCTAATTCTGACACAAAAGCTGAAAACTTTCACACATTTCCTTAATCCCATGTATAGAATAGACTTACTCCGGAATAAAGAATATTTGGGTTTTTCCCAGCTAATCCGGGGGTACAAACAAACTTTTACAGTTACAACATGGTAAATAAGCGCAACACGTTGATCAACCTTTTGTGAACCGTTGTACACCGTGAAGTCATAACGGTAAAAGTTTGTTTGTACCCCCGGATTAGCTGGGAAAAACCCACATTTGCCGAGTTCCGGATAACATCTATTGGGATTGGTGTGGCTTATTTATTCCACTCACCTGTTCTCCTATTAACCCTTGTATGTGAAACATTGTCTTCCTTTGTGGACACTTTGTGACCATTAAATTGTTTTTAAACACTGACTGTTATTATGAATGCCACAAAATCCATGCTTTGTTGAAAAAAAGCTATCACTAAAAGTGATGAATACCATCAGATACTGCCCTGACACAGCAGTTCCTACAATTTATAGTTTGTCTGCCATAATATTAAACAAGAGGGCCATGATGTCCCTGGATCACCACCGGACAACTTTGGCTGTGGGTTTGCTGTTAAGCAAACATAAGAGGCAGCATTTCATTTTCTAATTGAAGATATGTAGGTGCCTACAAACCAAATATCTAAAATATCAGTCAAACAAGAGGCCCATGATGGCCCTGGATCGCTCACCTGAGTACTTTGCTTGAGGGTCTACCGTTAAGCAAACATCAGATGCAATATTACATTTTCTAATTGAAGATATTCAAAGATCTCATATTTTATACATAAAAAAATCCATGGGGCAGAGGCAATTTCGTGATAACAGCTTGTGAGGAGATGTCATTTGAAGCCATATATTGAAGAAAACCTGTTTTTAGCTCCAGTGGCCATTTTGTTCAATGAAGCAGAACCTTTTAAGCAATATTAACGCATGGGTATGTAAAGAACATTTCCGTGAAATTTGATGGAAAATTACCTTGCCATTGAGGAGGAGATGCTCTTTGATTTTTTTTCTATTTTAAGCTTTTGCAGCCCTTAAGTGCAATGGAACGAAACGGTTTTAGCAATTTTAGAAAGGGCAAAATTGGTTTAAAATGGCAAAATGGTTTTGGAGGAGATGTCATTTGAAGCCTAATACTGATGAAAATCTATTTTTAGCTCTGGTGGCCATTCTGTTCAATGCAGCCGAACCATTTTAGCAATTTTAATAGAGAGAGCTATGTATGGAACACTTCTGAGAAATTTAGTGAAAATTCACCTAGCCATTTAAGAGGAGATGTTTGAATTTTTTTCAATTTTCAGCTTTTGCAGCCCTTATGGGCAATGGAGTGAAAAGGTTTGAGCAATTTTATGAAAGGGCTATATAAGGAACATTTCTGACACATTTGGTTTAAAATGGCCAAGTGGTTTTGGAGGAGATGTCATTTGAAGCCAAATATTGATGAAAATCTTTTTTTTGCTCTGGCTGCCATTTTGTTCAATGGAGCTGAACCATTTTTGCAATTTTAAAAGAAATTTTAAAAGAGGGCTATGTAAGGAACATTTCCGTGAAATTTGGAGGAAAATCTCACCCAGTCGTTCAGGAGAAGATGTTGTTTGAATTTTTTTTTCTACTTTTAGCTTTTGCAGCCCTTAGTGCAATGGAGCGGAAAGGTTTGAGCAATTTTAGAAAAGGGCATTATAAAGAACATTTCTGTAAAGTTTGGTAAAAAAAATAGCTTTGTGGTTTAGGAGGAGATGTCATTCAAAGTAAAATGTCGACGATGAACAACGGATGACTGACACCGGACACTGGGTGATCACAATAGCTCACCCTGAGCATTTGCTCAGGTGAGCTAAAAATAAAGGCTCCATGACAGAAAGTAGAAATACCGTATATACTCGGCCAAAAGTCGAGTTTTTAATCCCTAGAAAATGGCCTTAAAGTCATAGCTCGTACATATGGGAGAAGTCAGGTAAAGAAAATGAAAAAAAATTATCAAAAGTACTTGCCCGTATGACAGTCATATTTTTTACACTACACGGAGGTAACCCTGTAGCGTAATTACATCATTATTATTCAGCAGGCTTCTCTTATCAATAAAGAACTTATAAAAGGGACTCCCTTTGTTTTGTTTTATTAGTCTGCTTGGCAGTATGACAAAGATATTTTCACACATCTGACTGACATGTAATAAACAAACTGACCATGTCGCAAGTTGTTGTAGAGTGACTTCCCTTTTTTACTGATAAAGTCTGTCCAGTGTCAGGGCTTTTCCGGTTGTATAATCGTATATCATACAGGATCCTTATTGCTATGTAAACATAACAGCATTATGCTTTATTCAGAAATCAAAGGTGTGAACAATTACTGGCATTAATTTTTTTCATAATAACTCGTATAATTTCAGTGTGATAATTCCTGTTTGAAATTATTCATGTGCTTCGGTATTACATTTCTGTGTTTGTTATTTTGTGCATTTTGAATGACCTGCAAGTTAAATAAATTATTAATTAAACGAATAATATTGACAGCAAACAACTGTGTAATTTTCAAATTATCCCTTCCAAAATGTCTTAAAACGTTTTCGGTATAATGAAACTAACGCACACCACTCTATCAACGTAGTTGCTTCCCTTTACTGTAAATACGCAATTTGTACGATGGCATAAAACCTAAAAAATCCAACTCGACGTATGAAGGGGTCTAAGTAAAAGTCATCAATTCTAACCTCAAAAACCCCTTCTCGACTAATGGTTGAGTCGACTTTTGGCTGAGTATATACGGTATCTATTATTAGCTATAGTGACCTTGACCCAGTGACCTCAAACCCCACCTATGCGTAGAGGTCCATGCAAGTAACCTATAAACTAAATAAATGAAGGCTCTATGAGGTAAAGTAGATAAACCTATTTTTAGCTTGGTGACCTTTCACCTAATCTAATAATCTGAAAAAGCTTGATAACAGTCCACTAGACAATGCTTCATGCCAAATTTAAAAATTCTAGGCCTTGTGGTTTCAAACAAGAATATTTTTTAAAGATTTTATTCTCTATTGCTATCTAAAACTTGTAACCCCTTAGGCGGGGCCAGTAGTGACCCAAGGGAAATTATTTGAACAAACTTGGTAAAGGTCCACTAGACAATACTTCATGCCAAATATTTAAACTCTAGGCCTTGTAGTTTCAAATAAAAAGAATCTTAAAGACTTTATTCGATACTGATTTGCAAAACTTGTGGCGCCTAGGGCAGGGCCAACAGTGACTCCAGGGACATTATTTGAACAAACTTGACAGAGGGTCACTAGACAATGCTTCATGCCAAATTTTTTAACTCTAGGACTTGTGGTTTCAAACAAGAATATTTTTTAAAGATTTTATTCTCTATTGCTATCTAAAACTTGTAACCCCTTAGGCGGGGCCAGTAGTGACCCAAGGGAAATTATTTGAACAAACTTGGTAAAGGTCTACTAGACAATACTTCATGCCAAATATTTAAACTCTAGGCCTTGTAGTTTCAAATAAAAAGAATCTTAAAGACTTTATTCTATACTGATTTGCAAAACTTGTGGCGCCTAGGGCAGGGCCAACAGTGACTCCAGGGACATTATTTGAACAAACTTGGCAGAGGGTCACTAGACAATGCTTCATGCCAAATTTTTTAACTCTAGGACTTGTGGTTTCAGACAAGAAGATTTTTAAGGACTTTTTTATATACTGCTAAATAAAACTTGTGACCCCTCAGGTGGGACCAATAGTGATCCCAGGGACATAATTTGAACAAACTTTGTAGAGATCCACTAGGCAATGCTTCATGCCAAATTTTAAAACTCTAGGCCTTGTGGTCTCAGACATGAAGATTTTTAAAGATTTTCTTCTATACTGTTTTGTAAAACTTGTTACCCCTTGGGCGGGGCCAAAAAAGACCCCAGGGACATTATTTGAACAAACTTGGTAGATGTTTACTAGACAATGCTCCAAGCCAAATTTCAGACTTCTTGGCTTAAAAAATTTAGACAACAAGGTTTTTAAAGTTTTTCATTCTTGCTGCCATAGCAACCAGAGTTCTTCATGGAATGGAATTCTTTTAACAAGTTTGGTAAAGTTCATGCAAAGAGCATTCCTATGAAGTTTTATCATCTTTCACCAAGTGGTTAAGCAGGAGATGTTGTTAAAAGTAAAAAGTTGATGATGCATGACACACGACGGACACAGGGCCATCACAAAAGCTCACCTTCAGGACAAAGTACTCAGGTGAGCTAAATAAAAAACGGGATTATGTATGTATGTATGTTCCTCAAGTAAAACTGCTCTAACCTGGTAATACTACTTATATAGGCAGTGAGTTGCACTTCATGCACCAAACACAAAATCCTCTCTTATCTTTTCTATACACTTAAATGACAAAATTCATCCACAAGGAAATTTCCAGCAAAACTTAACCGAAACTCAAAACCTATTGCAATAATTTGTTGAAAGTTTACAAAATGATAGAATACATAAGAGAAATGCACTGTACAGGAACAATAACTCTTTCTTTGTAACCTCTGGAATTATCTCCCTTCATTAAATATAACTTGTACACTTCCTATGAAACTTTTGATAAATTCCACTTGGTGTTTGCTGAGAAATAGTCTGGACAAAAATTACGATTAAAATGCATGAAACAGGCATTTATGAAAAATCAGTAAACCAGAACATGCTGCTAATATGCGCAGTTCCTCTTGGAAGTCAAGCTTCCTATAAAAGTTCAATGAATTCCAATCAGTGGTTGCTGAGAAATAGTCCAGACAAACTTGATAGCTGAAAAGGCTTGAAAGAGGCATAACTTTGTGAAAAATCACTTAAACGAAACATGCTGCTAATAAGCATAGCTCCTCTTGGTAGTTAAGCTTCCTATGAAGTTTCCATAAATTCCAGCCAGTGGTTGTTGAGATATAGTCAGGACAAAATTTCAGCAGAGGACAAAAATTACAAATTACCAAACTCCATGAGTCGGACATGTCGCCTGATGATAGCATACCAGTTATTTAACTTTTTTTCTATGGAATGGGGAATTTATAGGCCCCGGACAAGAATTAAGTATGAAAAATTACAAAGGGCAATAACTCAAAAATTGTCAGAAATAGAGTAATGGTTTTTGGGCAGTGCACATCCCCACAATGAGATCTATTCACCTGTGAAGTTTCAAATTCATAATCTTCAATACCTTTCGAGTTATGCCCTGGACAAGAATTAAGTATGAAAAATTACAAAGGCCAATAAGTCAAAAATTAAGTGAACGACAGTTATGGTTCTTTGGCACTGCACCTCTCCACAATGAGATCTATTCACCTATGAAGTTTCAAGTTGATATCTCCAGTACTTTTAGAGTTATGCCGGACAAGCAAAAGGCATCATGTACTCAAAGAGGCCAACCATCCTATGAACTTTGAAGGCCATGGGTCAAATGGTACTTGAGTTCTTGACTGGACATGGTTATCAAATTCAAGGTGACAGTGACTTTGACCTTTCACCTACTGACCCCCAAAACAAAAGGGATCTTCTACTTATTAACAGCAACCACCCTATGAAGAATGGTACTCAAGTTATTGACTGGACAAGGTCTGGTCTACATGTGCAAATCAATATACCCCCCCCCCCCGCCTCCCCGCTTGAAGGGGGCATAACTTACTAGTTCAGGTAAAGCAAGAACCATAGGGATGGAACAACTATGCCTGTTTTATGTCCCAAATGACAGACAATTTATTCATATCTAACAGCAGAAGTTTGATCATATTTCATCACATTCAGGTATAATACCTTCTAGCATTTTGCTGTAATAAAGATACAGTCTTATCTCCATAATTTGTCAGGAGTTATCTCAACTATGATTTATGTCCCACACTATTCTTCAGTTCTCCTGGTGTTGCCAACTCTCTGAGACACATCTGTTGCTTTCCCAGCTAGCTAGATTACCAGGGACTGTATCAAAACACACCATCTTCATAATATCAAAACTGAGAAGCTTGCCTGCCTTCTGAAAGTATCTGCAACACTCATGACTTCATTTAAACATCTCAATAAATCCCTTTCGGGACCATTACAAAAACAAATTGACATCTGAAAATATCCCTTTCTAGACCATTTCAAAAACAAATTGACATCTGAAAATATCCCTTTCGGGACCATTTCAAAAACAAATTGACATCTGAAAATATCCCCTTCTAGACCATTTCAAAAACAAATTGACATCTGAAAATATCCCTTTCTAGAACATTTCAAAAACAAACTGACATCTGAAAATATCCCTTTCTAGACCATTTCAAAAACAAATTGATATCTAAAAATATCCCTATCTAGACCATTTCAAAAACAAATTGATATCTGAAAATATCCCTTTCTAGACCATTTCAAAACAAATTGACATCTGAAAACATCATTATATCCCTTTCTAGACCATTTAGTTTATACCAAATTTATTTTAGTTCGATTGTGTAGGAAGCTTTTAGCTTATAGACACACTCTCGAATCCGTTCCTGGAACAAACCAGTACTAAGCAATGAGTGTAAAGTTTCTTGCTCAAGGAAACAACGGCTTGCCCCTGACGGGGTTTGAACCCGTGCGGCTAGCAATCCTTTGAATACTAGTCCGACTCTTTAACCACTCGGCCACGCCGCCACTAGACCATTTCAAGAACAAATTCACAGGAATTTGAAACAATGGCCTCATCTACAACAAAGCCTGATAATCCTGAAGGAGGTGCCCCACAATTAACACCTAGAGAGTCATTATTTTTGTTTATTGTAAATTAACTGTAAGAAAGTAAGTTCATATTTAAAATCATGACATTAAAATAAATCATTTATTCAATGGTAATATAAAGTTCCTGTACTATAAATTAAATGCTCTGATTTCTGCAGTCCCTGGCACTTCTTTGATTAAATTTTTTAACAATTAGTTAACAAGTATCTATAATTCTAAATACAGTCCAACTTGTGCTAACCACCACCCGCTAGTAGCGACCACCTGTCAACAACGACCATTTTGATTTGATTTTCCTCTGTCATTTTTAACAATCTGAGTACTTTCTTTGATGACAGAATAGAATAGCTTCACCCTACCAGATGTAAATGTAAGCAATTTTGCCAAATCCTCTTCCATGGATAGTATCAAAGACAAAATTAAAAACTGTTTAGAACCAAGTTCTAAATAAACCTTGAAATAAATACTCTCAATAAAGTTTCATTTTCAATCTATCTAATCCCACCTTATAATCATCATGTACTACATTCATAATTATTATCTACATCATTGCCAGGTTTAAAACATATGATGAACTGTAAGGTCCCATCTGGAATCCACTGACTCCATGTGTCAGTTCAGATAATTCTTTAATTCTTCTTATATATCATATGGATCAGAATGTCTCTTGATAGAAAAAAAATCCAGGAAAATCCTCACTAGCCACCTGTGTCATCTAATATTCTTCCATTTACAGGCTTGCTTGGTATCAAATATGCTACATTTGTGAAATCAACCAAGATTTTAAATGCTACATATCTTATGTAAAGATTTTCTCTATTTATCAAACATGTGCTTCCACTGAAATGCTTTTTTAGCATGTAGGACGCAGCTTTTCTTCCCTAATAAGAGCTGGCATACAATGACTGGTTACAAGAGATAAAGACATAAAAGCTTCAATAGTGATACAAATGAAACAGTAACATCTTTCTGTGAGTAAAGCAACTGCAGAAATTGATATATACACTGCACTTCAATATATCTAATGCAAGCATCTATGAACATCTTAAGGATATAATTATGTATATCTTGAGAAAACCCCTTAATATGCTATTATCTTTTTTCCCTCCTTTTTCTGTCAGGACTGTTACACAAGCTTCCATATGCCACAGACACTAAACAGGTGAATTATGCCAAGGCAACCAGTCCACATCCAGACTGATTCACTCAAAACATGTGCGAAAGAGTTAGAACAGGTGAAATATGCATAGAACCAGTAAATGCCAGACTCGTTTACTGGAAACATGTGCCAGAGTGTAGGAAACAGGTGAAATAATCATAGATTTAGTCTGGTACAACTACTCTGCAGATGTTCTTGTTCACTGTGACCTCCAGCCCGGAGAATAAAAGTTTACACAGCTGCTGTACTGCCTGGAAACATTTTCCAGATACAGAAATGTTTTAGCATGACACAGTCATGTTTCTGCCATACATAATCTTTATCCCAGATAAAACCCAGTCTGTACAAACAGTGTAATTCTAATTCAGCATTTTGCTTAACACATATTAAGCTGATATTAATTAAAACTGTTTTTTGGGACAATTTTGAGAGATTCTCTATCTCCAGACAAATCCTGCAGAATATTTACATGGAATACCTAATCTTTATCTTGTCAATTAATTTTTACATGAAAGAACAAGTTACTTTGAAAAAGTGTTGTAAAATTAGTCTGAAATGAAAACTGATTATTAAATCAAATCAGAAAGCATTTTGATTCACTATCACAGAATAATCGATATCTTATAAACAAAGAGAAACTACAATGCTTTCATAAGTCTTGTACACTTTCACCCTAATGGGTGGGTGAGTAAAATCACAACAAATACTGTTTTGATGCATAATAAAACAAATTAAATCACTTACTTATCATGTCATTTAATGTACTTATTATGTCAAATGTACTTCTGTGAAAAAATTCCAGAAGAGAGTAATTTCCCTTGCCACCTGGTGACATCGATTCTTGGAAATGAAAATTGATTGACCCCACCATAACACGGCTGCCAATGATTATTCGATTCCACTAGATTATCATTACATCACTACTCGGAAAAACTTATTCAGAATTTTAAGTAACTTATTACGAAATTGAACATCAGATTATCAGTGTAAAAAAAACAGGCTTTATTGAACAAATTGTTTACTTCAGAAACAAGAGCTGTCATTGTAAACAGACATATGCCCCCGACACCCAATTTTTAGATAGAAGGCATTTGAAGTTGAAATAGTAAACTTGACCTCAGTACATCTCATCTAGTGGCCTATGCAAATGCAAGGACTTTAGGTTTAAGCACTGGCACTTAAATAAGTTATTTGTAGACACAAAGTCTTTAATAACAATATTTGTACGATATATTCTGCATTCTCCATGTCTATTAAGGTTTACCTTTTCTGAAATGTAGATGTCTTAGTCAAGGATATGGGATTTTATTTTATTTATGAAATAAAATAATTACAGTAAAAGATTTGTCATTCTGACATATAATTATCAAAAATTTAATCAGTAAACTTTTAAATAAGGTGCGATTAGAGAAAACCATTACTCCATACTGCATTATAATGAGAATGAGGTTTTGAAGCCCAACTGTGACCATGACCTTTGAACTACAAACCTAAGTCTTATTCAAGACACGTCGCCATAATGTGCAACAAATTTATGCCAAATTATTTTAAAATCTATCCATAAATGACAAAGAAACAGACCGGACAAGACAATCACTGCATTATCATGAATAAAATGATATTTGAAGCCTAAGTGTGACCTTGACCTTTGAACTACAGACCCAGGTCTTGCGCATGACACATCGTCATAATGTAACACACATTTATGCCAAGTTATTTTAAACTCCAATCGTGAATGACAAAGTAACAGACCGAACACAACCTTTTTTCTAAGGCAAATTATTCTGGCACTAATAGAATGTGCACTCATAGTACTTGATCTGAAGTTTAAGCATTATTTCAAAACAGTTAAACATTTTGTATTTGCTTTGAAAGTTATCTAATGGCTTTTAAACTTATTTATAACAAATACGTTATTTATTAGACTATTTCTTACCAGAGGCATTTGAAACTGTGCAGGTAGAGCAGCTGTGGTGTGAGAAAGGCAGCAGATAATAATCATTCTTCTACTCCCTTAATGAAAGATGGCCAAACATTTCACAGACACAGATGGCATTTACATCTGATGACACAGTTTCTTTGATATTAACCAGACAGCTTAACATATTGCATTCATACTCAGCACTATTTGAGGCTTTACTGTAACAATAAATCTCCTCAACACAGGCACTCTTATTCTTTGGAAAATTCTCTTTCACGTTCAAAGTTTCTATTTAAAGAACTTCATTACCATAATATGCTGTGTACCAATCTATGTCCCAAACAATGTCATAGTTATGTACAAATATCTATTCAGGGCCTGCTTAGAAATTACAGGAGAACACACACCAAAACTTAAGATACCACTTCATCTATGATGGAAGTTTTGGAACTTGGAAGAAACACTAACTCACTCTTTGAACACTATAAAGATGGGATCACAAGTCATTTAAGGACAATCACTACCTTGAAACCTGTATAAGATATCCAGTGGATGAAAGGGAAGGTGGGGCTCACTACAGACTGATTATTGTAACAATACTTCATACACTTTAATTACCTTAAACAGCGGTGCAAGTGTCTCTGACAAACTTTTATTATTCTAACAAAGAGATATATAAATTCAATATTATACCTTAACCTGCTGGAATCAGAAGTGATTAGCCTTTGCCACCAGTATAGAGCCAGGCCAGCCTGCACATCAGTGCAGTCTGACCAGGCTCTATACTGTTGGTAGCTCCATTTTTATATTTTGATACTGACACCTCTTAATCTTTGAATGGACTGTTCCAAATTCTAAGCTAGGCAAATCAATTACAAAAATTCAGCAGGTTAAGAGTTAACCAACTCAAAATGGCTTCAAGTTAAAATCTCTTATCATTGTACACTTATGATCATTGAAACTGCTGGAAAAGAGGACTCCTATACGATCTTTGTGTAAATGATTGTACCAAATATGCCTCAACAATATGTCTTCTTTCACTCAGTTTTTCCAGCATGAGAAGTGAAGGCAATCTGTGCAACTTGCCTTGTTGCAACAACTATATCTGAAGGATAAAAAGCACATTTTCATGTGCTGCACAAGAAAGTGTTTATGTGTAGGAAGTCTGGAATATAACTACATACATCTGGTTTTGTGCTAATATGTTACACATCTGTCCGTTGAGCTCATAGCAATATAGCATATGGTTCTGATAGACTCTACTTACAACACATGTTTGTCTGTGTTCTATAATGGAATGCTTGGTGTATTGTTTATCTTTGTTTAATATAAAACTGCAATCAAAAATTAAAATTCATGGTTGGAAAATAGAAAAACTTTTCAATAATGCTTGGTGTTTAGGATCTGAAAGCCAAAATACCCCTGGTTTAGCAACCCAGAGGCTCCTGAAAAACAGCCATTTCCATATTTGACTGAATCAAAACATACCTTTGTCTGCATTTAGTTCTAAACCATATTTTTTCTCGGCAATTTCCTGTTACATAGCTCACTGCAATTTGACTGCAAGGTACCCAGCATTTGCTTAATAATTTAAATTGGTCCGACTTCTTTTAAATGTGGTCTTCTTACAACTGACCTAACCACAGTGGCGAGGTAAACATGCCTCCTTAATTCAGGGCAGCTTTATGTTACACTTTATATACACATTACAGTTTGCCTTTGGCTATTTATTTCTTTTACAGGATATAGACTGCAGTCAGGGACCACAAGGTACCACAAACATGTGTTTTATCAAAGCTGTATAGCTATAATAAATAAATAATATTTTAAAGCTGCATTTTTTTACTGAGCTGAATTTTTACTAGTGTCTTGAATTCATAAAAGTTAAAATAGTAATAATTTAAATAATGTGACTCCTTTCTTAGAATCATAGAAAATAACCCATTCTACATTATTTCACAAGCAGCAAAGGTGAAATAAGAAGTCAGGACTTTTTTCAAAACTCTTCCTCTACTGTAACTTGTTTGTTAAATGTTGTCAGGTCAAACATAATAGCTTACTCGTCATTAGATATAGCAGCATTTTGTACTGGATTAGATATAGCAGCAATTTGTACTGGATTAGATATAGCAGCATTTTGTACTGGATTAGATATAGCAGCATTTTATACTGGATTAGTTGACTGGCAAGATGACTTGTTTGATAATTACAGCAAACAATTTAAATCCAGTCTGATTCAAGTCAGTAAGTTACCTTGTGACTCAGTTTCATAATGTAATGTAAAAGAAGTACACCATACTTATAATACTACAGGTAACTTACCCTGTTTGTATGCATTATACATGTCCATATTCCCAGGTCCAGGGCCCTTCATCCCAGAACTAACTGGAGGTGAAAACATCTGAAATACACATTAAAATACAGGTTACTTGTCAGTTAATGAGCAAGTCAATTTTCATGTACCATTTTTAAATATTTATTGAAATTAATGAAACTGACATATTATCCTAATAGGTAATGAAAATACGTAAAAAAGATATAAGAAAATAAAAATCTGTTAAAGAATCATACAGCAAAGACTGCTGTCAAGAGCAAACCACATTTCCATCCATCAATATCTAGATATATATCCACTGTGACCACGGTTCATGTATGTATATGACAAGTTGCCCTAAATAACCTTCGAGTACATTCTAATGAAAATTCCACTGCAAATCAATTAAATATGCTGTTTTTATAACAAGATTGATATTTTCAAAGTATCTATATTATTTATTCCAATGCAAATTTGATTATGCATCAGCTGGTAATTTGGTTATTATTTTATATACACATGAAAACAAACCCAATTAAAAAAAAGACTTCAAATTATTTGTATATATACTTGTCAACAATTATCACATGACAATAAATTGATCAGTCCATATTAAACAAGAGGGCCAAGACTGCCCTATTTCACTCACCTGAGTGTTACCTAAAATGCCCTGCCCTTTTTATCAATTTTATTTTATTAGCCAAAATAGCTTGAATGATTTTTATAGAGGGCCACCTAAGGAACATTTTCATGAAATCTCTGAGGAAAAGATCTTCAAAATTTCCTACACAGTGAAAACTTCTGCCATCCTCCCTTTCTGCTTTGTTTGTTACCAACAGAGCTTGATGGAGCCACCTAAGGAACATTTTCATGTACCAACAGAGCTTGATGGAGCCACCTAAGGAACATTTTCATGTACCAACAGAGCTTGATGGAGCCACCTAAGGAACATTTTCATGTACCAACAGAGCTTGATGGAGCCACCTAAGGAACATTTTCATGTACCAACAGAGCTTGATGGAGCCACCTAAGGAACATTTTCATGTACCAACAGAGCTTCATGGGGCCACCTAAGGAACATTTTCATGTACCAACAGAGCTTGATGGAGCCACCTAAGGAACATTTTCATGAAATTATTTCAAATTTGTCAAGAGGTTTCTGAGGAGAAATGGAGAATATTTTTAAAGTTTTCCTTCTTGATTGCTGTGGAAACCAGAATTCTGTAAAAAAACATTTAATTTTTAGAAAAACGACTCCCAACTGAGGGAAATTCTTGTGAAGTTTGGTTAAAATTTGTCCTTTGGTATAAATGTCATTTGAAGGAAAAAGTTGATGACAGAAGACAATAGACGACTGAGTCACCCTGGTCCTAAACCACTCACCACTGAGCACCTACAGTACAGCTCCCGCGATATGTACATCTTTCTCTTAAATTCCGCGGACCTTGGGAGGAAAATCGCGGAGAATCTCTGAGAAACGCCCTAAATCGCGGAGGCGTCACGGAGACAAATTTTGTCTGGTTAGTGACGGTATTTGCTGTGAAATTGCAGATTATCAATCCTCCGTGGATCTCCGCGATTTGTTTATGCATTCAGTTGACTAAGTGTAAATATGACAAGTGAAATTTTATATTTACTTACATGTACTCTTTTTATCTTCATGTTTTAGAATGCCTAATAGTAATATTTCGTTTTGTCACATGTTTTGACACATTAATTTATTGACAGACACAAGACCATGTGTTGGTCTCATTGCCTATGATCTGTACACGCATGATACATTGTGTCTCAACCGCTAATTGGTTCCTAAATATAACTTTTGACCTTTAACATTGAGCGACAGTTATTTTCCGAAAATGATATTCACCTCACTTTAAAAGCTTCAGACACCACGTGCTCTTTAAAGCGGGAATTACAGTCATGTAGCATGCTTTTCCCCGTGATTACATTTACAATTAATATCTTTAACAGATATGTGGATATTTTTAAATTTAGGCAATGATGGCTTTGTTGACTGAACAGAAAGTTTAGTTTCGTTAGAATTGAACATTAATACCGAATGCATGAAACAAGGGTAGAAAAGAAAGACAGCCGATAATGAATAGATTTTCACACCTACCTGACTTCATGTCAACTTTAATTGCTGCAATTTATTTATTTTTAATCTTTAATCGGTGCCGCGCAAATAAATTACTAATGATAATCAAACTGCGAAAATAAATATATCTAATGTAAAAAGTGAAAATACAAACAAATGCGCTCTTATTCTGATGCATTTGTGTACGAACGTTCCTATTTGTTTACGAAAAGAATGACAATTCAAAGCAGTTGTGTCAGAAACAGCTGATCTTATTTTCAGAAAATGAGTTGACCGATTTCCAAACAACACGTGTTAAACTGCATCTGTATCAGTCTCAGCGCTTAGCAAAAAAAAGTATTAATCGATTTACTAAATAATAACAAGCGTTTAAAAAATCACATAAATTAATGTATTTGACTGAATTATACCGTAGTCACATACATAATTGACAGGTGTAAAATGTACAGTTACATTATGGTAATTTCATCACACATTGCTGACTGTTTTTGATGAAAGGATTTCAAGTGTATAAATTTTATAATTATTTTTTTTCACCTTTAAATGGGAAATAGTTTGTTAAAAGTCTGGTGATGAAACACAAGAATATTTGTACAAACTGATACTACTACAGTCTACATTGGAGCCGGCTTCTCCCTATCTGATCTCAGACGATTAAAAGTTTGTTGTACAAACCAATACTACAACAGTCTACATTGGAGCCGGCTTCTCCCTGTCAGTATCTCAGTCAATTAACAGTTTGCTGTACAAACTGACACTACTACAGTCTACATGGGAGCCGGCTTCTCCTTGTCAGTATCTCAGTCAACTTGCAGTTTGTTGTACAAACCAATACTACTACAGTCTACATGGGAGCTGGCTTACAGGGCCAATCTAGTGAAATAGTTTACAGCTAACATCTAGATTCAAGGGCTGTTATAGCCAGGTCAGTCTTTTAATGCAAGCACAAATTAATATTTGTTGCCATGTTTTAACTGCTTCTTTCGAAAAGTCCTGAATATTTTTCAGTACCTCTGCTAATGTTATGTGGTCAAATACTTGAAGCTAAAAAACTGTTCTATTAGGTTAACTTCTAACAAGAAGCACAAATAAATGTTTTTATTCATTTATTTTGCAATGGTTCTCCGCAGAGTTTGTCTTTAAGTTCTTAAGATGGCAGGTGCTATTTTCTTATATGAACAGGAAGACATATTGTTACTCTGTACTGCTACCAGCTGAGGTTCTACAATGTATCATCATAACAACATCATCTCTTATAATAGTCACAAGCACCTGCTCTCTATATTTTTTTCTATCTCAGTATTGATAGAATGTCACACACTACATGCTGAGGACATGCAGATCTGGGCTAAGTACTAAAGAAGTTTGATTATACTTCAATTAATAATTGCTGAAAAAAGCACAGAACCTAAACAACATCAAAGTTTTACAGCAGTTATTTGTGGTGCAAAGTTTAACTGAAATCCCACAAATACTTGCAAAGACATAGCACAAAGTAACTTTGAATGGCCTTTGTGTGAAGAATTAACACCAAAGAGTCAACAAACTCAGTAGACAACATTACTGAAGCAGATCAACTCTTGACACTTATTTTTACAGTAATGTTAAGCTGAATTCAGACAAATTTAAATAGCGTTTGAAAAATAATGCTGAATAAGATGACAATGCCCCCAAAAGTGGTGCTTTGACCTTTGAGCTGAGAACCAGTCATTCAGGGGTAAAGGTCAAATAAATATAGGTCAGTGGGAAGGTCTTATCCAAAGGGGGTTGTGTCCAAGTATGAAGTAATTCCACTTACCAATTTGGAAGTTATGGCCAGAATTCCAGCTGATCAGCCATTGATTTATCTATCGATCAGGGTTGCTCTATATATATATATATATATATATATATATATATATATATATATATATATATATATATCAAAGTTTATATATATATATAGGGCCATGATGGCCCTAAATCGCTCACCTGAGTCTCATTGCTCATGTTAGAAGTATCGTTATTGGTTGTTATGGGTGTTCGTTGTTCGCAAGTTTGAATAAGTTTGCAAGTTTGAAGACTCTGGTTGTAATGGTACTTAATTTTTTGAGCAAAAATAGTTTTACTCTACAGGTCCCAGTGAACTTGACCTTTGACTTACAGACCCCAAAAACAATATGGTTCTTCTAATATAATTACCCTGTGAAATTTGAAGGTTCTGCGTGTAAAGGTACTCCAGTTACTGAGCAGAAATAGTTTCACTCTACAGGTCCCTGTGACCTTGACTTTTGACTTACTGACCCCAAAAGAGATAGGGTTCTTTAACCGAGTAAAGACAATCATCCTATGAAGTTTGAAGGCTCTGGGTAAAATGGTACTCCAGTTACTGAGCAGAAACAGTTTTCACTCTAGAGGTCCCTGTGAACTTAACCTTTGACCTATGGACCATAAAAACAAAAGCCACCGCAAGCAGGGATCACGCACGACTTTTTTCTATTTCTAAAGGAAAACACATCAGAGGAAGCTCAATGTGGTGAAGGGATTTCAAATGAAACATCATTTAGAAATTTAGTTATCAAAGTCATCCATACATAACAAAGTTATGGCCAATTTTAGCGACATCCAGAAATTTGACCTTAAATGTCAGGGTCAAGTTTGGAGGTATTGTCTAAAAGGTAGTTATGTCCAAGTATGAAGACACTCCATTAATAACAAAGATATAGCAAAGTCAAGCAATGTCAAGGTCATTTAAAAGTCAAGGTAATACTTGAATTGGTCAACACATTTGTTTATTCTCAGTGTTGTTTTGTCAGAGTTTAGATCAAATCCATCCAAAAATAACAAAAATTTGGCTATTTTAGCAAAATTCAATAATTTGAACTTGACAGTCAAGGTCATTTTAATTCCAAGGTCCTACCTGAATATTTAACATGTAGGTTTTGTCATAAGTGTCATTTAGTCCAAGTATGAATCAAATCCAAATAAAATAACTTAACCTTGAAGGTCCAGGTCATTTTAAGGTCAAGGTCATACTTGTATTATTCAACCTGTCAGTTTTGTCATAAGTGTTGTTTTGCCCAAATATGAGTTAAATCTGTAAATTGATAAAATTATTACAATATAATAATGAAACCTTGACTGTCAAGGTCTTATCAAGGTTAAAGTCATGTTATGGCCAATTTAAGCAAAATTCAATAACTTGACCTTAATTGTCAATGTCATTTTAAGGTCACGGTCAAACTTGAAAGTATCAATATGTCGGATTTGTCATAAGTGTTGTTTTGTCCAAGTATGAATCAAATCCATAAATAAATAAAAAAGTTATGACAATTTAAGCAAAATTCAATCATCTGACCTTGACGGTCAAAGTCATTTTTAAGTTATGGTCATACCTGAGTAATTTAACATGTCCTTTTGTCATAATTGTTGTTTTGTCCAAGTATGAATCAAATCCATAAATAAATAAGAATGTTAAGAAAATTTAAGAAAAATTCAATCATCTGACCTTGACGGTCAAAGTCATTTCAAGGTTATGGTCACAGTTGAGTTATTTAAAATGTCAGTTTTGTCATAATTGTTGTTTTGTCCAAATATGAATCAAATCCAATCCTAAACAACAAAGTTATGACAATTTAAGCAAAATTCAATCAACTGACCTTTTTAGGTAACATATTCTCTTTACCTAACAATTTTCATTTCCTTAAAAATTTGAATTATATTAACATTTTATTTTGCCTACCAAAAATAAAAATTTCTCACCCATCCCTACACTCTTCTCTCATCTATTACATGGGAAAGCAGCCAGGCTGACACAGCAATTCTTAAGGTCCAAAAAACAACAACATTTTTACTGTGCATGATCCCACAGAAAACTCATTAAAACTTTGCTTTTCATTTAAAAAAGAAAAAGTCTAGTTTTTCTTAGCAGTCAATTTTGAACATTTCTTAAAGATCCTGTTTCACTTTCAAAGATAAAATATACCACCAGCAGATACATCCACTTTATGCAAATTAGCTACAGTCACATGGGTAGTGACAATACTATAGACAGATCTTGTAAATCTGTAGCAAACTAATGCACAAGGGCCAATCAGTTTCAGGCAAAACAGGGAGAAAAGACAGTATATGCACAGTCTAAGAACCATGTCTGATTGTCTGAAAGACAGTATATGCACAGTCTAAAAACCATGTCTGATTGTCTGTAAGACAGTATATGCACAGTTTAAAAACTAAGTCTGATTGTCTGAAAATACTCAAGACTTAATGGAAAGGATTGAAATCGACATTCATCTTTGTTTTTCTTTTTTTAACACATAATGTGATTGGATATGTGTATCATGATGCCATGTTTATGTGCTATTTAACAAATAATTTCGTAAAGGGTAAATAAAATAAATTGATAACTGTTAAAATTACAACTAAATTCTCCTACACTATGTCAGAGAGACAGATTGACAAAATTAATGCAGGTAAGGAATGTATTAGGACAGACAGTGTGACAGACTTTCTTTTGAGACAGGTGCACCCACACACCACATAACAAATGAGACCACCAATCTGTTCTGGGAATGCAGGCAGCATATGGCTTTGTTTACACAGAAATTTCCTATCACTTGTTTTACGATGATAAAATGCTCAGCTTGGGTAAATACAATGACTGGATTTCAAAAAATCATTAAGGAACCAGTTCCTTTTCATGTGAATTCTAGTTTCATATTACATGTATTTACCTATTATGCATATACTCGGTGGTGTAGAAAAAGGAGGTGGACATATATTATTTGAAATAAAAACATTTTGGTTGCTATGCTCAGTATCTCAGAATCTTAACATATTGTTCAACATTAATAGTATACACCTGATGAAAAGACCATGTATGAAGGAAGTCATCACGATGAGGTGAAAAAATACCATAATATGACTATTTACAAATTTCGAGATCATCTCTGTATATGGTCCTATATTGTGGATATGCCTGTGTGGGTGCATTATTATATCAATGTTTAAGTAGACGTGTCCCTCGATACCTAGTTCTGATTTACGGTTCTAAAGACTGTTTAACTAGGCAGATGCCTGTCCAGAGATGATGACAGAATGACATAATAACTTTCTTATTACTCCTTCAAAAAATTAGAGAACAAAGCAACAAAACATCGATCCACAGGGGTCTTCAATAGTTGAACTACAGTTAACTGTAATAGTAATTGTGATTACCTTTGTTATATCACTTGTATACCATTCATTTAGCTCACATGATGTACTGACTACATTGTATTTTTATTCTTAATACCAACAACAAATCTTTATTCAACCTAATGACCTGTACAAAACAATTAAGCCAAAATGCTTAAGCGTAAAGCTAGACATAAAAAGCATAGAAAATGCATCAGACCTAAAGTGAAGGATTAATTCTATGATGTGTAAATTTTGACGTTTATTTACAATTTGATCATGTGATCATGGCAACAGCTGCTGTTCTACATGTCTAAACAGCATAAATAAATTGCCCTCCAGTTATCAGTAAAAAGCTTTCCTTATAAAGAAAACTGACAGTTAATGCAGAGCTATCAGTGTAGCTCTAATTTATTCATGTTCTCTTTTTAACAGTGTGCGTGTGTGTTTGCGTGCATGCGTGTGTGCGTGCCTTGGGGTGGGGAGGAGTTCTCTTTTTCCCTTAAGCAAATTGCACAGGTCTTCGAACCAGAAATAAAGGAATAAAATATTAAACATTTATTGCAAAAATAAAATTCACTTAAAATCAACAATTCCAGAATTCTGAAACTACTTATTGTAAAAATTTCAGCAACTTTATCAAAATGATACATCTCTGCTAATATACAGAGCTACATGTATGTAAGTGTTGTAATAATAGTGTCTTTTTCTAAACCAAACAACGAAAAACTTTTATAAATATGAAAAAAGGTCCCTTTAATAGAATCTACCAAGATTTCTCAGAAGCATTAAAAGTTAATTCAACTTTCATACCATCTCTTTCTCCAAAAGCTGTGCTCTGCACATCTTCTCACATCTTCGCTAGCCAAGGGTTACGATCCGCCCCCCTCCTCTTCACCCTTGGCGGATATAGCCAATATTTTCTATCTCCGTGTCGGTATTTTTCATTGGCTGCAGCTATAGGTAGCTGCGTCCAATCAAATCGCCGATCACACAACTATCATGCAAGGGGAGACAAAATGTAAACAAGGCAGCATGTAGCAATTATTGCCGTTCTTTGTTCCAATGAAAATGTCTTTTCCGCTGTTCAGAGCTTTGATGGCTTGTTTCTGATTAGGTCTTAATGCCTGAATCTCAAATTGTCGGCAAATATCCGCTTTAATCGCAGTCATATTTATTTTACTGGGCGCAGCCATTTTTGCTTTCGACAAAGTGGTTTTACAAGGCTTGCGCTGATTGGCTATCGATGACATCATGTTAAGGGGAATAACCGCGGATATCCTGATAGGTGGCGCAACCCGCGAAATACAAACTATTGGCTATATCCGCCAAGGGTGAAGAGTAGGGGGGCGGATCGTAACCCTTGGCTAGCGAAGATGATCTTCTCAGTATGGTTAGCATTTCTGCTTAGCAGTTTCAGTCTCCTATGAGAAGTTCAAGAGACACAGAGTGGACACAAAATTTGACACAATTAAATCATAATGACTAAGTGTGACCTTGACCTTTAACTGAGCAAGCCAGAACCGGTACTCTGCACACTGCCTCAATACAGTCAACATTTCTGCCAAGTAATTTCAATTTCTTTAAATCGGTTCAAAAGTTACAAAGCAGACACTAAATTTGACACATAAAATCATAATGACTAAGTGTGACTTAGACCTTGATCTGAGGAAGCTGAAACCCAAGCTCTGCACATCACCACATTATGGTTAACATTTCTGCCAAGTTCAGTACAGCTACTGTGATATATACAAATTTTGCGCTTCCTTTTGCGTTCCTGGTCAACGCAAGTTTCTCCATAAAATAATGTTCAGAATCCCTGCGATATTAAGGTTACCGAAAATCGCTGCATTTTAAAGAGTATTAGAGTGATCCTGTGGAGATTCACTGCAAATATTCTAATGCTTCGTCAGCAGAGTTTTGACAAAATAATTCCTTTTAAATGTTTTAAAAAATAATCGTTATAAACTTTATACATGTGAAATGTTTTCATTAAACATTAATATAATAGTGTCTGCCAGGCCTTTGTTCTTATTTTGACCATTTAAATTCACTCTGTGCTTGTTCTTTGCAGTTTATTTGCGAGCGCAGCACCGATTAAACCTTTGAAAATATATAAATTGCAGCAATTTAAGTAAACTAACAGGACATCAGAGAGTTTCTGAGTAGTTTTGTGGTGAATTTATTTGTAGTCGGCAGTGTTGCTTTTCTATAAATACCCTCTGCTTTCAGGCATTCGGTATCACTGATCAAGTAGTACAAAACCAAACTTTTTGATGCCTCTAATCTCAGTTAACATTATCTAAATCAAACTGCTCACAAACATGTCAAAGGCATAAAATATCCTGTTTTGTAAACATCCTTAAATCAATTTCAGGCAAAAAGCTTGGAGCTACTATTTAAATTTTTCTAGAAAATTAGGTCTGAATACATGTGTAGTTCCTGCTTTAATAAAAGCACATGGCATCTAGAGCTTGTAAAGTGACCTAATGTGAATATCAGTTGGGAGAATTTTATGGAAAATTACTTTAGCACAATGTTAAAGGTCATATTTTATAGTCAGGAACCAATTAAAGATTGAGACCAAATTTATCATGCATGTTCTAATCATAGGTCCTCAGACCAACAAATGCTATTGTGTATTTTTAAGCCATCTGTCAAAATATGTTATGGATAAATATATAAAGCATCCTAAAAATTGAGGATAATTAGAGTAAGTAAATATGAAATTTTACAAGACAAATTAACATTTAAGTCAACTGAATGCAAAAAGAAATCGCAGAGATTTGTGGAGGATTGATACAATGCAGTTTCACAGTAAAACACTGCCATTATCAGACAATTTGTCTTGGCAAAAGCCTCCATGATTTAGGGAGTTCCTCAGAGATTCTCCACAAATTTCTGTCTACTGAGTTAAAGACAAAAATGTACATATGGTGCCAGCTGTATGGTTCATGTTGTTTCAATTTCCTTCAATCTGTTGAAGATATACAGAGCCATGAAATGCAAAAGGACAGACTGACAGACAACCAACCAGGGGCATAATATAATACGTCCCTTCAGGCATGTAGTACAAAATCTTAATTAAACTTTGAACCCAACACCAACAAGTCTTGCTGTTAGGTGATTTTAAAGTGACAGCAGGAATTCTGAAGGAAACTTTTGCCTCTGTTCTGAGAAATATGACTTAATATCTTCACATCAAACACATCAAAATTGGACCTTGTTACATATTTTGACTTAAATAGGTTCTGTATGTACTTATAGCTTTTTTTCTAATATTTTTTAAGGACATCTGTAGGTATTACAATGTATTTCAGTGTGACTGTGAATATTTTAAATGAACATGTAACTGTAACAATAATTCACTTTATTCACCCTTTTTAAATCTATCCATCAACATAGGTCCTCAAAAATGACTTCAATACTTCAATGACATACAAAGACTGAGAGAAAAAACAACTGTAAATGTCGATTTCAACTTTTCAATCTAATCATCTTACTGTCCAACAACCAAGCAACCTATTGAAACTACTAGTCTCTCAGTAATTTGCCAAAAATTTAACCTTCAGATATTTGTCGTTTCTTCTAAATTTAGAATGCCTAAACGTCAAGTGACTACCAAACAGACTGTAGTTAACGATGTAACATCCAGCTAGTGGAACCATTAGTTTTTTTTTCTGAAGATTTGTAGATTCAGAATTGTATTTAGCTGTTTGCAACAGGATCTTCAACTGCTATATCTATATATCGTATAAGTACTTATTTCTGCGGGAACTTTATTTCTGCTATATCTGCCGATGAAAACGAGACCGCAAATTTAAAATCCGCAGAAATTTAAGCCGATCTTGTTGTATGTTTGATGCAAATTCATGTGACATTGTTTTCTTCCAGTATTGTATAATACACTGCCCTGTAGCGTTGTCGCTTTACTGTTGATTACTGGTTTTGTCATTACATTACCGTTATATTATGATTATGTATAGGTATTGAATAAACATATAGAAAAAAGTTTTTGACTTTTTTATTATTGTCCTGAGAAAAATATCGTGTTTCTGACCTTGATTTTCGCTCACCATGAATTTGTTTACCTGGGGGTTCTAATCTTTTCTGGTATCTTAAAGGCTCTTGAGGAATTTGTCCCCCTTACAATGACCACACGCTGCTCAAAGTAATTAATGGAAGATGAATTGACAATTAAATAAATGCAAATTGACTGTGGTTTCATAACCTACTGAAATAAATTTTGAATAAATTTTTTTTATTTGTTATTCCGTTTTCAGCATATGACGATGACGATATTTTTTTTTAAAAAACGGTAATACGGAACCGCAGAAATAAAACATACCTATGCCAAATTGATGTTGCCGTAGAAATAAGGTACGCAGAAATTTAAGACCCCCTTGTTTCGATAAAAACCGCAGAATATTGAACCCGCAGAAATAAGTACTTATACGGTATGTTTTCTGTACTCTTATTCAGAAAAGGGTGAAAATGATTTCTTTGACATCTATTCAGAAAATAACAGAAGGAAAGCCTCAAGATTTCCTGTAGTGACATGTTCTTCAGTCAGTCTGCAACACTATATAAAGACTGGAAGTACCAGACCATGTTCATCTGTTGTATGCATTTAGATCTGACAGCTCACTTTTCATTTCAAATCAAATGTACTGACAGTAGACAGGCTGCAAAATGTGACAATGCTTAAAACAGATGAACTGATGTGGTCTTGCTATCCCACACTATCCTATAGGAGTTTTCACATGCATATACTAACCTTATGAAATGGGTCGTTGAACTGTAAGCCATCAGCATGCAGGACAGGGATATAAAAAGAGAAAAACACAACAAAACATAGGTATGGTTGTCATAGCAACTAAAAGTTGTGGTTACCATAGCAACAGAAAAAACTCAAAAGTGAAGCATTACTGTAAGATACCAAATACTGCAGTGTAACATTTCTTTCTATGTCGATTTATTAATGTACATGGCTATGTAGATTTATCTGTATTGACAGACAGAAGTCCTTACAATTTTACAAAGTAATCTCAGTCATAAATATCCAACATTTTTTTTCTTTACTTATCATTCAGAAGTACAGCAAACAAGAATTTTAAAAATAACAATTATCTTTTCAGGCATTAATATCACAGGATAATACTTGTATAAAAAATTTTCCAGCAGAGAAAAAAACACACACAAATACACTTGTGTTGATTTTCACAGTATGGCTTTGTGTATAGTCTTGCAGGTACTGTGTAAATGGTTATACTGCAGTATTTTACAAATCTACTTTATATTCAAGATGAAGCACAACATTTAATTTTTAACTTTTTCATTATCAAGATATGACTGCACATATTTTAGTACAACTTTAATCAATTCTTTTCTAACTATTATATAAAGTTCATAAATACCAGTAACCTTGGAAAACAATTCAACTAGGAAATTCTGTACCTTCAAACATACCCCAAACTTCAATTTTTGAAATTTTATTTCCCAAAATTACTTCTTAGATACAAAAGTCTTCTTAAAAGTTTTTCTTTAGAACTGAGTCATAAATTTGTCAAATTTCTACACCGACCATCACCACTTATGGTGATTGAAAAAGATACTCACCGCACTGAAGTCTAGCAGGTCATTGAGTTCTTTATCTGGCTGCATCTGCATCCTCTCCCCAAATCTCTGGTACGGACCTCCCGCACTGTAACAGATAACAAACACAAGTTAGGACAATGCTTTCCTTCTAAGCACTAGCTTGTTTTAATTTCTATAATTGCAGTGTCAGACAATAACCAATACCGGACCACTTAAACTACACAAGAATGTGTAACCTTTCTCACTTCAAATGTAACATGTTTACCAGGATTTGATCCCAAAACCTGTAACCAGTGACAAGTAATGTTGGGTTAAAAGTTAATATACATGTATGTACAGTGCATTAACCTATTCTTAACTGCTTAAATGGTCTTTCCCCAACATTCGATTTGGACAGTTTCACTTACCATATATGGAGGCATTACCAGAAATGCCTGCAGAATAGTGCATTATCATGCTCTGGTTACATGAATGGTCATGGTCAGCACTGGTCTATCACAAGTGAAAACAATCACTTCCAGCATAGGTGAATTAAAAAAAAAAAACTTTCTGTTAACCCTATTCTGCAAAAAAATTATTTTAGGCATCAAGTTTTCAACTTCTAACTGCCTTGTACTGTTAATATTTGATGGATACTGGTAATATGTACTCCTTTCAGAGACCCCTGTGCATATTCCTTCTTAACCTATTAAAATCCATATAATTTTGAAACAGTTTTCAAAACTACCGTAACTTAAAATATCCCTGCAGAAAAGTTATATTGGTCTCCAGTTTTTCAAAATGTTAAGTTTTTACCTGTCAACCTTTCATGAAAAAGGGTACAAAACAGAAGTAATTAACATACACACATGTCAGACACGCGACACTGGTGTTTTACCCTCCGCTGGAGTCGACATTTTCCTGTATTACAATCAGAATGCATTGACCTTTCACCTTAGCGACAGGTGTTCCGATAGGCTTAATGCACTTTATGAATGATACCATTTAAGGAGACGTAGAGAATAAACCGAGTACACACTATCACATTTGACAAATGCCATAAAATTTGCCTTGCTCCATTGCATATTGCTGGCAACATCTAATCTGTTAGTATTCATTTTACAAAGAAAAAATCCTTTAAAAAAAAAAAAGCATTTTTAAGGGTTAAATGCTTGCAAAGATATTAAGATAAAACAATGCAAATATGCTTTTTCGAAATTATACAACCAGATTATGACTGTTTCATACTTGGTGACATAACAAATGATAACTGCTCATTTTTACATGTAAAGTCAAACAACTTACTCCAGAAGTGGCAGAACCCCTCTTCACCTAAATGGCACAAATTAGTACTAAATATTCTGAAAATTCTGTGGGTCCAAACTAAAAACTCAACTGTAAAACAATTTTTACTGAGATCTTATATTTCTATCAGTCCTTAAACAAAATAAGAAACTAAATAGATTAATTAAAACAAGAGGGCCATGATGGCCCTCGATGGCTAACCTGAGCACTATAATAAGCTATGGTGACCTTGACCTTAACCCAGTTACGTCAAACCCTACCCATGGGTAGAGGTTCATGCAAAGAACCTATATAATGAATATCAAAGATACTGGTCTATAAATGAAGGCTCTATAAGGTACAGTAGATAAATCTATTTTTAGTCTCCATGACCTTTAACCTAATCTAATAATTTGAAAAAGCTTGATAAGCTTGCTTCATGCCAAATTTTAAAATTCTAGGCCTTGTGGTTTCAGACAAGAAGATTTTTTAAGATTTTCTTCTATATTGCTATTTTAATCTTGTGACTTGGGACATTTTTCTAACAAACTTGTTAGGTCCACTAGACAATGCTGCATACCAATTATCTTAACTCTAGGCCTTGTGGTTTCTGACCAAAACATGTGACCCCTAGGGCGGGACCTATTTTGACCAAGGGGCTATGATTTGAACAAACTTGATAGAGGTCTATTAGATAATGCTGCACACCAAATATCTTAACTCTAGGCGTTGTTGTTTATGACAAGAAGATTTTTAAAGTTTTTCATATATAACTCTCTGTAAAATATGTGACCCCTGGGGCAGACCATTTTTGACCCAGTGGCTATGATTTGAACATACTTGGTAGAGGTCCACTAGACAATGCTACACACCAAATATCTAAGCTCTATGCTAAACAGTTTCTGACAGGAAAATTTTTAAAGTTTTTTCTATATAACTCTATGTAAAACAAGGGACACCTGGGGTGGGGCCATTTTTAACCCAGAGGCCATGATTTGAACAAACTTGGTAGAGGTCCACTAGACAATGCTACATACCAAATATCTTAACTGTAGGCCTAGTTGTTTCTGACAAGAAGATTTTCAATGTTTTCCCTATATAACTCCATGTTAAATAAACTGACCCCTGGGATGGGGTCAGATTTGACTCCAGGGACATATTTTAAACAAACTTGGTAGAGGTCAACTAGATGATGCTTCATACCAAATATCAAAGCTCCAGGCCTTGTGGTTTTGGAGAAGATTTTTAAAGATCCAACTTTTAAAATCTGTTTTAGCTCCTGTCATCCAGAAATGCAATGGACCGGAACCACCATTTGAACAAGGAACATCCAAGGCAAGCTTCATCAAATTTGGCCCTTTGGTTTCAGAGGAGATGTCATTTGAATGAATTGTGGACGACGGATGGACGACGGACGAATGACGGACAACCACCAATCCTAAAAGCCCACTTGAGCACTACGTGCTCAGCTGAACTAAAAAAGTAGTCTTTATCAGTTTTGCTTGATTTTTCAATTCCATGGCATGTCTCAACAAGAGCCACCGCAAGCGGGGGCCATGCTCGACTTTTTTCTATTTCCAAAGGCAAACATATCAGAGGAAGCACATTGTGGTGAAGGGATTTCAAATGAAACATCATTTGGAAATATAATTATACATAAAAAAGTTATGGCCAATTTTAGCAACATTCAGAAATTTGACCTTAAAGGTTCAGGTCAAGTTCAAAAAGTTCAAAAAAAACAAAAAAGTAGGTCATCAGGTCAAAAATATAGGTCATGCTATGACGTTTTTGAAATTGGAACAAAAAAACTGTGTACATGGTCCAAATTTCATTGCCATAGCTCCAAAAACAAAAAGTAGGTCAGTAGGTCAAAAATATAGGTCATGCCATGACATTTTTGAAATCGGAAAGAACAACTGTGCACACGGTCCAAATTTCATTGCTGTAGCTAAAAAACAAAAAATTAGGTCAGTAGGTCAAAACTATAGGTCATGCTATGACATTTTTGAAATTGGAACAAAAAACTGTGTACATGGTCCAAATTTCATTGCCATAGCTCCAAAAACAAAAAGTAGGTCAGTAGGTAAAAAATATAGGTCATGCCATGGCATTTTTTAATTCAAAACGAGAAACTGTGCACACGGTCCAAATTTCATTGCTGTAGCTAAAAAACAAAAAAGTAGGTCAGTAGGTCAAAAATATAGGTCATGCCATGACGTTTTTGAATTCGAAACGAAAAACTGTGCACACGGTCCAAATTTCATTGCCACAGCTCCAAAAACAAAAAGTAGGTCAGTAGGTCAAAAATATAGGTCATGTTATGATATTTCTGAAATTGAAACGAAAAACTGTGCACACAGTCCAAATTTCATTGCCATAGCTCCAAAAACAAAAAGTAGGTCAGTAGGTCAAAAATATAGGTCATGGCATGACATTTTTGAAATCGAAATAAAAAACTATGCACACAGTCCAAATTTCATTGCTGTAGCTCAAAACCAGAAAGTAGGTCAGTAGGTCAAAAATATAGGTCATGCGATGACATTTTTGAAATCAAAACGAAAAAGTGTTGTTTTGTCTAAGTCTGATTCAAATCCAACCATAAATTACATAATTATGGCCAGTTTTAATAAAATTCAATGATTTGACCTTGACTGTCAAGGTCATTTAAAGGTCAAGGTCAAACTTGAAATAATCATAATGTCGGATTTGTCACAACTGTTGTTTAGTCCAAGTTTGAATTAAATCTATAAATAAATGAGAAAGTTATGACAATTTAAGCAAAATTCAATCATCTGACCTTGACGGTCAAGGTAATTTTATGGTTATGGTCAAATCTGAGTTATTCAATATGTCGGTTTTGTCATAAGTGTTGTTTTGTCCAAGTATAAATCAAATCCAACCATAAATACTAATGTTATGGTCAATTTTAGCAAAATTCAATAATTTGACCTTGAAGGTGAAGGTCATTTATGAGTCAAGGTCAAGTTTAGTCTGGTCAGCTTGAAGGTCTTGTCCAAAGGGTTGTTGTGTCCAAGCATAAAGAGAATCCACCTATAAATAATAAAGTTATGGACAATTTTAGCAAAATTCAATATTTTGACCTTGAATATGAAGGTCATTTATGAGTCAAGGTCAAGTTTAGTCTGGTCAGCTTGAAGGTCTTCTCCAAAGGGTTGTTGTGTCCAAGAATGAAGAGAAACCACCTACTGATAATAAAGTTATGGCCAATTTTAGCGAAATTCAATATTTTGACCTTGAATATGAAGGTCATTTAAGAGTCAAGGTCAAGTTTAGTCTGGTCATCTTGAAGGTCTTGTCCAAAGGGTTGTTGTGTCCAAGTATGAAGATAATCCATCAAGGATTAAAAAAAAAAAAAAATTATGATCAATGTTAAAGTTTTCGGACGGGAACGGCAACGGCAACGACACCATGACTATGACAATAACTGAATTTTTTTTTCAAAAAAAGTCGAGCTAAAAAAGAAAGCAACAGTGATATGCTGAATGTATACTAAGCTCCCTGCAACATAAACTAGCAAAGGAAACAATAATGAAAAGTGTTTAAACACTTTTTAACAACTTTATTTATAAAACCATTAACCAAAGTTTTTAGATATTAAATCATATACTACCTATTTGCCACATAATAATTAAGAAGTTATATCATCAAAAACTGTGGGGAGAACTATCCCAACTGTATGTATACGTCTGAATTATTATAACACCTGTTTTGAGTTACAAATATTTTCTGTAATAATTTCATTTAAAATACCATGTACAAAACCAAGTACAACATCCAATCCCAGGGCATTTTTTGTCAAAATTGTGAAGGGGCCTGGGCCTGTTCATTTTGTGAAAAAAAGCGCGACATGTCATGAACTTGTGAAAAAAATGATGCGCAAGTAATGCCATTTCGCGACATAATGAAACCGGAAACACTGTGCAATGAACGCTTGATTATAATTTCTGACCTGTGTAAATTCTGTTTTGAGTCGGTACTTTAACCCGGTAAAGATGCACAAATACCATTTAACTCGATTTAAACTATTAACATGTTTGCAATTGGCGAAAATCAAGTTTTACCAGAAGGTAAAACATCGAAGTCACCGATATTCTGTGAAACTTCTTTTGAAATTGTGAATTTTTTTACACCGCTGTCTGAAAAAAAAGTGCAATTTTATATTGTGAAGGGCCCGAACACTGGCCTTTCTTATAGAAGGAAAAAATGCCCTGAATCCTCACAGTTGATCAAGTACATAAACTCATGCCTATATCAGATTTAAAACTGTGTTCCCAGCTATGGCATGACTGAGAGCTACAGTACACGCAGCGCAGACTTTGACAACGAACACCCGTCCCCTGCGATTTTACTGTCTGCCTTAAGGACTAAAATGACCACTGCGTCGAGTGTTCATTCGTATAAAACGCGGTGGTCAGCGCAGCAGTTTGTGGTGATCAGTACTGTGCAGTGTCGCAGTGTCGGATCAGGGGGTTTGCAGTGTCCGAAAAAATGAAGTCACAACACAATTTTACATTCCCAAAATTTGTACTTTTTTTTGATGAGTTAAAAAAGTACACATAATTATTATCAGTTGAAGTTGTTTCTTTTTCTTTTTAATACCCCTTCCAGTTTAACTTTTATTTGTTGATGTTCAATGTTTGGTTGAATGATTGAGGGTATCTTTTAAAAGAGCAGCGATTAAGAATAGATTTACACACATACATGACGTCTTGTTAATTAACTTTAATTGCTGCAATTAATATATTTTCAAGTCTTCAATCTGTAACTCGCTTGCGTTACAGTACAGCTCCCGCGATATGTACATTTTTCTCTTAAACTCTGCGGACCTTGGGAGGAAAATCGCGGAGAATCGCCGAGAAACGCCCTAAATCGCGGAGGCGTCGCGGAGACGAATTTTGTCTGGTTAGTGACGGTATTTGCTGTGAAACTGCAGATTATCAAACCTCCGCGGATCTCCGCGATTTGTTTATGCATTCAGTTGACTGAAGTGTATATATGACAAGTGAAATTTTATATTTACTTACTCTTTTTATCTCCATGTTTTAGGATGCCTAATAGTAATATTTCGTTTCGTCCCATGTTTTGACACATTAATTTATAGACAGACACAAGACCATGTGTTGGTCTCATGGCCTATGATCTGTACACGCATGATACATTGCGTCTCAACCGCTAATTGGTTCCTAAATATAACTTTTGACCTTTAACATTGAACGACAGTTATTTTCCGAAAATGATATTCACCTCACTTTAAAAGCTTCAGACACCACATGCTCTTTAAAGTGGGAATTTGCAGTCATGTAGCATGCTTTTCCCAGTGATTACATTTTCTTATTAAAATAATTAATATCTTTAACAGATATGTGGATATTTTTTAATTTAGGCAATGATGGCTTTGTTGACTGAACAGAAAGTTTAGTTTCGTTAGAATCGAATATTAATTCTGAATGCGTGAAACGAGGGTAGAAAAGAAAGACAGCCGATAATGAATAGATTTTCACACCTACCTGACATCATGTCAACTTTAATTGCTGCAATTTATTTACTTTTAAATCTTTAATCGGTGCCGCGCAAATAAATTACTAATGATAATCAAACTGCGAAAATAAATATATCTAATTTAAAAAGTGAAAATACAAACAAATGCGCTCTTATTCTGATGCATCTGTGTACGAACGTTCCTATTTGTTTACGAAAAGAAAGTTGCATCAGAAACAGCTGATCTTATTTTCAGAAAATGAGTTGACCGATTTCCGAACAACACGTGTTAAACCGCATCTGTATCGTCTCGGCGCTAAGCAAAAAAAGTATGAATCGATTTACTAAATAATAACAAGCGTTTAAAAAATCACATTAATTAATGTATTTGACTGAATTATACCGTAGTCACATAATTGACAGATGTTAAATGTACAGTTACATTATGGTAATTTCATCACACATTGCTGACTGTTTTTATGAAAGGATTTCAAGTGTATACATTTTATAATTATTTTTTTCACCTTTAAATGGGAAATAGTTTGATTAAAACTCTGGTGATGAAACACAAGAATATTCGCAGAGAATCTCCGCGGAAACGCTCCAACACTCGGAGAATCACGGAGATTGTGCGTGTACTTTAATCGCGGAGATTCTGAGCGTTTTTTTTTTTCCAAGGAGAAACTCCGCGATTTTCAGAATTCGCGCTGACCACGATCGCGGAGGAAGCAAAAAATGTGTACATATCGTGGGAGCTGTACTGTAATTCACTCGCAAATAAATTACATGCAAATAAATTACAAATGATAATCAAACTGCGAAAAGTTAATAGATCTAATTTGAACAGTCAAAATTTGAACAAATCCGCTCTAATTCTGATGCATTTGTGTACGAACGCTGCTATTTGACAATTCAAAGCAGTTGCTTCCGGAAAAAGCTGATCATATTTTCAGAAAATGAATCGATCAACACGTTTTTAACTGCTTTCGACATCTGTATCATCTCGGCGCTTGGCAAAAATTATTGATCGATTTTGCTATATAATAAAAAGCATTTTATCAAAAATTCCAAAACGAAAGTACACAATAAACCTACACCGCAAATGTATTTGAACTTTGGTTTTAATTTGACCAACTCAAGTTGGCCACAAAATACATGTACATTGTAAGTTAAATAATTATGAGTAAAAAGAAAAACACGTATGCACAGTACAGTATGTGCCAGGAGGAACTCTTGTTTTCCTGGAGGTCGTCGCGGACTACCCATTCCGTAAAACATTCCGCCGCATTTCGAGGATCCCCGCCGCAGACATGGTCACCAAATATTGCGCAGGACGTCCGCTAATTAGTTCTGCAAACATTTTCTCAGGTATAATTTTTGATATCGAGGCTCTCACAGTTCCAGATTACATGCATTTCGGCGAATTTAATGCTTTAAAAATATCAAAAAAATGTATAAAACTCTCATTCTGATGCATTTGTTTAAGAATGCTCCTATTTGTTTATAACGCAAAGAATGACAATTTAAAGCAATTGCTTCTTGAAGCAGCTGACCGTATTTTCAGAAAATAAACTGACTGTGGGTCAAAGGATTCTTAAGTTATTGGGTGGACAAGGAAAAACCGTCTAATGATCTATTTAGTAAAAACAATGTTAAACTGTACTAAATCCAGGGATGTCAATAGATGCAGATTCTTGCATTTTGATGCAAGCAAATATGAATTTTTGCCACTTTTGACCCCACCAAATTCTGAGCTTGGGGTCATTATGATGCTGGAAATAAGGGAAAATGGGCCAAATTTTGCAAGAAAAAAGATCAATATTGTGTCTATTGCATTTCAAATATAAAGTAAATACTTTCTTGACCCTTGAAAATAAATTTAAATGAAGTTTAATGAATTTCATAAGTAGCAAATTTCACTGAATACAACATATATTGTGACAATCTGATTATGACCCCTTGAAAATTCTCATCAGTGATCAAATGATCCCAAGTTTTCAAAAGCTATTGAAATCTCTGCTAAATCTCCATACTTGCTTCTACTGAAGACAGGAAGAATAAAATTTTTAAAAAGTTGTTTACAAAAACAAATACATATATGCATAAAATATAAATTATCAAGGCAGTCTGAAGGACAGCTAAATCCCCTTCCGCAGCAGACATGAATATGTACTTCTTGACCTTTAACAAACCATGACCTTGATGTTGTGCCATGCATATTATAAACACATACTCTCATGATAGTAATTATTTGTGCCAAATTATTTAAAATCTTCTATAAAGTCAAAAAGTTATGGAGAACATTTAAGCTTGACCTTAGGGGGTAGCAACCTGGAAGTTGGGTTCTGCACATTGTGTCATAGTGGTGATCATTTGTACAAAGTAATTAAAAAACTTTTCGTAAACCAAGTTAGTAAGTTATAAAGCAGACGTGAAATGTGGATATTTGACCTTTAACTGTGACCTTGACCTTGTGGGTAGCAACCCAATCATTGTGCTCTGCACATAGTCTCATAATGGTGATCACTTGTGCCAAGTTATTTCAAAAAATTTTCAGCAGTTTAAAAGTTATGGACCAGACACGAAATGTAGACTTTTTAACACTTGACCTTTATGTGTGACCTTGACCTTGGGGGTTGCAACCCAATTATTGCGCTCTGCACATCGTCTCATAATGGTAATCACTTGTGCCAAGTTATTTCAAAAAATTTTCAGCCGTTTAAAAGTTATGGAGCGGACAGGAAAGTGTTTCAGACGGACAGACACTTTGCAAAAGGGGATTAAAAAACCTTAGAGACCTATGTGATATAGTACAATTACATTTGTACATTACTACGTTTAAATATTAAAACAAGATTCTGTTTAACACTTTTATGTACATTTGTATATTGGCATCTTTTAAATCTATCTTGAAAGCATTTCAACAGGCTATATTACAATTAAGGTTTTGCATTTATTTATTTTTAAATGAACAACAGGTTGTTTTTTAATCAGTTTTTCAAAAATATCCATGTAAATGATAAAATTGCTAGTTAAGATATCAGACTTGACCTATATGTTGTGAATAAACACCATGGTACATCTGTACAGATGCAAACAGCTTGTCAGAATGGCCACACTTTCCAACACATGCAAGAACATGGCAGATTGGTGAATATTTATACTGGCATCTATGACACATGGCTAAATACACATGATACATGAGAGCACCAGATTTTAGAGGTTCATCAACACATGTTGTTTTCATTCACTTGTATTACAACTGTTCATACCGACCTAATTGTACTAGACAACATGTTCCTTTTCCACACTTCTATCTTAACAGTTGTGAAACATTAATATGAAAGAGAAGGACTTATTTAAGTCTTAAACAATTTACTTGGACAAAGTCTGGAAATCTGTAATTCATTGGATTTTTAACAGGATCAAACTCTCACAGACTGACCTAATAGTAAGCATCAAATATATACAGTTTTTTTCTGATTATTCAGAAATTTCTTTTCTGATCAAATTTTGATGTAAAACCTGGTTCTGTTAAAATTGAGGGGGGGGGGGGGGGGGTGTAATAGAGATAAGTGATAATTGGATGATCAATGAAATTAACTATGCAGTTCAAGAAATAATTCCCTAATAAACTTACTGAAAAATGTTTAAATTATCAACAACGAAAATCCAAAATTTAGTCGTGAAAAAAAATGACATCTAAATTCTGCAACAAATCTACCTTTTTTTAAATATGTTTTGAATTCTATTACTTTAAACAAGAGGGCCATGATGGCCCTGTATCGCTCACCTGAGTATGACTGCTTTAAACAAAGTTGCTATGGACCTGGTTATTTGACCCCAGATGACCCATATTCAAACTTGACCTAGAAATTATTGAAACAATCTCTTTGACATATTTCAAGGTTATTTGTACTGAAAATGTTATCTCTAGAGTGTTAACAAGATTTTTCCATATTTGGGCTCTATGACCTAGTTTTTGACCCCAGATTACCCATATCCAAACTTGAGCTACAAATCATCAAAACAACCTTCCTGACAAATTTCCAGGACATTTGGACTAAAAATGTAACCTCTAGAGGATTAACAAGGTTTTTCTACTTTCGGGCTCTGTGACCTAGTTTTTGACCCCAGATAACCTATATTCAAAACTAAGCTAGAAATCATCGATAGAACCTTTCTGACAAATTTCCAGGTTATTTGGACTGAAAATGCTACCTTTAGAATGTTAACAAGGTTTTTCCATATTTGGACTCTGTGACCTAGTTTGTGACTCCAGATGACCCATATTCGAACATGATCTAGAAATCCTCAAGGCAACTTTTCTGACAAATTTCCAGATTATTTGGGCTGAAAATGTAACCTCTAGAGTGTTAACAAGGTTTTTCCATATTTGGGCTCTGTGACCTAGTTTTTGACCCAAGATGACCCATACTCCAACTTGAGCTAGAAATCATCAAGAAAACCTGTCTGACAAATTTCCAAGATATTTGGACTGAAAATGTAACCTCTGAAGTGTTAAAAAGTTTTTTACATATTTGAACCACGTGACCTAGTTTTTGATCCCAGATGACCCATATCCAAACCTGAGCTAGAAATCTTTGAAACAATCTTTCTGACAAATTTCATGGACATTTGGACTAAAAATGTAACCTCTAGAGGATTAACAAGGTTTTTCTACTTTCGGGCTCTGTGACCTAGTTTTTGACCCCAGAAAACCTATATTCAAAACTAAGATAGAAATCATCGATAGAACCTTTCTGACAAATTTCCAGGTTATTTGGACTGAAAATGCTACCTTTAGAATGTTAACAAGGTTTTTCCATATTTGGACTCTGTGACCTAGTTTGAGACTCCAGATGACCCATATTCGAACTTGATCTAGAAATCCTCAAGGCAACTTTTCTGACAAATTTCCAGATTATTTGGGCTGAAAATGTAACCTCTAGAGTGTTAACAAGGTTTTTCCATATTTGGGCTCCGTGACCTAGTTTTTGACCCCAGATGACCCATATTTAAACTTGACCTAGAAATTGTCAAAGCAACCTTTCTGACAAATTTCCAGATTATTTGGGCTGAAAATGTAACCTCTAGAGTGTTAACAAGGTTTTTCCATATTTGGGCTCTGTGACCTAGTTTTTGACCCCAGATGACCCATATTTGAACTTGACCTAGAAATTGTCAAAACAACCTTTTTGACAAAATTCCAGATTATTTGGGCTGAAAATGTAACCTCTAGAGTGTTAACAAGATTTTTCTATTTTTGGGCTCCGTGACCTAGTTTTTTAACCCAGATTACCCATATTTGAACTTGAGCTAGAAATCATCAATAGAACCTTTCTGACAAATTTCCAGGATATTTGGACTGAAAAAGTAGCCTCTAGAGTGTTAACAAGGTTTTTCTATATTTGGGCTCTGTGACCTAGTTTTCCAACCCTGATAACCCATGTTCGAACTCGTCCGAGATATCAATGAGACAAACATCCCGTGCAAGTTTCATGACAATTGAGGCAAAAATGTGACCACTAGAGTGTTAACAAACTAATTGTGGACGGACGGACGGACGGACTGACGGACGGACGACGGACGACGGACAAAAGGTGATCAGAAAAGCTCACTCTGTCACTACGTGACAGGTGAGCTAAAAAAGTTTTAAGATTGTAAGAAGGTGTTAGTTAGTTATATTCTCTGCTATACACATCCGGGTATTTTTTAAAGGTAGTATACTTGGGTGTAACTCGGATTGTATCTTTGAGCTATATGTAACTTCAAGATTAAAAATTACAAAAACTAGAACATATAACAAAAGAAACTGTCTTAACTTCCGAGACCTACGGCCTGATAAGTGCATTTTTAACGATTCTTATTAATTAAAGTTGTTAGGTTTCAAAACAAACGACTTTAAAGTCACATAGGCTCCAACGATAAAGTCTGAGTAATGACCAACAACCGAATGCTAAAATTAGTTAGTTACTGTTATCTGATTGGTTAATGGCTTGAATGACGTCATGCTTAAGCCGAAAATAATGCACTTATGTAGAAATGAAATTACAATTTCAATGTAAATAGTGATAATGAGAATGAAATATAGTGTACTACTGGTCATTGCTTAGACCTATTCTCGGCTTTACACATCCGGGTATTTTTTAAAGGTAGTATATCCTATTTGGGTGTAACTGGATTTTATCATTGAGCTATATGTAACTTCAAGATTAAAAATTACAAAAACTAGAACACATAACAAAAGAAACCGTCTTAATTTCTGAGACCTACAGCCTGATAAGTGCATTTTTAACGATTCTAATTAATTCAAGTTTTTAGGTTTCATAACAAACGACTTTAAAGTCACATAGGCTCCAACGATAAAGTCCGAGTAACGACTGACAACCGAATGCTTTAATTAGTTAATTACTGTTATCTGATTGGTTAATGGCTAGGATGACGTCATGCTTAAGCTGAGAATAGCAAAAATTATATTTAATGGAAAAGAAGAATACAGTAAACAGTAATTATAGAAGTACAATTCTCAATCAATCGTTTTTTTAATAGTCCCCTCAAACACCGGATAACTGTTGAAAATGTGTTAATAACACACATTTTATCCTTTTTACCAGAAACTCCAAGCAATATGCTATATGAAATCAATTAACCGAACTCATCATTTACTGAAACCTCCAATAACTGTAAAATCTATGTCGCGGTAAAGGAAACAACACTCCTGTCTTAAAATTGTAAAGTTTCTGGCAAAAAACCTGTCAGTAAATTTTCTTCTGACATTTTCAACAAAAAAATCTGCTCCTGGTTAAACCATTTATATACTACATGATACTGTATTTGCCAAATAATCTTTTTTTGACATTAGATTTTATCTGTGTACTGTTGATAAATGAAGACCCTAGCTGGAATATTTCTTCAACTTACGTTGATACATAAGCTAACTTTGTTTCGTTTTGAGACAAAAATGGTTTCAACAACATTATACAGGCCAAGCATGACAATGAAACCTAAACACTGTATTCAGTATCAGACATTTTTAACTCTTGAAAAACAAAGACACCTATAGGTTGTCTTTAAAACAGTACAGATATTATACTCAGCTATTTTTTCCTTTTTTTTTTCTAAATGAACTTTCATGATTGTATAGTTCAACCTACGGACTGGATTTTGCTATTTGATTCAATACACTACTTTCTTATCACAGCTACGACACTTCAAGGTGTAAATTTCAAGTCACGTGACGGGAGAAAAAGATTGTCGGGCCAGACATAGCGGCGCCCAAAACAACGAATTGTAACTGACCCATATGCGAAATTTTCCTATATAAGAACGACTTACAAGCGTTAGATTTACTATATATTGTCACCTTTAAAATAATAATTCTTTTATCTTCTATCCTGTGCCATAAATTTGTACGATTGTTTGACAGAACACTTGAAATCTATGGGGAATCCTCGTTCGAACAGAGTAAAATCCGAGGCACCGACATGGCGTAACTGTTGCTGAATTTGGCAGTCTGATTTGGGACAAAAATACTTACCCTGGAAAACGTGTATCCATCCCGTGGTCTTATCCAACTTAGTGCAGATTAACTATACTTAATTAATCCGTTAATCACAATCGGGATCGCCAGACTCCGACATGTATATTTAAACCTTAGTAGACATATTCAAGATTCGTATACATTCGATTACACACACGATACATATCCTACTTTCCTTTGTGCAGAACTTTACACAATGTTGACCTTAATTGATATTTATGCGCGCGTATACCGGGCACCTGCTTGTGTTAATTATGCAAAGAAACGTCTCTATGAGAAATGTTTCTTTCTCCACTCTATACTTTAGACCATTTTACTTTCTTTTATTGTAGTAAAGTTTGGTAAATATGTGCTTGTCGTTGAAGACAAGCAATCAAATTTTGGAACTACTTTTTAATCTCCATTACATTTACACGCGAGGCTCTGGCGGGGAGTTGACAAAAATAAAATCAGTATTCAGCTGCTGAATTCAACCATTCAGCATAAAGTGCGTTTTACGTTTAAGTTATGAAGCAGTTTATATTTGTTTTCGGAATGACAACCATGAAAGAGGTGTCCATGCAATTTTACGTTTTTATACGATTACTGAAAAATACCGCTCTAAAAAGCTTGTGCCGTAGAAAGTAGACATTGATTCCCGCTTGTTTCAGAGAAATCATTGCATTTCAAATCAAGAAAATAACTCTTTAAATAATAGGAAAAGAACATTGTGTTGGATGATACAGTCTTAATATTTTGACTAAACTTATGGAAGTGGTCAACTTGACTTGGATTATCAAAAAATGCTCGGATGCGTCTCCCTCGATAAACAAAGATCAGTTAGGCTATATAACCTGTATTTTTAACTTAATTATTATAATTAAGAAAAAAGTTTTACTTTAGAAACATGATTTCTGTTTAGCATTTATCTTGAGTGTCTTTCATTTCTAGTCATTTTGAACCCTAATATTACTTAAAGATACCAGGCTTGTGGTTGAAGCCTATTACTGAATTTCACATTTCGTTTCCGTTATTAACGTTCATAAAATGGAAGCATCGATGCTAGATATATTTTCTGTCAAATGACTGACAAATATGAGATTACGAATTCTGTATTATAATCATTTCATCGGTGCAATGGCAAGGCAATGCTACCTGCCCCATTATGTGGAGGCCTACTTCAACAGACGTTACGGAGTTATTCCACAACGTCCTCTGCACCCGTCTTTTCAACCGACAGACTCAATGATTTCCATCCGTTCAATAAGGGTCTGGTATTCAGTGGTCAACTTCTTTTTCCCATTTTGTCTCTACAACGGATTGTTAGCTCCAGAAGTATTAACTGCTTGCTAGACCATGTCTGACCTAACTTTGTAACAGTTACTTATTCAGGAAGTTCTGATTATCTTGAAAGTAAGAATCTCGCACCATTTGGGGTTCTTGCAGTCTGACAAAACTGTAGAAAGGTGTTGGTGATGGTATTTTTCTGCAATTTCTCATTGTCAACATTCAGTTTTCAGTGACAACAATTTCAGAGAGAACTTTATCATGTCGCAAACGGTATTTGTCATCGGATACGGCTTCTTTTCAGAAAGGCAACTGATATTCGATCAAAGCATCTTACAACTATTTGAGATGAAAATCACGATCGAGTTCAGGCGATCCAATATTCGAGTGTTTCAAGATCAGCCACAGGAACGAATCTGTTGGATGTATTCAATCCTTTTAGTTTACGGGTATAAGGCTGTTAACTCTAAAAAGACCACTAAATGTTTCTCTTTATTCCAGTTTTTAAATTAATTCATTAAAAACTTTTTACGTATTGTACTGGTAAGGGGAAGTAACTGCAGACAGGAGTACTTAAATTTTTTAACAACCGTTTAAATAAGTATGCCGAATTATCAAATTTGATACCTGAAACTCAAGCCGGTTTTCACAAGAATTTTCAAACTATTGATATTTTATTCATACTTAAGAGTTTAATAGATATTGTACATGCTGACAAGAAAAGGTTCTGTTGTTGCTGTTTTGTCGATTGTAAGCGAGCTTTCAATTCCGTTTTGCGCACAGGGTTATGGCAAAAACTCAGAATCGGTAAAAGTTATTCCAAGTTTTTATCACAATATAAAATCAAACGTCGTAAGATCAGAAGGTTCAACTCCTTGGAATGCAATGGAATTGGTGACGAATACAATTAAGTTTTATGTTGTTCATAATTTGATAACGATCGACAGATCTCGATATATATTTGATAAGTACACAAGAACAGAACCAAGTAACTTTGATCAATTCAGATAATTATAACAAGTTAAAAAATCTAAGTATATTTTTTGCTAAAATTATGAAAACGATGATGTAAATAGAAAACATCTTAGAAGAAATTGTATCACGGAGTTAACAGAGACGGCGTACATTGTCGTTCCATGATTGAAGGTATACCATGTTTAGTTAAACGGAAACTAGGCACTAGCAATTTCACACTGAAAATTTGATAAATCACCTTTTTCAACATTTACATTACAGTTTTGTAGTGTTTCATTCTTTTTTTCTTTTTTTTTCTTTTTTCTCAGTCAAAATAATAAAAACACCTTTGTTGTGGGAATATACTATAAACAGTTTTTTTTTGCCTTTTGATTGTTAAATCATCTTTTCGATTTCGTGATTAGACATGCTTTCTTTTGAGGCACAATACTCAGTTTATTTTTTACAAGACTCAAAAAGCACCATTAAATCTATATTTATGTCAACTAAAGCCTTTGAGATATGTACGATTTAATCTTTGTTACCCGTGTGTTTTCAATAGTGTAATGTTATTGTTAACCTGTGTTACCTATAGCTTGAGGATTGGTATTGAGACACTTTATCTATGCTTTTCCATTTGTGTAATGTTATTGTTAACTTTTGTTACCAGTGCTTTTTTGCTTGTGTAATGTTATTGTTAACTTTTGTTACCAGTGCTTTTTTTCTTGTGTAATGTTATTGTTAACTTTTGTTACCAGTGCTTTTTTGCTTGTGTAATGTTATTGTTAACTTTTGTTACCAGTGCTTTTTTGCTTGTGTAATGTTATTGTTAACTTTTGTTACCAGTGCTTTTTTGCTTGTGTAATGTTATTGTTAACTTTTGTTACCAGTGCTTTTTTGCTTGTGTAATGTTATTGTTAACTTACTCCTTTTCATGAGGTATGTTCTTGTCAACCTTTGTGCCCTATACTCCTTCATTTGAGGTATGTTCTTGTTATTCTTTGTTGCCTATACTCCTTCACTTGAGGTATGTTCTTTTCAAGCTTTGTTGCTATAATCCTTCACTTGAGGTATGTTCTTGTCAACCTCTGTTGCATATACTCCTTCATTTGAGGTATATTGTTGTTATTCTTTGTTGCTTTAACTCCTTCACTTGATGTATGTTCATTTCAAGTTTTGTTGCCGATACTTCTTCACTTGTGGTGTGTTCTTCTCAACCTTTGTTGCTTATACTCATTCACTTGAGGTATGTTCTTGTCAACCTTTTAGCCTATACTCATCCACTTGAGTTATGTTCTTGTCAACCATTGTTTCTTATATTCCATCACTTGAGGTATGTTCTTGTCAATTTTTGTTGCCTATCCTCTTTCCCTTTAGATATTTACTTGCCAATCTTTGACTCCTTCACTTAAGGATTGTTCTTGTCAACGTTTGTTGCCTATACTCCTTTACTTCAGGTTTGTTCTTTTCAACCTCTATTGCCTATACATCTTCAATTGATGTATATTCTTGTCAATCTTTGTTGCCTATATTCTTTCACTTGAGGTATGTACTTGCAAACTTTCCAATACTTCACTTGAGGTATGTTCTTGTAAACCTCTGTTGCCTATACTCCTTCACTTGAGGAATAATCTTGTCAACCTTTTTAATCTATATTCCTTCACTTGAGGTATCTTCTTGTTAACCTTTGCTGCCCATACTCCTTCACTTGATGTTTGTTCTTTTCAAGTTTTGTTGCCTATACTTCTTCACTTGTGGTATTTTCTTCTCAACCTTTGTTGCCAATATACTTGAGGAATGTTCTTGTCAAACTTTGTTGCCTATCCTCTTTCACTTAAGGTATGTTCTTGCCAACCTTTTACTCCTCCACTTGAGGTATGTTCTTGTCAAACTTTGTTGCCTATCCTCGTTTACTTAAGGTATGTTCTTGCCAACCTTTGACTTTTTCACTTGAGGTATGTTCTTGTCAACCTTTGTTGCCTGTACTCATTTACTTCAGTTATTTATTTTCAACCTCGGTTGCCTATACTTCTTCACTTGAGGTATGTTCTTGTCAACCTTTGTTGCCTTTACTTCTTCAATTGAGGAATGTTCTTGTCAACTTTTGTTGCCTATCCTCTCTCCTTAAGATATGTACTTGCCAACCTTTGACTCCTTCACTTAAGGATTGTTCTTGTCAACGTTTGTTGCCTATACTACTTTACTTCAGGTTTGTTCTTTTCAACCTCTGTTGCCTATACATCTTCAATTGATGTATGTTCTTGTCAATCTTTGTTGCCTATCCCCTTTCACTTAAGGTATGTACTTGCCAACCTTTGACTCCTTCACTTCAGGTATGTTCTTGTCAACCTTTGTTGCCTGCACTCATTTACGTCAGGTATGTTCTTGTCAACCTTTGTTGCCTATACTCTTTCACTTGAGGTATGTACTTTCCAACATTCGACTCCTTCACTTGAGGTGTGTTCTTGTCAACCTTTGTTCCCTATACTCCTTCACTTGAGGAATCTTCTTGGCAACCTTTGTTGCCTATCCTCTTTCACTTAAGGTATGAACTTGCTAACCTGTGACTCATTCAGTTGAAGTATGTGCTTGTCAACCTTTGTTGTCTATACTCATTTTCTTCAGGTATGTTTTTTTCAACCTCTGTCGCCTATACTTCTTCATTTGAGGTATGTTCTAGTCAACCATTGTTGCTTATACTCTTTTAAACTTCGACTCCTACACTTCAGGTAAGTTCTTATCAACCTTAGTTCAATATACTCCTTCACTTGAGAAATGTTTTTATCAACCTTTGTTCCCTATACTCCTTCACTTGAGGTATCTTCTTGTTAACCTTTGCTGCTTATACTCCTTCACTTGAGGAATGTTCTTGTCAATCTTTAAGCCTATACTCCTCCACTTGAGGTATGTTCTTGCCAACCATTGTTGCTTATATTCCATCACTTGAGGTATGTCATTGTCAACCTCTGTTCCCTATACTCCTTTACATGAGGTATGTTCTTGTCAAGCTTTGTGGTCTATACTCCTTCACTTGAGGTATGTCCTTGTCAACCTTTGTGGCCTATACTGCTTCACTTGCGGTATGTTCTTGTCAACCTCTGTTGCCTATACTCCTTTACTTGACGTATGTTCTTTTCAAGTTTAGTTGCCTACACTTCTTTACTTGTGGTATGTTCTTTTCAACCTTTGTGGTCAATACTCCTTCACTTGAGGTATGTTCTTGTCAACATTTGTGGTCTATACTCCTTCACTTGAGGTATGTTCTTGTCAGCCATGTTGCCTATACTATTTTACATGAGGTATGTTCTTGGCAACCTTTGTGGCCTATACCCCTTTACATTAGGTATGTTCTTGTCAACCTTTGTGGCCGATACCCCTTCACATTAGGTATGTTCTTATCAACCTTTGTGGTCTATACTTCTTCACTGCCAACTTTTGTTGCCTAGCCTTTACTCTTTCACTTGTGGCATGGTCTTGTCAAGCTGTGGTAGTGGTGGTGGTAGTGTAGTAGCAGTAGTAGAATTATCAGAATCACTGATAGTTGTAGCAGTAATATTATCAACAGTAGCTGCAGCAGTCCTTGTATGTTTGCGATATGAAAGCTTAATCGGGCATTTGTTATGAAAACATCAAAATGTATTGGAAATTAGCTCAACAAACGATATTCGTCATTTTACATTCGAATTTTTATTCATTTGTATTTGAAAGTTGTTCCAGCATGATATTCGACATTCGAATCTTTATCGTTTATGTTTCTGTGTTGTGCTTGCACGATGTTCGACATTTGAATTTTGAATCAGTTGAATTTTGAATGTTGTGCTAGCAGGACATTCGAAATTTGAATTTGGAATCAGTTGAATTTTGAATGTTGTGCTAGCAGGACATTCGAATTTTAATCTTTTATATTTGCATGTTATGCGATAGCATGAGTCTTATGCAGTATCAAATAGATTATCGAATGGTAGTTTGTTTGTTTGCTTACTTCCTATAACACTATTTTCAGAGTTATGCCCATTTTAGAATAGAAGATTTAGGTTAAGTTTTGCCTGTGTTGCATATCTTCTCACTCAATGAAGATAACTGTTTGGAAACTTCACATATGGGGTTGAGTCGTTGGTAAATGTCACTTCGCAAGGTCAGTTAACTCTTACCTGATTTTACAAATCTATCTCCCCTTTTTAGACTTAGCAATGCTGTGCAAAATGTTTAGAAATTTTATCCTTCTCCACAATCAATAAAAATGTTTAAAGGTTTATGTACTTCTTCAAGGTCGTAAGTCCACGTCTTTGATAAAGGTTTTTAGAACACGTACCTGTAGAGTTACAGCTGTATCTCCCCTTTTGACTTAGAAATATTGTTGTATTGTCTTGTATAGAGACCATTCAAAATACCTGTGTAAACGTTTTACATGCCTTTAAGGTCATTGGTCTTGAACACTGAACAAAATTTGATAACTGTTACCTGGCTTATGGGAAATCTATTTCCCTTTTTGCTTAATACTTCTTGCCTGTATTGGATATCTTTCCAGTCAACCAAGATACCTGTTTGGAAACTTCATACGTGGGTTTGAGTCGTTGTTCAAGGTAACTCTACAAAGTCAGATAACTCTTATCATGTTTACATATTTATCTCATTTCTTTGGACTTAGCTATGCAAAATGTTAAGAAATGGTGTTCATCTCCACATCCAATAAAGATATTTAAAGCTTTATATACTTTATTCAGGTTGAAAGTTTATGAAATAAAATACTATAATTTGTCCATTAACAAAACATCCAGTAACTTCACTTGGTGATTTTTACTATCATATACATATACACAGTGTATAACATTGCTTTCTTCTAGCATAATTGGAACAGTCGAGCTTTGGTTCTCTTACGGTCAGCTCTTCTAGCATAATTGGAACAGTCGAGCTTGAAAGGAGCATAATTCTGAATTTAAAGAAGATAAAGTTGTTTAACTTATAGAATTTATGTGGGGTGTCATAATGAAGAGGTAGTTATATTTAGAAGAGAACAACTGAAGTAAAGGTAGAGATATTTGAAAATGTCAAAGTTTTTGCACGCAGACACTGACGCAGAAAACGAGGGAGATATGACAATACTTGTCGTTTTCTCCGAAAAACGTCGAGCTAAAATTTTGATGTCCAGTGACGTATGTCGTACGTTGGGCTTACTTCACAAAAATATGTTAGATGGAACGGTTATAACTTGGTGATTAGAAGGCAGGGAGGGAATAAAAGCTGGTGACATTAGTCAAGACGCAGATATTTTGTCATCCTTCATATAACTCGTTGTATCGAATCGACAAATATTTTCCAAACTGCCGAAACACCCCATCCACCACCGCGGTCTCAGTGAAGAATGTCAGGATGTTATAGTCAGACATCAGCCAAACTTTCATTTTAGAATTATGTCAGGTCTGAAAGATGTGGCCAACACGGCCCTCAAAAATGAATACAACTGTTATAGAAAATCAGATTGTTGTGACCTTGACTGAGAGTAATTGTTGCCATAGCCGCCGCATTTCAAACATAACTCGTGGTATTTTTATACAAACATCCGATTGTGAATAACTTCAGTCTATAAACCTACTGGGTAGATTATAGGTAGGCAGCCAGTATTCACTGTGGCAATCAATTTTCCGTAGAGCCACGGCGTTAATACTACATCTAACAGATAACCCGAGAGACAAAGAAGAAAAATATGGAACTGAAATAATTAAATAATTAGAAATGTGTCCATAGGACACAGATGCCCCCACTCAACCTAGCTACTCATATAGCTAGAATTATGGCCACGAGATAGTCATACACGCTGAATCATTAATAAGATTGGTTTAACAAAATGACAACCATAAGAAACCTCTTGTATTGTGAAGACTCAAAATACTGTCTCCAACACTGTGACCAATAGATGAATATTATCCTTCACAATTCTGTATGCATAGTTGGACATTCTTGAAGTTTGCAGATGGTAAACAGGTGTTTTCATGTCTAATTTGTTCCCAAGTTCTGTAAATATGTTCTGTAAGTCAGGCTGTTTATAAAATGTCCATTGTCATTTAAATAGCAAACAATTTTAAGCAATTGTTGGAACAAAATTTCACCATTTCCATAATTGTTGAATTCTGCTTAAGCTGGTGCTAACGGGCGTGGACGGTAACTTGCATTTTCCATTACTGTCCATGAACATGCTCAATCAAACTGAGTCTGCAATTTGACCATTGGGAGGAAATTTTTGTTAGGTATCAAACTGTAGGGCAACAATGCTGTGGTCTGAAAAGTAGGTTGACAGGCAGGATAATCTGGGTTGTAGAATATTATTCTGTATGCAGACAAGGTCAAGTGTAGAACCATCTCTGTGAGTTGGGAGCTGCACACACTGGGAATAGTTATTCAATTTCTGTGACAGTCTTGTATAATTTGTAGAATTAAAAGCTAAGTTGAAATATCCAAGCAGTACATCTGGAGAAGTTTGGTCTGCAATATGTGTTAGATCATTAATAAAGTCTGTTATGTTCGAGGATGGAGATCTATAGAGAAGACAGAATGACCTTGGACAGAGCTCTGATGAGATGGTAACTGACACCTGTTCCATATGAGGTTGATGTGAAACACTGGAAGTTGTCACTGGCAACTTATCTCCTGTGTAGAACAACAAACCATAGCAGTTGTCTTCCCGTGACATAGGAAAACATGGCAAGCTCCACCCAACACGCTGATGGTTCTGTACTTGATTCTCATAGACATTTGCTTCAGTCAGACACAGTATGTCAACCCTGCTCAGAACTGGGTGACTCTAGCTCCAGCGCTTTTGAAGTTACAGGCGACACAAGTTAAAAAATCCAAATTTTGAGTATTTAAGGGGTCATAATTCTAACAATTCCAAATAAATCTATACGGGAAACCCCAGGTGCACAACTTTACATTCTGATCAACATTCCTGTAAAGTTTCTTGACTGTAGGTGCAGCGCTTTTGCAGGTTCAGTCGACACAAGTTGAAAATTTCAAATTTTGAGTATGTAAGGGGCCATAACTCTAACAATTCCAAATAAATCTATACGGGAAACCCCATGTGCACAACATTACATGTTGATCAACATTCCTGTAAAGTTTCTTGACTGTAGGTGCGGCGCTTTTGCAGGTACATGCGACACAAGTTGAAAATTACTATTTTTGACTAAGTAAGGGGCCATGACTGTAACAGTTCCAAATAAATATATACGGGAAACCCCAGGTGCACAACTTCACCTGCTGATCAACATTTCTGTAAAGTTTCTTGACTCTAGCTCCAGTGCTTTTGGAGCTACAGGCGACACAACTTTTTGGGACGGACGGACGGACAAGGGCAAATCTAAACGCCCACCCCGGGGGGCATAAAAAATAGCATCAGTATAAACCTCTGTTCATGATCAAATATTCTTTTACATATAACTCATACAAAATACGTTCATGGGCACGGGTTAACCTTACCAGTCATCCTTTTGTACCCATCTTATTCAAATGATGGTTCCAAAAACTCCTACCTGCATATAAATAACAGGGTTGTGCTTATTGGTATGCTGTTCCATGTTTGAGGTTATATTAGTTATCTTTAACTTAGGACTCTGTACCATCACATACCTAAGTCGGGTTTGCACAGATTCAGCTGCATTTTTATGGTCGCATACCTTTCCTCTAGATACATATTGACAGCCCTTAAAACTGCTAATTTAATTTACGAATAAAGGCTATATTAGTTATCTTTAACTTAGGACTCTGTACCATCACATACCAAAGTCGGGTTTGCACAGATTCAGCTGCATTTTTATGGTCGCATACCTTTCCTCTAGATACATATTGACAGCCCTTAAAACTGCTAATTTAATTTACGAATAATCACACATGTTCAATGGTTTAGTTTGCATGAATTCAACACATCTGTAAAACAGAAGACAGTAGCTAGGAACAAAATGAAGCAACGCAACTCTAAAACACAAGATCTACTGTTGATAAATTTAAACATAAAAAAATCACTAATGTCAGAGTATTTTGTGTTAAAAAAACATTTTTGTTATTACCAGGTAATCACAATAAATAATAATCTACATAATTTCAAGAAATGATGTTACTGGCACATGGTAAAATGTTTTTTCCTTATCAACATCATGTCGGTACATAAAAAGAGACTCACAGAGTATTTCCAGACTTGTTTTAATACAGGTGAGATTTATTACACCTAGGAGACTTAAAAATATACTAAAATATAGACAACGACAGCTACAGACGTTGGTCTGAACTCTGAGCCGCTTGCTGCACATTCACCACATAATACAGTTCGATGAACATGCTCAATGACGACGTTTTTATGACTATCTTATTTAAATTATGTTTCTCACACTCCCCAAAACGGAAAAAAGTTTGTTACAGACGTTACTCTATTTACAAAAGTAAAATTATTATGTATTGATGTCTGAAGTGTTTATTCACGTTCTCTGTATTGACGAAGGCGCTTTCTCTGGTGTCTTAGCAGTGTGCTGTGTATAACCCAAACCTGACAAAGGTTGTTCTGCATGTACCAATTTACGCTATTTGTTGTACATTATCAGGACGACTGTAACGTTATCAGACGTAACTCTGCGGTGTATGTGAGCCACTAGTAGTGCCTGTATCACTCCGTATACCGTACCCTCTGTCATAGTCTAACCTGCAATAAATTATCTACAGTGTCAGGCAATCGTAACAACTCGGCCTTTTCCGACACTTCGTATAGAGTGTATGAATACACCAAATGGTAATTCGCCCCGGTTTTAATAAAAATATAAACAGACATGGCATAACTCAAGCAGTGTTTGTCTTATGCATTAGAAAAAAAGAAAATAAATGTTAATTTAAAGTATAAACAGGTAGAGGCATTAAGAAATGTTTTCAATTTAGCAGACTCCACCTGTATTATAAAATAGTCCAATATGGCGCCAACATTATTTCCCAATCTCCTCGCAGTGATCTCCCCTTCTTTATAGAATATATATACATGTATGAACTTTTTTTTTAAGAATTTATTTTTTTTCTTTTTTGTTTAGTTACAATTGGAATTGCATCAATTAAACATGCCTTAATGAAATGAAATTTTCAAAAAAGTAACTTGAAAAAAAGTTTAAAATTTTGTTTATTTACTTTCGACCATCATCACGTGACATGCCAGTCGAAAGTATGAAAGGGAAGTAACCGCTGTATGGAGTTTTATTATTTCCGAGGTGACTTATTGAAGTCGCCCGAAGTGTTCCGATTGCAGTGTCAGGCAGTGGTTACATCACATTACATGACTGCGTAATTTTATGGAAGCAATGTGGCTAGTTGATTAACGATTACAAGTTCATTGCTTTGTCTGATAAACATATTTGAAAGTGGAGATCAAATTAAATGACAATTATGCGATTTGGAATTCATCTTGAACGAATTTAACATGCAGTGTTTTCCGCATGCCAATTAAGTCATTAGACGAGAGAATGATGAATATCACATACCAGCTATTTTCCTCCTCTTCATCCTAAAAATTAAATAAAAGGAATACTAAGATAAGTAATCATTACATGTATGATAATTCTTACAGAAGTGGCTATCAAATGATAAAGACATACTCAAGAGCTTTATTTTCAATCTTTTAGAAGCTTATTTTGTAAACACGTTGTAAAACAAAATTTCTTGGAAAGACTGGCCCTTTTCTGCGCATACCACGGGATCGACTATCGAACCCATTCCCAGCTCCAATTTTGGTTGTTTTTCCCTATGTTCAAAAAAAAAAATCCAAACTATATGTTAACAAGAGGGCCATGATGGCCCTAGATCGCTTACCTGAGTACTTAGGTTTGCTGTTAAGCAGTATTTCATTTTTTAATTGAAAATATGTAAGTGCCTACAAACCAAATATGTAAAATATCAGTCAATAAATAAAGGCTCTATGACAGAAAGTAGAAATATCTATTATAAGCTATGGTGACCTTGACTTTGACCCAGTGACCTCAAACCCTACCCATGGGTAGAGGTCCATGCAAGGAACCTCTATACTGAATATCAAAGATATTGGTCAATAAATGAAGGCTCTATGAGGTACAGTAGATAAATCTACTTTTAGCCTCCGTGACCTTTAACCTAATCCAATAATTTGAAAAAGCTTGATAAAGCTTCCTTCATGCCAAATTTTAAAATTCTAGGTCTTGTGGTTTCAGACAAGAAGATTTTTAAAGATTTTCTTCTATATTGTTATTTAAAACTTGTGACCCCTCGGGCGGGGCCAATAGTGACCCTAGGGATATTTTTCTAACAAACTTGGTAGAGGTCCACTAGACAATGCTACACACCAAATATCTAAGCTCTATAACTTACGGTTTCTGACAAGAAGATTTTTTAAGATTTTCCTATATAACTCTATGTAAAACTAGTGGCCCCTGGGGCGGGCCATTTTTGACTCAGAGGCCAGGATTTGAACAAACTTGGTAGAGGTCCACTAGACAATGCTACACACCAAATATCTAAGCTCTATAACTTACGGTTTCTGATAAGAAGATTTTTTAAAGATTTTCCTATATAACTCTATGTAAAACAAGTGACCCCCGGGGCGGGGCCATTTTTGACCTAGAGGCCAGGATTTGAACAAACTTGGTAGAGGTCCACTAGACAATGCTACATACCAAATATCTTAACTGTATGCCTTCTTGTTTCTGACAAGAAGATTTTTTAGTTTTTCCTATATAACTCTATGTAAAACAAGTGACCCCCGGGGCGGGGCCATTTTTGACCCAGAGGCCAGGATTTGAACAAATTTGGTAGAGGTCCACTAGACAATGCTTCACACCAAATATCTAAGCTCTATAACTTACGGTTTCTGACAAGAAGATTTTTTAAGATTTTCCTATATAACTCTATGTAAAACTAGTGGCCCCTGGGGCGGGGTCATTTTTGACCCAGAGGCCAGGATTTGAACAAACTTGGTAGAGGTCCACTAGACAATGCTTCACACCAAATATCTAAGCTCTATAACTTACGGTTTCTGACAAGAAGATTTTTTAAGATTTTCCTATATAACTCTATATAAAACTGGTGGCCCCTGGGGCGGGGCCATTTTTGACCTAGAGGACAGGATTTGAACAAACTTGGTAGAGGTCCACTAGACAATGCTACACACCAAATATCTAAGCTCTATAACTTACGGTTTCTGACAAGAAGATTTTTTAAGATTTTCCTATATAACTGTATGTAAAACTAGTGGCCCCTGGGGCGGGGTCATTTTTGACCCAGAGGCCAGGATTTGAACAAACTTGGTAGAGGTCAACTAGGCAATGCTACACACCAAATATCTAAGCTCTATAACTTACGGTTTCTGACAAGAAGATTTTTTTAAGATTTTCTTATATAACTCTATGTAAAACTAGTGGCCCCTGGGGCGGGGCCATTTTTGACCCAGAGGACAGGATTTGAACAAACTTGGTAGAGGTCCACTAGACAATGCTACATACCAAATATCTAAGCTCTATAACTTACGGTTTCTGACAAGAAGATTTTTTTAAGATTTTCCTATATATCTCTATGTAAAACAAGTGACCCCCGGGGCGGGGCCATTTTTGACCCAGAGGCCATGATTTGAACAAACTTGGTAGAGGTCCACTAGACAATGCTACATACCAAATATCTTAACTCTAGGCCTTGTGGTTTCTGACAAGAAGATTTTCAAGTTTTCCCTATATAACTCTATGTAAAATCAACTGACCCCTGGGGTGGGGTCAGTTTTGTCCCCAGGGACATAATTTGAACAAACTTGGTAGAGGTCCACTAGATGATGCTTCATACCAAATATCAAAGCTCCAGGCCTTGTGGTTTCGGAGAAGAAGATTTTTAAAGATCCAACTTATAAAATCTATTTTTAGCTCCAGTGAACCAGAAATGCAATGGACCAGAACCATTTGAACAATCTTGGTAGAGCTTCATGCAAGGAACATCCCAGGCAAGTTTCATTAAATTTGCCCCATTGGTTTCAGAGGAGATGTCATTTGAATGAAAAGTTGACGACGGACGGACGGACGGACTGACGGACGACGGACGACGGACAAAGACCGATCAGAAAAGCTCACCCTGAGCACTTTGTGCTCAGGTGAGCTAAAAATTCGATGCCGAAAGTGTGTTCCGAAAATCGCAAAATCCCAATACCTGATGCTAGGATATCGGACTACACGTTGTTGGATGGTACGGAACGGGAATATGCAATCAATTTCCGTTTCCGGTTTCAACATGTTCAATATAGGTGTGAAACCATCAAATAAATTCCTTCTTTATTCTACATATAATTCATAAGGTTCACAGGGCTGTAAAACGTAGCAAACCTCTTTTTACATATTCTTGTAGATCTATATCTGTACTCATGAAAAATAGCAAGAAAAGTGGGGGTTGTTTTACAAACAAGAAAGATATTTCTGCTCATGTGAACTTAGCCATAAAATTAACAAAAAAAAATGTGAGCCAACTTTCAGATTGGGGTATGTGAAACAATTTCCTATTGTGAATTCTATTCTAAATGTATATGAGCATAAAACTGCTACCACACTATCAGAAATAGTCAAGAAAAATGATTCCAGCAAAAAACAAAACACAGATTAGGGCAAAAATGTTAAAAACAGCCAAGAAAACTGAAAACTATTTCTAGCCGCCATGATGCTGGTACCATTTTTTTAGCTCTGACAGACTGAATTGGTGGTTTTATACCAACAGTAAATATTACGCGAAGAAAATGAGAATATTTGATGCTAAAGGTTCAAAATCTTTGAAAACTATATGGTCACCACAAGCACAATACCATCTACGTCAGGTGATACACCTACGAAGGAATAATCGGAAGTTGCGCAGATCGATCGTTCTTTAAATTGTGTTACTCAGAGTTTATTTTAATGTCATGATAGAAGGATTCACAGTGAGGTTAAGACCATGTGATTGACCTGTAACTTTCAAGGACTAATGTGTAATTTACAATCATTATGTGATACCTTTTCGGATGAAAAGCTTGTTGTGAACTCCAAATTTAAAGTAAAGCGGTTTTAAACCTTAATTATGTAGGCCTTTTTGATTATTACGATGTTACGACATGATTTTGGTGATATATTTACTGCAACATAAATTGGCAAAAGGGTTGTTTGACCGATTATTCTTTACCCAATTTTGAAAGTTTCTCCACACGGATTTCACAATTTTAGAAAGGGTCTTTTTCCCAAAATAGCCAGAAAAAGGTCTGACAGACAAAGCGTGAATAAAGTAACCTTACATTTGAAAGTGCCAGTAATGTTCAAGCCTGGTAACATTAAATAACCTCGAATTATTATGTATCCTTTATTTCTACACGTCACCTACCACAACCTTGCCCTAGGTGATTGTAAACTTTTCTTTGCTCAGTACGGCACATTGCTCGGACTTGCAACGTTTAAAACAGTAGGCCTACTTTTCGGATTCTTACCGATTTTTTTGCAGATATTTTTTAGAATCTAAAAGGTTATACTGGTAGGTATTCACTGTTTCAAAGCTGATATCCGCACATTTGGAACTGGAAATGAGTTTAGAACATTAAATAAATTTCTATAATCGCGTGTCCAGAGCTAGAGAAGACATTCTTATACCGTAATTGACATGTTTTCCCATCTCATATCCGGTAGCCCGGATGTCCTGCTAGCGTGTCTGCCATAACGTTCTCTAAACTCTGTCTCACTCATAGGCTTGGTAGCTATAGCATCTTCTAATGTAAACAACTTTCGCTGCCCTGTTCTTTTTGGTCTTGGCATTGTTTTATGACCTAGAATTGTACCGTGCATCATAATTTGTGACTACAGTGAATTGACTGGACACATCTGTCAACAACCGGCTTCCTCACAGTTTTTTAAATAATTTTTACGGGTTTTGCTCATATTTACTTTTTCTGAAAACTAAACATTAAAGTTTTCAAGTTCGGAGATTTCGCTTAGACAAATTTCAGAAGAGGATGAGAGGTTAACTCTTTAATCATTGTCGTTATATTCAGACAAATGTAGTTGAATCTAAATGGCACTAAATGCAACTGAATACTTATCTGCCTTTTTACTGCGCTTGGAATCTCAGTTGCTTTTGTTTTCTATCTATCGAAGGGTCGGTGCAAAACAACTGCAACTTAAAGAAAATAAGAAGGAGTTGAAACTGGTTTTCACCGACCCTTCAGTATAAAATAGAAGATACTTCGACAGGACTTGGTAAACTTCATATTGTACTCACTGTTATTTCGTTCCCTTAAAGCACCATTGACGTCAATGACAACACGGGGGTTATGTGACGGAGATTTAAAGGACTGAATGTGTTCAGGATTATCTTCAAGTTGAAAACCTCCCATCACCTCGCCCGTAGATGTTGTGATACACTCCCGATAACTGTCACTAGAAAATCTAAAACAGAGAAAATATCAATTCGAAAACAAAAACAAAAATAGACGCAGTCTGTTTGATGGAACCCGCAGCCTATCTGCCGAAGAAGTATGTACCAAAGGTATACTTTAACCACTAGTGAGAATGTGTAGCCTCACACTTGAGATGCTGGTATCAACACCGCACGACTGCATCGGAAGGGAAAAGTTCAGAATCCATTATTGTTTAAATCAATACTGCCTGAACTAAATATCATTATGCAGTGATAAGATTCTGTTCATGGACGAAATAGCATGCCTTTACGCGCAACTAAATATTATGATTCAGGTAAGTTTGAACTAACAACTGTAGGAGTTTCGATCACTTAATTCACAATATTCTACTACGGATGGACAGACACGCAAACGGACGTGAATACAAGAAAAGACGTCCCTTCAGGTGTATAGAAATAAGCCAGTGTGCTGTAGATCGTCCGAAATTAAAATCGAGTCCATATATTTGTCTTTAGTCTTACAAATTCAGAATCTTTAAAATTCTAGTTTTTCCTGACAAGCTTCCGTTCTGAATTGTTTAATGTGACTTACCTTGTTTGTTGCACAGAACGGAGATGAGTCCTTAGCCTGTGTTCCCGGAGTTCGTCATACGTTGAACCGTCATTTTCTAAGTTCAGATGAATTTTCCTCCTGATATCATTACCGAAGGGAAAAGACACCTTTAGATTACGTGTTTCAGCATCTGGGTGGTCATCTCCAATATCCCACCAATATGATGCCGTATCTGTGGTTGTATCAACCGTGACTTCATCGCTTGACGTTGTTTCTAAACTTGTAAAGCCAAGTTTTGAGTACCAGTCCGAACCTCCGGATGTGTCTGATGTCACAGAAGTGAAAGTTGAGGTATAAATCGAGCCAACGCCATCAAGATTGGAGTCTTTGCTCTCTGCAGACGAACCAACGTGGTCCGGGTCGGATTCCTTCTCTTTAGCTCTCTCTCCTGCTATTAACAATTCAATTCGTTCATCTAATGACAGGAGTTTTGTAAATGGCCTCTCAGTAGGATTGGATTTTTCATTTTCATCAATATCGACCTTATTATCGTCTGAAAACTTATCTATGACAACAGGATTGTCAGACAGGTCGGTAGTCAATGTAAATTCTCCGACTTCCGGTCCGGCGTTGTACGTAATGTGCTGCAGTTTAATATCATGTTCTCTTGAATCATCTCCAGGACTCAACTGTGTCTTTTCTCCCTCACTGAAAGCTGCAAGTTTCGGTGTATGAGATGTCGGTCTTTGTTTTTTATCAATATAGTTAAGCGTAGTGTCTGTTGACTGGTTCTCTACCACCGATTCCGTCGTGTTAAGAACATTTTTAAAAGTATTTTTGACAGGTGCTTTTACGAGCCGACTTTTATCCAATTCTTGTTTGGGTTTCTGCGTTTTTAAAATGTGGTTTTCCTTCATGTTATTTGGTTTGTGTATATTTTCATAATTCACGGTAGAACTCTCGTCATTTATACCTGGGGATGTCCTTAGTACTTTTAGGTATTTCTCATACACATTCCTTGTGTCCCAGTTTTCCAACATGTATTCCTTATGTATGTCTCGAATTAACGAGCTGAGTATAAATCAAAACTTTAGAAAAATGATGCAAATTACGTTACAAAAGCACTATACATATGACCTGTTGCTTATGTTTGAGATTAGGAGCTTGAGGTACTAAAACTTCAAATTGTCTGCAGCTATGTGGATGAATCGCAAGAAACTTTCTACTCAGTTAACAGCAAAAGTTTTGAAACAGAATTACTTTATGGACTTCTAAAATTAGTAAATGATAAAAATATAGTAGGACAGTCATTATTTACAAAATTTACATTTAGCTTTGATATTCGTATACACGTACAACTGAATCTTGATATTAACTATAGCTATGGTAACAAGTGAAAAGCTAATTGATACCAAAGTAGAGTAGAGTTGTCTTCCATCTTATCACTTTTGATTCCGTCATCACTTGGAAGAATGCCGTCATCAACAGAAGACAGCAACTTACTGAGAGTTCCATCCATTTCTGATAAGGGAGAGAACTCGAAGATGTCTTCCAGCCTTTCTATTTCCGCGGAGAATTCTTCTAATTTATCCCTGTTTTATCAACACCAAATACTTAAGTTTCAAGATATGTCGATGCTACCTTAAACGTGTATACTGTTACCATTCACGAACAAAGATGTCTTTGCAAAGTTCTTTATATATTCATAGCAATTACAACTTAAAGTTATACAATGCAATAAGCCCACAGAGTTTGCTGTTGAACGCCATTAATTTAATCTTAAAAGCAGTAAAAATCATAAGATATTAGACATAAACAAGAGGGCCTTGATTGCCCTTTTATTGCTCACCTGAAAACAACTGTAACTACTTTCATTCACACACCAAAATTAATATCTAAAATCTAGTCATTGTGGTTTCTGACAAGAATATTTTTAAAGTTTTACCTATGTCAGTCCATATAAAAGTGACCCTTGGGTTGGGGCCAATTTTGATTTTTTAGCCTCGATGACCTTGACCCTAGTAACCTAAAATCCAATCCAAGGGCAGATGCTTATAATACAAACATACCAAGTATCTAAGATATATGTCAATAAATGAAGACTCAGGCAAGTGGTTTGTAAAATTATCAAAGCTGTGAAACCATGCAGACATGGCAAAATAAGCCTATTCAGATCGGTTCTGGTAAAGAAAAGAGATCTATTGCTTACAAATGTTTTGTGCAAGTTTGGTTGAAACTGAATAAATTGCGAGCATAACACTATAACATAAAGGAGAGAAATCTTTTTTTAACCTCTGTGACCTTTACCTTGACCCCAGTAACCTTAAACCCCACACAGTGGTTGACGTCCATGCATGATATTATACATCAAAGGGTGGACGTCGATGAGAGGAAACTCTGTACTAAATATCTAAGTTATTGGTCAATAAATGAAAGCTCTATGAGGTAAAGTAGACAAATCTTTTTTTATGCCTCAATGACCTTGACCTTGAGCCCAGTGAATGGCAGAAATTAATGCAAGGTGTCTATATACCAAATATCTAGGATATTGGTGAATAACTAAAGGCTCTATGACGAAAAGTCGAAAAGCCTATTTTTAGATTTGGTGAACTCAGGGACAGGGCCCAGAGCCGTAATTTCAACAAACTTGGTAGGGGGTCTACTAGGCTACACTTTAGGTTACACTTTAAATATCTTAAAACTAGACCTTGTGGTTACTGACAAGAAGATTTTTAAAGTTTTTTACTTATGCAATTCTTTAAAAAGATCAAGTGATCACAGGTTCAATATTAACCCATAAGCATAATTTGAACAATCTTGGAAGAGGACCTCCAGATAAAGCTCTGTGCAAAATATGTAAGCCCTAGATCTTGTAGTTTCATAGAAAAAGATTTTCAAAGTTTTCCCTATATAAGCCTTTATTAAATCTGCCCTAGGACAGAACCATTAATGACTCCAGTGGCATGATTTGAACAATCTTTGCAGAGGAGCTCTAGGTGCACCTGTATGTTAAATATAAAACACCATGGCATACAAGTTTAAGACAAGAAGATTTATGAAGTTTTCCCTTTATAAGCATATGTAAAACCATGTGGCCCTGGAGCAGGATCAATTTTGGCCCTGGGCCCAAGATTTGAACAAACTTAATTGGTAGAAGTCCACGAGGCAATGCTACAAACCAAATATCTTAGCCCTCTAGGCCTTGTGGTTTCCTTCCTGGGACGGGTCAATTTTAACCCTGGAACCATGATTTAAACAAACTTGGCAGAGGTCCACTAGACAATGCCACATACCAAAAATCTTAGCCCTGAGCCTTGTAGTTTCAGACAAGAAGATTTTTGAAGTTTTCCCTTTATAAGTCTATGTAAATCGATGTGGTCCCTGGGGGTCAATTTTGACCCTGGGGCCATATTTTCAAAAACACTTGGTAGAGCTCCACTACACAACGCTACATATCAAATGTCTTTGCCCTAAGCCTTGTGGTTTCAGAGAAGATTTTTCGAAGTTTTTCCTTTATCGGCCAATGTAAAAACATGTGGCCCCTTAGACAGGATAAATTTTGATCCTGGGGCCACAATTTTAACAAACTTGGTAGAGGACCACTAGACGATGCTACATACCAAATCTCTTCAGCTCTAGCTCTTGCGGTTTCAGAGAAGAATATTTCTAAAAATTTTACTTTTTAAATCTATTTTTAGCTCCTGTGGCCTAGATCTGCAAAAGACCAGAACCATTTGAACAAATTGGATTGAGCATCATGCAAGGAACATTCGGGCAAGTTTTATCAAATCTGGCCTGCTGGTTTCAGAGGAGATGTCCTTTGAGGTAATTGTGGGGCCGACGGACAACGGACGTCTGACTATCACTGATCCTTAAAGGTCACGTGCGCACTGCGTGCTCAGGTGAGCTAAAAAATAACCTTGCTTCTTTTCGTTTAGCGGCGCTATTCATACTGGTGTGTTGCACAAATAGTTGGAGATCCTGCTGTAAGTTATTGAGTGTCTGAAGAATGCTGTTTTTATTCTCTTTCAGCAGCTGGTTGGTTTCTGAGCACAGGTCACCATATCTTTTAAGGCATAGTTTAATATGTTCCAAACTAGGCTTCACTGAAGACATCTGCTCAGCTAGTCTGTAAGTAGATAGATGTGACATCTGAAAACACTTGCAATTATTTGTAAAAATGAATGCAGTAAAATTAATAAGCTTTATTCATATGAGTGCAGCAAATGCACAAACAAAAACATCAGATCCACTTTCACAAAAAACTGTGGCTGGCACGAAAATGTAAAACAAGAGGGCCAATGGCCCTAAAGCGCTCACTGGGTTCAAAGATGAAAGAATTTTTTACTGAATGTAATGATGCATATCACAGAAATGGACCAATGCAATTTCACTGCCATAGCTCCAAAAACAAAAAGTAGGTCAGTAGGTCAAAATATAGGTCATGAGATGACATTTTTGAAATCGGAACGAAAAGCTGTCCAAATTTCATTGCCAAAGCTTTTAAAACAAAAGTAGGTCAGTAGGTCAAATATATATAGGTCATGCTATGACGTTTTCGAAATCGGAACAAAATACTGTACAAATGGTCCAAATTTTAATGCCATAGCGAAAAACTTAAAAAATGAGAAAAAAATTTTGGGGCGGGAGGGGGGGTCCCCCAGGGGCGGGGGGATGACCCCACTGTAGTCACAGTGCATACTACCAAATATCTAAGCTCCAGGCCTTGCAGTTTGTGACAAGAAGATTTTTAAAGTTTTGTGCTATATAACTCTATGTAAAACATGTGACCCTTGGGCGGGGCCAGTTTTGACCCAGGGGCCATGATCTGAACAATCTTGGTAGAGGTCTACAAGACAATGCTCAACACCAAATATCTAAGTCCCATGCTTTGTAGTTTCTTACAAGAAGATTTTTAAAGTTTTCCCTATATAACTCTATGTAAATCAAGTAAGCCCTGGGCGGGGTCAGTTCTGACCCCAGGGTCATAATTTGAACAATCTTTGTAGAGGTCAACTAGATGATGCCTCATACCAAATATCTAAGCTCCAGGCCTTGCTGTTTCTGACAAGAAGATTTTTAAAGAATTTACTATATAACTCTATGTAAAACATGTGACCCCTTGGGCGGAGCCATTTTTGACCCAGGAGACATGATTTGAACAATCTTGGTAGAGGTCTACTAGACAATGCTCAACACCAAATATCTAAGCTCCATGCCTTGCGGTTTCTGACAAGAAGATTTTTAAAGTTTTCCCTATATAACTCTATGTAAATCAAGTGACCCCCATGGCGGGGCCAGTTCTGACCCCAGGGTCATAATTTGAACAATCTTGGTAGAGGTCCACTAGATGATGCCTCATACCAAATATCTAAGCTCCAGGCCTTATGGTTTCAGACAAGAAGATTTTCAAAGTTTTTCCTTTAAGTTGCAATAGCAACCAGAGTTATACATGGAATTGTATTCTTTGAGCAACTTTGGAAGAGCTTCATGCAAGGAACATCCCATGCAAGTTTCATTGATTTGGCCCAGTGGTTGAGAGGAGATGTCGTTTGAATGAAATTGTTGACACCTCACGACGCACACCGGACATTGGGGTATGACAAAAGCTCACTCTGGCACTTTGTGCCAGGTGAGCTAAAAATGTGAACTCTCCTTATGTTATAGTAAAATCTTTGAAAAATGAGAAAAGTTATATAAGTGAATATACTCGAGCATTAATCAGGACTATATTATGTTAAATATAAATATAAACATAATTCCATTAGCAAGTCCCTTTTCTCTGGGTACGAATACTGCTCTCCAATGACCTACCTCATATTTAGTCGCATGTTAGTCCTCAATGACGATAAAAGTTCCTCACATACATTTAAAAGAAGTAGGTACTCGAAACAAACATAACTTCTGCTTTGATGTGCCACATGTAGAGGGCGCTGCTGCATTGAATTCTTGGAACTTACGTCATATCCTGAAGCAACTAACGCCTAGGACGAATAAACAATTAACTTTTAATAAAATATTCTTCACTTAACTACATGTATACATTGTATGGCTAAAACCAAAACAAGTATCCATAGTTTTAGATAGTACTATTCATGTGCAAAAATTCGTCCGAAACAATTTTTTTGCCAGTAGACTAGTTTTCCTTGCTTCTTTTCGATTAGTCAAATTTGACTATAGGGCAATAAGGCCAACAAGACAATAACGACATGTGCTATGTGCAATCAACATAATTGCACTGTACAAGAAGGCGGCAAGATTAAATTGAATTTCTATATTTAAAAACAAGTAAAATAATATACAAACTTGTAAACAGTGGATATGGCCATGTCTTGCTGCTATATGTGCTGCTGTGTTACCACGTGCGTCTCCGGGCAACGTGCTCGTATTAAGGGGATCACGTGTCATGTATGTCAATAAGAGGCTGAGGCAATCGGCCTAAAATCGGAAAAAATGCTGAAATCTAGGAGAATAACAATTATTAACTTCATTTTTGTTACAGAAGTGTTCTAACATTAACGCAAAGGTACAGGACTTGCTTTTGTTACGCAAACGACACCTGGGCATTATTAGCCGGATGCCAGTACATTTGATCATACTAAGTGATGGGTTTCATGAAGGTGGTATTTCGACTGTGCCATATATAAGTTTCAAGTACTTGTTGAAATCAAGAATAGGTAGATGAGCAATAAATAAATGAATTAATGAGATAAATCTTAATGCAAATATGTGACAACTGAAAATTGGCTTCGGAAAAAAATACTGATTTATTATACTGTATAAAATACTACAAGAAACAGAATGTTACCTGTCCATTTTGTGCACACACACAGAGTAAGCGATTCAGTAATGACACACCCAGTGAGTTCCGTTTCTGGTTTCTTTCAAGCATCACTTTCAAACAGTGGTATTTACCAAACTATAAAATAAATGAATCAACCTTGCAGGTCAGAACAAAAGATTATTTCGCGTCTTCTTCAAGTATGTAGGGTGGAATCTGTTTAAAGTTTGCATTATAGTTTATCTGGATCTAATGTATGATTATTACTCAGTTGAAAATATTCCAGAGCAATCTAAAGGGTTTCAAAAACTCTGTAACGTGTGGAATTTTTCAAGAACTTTGAGCTTTGTTATCAAAGGCAGTATTCAAACATCCTGTCATGAGAAAACACGAGATAAGCTAGATGGCCCTATCGTTCATCAGAGATGACAACTGGCATACCCTTGCAGCCATTTCTATGGCTGTTTCGTTTTCCTGGTTCATTTCTGAATTTATTTCCGGAAATTTTTCCATGATATATTTGATGACGTCCGCGTTACCACCTAGTACAGAGCGATGTAGGAAATTGTTGCCATGGTAGTCTCGAAGTTTCAACACATCATCTGGCTGCATGTCTTCAATTTTCTGCATCTAATGGAAACAAATGTGAAATTAAGTTTTTCTGAGTGAAATCTAAGAATGACCAGCTGGCTGATTTTACTTAAACTGCTTTACTTTATTCCACACTGAAAAACAATTCGGTCCGGTACATATTGATGTTACAGTATAACTGCAGAAAATAAAAGTATTAAAATCAAAATTAGCTGTTATACAGTTTACTTACAATTTCTGTGGAATGTCCCGAAAGGATAGCAGAAAATACATCTTGTTTTTTATTTGAAGGCCTCTTTGAACTAAAAGACGTGCTGTGAAATGTATTCGTCTGCAGTGGACCAGAATGTCGTACTGGTATTTTTGATTGATTACCCTCATTTCCAACTGGAACAGTTTGGTCCATTCTCCTGTTAAATGTCTCAGAAAACGAAGTGATCTGTGAATCAGACACGGAACAAGAATCCGCCCTATTTGCGTCGTCACCAACACTTTGAAAGTCCACCTGTTGACTTACAGTTGCTGTATCGCTCGTGTTTTCAGATCCTGACCTTTCTGATTGGTCGGAGAAATTGACAGTTTTCTTGTTCGTGTTGTTGTGACTTCTCCACTTATGACGTTTACTGAAAACACCTCCTCCTTTTTTAGAACGTTTCGAATCTCGAGATTTGACTTCATCCTCTGATATAAGACTGGTGTCGTCTGATCCTCTAAAACCAAACTTTTTCTTTAACTTGCTATACTTCGTTGCTACCTGAGGTCTTTTCCCTCCCTGTACAAAAAACACGTCATGATACAACACATGAATTGTAGGTAATCGTAAAGATACCATGCTTTTACGCTGCGCTTTCAGACATTGTGTGTATTAAATTTTAATATACAAACTTCTAAAGTTGAACATTGTATCACTGGCATGGACTCAGGTAAATCTCAGCAAGTTTCGGACTTGTACAGAGACACTTTACATTGATGAAGCTGTGTATATTTATTGTTATTGTACCAGATTTTCTTCAACTCTCACCGTACGCTAATATTTAACAATCTAGTCATGTACTTACAGACACAAACTTGGTTTCTTGTTTTAGAGGAACATTGTCAGTGGCTGCAGCAAAACACTGAGCAATAGAATCATCGATCGGAAACTGTTGGACGAATGTTTCAAACTCAACCTCGTTCTGGTAAACTGCCTCATTTTCAAAATATCTGTCATGGCTGCTTCCGCAAGGAGATTCAATGTTTCTATAACGCTGTTGCATGCTTTTCATGGTTATTAAATCTACAGAGCAAGAACATTTGCGAGTAAGAAAACTGATCTAGAATATAAGACAGCTAGTCAACTTATAATGTTTATTCTGTTTTAAGTTGACAAAGAGTGGTATTTGCAACAGAACATCAAGTGACCAACATCTGTTTTTTGTGCATGAAAACTAAGTATAATGAGCAGATGACGTCGAATTAGTACAATTGATCAGTCTCCAGTTATGTAGAGTTATCACCGATTCATTCAAAAGGAAGTGGACGGTACCTCGCCTCGGCCCATGTCTTCAGATTGTCTCTCATAATTCCAGAGGAAACATGAAATTTGTAAGAAAAATCAAAATGTAATAAGCTTGGACGTTTTGGTCATTTTAATGGGGTTTGTGTCCCGCATCTGTCTGATTCCTTTGTATTCGTGTAAAGGGAATATAAGAATTGATAATAGCTTTATGGCAAAGTAGTGAATAACATACCAAATATGGCCTCTGGGTTTTGTTCAATAAACTCCATGTCCATCTCCGTTCCTGGTACCAGCACATCGTCCATACTGTAATGTGTGTGTGTTGTATGCGAGTCAAGGAATCTGAAAATATGGTAAGAAGACTGTTTAAGTAAATTTTCAAGATAAAACTACCAGAAATAACCCTTTGTTTATCCAGTGATTATTGTTTAAAGTCTGCCCACTCTATTAAGACTCTTTTAGTGGCATAAATATAATTTTCTATGAGGTTTGCAGCTTGAACGGAAAACATATTCATGTAATTTTATCATTTACTGATAAATTATTTACAAAGACACACGGTGAGTGTAAGTCAATGTATGTGTTCAAAACAAGCTTCAACAAACGGAAATAGCATTTTTAGTCGACGTAACGTTCTGGCTTCACTAAACGCCTTGCCTATTCTTACAAACCCTAGCGTTTGTACCTAAAGTACCTGTTAAAGTGGTCCAAATTACGGACAAAACTATTCCTACGTCTTGGAAACAAGGATGACGATGATAAAACCTCGGAGTCGTCACCGATACAGAAGTTTCTAAGTACTGTTAACATTGTCAGTCCATTTCCAAGCCATGAGAAGTCTTAAATGTTCTCCACGTGTTAAATTACACTATTATTCGGCTTTAATTACATGTTACATTGACTCTTTAATGTTCGTCACTGTGACATCCATTTCACCATAAAAATCTTTTAGAAAATGCTTTTACATGCTTTTGCAGTTATCAGAAAAGAAAACAACATTCTTTAAATCTTGATACAAATATTTTTCGTGACAATACATATGTTAGTCCTTCCAGCACCAAATATGTTTTACATATATTTTTACTGTGATCTCAACTCATTCCAATGAAACATAATATGCCCTAGCTACCACAGTGTTTCAAACATAAAATGTACGTAAAAAGATATCTATCTAATCGCTTTGTAAGACAAAGACTGATTTTAAGATTCAGTGTCTCATAATAAACATTGAAGCATTATTTTATCTCATTAACCTATGTATAGAATTGAGATAGTACGTTATTCACGCATCATTGCCTGTGTGATCAGAGTATATCATTACTGATGGATTAATTAGATCAAATTCAATTCTTAATCATTGTTTGAAAGCTGTTGATTGTTAAATTTAAAAAAGTCCCCGCCGCACAATGCGTACAATTATGATATTCATGGTTAGTCAGTCTCCACTGTTTTGTTCTACAGTTTATTTTGTCACAACCGCTGTCAGACAATAAGTGAAATATAAACCAAATTTCTACAAATACATTATTGAAAATGGCGTTTCCCGTAACAAGTCGAGAAGGTTTCACTTTCGTTCCCTCACAGCTATACCTCTGCAGAATTTTCCTTGAACCTGGCGAAGAGTTTAGTTTACTCTCTTGATCTTCGATCCAGCATTGCCTGTTTGAGTTGCCATGCGCTGTTGACTAAACAGGTAGCGCTGATATGACTACCTGAAGCATGTCCAAGACATACTCGATCAAATCAAGGTAGGGGATCGAATAGGTCAGTGAATGCGAACGGCAGTTGATCGAACAGGTCGGTGAATGCGAGCGGCACTTGATCGAACAGGTCAGTGAATGCGAGCGGCACTTGATTGAACAGGTCAGTGAATGCGAGCGGCACTTGATCGAACAGGTCAGTGAATGCGAGCGGCACTTGATCGAACAGGTCAGTGGATGCGAGCGGCACTTGATCGAACAGGTCAGTGAATGCGAGCGGCACTTGATTGAACAGGTCAGTGAATGCGAGCAGCACTTGATCGAACAGGTCGGTGAATGCGAGCGGCACTTGATCGAACAGGTCAGTGGATGCGAGCTGCACTTGATCGAACAGGTCAGTGAATGCAAGCGGCACTTGATCGAACAGGTCAGTGAATGCGAGCGGCACTTGATCGATCAGGTCAGTGAATGCGAGCGACAGTTGATCGAACAGGTCAGTGAATGCGAGCGGCACTTGATCGAACAGGTCAGTGAATGCGAGCGGCAGTTGATCGAACAGGTCAGTGGATGCGAGCGGCACTTGATCGAACAGGTCAGTGAATGCGAGCGGCAGTTGATCGAACAGGTCAGTGGATGCGAGCGGCAGTTGATCGAACAGGTCAGTGAAGGCGATCGGCAGTTGAGCGAATAGGTCAGTGGATGCGAGCGGCAGTTGCTGTCATTAGGTATTTGTTTATGTGCACAAGCACTGTCGACAATTGAAATAAAGTCTGGACCTACAGCACCCATTTTTTGGCGAACAAAAGCGTACCCAATTTCACATTGAAATTGCAAACGTTTTCCCTTTAATGGTGCTAGAGCTGGCCTTCGAGAATTCACACAAGCGACGTTCCCTGACCGTTAGCGTGGATACTCTTACCTCAGCCCCATTATGGAGGACATTACCTAGGATGGTAGCGTTGATGAAACGATTTCGTCGAGCTTGCGTGACAATAAGCCGATCCTGAGCATTGATTGTGGATCTTTCGCGACCGCTTCCATGTCGATGTTCGACATTTTCGCATCTTGTAACTTTACTACATCCTTCCAATGATGCAATGTGACACACCAAGACACAGTACAATCAATCTTTGAGATAGCCCTATTTCCAACAAACAAATGCCTTTGATCATTTTATATTTTCGAGACGCCTTTGAAGTTGGTCATTTTTTATGTTTCCTGGCAGTTTACAACACAGAGACGAACATTCATAGTCTTCAGATTTACTCTTAAATTTCGAGGTATGCCTTTTCTTGTGCAAGGTCACCGTGACTTTTTGATAAAGAAAACGACAGCTGAACGAACCATTTACTGTGATGAAAGATTTTGACATTTCATAGAATGACTGTATATAACATGATTACCCAAGCGACAAGAATATTTTCTACCTCGGAAGTTTTATTGTACCATGAACAAAACGACAAATATTAAAGACCAGCCCATCGCTTCGTGGCTGCCATTGTTTTGAATAAAAACCAAACAAACATTCAGCACAACAGACTCTGATTGTACACATTATCTTCCAACTTACGCAATTTAAAAGAATGATAAATTGTACAGCCAAATCAATATGGTGGATATGTTATTGATTGCAGATAGTGATAACAAAACATGAACTTGATTGTATCCTATCAACGTTAAATCTACGCAGGTTACCAATCTTACTTGTAAGTTTTGTGCTAAATCTCCACCTTACTTCTTTTGTTTAATTCCCCAACGATGGCTGTAATAGTAAAATGATAGGCGAGACAGATAACTTAGACAATACACGAAATGGGAACTTGTTGGCGCTAATGCGTCAGTGGAAGAAGTGTTGTTGTTGTTTTACTGGATAGCAAAGTCTTTGAAATCACACGAGTTTTACAATATTGGTAAGTTTATTCTGTAAGCACCGATATTTTTGATGTAAACCATTACACTACATTACAATAGAAGTGAAACACGAAAGCACCGTTACTGAAAAAAAAAACTAAAGCCTGACTGTGGATAATATTTCAGAGGCTTTGCTGTCGTTTAATTACGCTCTGTTATACGGGAAAGCAACACAATTCCTAACATGTTAGGTTTTATTAAACATTTCCTTTGCCTGTGCTCCGTGTTAAAACTGTAGACTTATACTCACAAATGACTCCACGGGAAATATCCGAAGTTTAAATAATTTTCATAAGAATGTCTTCTTTAAAGTATCGAACAAATGAAACAACAATATTGTACAAGACTTAAATGTACAGAAATATTTATCAAACACGGCTGTATTACATTGACCTTTTACCACTGAGAAATTGATCATCAGCGGTTTGGTTTAAATTGTTAAGGCTGGCAAAAACCAAACTAGTAAAACTTTTTTCTTACATCAGGTTTTATTATCTACTTTTTTTAAAGAGACATTCACTCAAATTAAGATTGCTCCATGTCCTTAAAAATCATATTAATGTAATGAACAGATCAATCCCCGATATCATGCTTAGTCGAAAGATCTATTCTAAGTACGTACAACTGTTAGTCTCTGAGTTGTTGTTGTTATTTTGGGATAGCGACCTATTACAAAGGACCGTTTATTTTAAAAAAATATATTCATGTTATTTTATTTTATAAAGAATGGGTCAGTCAACTTGATAATTATTAAGCAAAGTCACACTTATACGAGTACTTGATACGCCGTTGAATTATACAAATCAGAAGATACATATGGTGCGAGATTTTATTAGAATAAGTCATATTCTGAATTCAATAAACTATTGTTGTAACGTTAAGATATAAGAATAATGTTGTCTCGATATCTTTCAAGCAGGTGAGAATTGGAGACCCATCTTTATGATTTGAAAAGTTATGCCATGTAACATTTTTACACAGGATCTCTAGTACCTTAAGGTTTTAGAGCGGAAGCGTTGGAAACATAATTCTACTGAGATAAAATCTAAACTATCAATATTTTTATTGACATTCAGTAACTTTTAAGGCTAGGCGGGAATTAATTATTCAATACTATTTATATCCCAAAATCGATCAGCCGATCACTTAGTTTAAATGAATTAACTTTGCCTGTGCAAGGCTGACGGAAGAAAATTGATACAAGACATTCAATGTTCGGTTCTCGGTTAGGGTAATACATTTCAATCGAAGTATGCATAAAAAAACATTTCTTGAGAAAGGGAATTGTACATGCTTTCTGTATGCGGTTGTTTTAACGTGAACTCGTTGACGTGACGAAAGTAATGGTTCAGATCGTCGTGAAGAAGTTAATGGTTCAGATCGTCGTGAAGAAGTTAATGGTTCAGATCGTCATGAAGAAGTTAATGGTTAAGATCGTCGTGAAGAAGTTAACAATTTGCGCACAGTGGTCCATGAATCACTGGGTTGCATTGTTATAGTTACACTGGTGCCATCTGTTGTCTGTTTATGTACATTTACCAGTCTGCAAAAAGTATTGCCCAAATTTAAAAAAAAATGTTTGAAGCTGCCCCCTTTTTTTAGAATAACGTTAATTTAGCATCCTCGACTCCCAGTTTAGGGTACAGGTTCTTTTAACTACACGGACGACCACACTAACCCTGTTAACGCTACACAGAAATAGAACTCACCTTCTGTTTAACACAACTGGGCCATTGCGTCATTATCCAAATGAAACATTTTTACCATTTGTAATAAACCATACTCAAAAAGACTGACATGTTTCAACATTAAAAGCACGAAAATTCAGCTCAAAATATTATCACATTGAGAATTGAAAACCTGTCAGTTATTAAATACATAAGAAATACATTAAATACATCCTATCTTAAAGCATGACACATTTTAAACAAATTTAACTTTAAATTATTCAATAATACTGACTTGCTTGTGTTTTTTCAAATCTACACAGCTCCGTTATCTTCATGTATCTGTCTATACTGGTTTTTGTTGACGAGGCAGGTACCTTTTAATGATACTTTAGAGTATTCTGAATTTTAGTTTTAAATAATTGATAAATCTCTTACTTGTTCTGTTTCATGAGTGCAGTTGGCTGTGTTGTACATTGGAACCAAACACACAAGGAAATGCTATAAGCATTCTAAACCATTGAGATGATATCAAAGATATATTTAATACGACTGTATCTAATTGTAGTCCATTATTCATTATCTTCAAGATATAATTAAAATACTTCAGGAATTTTTCAATAACTGTTAAGATGTACTGAAGTGTTTTAACTCACATATTCGAAAATACTCCGAAATTAAAATACCAAGAGAAGTGTAAATGGTGCGTTTTTTATATGGAATCCCGTTCGGACTATGTTCGACAGGCGAGATTTTAAAAAGTATCTTGTTTCTTCCTTTCAAGCGAAAATTTGGAACCTCGCAAAGAAATACAGGCAAAATTTAACATTTAAGTTTTCGTATGTGTCACTTTAATACTCGCTAGACTCAAAATAAAATGTCGCATGAAAGATAGGCGAAAACTAAACCGGTAAAATGTCTGCATGGCGACAAATTAACTTTGTCGCATGTCATTATCGGAAAACTTCGGCGCTTTATATTATAATATAACCTTAACCAATGGTGTTTTCTACAGATAAATAGTCCTCGATAAATCAGTCCTATCAAGACAAGCGAAATGTTACTACATCCAGAGACCTTATATAAGGTCTCTGCTACATCCTAGCAAGAATTTACCACGAGACATGCAACATTTCGAGTCTCGCGAGGATTAATGTGACACATGCAAAATCTGAATGTTTAATTTTGCCTGTATTTCGCAAGGTTTTAAATTTTCGCTTATATAATGTATTATGTTCACTTGAAAGGGAGAGACAATGGATTATTTAAAATCTCGCCTGTCAAACAGGGTACTAGTATCTTATGTGGTCCGAACAGGATTCTGAAGTTCTTACCCTTTGTCTCTTCCTTTTCGGAGAACATATTTCAGGTTGTACGGCTTGACTTACAGGATCGGCTGTTTTATATAGTCACTTTTGTACTTGACTTAACAAAACTTGTGACTCTGATTGTGTAGTACTCTATTCTTCCAACCCCATGCAACCCTGTACTGAGATACTAATTTAGGCTGGACATTCTCAGTAAAACCATCAGTCCTAAGGAAAGTACCCGAACAACGTCATCAACTCACACCAGTGAGGTGCGTGTTATTTCAGCAACAAAAAAACCCCAACACTAACTGGCTTTATAAAACACAAGTAGTATACAACGCTGACTGATCGTGTAGCGTTTTACAGCTATTTCTCAAGCCTGTTCATCCATCAATTTGTATTCAAGTTAAAATAAACTAATTGTTATTGAATGTGTAAAGATGATCTCCGATGCGGAAAGATTTCAGTCAGTCAAACCATAAAACGTACACTCGCTTTGTTCCTGCATTGTGTGTTATAGTTTCCTTATTTTTAGCTCACCTGTCACGTAGTGACAGAGTGAGCTTTTCTGATCACCTTTTGTCCGTCGTCCGTCCGTCCGTCCGTTAACAATTGGTTTGTTAACACTCTAGTGGTCACATTTTTGCCTTAATTGTCATGAAACTTGGTCAGGATGTTTGTCTCATTAATATCTCGGACGAGTTCGAACATGGGTTATCAGGGTTCAAAAACTAGGTCACAGAGCCCAAAAATAGAAAAATCTTGTTAACATTCTAGAGGTTATATTTTCAGCCCAAATAATCTGGAAATTTGTCAGAAAAATTGCCTTGAGGATTTCTAGATCAAGTTCGAGTATGGGTCATCTGGGGTCACAAACTAGGTCACAGAGTCCAAATATGGAAAAACCTTGTTAATATTCTAAAGGTAGCATTTTCAGTCCAAATAACCTGGAAATTTGTCAGAAAGATTCTATGGATGATTTCTAGCTCAGTGGCGGAACCGTAATCCTAGCCTCTGAGTCTAGGATTACGGAAGTTCTGTAACCCTAGACAAACCCACTGGAAAAGGCTACGGTTACGGAAGTTTTTTTTTAAGAAGCGTATTTTCAACAGTTAAATATCAAATAGCATGCCAAATTATATTTTTATTTATTAAACAAACCATTTTACCAAATTTGCATTATCAAACTGTCATTCTGTACGCCATTTTGATTGTTGTTGTTTCAGAAACGAACTAAAGTTAAATATAGTTGTCATCTTCACTCTGTCAGTCACTTGAGCGTTCAGTTGTAGTTGGACAAGTTATATGATTTTTTTTAAAAACAAAATGATGTAATGTAAAATCATGCAAATCTATTTTACTTGTTAATCTACATCCAGGCCACACTACGAGGAGGCGCTCAAACCCGCCAAAATTTGTATTTTTACAAGTTTTTTTTTCTATTGAAATTGTTAGCTCTTGGTTTTTGTTACAGAAAGTTATTTCATTTTTTACTTTGTTCATTTCCTTCCTTTTTGTCATTGTTTTGTGAATTTAACATTGATTTTGAAAAAATATTTTTAAGAAATGGAATTATTGTTGTTAAAAGATTATTGCATTATAATTTGCACATATCAATATGTATTCTTTCTTCATGAAATATGTTATGTTTTGTTTTTGTATTTCTTTTAATTGCCATCCACTTGCATTTTTATTTGGATCATTCTCTATCCCTTTTTTTCTTGTTTTAAAAATCTGACTACAGGTTGTAAACAGTCTTTAAGAACTAAAACGGTCCTTCTTAGGACCATTCAAATTATTGAAAGAAAATCCTTCTTGAATTGTCATATTCCTTAAAAAAACATTCATTGATAACTTCAAGTTACAAAGGCGATGGAAATTTATTTAGTTTCATTGACAAATATACCCTCCACCTCAGTCGTCTTTGAAGTGTCTGTAGATGACGACAACGACATTTAACATTAGTCAATAGAACAACAACCAAGATGGCATATCATAACATTAGTGTTGGCTCATTTTGGAGAAAATGTAATATTTGAGACAATTAACGGTTTATCACTCGATTTTGGGTATGTAACCCTTCTTTGAAAAAACTTCCGTAACCGTAGCCTATTCCAGTGGGTTTGTCTAGGATTACGGAACTTCCGTAATCCTAGACTCGGAGGCTAGGATTACGGTTCCGTAACCGTAGCCACTGCCTTTTAATATAGGTTCTCTGGGGTCAAAAACTAGGTCACAGAGCCCGAAAGTAGAAAAACCTTGTAAAAGCTCTAGAGGTTACATTTTTAGTCCAAATGTCCTTGAAATTTGTCAGAAAGGTTGTTTCAATGGTTTCTAGCTCAAATTTGGATATGGGTCATCTGGGATCAAAAACTAGGTCACATGGTACAAATATGTAAAAAACTTTTTAACACTCCAGAGGTTACATTTTCAGTCCAAATATCCTAGAAATTTGTCAGACAGGTTTTTTTGATGATTTTTAGCTCAAGTTGGAGTATGGGTCATCTTGGGTCAAAAACTAGGTCACAGAGCCCAAATATGGAAAAACTTTGTAAACACTCTAGAGGCTACATTTTAAGTCCAAATGTCCTGGAAATCTGTCAGATAGGTTGTTTTGATGATTTGTAGCTCAAGTTTGGATATGGGTTATCTGGGGTCAAAAACTAGGTCACAGAGCCTAAATCCCAGATAGCATGGTTACGTTGGCCCAACATTGGGTCAACGTCATCAGTTACGTCGGCCCAATGTTGGCATATTACGTTGGCCCAATGTAATTTTGCTCATCGGCACAATGTTGCGCCAACACGTTGGCTCAACGTTGGGCCAATGCTGCAATGTCGGCTTTGTACGGTTGGCCCAACATTGGGCCAATTTTGAAATTTCAACACAATTTTACGAATGTTGGCTCAGCGTTGGCCCAGTGTTAGAAATTTCAAATCTCCGTTGGCCCAACATTAGAAATTTTAATCCTTTCTTGGGACAATGTAGGCTTTACACTGTTTGCTAACAAATCTTGAGAGACTGACTTTCGATCCAGAAGTCATGGTTCAAATCCAAGCAGAAATGTGGTTCTTCTGTGACGTTCTAAATCTGAGAGAGGAGGCGGTTAGAAACAAATGAGGTGGTCCTCTGTTGGATTTGGACTTATCATATGAGAAAGTTATCCAGCTTGACTGTTGGTAGTTCTAGACAAGGACATCTCAAGGCTCAGCCTCTACAAGAAAAGCCAGAAAGTTGTCATGTACTTTTACCTGTTTGTGTGACTTTTAATAATAAATCAAATCAAAAACAGTAGAAATATTTTCATAATTTATAAAATCTAGGTGTTTCATACAATCTGCTGTGAAGCTACATCAATTAAAAAAGTTATTGATAAAAAGTGTGAATAAAGTTTATCTTTCAGTACATAAAACTGTTAAATTAAAAATAAGGTAGGTCTAGATACTTACATTATTGTACTGTTGCTGAAACTTCTAAAATTCTTCCTCCTCTTTTTACAATCACAATGCTGGTGACTGGTTGCTTAAAATGTGTACACCTAATACATGTACATTTCACAAAGAGCTATTAATCCCATTAACAATCTCCCTTGTGTTTCAAATTGCAGGGTTGCTATGGTAACTTGATAACTGACCATTCAGTTGTAATAAGCCTGACCGATCGACCCGCTAACAACATGTGGTTCTTATCTCTACTACTTATAATTGCATGCATGCATACTTGTGGTGTAATTTACTGGGAAAGATATTTTTTAAAGTGCCAGTTGATATATTTACACCAAAACAAATACATAATTTGAATTTCATACATAACATAAATACATTTTCTTGAAGCACAAAACATTTCCAAAATTATATCCGTCCATCCGTCCGTTTGCCAGCCAGTCAGTCAGCAAAGAGATCAACTTTTAATCAAGTTTTTTACCTACTCAATAAATTATGTCTCCATTTTTATATACGTAGATTATGAGGAATTTAACTTTTTCTATTGTGTAAAATAAATATATGTTCATTTTGGTGGTTGGCACAATGTTGTAAAAATGACGTCACTTTTACAACGCTGGCCCAACGCTGAACCGCTGTAAACGTGCCGATCCAAACCATTACTACAGATAACGACGTTGGGCCAACATTGAGCCTATGTTGTTCACCCGACTCCAATGTTACACCAACCATACAACCAGCAGGGCTAGCTCTGGGTCAAAAATTGCTTGAGCCAAATATATTTTCGACGCGGAAAAGGGGGTGGGTGCGGGAGGGGGAGTACCCCCTCCTGCGTCGAAAATTTTTTGAATTTTCATTAGTAAATGGTGCTCTCTGAGGCACTTTGAAACATTATGCTCTTCGATTATCAGACAAGTAAAATGACTCAGATTAAAACAATTGGTGTTTTCTTACTAAAAAATAAGCTCAAATCAATATAAATTAAATAATTTATTTATCATAATATTTTTATGCACTGAAACAAATCAAAGTACATGATATTTACATATGATACACAAGCTAATGCAGGGCCACTAGAATGGACAAGAGAGAAAGTCAGTTTAATATGCGCCTGGACTTGGCAGAGGACCAGAGTTTGAAAGCTCTCTTGTAGGGAAAGTTGGCCAAGGACGGTCCATCAATTGACAGTTTCATGAGATTGTCTAGAGAAGGGATAGAAAGAGAGTTTCTGAGAGCAGTCTTTATGATATTTTGTTTGGAAAAGCCACGCTCACAGTCAGCAGTAGAAACAGGAAGAATGAGAAACCTCTCTGCAGCTTCCGCACTTGCTGGATAACTTTGTCTGTTGGAGAGAGCCAGGTTTGCACAGGAGACAGAATCTGTTATAGATTTGTTGGTAGGATCAGCAGCAAGAGCTCTTGAGTAGCTAACAAAGCTGAGAAGTTCATTGCGGTACCCTTGGAAGCTTCACTTTTGCTAAGCGCTGTTTGCTTTGCCATCTGCATTTGCTGAGATAGTTTCTCGGCAGCCACACAGTCGGTGTGATCTGAAGATATAAAAAATAAACTGACCTTTTAACTGTCTTTCTCGTTGAATTACATCTATCAAATCACAATTATCCATCAAATCACAAAGCACGGTTATAATATTCCATTCACACACAAGTTACACTTAGACAATTTATTTCATCACTGATTAAGTTAAAAATTGAATATATGATTTTTTATGTAAAATTTGATATCTGAATAATTACCATTGCATTTAGCATGTTTTGTCACTGAATCCTTTTTCAGGATTTGGCACCCAGATGTAAACGAGTTTGATTTTTTGTGCTTCAGACAAAGATCACAGTACATAGATTTTGTTTGAGGATCATATTTTAACCAAGAATTGCCATTTTTCCAAGTATCTAAATAATTTCTAGGTGTGTCTGGTTTCATTTTTTTAGGAGTTGAAGGTGAACTGTCTAAATCAAGTTTACGTTTTGGTGCCATTTTTGATTTTTTTGCATAAATTTATTTTTTGCCTATCTGATTAGCCTCCGAAAAAATTCAGTATATATACCTTTGTACATTTACTCAGTAAAAAACCATTCATAATTACCTTTACTGACAATGAAAATTAAAAGAAACATACCGAAAACGTGTGAAAGAATTTCTTCCAGTTTGCTACCAAACATTTCCACTTAATCCCATCAACCGTTATTTATCCTTAAAGTTAGTGCTGACATGATCACTTGATTGAGCGGTTGTACACACATCCGTGATTATTGACGATCGAGATTGGTTATAACAATGACCATTTATTGTTAATGCGACAACGAACCACATGTATTTACCGGATTTACAAACGTGGCTGGTCTATTGGTTTATACAGTTTGACCCTATTGACATCGGAAACCATCAGCTGCCTCGACCTATCTAAACATCTATATTTTGACTCGGGGATTCCCAAAATTCGAAGTCTACTTTTAGCGTATTCGCCAAGCTGATTTTTTTGAGCAATTTCGCATTTGGAGCCATTGGCACCGTTGCGAACGCCAGCGCGAGCCCTGAACCAAATGCCAACGTTGGCCCAACGTCAGCTTGCTTGTAGGGATATCGAGAAACCTTGTTAACACTCTAGATGCTACTTTTTCAGTCCAAATATCCTGGAAATTTGTCAAAGAGATTGTTTCAATAATTTCTAGGTCAAGTTCGAATATAGGTCATCTGGGGTCAATTAAAAAGGTCCATAACAACTTTGTTAAAAGCAGTCATACTCAGGTGAGCGATACAGGGCCATCATTGCCCTCTTGTTTGTATTAAAGATTAAATGTTTTACAACCTTAAAATCGCACAAAGCATGTAAAAAAATGAAATTTCTTGAGATGGTTTAATTTTCAGTACCTTTATACCTTTAGCCTATCTTCTTGTTATTTCAGCTAATGATCTAGCGGACACAACACTTGACTAAACCTTAACACCTGCTGTAATTACAATTAACAGGGGGAAATGATTATATTGACAGATAATGGCTAGAAATTGAATTGGCATTTAGGCTTCTTTTACTTTCCTATAAACACAATTTAATTCTCTCTTTACATGCCTTTTTCACTCTAATATCAGTATTACGAACAACAATAGGGCCATGATGGCCCTATATCGCTCACATAGGTACCATTGAGCACAAGTGAAACAGCAAGGCCAATGAAGGAATCAAGGTAAGTTCACATGATGTTGAAGCTGAAATCTACGTGCAGAATTGTACATTTGGTTCAAATTTCAGAGAGAAAATAGGTCAGAAAGTCACCTAAAGTCAAAGCTGACAAGATTTTCAAAGCTTTTATATTTTATACATAATCAGACCATCAGGGCCAATTTTGACCCCTGGGAAGTAATTTGAACAACCTTGACAGAGGTCAAAAACACAATGCTATACACCAAATTTTGGGACTGTTGACAATGCATTTCAGAGAGGAAGATTTCTTTAAGTTTTTACTATATAACTTAAGTAAATCAAGTTACCCTCAGGTGGGGGTCATTAAGATTAAGTGACATACAAAATATTTAGACTCCAGACCATGTGGTTTAAGAGAAATAATTTTTTTAAAGTTTTCTTAAATACGTCTTTATAAGCTAAGCTACCTCCAGGGCAGGCCAATTAATGACCCCAAGGTCAGGTCATAATTTGAACAATCTTTGTTGAGGACTTCTAGATGATGTTAAATACAAAATACCTTAGCTCTTGGCCTTGTTGTTTTAGAAAAGATTGCCAAGTTTTCATTGAATGGGCCTATGTAAATTCAAATGACCCCTTGGCGGGGTCATTCATGATCCAAGGGACATTATTAGAAAAATTTTGTAGCAATATGACTGAAGTACACAATCTAACTACCGTTAGATCTGAAGGCCACCCTTCCTGATAATCTGGATTTTCAGTGTTGTTATATATATCCTAGATGATCTTATGACGCGTCTTTATGGTTTACCTGTACACACGGCATGTTAATGCCAAGTGTTTAAACTTTTATAGCATGTTTAAATCATCTTAAATATTTTGAAAATATTTTGTTTCGTAGGATAAATGGATTCTCCTCCGAGATTAATATAAGTTTATTTAAGTTTCGGTTTGTATTTTCTAAATGAATATTAAAGTATTAGCAGGGTGATGAAAACATTCAAGTAAACGGGCCTGTTTATTTTTGTATACATGCATTATCCATCAAATGTCAAAAGCTTTTGGAAGTTTTCCCACACATAAAATTATCTCAATATTTTACAAGATTTCCTCAATTAACTGTGACGTTTTATGGCAGAAAACATCTGAGTTAATATTTGGGATCACAGTTAAATATAAAATTTTCACTTTCCTTCAAATGGTTAAAAATAGAAACTGATTTACCTTCAAAAACTTGAAAGCTAGGCACTGACTGGCTGATTGAAAGGTCATGAGAAGGTGACCTTTTGGTGACGTTCAGATCCCAAAAGAAGGGCGTTATTTAGGAGCTGATTTTAATCAGACTGATGTGTAGTGAACCTCAAGGTGATGCTCTAGGCATGGTTTCATACAAGAAGATTTTAAAGTTCTTCCTACACAAGGGGGCCATTGACAAAATGGTATTGGCGTAAAACGCTTTAAGCTAATGAAAGTATTTATCACAAGAATTTTTACAATGTTGGTAAGATGAGGTGAGGTGAGTTGTAAGATTTAAGTTAGCAAGTCCTACTATCCTGTGAATAAAATTCGCAGTGACTATTCACGTATCACAAATGCAACAGCAAAGAAAGCTAGATCTTTTTAGTTTTCCCTATACAAGACTGTGTAACACTGATCCCCAGGGCAGGGCCAATTTTGATCCCAAGGGCATAATTTGAATAATTTAGATAAAGGACCTCTCGATGATGCTACATACTAAATTTGAAAGCTCTGGGCTTTGCGGTTTCAGCTTTCTGACAAGAAGAGCTTTTTGAAAATAAAATGTTAAAATAATGAACCCCAGGGCTGGGCCAATTTTGACACCAGGGCCATAATTTGAACAATCTTGGCAGATGTCCACTAGACGATGTTTCACGCCAAATATCTGGAGTCTAGCCCTTGTAGTTTCAGTGAAGAAGATTTTTGAAGATTTTACTCCATATACATGTAAAGCAAAACCCACAACCCTTTAGGGCGGGGCCAATTTTTGACCACAGAATCATAATTTGAACAATCTTGGTAGAGGCTCACTAGACACTGTTTCATGCCAAATATCTAAGCTCTGGCCCTTGGGGTTTCAGAGAAGAAGATTTTTGAAGTTTTTACTAAATACATATAGGGAAAATCCATGACCCCCCAGGAGACAGGGCCAATTTTGACCCAAGAGGCACAATTTGAACAATTTTCGTAGAGGTTCACTAGACGATATTTCAGACCAAATATTTAAGCTTTAGCCCTTGGAGTTTCAGAGAAGAAGACTTAACTATATACATATAACTTGATATAAGGAAAACCCAAGACCACCAGAGTGGGGCCAATTTTCACCCCAGAGGCATAATTTGAACACATTTGGAAGGATCATTCCTGTGAAGTTTGGATAAAATCCAGTAATCGGCTTCAAAGGAAATGTTGTTTAAAGAAATTGTTGTCAACACACGATGATGGACAGAAGGCCATCACAATAGCTCATCATGAGCACCTAATAAGTCTACGTAAAACATGATTCCAAGGGCAGTGCCAATTTTGACTTCAGGATTTGGACAATCTCCCTACTGGTCTACTAGAATGAGACACACGAAATCTTTAAACCCTAGACCATGAGGTTTCAGAGAAGAGGATTTTTAAGTTTTTCCCAAATAATTATTAGGGATGTAAGTGAACGTTGAACATTCGAACCCGATTCCGAACATTCGAATGTATTTTTGGCATTCAAATGCTCGGAAAAAAACTATTCTGTTTTCAGAAAAAAATGAAATCATAAGATGTTGAATAAGAGGGCCATGATGGCCCTGGATCGCTCACCTGAGTACTTTGGCTGTAGGTTTGCTGTTAAGCAGTATTTCATTTTTAATTGAAAATATGTAAAAAATCAGTCAATAAATAAAGGCTCTATGACAGAAAGTAGAAAAATCTATTTTATTTTATGCCTACCAATGAAATATAGGGAAATATCAGTGGGATAAAAGTGATAATACACTGTTTTGAATCAGTTAATTACCATTTTGATAATACACTGTTTGTGCCGGAACTACTGCTTGATGAAACTTCAGGAATTTCCCCACCATAAGAGAATCCGCTGTATTTCAGACTGTGACAGCGAGTGAAATTTATTTACCTTGTTAAATCCAATTATAATATTGAATTCCTGAGCCTAACTAGTTGTGAACAATGATGAAATTCGCCATAAATTATTTAAAATGTCTGATTTGTTTACATAACTCACATGGACAATATCCAATATGGCCGACTTTCAATTCAATTTATTGAATATTACTCGGTATTAATCCGCTTTTATAATTAAAGTATGTATGGCAAAAATTCAATAAATATTGATAAACTGTGTAGAGAAAAATAAATGTTATTTGATAAAAGTGTATTCAGTTTATTTCAGCAGAAGTAAAGTTATCATATGTATTGGAGATTGTCTGCACTTTTTTTTTGTGTGGAGTAACCAAAGTACGCATTAACTGATTTGGGGCTAACCATGGGGAATTTATTGAAGGCCCTGATTAAAAATATCATAAAAAAACCATTTTTGACGTGTTGGCATAAAATAAAAAGAACATTTGTTTGTTTTTTAGTGGAAGATGGGAATTTATTTCATCTCGTGAACACCATATGTTGATATTTTCACTCGTGGCTGCGCCACTCGTGAAAATATCACATATGGTGTTCACTCAATGAAATAAATTCTCATCTTCCACAAAAACAAACAAATATCCTCTATATAAGCTATGGCGACCTTGACCCAGTGACCTCAAACCCTACCAATGGGTAGACGTCCATGCAAGGAACCTATATACTGAATATCAATGATATTGGTCTATAAATGAAGGCTCTATGAGGTACAGTAGATAAATCTATTTTTAGCCTCCGTGACCTTTAACCTTATCTAATAATTTCAAAAAGCTTGATAAAGCTTGCTTCATGCCAAATTTTAAAATTCTAGGCCTTGTGGTTTCAGACAAGATTTTTAAAGATTTTCTTCTATACTGCTATTTAAAACTTGTGACCCCTCGGGTGGGGGCCAATAGTGACCCCAGGGACATTTTTCAAACAAACTAGGTAGAGGTCCACTAGACAATGCTGCATACCAAATATCTAAGCTGTAGGCATTGAGGTTTTCAGTAAGAAGATTTTTAAAGATTGCCTTTTTAACATATTAAGGGCCCCCGGGGCAGGGCCAATTTTGACCCCAGGTGTATAATTTGAACAATACTCCACACCAAATATCTAAGGTCTAGTCCTATTAGTTTGGAAGAATAATGATTTTTCATGTTTTTCCTATATAACTATTTGTGAACCAAGAGAACCCTGTGGCGTGGCCAATTTTGACCTAGGGGACATAATTTGAACAAACATGGTAGACATCCACTAGACAATGCTGCATACAAAAATATCTAAGCTGTAGGCATTGTGGTTTCTGAGAAGAAGATTTTTAAAGATTGCCTTTTTTACATATTAAGGGCCCCCGGGGCAGTGCCAATTTTGATCCAGGGCACACATATAAACAATACTGGTAAAGGTTCCCAACACAATACTTCACACCAAATATCTAAGGTCTAGTCCTATTAATTTTGGAGAAAAATGATTTTTCATGTTTTTCCTATATAACTATATGTTAACAAAGAGAACCCTGGGGGCATGGCTAATTTTGACCCAGGGGAAATAATTTGAACAAACTTGGTAGACATCCACTAGACAATGCTACATACCAAATATCTAAGCTGTAGGCATTGTGGTTTCTGAGAAGAAGATTTTTAAAGATTTCCTATATAAGACTATGCAAAATCAATTGACCCCCGGGGTGGGGCCAAATTTGACACCAGGGGCATAATTTGAACAAACTTGATAGAGGTTCTTTAGACAATGCTACATACCAAATCTTAAGGCTCAGGGCCTTGTGGTTTCAGACAAGAAGATTTTCAAAGTTTTTTCTTTAAGTTGCCATAGCAACCAGAGTTCTTGATGGAATTAAATTCTTTGAACAACTTTGGTAGAGCTTCAGGCAAGGAACATCCTAGGCAAGTTTCATTAAATTTGGCCCAGACGTTTCAGAGGAGATGTCGTTTGAATGAAATTGTTGATGGACGACGGACAAAGACCGGTCACAATAACCCACCATGAGCCAAAGGCTCAGATGAGCTAAAAATGAGAAAAAAGGGGTGGGGGGTGGGGAGTGACCCCCAGGGGAGGAGGGATGACCACACTGTGGTCACAGTGCATACTACCAAATATCTAAGCTCCAGGCCTTGCAGTTTGTGACAAGAAGATTTTTCAAGTTTTTTCCTATATAACTCTTTGTAAAACATGTGACCCCTTAAGCAGGGCCAGTTTTGACCCAGGGGCCATGATTTGAACAATCTTGGTAGAGGTCTACAAGACAATGCTCAACACCAAATATCTAAGTCCCATGCTTTGTAGTTTCTTACAAGAAGATTTTTAAAGTTTTCCCTATATAACTCTATGTAAATCAAGTAAGCCCTGGGCGGGGTCAGTTCTGACCCCAGGGTCATAATTTGAACAATCTTTGTAGAGGTCCACTAGATGATGCATCACACCAAATATCTAAGCTCCAGGCCTTGCAGTTTCTGACAAGAAGATTTTTAAAGATTTTCCTATATTACTCTATGTAAAACATGTGACCCCTTTGGCGAAGCCAATTTTGACGCAGGGGCCAAGATTTGAACAATCTTGGTAGAGGTCTACTAGGCAATGCTCAACACCAAATATCTTAGCTCTATAACTTGCGGTTTCTGACAAGAAGATTTTTAAAGTTGTCCCTATATAACTCTATGTAAATCATGTAAGGAGACGTCGTTTGAATGAAATTGTTGACGCCTCACGAAGCATGATGCACACCAGACATTGGGGTATGACAAAAGCTCACTCTGGCACTTTGTGCCAGGTGAGCTAAAAAGTCTAACGTTTTATTTACTTTCGACCATCATCTCATGAAATGTCTGCCGGTCATGATTATTGTACTGAAAGGGAAATAACCGCTGGAGTTTAGTCAAGAAGTTCTGGGTTATTCGAATGTTTGAATACAAAATGATCCGACCATTCGAATGCTTAAATGAAGAAATTTTGCCATCCCTAATAATTATGTCTTTATAAAAGTAAGTGACCCTCGGGCCAGGGCCATCAATGACCCAAGGGGCGTAATTTGAACGATCTTGGTTGAGGATTTCTTGATGATGATTCATGCAAAATATCTCAGCTCTAGTCCTTGTGGTGTCAGACAATAAGGTTTTCAAAGTTTTTCCTATATATGTCTATGCAAAAACATTTGATCCCTGGGCCAGTGCCAATTTTGACCCCAGGGACATAATTTGAACTATCTCTCTACAGGTCTACTAGAAAATGTGACACACAAAATATTTAGACTCATAGCCATGTGGTTTAAGATTAGAAGATTTTTAAAGATTTCCTATAAAATTAAATGACTTCTGGGGCAGTGCAGGGGTATAATTTGAACAACATTGGAAGAGAACCTCTAGGTGATACTCTAGGCAAAATACCTCAGCTCTAGGCCTTGTTTCAGACAAGAAGATTTTCAAAGTTTTTCCAATACAATTTTATACAAAACATGTGACCCCAGGGACATAATTTGAACAATCTTGGTAGAGTTCTACCAGAGAATGCCTTATACCAAATTTCAGAGCTCTAGGTCAAGTGGTTTCAGACAAGAAAATTTTTTAGGTTTGTCCTATTGGTTGCCATAGCCACTGTTCTGCATGGAATTGAATTCTTTGGTACAGCTTCATGCAATGAACACCCACCCATAAATTCCATTAATTTGGCCCAGCAGTTTGAGAGGAGATGTTTTTTAAAGGCAAGAAATGTTTGTAAAACATACATGACTCACTAGCGCCATATTGCTAGATGTAGCCACAGAAGTATAGGAAGGTAGAAGAAGGGCAGGCAGTAGTGTCAGTACATTAAGTTGAGGATGCCAGGGGCCTCAACCTGACTTAAGTTCACGATCTCCCTACGGTTAGATCTGAAGATGACGCATTTATTTCTGTCTTCTCGATAACCTGGAATTTCCACTATTGTTATTTATATCCCAGCCAATGACACTGTAGCTTATGACGCGTCTCGATAGCTCACATGTACACATGGCGTGTTCAGACATCGTGTAAACTTATCTAGCATAACAATGTTTGTTATCAGAAACGGAAAATGCTTAGATATTTTGAAAGAATAATATCCTGCACAAACATTCATTTCATTATTTTGGAAGATCTTGACAAATAAATTTACCCGAGTTCAGTGACAGTTTATACATGGCAGATAATTGTTGGGATCCCAGCTATATAAATAGATTTTTACAAGTTGAACATTTACTTCCATGAGGGTGGAAGCGTTGCTCTGATTGGCTGATGGATAGGTCACGAGAAGGTGACCTCCTATTGGTCGTCCTCAGATCCTAATAGCATAGCGATGTTTAGGATATGATTTTAATAAGATTGCCAGGGGCCTCTGATATCAAAAGGTATTGGCCATGGGCAGAAGATGAATGAGAGGAACTGTATATTATGTCAATGACACTTTGGTTATAAAATGTATAAAGTTTAATTACTGGAGAACACGACAGAGTACAGAAACTGCATGGGTAGGTGGGAGGGTGGGTAGGAAGGAAGTTTTGAGGCAGCAAGGCCCAAGGGTTCTCCAGTTTTCAATCAGAATCTGTTTTCCTCTTTATAGTTTATGGTCACCATGACCTTGACCTTTAACCTAGTGACCTCAAAGACAATAGAGGTTAACTCCTGAACAGATCAACCTGCACAGCAAGTCTGAGGAGCCAATACCCAAGGGTTCTCTAGTTGGAAACCATTTTTCTGTTAATGGTCACTGTGACCTTGAACTTTGACCAAGTTACCCCAAAGCAATACGAGTCATCTACTGGTCATTATCAACTTGCATTGCAAGTTTAAGAATCCTACGCCAAAGCATCATCAGAAACCACTTTTCACTTTAATGATCAATATGACCTTGACCTTAAAACTACAGGGCTCATTTACTGGCCATGACCAACCTGCCTACGAAGTTTAAGAGACCCTGGAATCAGGGGTACCTTTTTTTTAACCTTTTACTCAATGACCCAAAAAGTTACAGGGGTGATTTACAGGCCATGATCAGCCTGCCTATGAAATTTTTGGAAGCTGGGTCATAGTATTGTATAGTTATAGGTCAGTAACCGTTTTGCTTTCCAAGATCACTGTGACATTGGTCTTTGACCTAGTGACCTGAAAACTATAGGGGTCATCTACTGGTCATGACCAACCTACATACTAAGTTTGAGTAACCTGGATCCAAGGATTCTCTAGAAACCTATCTGAAAAGGTTTTGCTTTTCAAGGTCACTGTGACCCTGGCCTTTGATCTAATGCCCTGAAAAACTATAAGGGTCATTTACTGGTCATGACCAACCTGCCTATGAAGTTTTGGGGAGCCTTGGCCCAAGCGTTCTATAGTTATTGATTGGAAACTGTTATCCTTTTCAAGTTCACTGTGGGTTTGTCCTTGGACTAGTGACCTGAAAAACTATAGCAGTCATCTAATGGTCATGACCATCCTACATGCCAGGTTTGAGGAACCTGGGCCCAAGGATTCTCTAGATATTTATCAGAAAATCAAGGTCACTGTGACACTTGCCTTTGACCTAATGACCCAAATAATTACAGGGGTCATTAACAGGCAATGACCAGGCTGCCTATGAAGTGTTGAGGAACCTGCATCCAAGATTCTATAATTATTGATCAGAAACCGTTTAGCTTTTCAAGGTCACTCTGACCTTGGCCTTTGACCTGATGACCCAATAAACATTAGGGGTCATGTACTGGTCATCATGAACCTACACCCAAGTTTGAAAAAGGTGGGTCCAAGAGTTCTCTAGATATTGATTGGAAATGAAGTGTCTACCAACCCACCCACCATTTGCAAACCAATATACACCCTCATAATTGATGGAGGACCTAAAAAAGTTGAGGATGCATGATGCATGACAGACACAGCCTGGACACAACAGCTCACCATGAGTACATGGTGCTCATGAGCTAAGAATAATAAGATAGAAATTTAACAGAATGCCTTTTATTACACTTCAGAATGTAACATCTTTTATGCAAAAAGTCATAACAGCCTAAATATAACTGCTATTAACAAATAAAACAGGCAAATCTGGTTTATGAAAATAAGGCTTTAAAATGTTCTCTTATGTCTTTGTAATTTCCTGTGACATGTGATGGGAAAAAAAATGACCTCATGAGCATAATTTTAGCAATCTTTGCAGAGGTTACTTGCGCAAGTAACCAAAGGGGCCTAATTTGAACCATATTAGATGAGGTCCACTAGACAATGCTTCAAACAGGAAGCAACATGACACTTTATTAACTGACTGAAGACTGCTTTATCTAAACACTACCAGAATGATAAGCAATAAGCAATAAAAACAGGCAAATAGAATACTACTGGATTTATTGCACATATGTACGTTAGGTAAACCTTTTTCCGATATATACATTAATTTTTATTAATTTTAACAGCAAACTCAATAAAAAATCTTACAAAGTAGAATTACATATTACATTACTGAACACATATATTAAGGATACATGTATAAAAGAGTCCAATGACTTTGTTTGTTACTTGTAACTTTCAAAATTAATTCTTGATTACTTTATAGCAACTTGGTGGAAAAAGAATTTCTGCTGATAACATGACCTTGACCAGTAACCTTGAATCCCACTACAACGGACTAATGACTTAGTAAATCATGGCAATGAAATGTCTGCTTTAAGATTCTGTACATGGTCTCTGGGTAAACATACAACCCATACTTTCTACATTTAACAATCATCTGAATGCCGCAAGTTACTTTCTAAAATAATGCTTGCAGTTCATATTATACATGTACTATACTTTCACAGCACATTGACAACATCTAGTGAAAGCCAAGAGGCCTCTGATAGAAGCTATCACTATCATCAATCAAATTCTATAAGGGACTCCTTTTCTATGAAAGTGTCATTATTTGCCGAGTTGTGTACTTGTTTCTGTTGTAGAATTCCAATCTGCACTTTGACCTCCAGACAGATCATCCTCTCTCTGTGTATGTTAGAACACAACTCAGAGTTATCTCTCTGGAAAGAAAGGAAAAGTAAAATTACCTGTAGGCAAACTCAGATAATAATTCAAAAGAATATTTTGAACTGTTTAAATAATTTACAGGACAGCCTTTATTTGGTAATATAAGATTATCAACAACAGAAAATAAAAGTTATGGTTCTTTGGCACTGCACTCCCCCTCAATGCCCTCTACCATTGTGTGCAGTTTAAACAAATTGTGTCCAAGGGTTTTTAGGTTATGCTCTGGACAAGATTATTCTAAAAGGGAGATAATTCAAAAATGGGGCAAAATAGAGTTATGGTTCTTTGGCACTGCACTCCCCCTCAATGCCCTCTACCACTGTGTGCAGTTTAAACAAATTATGTCCAAGGGTTTTCAGGTTATGCTCTGGATAAGATTTTTCTAAAATGGAAGATAATTCAAAAACAGGGCAAAATAGAGTTATGGTTCTTTGGCACTGCACTCCGTGTCAATGCCCTCTACCACTGTGTGCAGTTTAAACAAATTATATGCAGGGGTTTTCAAGTTATGCTTCGGACAAAATTATGACGGACGGCTGAAAAACTGTAACCAAATTTCTTAGTCATAAAGGGGCCACAATTCACACAAAATGCTTGACACAGTTACCTCCTCTTGTTAGCAGAGTAAGCTCTTGATGGTAAACAAGTATTGTGAGTTTCAGGGCTATATTTGCAAGGGTTAGGTGAATAATGTTACGTTGCCGAAAAACTTTAACCTGAACCAACGCCAACGCTTGGGCGAGAACTATAGCCCTCCATATTCTTCAAATAGTCGAGCTAAAAACCAATGCTGTAGACCACTGAGCCAAAGAACTGATTCCCTGAGGCAGTTGTCACAGGTTGAATTTACACAAATCAAAGCAGGTTGGCTGGCGTGAATTTCATGAAATTCAGTCAAGAGAAGAAGAAGATTGTCTGAGAGCACTGAAGCCTCCATGAGGTATTGTAAAAGTCCAAGTAATAGTTAACAAGAGCACTGCCTGGCAGTGCCAATGCTCAGTTGTAGTTCCTTTTTAAAGAATACTGAAAGCTGTATTTTAATATGAACTAGAACTGCCACTGTCATGGCGTGAATACCCCCGCATAGCGCTTTGACAGAAACAACAGGGGTCATTTAGAGGTCATGGACAACCTCCCTGCCAAATCTGAGGGTAGTAAGCCAGTACATTGCTTAGTTATGTATTCTTCATGTTTTTTAGTGGCAAAGATCAAAGTAACTATTACCTTTGACCTACTACCTCAAAACTGAAACTGCCATTGCATGACCTGAACCCCCCTGTTGGCCAAAGGATTAAGTTATTGGGCGGACAAGGAAAATCTGACGGACGCATGGACAGATGGAGGAACAGACAAGTTGATTCCACAAATTTTCTTTTTATTACATGTTTTTTAATGGATTTAAGTCATTTTTACTCATTTATGCCGCATAACTGGGAGGTCATGTTTTAGAGTGAAAGCCACTGTAACCATGACCTTTGACCTAGTGACCTCAAAATCAATAGGGGTCATGTACTAGTCATGACCAACCTCCATACCAAATATGAAGACTAAGGGTCAAAGGATTCTTCAATTATTGGGAGAAGTTATTGGGCTGACAAGGAAAATCTGACAGACAGACAGACAGACAGACAGATAGACGGACAGATAAGTTGATTCCAGTATACCCCCCTTACAACTTCGTTGTGCGGGGGTATAACAAATTTTCTGTTTATTACATGGTTTTTAATGGATTTAAGTCATTTTTACTCATTTATGCTGCATAACTGGGAGGTCAAGCTTTTGAGTGAAAGCCATTGTAACCATGACCTTTGACCAAGTGACCTAAAAATCAGTAGGGGGCATGTACTAGTCATGACCAACCTCCATACCAAATAAGAAGACTGAGGGTCAACGGATTCTTCAATTATTGGGCAGACAAGCTTTTTTTAGTCAAAGCTCCTGTGACCATGACCTTTGACTCAGTTATCTCAAAATAAATAAGGGTCATCTTCTGGTCATGACCAACCTCTGAACCAAATATGAAGAATGTGGGTCAAAGGAATCTTAAGTTATTGGGCCGAAAAGCTTTTTTTAGTCAAAGCTCCTGTGACCATGACCTTTGACCCAGTGATCTCAAAATCAATAGGGGTCATCTACTGGCCATGATCAATCTCCAGACCAAATATGAAGACTGTGGGTCAAAGGATTTTCAAGTTATTGGGCGGACAAGGAAAAACCGATGGATGGCCGGACGGACAGACGGACGGACAAGCTGATTCTAGTATACCCCCTACAACTTCGTTGTGTGGGGGTATAAAAACAGAGCTACTTTGAATTGAGACAGGAGTATGTTGAGTGAAATGATCAGTTACTTGTTAGAAGAGGTGGGTAAGCAGTGTAACAAGAGCGCCATGATGGCCCTTTCACCACTCACCTGAGTGCAACTGCAACTACTTTCACTCACTTGATGACCTTGACACTAGTGACCTAAAATCCAACCCAAGGGCATCCATGGTGCATACATACCAAACATCTAAGATATTGGTCAATAAATAAAGACTCAGGCCAGTGGTTTGTAAAATTATCAAAATAGATTATCATACAGACATGGCAAAATAAGCCTATTTTGGCCCCCACACCTCTGGAACCCATAATGGGATCAGGTTCGTTCAGGAAAAGAAAGACCATCCACTGTTTATAAAAGTTTGTTTGAAACTGAATCGAATGTGAGCATAACACAATGGGGTAAGGCAGAAAATTCTATTTTTAACCTTTGTGAGCTTGACCCCAGTGACCTCAAACCCCACCAAGTGGAAGGTACCTACACACCATATATCTAAGATATTATGCAATAAATAAAGGCTCTATGACATAAAGTAGAACAAGAGGGCCATGATGGCCCTAGATCACTCACCTGAGTATGACTGCTTTTATCAAAATTGTTATGGACCTGATTAATTGACCCCAGATGACTGAAAATGTTACCTCTAAAGTGTTAACAAGGTTTTCCCATATTTGGGCTCTATGACCTAGTTTTTGACCCCAGATGACCCATATTCAAAACTGAGCTAGAAACCATCGAAACAACCTTTCTGACAAATTTCCAGGTTATTTGGACCGTAAATGTTACCTCTAGAGTGCTAACAAGGTTTTTCCAAATTTGGGCTCTGTGACCAAGTTCCTGAACCCAGATGACCCATATTCAAATTTGAGCTAGAAATCATCGAAACAACCTTTCTGACAAAAGTATGGATATTTTGACTGAAAATGTTGCCTCTAGAGTTTTTACAAAGTTTTTCCATATTTGGGCTCTGTGACCTAGTTTTAAACCCAGAAGACCCATATTCAAACTTGAGCTAGAAATCATTGAAGCAATGTCTCTGACAAATTTTAAGGATATTTGGGCTGAAAATGTAACCTCTGGCATGTTAACAAGGTTTTTTTAATATTAGGGCTCAGTGACCTACTTTTTGATCCCAGATGACCCATATTCAAACTTGTGCTACATGTATATATCACTGAAACAACTTATCTGAAAAATTTGCAGGATATTTGAACTGAAAAACTAGCCTTTAGAGGGTTAACAAGGTTTTTCTATTTTGGGCTCTGTGACCTAGTTTTTGAGCCCAGATGACCGATATTCAAACTTGACCTAGAAATCAAAACAACCTTTCTAACAAATTTCCAGGATATTTGGACTGAAAATGTAGCCGCTAGATTGTTAACAAGGTTTTTCTGTGTTTGGGCCTTGTGATCTAGTTTTTCATCCTATATAATCCATGTTCGAACTCGTCTGAGTAATCACTAGGACAAACATCCTGACTAAGTTTCATGACAATTGAGGCAAAAATCCACTAGTGTGTTAACGAACTAAGTGTAGACGTCTGACGGACGACAGTAGACAGATGCACATTGATCAATCCTAATAGCTCACCATCAGACAAGAAGATTTTTGGGGGGCGAATACTTTCGCCCTCCAAAGGTATAACTATGCTTGCCAAATTTTCAGGAAAATCGAGACATTTCACATTAGATTTCAGAGAAGTAGTAATCCTACGCTTCGAAATAGTTCGATCATTTTTTCATAAATGAATTGAAAATTGTTAATCAATGATGGAATTTTTGTTCAGCTTTGATAAAGGTTCTTTATTATGTGTTCATTTTTATTTTCAAATGAGACCAAAAACCGAACACTTTTTACTGAAACAAAGTGATTACGCGCATTGATTTCGCAATGTCGGATTATATTTCTTAGCTTACGGCCATTTTGGATCGTGCAGCCGAATTTTGATGGAGGATATAATTAATAAAATAAAACAGCATTGTAAGTAGTCTTTTTAAAATTATTTTAAGCAAATTATTATTTTCAGATATGTTTAAGGAAATGAAAACAATTTTGTCTTTGAGCGCTTATTCTGAATGTCACGCATCGATGTTAGAAAGTAGGTCAACCTTCTTTGTAGGCTTCAAACTTAATCGTTCGGCGAATTACATTTTATAACAGAGAAAAAACAAGATCTTGGCAGTTGCAAATTTAAGATACGGAGATATCGAGCCATCAACGTGGTTCTGAATGTATATTGTCGACATGACTGTTTTGACATACATGTATTGCATCATTTTTGCAAAAAACATTTACATGATTAAGTATTTATAGATCAGCCAATCGAAACGCCGAAATTTAGACAATGGGAATTCCGGAAGTTATGTTGTAAGAAAAGGAGGAGAAATTTCATGAGGTTTGTGCCTTTTCTGCATAAAAACGTTTGAACTAGTCATTGAATTATCCGCTAGACTGTTCATTGAGTTGAAGTGAAGTTCTGCGTAATGATAATATGGAATCCCCGATTGTAGCCTAGTTAAAGTGAAAGTGAAAGTATCAGAACTGTCAATAGTTTTTCCTTGGTTTTTTCAATAATAACAAAGGTCTGTAAAATGTTGGTTGTGCCTATCAATTAAGTGATAATTACAAGTGTATTCTACACATCAATATTTGTCTAAGTGAAAGAATAAGCTTGAAATTCAATAAGAACACTCAAAATTAACTTGTCGCCACATTTTTTTTGAGAAATAATGACAGCAGGAGACAGAGATGGGAACTAGTTCCCAACTTCAAGTGACTGTGGGCCCAATTACGTTGGTTAAGTTGCATATTCTGAAATAAAAAACAGAAGAGGGAACAACTTTATTTTCTTAATTTAGAAAAAGAATGAAGAGAACTGCAACTCAGTCAGTTGCGCCATGTGAGTTTTAATTTTGCTTCCCTCAAAAGCACAGTGACACAACAGCACATTGACCAGTGAGCCATGTCCCTGTGCTGAAAAGTAGTATGTGTTCATTGAACAAAAAAAAAACTACAAAGAACTCTGTCTGCATTTAGGGTTTTTTATCGTACCAGTTGTCCATATGACTGATAGCATAGTTATTAACTACTTATTTCTCTGAAGTTGCATAAAATTAGTTTTCATTGCTGCAAACAAATAACAAATTAACATACAAAACACTGTGTCTTAACCCAATTTAAGGAAGATTGTCATTCTTTTGTTTCATGTGTATCAGTCAATGCTGAGAAACACAAATAATAAAAATAAGCAACTTGCAAGATGAAGATTTAATGCTCGAAATATATGAAAATGATAGCTTAAATACATTAAACTAGATTCTAAGTATTTTTTGTTTACATTTCCTTTCTGTCTGCTCATTTATTTTAATATAGGCATTAAAGATAAAGGAAATTGTAATTATTCTTCATTACTATTATTTTGATTACCATAAAAGAAGCATTTTTTCCTGCATAGGATAAGTTATTGCTTTTTAAATTGAAATCATCTTTGAAATTATCACGTGTTTTCTGTTTTTTGTATAATTATGTTGATCAATTGTTATCTCAAAATTTGTGACATTGAGAAATGGGGCAAAATGTCTTATTGTTTTCTTTGCAAGAATGGGTCAAAGAAATTGAGGAACTAAACAGAGAAATGATTTGACAAGGCTGACTTTTTAAGATAAAGCACTGTAAACACTTGTGATGGTATGTGACATGGTTGGTGGTCACCATATCACCAGTTTCACTCCACTTTTACCATGTATTATTTGGCTTTTTTGTTAATCCTTATTATGGTAGTGTAAGTATGTGCTTACTGTGCAGCTGAAACAACCTGATATTCCTAACCTTTGAACTCCAAAGATTAATAAAGAACAAATTGACTATGAAATTACAGAATATTACTATTATTTATCATTTTTACTCTTGTTCCAGATGAGCATCATTCTAAAGATAGTAAACAATGGAAGTGGACCGTATGGGATGCCAGTACAAGTTATGGCACTTGCACAAACCACTCACTACAAGGGCCCTAATGGAAGTGATAGACTGCACGGTCATGTGATGGAGGCCTATGCAGTTATGTGACTTTTTAAATAATCATGGTCTGACAGGTAAACCACCAGCCAAAAGGAGGAAACTGTTGTTTTGGGGGAGGTAATTTTGAAGAGGGATGACAAACCAGCCTACCTTGTTGCAACACAAGCAACAAACGTGTTTATCACAAATAATATGATAACGACAGAGGAGCACAGAGTTAACTGTGATAACGTCTCTACGGAAGTACCCCTCCCTTGCTCCTACTCTGCATGTTAGAGTTCACTGACCTATGGTTAAACAAAGGGTCTGTGTGTACGGAGGGTATGATTATAGAGGTGAGTTGTGTAAGATTAAACAAAACAAATTTATAAGATTTCTCATGTTTAACATGTCTTTATTCCAATTCCATAGTTATCATACAACCTTATATTGATAGATATCATAATAAAAAACAAACATTCTGTAAAAAATGCTAGAGATGTTTTATTGTAATATTTTTTATCTTTTGCATTAAACCTTTGTCTTGGTTTTACTTCAGGTCAGTTGGTTAGAGTCACTGACTTGTAAACCTTCTTTACTAATAAAAAGGGCAGTTGGTTTGAGCCCTGCTGTACATGTATGTTAAATAAAGGCTGGAGATTCTCAAAGAGATCAGGAGTGGAGTTTGGCACATTTATGAAATGACCATTGTCTGACAGATAAACCACCTGCCTGTGCTAGATGAGGCTGACAGATAAACCACCTGCCTGTGCTAGATGAGGCTGACAGATAAACCACCTGCCTGTGCTAGATGAGGCTGAAAATTTGTTTAATATGTACATAAAACTCAAAATTAATGAAATTAGACTTCCTTAGTGGAAGTTATGTGTAGTACATGTAGGTTGCCTAATATAGGTCATTATGTTTGAACAAGTTTGAACCAGTGAGTAGTTCAGATATTTTTACTGATTATTTCATCCTGCAGGAAGACAACCAGAGAATGTTTAAGGTCAAAGGAACAGATGTTTCAATAAAACAGTTACACATTAAGATGGATCTCGGAAGGCAATGATCACACTCTAGTGGGATGCAACATGTTGTGATGCCACTTGGGATTTTGTGGAAGTAACAAAGGTGATGTGAGAAAATGAGACTTTGTCCACAACTGTACAAACATCAATTAAGGTATGTTTGATAAATTTCAGATGTGGTATCAAAATGTTATGGTCTGTTTCATTGTATGATACCTTATTATGTTACATTTATTACTTTATGGCCCTTAATGTTGGCAGTTTCTTATGGAGACTGGCCATAAAAGAAGGATGGTTAGATAAACTGCCCGCTCTGATAAATTATTGAATGTGATATGGGCATTAAATTCAAAACAAACCTAAAAATAATAACTACAATAAAAATATATTTGAACAATATTTCTGTGAAGTTTGAATACGATTCTATGCAGAATTTTTTACTTATAATTATTACCTATCTAAATTAATTCCACAATTATCTTGTATTTTACTACAATGCCTTCTTAATGTGTCATTACAGTGATCTATATATTTTTTTGTGTCGCCTGCTACAAAGTAGCCACGACATATAGGTATCACTTCTCTGTTGTCAGTCTGTCCATCCGTCACAAAAATTACTTCTCAGAAACTACAGGTGCAATTTCATCCAAACTTTACAGGAATGATCAGTACCAAGTCTAGTTGTGCATATCATCGGAATTTTCCAGTTTAATGATTGGCCCTTTAATGATTTTTTTAAACTTCTCTTATACTACTAACGCAGTTTGAATGAAATGTTACAGGACTGATCAGTACCTCAAGTACTTGCGCGTATCTAATGGGTTTTTAAGTTTAATAATTTTTTGGCTGAGTTATGGCCCTTGATTATTAAAAGGTGTTTTGGCCCGTTAATGATTTTTGTGTTGCCTGCTTCACAGTAGCTGCGACATGTTACAAAGTAGCCGTTACATGCAGGGATCAATTCTCCATTGTCTGTCTGTCCGTCCGTCCATCTGTCACAAACTTGTCCAGACTACTCCTCAGAAAGTACTGGTGCAATTTCATCCAAACTTTACTAGAATGATCAGTACCAAGTTAAGTTGTGCAAATCATCGGCATTTTCCAATTCAATGTTTTTTGTCAGAGTAATGGCCCTTTAATGATTTTTATTTTTAAACTTCGTCTGGACTTCTTCTCTTATACTACTGAAGCAATTTGAATGCAATGTTACAGGATTGATCGGTACCTCAAGTACTTGGGCTTGTTTAACAGGTTTTTCGGTTAAATGATTTTTGGCTGAGTTATGGCCCTTGAATAAAAATCTCGTTTTAGCCAACAATCTGTCCAATCACCTCTCAATGCAACTGCTTACTTGGCTATCATCAGGCGACACATGTGATCACTGATTGCCCATGTATTTCCAATTAAAGTTTCAGTGAATACATCTTTTGATATTTTGACTTAACATTGTGTAATTATGCCTGTTCACCAAATGTTGTTTTTTTTTCATAATTTTTAGAATTGTGAAACAGGCTTTGCATTTGAGGAACTGCATGTAGTTGCGGTCAGTATGGAAGACAGCAAGGCAGAGTTATTACTGCAAGATACATTGTCATGGTATTGCCAGCAGATGTTCTCTTCTTTGCTCTTGGTGATGACCCTGCCACTGTGGTTTGCAGAACATGGATCAGTTCATTTGGAGATCGAAAAGCAAGGCAGTGAAATTTTAGGAGTTAAAATTGTTGAAACTTGGAAATCTAGTATCCAAAATCACAAGAACATTATACAATAGGAAGACAAGTGCATTAATAGATGAATAATTAATGAAAACTTCTTGTATATGAAGGTGCATAAACATGATAGAATAAGTATATCACAGAAAAAATGATGCTCAGATTTAGAAAAACTGTAACTTAGTTATAGAAAAATCTTTTCTGTTAATTTTGTTTTTATTTCATTTTGCTGTCGTGAACTTTTTTTTTTCTATTATATGATGCAAAGTGTGGCCAGTTTATTGTTTGAATAAGGTCTTGATTTGGAAATATAAGTACAAGGTTTATTTACATTTTACTGTGTACTAGACTAGTTTAAATTTTCAGAGCAGAACTGAATTCCTTAAATAGCAATAATCCAGAAATAAATTAACCTAAAACAAATACATTTGTAGTCTTAGTTAACATTTAATTTTGGCGATGCCTCGAATCCCCAGTCTCTCAGTAGCCTTTATGCACAGTTGTTGAATGACATTAAGAAAGGTTTACATGTACCTAAAAAAGTGATATAAATGTCTTGTCCTTTCTTTAAAGAATGTATGTGAGTGGAACTTATGTTGTCTTTTACAGTTCTGCTTACTTTTTTTAAAATTTGTTCCTATGCATAAAACCACTGGTATATACTAGTCTGATCTCATTTATTTTATATTCTAGAGTAAATGTTATATTGACCTCGTGTTCTTGTCTGTTTTCAAATCTCTTCCTGCTGATGACTATGTAGGCAAAGTTACAATCTCATGTATTAAAGGCTGTAACTGTCAAAATATTATTAGTTTTGTGGTTATTTTTGCTTTGCACAGGTGATTGTCCTGAATGTAAAAAGCAAAATGCTGTTCCTAAGTTCAGAGACCTATTTTTGTAAATGAAAAATCTTGTTTCCCTAGTACCGGTAAAATATGTCACTTGCACTGGTGAAACGTTTAAATGCTGTTATTTAAGTCGAAGTTCCTAAAACGGACAATAACTAGAAAATGTGATAGAGAGTCATGTGCGTCCTACCAACTACTGTGTCTGCAAAGTTTCAGTTCTGTATCTTCAAGGTTTCCACGATACTGATGTTTCAAAAAAAGTGACGGTATAATTAAAGTCAAAGGACTGAAACACGATCAGACAATTTCCAACATTTTGCAAAGGAATTGTTACTTTTGAAACTCTTCATTGTATTCATTCTTCGCCCCCATCAGTACTTTCAGTGCTTTGATTAAAGATTTTCTTCAATATTGTTTTTTAAAACTTGTGACCCCTCGGGCTGGGCCAATACTGACCCCAGGGACATTTTTCTAAAAACTTGGTAGAAGTCCACTAGACAATGCTGCATACCAAATATCTCAACTCTTGGCCTTGTGGTTTCTGACAAGAAGATTTTTCAAGTTTTTCCTATATAATTCTATGTAAACATGCGACCCCTATGGCGGGGCCTATTTTGACCAAGGGGCCATGATTTGAACAAAACTTGATAGAGGTCCATTAGATAATGCTGCACACCAAATATCTTCACTCTAGGCCTTGTTGTTTATGACAAGATGACTTTTAAAGTTTTTCCTATATAACTCTCTGTAAAACATGTGATCCCTTGGGCGGGCCATTTTTGACCTAGGGCTCATGACTTAAACAAACTTAGTAGAGGTCCTCTAGACAATGCTTCAAACGAAATATCTTAACTCTAAGCCTTATGGTTTCTTCTGTGAAGCTTTTTAAAACCTTTTCCTATATAACTTTATGTAAACAAGTGACCCCCAGGGCTGGGCCTGTTTTGACCCAGTGGCTATGATTTGAACAAACTTAGTAGAGGTCCACTAGGCAATGCTACACACCAAATATCTAAGCTCTATAACTTACGGTTTTGACAAGAAGATTTTTGAAGTTTTTCCTATATAACTCTATGTAAAACAAGTGACCCCTGGGATGGGGCCATTTTTGACCCAGAGGCCATGATTTGAACAAACTTGGTAGAGGTCCACTAGACAATGCTACACACCAAATATCTAAGCTCTATAACTTACAGTTTCTGACAACAAGATTTTTTAAGATTTTCCTATATAACTCTATGTAAAACAAGTAGCCCCTGGGGCGGGGCCATTTTTGACCCAGAGGCCATGATTTGAACAAACTTGGTAGAGGTCCACTACACAATGCTACACACCAAATATCTAAGCTCTATGCCTTACGGTTTCTGACAAGAAGATTTTTAAAGTTTTTCCTATATAACTCTATGTAAAACAAGTAGCCCCTGGGGCGGGGCCATTTTTGACCCAGAGGCCATGATTTGAACAAACTTGGTAGAGGTCTAGTAGACAATGCTACACACCAAATATCTAAGCTCTATAACTTACGGTTTCTGACAAGAAGATTTTTTAAGATTTTCCTATATAACTCTATGTAAAACAAGTAGCCCCTGGAGCGGGGCCATTTTTGACCAAGAGGCCATGATTTGAACAAACTTGGTAGAGGTCCACTAGACAATGCTACACACCAAATATCTAAACTCTATAACTTACGGTTTCTTACAAGAAGATTTTTTAAGATTTTCCTATATAACCCTATGTAAAACAAGTAGCCCCTGGGGCGGGGCCATTTTTGACCCAGAGGCCATGATTTGAACAAACTTGGTAGAGGTCCACTAGACAATGCTACACACCAAATATCTAAGCTCTATAACTTACGGTTTCTGACAAGAAGATTTTTTAAGATTTTCCTATATAACTCTATGTAAAACAAGTAGCCCCTGGAGCGGGGCCATTTTTGACCCAGAGGCCATGATTTGAACAAACTTGGTAGAGGTCCACTAGACAATGCTACACACCAAATATCTAAGCTCTATAACTTACGGTTTCTGACAAGAAGATTTTTTAAGATTTTCCTATATAACCCTATGTAAAACAAGTAGCCCCTGGGGAGGGGCCATTTTTGACCCAGAGGCCATGATTTGAACAAACTTGGTAGAGGTCCACTAGACAATGCTACACACCAAATATCTAAGCTCTATGCCTTACGGTTTCTGACAAGAAGATTTTTTAAGATTTTCCTATATAACCCTATGTAAAACAAGTAGCCCCTGGGGCGGGGCCATTTTTGACCCAGAGGCCATGATTTGAACAAACTTGGTAGAGGTCTAGTAGACAATGCTACACACCAAATATCTAAGCTCTATAACTTACGGTTTCTGACAAGAAGATTTTTTAAGATTTTCCTATATAACTCTATGTAAAACAAGTAGCCCCTGGAGCGAGGCCATTTTTGACCCAGAGGCCATGATTTGAACAAACTTGGTAGAGGTCCACTAGACAATGCTACACACCAAATATCTAAGCTCTATAACTTACGGTTTCTGACAAGAAGATTTTTTAAGATTTTCCTATATAACCCTATGTAAAACAAGTAGCCCCTGGGGCGGGGCCATTTTTGACCCAGAGGCCATGATTTGAACAAACTTGGTAGAGGTCCACTAGACAATGCTACACACCAAATATCTAAGCTCTATAACTTACGGTTTCTGACAAGAAGATTTTTTAAGATTTTCCTATATAACTCTATGTAAAACAAGTAGCCCCTGGAGCGGGGCCATTTTTGACCCAGAGGCCATGATTTGAACAAACTTGGTAGAGGTCCACTAGACAATGCTACACACCAAATATCTAAGCTCTATAACTTACGGTTTCTGACAAGAAGATTTTTTAAGATTTTCCTATATAACCCTATGTAAAACAAGTAGCCCCTGGGGCGGGGCCATTTTTGACCCAGAGGCCATGATTTGAACAAACTTGGTAGAGGTCCACTACACAATGCTACACACCAAATATCTAAGCTCTATGCCTTACGGTTTCTGACAAGAAGATTTTTAAAGTTTTTCCTATATAACTCTATGTAAAACAAGTAGCCCCTGGGGCGGGGCCATTTTTGACCCAGAGGCCATGATTTGAACAAACTTGGTAGAGGTCTAGTAGACAATGCTACACACCAAATATCTAAGCTCTATAACTTACGGTTTCTGACAAGAAGATTTTTTAAGATTTTCCTATATAACTCTATGTAAAACAAGTAGCCCCTGGAGCGGGGCCATTTTTGACCCAGAGGCCATGATTTGAACAAACTTGGTAGAGGTCCACTAGACAATGCTACACACCAAATATCTAAGCTCTATAACTTACGGTTTCTGACAAGAAGATTTTTTAAGATTTTCCTATATAACCCTATGTAAAACAAGTAGCCCCTGGGGCGGGGCCATTTTTGACCCAGAGGCCATGATTTGAACAAACTTGGTAGAGGTCCACTAGACAATGCTACACACCAAATATCTAAGCTCTATAACTTACGGTTTCTGACAAGAAGATTTTTTAAGATTTTCCTATATAACTCTATGTAAAACAAGTAGCCCCTGGAGCGGGGCCATTTTTGACCCAGAGGCCATGATTTGAACAAACTTGGTAGAGGTCCACTAGACAATGCTACACACCAAATATCTAAGCTCTATAACTTACGGTTTCTGACAAGAAGATTTTTTAAGATTTTCCTATATAACCCTATGTAAAACAAGTAGCCCCTGGGGCGGGGCCATTTTTGACCCAGAGGCCATGATTTGAACAAACTTGGTAGAGGTCCACTAGACAATGCTACACACCAAATATCTAAGCTCTATGCCTTACGGTTTCTGACAAGAAGATTTTTTAAGATTTTCCTATATAACCCTATGTAAAACAAGTAGCCCCTGGGGCGGGGCCATTTTTGACCCAGAGGCCATGATTTGAACAAACTTGGTAGAGGTCTAGTAGACAATGCTACACACCAAATATCTAAGCTCTATAACTTACGGTTTCTGACAAGAAGATTTTTTAAGATTTTCCTATATAACTCTATGTAAAACAAGTAGCCCCTGGAGCGAGGCCATTTTTGACCCAGAGGCCATGATTTGAACAAACTTGGTAGAGGTCCACTAGACAATGCTACACACCAAATATCTAAGCTCTATAACTTACGGTTTCTGACAAGAAGATTTTTTAAGATTTTCCTATATAACCCTATGTAAAACAAGTAGCCCCTGGGGCGGGGCCATTTTTGACCCAGAGGCCATGATTTGAACAAACTTGGTAGAGGTCCACTAGACAATGCTACACACCAAATATCTAAGCTCTATAACTCACGGTTTCTGACAAGAAGATTTTTTAAGATTTTCCTATATAACTCTATGTAAAACAAGTAGCCCCTGGAGCGGGGCCATTTTTGACCCAGAGGCCATGATTTGAACAAACTTGGTAGAGGTCCACTAGACAATGCTACACACCAAATATCTAAGCTCTATAACTTACGGTTTCTGACAAGAAGATTTTTTAAGATTTCCTATATAACCCTATATGTAAAACAAGTAGCCCCTGGGGCGGGGCCATTTTTGACCCAGAGGCCATGATTTGAACAAACTTGGTAGAGGTCCACTAGACAATGCTACACACCAAATATCTAAGCTCTATGCCTTACGGTTTCTGACAAGAAGATTTTTTAAGATTTTCCTATATAACCCTATGTAAAACAAGTAGCCCCTGGGGCGGGGCCACTTTTGACCCAGAGGCCATGATTTGAACAAACTTGGTAGAGGTCCACTAGACAATGCTACACACCAAATATCTTAACTCTAGGCCTTCTTGTTTCTGACAAGAAGATTTTCAAGTTTTCCCTATATAACTCTATATAAAATCAACTGACCCCTGGGTGGGGTCAGTTTTGACTCCAGGGATATAATTTGAACAGATTTGGTAGAGGTCCACTAGATCATGCTTCATACCAAATATCAAAGCTCCAGGCCTTGTGGTTTCGGCGAAGATTTTTAAAGATCCAACTTATAAAATCTATTTTTAGCTCCAGTGAACCAGAAATGCAATGGACCAGAACCATTTGAACAATCTTGGTAGAGCTTCATGCAAGGAACATCCCAGGCAAGTTTCATTAAATTTGCCCCATTGGTTTCAGAGGAGATGTCGTTTGAATGAAAAGTTGACGACGGACAGACGGACGAACGACGGACGACGAACAAAGACCGATCAGAAAAGCTCACCCTGAGCACTTTGTGCTCAGGTGAGCTAAAAATTGAAAAAGAGTTATGGTTATGGGCAATTAAAGGCTGTGGTTCTTGTACATTGCATTTCCTCTCATTGCTCTTGACCATTGTATGAAGTTGCATTGAATTCCAAAACTAGAACTGTGTCCATAGGACACGGATGCCCCCACTATGCATAAGTGCTCATAAACAAGAGCATGTATATCCTGTATGTTAGATTTTTTCTGTACATATACCTAAAATGATCTACAGGTAACCTTATGTACATGTTAAATTAAATTACAAATGTAAAATTTATATGTTAAATTATTTATATGGTATATAGTGAAAAAATCAACAAAGGGCCATAATTCTGTTAAATATGGTCACAGCAAAAATTCCTTCCTTTACTACCATCTACACATTAAAGCTGTTCATCCCTGGAAGTTTAAGCAAAATCTGCCATCCGGTTTAAGAGGAGTTGCGTTCACAAAATTTCTATATGGTGTATAGTGAAAAAATCAACAAAGGGCCATAATTCTGTTAAATTTGGTCGCAGCAAAAATTCCTTCCTTTACTTCCATCTACACATTAAGGTTGTTCATCCCTGGAAGTTTAAGCAAAATCTGCCATCCGGTTTAAGAGGAGTTGCGTTCACAAAATTTCTATATGGTATATAGTGAAAAAATCAACAAAGGGCCATAATTCTGTTAAATATTGGTTGCAGCAAAAATTCCTTCCTTTACTATCATCTACACATTAAGGTTGTTCATCCCTGGAAGTTTAAGCAAAATCTGCCATCCGGTTTAAGAGGAGTTGCGTTCACAAAATTTCTAGTGAAAAAATCAACAAAGGGTCATAATTCTGTTAAATTTAGTCGCAGCGAAAATTCCTTCCTTTACTACCATCTACACATTAATGTTGTTCATCCCTGGAATGTTAAGCAAAATTTGCCATCCGGTTTAAGAGGAGTTGCGTTCACAAGATTTCGGGACGTACGGACGGACGGACGGACAGACAGACAGACGGACAGACGGACAAGTGCAACGCTATATGCATCCCACTTTGTGGGGACATAAAAATAGTTTTCAAGTTATTCTCCAGACAAAGAAAACAAACAAAGGGCAATAACTGTGCAAACAGTGAAGACAGAGTTATAGCTCTTGTACACTGCACATCCACTCAATGTGGTTGACCAATGTATGAAGTTGCATTGAATTCCAACCACGAGTTTCCAAATTATATTCTGGAAAAGGAAATCCAAGGAAGGGCAATAACTCGGCAAATAGTGAAGATGGAGTTATATTTCTTAACCAATGCACTTCCTCTCATTGTGCTTGACCATTGTATGATGTTGCACTGAATTCCAACCAGTAGTTTTCAAGTTTTGCTCCCTACAAATGAAAACCAACAAAGGGCAATAACTCTAAAAATAGTGAAGATGGAGTTATGATTCTTTGACACTGCACTTCCTCTCATTGTGCTTGACCATTGTATGTAGTTGCACTGAATTCCAACCAGTAGTTTTCAAGTTATGCTCCAGACAAGAAAAACCAATTAAGGGCAATAACTCTGAAAATAGAGAAGATGGAGTTACGTTTCTTGAACATTGCATTTCCTCTCATTGTGCTTGACCATTGTATGTAGTTGCATTAAATTCCAACCAGTAGTTTTCAAGTAATGCTCCGGACAAAAAAAAAAAAACAATAAAGGGCAATAACCCTGCAAATAGAGAGATTGGAGTTATGATTCTTGAACACTGCACTTCCACTCATTGTGCTTGACCATTGTTTGAAGTTGCATTGAATTCCAACCAGTAGTTTTCAAGTTTTGCTCCCTACAAAGGAAAACTAACAAAGGGCAATAACTCTAAAAATAGTGAAGATGGAGTTATGATTCTTGGACACTGCACTTCCTCTCATTGTGCTTGACCATTGTATGTAGTTGCACTGAATTCCAACCAGTAGTTTTCAGGTTATGCTCCAGACAAGGAAAACCAATTAAGGGCAATAACTCTGAAAATAGAGAAGATGGAGTTATTATTCTTGGACACTGCACTTCCTCTCATTGTGATTGACCTCTGTATGAAGTTGCACTGAATTCCAACCAGTAGTTTTCAAGCTATGCTCCATACAAAGGAAAACAAACAAAGGGCAATAACTCTGGAAATAGTGAACATGGAGTTATGATTCTTAGACACTGCACTTCCTCTCATTGTGCTTGACCATTGTATTAAGTTGCACTGAATTCCTACCAGTAGTTTTCAAGCTATGCTCCATACAAAGGAAAACAAACAAAGGGCAATAACTCTGCAAATAGTCATGGAGTTATGATTCTTGGACACTGCACTTCCTCTCATTGTGCTTGACCATTGTATGAAGTTGCACTGAATTCCTACCAGTAGTTTTCAAGTTATGCTCCGGACAAGGAAAACCAATAAAGGGCAATAACTCTGAAAATAGTGAAGATGGAGTTATGATTCTTGGACACTTGCACTTCCTCTCCTTGTGCTTGACCATTGTATGAAGTTGCACTGAATTCCAACCAGTAGTTTTCAAGTTATGCTCCGGACAAGGTACACACCAACCGACCGCCTGACCGACCAACCACTGGGTGACTCCTATATACCCCCCAAACTTCGTTTTGGGGGTATAAAAAAAGTTTCATTACAATATCTCATTCGTAACTCAAGTTATTGAGCAAACCTTTTATTTATTTTTAGTAACAGTGACCTTGACATTGACTTCAGCAGCCCAAAGTCGAACTTGACCTGTATTTTATGATGTTACACCTGTGTACCAAAAATGGTTTAAACCTGTCAAGCCTTTCATGAGTCATTATCCGGAAACCAGTTTTTCTATTTTTAGTTTAAGCGAACAGTGACCTTGACCCAACTGGCAAAATTTTCAATCCCAAGCGTCGTCTTCATAGAAGCTACATTTACAGCAAATTTCATCACAATATCTCACTCCTAACACAAGTTATTGAGCAGAAATCATTTTTTTTTTTTATTTTTACTAACAGTGACCTCGTCCTTGGCCCCACCAGGCCCAATATCAAACTTGACCTGTATCCTGTGATGTTACACCTGTGTACTGATAACTGTTTAAATCTGTCAAGACTTCATGAGTTATCATCCGGAAACATTTTTTTCAACCATTTTATTATTTTTAGTAACAGTGACCTTGACCCCACCAGCCCCAATATCGAACTTGACCTTTATCTTATGATGTTACACCTGTGTACCAAAAATTGTTTAAATCTGTCAAGCCATTCAAGAGTTATTGTCAAGAACCGCTTTTCTATTTTTAGTAACAGTGACCCTGACCTTGGCTCCACCAGCCCCAATATTGATGATACACCTGTGTACCAAATTTTTTTAAAATCTGTCTAGTCTTTCATGCGTAATCATCCAAAAACCATTTTTTCTATTTTAAGTCACAGTGACCTTGACCTTGGCCCACAAGCTCCAATATCAAACTTGACCTGTATCTTGTGATGTTACACGTGTACCAAAAATTGTTAAAATCTGTCAAGCCTTTCATGAGTTATTGTCCGGAAATCATTTTTCTAATTTTAGTCACAGTGACTTTGACCTTGGCCCCACCAGCCCCAATATTGAACTAGACCTGTATCTTATGATGTTACAGCTGTGTATCAAAGATTGTTTAAATCTGTCTAGCCTTTCATGAGTTATCGTCCGGAAACCATGATGGACTGACAGACCGACCGACCGCCAAGCTAACTCCTATATACCCCCTCAAACTTTGTTTGTGGGGGTATAAACACATCAGAGGAAGCATATATGGCATAATCATTTAGAATTATTATTATCAAATCTATCCATTTAGGAGAGCTATCACAAAATGTGATTAATACCTCCGCAAAACTGCTTCTGAACTGAGGAAGTTATTAGTAACAGAATACTTTGTAAAAGTAAAATAGAGTTATGGTTGTGGGCAATTAAAGATAGTTGTGGTTCTTGCACATTGCATTTCCTGTCATTGTGCTTGACCATTGTATAAAGTTGCATTGAATTCCAACCATTAGTTTTCAAGTTATGCTCTGGACAAGGAAAACCAACAAACGGTAATAACTCTGCAAATAGTGAAGACCAAGTTATGATTCTTGAACACTGCACTTCCTCTAATTATGCTTGTCAATTGTATAAAGTTGCACTGAATTCAAACCATTAGTTTTCAGGTTATACTCCGGACAAGGAAATTGCAACAGACCGACCGCCCGCCACACCAACCAACCAACCACCGGATGACTCCTAAATATCCCCCCCCTCGCCCAACCCTCAAACTTCATTTCAGGGGTATAATAACAAAGTTATGACAATTTTAACATAATACTATAACTTGACTGTCATGGTCAAGGTCATTTTAAGGTCAAATTAAAACCTGAATAACTCGACATGTCAATTTTGCCAAAGTGTTGTTTAGACCAAGCATCAATCAAATCCGTACATAAATGACAAAGTTATGACAATTTATGCAAAATTCAACAAGTAAATTTGTGAGCTAATGCTCACTAGTGATACCCCCGCTATCAGAAATTTGACTTTCATAATGTAATTTGCATTTGTCATATGTATAAAGAGTGTCAAATTTTTCTGAGTATTTACCTGAACTTAATACAACTTCATCCAAGGCACAGCTAGATGAATATGAAAATGGTCAGAATAATGAACAGGTATTACATCTGTGATTTCTGATTCATCGAAGTCTTTATTCACAAAAACACGATCGAGTGAACCTCCTTTCTTGTGTGTTGGTAACTTCTAAGTATTCGGTAAACAGGAAGTAGATGAGCAAGGAGCATATAATCGCTTTATACCATATGAGAATATAGGATAAATCAATATGCAAAATATCAGGCTGCTGCATCTTATAGTTGCTGAGAAAACTGTGACGGAAATTGTGAATGTATATCAACTATGTGTAAAAATCTAAGTATTCGCTAAACAGAAAGTAGATGAGCAAGGAGCATATAATCGCTTTACACCATATGGGACTAAAGGATAAAGCAATATGCAAAATATCAGGCTGCTGCATCTTATAGTTGCTGAGAAAACTGTGACGGAAATTGTGAATGTAAGTCAACTATGTGTAAAAATCTAAGTATTCGGTAAACAGGAAGTAGATGAGCAAGGAGCATAAAATCGCTTTACACCACATGGAACTATAGGATAAAGCAATATGCAAAATATCAGGCTGCTGTATCTTATAGTTGCTGAGAAAACTGTGACGGAAATTGTGAATGTATGTGAACTATGTGTAAAAATCTAAGTATTTGGTAAACAGGAAGTAGATGAGCAAGGAGCATAAAATCGCTTTACACCATATGGGACTATAAGATAAAGCAATATGCAAAATATCAGGCGGCTGCATGCTCTAGTTGCTTAGAAAACTGCGACGGAAAATAAAGATGTTGTTTGGTTGATGTAATGCACCTATATAGTGACAAAATCTAAAAATATTCGGTAAACAGGAAGTAGATGAGCAAGGAGCATAAAATCACTTTACACCATATGGGACTATAGGGTATAGCAATATGTGAAATATCAGGCTTCTGCATGTTATAGTTGCTGAGAAAACTGCAACGGAAATTTGTTACGGGCGGACGGATGGACGGACGGACGGATGGACACACGGACAAGGGTAAAACAGTATACCCCCCACTTCTTCGAAGCAGGGGTATAATAATTTAACCATGACAGTCAAGGTCATTTTAAGGTGAAAGTCATACCTGAATTATTCAACATATCAGTTTTGTCTTAAGTGTTGTCTTGTCTAAGTATGAATCAAATCCATAAGTAAATAACAAAGTTATGAAAATTTAAGCATAATACAATAACTTGACTTTCAAGGTCAAGGTCATTTTGAGGTCAAATTCAAACTTGAACAATTCAATGTGTCAGTTTTGTCATAAGTGTTTTTTTTTTGTCCAAGTATGAATCAAATCCGTGAATAAATGACAAAGTTATGACAATTTAAGCAAAATTCAATCATTTGACCTTGACGGTCCAGGTCATTTTAAGGTGAAGGTCACACCTGAATTATTCAACAGGTGGGTTTTGTCGTAAGTGTTCTTTTGTCAAAGTAATAATCAATCCAACTATTAATAACAAAGTTATGGCCAATTTTTGCAAAATTGAATAATTTGATCTTGAAGGTGAAGGTCATTTATGAGTCAAGGTCAAGTTCAGTCTGGTCTACCTGAAGGTCTTGTCCAAAGGGTTGTTGTGTCCAATTATGAAGACAATCCATAAAGAATAAGATAAGAGCACTGCCGGGCGCCGCATTATATGCACAAAGGGTGTTTTCTATGAGTATGATGCATTTCTGCATTCCAAGCAGTGGTACTGAGAGATGACTGGACAGTTTGTTGGCCAAAACGCATTTTTTTATTCAAGGGCCATAACTCAGCCAAAAATCATTCAACCAAAACACCTGTTAGACATGAGCAAGTACTTGAGGTACTGATCAATCCTGTAAAATTTCATTCAAATTGCATTAGTAGTAGAAGAGAAGTAGTCTGGACAAACCTTAAAAATAAAAATCATTAAAGGGAAATAACTCTGACAAAAATCATTGAACTGGAAAATGCTGAACAAGACTTGGTACAGATCATTCCTGTAAAGTTTGTATGAAATCGCACCAGTAGTTTTTGAGAAGTAGTGCGGACACGTTTTGGGACTGACGAACAGACAGACGGATGGACAGACAGACAGACACACAGACGATGGAGAAGTAATCCCTTTGTAGCATGTTGCAGCTACTGTGAAGCCTGCAACACAAAAATCATTAATTGGCCAAAAAGCCTTTTTCATTCAAAGGCCATAACTCAGCCGAAAATCACTCAACCGGAAAACTTGTTAAATAATTGAGGAACTGATCAATCCTGTAACATTTCATTCAAATTGCATTAGTAGTATAAGAGTAGTCTGGACAAACTTTAAAACAAGAGGGCCATGATGGCCTTGGATCGCTCACCTGAGTACTTTGCCTGAGGGTCTACCGTTAAGCAAACATCAGATGCAACATTACATTTTCTAACTGAAGATATTCAAAGATCTCATATTTTATACAAACAAGAAGATTTTCAAAGTTTTCCATATGTAAAATAAGTTGAACCCCAGGGCAGGGCCAAATTATGACCCCAGGGGCATAATTTGAACAAACTTGGTAGAGGTCCACAAGACAATGCTACATACTAAATCTTAGATCTCGGGGCCTTGTGGTTTCAGACAGAAGATTTTTAAAGTTTTACTATATAAGCCTATGTAAAACCCATTGACCCCTGATAGGGGCCAAATTTGACCCCAGGGGCTTAATTTGAACAAACTTAGTAGAGGTCCACATGACATTGCTACATACCAAATCTTAAGACTCAGGGCCTTGTGGTTTCAGACCAGAAGTTTTTTTAAGTTTCACTATGTTAAATCCATTGACCCCTGGGATGGGGACAAATTTGACCCCAGGGGCATAATTTGAACAAACTTGACAGAGGTCCACTAGACAATGCTACATACCAAATCTTAAGGCTCAGGGCCTTGTGGTTTCAGACAAGAAGTTTTTCCTCTAAGTTGCCATAGCAACCAGAGTTCGAAATGGAATTGAATTCTTTGAACAACTTTGGTAGAGCTTCATGCAAGGAACATCCCAGGCAAGTTTCCTTAAATTTGGCCCAGGGGTTTCAGAGGAGATGTTGTTTGAATGAAATTGTTGACGGACGATGGATGATGGACAAAGTCCGGTCACAATAGCTCACCATGAGCCAAAGGCTCAGGTGAGCTAAAAATAAAAATCATTAAAGAGCCATAACTCGGACAAAAATCATTGAACTGTAAATTGCCGATAACATGCACAGCTAGACTTAGTACTGATCATTCCTGTAAAGTTTGGATGAAATTGCACCATCAGTTTCTGAGGAGTAGTCCGGAAAAGTTTTGTGACGGATGGACAGACAGACGACGGAGAAGTGATCCCTTTATGTCGCGCTACTTTATAGCAGGTGACACAAAAATGGTTGTTAAGTAACAGAGTGTAAATGAATCTAAACATTTAGGTCACTGCGACCCTGACCTTTGACACTCTGACCCCAAAATGTACAGGGGTTATCTGATCAATGTGTGCAATCATAATATAAAGTTTGAAATCTTTATAACAAATGATTGTCAAATTACATGGCGGAAATGGTTTTCAATGTTAAGGTCACTGTGACCTTGACCTTGGACCTACTGACCCCAAAATCAATAGGGGTCATTCACTCAATGTATGAAACCATTACATGAATTTTGAAGTCTCTATGACAAATGGTTGTCAAGTAACAGAGTGTAAATGATTCTAAACATGTAGGTCATTGTGACCTAGAACTTTGACATACTGACCCCAAAATGTAAAGGGGTCATCCACTCAATGTGTGCAATCAAGATATAAAGGTTGAAGTCTCTATAACAAATGATTGTCAAGTTACATGGCCAAAATTGTTTTCAATGTTAAGATCACTGTGACACTTGAAGGTAAAAGACTGTAGGCCAAAGAGTACTCAAGTTATCCTCAAGAAACCAAATTGCTAACGTATGGACGCTGTACACATGGTCCAAATTTCATTGCCATAGCTTCAAAAACAACAAGAGGGCCATGATGGCCCTGTATTGCTCACCTGAGTATGACTGCTTTTAACGAAGTTAATTGACCCCAGATGACCCATATTCGAACTTGACCTAGAAATTATTGAAACAATCTCTTTGACAAATTTCAAGGTTATTTGTACTGAAAATTTTACCTCTAGAGTGTTAACAAGGTTTTTCCATATTTGGGCTCTATGAGCTAGTTTTTTAACCTAGATGTCCTATATTCAAACTTGAGCTAGAAGGTATCGAAACAATCTCTCTGACAAATTTCCAGGATATTTGGACTGAAATAGTAGCATCTAGAGTGTTAACAAGGTTTTTCGATATTTGGGCTCTGTGACCTAGTTCTTCACCCTTATAACCCTTATCCAAACTTGAGCTACAAATCATCAAAACAACCTTTCTGACAAATTTCCAGGACATTTGGACTGAAAATGTAGCCTCTAGAGTGTTAACAAGATTTTTCCATATTTGGGCTCTGTGACCTAGTTTTTGACCCAAGATGACCCATACTCCAACTTGAGCTAGAAATCATCAAAAAAACCTGTCTAACAAATTTCCAGGTTATTTGGACTGAAAATGTAACCTCTGGAGTGTTAAAAAGGTTTTTACATATTTGGGCTCTGTGACCTAGTTTTTAAACCCAGATGACCCATATCCAAATCTGAGCTAGAAATCATTGAAACAACCTTCAAACAAACAAGATTTACTTTACCTAAGAAGTAACAATTTTTTCCATTTGGACTCGGACCTATTTTTGAACCCAATGTAACCATATTATGAGCCATTAGAAACCTCCTGACATTTCCAGATATTGTCTAAAATGTTAACAAGTGTTACAGGTTTTTCATATTTGGCTCTGTGACCTGATTTTGAACCCGATGACCCCAGAACAGAGCTTAAAATTAAAAGCAAAACCTGACAATTTCCAAAATTTGGTCTGAGACTAGAAATCATCGATAGCAACCTTTGAACAAATTTCCGGTTATTTGGAGAAAAATGTTACCTAAGAATGTTAAACAAGGTTTTTCCATATTTGGGACTCTGTGACCTAGTTGTTGAACCCAGAGACCCATATTCGAACATGAGCTTAAAATTATAGAAGCAACCTTCCTGACAAATTTCCAGATTATTTGGTCTAAAAATGTTACCTCTAGAGTGTTAACAAGGTTTTTCAATATTTGGGCTCTGTGACCTAGATTTTGACCTCAGATGACCCATATTTAATCTTGACCTAGAAATCGTCAAAACAACCTTTCTGACAAATTTCCAGATTATTTGGGCTGAAAATGTAACCTCTAGAGTGTTAACAAGATTTTTCTATTTTTGGGCTCTGTGACCTAGTTTTTGAACCCAGATGACCCATATTTGAACTTAAGCTAGAAATCATCGATTGAACCTTTCCAACAAATTTCCAGGATATTTGGACTGAAAAAGTAGCCTCTCAGTGTTAACAAGGTTTTTCTATATTTGGGCTCTGTGACCTAGTTTTCCAACCCTGATAACCCATGTTCGAACTCGTCCAAGATATTAATGAGACAAACATCCAGACCAAGTTTCATGACAAATGAGGCAAAAATGTGACCACTAGAGTGTTAACAAACTAATTGTGGATGGACGGACGGCCGACAGACAAAAGGTGATCAGAAAAGCTCACTCTGTCACTACGTGACAGGGGAGCTAAAAAGTAGGTCAGTAGGTCAAAAATTTAGGTCATGCAATGACATTTTTAAAATCGGAACAAACAAATGTAAACATGGTCCAAATTTCATTGCTGTAGGTTAAAAAACAAAAACTTAGATAAGTAGGTCAAAAATATAGATCATGTGATAACATTTTTGAAATCGGAACAAAAAACTGTACACATGGTCCAAATTTCATTGCCATAGCTCCAAAAACAAAAAAGTATGTCAGTAGGTCAAAAATATAGGTCATGCTATGATGTTTTTGAAATTGGAACAAAAAACTGTACACATGGTTCAAATTTCATTGCCATAGCTCCAAAACAAAAAGTAGGTCAGTAGGTCAAAAATATAGGTCATGCAATTACATTTTTGAAATCGAAACAAAAAACTGTGCACATGGTCCAAATTTCATTGCTGTAGTTAAAATACAAAAAAGTAGGTCAGTAGGTCAAAAAAAAATGACCCAACAGTGGTCACGGTGCATACTACCAAATATCTAAGTTCCAGGCCTTGCAGTTTGTGACAAGAAGATTTTAAAAGATTTTTACTATATAACTCTATATAAAACATGTGACCTCTTGGGCGGGGCCAGTTTTGACCCAGGGGCCATGATTTGAACAATCTTGGTAGAGGTCTACTAGACAATGGTCAACACCAAATATCTAAGCTCCAATCTTGTAGTTTCTTACAAGAAGATTTTTAAAGTTTTCCCTACATGTATATAACTCTATGTAAATCAATTAAGCCCTGGGCGGGGTCAGTTCTGACCCCAGGGTCACAATTTGAACAATCTTTGCAGAGGTCCACTAGATGATGCCTCATACCAAATATCTAAGCTCCAGGCTTTGCAGTTTCTAACAAGAAGATTTTTTAAGAATTTACTGTATAACTCTTTGTAAAACATGTGACCCCTTGGGCAGAGCAAATTTTGACCCAGGGGCCATGATTTGAACAATCTTGGTAGAGGTTTACTAGACAATGCTACACACCAAATATCTAAGCTCCATGCCTTAAGTTTTCCCTATATAACTCTATGTTAATCAAGTGACCCCGAGGGCGGGGCCAGTTCTGACCCCAGGGTCATAATTTGAACATTCTTTGTAGAGGTCCACTAGATGATGCCTCATACCAAATATCTAAGCTCCAGGCCTTGTGGTTTCAGACAAGAAGATTTTAAAAGTTTTCCCTATATAACTCTATGTAAATCAAGTGACGCCCAGGGCGGGGCCATTTTTGACCCAGGAGCCATGATTTGAACAAACTTGGTAGAGGTCCACTGGACAATGCTGCACGCCAAATATCTAAACTCTAGGCCTTGTGGTTTCACACAATAAGATTTTTAAAGTTTTCCTATATAAGCCTATGTAAAATCAACTGACCCCCCGGGCGGGGCCAAATTTGACCCCAGGGGCATAATTTGAACAAAATTGATAGAGGTCCACTAGACAATGCTACATACCAAATCTTAACACTCAGGGCCTTGTGGTTTCAGACAAGAAGATTTTCAAAGTTTTCTCTGTAAGTTGCCATAGCAATCAGAGTTCTTGATGGAATTGAATTCTTTGAACAACTTTGGTAGAGCTTTATGCAAGGAATATCCCAGGCATGTTTCATCAATGTTGGCTCAGCGGTTTAGGAGGAGATGTTGTTTAAGTGAAATTGTTGACGACGCATGCCGACGGACACCGGACAAGCAACGATTCCCAAAAGCTCACCCTGAACAGGCTCAGGTTAGCTAAAAAGTGACCCCCGGGGCAGGGCCTATTTTGACCCAGTGGCTATGATTTGAACAAACTTAGTAGAGGTCCACAGGACAATGCTACACACCAAATATCTAAAGTCTAGGTCTTGTGGTTTCTGACAAGATTTTTAAAAGTTTTTCCTATATAACTCTATGTAAAACATGTGACCCCTTGGGCGGGCCCATTTTTGACCCAGGAGCCATGATTTGAACAAACTTGGTAAAGGTCCACTGGACAATGCTGCACACCAAATATCTAAACTCTAGGCCTTGTGGTTTCTGACAAGAAGATTTTTAAGTTTTCCCTATATAAATCTATGTAAAATCAACTGACCCCCGGGGTGGGAACAGTTTTGACCCTAGGGTCATAATTTGAACAAACTTGATAGAGGTCCACTAGATGATACCAAATATCTAAGCTCCAGGGTTGGGGTTTCGGAGAAGAAGATTTTTAAAGATCCAACTTTTAAAATCTAATTTAGCTCCAGTGAACAAGAAATGCAATGGACCAGAACCATTTGAACAATCTTGGTAGAGCTTCATGCAAGGAACATCCCAGGCAAGTTTCATTTAATTTGGCCCTTTGGTTTCAGAAGAGATGTCATTTAAATGAAAAGTTGACGACGGACGGACGGACGGACGGACGGATGACGGATAAAGACTGATCAGAAAAGCTTTCCCTGAGCACTTTGTGCTCAGATGAGCTAAAAAGGCAATTGCAGATGCCAGCACAACATTCACTGCAATTAGCCTTCCTTGTGCACTTTAACCGTTCCTAAGACTAATGCTGAGGGAAGGAGTAAAGCCTGGGTTTAGTTGCCTGTATCACTGGGAGCTGAAGGTAAAATGTTTGATATATCTGAAAGAGGATTTAGAAGTACCTAGACCTGACTACATTTGTGAAGAGTCAGAGCCTGTTCATTCTGTTCAGTTAACTGGCACTTCGCCTTTACAATCACTCCAGTTACATGTTAACATTATAACCTGTTCAGTTAGACTGGCACTTCGCCTTTACAATCACTCCAGTTACATGTTAACATTATAACCTGTTCAGTTAGACTGGCACTTCACCTTTACAATCATACAATCACTCCTGTTACATGTTAACATTATAACCTGTTCAGTTAGACTGGCACTTCGCCTTTACAATCACTCCAGTTACATGTTAACATTATAACCTGTTCAGTTAGACTGGCATTTCACCTTTACAATCACTCCAGTTACATGTTAACATTATAACCTGTTCAGTTAGACTGGCACTTCGCCTTTACAATCACTCCAGTTACATGTTAACATTATAACCTGTACTGCCAACATTCCAAACAGTTTAATAGCTACAGCCTAAATACACATTCTATAAATGACAAATGGTTGAACCTAGAAAGAGCTATGAGAAAACTGCAGTAAATACCTCAAATTCCTCATTCTCTTTGATGAGCTGATTCAGTATTTCTTGTAGGTCTTCCTCGTCCTCACTCTCATAACTACTGTCTGTAGAGGATACATTAAATATCTAATATATACATCTAGATGGTGGAAGACAAAAAAACTTATATATCATCCTGTACAATTTACTCTCACTTCTTTTAACAAAATACACATGTACCCTATTGAGGTATGTACAACAGTTTCATGATGTTGTCCTACTCTGGTGTATACAGAATTTTTTAATTTTCTTTGATTGCTAAAGTTACATGAAAGGATTGAAACACATATATCTGTGCACTGAATTCACCTACCTGAAGAAGAACTCAGTATTTCTTCATCACTGTCCTGACGTAGGTACTGCAGTTCATCAATCTCTTGCTGCAAACGTTCTGCCTCACAGCGTTCAGTCTCTATCTTTTTACGAAGTTCACTCTCTGGAATTGTAATAAACTAAACAATCTAGTACAAGGGCCAAGGTCTTAACAGTAGTTTTCCACTCTGTACTTACACAAAAACTTAACATGACCAGCTTTAAGGGAAAATATATTACATATACTCAATCTGCTGTCAATCATATCAATAAACATGCTTACTACTATGAGAATTTTAAGTGACTGATGTTCATCAAAGACCATACTTTGGAGCAATCAGGAATTCAGATAAGTGTACCTGTAATAAGTGTACCTGTTCAAATAGATTTGTTCACAACAACTGCAGATGTTGATTATATTAGGTTATGATTAGATAAGATTATAATTTCAGTAATCACTAATTAGAACTAATCTTATTCATTTATCTATTAGCTACAAGTCTTTGAGTTCTAGCAAAATATGATTATAGATTTCACCAGTGCCCGGAGTCAGAGTGTAACAGACCTATAGCAAGTAGTTCCTCCTCCTCAAGTTTGAGCGCATATTCCTCCTCAAGCAGTTTCTGGTATTCCTCTTCACTGACTGACTCATCCTCCGATATCTCACTGATCTCAAGTTCTACAGTAGACTCATTAGCCGTCTCCACAGATACATCCTGAATGCTATCTGTGAAATAACATGTCTAAAATATAAAGCTATCTCCATGAAATAAACACATCTTAAACCTGTAAAGCATTTCAATGTCACAATTAATGTTATGTTGGAACTATACTGTATAGGTTACTAAACGAATCTTATTTCCAGAAGTTTATAATATGCACAGTATACAAATAAACCTGCAGGTACTTTCTTACTTAATCAAGAACAATGTTATTCTGGGTTGTACAATTAAAGTAGATTTGTCTGAGGCTATCTTTACTCTTTGATCACCTACAAATGAATGATTCAAAAGACCTTTTCTGGTGTACATAAAAGGACAGCAGGTCTAAAAATAGAACCTGTAGGTTCTTCTATTTGTTCTGGTATAGGGGTGGTTGCAGGAGGGGATTCTGGGATTTCTATGGGAACTGGAGTCTTTGTTTCCATAGCAACAGGCTCTTCCTCTTCAGCTTCAATCTGTACAGTCTTCTTCTCTTCCTCTATCACCTAGATATTGATAATATAAAAGTTGAGTAAAAACCTTCGAATGCTCACTTACACCTTCCTCTATCACCTAGATATTGATAATATAAAAGTTGAGTAAAAACCTTCGAATGCTCACTTACACCTTCCTCTATCACCTAGATATTGATAATATAAAAGTTGAGTAAAAACCTTCGAATGCTCACTTACACCTTCCTCTATCACCTAGATATTGATAATATAAAAGTTGAGTAAAAACCTTCGAATGCTCACTTACACCTTCCTCTATCACCTTGATATTGATAATATAAAAGTTGTGTAAAAACCTTCAAATGCTCACTTACACCTTCCTCTATCACCTAGATATTAATAATATAAAAGTTGAGTAAAAACCTTCAAATGCTCACTTATACCTTCCTCTATCACCTAGATATTAATAATATAAAAGTTGAGTAAAAACCTTCAAATGATCACTTATACCTACATAGAATACATATGAATCATTTAAAAACCTTTAAATGCTCACTTATACCTACATAGAATACATATGAATCGTTTAAAAACCTTCAAATGCTCACTTACACCTACATAGAATACATATGAATCATTTAAAAACCTTCAAATGCTCACTTATAGCTACATAGAATACATATGAATCATTTAAAAACCTTCAAATGCTCACTTATACCTACATAGAATACATATGAATCATTTAAAAACCTTCAAATGCTCACTTATACCTACATAGAATACATATGAATCATTTAAAAACCTTCAAATGCTCACTTATTCCTACATAGAATACATATGAATCATTTAAGAAAAAAATGCCTATTCCTCTGAGGGTGGGTTTATTTGGACAACAGTTGTCCAAACAGCAGTAGCATCAAACAGATCCAGGTTTTATCTTAGGTAGGACAAAGTATTCTATGTCCTTTTGCAAATATTACATTATACCAGTCACAGTTGAGCAGATGCAAATTGGCAATAGAAATCAAAGTTAGGACTTCTACACCTCATAGGTAGAATGCTCAAACTGCTAACAAAAATGTGCTGAAACTATTTGCAAGTTACCTAAAGATTACTTTCTTTTAGAGTATCACAGAACACATGTTTGCTTTATAGTATTCTAACCTTAAATATGGGTAATAAATGTTCAGTACCTCATGGTCTGTAAGTTCCTTATCGCTTTCTATATTCAGATCTCTCTCTAAAATCTCCTCTAGACTTTGCTCAAACTCATCAGACTCTGACTCAGTTTTCTGTATACTCTCTCTTGAGTGACCCAACTGTAAGAAGGAACAAAACAAATATTTTATAAAATTTGTCTTTTCAACAACTTTAAAAATATGCAAGTAAATTTCAAAGAAATTATTTTATCAACTTTGGAAATATCTAATCAAATAACAAAACAGTTAACAACCACATACAAATCTGGTGCAAGATCACATGTACTTGTGAATCACCCCTTTACCACATACAAATCTGGTGTAAGATCACATGTACTTGTGAATCACCCCTTTACCACATACAAATCTGGTGTAAGATCACATGTACTTGTGAATCACCCCTTTACCACATACAAATCTGGTGTAAGATCACATGTACTTGTGAATCACCCCTTTACCACATACAAATCTGGTGCAAGATCACATGTACCTGTGAATCACCCCTTTACCACATACGAGGGGTGATTCAAAAGTTCGCGGAATTTATCTCTAAATCATTTATTTTTTCACCGAATCACATTAAATTTCGCATAAATATAATTCAACGTATTTTAACTAACATTTTCGTTTAGTTTATGGAATATGTGTAACCGGAAGAATATAAATGGTCTCCATAGCAACCACGGTTAGGTGACTTGAAGCAGGCCAAAATATTTCGTTTTACTAATTCACTTCAGACGATAGTATGTTTTCAAATGTTGCTCAATTTTGGCGCGAACGTAACTGACGTTAGAATGACGTGTTGACGTCATTTCCTATAATTTTGATTACATTACGTTGAACCGTTACTCCACAGCAGCGAGTTGTCGCCATGTCTTCAACTTCTTCCGCGACGTCAACAAGTGAATTGGAGCTACGCGCAGTTGTGAAATTTTGTGTTGGACTCAAACTTACACCAGTTGAGACGTTGAATCAAATTAAAAACTCGCATACATTACAACCTTGTGGTAAATCGTTTGTCTACAAATGGCATGAGCGATTTCGGAACGGCAGAAAATCGGTACTTGATGACGATAGAGCAGGTAGACCAGCATCCGCTATGACGACGAGCAACGCAACGTTAGTGAGAGAGCTTTTGGACAACGACCGGCGCTTAACGGTTAGGGGTATTGCAGAGGAACTCTCCCTATCGTATTCTACTGTGCAACGAATTCTTACAGAAGAGCTAAATATGTCCAAAGTATCTGCGCGTTGGGTGCCCAGACTTCTGACTGATGAAAACAAGCAGCGGAGGTTAGAATGTTCTCAGCAATTTCTGGATCTGTACGACGCACAGGGTGACGAGTTTTTGGACAAAATCATCACGACAGACGAGACATGGTTATACCATTATGATCCAGAGTCGAAACAGCAGTCGTCCGTCTGGAAGTCACCAGACACACCTCCACCAAAAAAGGCCAGGACAACACGCAGCTGCAAAAAGGAAATGTTCATCTTCTTCATGGATAGACAAGGGCTTTTGCTTCAACACAAGGTGCGCGACGGATGTACCGTAAATGCCGACTATTATTCAAAGGTATGCCGCATTTTAGTCATACAAACGATCAACACTTATATATTATTTTTATAACAAACTAATATTTTACAGTATGTATTGTTTCAAATAACAAAATATATAAAAATATTATTTAAAATGTGCCGCTTTTTACTTTCTTAAACTTAAATTATTTCATGTTTTCCCGTTTGTTTGTTTGACTTCAGGTGCTTAGACGCGATCTGATACAGGCTCTGCGCCGCAAGCGCCCCCTGTTGGTACTGGATGATGTTATACTCCATCATGACAACGCTCCAGCACATCGGGCACAGAGTACAGAGTTAGAGATTTCACTGCTTGGTTTCAGTCTCTTACCACATCCGCCGTACAGCCCGGATCTAGCACCGATGGACTTTCGTCTGTTTCCAGATATGAAGAGGGAACTCAGAGGCCAGAGATTTGAAACAACATTAGAGCTACGCAATAAGGCTCGTGAAGTAATCTCTTCATTCAGTCAGGATTGGTTTAAGGTAACATTTATGCAATGGGTACAAAGGCATAGGAAGTGTGTAGCGACGGGCGGCGATTACGTCGAGAAGGTGAATCGTACGCTAGAATTTGACCGTTAGTGACGTCGACGTCGTGATGGCGTGCGTCAAGTGCCGGTCATGTATACAATTCAAATATGTACAAACGATTTATTAGTAAATGTATTTCAATGAGATTACGGCTCTGCTTTAGTATTGAGTAAACGTATCGAGTGATGTAATTTTTGTGTTTGTATTGTCTTTTCCGTTCTAGTAATAAAGCAATTCCGCGAACTTTTGAATCACCCCTCGTACAAATCTGGTGCAAGATCACATGTACCTGTGAATCACCCCTTTAAGCTGTTCAAGCCACTGAATTAGACTGACTGTTATTCAATGCCACTAAACTTTTTAATGCAGCTTTACCTCAGAGTCTGTTGTGTCTTCCTGTAGCAATGCTGAATTTTTCTGTTCTAGTTGGGCTTTCACAGCCTCTGCTGTTATATCAGAACTTTCATCAGCTTTGTTCTGTTCTTCCTCCCTATGTTCTTTGCTTTCCTGTGGTCCTAATTCCTCTACAATTTCCTGTTCTTTAACTTCTATCTGCTCTAACCCATGTGATATTTCCTCGATACCCTTTACGTCTTTCTCAAGCAGCTCATCTGGAACAATTCCTGTATCAGCTGGTTTAACATCTGTCTCACCTTTAGATATCTCTTCTTTACTTTCAGCTTTAAGTTCTTTTTCCATACTTTGTTCTCTATTAGCTTTGCTCTGACTGGCCAGCTCTTTGAGAAGAACTTTCTTATTGGCTAATTCTTTCTGTGCACTAACTTTCATCCTTTCAGCTTTGTCTGCCTCTTGCTCATTCTCTTTGAGTTCTGCTTCCTGCTGATTGTCTGGCTCCATTTCTCTGGTCTCTGTATCTTTGATTACAACCTCTTGGTTAGATTCTGGCTGCACAAATTCCTCTGGTGGCTTCTGCAACTCCAAATTCAACACCTACAAGATAAAATACAAATTATATACACCAAAAGTATGGAAAAGTGTTCAGGTGTATAATAATTTTAGAATAAAATTTAATATTAAGATACTGCAATATAACCAAAAGTTCTGCGCAGTGCTTTTGTGTAAATTTAGGAGCCCAAGGTAAAAACTCATATGTTACCTCATATTCTGGAGGTTCCCTCAGCTCTAGCCTCAGTTCCTCATCCCCCTCCTCCATCACTGTGTTACGCTTACTCATCTCATCTCGTTCTCTTTTCCTTTTTTCCAGTGTGTCTTGATTCTTCTGTGCAAGTTTTATCTGCAACACAGAGCAAATATCTAAACTCTAGGTCTTGGTTTCTGACAAGACTGAAAGAAAGTTTTAATTTGTTTTTCCCTATCTATTCTATGTGAAATGAAGTGATCCGTGGGTAGGGACCAGTTCTGACCCCTGAGACATTATTTGTAAGATTTTGGTAGAGGTCCACTAGATGATACTACAAACCAAATAATATGCAAGCTCTAGGCCTTGTGGTTTCAGGCAAGAATTTCAAAAAAGTTGTTCCTATATAAGTCTATGTAAAATCAAGTGGGACCAATTCTGACCCCAGAGCCACGATTTATAAGATGTTTGTAGAGGTTCACATAGGCCTTTTGATTTTTTATTTAGATTTCTGAAGTTTTTTCTTTGCAGTGTTCTCCATTGAATTCCATTTCTTTTTTACATTATTTTGAAAGGGGACCATACATGGATCATTTCTGTAAATTTTAATTGCAATTGACCAAGTGGTATAGGAGGAGATGTTGTTTAAAGTCAATTGTGGATGCTGGATAGACGCCAGACAAAAAAAGCATTCTAAAAGCTACACCCGACCTGCAGGTGAATTAACAAGCGAGCCATGATGGCCCTAGATCACTCACCTGAATACTTCATCTTTGGGTCTGCTGCTGAGCAAAAATCAAAAGCTTTTTTAAGATTCTCCCTATATACATCCATGAATTCAAGTGATCCCCAGGGTAGAGCCAATTTTCACTCAAGGGGCATAATTTGAACAAACTTGGTAGATGACCTCCAGCTGATGCTCTATTAAAAATACCTAAGTTCTAAGCTTTGTGGTTTCAGACAAGAAGTCTTTTTTTTTTTTATAGTTTTACCTATATAAGCCTATGTAAAATCAATTGACAGGGTAGGGCCAAATTTGACCCCAGGGGTATAATTTGAACAAACTAGATAGAGGTCCACCAGACAATGCTACATACCAAATTTTAAGGCTCAGTGCCTTGTGGTTTCAGACAAGAAAATTTTCAAAGTTTTCCCTATATAAGCCTATGTAGAATCAACTGACTCCCGGGGCAGGACTAAATTTGACACCAGGGGTATAATTTGAACAAACTTAATAGAAGTCCACTAGACATTGCTACATACCAAATCTTAAGGCTCAGGGCCTTGTGGTTTCAGACAAGAAGATTTTCAAAGTTTTCCCTACAGACCGTTCCAGAAATTAGTACCTACCTGATAACCTCCCTTGCTTCCGCCATTAAGGGACTGCGCAGATTGAAGCAGTTTTTTAATGCGGAGCTTAAAAAATGTCCCATTTTTTAGCTGTAATGTTAATGTGACGTTGTATGTTAGAGAAACAGATTATATAAACCACTTGAAGCATTTATTATCAGCAAAGATCTATCTCAAGGTCTTCTAACTGAAACAAGAACTGTCACTGTAAGATGACAATGCCCCCGAAAGTGGTGCTTTGAACTTTGATCTGAGAACCAGTCATTCAGGGGTCAAGGTCAAATAAATATAGGTCAGTGGGAAGGTTTTATCCAAAGGGGGTTGTGTACAAGTATGAAGTAAATCCACTTACTAATTAGGAAGTTATGGGCAATGTGAAAATTTCTGGACAATTGGATCTTCAAGGTGAAGGTCATTCAGGGGTCAAAGTCAAAAAAATACAGGACAGTGGGATGGTCTTGTCCAAAGTAGTGTCGTGTTTAAGTATGAAGTATATCCACTTACTAATTTGGAAATTATGGCCAAATAATAGTTTTTGGACCATTGGATATTTAGGGTTCAAGGTCAAATAATTACAGGTCAGTGGGAAGGTTTTGTCCAAATGGGTGTTGAGTCCAAGTATGAAGTAAATCCACTCACTAATAAGGAAGTTATGGCCAATGTTAAAGTTTTTGGACAAATGGATCTTCAAGATGAAGGTCATTCAGGGGTCAAGGTCAAACAAATATAGGTCAGTGGGAACGCTTTGTCTAAAGGGGTGTTGTGTCCAAGTATGAAGTAAATCCACTAACTAATAAAGAAACTATTGCCAATGTTAAAGTTTTTGGACAATTGGATCTTCAAGGTGAAGGTCAATCACAGGTCAAGGTCAAATAATTACAGGTCAGTGTAAAGGTCTTTTCCAAAGGGGTGTTGTGTCCAAGTTTGAAGTAAATCCACTTACTAATAAGAAAGTTATTGTCAATGTTAAAGTTTTCTGACGGACGGACGGACTGACTGACGGACAGTTCAAAAACTATATGTCTCCCTTGGGGAGCATAAAAAGTATATTTGCTGACATCTGAATCTATTGAACAGGTAAATAAAGGTCTTGTTATATTCTCCAGTAGATTAATTCTTTTTATTTTATCAAAATTTCACAAAAAACTGCTTTTAAAAAGTACATGTATCTATCTTTAAAAAATCTGACCAAAAGATGTCATAATATATAATAATAGATAATACAGGTGTCATAATAATTTTGTTTTACGTATTACAAGAAAAGAAGGAAAGCAAATGTTTTACTGTAAGAAGAATATCTCACAAACGTGTGGCTTGCAGCTATAATTTTCTTTCTGCATACACAAACTCACATGTTGTACATATCAATACTTTGCAAAAACAGATTCCCCAAGTGCAAGAAATAAAGTATAGAAAGGTCTATTCGGCAACAGATGCTGAATTTCATAAGGTCTTGAAAATCTTGCTTGTAAGGAAGAATTCTTAAATTTCATATAACAATCAGGAACAAATAAAGACATGTTTTATTATTATGTTTTGGGTAGCAAAAGTTATGGAGCAGACACGAAATGTAGACTTTTAACACTTGACCTTTAAGTGTGACCTTGACCTTGGGGATAGCAACCCAATTATTGTGCTCTGCATATCGTCTCATAATGGTGATCACTTGTGCCAAGTTATTTCAAAAAATTTTCAGCAGTTTAAAAGTTATGAAGTGGAAACGAAATGAAGACTTTCTAACACTTGACCTTTATGTGTGACCTTGACCTTGGGGGTAGCAACCCAATAATTGCGCCCTGCACATCGTCTCATAATGGTGATCACTTGTGCCAAGTTATTTTAAAAAAAATTCAGCAGTTTAAAAGTTCTGGAGCGGAAATGAAAGTGTTACGGATGGACAGACGGACGGACAGATGTTGGGTTCTGCACATTGTCATAGTAGTGATTATTTGTGCAAAGTAATTAAAAAACTTCTCGTAAGCCAAGTTAGTAAGTTATAGAGCAGACGTGAAATGTGGATATTTGAACTTTAACTGGGACCTTGACCTTGTGGAAAGCAACCCAATTATTGTGCTCTGCATATCGTCTCGTAATGGTGATCACTTGTGCCAAGTTATTTCAAAAAATTTTCAGAGGTTTAAAAGTTATGGAGCAGACTCGAAATGTAGACTTTTAACACTTGACCTTTAAGTGTGACCTTGACCTTGGGGGTAGCAACCCGATTATTGGGCTCTGCACATCGTCTCATAATGGTGATCACTTGTGCCAAGTTATTTTAAAAAATTTTCAGCGGTTTAAAGTTACGGACAGACGGACGGACACAGGAACAGACGGACAGATTGACTGACAGAGGGAGGCCATTCCTATAATCACCTCCCCGCTTTGCGGAAGGGGATTAAAAAATAGACTGAACATGCGGTTAATGAGCGAGATGTTTAATTTTGTCATTTTGTCTATTTTGTAAGCTTTCTGAGTTGTTCAAATAATTGAAATCATAGTTTCAACTTTCGAAAAGGAAAACGGTGCTTTCAAAAAATTTTTTTTTTCACATATTATATGGTTCACACAACTCAAGCTTCCATTTTGAACAGTCCATGGTCTTTTTTAACAGTTTTTCATGTGTTATAAATAATTCAAGTTAATAATATGTTCAAGTCAGGAATAAAACATACAAAATAGTTATAATATATCCATAAACTGATGCTTATTCTGCAACAAAATTCATGCGATATAAGAGAGTATGTCACATTGAAATAAGCTAAAAAGTTGCACAAAGCTATACAGAACTTAAGCATCATAAGGAGGTTTAACAGTCCTTTAATGGCGGACGGCCATGTGACCTTCATAATGGCGGCGGTCAATTTATCAATTATGGAACAGTTTATATAAGCCTATGTAAAATCAACTGACCTCCCAGGCGGGGCCGAATTTGAACCCAGAGGTATAATTTGAACAAACTTGGTAGAGGTCCACTAGACAATGCTACATACCATATCTTAAGGCTATGGGCCTTGTGGTTTTAGAAAAGAAGATTTTCAAAGTTTTCCCTATATAAGCCTACGTAAAATCAATTGACCCAAAGTGCAGGGCCAAATTAGACCCCGGGGGTATAATCTGAACAAACTTTGTAGAGTCCACTCTACATTGCTAAATAACAAATCTTAAGGCTCAGGGCCTTGTGGTTTCAGACAAGATTTCCTGATTTTACCCTATATAAGCCAATGTAAAATCAATTGACCTCCCAGGCAGCGCCAAATTTGAACCCAGAAGTATAATTTAAACAAACTTGGTAGAGGTCCACTAGACAATGCTACAAACCAAATCTTAAGGCTATGGGCCTTGTGGTTTTAGAAAGGAAGATTTTCAAAGTTTTTCCTTTCAGTTGCCATAGCAACAAGAGTTCTTGATGGAATTCAATTCTTTGAACAATTTCGTAGAGCTTCATGCAAGAAATATCCTAGGAATGTTTCGTCAAAGTTGGCTTAGTAGTTTAGGAGAAGAAGTCTTTCAAGTCATATTGTTGAAGATGCATGACATCAATAGCTGGGCATAAATGATCCCAATAGCTCACCTTTGAGCACTTTGTTCTCAGGGGAGCTAATATGTTTTACCTATCTCTACTCGGCAGAAGTGCATTAAATATTACATGGTCTTAAGTAAGGCACTGAAATCTCATCTCATCAGAAGCAGAAGGATAAATAAATCCTCGGGCTAAAACACTTGGTCAGTTATTTCATCAGTGGGGCAATTTGCTTCAGGGACTGTGTCATTCATACAGGTCTTCAGTTACAGGTAATAATTCTATCTTTAAGCCTGTTAGAAGGAATACATGTATGATATTTCATATGAATGTGACAAGAAAAGAAAACATGATTGAACATATGAACTGATTAATTAAAAGTTTAACACCTCAAATAGTATCTAAACATACACACACAAAGATTTAAATTTATTTTACTCAAGGTAGAACCTACTTTTCTCTTCAGTTGTGTACAGACCCTCTGTACCTCCCAGATCTGTTCTTCTTTCTCATGGTCCCCTGTACCAGCTGCAAGTTCCTCGTGAAGTTGGTTGAGGAGAGATTCTTGTTTGGACAACTCTTCCTGGATAGCCGCAGGGTTATCTGGAAGCTCAAGAGACCAGCGTGAGGTTGCAGGTTTAAGTGGCGGAACATATCTGCAAACAAATATAAAGGTTCTCAAATATAACAAATTAAACTTAACAAGGCAGTCTGAAGGACAGCTAAATCCCCTTCTGCAGCAGACATGAATGTGTACTTCTTGACCTTTAACCAACCATGACCTTGATGTTGTGCCATGCATATTATAAACACATAGTCTCATGATAGTAATTATTTGTGCCAAGTTATTTAAAATCTTCCATAAAGTCAAAAAGTTATGGAGAACATTTAACCTTGACCTTGGGAGTTTTTTTTAGCAACCTGGATGTTGGGTTCCGCACATCGTGTCATAGTGGTGATCATTTGTGCAAAGTAATTAAAAAACTTTTCGTAAGCCAAGTAAGTAAGTTATAGAGCAGACGTAAAATGTGGATATTTGAACTTTAACTGTGACCTTGACCTTGTGGGTAGCAACCAATTATTGCACTCTGCACATCGTCTCATAACGGTGAACACTTGTACCAAGTTATTTGAAAATTTTTTCAGTGGTTTAAAAGTTATGGAGCGGACACGAAATGTAGACTTTTAACACTTGACCTTTAAGTGTGACCTTGACCTTGGGGGTAGCAACCCAATTATTGTGCTCTGCACATTGTCTCATAATTGTGATCATTTGTGCCAAGTTATTTCAAAAAATTTTCAGCGGTTTAAAAGTTATGGAGTGGACACGAAAGTGTTACAGACAGACGGACGGACAGACAGAGGCCATTCCTATAACCCCCCCTCTCCCCGCTTTGCGGAAGGGGAGTATCTGACAAATAAGGATAGCAACTGACACCATTTAGTGCTATAAACATGACAAAGAGGAATGAAAATACCGTTCACAGGTACTATATTCTGAGCTTCATACTGTAGACAATTTTGCAGTGACATACTAAAGCATAAACACACTAGCTGGTAAAGTCATTACAGCAAATATACAAACCTGCCAGTGTAATGACAAGAACTGATCTTTAGATTTTCTTTGAATATAATTCATCAAACTTTTTTGAAGGCATGGCAAGTTTTTTAAAGACTTGTGGCATTCTACATTAAATGATATTTCATGAAAAGAACTAGACTTGCCCGTTGGACATTGACGCCCCCACAATTGGAAATTTGTCACAGAAAGGAAATTCATTACCAGGGAAAACAATGGATATATAGTTAATTGCTTGATATGCTTTATGAATAAACCTCTTTCAAAATGTGTCAGCTGCTATACCTTTTCCACAAATACCTAGGTTATTACACGTATGTAACAATATCGGACAGCATGCTCCACTTTCCTCAGTGCTGGATAACAAATTATAATCAATTTAAACAGGAGGCCTAAGTGAAAAAAATTTGATTGGGGGAGGGCTGGTACCTAGTCATGTATGTAAGATGAAAAAAAAATTTTGTTTTTTTTCTGGGGTGGGGGGAGGGAGGAGGAATTTTTCATTCTTGTTGCCATAGCAACCAGTGTTCTTCATGAAATGGAATTCTTTTAACAACTTTGGTAAAGCTTCATGCAAGGAACATTCCTGTGAAGTTTTATTATCTTTCACCTAGTGGTTAAGGAGGAGACTTTGTTTAAAGTAAAAAGGTGATGCAAAATGCACAAAGCACGATTGACACAGGGCGATCACTAAAAAGAGACATAAGTTTGCAAAAATAAATCTAAGCCCTTGAGAAATAGTGTCGCATTTTGAGCATTTATTCTTAATTTGAAGTATAAATAGCTTTGATAGTTTCTGAGAAATGGACCTTAACAAAAAGGTCAACACCGATGCCTATGCTGACATGAGGGTCATGACAATAGTTCCACTTTTTTTCTTTGAAAACTGGAGCTAGGAAGTATGCAAACATTTAAACATGGGTGTAGGAGTTGAGCACACAAGATTTACTATATATAGCATGTATGAATAAAAATGGGACTTATTCTATGCTCCGCATTATAAAACTGCTTCAAACTGCAGCCCCTTAATGGCAAATGCAAGGGAGGTAATCAGGGAGATACTAATTTCTGGAACGGTCTATATTACATTATTTCATTACAAGCATTACACACATTCGGAATACCTTGCAATGTGCGATTGTTTCAATGCGTAGTAAATTTTTGAATGACGCTGTTGCAGATAAATACTAAATTAAGAACTTGTTAGTTTTACAGTTTAATTTACCAAAAAAAATGAAATTATACCTCTAGCTTTCAAAATCAACAAAATTCTGCAAAATCAAAGCACCTTTATCAAAACACTTTCTGGTGGGGGCACAAAAAACCAACTTTTGTTAGATATAATGTTTGCTAACATCTAATATTCAAATATCCTGTACCACAAAAAGGACAGAAGGATTATTATTAATTAATATTTCTTTAGTATTAAGGATAGATATAAATTTTTGTTTGTTTGTTTGTTTGTTTTTTTATTTGAGGCCCAAACTGGGTAACCCCATTTATTTAACCAATAAAAGGTATGAGAAGGTCGGGGTCATCCACCTCATACCTTACATCCATTGTTTTTACATCATAAAATTATATACATCATTCACACGATTAAAAAACAAGAGGGCAATGATGGCCCTAAATCGCTCACCTGAGTCTCATTGCTCATGTTACAAATATCGTTATTGGTTTTTATAGGTGCAAGTTTAAACAAGAGGGCCATGATGGCCCTAGATCGCTCACCTGAGTATTTTGGCTGTAGGTTTGCTGTTAAGCAGTATTTCATGTTTTAATTGAAAATATGTAAGTAATGTAAATATAAATATGTAAACATGTAAAATATCAGTCAATAAATACAGGCTCTATGACAAAAAGTAGAAATATCTATCATAAGCTATGGTGACCTTGACCTTAACCCAGTGACCTCAAACCCTACCCTAGGAATATAGGATCCATGCAGGGAAAAATTTGCTGTAGCTTTAAAACAAAAAGTAGGTCAAAAATATAGGTCATGCTATGATGTTTTTGAAATCGGAACAAAAAACTGTACACATGGTCCAAATTTCATTGCCATAGCTCCAAAAACAGAAAAGTAGGACAGTAGGTCAAAAATATAGGTCATGCGATGACATTTTTGAAATCAAAACAAAAAACTGTACGCATGGTCCAAATTTCATTGCCATAGCTCCAAAAACAAAAAGATGGTCAGTAGGTCAAAAATATAGGTCATGAGATGACATTTTTGAAATCGGAACAAAAAACTGTACACATGGTCCAAATTTCATTGCCATAGCTCCAAAAACCAAAAAAGTAGGTCAGTAGGACAAAAAATATAGGTCCTGCGATTACATTTTTGAAATCGAAACGAAAAACTGTGCACATGGTCCAAATTTCATTGCTGTAGCTAAAAAAACAGAAACTGGGTCAGTAGGTCAAAAATATAGGTCATGTGATGACATTTTTGAAATTGGAACAAAAAACTGTACACATGGTCCAAATTTCATTGCCATAGTTCCAAAAACAAAAAGAAGGTCAGTAGGTCAAAAATATAGGTCATGCGATGACATTTTTGAAATCGGAACAAAAAAACTGTACATATGGTCCAAATTTCATTGCTGTAGCTAAAAAACAAACAAGAGGGCCATGATGGCCCTGTATCGCTCACCTGAGTATGACTGCTTTTAACAAAAGTGGCTATGGGCCTGGTTAACTGACCCCAGATGACCCAATTTCGAACTTGAGCTAGAAATTATTGAAACAATCATTCTGATAAATTTCCAGGTTGTTTGGACTGAAAATGTTACCACTAACAAGTGTTAACAAGGTTTTTCCATATTTGGGCTCTATGACCTAGTTTTTCAACCTAGATGTCCCTTATTTGGACCTGACCTAGAAATTATCGAAACAATCTTTCTTACAAATTTTAAGGATATTTGGACTGAAAAGTAGCCTCTAGAGTGTTAACAAGGTTTTTCAGTATTTGGGCTCTGTGACCTAGTTTTTGACCCAGATAACATATATTTAAAACTGAGCTAGAAATCATTGATACAACCTTTCTGACAAATTTCCAGGATATTTGGACGGAAATTGTAGCCTGTAGAGTGTTAACAAGGTTTTTCTATATTTGGGCTCTGTGACCTAGTTTTTGACCCAGATAACATATATTTAAAACTGAGCTAGAAATCATTGAAACAATCTTTCTGACAAATTTCCAGGTTATTTGGACTAAAAATGTATCCTCTGGAGTGTTAAAAAGATTTTTCTATTTTTGGGCTCTGTGACCTAGTTTTTGAACCCAGATGACCCATATTCGAACTTGAGCTAGAAATCATAGAAACAACCTTCCTGACAAATTTCCATGATATTTGGACTGAAATTGTAGCCTCGAGAGTGTTAACAAGGTTTTTCAATATTTGGGCTCTGTGACCTAGTTTTGGACCCTAGATGACCCATATTCGAACTTGAGCTAGAAATCATTGATACAACCTTTCTGACAAATTTCCAGGATATTTGGACGGAAATTGTAGCCTGTAGAGTGTTAACAAGGTTTTTCTATATTTGGGCTCTGTGACCTAGTTTTTCAACCCAGATAACCCATGTTCGAACTCGTCCAAAAAATCATTGGGGCAAACATCCTGACAAAGTTTCAAGACAATTGAGGCAAAAATGTGACCGCTAGAGCGTTAACGAACTAAGTGTGGACGTAGGACGGACATTGAGCGATCTGAATAGCTCACCATGAGCCTACGGCTCAGGTGAGCTAAAAAAGTAGGTCAGTAGGTCAAAATATAGGTCATGCAATGACATTTTTGAAATCGGAACAAAAACTGTCCACATGGTCCAAATTTCATTGCCATAGCTCCAAAAACAAAAAAGTAGTTCACTAGGTCAAAAATATAGGTCATGCGATGACATTTTTGAAATCGGAACAAAAAACTGTACATATGGTCCAAATTTCATTGCGATTGCTCTAAAAATAAAAACTAGGTCAGTAGGTCAAAAATAAAGGTCATGCAATGACATTTTTGAAATCGGAGCAAAAAACTGTACACATGGTCCAAATTTCATTGCCATAGCTCCAAAAACAAAAAGTAGGTCAGTAGGTCAAAAATATAGGTCATGCGATGACTTTTTTGAAATCGAAACGAAAAACTGTGCACATCGTCCAAATTTCATTGTTGTAGCTAAACAAGAGGGCCATGATGGCCCTGGATCGCTCACCTGAGTACTTAGGTTTGCTGTTAAGCAGTATTTCATTTTTTAATTGAAAATATGTAAGTGCCTACAAACCAAATATGTAAAATATCAGTCAATAAATAAAGGCTCTATGACAGAAAGTAGAAATATCTATTATAAGCTATGGTGACCTTGACCTTGACCCAGTGACCTCAAACCCTACCCATGGGTAGAGGTCCATGCAAGGAACCTCTATACTGAATATCAAAGATATTGGTCTATAAATGAAGGCTCTATGAGGTACAGTAGATAAATCTACTTTAAGCCTCCGTGACCTTTAACCTAATCCAATAATTTGAAAAAGCTTGATAAAGCTTGCTTCATGCCAAATTTTAAAATTCTAGGTCTTGTGGTTTCAGACAAGAAGATTTTTAAAGATTTTCTTCTATATTGTTATTTAAAACTTGTGACCCCTCGGGCGGGGCCAATAGTGACCCTTGGGACATTTTTCTAACAAACTTGGTAGAGGTCCACTAGACAATGCTACACACCAAATATCTAAGCTCTATAATTTACGGTTTCTGACAAGAAGATTTTTTTAGATTTTCTTATATAACTCTATGTAAAACTAGTGACCCCTGGGGCGGGGCCATTTTTGACTCAGAGGCCAGGATTTGAACAAACTTGGTAGAGGTCCACTAGACAATGCTACACACCAAATATCTAAGCTCTATAACTTACGGTTTCTGATAAGAAGATTTTTTTAAGATTTTCCTATATAACTCTATGTAAAACAAGTGACCCCCAGGGCGGGGCCATTTTTGACCCAGAGGCCAGGATTTGAACAAACTTGGTATAAGTCCACTAGACAATGCTACATACCAAATATCTTAACTGTAGGCCTTCTTGTTTCTGACAAGAAGATTTTTTAGTTTTTCCTATATAACTCTATGTAAAACAAGTGACCCCCGGGGCGGGGCCATTTTTGACCCAGAGGCCAGGATTTGAACAAATCTGGTAGAGGTCCACTAGACAATGCTTCACACCAAATATCTAAGCTCTATTACTTACGGTTTCTGACAAGAAGAATTTTTAAGATTTTCCTATATAACTCTATGTAAAACTAGTGGCCCCTGGGGCGGGGCCATTTTTGACCCAGAGGCCAGGATTTGAACAAACTTGGTAGAGGTCCACTAGACAATGCTTCACACCAAATATCTAAGCTCTATAGCTTACGGTTTCTCACAAGAAGATTTTTTAAGATTTTCCTATATAACTCTATGTAAAACTAGTGGCCCCTGGGGCGGGGTCATTTTTGACCCAGAGGACAGGATTTGAACAAACTTGGTAGAGGTCCACTAGACAATGCTACACACCAAATATCTAAGCTCTATAGCTTACGGTTTCTGACAAGAAGAATTTTTAAGATTTTCCTATATAACTCTATGTAAAACTAGTGGCCCCTGGGGCGGGGCCATTTTTGACCCAGAGGCCAGGATTTGAACAAACTTGGTAGAGGTCCACCAGACAATGCTTCACACCAAATATCTAAGCTCTATAGCTTACGGTTTCTGACAAGAAGATTTTTTAAGATTTTCCTATATAACTCTATGTAAAACTAGTGGCCCCTGGGGCGGGGTCATTTTTGACCCAGAGGCCAGGATTTGAACAAACTTGGTAGAGGTCCACTAGACAATGCTACACACCAAATATCTAAGCTCTATAACTTACGGTTTCTGACAAGAAGATTTTTTTAAGATTTTCTTATATAACTCTATGTAAAACTAGTGGCCCCTGGGGCGGGGCCATTTTTGACCCAGAGGACAGGATTTGAACAAACTTGGTAGAGGTCCACCAGACAATGCTACACACCAAATATCTAAGCTCTATAATTTACGGTTTCTGACAAGAAGATTTTTTAAAGATTTTCCTATATAACTCTATGTAAAATTAGCGACCCCCGGGGCGGGGCCATTTTTGACCCAGAGGCCATGATTTGAACAAACTTGGTAGAGGTCCACTAGACAATGCTACATACCAAATATCTTAACTCTAGGCCTTGTGGTTTCTGACAAGAAGAATTTCAAGTTTTCCCTATATAACTCTATGTAAAATCAACTGACCCCTTGGGTGGGGTCAGTTTTGTCCCCAGGGACATAATTTGAACAAACTTGGTATAGGTCCACTAGATGATGCTTCATACCAAATATCAAAGCTCCAGGCCTTGTGGTTTCGGAGAAGAAGATTTTTAAAGATCCAACTTATAAAATCTATTTTTAGCTCCAGTGAACCAGAAATGCAATGGACCAGAACCATTTGAACAATCTTGGTAGAGCTTCATGCAAGGAACATCCCAGGCAAGTTTCATTAAATTTGCCCCATTGGTTTCAGAGGAGATGTCGTTTGAATGAAAAGTTGACGACGGACGGACGGACGGACTGACGGACGACTGACAAAGACCGATCAGAAAAGCTCACCCTGAGCACTTTGTGCTCAGGTGAGCTAAAAACAAAAAAGTAGGTCAGTAGGTCAAAAATATAGGTCATGATATGATGTTTTTGAAATCGGAACAAAAAACTGTATACATGGTTCAAATTTCATTGCCATAGCTCCAAAAACAAAAAGTAGGTCAGTAGGTCATAGTAAAGGTCATGCGATGACATTTTTAAAATCAAAATGAAAAACTGTGAACACAGTCCAAATTTCATTGCTGTAGCTAAAAAACAAACAAGAGGGCCATGATGGCCCTGTATCAATCACCTGAGTATGAACGCTTTTAACAAAGTAGTACGGACCTGGTTAATTGACCCTAGATGACCCATATTCGAACTTGACGTAGAAATTATTGAAACAATCTCTTCGACAAATTTCAAGGTTATTTTAGGCTCTGTGACCTAGTTTTTGACCCCAGATAACCCATATCCAAACTTGAGCTACAAATCATCAAAACAACCTTTCTGACAAATTTCCAGGACATTTCGACTGAAAATGTAGCCTCTGGAGTGTTTACAAAGTTTTTTGATATTTGGGCTCTATTACCTAGATTTCTACTCCAGATGACCCATATTCAAACTTGAGCTATAAACCAAAGAATTAAGCTTTCTGACAAATTTCCAGGTTATTTGGAAATAAAATGTTACCTCTAGAGTGTTAAAAAGGTTTTTAAATATTTGGGCTCTGTGACCTAGTTTTTGACCCAAGATGACCCATACTCCAACTTGAGCTAGAAATCATCAAAAAAACCTGTCTGACAAATTTCCAGGATATCTGGACTGAAAATGTAACCTCTGGAGTGTTAAAAAGGTTTTTACATATTTTTATCAAGTGACCTAGTTTTTGATCCCATATGACCCATATCCAAATTTGAGCTAGAAATCATTGAATCAACCTTTCTGACAAATTTCCAGATTATTTGGGCTGAAAATGTAACCTCTAGAGTGTTAAAAAGATGTTCCTATTTTTTGGCTCTGTGACCTAGTTTTTGAACTCAGATGACCCATATTTAAACTTGAGCTAGAAATCATAGAAGCAACCTTCCTGACAAATTTCCAGATTATTTGGTCTAAAAATGTTACCTCTAGAGTGTTAACAATGTTTTTCAATATTTGGGCTCTGTGACCTAGTTTTTGTCCCCAGATGACCCATATTTGAACTTGACCTAGAAATCGTCAAAGCAACCTTTCTGACAAATTTCCAGATTATTTGGGCTGAAAATGTAACCTCTAGAGCGTTAACAAGATTTTTCTATTTTTTGGGCTCCGTGACCTAGTTTTTGAACCCAGATGACCCATATATAGGTTTGAGCTAGAAATCATCGATAGAACATTTCTGACAAATTTACAGGATATTTGGACTGAAAAAGTAGCCTCTAGAGTGTTAATGAGGTTTTTCTATATTTGGGCTATGTGACCTAGTTTTCCAACCCTGAAAACCCATGTTCGAACTCGTCCGAGATAATAAAGTTTCATGACAATTGAGACAAAAATGTGACCACTAGAGTGTTAACAAACATATTGTGGACGGACGGATGGACGACGGACAAAAGGTGATCAGAAAAGCTCACTCTGTCACTATGTCACAGGTGAGCTAAAAAAGCTTTGCAATAAGTTTGAAGACTCTGGGTGTAATACAGTAATGGTACTCAATTTTTTTAGTAAAAAATAGTTTTACCCTACAGGTCCCAGTGACTTTGACCTTTAACCTACAGACACCAAAGCCAATAGGGTTCTTCTAATATAATTACCCTATAAAGTTTGAAGGGTCTGGGGGTAATGATACTCCAGGTACTGAGAAGAAATAGTTTTCACTCTACAGGTCCCTGTGACCTTGACTTTTGACCTACTGACCCCAAAAATGATTGGGTTCTTTTACTGAGTAAAGAAAATCATCCTATGAAGTTTGAAGGCTCTGGGTAAAATGGTACTCCAGTTACTGAGCAGAACATTTTTCACTCTACAGGTCCCTGTGAACTTAACCTTTGACCTATGAAACCTAAAAACAATAGGGTTCTTCTAATACAATTATTCTATAAAGTTTGAAGGCTCTGAGTGTAATGGTACTACAGTTACTCTGCAGAAATAGTTTTCACTCCACAGGTCCCTGTGACCCTGAAATTTGACATACTAGCCCCAAAAACAACATGGTTCTTCTATTTAGTAAAAGCAATCATCCTATGAAGTTTGGAGGCTCTGGGCAAAATGGTAATCCTGTTATTGAGTGGAAATGGTTTTCACTCTAAAGGTCCCTCTGACCTTGACCTTTGACCCAAAACACAAAAGGGATTTTTTTTGTACTCAATAAGGGCAATAACCCTGTGAAGTTTGAAGGCTTTGGGTCAACTGGTACTCAAGTTATTAAAAGGAAACGAAGTGTGAAAGACAGACAGACAAACAAACACCCATGGACAAGGCAAAAACAATATGTCTTCATCAGAAGAGCGTGGTTGGGGGGAGATATAACAACAAACAATTGAAGGTCTAGTCCTTTGGTGTTTCAGAGCAGCAGATTTTTTAAGTTTTCCCTATATAAATCCTTGTGTAAAATCAAATGACACCCCAGGTGGGGCCAGTTTTGACCCCAGGGTCATGATTTGAACAAACTTGGTAGAGGTCCAGTAGACAGTGCTGCACACCAAATATCTAAACTCTAGGTAATGTGGTTTCTGACAAGAAAATTTTTAAAACTTTCCTTTATAACTCTATGTAAAACATGTGACCCTTGGGGCGGGCCATTTTTGACCCAGGGGCCATGATTTGAACAAAATTGGTAGAGGTCCACTAGACAATGCTACATACAAAATATCTAAGCTCTATGCCTTTTGGTTTCTGATGTGAAGACTTTTAAATCTTTTTCCTATATAACTCTATGTAAACAAGTGACCCCCGGGCCAGGGCCTATTTTGACCCAGTGGCTATGAATTGAACAAATTTAGTAGAGGTCCACTGGACAATGCTGTACACCAAATATCTAAACTCTAGGCCTTGCGGTTTTTGACAAGAAGTTTTTTTAAAGTTTTTCCTATATAACTCTATATAAATATGTGACCCCTGGGGTGGGGCCATTTTTGACCCAGGAGCCATGATTTGAACAAACTTGGTAGAGGTCCACTGGACAATGCTGCACACCAAATATCTAAACTCTAGGCCTTGCAGTTTCTGACAAGAAGATTTTTTAAAGTTTTTCCAATATAACTCTATGTAAAACATGTGACCCCAGGGGCTGGGCCATTTTTGACCCAGGAGCCATGATTTGAACAAACTTGGTAAAGGTCCACTGGACAATGCTGCACACCAAATATCAAAACTCTAGGCCTTGTGGTTTCTGACAAGAAGATTTTTTTCAAGTTTTCCAAATAAATCTATGTAAAATCAACTGACCCCTGGGGTGGGGTCAGTTTTGACCCCACAGTCATAATTTGAATAAGAGGGCCATGATGGCCCTGTATCGCTCACCTGAGTATGACTGCTTTTAACAAAGTTGCTATGGACCTGGTTAATTGACCCTAGATGACCCATATTCGAACCTGACCTAGAAATTATTGAAACAATCTCTTTGGGAATTTCAAGGTTATTTGTACTGAAAATGTTACCTCTTGAGTGTTAACAAGGTTTTTCGATATTTGGGCTCTATGACCTAGTTTTTTTTACCTAGATGTCCCATATTTGTACTTGAGCTAGAAATAATCGAAACAATCTCTCTGACAAGTTTCCAGGATATTTGGACTGAAAAAGTAGCCTCTAGAGTGTTAACAAGGTTTTTCGATATTTAGGCTCTGTGACCTAGTTTTTGACCCCAGATAACCCATATCTAAACTTGAGCTATAAATTATCAAAACAACCTTTCTGACAAATTTCAAGGACATTTGGAATGAAAATGTAGCCTTTAGAGTGTTTACAAAGTTTTTCGATATTTGGGCACTGTGACCTAGTTTTCGACTCCAGATGACCCATATTCAAACTTGAGCTAGAAACCATAGAATTAAGCTTTCTGACTATTTTCCAGGTTATTTGGAATTAAAATGTTACCTCTAGAGTGTTAAAAAGTTTTTTTCCATATTTGTGCTGTGACCTAGTTTTTGACCCCAGATGACCCATATTTGAACTTGAGCTAGAAATCATAGAAGCAACCTTTCTGACAAATTTCAAGATTATTTGAGCTGAAAATGTAACCTCTTAAGTGTTAACAAGATTTTTCTAATTTTGGGCTCTGTGACCTAGTTTTTGAACCCAGATGACCCATATTTGAACTTGAGCTAGAAATCATAGAAGCAACATTCCTGACAAATTTCCAGATTATTTATTCTAAAAATGTTACCTCTAGAGTGTTAACAAGGTTTTTCAATATTTGGGCTCTGTGACCTAGTTTTTGACCCCAGATGACCCATATTTGAATTTGACCTAGAATTCGTCAAAGCAACCTTTCTGACAAATTTCCAGATTTTTTTGGCTGAAAATGTAACCTCTAGAGTGTTAACAAGATTTTTCTATTTTTGGGCTCTGTGACCTAGTTTTTGAACCCAGATGACCCATATTTGAACTTTAGCTACGAATCATTGATAGAACATTTCTGACACATTTCCAGGATATTTGGACTGAAAAAGTAGCCTCTAGAGTGTTAACAAGGTTTTTCTAATTTGGGCTCTGTGACCTAGTTTTCCAACCCTGATAACCCATGTTCGAACTCGACCGAGATATTAATGAGACAAACATCCTGACCAAGTGTCATGACAATTGAGGCAAAAATGTGACCACTAGAGTCTTAACAAACTAATTTGTTGACAGATGGACGGACAGACAGACGGACGGACAGACGACGAACAAAAGGTGATCAGAAAAGCTCACTCTGTCACTATGTGACAGGTGAGCTAGTAAAATTGGTAGAGGTCCACTAGATGATGCTTCATACCAAATATCTAAGCTCCAGGCCTTGTGGTTTCAGAGAAGAAGATTTTTAAAGATCCAACTTTTGAAATCTAATTTTAGCTCCAGTGAACTAGAAATGCAATGGACCAGAACCATTTGAACAATCTTGGTAGAGCTTCATGCAAGGAACATCCCAAGCAAGTTTCATTTAATTTAACCCTTTGGTTTCAGAGGAGATGTCATTTGAATGAAAAGTTGACGACTGACGGACGGACGACGGACAAAGACTGATCAGAAAAGCTCACCCTGAGCACTTTGTGCTCAGGTGAGCTAAAAAGTTACACAGAAAAGAGTTAAGGTTCTTTGGCATTGCACCTCTCCACAATGAGATCTGTTCACCAATGAAGTTTTAAGTTGATATCTTCAATACCTTTTGAGTTATGCCCTGGACAAGAATTATGCATGAAACAAGAACTGTCACTGTAAGATGACTTTGCCCCCGAAGTGGTGCTTTGACCTTTGAGCTGAGAACCAGTCATTCAGGGATCAAGGTCAAATAAATATAGGTCAGTGGGAAGGTCTTGTCCAAACGGGTTTTGTGTCCAAGTATGAAGTATATCCACTTAATAATGTGGAAGTTATGGCCAAATGTTAAAGTTTTTGGACAATTGGATCTTCAAGGCAAAGGTTATTCAAAGGTGAAGGTCAAACAAATATAGGTCAGTGGGACAGTAGTCCAAAGGGATGTTGTGTCCAAGTATGAAGTAAATCCACTTACTAATAATAAAGTTATGGCCAATGTTAAAGTTTTCCAACGGACTGACGGACGGACCGATGGACAGACAGTTCAAAAACTATATACCTCCCTTTGGGGGCATAAAAAAATGGAGCCAGAAAGAGTTATAGTTTTTGGGCAATGCATTTCTTCTCAATAAGATCTATTTTTCTTTGAAGTTTCAAGCTGATATCTTCAATACTTTTTTAGTTATGCATGGCGCTGACAAAAACTCAGTATGAAAAATTTCAATAGGCAATAACTCCAGAATTATGCAAAAGAGTTAAGGTTCTTGGATACTGCACTTCTCCTCAGTGAGATATACTTATCTATGAAGTTTCAAGCTGATACCTCCAATATTTTTTGTGTTATGCCCCGGACAAAGAAAACCTGACGGCTGGATGGACCCACGAAGTAGCTGATTCCAGTATACCCTCCCTTACAATTTCGTTGTGCTGAAGGTGGGTGGGTGGATGGGGGTTTAATTACCATAAAGAAATATAACATACCGTTTGATGATAGTGTCTTTAAACAACTGTTTGGTGTGTGAGAACAACACATTCAGTACTCTGTGACTGATCTGCATTGTGGGACTTAACACTATAGATACATTCTGCAATGTCATCTTGTTCTCTTTTTGCTGTAATATAAAACATTTTTCAAATCAAATAACAGCCTGATGATGCAAGCTAAAGACTTGATGTCACTGACTGACTTTAAAACTACAAACTAGATTTTCAATTAGACAAATTCAAAATAACATCACATGTGTGATTTATCCACAAATCAAATTTTCTACACAGTAGTCTAAATCTAGTTTTCACTCATTTTGAGCTATCTAAGGATCTAATTTTCTGGACAGACTGACAGATAAACAGTGGGTAAAATTACGAGTTGGTTTACTACTAAAATTTAGTTAAACACCCTCTAACAGTCAATATATAACAGTAAAGGAAATATCAGTGAGACAGTTTCCATAACAAGAGATGTTTGTAAAACATCCCCCCACCCCTTAGTGCCTTATCCCTAGAGGTAGCCATGAAGTTTTGAGGAGATGGGACCAAGCGTTCTGTAGTTATTGATCGGAAACTATTTTGCTATTCAAGGACACTAAGACCATGGCCTTTGACCTGGTGACCTGAAAAACTAAAGGGCTCATTTACAAGTCAAGAACAACTTATATACAAAGTTTGAGGAACATGGGCCCAAGCATTCTACACTTATTCATCGGAAACCATTTTGCTTTTCAAGGTCACTATGACCCTTGACCTTTGACCCAATAATAAGAAAATATATAGTTTTTATCTACTGATCATGACAAACCAATATACTAAGTCTGACAAACCTGGGCCCAAGGATACCCTAGATATTCAGCAGAAACTGTTTTGCTTTTTTTACTGTGACCTTGACCTAATCAACCTCAAAACTACAGGGGTCATCTAATTGTCATGATCAACCTACCTATGAAGTTTTGAGGAGTTGGGCCCAAGCGTACTATAGTAATTGATGGGACACTATTTTGCTATACAAGGTCACTGTGACCTTGACTTTTGACCTGAAAAGCTATATGGGTCATCTACTGATCATGGCCAAACTATACATCAAGTTCAATGAACCTGGGCCCAAGCATTCTACAGTTATTAAGTGGAAATCATTTGGCTTTTCAAGCTCTCTGTGACCTTGGCCTTGGACCTGGTGACTTGAAAAACAGTAAGGGCCATCTATTTATTATGATCAACCTACACAATAAGTTTGAAGAACCTGGGATTAAGAGTTCTATAGTTATTGATTAGAAACCATTTTGCTGTTCAAGGTCACATTGACCTTGACCTTTGACCTGGTGACCTGAAAAACTATAGGGGTCATTTTCTGGTCATGACCAACCTAAGCACTAAGTTTGAACAACCTGGGACCAAGCCTTCTATAGTTATTGATTGGACACCGTTTTCCTTTTTAAGCTCACTGTGTCCTTGACCTTTGACCTGAAATACTATAGGGGTCTTCTACTAGTCATGACCAACCTATATACTAAATTTGAACAACCTCTGACCAAGGGTTCTATTGTTACTGATTGGAAACCATTATGGTATTTCAAGGTCACTGTGACCTTGACCTTTGACCTGGTGACATGAAAACAACATTAGGGGTCATCTACTGGTCATGACCAACCTACACACTAAGTATGAAGAACCTGGGACCAAGCTTTTTACAGTTAATGATTGGAAACTGTTTTCCTTTTCAAGCTCACTGTGAGCTAGACCTTTGACCTAAAAAAAAACTATAAGGGTCATCTACTAGTCATGACCAACCTACATACTTATTTTGAACAACCTAGAACCAGGGGTTCTATATTTATTGATTGTAAAATATCTGCCCTTCAAGGTAACCTTGACCTTGTCTTTTGACCTGGTGATGTGAAAAACTACAGGGGTCATCTACTGGTCATAACCAACCTATAAACTAAGTTTAAACAACCTGGGACCAAGGGTTCTTAAGTTTTTGATTGGAAACTGTTTTGCTATTCAAGGTCACTGTGACCTTGACCTAGTGATCTGAAAAACTGTAGAGGTCATCTTCAAGTCATGACCAACCTATAAACTTTGATTGAACAACCTGGGACCAAGGGTTCTTTATTTATTGATCGTAAACCGTTTTGCTAATCAAGGTCACTGTGACCTTGACCTTTGACCCACTGACGTGAAAAACAATTGGGATCATTAACTGGTCATGAACAACCTATACACTAAGTTTGAGAAAGGTTGGTCCATGGGTTCTCTAGATATTGATTGGAAACCAAAGTGTCTATGAACCGACCTACCGACATTTGCCAAATTATATGCCCCCTCATCTTCAATGGGGGTCATAATCATCATTCCTGGGGAGGTCTATTCTCCATAAGAAACTGCTAACTCCTGTTATGAACCAGTGATACATCAGCAGAGGACTTAATATCAGTATCTGATCTTAATCCTCCACAAATCTACCAACCTTGTTCCAGGCTTGACTAATAGCAAAGATATTAAGATCAATTACCTTATCTATAACATGTGTCATATGTACAATCATCCAAGACAAGAGTAACTTGTTACACTGTGGAAGATTACTTATAAGCTTCAAGAAAGCTTCTATTCTTCTTCTCTCATTTCTTATGGCTGAAATATACAACAAGAAGCAACTACAAGCCTGAACAGAATATTCTTTACCTGTAAGTTATGTTAAGATGATTCTGTACCTGTAAGTTATGTTAAGATGATTCTGTACCTGTAAGTTATGTTAAGATGATTCTTTACCTGTAAGTTATGTTAAGATGATTCTGTACCTGTAAGTTATGTTAAGATGATTCTGTACCTTAAGTTATGTTAAGATGATTCTGTACCTGTAAGTTATGTTAAGATGATTCTGTACCTTAAGTTATGTTAAGATGAATCTGTACCTTAAGTTATGTTAAGATGATTCTGTACCTTAAGTTATGTTAAGATGATTCTGTACCTTAAGTTATGTTAAGATGATTCTGTACCTGTAAGTTATGTTAAGATGATTCTGTACCTGTAAGTTATGTTAAGATGATTCTGTACCTTAAGTAATATTAATCAAACAAAAGTTTTATCTAAGCTTCCAAATGAGTACCCACTGATGTGTGAGTAGAATTCTCAAACAAAGTTTTGATTTTATTCAATTTTTGTACAGTGTGACAGGTTATACTCTAACAGTATGTTTCGATGTAGTTTTAAATATTCTAAAGGCTTGTTGACCCAGTCAGGAATAGCCAAATAATCTCTATCTATCACATTACCTAAGAAAAAATGATGACAATTAAGCATGATGATTGTTTAAGTGATCTGAATCAAATAAATTTTGTTTTGCAAAAAAGGAAAGATCAAAATACCATAATTTAACTCAAGCTAAAATCATGTTTCTGATGTTGAAATAATCATGATTTTCATGAATGACCCTTTTTAACCTAAAATAATAGTCTGCTTAACTTGCATCAAACACGGAAACAAGCACTTATATGAGGGATGTTCAGAAAGTTCAAGAACTATAATTTGCAGTTACTTTGTTGACATTTCGAGCTAAAATTTTGCACAAGAATAGCCCTGCATGTCAAACATTCAAAGGTCAAAACATTTTGTTATTTGTGTATAAAGCATCTATAGCAACGATGTGTGTCATAACTGGAGCATGCCTGAAATATGTAACATTAAGCTTCACAAAAACTTGGTGTATATTTACACTTTCCTTTTTAAAAATAAAAATATAGCAAAAAAATTTCCAATCATTAGCAAATCATTCCTGTAATAAATATGATGTTTGTTACTTGCTCTGTTAGGAAAAAAACAGTTATTTCAAAAACACTGTTTACAAACAAGAGGGTCATGATCGTCCTGGGTTGCTCACCTGAGTACTCTAGTACAATTTTGACCCCATGGATATTATTTGAACAAACTTGGTAGAGGTTCACTAGACAATGCAACATATACAATATCTAAGCTCTAAGGCATACAGTTTCAGATAAGAAGATTTTTCTTAAAGTCCTTCCTTTATATGCATATGTAAAATCAAGTGACCAAGGGGCAGGGCCACAAGAGCCTTAAAGATCTAAAGCTTACCATTTCTCACAAGAAGCTTTTCAAAGACCAAATATTTTACACCATTAGGACCCCCTGGGTGGGGCCAATTTTGACCTAGGGGACATAATTTGAACAAACTTGGTAGAGGTCCACTAGGCTATGTAACATAAAGAATATCGAAGCTTTAATTCTTATGGTTTCAGACAAGAAGGTTTTTTAAATCTTTCCTCTATCAGCCAATGTAAAAACAAATGTCCCCAGGGCAGGGCCATTAATGACCCAGAGGGGATAATTTGAAGAGTCTTTGTAGAAGTCTACTAGCAAATACAACATACAAAATATCTAACTTCTAATGCATACTGTTTTAGACAAGAAGATTTTCAAAAGATTATATATTTACACAAATAGGACCCAAGGAGAGGAGCCAGTTTTGACACCAGGGCCATAATTTGAATAATCTTGATAGAGGACCACAGGATGATGCTCTATGCAAAATATCCAAAGTCTAAAGCTTACCGTTTCTCACAAGAAGATTTTCAAAGATTAAATATTTACACAAAAAAGACCCCCTGGGTGGGGCTATTTTTGATCCCTGGGACAAAATTTGAAAGAATTTGGTAGGAGACCTCAAGCTGATACTCCATGCAAATTATCTAACTTCTGAGCCATATGGTTTGAGACAAGAAGTTTTTTTAAGATTTCCTTATATAAGACTTTGTAAAATCAAGTGTCACCAAGGATGGGGCCAATACTGAACCCAGGCCGGGGCATATTTGGAACAAACTTGGAAGAGGACCTCTAGCTTGTGCTTAGTGCAAATAACTAACCTCTAAGCTTTTTGGTTTCAGACAAGAAGATTTTTTAAGGTTTTCCTTATATAAGCCTATGTAAAATCAAGTGACCCCTGGGGTAGGGCCAATTTTGACCTAAATGGCATTATTTGAATAAACTTGGGAGAGGACCTCTCATTGACGCTTCATGCAAAATATCTAAGTTCAGACAAGAAGATTTTTTAAGGTTTTCTCTAAATAAGCGTACGTTAAATAAATTGACCCCCAGTGCAGGGCCAATTTTGAACCGAGAAGCATAATTTGAACAAACATGGTAAAGGTCTACTAGACAATGCTTCATACCAAACCTTAGGGCTCAGTGCCTAGTACTTTTTGACAAGTAGATTTTGAAGTTTTTCCTTCTTGTTGCTATGGCAACCAGAGATCTGCTTGGGATTAGATTCTTTGAACATCTTTGGTACAGCTTCGTGCAAGGAATATTCCAGCCAAGTTTCAACAAAGTTGGCTTAGCGGTATAGGAGGTCAAGTCATTTAAGTCAAATTGTTGCCGATGTACAACTCACTTACACAGGACACCAGACAATCGATGATCAGAAAAGCTCACCCTTGAGCACTTGCTGCTCATTTGAGCTTAAAATCAATAACAACAACTGGCAATATTTCCAGGATGTTTCTAAATTTTGCCTCAGGATGAATAACACAGTGTCAGATATATCAAGTTATTACTTGTATTCAAGTGAGAGCTTTTGAAACAAGAGAGCCATGATGTACTAAGCAAACATCAAAAGCAGTATTACATTTTCTAACAGAAGATTTGCTTGTGCCTACCAACCAAATATCTAAAATATCAGTCAATAAATAAAGGCTCTATGACAAAAAGTAGAAAAATCCATTTTTAACCTTAGTGCTTGACCTTGACCCAATGACCTTCAACTACACCTAAGGGTAGAGGTTCTTGCAAGTTGCCTACATACCAAATACTGCAGATATCAATCAATAAATGAAGACTCTAAGGGGAAAAGAACAAAAATCTATTTTTAGCCTTAGTGAGCTTGACCTTGATCCAAGTGAATGGCAGAGATTCAAGCATTCAAGCCTATATACCAAATATCTAAGATGTCTGTCAATTAAGGCTCTATGATGAAAATTTGAAAAGTCTATATAGCCTTGGTGACCCAGGGGCATGGCCAATTTTGACTCCAGGTCCAAAATTGGAACAAAATTGGTGGAGGTCTACTAGGGCATGTTACACATCAAATATCTTAACACTAGGCATTGTGGATACAGATGAGATTTTTTTTTTCTATGAAAGTCTTTACAAAAATCTAGTGACCCCTGGGGTGGGGTCAGTTTTGACCACAACATTTGAACAATCTTGGTAGAGGACTTCTAGATGATGCTCCATGCAAAATATCTACGCAAAGGGCTATAATTCTGTTAAATTTGGTCGCAGCAAAAATTCCTTCCTTTACTTCCATCTACACATTAAGGTTGTTCATCCCTGGAAGTTTAAGCAAAATCTGCCATCCGGTTTAAGAGGAGTTGCGGTCACAAAATTTCTACATAGTATATAGTGAAAAAATCAACAAAAGGCCATAATTCTGTTAAATTTGGTCGCAGCAAAAATTCCTTCCTTTGCTACCATCTACACATTAAGGTTATTCATCCCTGGAAGTTTAAGCAAAATCTGCCATCCGGTTTAAGAGGAGTTGCGTTCACAAAATTTCGGGACGTACGGACAGACGTACGGATGGACGGACGAACGGACAAGTGCAACGCTATATGCTCCCCACTTTGTGGGGGCATAAAAACCTATTTTTAGCTATGGTGGCCATTTTGTTCAATGAAGCAGAACTGTTTAAGCAATTTTAAAGCAGGGGTATGTAAGGAACATTTCCGTGAAATTTGATGAAAAATTACCTTGTCATTGAGGAGTAGATGCTGTTTAATTTCTTTTCTACTTTAGCTTTTGCTGCGCTTACGTGCAATGGAGCAGAACTGTTTGAGCAGTTTTAGTAAAGGGCATTATAACAAACATTTCTGTCACATTTGGTTTAATATGGCCAAGCGGTTTTGGAGGAGATGTCATTTCAAGCAAAATATTGACGAAAATCTATTTTTAGCACTGGCAGCCATTTTGTTCAATGCAGGGGAACCATTTTAGAAATTATAAAAGAGGGCTATGTAAGGAACATTTCTGTGAAATTTGGTGGAAAATCTCCAAACCGTTTAGGAGGAGATGATGTTTGATTTTTTTTCTATTTTTAGCTTTTGCAGCCCTTATGTGCAATTGAGCAGAACAGTTTGAGCAATTTTAAAAAAGGGCTATGTAAGGAACATTTCTGTCAAATTTGGTTTAAAATGGCCAAGTGGTTTTGGAGGAGATGTCACTTGGAGCCAAATACATGTATTGATGAAAATACATCTATTTTTAGCTCTAGCAGCCATTTTGTTCAATGGAGCCAAACCGTTTTAGCAATTTTAATAGAGGGATATGTGCGGATTAATTCTGTAAAATTTGATAGAAAATCACCCAGCTGTTTAGGAGGAGATGTTGTTTGAATTTTTATCTTTTTATAGCTTTTGCAGCCCTTATGTGCAATGGAGCGGAATGGTTTGAGCAATTTTAGGGAAGGGCAATATAAGAAACATTTCTGTAAAGTTTGGTTAAAAACAGCTTTCTGGTTTAGGAGGAGATGTCATTTACAGTAAAATGTTGACGCTGGATGCCAGACACAGGGTCATCACAATAGCTCACCCTGAGAATTTGCTCAGGTGAGCTAAAAAAGCAATACAGTTAATAAACTCATCATACCAAACCATCCTGTAAAGTTTGAAGGTCTTGAGTGCAGTTGCTCTTGAGTTATTCAAAGAAACAAGAAATCGGTAGAACCGATGGATGCCCCTGAATAAATGCCAATTCCAAAAGGGCTATTGTTTAATATGTATTTTTTTTAAAGTATGAAAAATAACAAAGGGCAAAAACTCCTAAACTATGCAAAATAGTGTTACGGTTCTTGCACGCTACACTTCTCCTCATAGAGATCTATCTATCAATAAAGTTTCATGTTAATATCTCTTATACTTTGTGAGATATGCCTCAGACAAAAAACAAGAAATGTTTGTAAAACATAAATGCCCCCCGGCAGCACCTAATTGCTTGTGGTTGGGTCAAAGCGTTCTCTAGTTATTGATCAGAAACCGTTTTTAGGATCAAGGTCCCTGTGGCCTTGACCTTTAACCTAATGACCTCAAAATCAGTAAGGGTCATTAACTGGTCATGACCAACCAGCATACTAAGTTTGGTGAACCTAGGTCAAAGCGTTCTCTAGTTATTGATCAGAAACCGTTTTTAAGACCAAGGTCTCTGTGATCTTGACCTTTGACCTAATGACCTCAAAGTCATTAGGGGTCATCTACTGGTGATGACCAACCAGTATACCAAGTTTGGTGAACCTAGGTCAAAGCGTTCTCTAGTAATTGATCAGAAACCGTTTTAAGGATGAAAGTCTCTGTGATCTTAACCTTTGACCTAATGACCTCAAAGTCAATAGGGATCATCTACTGGTGATGACCAACCAGCATACCAAGTTTGGTGAACTTAGGTCAAAGCGTTCTCTAGTTATTGGTCGGAAACCGTTTCTACCTACAAGGTCAATGTGACCTTGACCTTTGACCCATTGACCCCAAAATCAATAGGGGTCATCTACTGGTGATGGACAATCATCCTACCAAGTTTGAAGTTCCTAGGCCTAAGCGTTCTTTAGTTATTGGTTGGAAACCGTTTCTACCTACAAGGTCAATGTGACCTTGACCTTTGACCCCTTGATCCCAAAATCTATAGGGGTCATCTACTGGTGATGGACAATCATCCTACCAAGTTTGAAGTTCCTAGGCCTAAGCATTCTTTAGTTATTGGTGGGAAACCATTTGGTCTACGGACCGACGGACCGACCGACAGACAGACAAATGCAAAGCAATATACCCCCTCTTCTTTGAAGTGGGGGCATAATAAGTATGAGAAATTTCAAAAGGCAATAACTCAAAAATTTATACAGCAAGAGTTATGGTTCTTGTGCACTGCATTGCTAATCAATGAGATCTATCTACTTATAAAGTTTCAAGTTGATAACTCTTATACTTTGTGAGATATGCCCCAGACAAAAAATATGTATGAGAAATTTCAAAGGGCAATAACTCAAAAACTGATAAAGCAAGAGTAATGGTTCTTGTGCACTGCACTGCTCATCAATGAGATCTAACTACCTATGAAGTTATGATGGACGGACAGACGAACGGAAGGACAAATGAACGGACAAACGGGACAAACAGACAGACAAAGCGGCAACTATATGCTCGCCCTTCGGGGAGCATAAAAACTGTGTATGTCATAGTTTTCAGCAAGATTGGTATCATTTAGTTAAAGATGATAAAAGACAGTACAGAGTAAGGTAACTGAATAGAATCAATATTCAAGATGACATAAATTAAATAGTTTAGTATATTTACTTAGAAATAATAACTCTAAGCATACCTGTTTTGTTCAATACATACAAAAAAGGTTGCATTAGATTGAGACATTGATTGGTATAATGACACAATCATATACTAAACAGAGAGAAACTGTAAATGTAAAGGATAATGAGCAACTATGTGGAGGAGTGACTATGTGGACGAGTGACTATGTGGATGAGTGACTATGTGGAAAAGTGACTATGTGGACGAGTGACTATGTGGACAAGGGACTATGTGGAAAAGTGACTATGTGGACAAGTGATTATGTGGACGAGTGACTATATGGATGAGTGACTATGTGGACGAGTGACTATGTGGATGAGTGACTATGTGGAAAAGTGACTATGTGGAAAAGTGACCATGTGGACGAGTGACTATGTGGATAACTGACTATGTGGATGACTGACTATGTGGACAAGTGGCTATTTGGACGAGTGACTATGTGGACGAATGACTATGTGGATGAGTGACTATGTGGAAAAGTGACCATGTGGATGAGTGACTATGTGGATAACTGACTATGTGGATGACTGACTATGTGGACAAGTGACTATTTGGACGAGTGACTATGTGGACGAATGACTATGTGGACGAGTGACTATGTGGAAAAGTGACTATGTGGACGAGTGACTTTGTGGACGAGTGACTATGTTGAAAAGTGACTATGTGGACGAGTGACTATGTGGAAAAGTGACTATGTGGAAAAGTGACTATGTGGATGAGTGACTATGTGGATGAGTGACTAGGTGGACGAGTGACTATGTGGACGAGTGACTATATGGATGAGTGACTATGTGGAAAAGTGACTACTTGGACGAGTGACTTTGTGGACGAGTGACTATGTGGAAAAGTGACTATGTGGACGAGTGACTTTGTGGACGAGTGACTATGTGGATGAGTGACTATGACTATGTGGACAAGTGACTATGTGGAAAAGGCTTGAGAACAGTTTCATGTATGGGAATGTCTGACATCAAAATTACATCTGCATTTTGCTTACCACACTTCGGATGTGCAATACCATATGTAAATCTGTACAATTCCAGTATTGTTTATTTTATTTTTATATAAAGTCATGTAGGCCAAAAAAGATGCAGCCTTATAACTGTGTTATCTATCTGACAAATGTAAATTTCCCAGAGATGTTCCATGAATTTCCCAAAGATGCTTCGTGCTGTTTTCTACTTAGATATTTCTTAAAAAGCATTTGAATTCAATACAAAGGTTCAAATCCATTTGATTCCTTTCTTTCCTCCCTCTGTGTTCATATAATTTAATGTTTTCTAAAAGAGTTGTAACACAGGGAGACAAATAAGATCAAAAGGATATTCTTACTTGAAGCTTCTTCAAATTTTGGAATGAGTGCATTGGTTAATACTGGTTCTGGCAGTTCTCTTAGAAACTGTTTGAGTACTCCAGCTACAATGTTTGGCTCATGTTCTTCTAGATAAACAGGCTGACCTCTATTGTACAGGTCTTTCAAATGTTGAACTTTGGACTTCACACCAGAAATTCTGTAGATCCCCTCACAATGCAAACCTTGGAAATACATAAGATATCTTCAAATAAAGAAGTACTTAGAATTACATATGTGGTATTAAAACCTAAACAAGCATAACTATGGGAAAAGACTCTTGCTGAAAACTGGAATTTTTGAAAAGAAAATCTATGAGAAACTGAAGTGAACAATTTCCCTATAACCATCAGTAGAGTACAGTTACTCTGCATGAAACAGGACTGGGTAACCCTGTATTTACCTGCCAAATCATGAGACACCATATGAATACCCACAAAGAAAGAATGGCACTCAAACATCATTTTGGAAATTGCCTTTACATAGTGTGTACAAACTACATCTCAGGACATAGAGCAGACAAAATACTAGCATGCTGAAGAGAAACATGACAGACAAAATTATTTTTATTAATATTCCTAATTCTGATATCACCTATCCTAATCTGATGTCAGAATTTATCTTAATTTCTGCTGGCAGTAAACTGAAACAAATGATTTTAAGTGGTAAAGTTTCAGCAATTTCATTGTAAAACTCTGTACCTTCTCAATGTACTCCATCTTTTCACAAACTAAAGTATTTCTCACTAATTTACATTCAGGTAACATTACTTTTATACTAGAGCTATCACTAAATGTGATTAATACCCCCAAAACACTGCTACAGAACAGAGGAAGTTATAAATTTAGCAACAGAATACTTCGTAAAAAAATTGAAAAAGAGTTATGGTTGTGGGCAATTAAAGACAGTTGTGGTTCTTGTACATTGCATTTCCTCTCATTGCGCTTGACCATTGTATGAAGTTGCATTGAATTCCAAAAAATAGTTTTCAAGTTATTCTCCAGACAAAGAAAACTAACAAAGGGCAATTACTGTGCAAACAGTGAAGACAAAGTTATAGCTCTTGTACACTGCACATCCACTCAATGTGCTTGACCATTATATGAAGCTGCATTGAATTCCAACCACGAGTTTCCAAATTATATTCTGAAAAAGGAAATCCAAGGAAGGGCAATAACTCTGCAAAAAGTGAAGATGGAGTTTTAGCTCTTACACAATGCACTTTTTCTCATTGTGCTTAATCATTGTATGAAGTTACACTGAATTCCAACCAGTAGTTTTCAAGTTATGCTCTAAATACAGACAAAAAACTAAGGGTAATAACTCTGAAAATAGAGAAGATGGAGTTATGATTCTTGGACACTGCACTTCCTCTCATTGTGCTTGACCATTGTATGAAGTTGCATTGAATTCCAACCAGTAGTTTTTAAGTTATGCTCCAGACAAGGAAAACCAATAAAGGGCAATTACTCTGAAAATAGTGCAGATGGAGTTATGATTCTTGGACACTGCACTTCCTCTCATTGTTCTTGACCATTGTATGAAGTTGCACTGAATTCCAACCAGTAGTTTTTAAGTTATGCTCCGGACAAGGTAAACCATTAAAGGGCAATAACTCTGAAAATAGTGCAGATGGAGTTATGATTCTTGGACACTGCACGTCCTCTCATTGTTCTTGACCAATGTATGAAGTTGCACTGAATTCCAACCAGTAGTTTTTAAGTTATGCTCCGGACAAGGTAAACCAATAAAGGGCAATAACTCTGAAAATAGTGCAGATGGAGTTATGATTCTTGGACACTGCACTTCCTCTCATTGTTCTTGACCATTGTATGAAGTTGCACTGAATTCCAACCAGTAGTTTTTAAGTTATGCTCCGGACAAGGTAAACCAATAAAGGGCAATAACTCTGAAAATAGTGCAGATGGAGTTATGATTCTTGGACACTGCACTTCCTCTCATTGTTCTTGACCATTGGATGAAGTTGCATTGAATTCCAACCAGTAGTTTTCAAGTTATGCTCCGGACAAGGTACACCCGACTGACTGCCAGACCAACCGACCAACCACCGTGTGACTCCTATATACCCCCCATACTTTGTTTTGGGGGTATAATAAGAGAGAACTCTATTAAATACTGTTGACATGGTAATGGTCAGCAAGAAATTTGACATAAAAAGGGCATTCTCATGTAAGACAATCTATTATTTACTAAGCTTTCAATTATTTACTTTAACTTTGCATGTCAAGGGGATGAGGAATTTGTCCATTTTCTCTGGCAGACTTTCAAGTCACGTAATTTGAAGAGTATAAAAGATGTCTAAGTGCCATTTTCCCTGAATATTTAGTCAAATTATATATCATTTAAGCTGGATACTTGTCTACAGTCACTGTATTAAGTAAGAAGTTTTAAGCAGAGCTGGCAATTTCAAGAAATGTTTAAAATGTTTCTAACATTTGAACTTCCAGCTGTTATCCAGTGCTTTTCTGTCTAGGTATACAAAATATGTCTGAATGAGCTCAAATAATACTTAAAATTTATCTACACACTGCACTGTTTCACTACATGTATATATAACTCACCATGTTCCTCAATGTAATCAATACACTCTCGGAACAGGGCTGGTAACTGTATGCCATCATGACTCCTGTTTCTCTCTATAGCTGTTGTCAGAGGTACTCCAAACACTGGCTTCTCTATTGCTTCTGGAACTATATCACAATTAAAGTCAGACTATGACATATTCAGTCACTTAAAAACTTCTTCTGCATTCATTGAATATAACACCTATTATCTACACTATTTCAGTTATATCTAATATTACAGACCCTTCCAGAAATTAGTACTTCCCTGATTACCTCCCATGAGTACTCTAAGCACCATTAAGGGACAGGAAATTGAAATAGTATTAATGTTACAGAAGGCAGAAAAGGCCCCATTTTTTCACAACTCTAATGCGATTTTGACATTGTAAGCTTGAGAAACAGATTCTTATTAACTACCGAAAGCATTTATTTTCACTAAAAACCCACTAAAAAAAGTACATTATCCTTCAAGATTTGCTAATATCTAACATCAATTGTTAAAGTTCTTGGGACATTCTCTTGTACATTTAAAAAAAAAACAACTAAAGTGCATAACACATTGGGGGTTTTTAAATAAGAGAAATTAAATACATGTTTCTGTTCTGTTGTAAAAAATCAGGATATGGACAAAATTCCTCCCATCCCAAAACTAGAACTATCACTAAAGGTGATTAATACCCCCACATGGGTGCTTGATACTGGAACTGGAAAGCTTAGAATCAATGGCATAAAGTGACATAAGAAACATGGAAATATGTATATATTTTATATTTAATAATATTATATATAGAGAAAACAATTACTGGTAGACCATTGAACTGTATATTTTCTAGTAAACTAGCTGACGCTCTAGCTGATCTCTTCTGGAATAAGACATCTAGAGCATTCACAAGCTTTACTTCAAACACGATCATCATCAAATTTTACAAGTACATATTTGGGCTTGAAAGCATCCTTATCCATCTGGGAATAAATCTCTGACTGTTCCTGTAACTCATGAGGTATCATCCAGAAACTGTTTTTCTATTCTTAGTTAAAGTGAACAGTGACCTTGATCCAACTGGCCCAATTTTCAATCCCAAGCATCATCTTTATAGAAACTATCTTTAAAGAAAGTTTCATCATAATATCTCATTCGTAATTCAAGCTATTGAGCAGAAACCTTTCTTTTAATTTTTAGTAACAGTGACCTTGACATTGACCTCAGCAGCCCCAAAGTCGAACTTGACCTGTATTTTATGATGTTACACCTGTGTACCAAAAATGGTTTAAATCTGTCAAGCCTTTCAGGAATTACTATCCGGAAACCAGTTTTTCTATTTTTAGTTTAAGCGAACAGTGACCTTGATCCAACTGGCAAAATTTTCAATCCCAAGCGTCGTCTTCATAGAAGCTACCTTTACAGCAAATTTCATCACAATATCTCATTCTTAACTCAAGTTATTGAGCAGAAATCATTTATTTTTTATTCTTAGTAACAGTGACCTTGACCTTGGCCCCATCAGCCCCAATATCAACATTGACCTGTATCCTGTGATGTTACACCTGTGTACCAAAAATTTTTTAAATCTGTCAAGATTTCATGAGTTATCATCCGGAAACCATTTTTCAACCATTTTATTACTTTTAGTAACAGTGACCTTGACCCCACCAGCCCCAATATCGAACTTCACCTGTATCTTATGATGTTACACCTGTGTACCAAAAATTTTTTTAATCTGTCTAGCCTTTCATGCGTAATCATTCAAAAACCGTTTTTTTTTTATTTTTAGTAACAGTGACCTTGACCTTGGCCTCACAAGCCCCAATATCAAACTTGACCTGTATCTTGTGATGTTACAACTGTGTACCAAACATTGTTTAAATCTGTCAAGCTATTCATGAGTTATCGTCCGGAAACCGTTTTCTAATTTTAGTCACAGTGACCTTGACCTTGGCCCCACCAGCCCCAATATTGAACTTGACCTGTACCTTATGATGTTACAGCTGTATACCAAAATATTTTTAATCTGTCTAGCCTTTCATGAGTTATCGTCCGGAAACCATGACAGACTGACAGACTGACCGCCAAGCTGCTATATACCCTGTCAAACTTTGTTTGTGGGGGTATAATGACTAGGTGGACAAATCAACCCCCCACACCAATCATATTTACAGGTAAGACAAAAATCCTCCCCTAAAATTTATAAGGTGACCCTGAACCCTTCCCCCCAGATCTGATATAACTAGAACTGTGTCCATAGGACCCGGATGCCCCCACTATGCATAAGAGCTCATAAACAAGAGCATGTATATTCTGTATGTAAAATTTAGGTGGGGAACAATTTTTTTCTGTAGTTGCAAATGAATTGAGGTGTTTTGTATATTATTAATGCTCTCCTTTTATTTCAAAATTAGATATTTTATACTGAAACAAGGGGCTGTCGGATGGACAGCACACTTGACTATTCTTAGTGCTTGAAGGTATAATAAAAGCCTGAAATTAAAGATTTTTCAAAGTCTTAAAAGGGGAATAACTAATAAAAATGCTTAACAGAGTTATGGGCCTTGATGGAATGACACAGTCTACTGCCAAGTTTGAACCAAATATCTGCAGTAGAAAGGGAAGAAATAGTGAAAATGAGAAGCTTGCCCTAAAACTTTAACCCGATAGCCACGCCGCAAGTACAATAGACCTCCTTAGTCTTTGAATAGTCGACATAAAAATGTTGTAAATATTTATGTACTATGAGGAATCACATTAGCGAAGACGAAGAAAGAGACACACAAGTAATTACATGTTGCTGATATTAAAGTAAGCAGGTAAAATTTAAAAAATGTTACACATGAAAGTTAACTACAGATTAAAGTATAGAAACCCCAGGTGTGTCAGGTCCCGTAAAAAACATTACCCTTCCTTTACTATCATCTACACATTAAGGTTGTTCATCCCTGAAAGTTTAAGCAAAATCTGCGATCTGGTTTATGAGGAGTTGCATTCACAAATTTATTTGGCTATATGGTATATAGTGAAAAAATAAACAAAGGGCCATAACTCCGTTAAATTTGGTCGCAGCAAAAATTCCTTCCTTAACTATCATCTACACATTAAGGTTGTTCATTCCTGAAAGTTTAAGCAAAATCTGCCATCCGGTTTATGAGGAGTTGCGTTCACAAATTTATTTGGCTATATGGTATATAGTGAAAAAATCAACGAAGGGCCATAATTCCGTTAAATTTTGCCGAAGCAAAAATTTTTTCCTTACTATCATCTACACATAAAGGTTGTTCATCCCTGAAAGTTTTAGCAAAATCTGCCATCCGGTTTATGAGGAGTTGCATTCACAAATTTATTTGGCTATATGGTATATAGTGAAAAAATCAACAAAGGGCCATTTTTCCGTTAAATTTGGTCGAAGCAAAAATTCCTTCCTTTACTATCATCTACACATTAAGGTTGTTCATCCCTGAAAGTTTAAGCAAAATCTGCCATCCGGTTTAAGAGGAGTTAAATTCACAAAATTTCGGGACGTACGTACAGACGTACGGTCGTATTATCGTACGGCCGTACGGACTGAAGGACAAGTGCAATGCTATATGCTCCCACTTTGTGGGGGCATAAACATGTGACCCCTTGGGCGGAGCCAATTTTGACCCAGGGGCTATGATGTGAACAATCTTGGTAGAGGTCTACTAGACAATGCTACACACCAAATATCTTAGCTCCATGCCTTGCTGTTTCTGACAAGAAGATTTTTAAAGTTTTCCCTATATCATGGTTCATACAGAAATTTCATCTAAAAATTGAAGGACTTTTCCAGGAATTTCAAGGAAAAATATTGTTTTTCAAGGACTCATTTGATATGAATTATAAGCTCTGGAAAACATTTAAAATGCACAAATGCGTATAAATCAGTAAAAAACACATTTTAATTTTCATTTACTATAAGAAAACTTAATCTTTTACACCAAACTATTTCAATAAAACAAATTTGTTTTTGTGAAAAGTGCATTAGGAGATTTTAATTACATTACATCTATGTAACTGTTAACTGTTAAACATTGCTTGAAGTACCAACTGTACTTAACAAGCTGATGACTATACATGGTATGAGACTAGAAGAAGTTTATTTCATTTGATCTTTTCTCTTTTGAATTTCACATTCAAGTTTTTTAATTTGCTCCCTTTTCTCTTTTCAGCCAACTTTGTTGAAACGAGCATTTCTTACCCGTTTTACCCATTTTAAAGCATGCTCACAAATAATATTGATTTCTATACGGGCGCAGCCATTGTTGATGATGTCACTAAAAGTCTAATAGTCAGATAGCGGTGTCAGGTCAATAAATTTATCTCGGGGTGTGGAGGCCTGCTGAAAATCGCTATTGTACGGAAAAAAAAGTAAAATACTGTCAATAACATGTATTATTTATATATTTTAGAATGTTTTTGTATTTTCAAGGATAGATTTGCAGAATTCCAGGACAAAACGCTAAATTCAAGTACCTTTTGGGGTGTTTTTCAAGGAAACATTGAATTCAAGTACTTTTCAAGGAAGGAATCAAATTCAAGGACTTTTCAAGTCCTGTGCGAACCCTGTATATAACTCTATGTAAATCAAGTGGCCCCCAGGGCGGAACCTAGTTCTGACCCCAGGGTCATAATTTGAACAATCTTTGTAGAGGTCAACTAGATGATGCCTCATACCAAATATCTAAGCTCCAATCCTTGTGGTTTCAGACAAGAAGATTTTTAAAGTTTTCCCTATATAAGTCTATGTAAATCAAGTAGTCCCTAGGGCGGGGTCAGTTCTGACCCCGGGGTCATAATTTGAACAATCTTTGTAGAGGTATACTAGATGATGCCTCATACTAAATATCTAAGCTCCAGGCCTTGTGGTTTCAGACAAGAAGATTTTTAAAGTTTTCCCTATATAACTCTATGTAAATTAAGTGACCCCTAGGGCAGGGCCATATTTGACCCAGGAGCCATGATTTGAACAAACTTGGTAGAGGTTCACTGGACAATGCTGCACACCAAATATCTAAACTCTAGGCCTTGTGGTTTCAGACAAGAAGATTTTCCCTATATAAGCCTATGTAAAATCAATTGACCCCCCTGGCGGGGCCAAATTTGACCCCAATGGCATAATTTGAACAAACTTGATAGAGATCCACATTGACAATGCTACATACCAAATCTTAAGGCTCAGGGCCTTGTGGTTTCAGACAAGAAGATTTTTAAAGTTTTTCCTTTAAGTTGCCATAGCAACTAGAGTTCTTAATGGAATTGAATTCTTTGAACAACTTTGGTAGAGCTTCATGCAAGGAATATCCCAGGCAAGTTTCATCAATGTTGGCCTAGCGGTTTAGGAGGAGATGCTGTTTAAGTCAAATTGTTGACGACACACAACGCACGCCGACTGAAGCCGGACAATTAACGATTCCAAAAGTTCACACTGAGCAGGCTTAGGTGAGCTAAAAATTATGATCAATGTTAAAGTTTTCGGACGGCAACAGCAACGACTTTATGACTATAGCAGTAACTCGATTTTTTTTTCAAAAAAAGTCTAGCTAAAAATCAATGGGTGGGTTTTTGTCTGGTGGGTTTTTGTCCTACATTCGTTTTGCACATTGTCTTGATGGGATGAACATTTGACGTAACTTTCATGAAATTCCTTCCAGGTGTTTAGAAGTTAAGGAGAGGACACAAAATCCAGATGCACACACCCACAGACAGACGGACGCACTAAGACCATATCTATATCCCACTTCCGCTATGCCGAAGGGGATAATGAAGATCAAGTTATTCATATTCATATCATAACTGAATGGTGAGCCAGCACAATATTATTATTTTACCTGGGTGTGTTGGTATATCCCTGTGTTTTGATTTCTTTTTCACTTTCAGCTTTGGTTTCTTCTCTCCTTTGTGTTTCTCTTTTTCTTCTTTCTTTCCTTCTTTCTCTTTCTTGTCATCCTTTAAGTACAGCAGGACTATTTAATAAGTAACTTCAACAAAACAGTACAACATAACTGTAGTTGTGTGTGTATATGTCACAACTGTGTATAAGACACACCTAACTAGAACTGCCACTGTCATAACTGAAACTGCCATTGCATGACTTGAACCCCCCTGTAGGCCAAAGGATTGTTAAATTATTGGGCGGACAAGGAAAATCTGACGGACAGACGGACAGATGGATGGATGGAAAAGTTGATTCCAGTATACCGTTGTGAGGGGGTATAACAATTTTTCTTTTTATTACATGTTTTTAAATGGATTTGAGTCATTTTTACTCATTTATGCCGCGTAACTGGGAGGTCAAGTTTTAGAGTGAAACCCACTGTAACCATGACCTTTGACCTAGTGACCTCAAAATCAGTAGGGGTCATGTACTAGTCATGACCAACCTCCATACCAAATATGAAGAATGAGGGCCAAAGGATTCTTCATTATTGGGCGGAAGTTATTGGGCGGACAAGGAAAACCTGACAGACGGATGGACAGATGGACAGACAGACAAGTTGATTCCAGTATACCCCCCTTACAACTTCGTTGTGCGGGGGTATAACAATTTTTCTGTTTATTACATGTTTTTTAATGGATTTAAGTCATTTTTACTCATTTATGCCGTGTAACTGGGAGGTCAAGCTCTTGAATGAAAGCCACTGTAACCATGACCTTTGACCCAGTGACCTCAAAATCAGTAGAGGGCATGTACTAGTCATGACCAACCTCCACACTATATATGAAGACTGTGGGTCAAAGGAATCTTAAGTTATTGGGCGGACAAGTTTTTTGTAGTCAAGGCCCCTGTGACCTTGACCTTTGACCCAGTGACCTAAGACTGAGGGTCAAAGGATTCTTAAATTATTGGGCGGACAGGCTTTTTTTAGTCAAGGCCCCTGTGAACTTGACCTTTGACCCAGTGACCTCAAAATCAATAGGGGTCATCTACTGGCCATGACCAAACTCCAGACCAAATATGAAGACTGTGGGTCAAAGGATTCTTAAGTTATTGTGCGGACAAGGAAAAACCGACGGCTGGCCGGATGGACAGACAGACAGAAGGACAAGCTGATTCTAGTATACCCCCAAAACTTCGTTGTGCGGGGGTGTAAAATATGGCAGGAAATTCTGGGGAAAATACATCATCTGATGTATCTGACGCAGCTTAATTATGAAAACTAATCAAGTGACATCTGATAGGTTCTCTTTAAAATCTGTGATTTTAGAGAGAATTTTTATTTCTAAAATCTAACAAAATCCGAGCAATTTTTCTCATTACTATAACAATATTTGAGAGGTATTTTTCAAAATTATGACAGAATCAAAGAGGTATTTCTGATTACTAAGTGTTAATGTCAACCGATTATATGACAAGTTTTTAATCACCTCAGGTATTGGATATCTCAGTTAGACAAGGTGTCAACACAGCCGCGGATTCAGGCACAGGCTTCAGGGCTGCAGCCCCCCAATATCGGCCCAAAGATTCGTTTTCCATCTGGGCTGGTATATTTTAATGCAATTATGGTCCATAGTGTATTCCGTTATCAAAGCAGTTATTTCTATAAGCCAATTGTTAATCTCTTGCCTGGGGGCTTGGTTGAGAGTGTAATTATCGATCAACAAGTTGTACACGCCTGATTGACATGACCGTTGAAACGGTGTATTTGATTGGCCGATCATTTTATAATAATCCAATGAAAATAACAGTTACAAAAGCGGCGAAGCTTTACATAAGAAAATGGAGTTGTAATTTTCTGTAAAAACTGATAGTTTCTGGCCAGATCGCGGCTATATATGATTTAGAATAATACATTGAAACAAACCAAAAATTACTGAACTAATGTAATTTAATTGACTTGTTCCATTTTTTTGTTAAAAATACTGAAAAAAAAATTAGAAAAAAGATCAATTGGTTTTATATTTTTGTTGCCAATATTTTTTGAACTCCATGTATTAGACGAATTATGAATTTTAAAGTTGAATATAAGCATGCTTTATGTGAAATTTCATAGGAACTGTTTGTCAATTTGTAATCTGAAGTTCTCAGCAGATGAATAATTTTTAATTATCTTGATTTTTATTTTAGCATTTATATCTGAGTATTAAAGATTTATAAAGATGTATGTCATCTTGTTGTCTGTTGTTTGGTAATCTGTGCTAAAATGAATGCAACAAAAGGCAAAAAAATGCACCAGAATGCACCATTTTAGACTTTCATTTTTCAAATTTTCCGGGGGAGGTTCCCCTTACTGCCACCAACGGGAGGGGACACCCCTCCCATACCCACCCCAATGTGGTTCTACCCTTCATGTCAGCCCCCCCAGGCAGCCCTATCTGTATCCGCCCCTGCAACACCTTATTCTCAATTCTTTCTCAAACACTCTAGTTTTAACGATGTGTAATCATTAGATTTCTCTAAATGTTAATCAGTGAGAGTGAAAACAAGAACTGTCACTGTAAGATGACAATGCCCCCACAGTGGTGCTCTGACTTTGAGCTGAGGACCAGTCATTCAAGGGTCAAGGTCAAATAAATACAGGTCAATGGGAAGATCTTGTCCAAAGGGGTGTTGTGTCTAAGTATGAAGTAAATCCAATAACTAACTAGAAGGGTTTTTTGTCACAAAAACATATGTCTCCCCCTATGTACTCTAAGGATGGAACAGCGGCATGTTTTTTGGTATGCAGGGTTAAAGTCAAAACATAAGTTGCAGCTGGTTTTAACTGATTTAATAGATGATGGTGAAGCTGAAAAGTGATGTGGAAATGAGGAAATAATTCATGTTTTTTACAATCAGAAAGTAAAGATATTGGTTACCAAGTGACAACTGGTGTTGAACATCAGAAATAGTTTAAGCTATCAAACACAGATGGAATTCAAACACAGATGGAATTTGATCTATCAGTTGTTCATAGAGGCTCTATGTTGTTGTTGATTCGAATGTTTGCATATGTAATTGGAAGATAGCTGCAATAAGTTGGCACAGTTCCAGATTGTGCAACTGCAAGGTTTTTCACATATATGTGATTAATCTGCATTTGTCGACTAATGGTTAGTACCGATCACTCCTGTTAAATTGCGTCAAAATCCCACCAGCAGTTTGACCTGTGAAAGCTGGACAAGGTTTTTCTATCTTTAGCTTGGGCGACAATTTTGTGCAGCCAAGCGGAACGTGCCAGCTATATGCACAACAAGGGTTTGTACTGATCACTTCTGTTTAGTTTCGTCAAAATCCCGCCAGCAGTTTGACCTGTGAAAGCCTGACAAGATTTTTTCTATTTTTAGCTCTGGTGGCCATTTTGTGCAGGGAAGCGGAATGTGCTGGTGATATGCACAACTAGGATTGGTACTGATTACTCCTGTGAAATTTCGTAGAAATCCCGCCCTGCAGTTTGACCTGTGAAAGCTGGACAAGCTTAATGTCGACAGATGGATGGACGGACAGACAGATGGCGAAGGCAAAAATAAACCACTTCATTTGACAATTATTCCAAAATTATTGTAAAAAAAGAGTTACTGTTCTTAAACAGTGCACTTCTCCTCAATGGGATCTATCCATCTATAAAGTTTCAAGTTGATAACTCCAATACTTTTTTAGTTTATCAAGTATAAAAAATTTCAAAGGGCAATAATTCTAAAATAATGCAAAAGAGAGTTATTGTTCCTGGGCAAAGCATTTCTTCTCAATGAGGTCTATTTATCTATGAAGTTCAAGTTGATATCTCCAATAGTTTTTGAGTTATGCCCCGGACAAAAATTAAGTATGAACAAGAGCTGTCACTGGAAATTGACATATGCCCCCGAAATGTAGTTTTGAAATGAAACTGGTGTAAATATATAATTGAATATGCCTGTGGAAAAGAGATCAGACAAAAAATAGAGCATGAACTGAAGATAAATAGTAAAGTTATGTTTTTCTGCTTCAGATTCTTATATGCAGGTTGAAGACATAATTATTCAATGAAATAGAAAGCTGTGAGTTTGGCCTTAAATATGAACAATATTGTTGTAGCTTTGAAATGAAACTGGTGTAAATATATAATTAAATAATGCCTGTGGAAAAGAGATCAGATAAAAAATAGAGCATGAACTGAAGGTAAATGGTTATATTATGTTTTTTCTGCTTCAGATTCTTATATGAAGGTTGAAGATATAATTATTCAATGAAATAGAAAGCTGTGAGTTGGCCTTGAATATGAACAATATTGTTTTATTCCCAACCTCTACTGATGCATTTGTATAAAAATTCAAAAGGCCATAATTTAATAAGTCTTAATTCAAATAAAAAATCCAATTACTATGCATAACTAGGCATCATGACAATCACTTCTGTGAAGGTTTCATTCAAATCCAACCAGTGCTTTTTGAGTTGAAGCATGGACAAGACTGTCGGACATACGGATAGATCAATGGATTGACAGAAAGAAGAAGGAAGAACAGTGCAATTACTAAATGAACATAATTATTTGTGTTTGGTGTCGGGGAAATTTTTCCAGAATTTCTAATACTGTCTTTAGGTCGTACAGAAATGCTCATAAAAAATAAATCTATAGAACTGGTGGGTGCAATACAGACAGAAATACGGTACTGCAAATTTCTAAAGCACACTATATTTCAGTGCCTGGAATAAATGCTGAAACCAATGTTAATTAATCATGAAGAAATCATGATGATTAATTACAAGGTTTGCAAAAACCCAGGTTTTATGAGTATTGCCCAGCCCAGCGGGTAGTACTTGGAAAACCCGGATTTTCTGGGTAATGCTGGGCATTTCTGTGTAATAAAAATTTTCAATATAGCATAATACTATTTATGTTATGTTTTGAATATATAGTGAATTTAGAGATGCATTTTCTACAAAGAAAGGTGTTAACAAGTAACTTGAAGTGATAATTGTTTGTATAGGCAACAATATACCTTACTTAAAGCTCAAACTGGGGGATTATCTATAATGACTCTTTATACAAGAGGGCCATGATGGCCCTGTATCGCTCACCTGAGTATGACTGCTTTTAACAAAGTTGCTATGGACCTAGTTAATTGACACCAGATGACCCATATTCGAACTTGACCTAGAAATTATTGAAACAATCATTCTGACAAATTTCCAGGCTATTTGTGACCACTAGAGTGTTAACAAACTAATTGTGGACCAACCTTGATTAATCATAATTTATGCATGAATGATAATCCTAATTCTGACAAGAATTTGTGAAAAGCTTGCAACAAACATTCAGCAATTTTGTGCCTGTTTGCTCAAACTTCTTGTATATGTTTTTTTTTTCTTTTTCAATGACAACAAGAGCACCACAAGGCAAAGTAAAATACGCCCATCAATTGAGCAATTTGTTTCAATAACATCTATCCACCTAGGAAGTTTCAAGTCAATAGCTTTGATAATGTAAGAGTATGGTCCAGACAAACATCAAGTATGAAAATTGAACTAAGGGGAATAACTACAAAATCATGAAGTTGACAGTGATGGTTCTTGTGCACTCCGCCTCAATGAGATCTATCCACCTGTGAAGTTTCAAGTCAATAGTTTTGATAACATAGGAGTTATGCTCTGGAAAAGAAAATTAAACAAAGGGGCATAACTCCAAAATAATGAAGTACAGAGTTATGGTTCCTGTGCACTGCACTTTGTCTCAATAAGGCCTATCTATGTATCAAGTTTCAAGTCAATAGCTTTGATAATGTAGGAGTAATGCTCTGGGGAAAAAAAACTGAAACAAAGGGGAACTAGAACTATCGCTGAATGCGATTCATACCCTCACCAATGTCCTTGACAGAAGACGACATGGAAAGGTGGTTAAGGGAATAACTTTAGTGGCACAAATACATATACATACAAGAGGGCCATGATGGCCCTGGATCGCTCACCTGAGTACTTTGGCTGTAGGTTTGCTGTTAAGCAGTATTTCATTTTTTAATTGAAAATATGTAAGTGCCTACAAACCAAATATGTAAAATATCAGTAAATAAATAAAGGCTCTATGACAGAAAGTAGAAATATCTATTGTAAGCTATGGTGACCTTGACCTTGACCCAGTGACCTCAAACCCTACCCATGGGTAGAGGTCCATGCAAGGAACCTCTATACTGAATATCAAAGATATTGGTCTATAAATGAAGGCTCTATGAGGTACAGTAGATAAATCTTCTTTTAGCCTCCGTGACCTTTAACCTAATCCAATAATTTGAAAAAGCTTGATAAAGCTTGCTTCATGCCAAATTTGAAAATTCTAGGTCTTGTGGTTTCAGACAAGAAGATTTTTAAAGATTTTCTTCTATATTGTTATTTAAAACTTGTGACCCCTCGGGCGGGGCCAATAGTGACCCCAGGGACATTTTTCTAACAAACTTGGTAGAGGTCCACTAGACAATGCTACACACCAAATATCTAAGCTCTATAACTTACGGTTTCTGACAAGAAGATTTTTTTAGATTTTCTTATATAACTCTATGTAAAACTAGTGGCCCCTGGGCCGGGGCCATTTTTGACCCAGAGGCCAGGATTTGAACAAACTTGGTAGAGGTCCACTAGACAATGCTACACACTAAATATCTAAGCTCTATAACTTACGGTTTCTGATAAGAAGATTTTTTTAAGATTTTCCTATATAACTCTATGTAAAACAAGTGACCCCGGGGCGGGGCCATTTTTGACCCATAGGCCAGGATTTGAACAAACTTGGTAGAGGTCCACTAGACAATGCTACATACCAAATATCTTAACTGTAGGCCTTCTTGTTTCTGACAAGAAGATTTTTTAGTTTTTCCTATATAACTCTATGTAAAACAAGTGACCCCGGGGCGGAGCCATTTTTGACCCAGAGGCCAGGAATTGAACAAACTTGGTAGAGGTCCACTAGACAATGCTACACACCAAATATCTAAGCTCTATAACTTACGGTTTCTGACAAGAAGATTTTTTAAGATTTTTCTATATACAGTACGTGCCAGGAGGAACTCTCGTTTTCCTCGAGGTCGTCGCGGACTACCCATTCCTTAAAACGCGACCAAATCCGCCGCATTTCGAGGACGACCGCCGCCGACATGGTCACCAAATATCGCGGCGGACGTCCGCTAAATGGTTCCGCGAACTTTTTCACAGGTAAGAATTGACGTATCGAGGCTCACAAAGTTCCTGATAACACGCATTTCGGCGAATTTTACGCTTTAAAATATCATTTAAATGTATAAAACTCTCATTCTGATTCATTTGTTTACGAATGCTCGTATTTGTTAACGGAAGGAATGACAATTCAAAACCAAAAGTAATTGTTTCTCGGAACAGCTGACCCTATTTTCAGAAAATAAATTGACTGGTTTTCGATTTACACGTGTTAAAACTGCTCTGCTATATTTAAAGAAAACATACAACATGTAAACCCTACTGCGACATCTGTATCGTCTATGCGCTTGACAAAATTATTGATCGATTATGCGAGCGTTTTCAACGACGGAAACACAGCAAATATGAGAAATTTTGGTTTTAATTTTACCAAATGTCACATAATTGGCAGACGTAAAATGCACAGTTTCATTACGGTCATTTCATTAAAAGTTCAGCTTATCCAGGTGAGTTATGACTCTAATTATTTTCGCGCTGGTCGTCAAATATCGCCGAGATATTTCGCAATGTTGAGACATCGAGGAAATCCGGTGTTTTCCTCGATGTCGCGGCAGATATTTTTTTTTCCGCGTCCGCGAAATAAAGCGGAAAATGTGAGTTCCTCCTGGCGCGTACTGTAACTCTATGTAAAAATAGTGGCCCCTGGGGCGGGGTCATTTTTGACCCAGAGGCCAGGATTTGAACAAACTTGGTAGAGGTCCACTAGACAATGCTACACACCAAATATCTAAGCTCTATAACTTACGGTTTCTGACAAGAAGATTTTTTAAGATTTTCCTATATAACTCTATGTAAAACTTGTGGCCCCTGGGGCGGGGCCATTTTGGACCCAGAGGCCATGATTTGAACAAACTTGGTAGAAGTCCACTAGACAATGCTACACACCAAATATCTAAGCTCTATAACTTACGGTTTCTGACAAGAAGATTTTTTTAGATTTTCTTATATAACTCTATGTAAAACTAGTGGCCCCTGGGCCGGGGCCATTTTTGACCCAGAGGCCAGGATTTGAACAAACTTGGTAGAGGTCCACTAGACAATGCTACACACTAAATATCTAAGCTCTATAACTTACGGTTTCTGATAAGAAGATTTTTTTAAGATTTTCCTATATAACTCTATGTAAAACAAGTGACCCCGGGGCGGGGCCATTTTTGACCCATAGGCCAGGATTTGAACAAACTTGGTAGAGGTCCACTAGACAATGCTACATACCAAATATCTTAACTGTAGGCCTTCTTGTTTCTGACAAGAAGATTTTTTAGTTTTTCCTATATAACTCTATGTAAAACAAGTGACCCCGGGGCGGGGCCATTTTTGACCCAGAGGCCAGGAATTGAACAAACTTGGTAGAGGTCCACTCGACAATGCTACACACCAAATATCTAAGCTCTATAACTTACGGTTTCTGACAAGAAGATTTTTTAAGATTTTTCTATATAACTCTATGTAAAAATAGTGGCCCCTGGGGCGGGGTCATTTTTGACCCAGAGGCCAGGATTTGAACAAACTTGGTAGAGGTCCACTAGACAATGCTACACACCAAATATCTAAGCTCTATAACTTACGGTTTCTGACAAGAAGATTTTTCAAGATTTTCCTATATAACTCTATGTAAAACTTGTGGCCCCTGGGGCGGGGCCATTTTGGACCCAGAGGCCATGATTTGAACAAACTTGGTAGAAGTCCACTAGACAATGCTACACACCAAATATCTAAGCTCTATAACTTACGGTTTCTGACAAGAAGATTTTTTAAGATTTTCCTATATAACTCTATGTAAAACTAGTGGCCCCTGGGGCGGGGTCACTTTTGACCCAGAGGCCAGGATTTAAACAAACTTCGTAGAGGTCCACTAGACAATGCTACACACCAAATATCTAAGGTCTATAACTTACGGTTTCTGACAAGAAGATTTTTTAATATTTTCTTATATAACTCTATGTAAAACTAGTGGCCCCTGGGGTGGGGCCATTTTTGACCCAGAGGACAGGATTTGAACAAACTTGGTAGAGGTCCACTAGACAATGCTACATACCAAATATCTAAGCTCTATAACTTACGGTTTCTGACAAGAAGATTTTTTTAAGATTTTCCTATATAACTCTACGTAAAACTAGTGGCCCCTGGGGCGGGGCCATTTTGGACCCAGAGGCCAGGATTTGAACAAACTTGGTAGAAGTCCACTAGACAATGCTACACACCAAATATATAAGCTCTATAACTTACGGTTTCTGACAAGAAGATTTTTTAAGATTTTCCTATATAACTCTATGTAAAACTAGTGGCCCCTGGGGCGGGGTCACTTTTGACCCAGAGGCCAGGATTTGAACAAACTTCGTAGAGGTCCACTAGACAATGCTACACACCAAATATCTAAGCTCTATAACTTACGGTTTCTGACAAGAAGATTTTTTAAGATTTTCTTATATAACTCTATGTTAAACTAGTGGCCCCTGGGGCGGGGCCATTTTTGACCCAGAGGACAGGATTTGAACAAACTTGGTAGAGGTCCACTAAACAATGCTACATACCAAATATCTAAGCTCTATAATTTACGGTTTCTGACAAGAAGATTTTTTTAAGAGTTTCCTATATAACTCTATGTAAAACAAGTGACCCCTGGGGCGGGGCCATTTTTCACCCAGAGGCCATGATTTGAACAAACTTGGTAGAGGTCCACTAGACAATGCTACATACCAAATATCTTAACTCTAGGCCTTGTGGTTTCTGACAAGAAGATTTTCAAGTTTTCCCTATATAACTCTATGTAAAATCAACTGACCCCTGGGGTGGGGTCAGTTTTGTCCCCAGGGACATAATTTGAACAAACTTGGTAGAGGTCCACTAGATGATGCTTCATACCAAATATCAAAGCTCCAGGCCTTGTGGTTTCGGAGAAGAAGATTTTTAAAGATCCAACTTATAAAATCTATTTTTAGCTCCAGTGAACCAGAAATGCAATGGACCAGAACCATTTGAACAATCTTGGTAGAGCTTCATGCAAGGAACATCCCAGGCAAGTTTCGTTAAATTTGCCCCATTGGTTTCAGAGGAGATGTCGTTTGAATGAAAAGTTGACGACGGACGGACGGACGGACTGACGGACGACGGACAAAGACCGATCAGAAAAGCTCACCCTGAGCACTTTGTGCTCAGGTGAGCTAAAAAAGGAATTATCTCTGGTGAAAAAAACAAACAAATTGTACAGGTAATAGTATAAATATATATTGTCAAATCATGTTCGAAACAGTTACAAATAACCTTTCATTTTCCCAATGTACTAAAACAAACAAAAGCAGTGAAGTTAAGAAAATAGCATAATTATGTCAAAATGTAATTAAGAGTGGAAAAACTTTGCATTCTGAGCTTACTTGTTCTAGTTTTAGAAATATTAGAGTACATGTTAAAATTTCAGAACATTTTCTAAGTCAAATTTTGACCTTCAAGTGTGGCCTTGACCTTAAGCTGGCACGAGGGTAAGATGGGTTCTGCACCTTGTCCGTCTCCATTATCGTGTCCGCTCTATAAATCCAATTGAAGGATTTTCTTCAAACTTGGCTGAAATGTTCACCTCAACAAGGGGATGTGCAGAATGGCTAAATGGCTTTCCAGTTTCAGTTTATATCATTGTTCCAATTAAAACAACTAACTACAGCTTTAATTTTTAAAAGATCAAATCAAGAAAAGGATCCTCTGTTTCTTTTTATTAATGCCCCACTGTTGCCTGCATCAGAAATTCCTAACATAATAGGAAATGTCAAAACAAAAGAATCTGGAGTTATCTACTTATAAAACTAAACTATGTTTAATATTACTCTATTCACTCCCAGTGTCCTGTAAGGTTTGCAGGATCTAAGTACAGTCTTTCATGAGTTATAGATCAGAAACACAGCCAATGTGAACTTGACCTTAGAATCAATGAGCTCAAAAACAATCAAGGTAATCTAAATATCAAGCCTAACAATCCTAAAGAGTTTAAAATTCTAGGACTTATTTCAGTTACTGACTGGAACTGGTTTCAAAGTGTGGGTCCCTGTGAGCTTGACCCTGTGGTCCAAAAATGAAAGGGTTTAGCTACTAAACATGTCCAGTTCCTTGAATTTTTAAGGTCTTGTTAGCAGTAAAACAAAGAGGGCCATGATGGCCCTGGTCGCTCATATGAGTACATTGGTTGTTGGTCTGCTGTTCAAACATTGGAAGCAAAACAACAGGTTTTAAATTGAAGATTTTCAAAGATCTAATATCTTATTCAAATAAAACTCTGGAGCCAGGAAAATCTGGACCCCAGGGACATAATTTAAACAAGAGCCACCGCAAGCAGAGGCCACGCTTGACTTTTCCCTATTTCCAAAGGCAAACACATCAGAGGAAGCACTTTGTGGTGAAGGGATTTCAAATGAAACATCATTGGGAAATATAATTATCAAATTCATCCATACCAATTTTTGCAAATTTCAGTAATTTGATCTTGCCTGTCAAGGTCATTTAAAGGTCAAGATCATACTTGAAAGAATCAAAATGTTGGATTTGTCATAAGTATAGTTTGGTGAATAAAATCCATAAACAAGAGGGCCATGATGGCCCTAAATTGCTCACCTGAGTCGCACTGCTCATGTAACAAATATCTTTATTGGTTTTAATGGGTGCAAGTTTGAATAAGTTTGCAATAAGTTTGAAGACTCTACAGGTCCCAGTGACTTTGACCTTTGACCTACAGACCCCAAAAACAATAGGGTTCTTCTAATATAATTACCCTATAAAGTTTGAAGGTTTTGGGTGTAATAATACTCCAGTTACTGTGAAGAAATAGTTTTCACTCTACAGGTCCCTGTGACCTTGACTTTGACCTACTGCCCCAAAAATGATTGGGTTCTTTTACTGAGTAAATAAAATCATCCTATGAAGTTTGAAGGCTCTGGGTAAAATGGTACTCCAGTTACTGAGCAGAAACAGTTTTCAGTCTACAGGTCGCTGTGAACTTAACCTTTGACCTATGGACCCTAAAAACAATAGGGTTCTTCTAATACAATCATCCTATAAAGTTTGAAGGCTCTGAGTGTAATGGTACTACAGTTACTCTGCAGAAAAATATTTTCACTCTACAGGTCCCTGTGACCCTGACCTTTGACATACTAGCCCAAAAAACAACATAGTTCTTCTATTTAGTAAAAGCAATCATCCTATGAAGTTTGGAAGCTCTGGGTGAAATGGTAATCCTGTTATTGAGTGGAAACGGTTTTCACTCTAGAGGTCCCTCTGAACTTGACCTTTGACCAACTGACCCAAAACATAAAAGGGATATTTTGTACGCAATAAGGGCAATAACCCTGTGAAGTTTAAAGGCCTTGGGTCAACTGGTACTCAAGTTATTGAAAGGAAACAAAGTGTGAAAGACAAACAGACAAACAGACACCCATGGACAAGGCAAAAACAATATGTGCATTCGAAGGGCGGGGTTGGGGGCAGACATAACAACGAACAATTGAAGGTATAGCCCTTGGTGTTTCAGAGCAGCAGATTTTTTCAAGTTTTCACTATATAAATCCTTGTGCAAAATTAAATGACCCCCCTGGGTGGGGCCAGTTTTGACCTCAGGGTCATGTTTTGAACAAACTTGGTAGAGGTCTACTAGACAATGCTGCTAACCAAATATCTAAACTCTAGGCCTTGTGGTTTCTGTCAAGAAGATTTTAAAAACTTTTCCTTTATAACTCTATGTAAAACATGTGACCCCTGGGGCGAGTCTTTTTTGACCCAGGGGCCATGATTTGAACAAACTTGGTAGAGGTTAAGTAGACAATGCTGTACACGAAATATCTTAACTCTACGCCTTGTGGTGTCTGAAAAGAAGATTTTTAAAGTTTTTCCTATATAACTCTGTGTAAAACGTGACCACTGGGACGAGGCCATTTCTGACCCAGGGGCAACAAACTTGGTAGAGGTCTAGCAGACAATGCTGTACACCAAATATCTTAACTCTAGGCCTTCTGGTATCTGAAAAGAAGATTTTTAAAGTTTTTCCAATATAACTCTATGTAAAACAGGACCACTGGGGGGAGGCCATTTTTGACCCAGGGGCCATGATTTGAACAAATTTGGTAGAGGTCCTCTTGACAATGCTACATACAAAATATCTAAGCCTTATGCCTTTTGGTTTCTGATGTGAAGACTTTTAAAACTTTTTCCTATATAACTCTATGTAAACAAGTGATCCCCGGGGCTGGGCCATTTTTGACCCAGTGGCTATGATTTGAACAAACTTGGTAAAGGTCCACTGGACAATTCTGCACACCAAATATCTAAACTCTAGGCCTTGTGGTTTCTGACAAGAAGATTTTTTAAAGTTTTTCCTATATAACTCTTTTTGAAACATGTGACCCCTGGGGCTAGGCCATTTTTAACCTAGGAGCCATGATTTGAACAAACTTGGTAAAGGTCCACTGGACAATGCTGCTCACCAAATATCTAAACTCTAGGCCTTGTTGTTTCTGACAAGAAGATTTTTATGTTTTCTTTATATAAATCTATGTAAAATCAACTGACCCCTGGGGTGGGGTCAGTTTTGACCCCAAGGTCGTAATTTGAACAACCTTGGTAGAGATCCACTAGATGATGCTTCATACCAAATATCTATGCTCCAGGCCTTAAGGTTTTGGAGAAGATTTTTAAAGATCCAACTTTTAAAATCTAATTTTAGCTCCAGTGAACCAGAAATGCAATGGACCAGAACCATTTGAACAATCTTGGTAGAGTTTCATGCAAGGAACATCCCAGGGAAGTTTCATTTAATTTGGCCCATTGGTTTCAGAGGAGATGTCATTTGAATGAAAAGTTGAAGACAGACGGACGGACGACGGAGAAAGACTGATCAGAAAAGCTCATCCTCAGCACTTTGTGCTCAGGTGAGCTAAAAATGAAAATTTAAACAAAATTCAATCATCCGACCCTTATGGTTGAGGTCATTTTAGGTCACGGTCACTTTTGAGTTATTCAACATGTTGGTTTTGTGATAAGTGTTGTTTTGTCCAAGTATGAATCAAATCCAACAATAAATAACAAAGTTATGGCAAATTTTAGCAAAATTCAATTATTTGACCTTGACTGTCAAGGTCATTTTAAGCTCAAGATCTAACATGAAAGAATCATAATGTTGGATTTGTCATAAGTGTTGTTTTGTCTAAGTATGAATCAAATCCATAAATAAATAACAAAGTTATGAAAATTTGAGAAAATAATTGAATAATTTCACCTTGAGGGTCAAGTTGATTTTAAGGTTAAGGTCACACTTGAATAATTTATCATGTTGCCATTGTCATAAGTGTTTTTTTGTCCAAGTATGATTAAAATCCAACAACAAATAACAAAGTTAAGGCCAGTTTTAGCAAAATTCAATCATCTGACCTTGACTGTCAGGGTCATTTAAAGGTGAAGGTCATACTTAAAGAATCAAAATGTCAGATGTGTCGTAAGTATTGTTTTTTTCCAAGTATGAATCAAATCAATAAATAGATGAGAAAGTTATGACAATTGAAGCAAAATTCAATTATCTGACCTTGATGGTCAAGGTCATTTTAAGGTTATGGTCACAACTGAGTTATTCAACATGTCGGTTTTGTCATAATTGTTGTTTTGTCCAAGTATGAATCAAATCCAACCGTTAACAACAAAGTTATGACAATTTAAGCAAAATTCAATAATTTGACCTTGACGCTTCTGGTCATTTTAAGGTTAAAGGTCACAGTTGAATAATTTAACATGTCAGTTTTGTCATAAGTGTTGTTTTGTCCAAGTTTGATTCAAATCTTACCATAAACAAGAGCCATGTTACACATGGTTAATCCCCCCGCCGGGAAGAAGCTACCTGAAGGTTGTACTTTCTAACACTCAATGTAAAAATGTTTGAAGAAAATCCCACAAAAAATAGGCAAGGTAGAGTTACTGTTCTTGCAAACTGCACTTCCTACCAATGTGCTATGTCAGTGTATTAAGTTTGAAGAAAATCGCTCAAGCACTTTTGGAGTTATGCTTCGGACTAAGTTTTTCAATTAAATCTGATAAAGGGGAATAATTCTAAAAGTAGGCAAGGTAGAGTTATTATTCTTTCACACTACACCTCCTCCAAATGTGCTCTTTCAGTATATGAAGTTTAAAGAAAATCACTCAAGTACTTTTGGAGTTATGCTCCAGACAAAACTGGAATGGACGAACACACGGATGGACAGAGACCATTTCTAATATCCCCTCCGCCTTGGCGAGGGGATAATAAGTTCAAGAATTCAAGAATTAGATATACATGTATATGCTGGGATTTTTAAAACGTAAACAAGTAAATCTGATAAAGGGGAATAACTCTAAAAAATAGGCAAGGTAGAGTTATTGGACTTGCACACTGCACTACCTACTAATGTGCTCTGTCAGTGTATGAAATTTGAATAAAATCCCTCAAGTAGTTTTGGAGTTATGCTCCGGACAAAATTTATCAAGTAATTCTGATAAAGGGGAATAACTCTAAAAATACACAAGGTAGAGTTATTGTTCTTGCACACTGCACTCCCTACCAATGTGCTCTGTCAGTGTATGAAGTTTGAATAAAATCCCTCAAGTAGTTTTAGAGTTATGCTCCGGACAAAATTTATCAAGTAATTCTGATAAAGGGGAATAACTCTAAAAATAGGCAAGGTAGAGTTATTGCACTTGCACACTGCACTCCCTACCAATGTGCTCTGTCAGTGTATGAAGTTTGAATAAAATCCCTCAAGTAGTTTTGGAGTTATGCTCCGGACAAAATTTATCAAGTAATTCTGATAAAGGGGAGTTACTCTAAAAATAGGCAAGGTAGAGTTATTGGACTTGCAGACTGCACTACCTACCAATGTGCTCTGTCAGTGTATGAAGTTTGAATAAAATCCCTCTGGCAGTTTTGGAGTTATGCTCCGGACAAAATTTATCAAGTAAATTTGATAAAGCGGAATAACTCTAAAAAAAGGCAAGGTAGAGTTATTGCACTTTCACACTGCACTACCTACCAATGTGCTCTGTCAGTGTATGAAGTTTGAATAAAATCCCTCAAGTAGTTTTGGGGTTATGCTCCGGACAAAATTGTTTCGGACAGACGCACGGATGCACAGACGCATGGATGCACAGACGCACGAAGGGCATTCCTAATATCTCCTCCGCCTTTGGCGGGGGGATAAATTACCAAGTTATGGCCAGTTTTAGCAAAATTTAATTATTTGACCTTGACTGTCAAGGTCATTTAAAGGTCAAGGTCAAGCTTGAGATAATCAAAATGTTGGATTTGTCATAAGTGTTGTTTTGTCCTAGTACAAATGAAATCCATAAAAAAAATGAGAAAGTTATGACAATTTAAGCAAAATTCAGTCATCTGACCTTGACGATCAAGGTCATTTATACGTCATGGTCATATTCGAGTTTTTCAACATGTCTGTTTTGTCATTAGTATAGTTGTTTAGTCCAGGTATAAATCAAATCCAACCATAAACAACAAAGTTATAGCCAATTATAGCAAATTTCAATAATTTGACCTTGACTCTGAAGGTCATTTTAAGGTCAAGGTCGTTCCTGAAAGAATCATAATGTCGGATTTGTCATAAGTGTTGTTTTGTAGTATGAAGTATGAATCAAATCCAACAACAAATAACAAAGTTATGTCCAATTTTTGCAAAATTTAATAATTTGACCTTGAAGGTGAAGGTCATTTATGAGTCAAGGTCAAGTTCAGTCTAGTCAACTTGAAGACCTTCTCCAAAGGTCCAAGTTTGAAGACAATCCACCTAATAATAATAAAGTTATGGTCAATTTTAGAAAAATGCAATAATTTGACCTTGAAAGTGAAGGTCATTTATGAGTCAAGGTAAAGTTTAGTCCGGTCTACTTGAAAGTCTTGTCCAAAGGGTTGTTGTGTTAGGCATGAAGACAATCCATCTATAAATAATAAAGTTATAGCCAATTCTAGCAACATCTTAGCAACATTTTTCTTCGAAAAAATTCGAGCTAACAAGCTTGCTATATATCAACTAGACAATGCAACATACAAAATATCTAAGGTCTAGGATATACAGTTTTAGACAAGATGATTGTTTAAGCCTTTCCTATATAAGCCTATGTAAAATCAAGTGACCTCAGTGCAGGGCCATCAATGAAACCAAGGCCATAATTTGAACAATCTTGGTACAGGACCCTTAGATGATGCTCCGTGCAATATACCTAATGTCTATAGCTGATGGTTTCCCAGAGGAAGACCTCTAGATGAAGTTCCATGCAAAATATCTAAGGTCTATAGCTAATGGTTTCTCACAGGCAGATTTTCAAATACTAAATATTTTACACAAACAGGTCTCCCCAGGGGCAGGGCAAATTTTGAACCCAGGGGCATAACTTGTTCAAACTTGGTAGACGTCCACTAGACAATGCAACATACAAAATATCTAAGCTCTAGGACATTCATTTTCAGAAAAAAAGGTTTTTTAAGACTTTCCTATGCAAGCCTTTATAAAATCAAGTGACCTGTTAGCAGGGCAATTAATGACCCAAGGGGCATAATATAAACAATCTTGGTAGAGGACCCTTAGATGATGCTCTGTGCAAAATACCTAATGTCTATAGCTGATGGTTTCTCAGAGGAAGATTTTTAAAGATTAACTATTTTACACAGATAGGACCACCAAGGCGGGGCCAATTTTGACCCAAGGGGCATAATTTGATACATTACACAATGCAACATATTAAATATCTAAGCTCTAGCACATTCAGTTTCAGAAAAAAAGAGATTTTTTTTAAGAATTTCCCTATACAAGTCTATATAAAATCAGAGCAGGCCCATTAATGACCCCAGGGGCTTTGTGGTTTCAGACGAGAAGATTTTTTAAGTCTTCCCTATATAAGCCTATGTAAAATCTATTGGCTCCCAGGGCAGGGCTATTAATGACCAAAGAGGCATAATTTGAACCATCTTGGAAGAGGATCTACAGCTGATGCTCCATCCAAAAAATCTCAGTCTTGTGGTTTCAGACAAGAAGTTTTTCAAAGTTTTCCTTTATGTAGGCCTTTCTAAAAACTCTTGTTCTTCACTTGTTAATGAGTACGCTCCTAATCCTAGGGAGTTTAAAATTCTTGGAGTAGTTATTTAAGAGTAACTGACTGGAAACTGGTCTCAAAGTGTGGGTACCTGCAAGCTTAATCCTGTTTGCCAAAAAATGAAAAAGTTTATCTACACACCATGTCCATCAACTCTTTTAAATTTTAAGGTCCTGGGAGCACTAAAAACTCATTGTTCTTCAATTGTTAATCAGTATTGTCAGATCAGTATCTAAGACATCTGTCATTAAATAAAGGTTTTATGACAGAAAGTTTAAAAGACTATTTTTAGCCTTGGTGACCCCAAGTGTAGGGCCAATTTTGACCCAAGGACAAAGTTTAAAACAAACGTGGTAGAGGTCTATTAGGACAATGCTACATACCAAATATCTTAGTCCTAGGCCTTCAGCTTTCAGAGAAGAAGGTTCTCAAAATTTTCCCTATATAAGCCAATATGAAATCATGTGACACCTAGGGCTAAGCAAAGTCTGACCTTGGAGCCATGATTTGAACAAACTTGGTAGAGGTCCACTAGACACTGCTACATACCAAATATCTTAGCCCCAGGACTTGTGGTTTCAGAAAAGAAGATTTTTTCCTATAAAAGCATATATGAAATCATGTGATGCGGGGAGCAGAGCCAATTCTGAACATGAAGCCATGGTTTAAACAAAATTGGTAGAGGTTTTCTAGAAAATGCTACCTACCAAATAGGCCATTTGGTACCAGAGAGGAAGACTTTTAAAGTTTTCCCTATATAAGCCTATATGAAATCATGTGACCCCAGGGGCAGAGCTAATTTTGACCCTGGAGCAAATATTTGAACAAACTTGTTAGAGGTCAATGATACAATGCTACATACTAAATATCTTGGTCCTAGGCCTTGTGGTTTTCAGAGAAAAAGATTTTCAAACTTTTCCTTATATAAGCCTTTATGAAGTCATGTGATCCCTGATGTGGAGCCAGTTTTGACCCCAGAGCCAGGACCTGAACAAACTTTGTAAAGGTCCACTAGACACTACTATATACCAAATATCATAGCCCTAGGCCTTTTGGTTCCAGAGGATAAAAAAATCTTCAAACTTTTCCCTATATAAGCCTTTAAGAAATCATGTTGCCCCTGGAGCGGAGCTAATTTTGAGCCTGGAGCCACAATTTGAACAAACTTGGTACAGGTCCACGAGACAATGCTACATATCAAATATCTTAGCCCTAGGCCTTGTGGTTTCAGAGAAGTTTTTTAAAATCTATTTTTAGCTTCTTTGACCCATATAAGCACTAGACAGGAACCATTTTAACAACATCCAAGGAAGATTCCAGGCAAGTTTTATCAAATCTGGCAAAGTGGTTTCAGAGAAGATATCCTTTGAAATAATTGTGGACGACGGACAGACGATCAATGCCCCAATAAGCTCACATGTGCACTGTGTGCTCAAGTGAGCTAAAAAGGACAAAGCAGAAAATCTGTCAAGTTTTATCAAAACTGATGCAGTGGTTCTAGAACAGATGTTGTCGAAAGAAAATAATGTTGGTGACAGTCAGACCAAAGCTCACCATGGGGCTTACACATGACACATCATCTTTATATGATTACCAAATTATACTGAAAATATGAAACTGACAAAAACTATATCTGCGCTGAAAAGTACACAAGACATATACTAAATTCAATGGCCCACTGTGACCTTTCACCTTTGACTTAAGGGTCTAGAGTTTACACAGACCATGTCGTCTAACTATGGTAATTAAATGTACCAAAATCTTTTTAATTCCCACAGTGAATAACAAAGTTACAGATTGGACAGATCGCACTTGAGTACACAAGAAATACACCAAGTTCAATGACCCCCTTTAAATTTGACCTTTGGACCAGGGACCTAGAGCTTACATGCAACATGTTGTCTACTTATGGTGATAAAGTTTACCTAATCATTTTGAAATCAAAGTATGCATAGCAAAGTTATGAACTTGACACAAACTACACTAAATTTTAAACACAAAAACACACAGATGGGGGTAACATGATATGCCTCTGCCTATTGCAGAGGCATAAAAAGGTGGACAACAGTCAGAATGAAATGTTTAATGGGCATTAAATATTGTACTTTAACAGAGGCTGCATTATGCAGGTGCATCCACCCAGTAAGTTTTACTTCCTGTATTAGTGTTTAAAAACAAGAGGGCCATGATGGCCCTATATTGCTCACCTGAATATGACTGCTTTTAACAAAGTTGCTATGGACCTGGTTAATTGACCCCAGATGACCCATATTCGAACTTGACCTAGAAATTATTGAAACAATCTTTCTGACAAATTTCAAGGTTGTTTGAACTGAAAATATTACCTCAATGCGTGTTAACAAGGTTTTTCCATATTTGGGGTCTGTGACCTAGTTTTTGACCCCACATGACCTTTATTCGAATCTGAGCTAGAAATCACTAAAACATCCTTTCTGACAAATTTCCAGAATATCTGGACTGAAAAGTAGCTTCTAGAGTGTTAACAAGTTTTTTTTCTATTTTTGGGCTCTGTGACCTAGTTTTTGATTTCAGATGACCCATATTCAAATTTAACCTAGAAAACATTGAAACAACCTTCTGACAGATTCCAGGTTATTTGAACTGAAAATGTTACCTCTAGAGTGTTAACAAGGTTTTTCTATATTTGGGCTCTGTGACCTAGTTTTTTACCTCAGATGACCCAATTTTGAACTTGAGCTAAAAATCATCAAAACAACCTTTCTGACAAATTTCTGGGCTATTTTGACTGAAAATGTTACCTCTAGAGTGTTAACAAGGTTTTTCTATTTTTGGGCTCTGTGACCTAGTTTTTGAACCTAGATGACCCATATTCGAACTTGAGCTAGAAATCATAGAAACAACCTGTCTAACAAATTTCCAGATTGTTTGGACTGAAAATGTTACTTCTCCTTCTACAAGTAGATTTTCGAAGTTTTCACAATATAAGCCTATGTAAAACCAATGACCCCGGGGGTGGGGCCAAATTTGACCCCAGGGGTATTATTTGAACAAACTTGGTAGAGGCCCACTAGACAATGCTGCACACCAAATATCTTAGCTCTATGCCTTGTGGTTTCTGACAAGAAGATTTTTAAAGTTTTTCCTATATAACTCTATGTAAAACAAGTTACCCCTGGGGCGGGGCCATTTTTGACCCCAGGATCATAATTTGAACAAACTTGGTAGAGGTCCACTAGATGATGCTTTATACCAAATATCAAAGCGCCAGGCCTTGTGGTTTCTGACAAGAAGATTTTTAAAGATCCAACTTTTAAAATCTCAGGCTGTCAACTAAGTCTTCTTAAAGAAATAGGAGAAATATAGGAATATTTTTACCAAAAATATAGGACTTTTGGACACTCTTGAGGCAAAATATAGGACTTTTTTTAATGGAAAACTATATTCTTTACAGGCACTAACCCTATCAATTCTTACCTGTACACTTCCAGTTTTAAAAGGTCTTAAAAACTACAATCTCTACATTACATAAACTGTCCACTTCAACAGCATCACAATCCAAAGAGAAGACTGCTGCATAGTACATCATCATCATCTGAATGGGCACCTGAAATGTTTTTTGTTTTTATCTTAACAAAAGAACACATTACAACAAGGATTCAATAAATGACAATATGCAATGATGAAGCATAATAACTTAAATTTAATTATGGCAAATTTAGGTGCAGATAATTATTTATCAAGTCTGGAATATCTGTTCCTTTAAGCTTGTACCACAAAGTGTTACAATTATAAACCAATGTCAATGGCAGCATCAAGATGACTCAATACAGTAACATACAGCATGATTTTTATAACAAGTAAATTTGTGAGCTAATGCTCACTAGTGATACCCCCGCTATCAGAAATTTGACTTTCATAATGTAATTTGCATTTGTCATATGTATAAAGAGTGTCAAATTTTTCCGAGTATTTACCTGAATTTAATACAACTTCATCCAAGGCACAGCTAGATGGATATGAAAATGGTCAGAATAATGAACAGGTATTACATCTGTGATTTCTGATTCATCGAAGTCTTTATTCACAAAAACAAGATCAAGTGAACCTCCTTTCCTGTGTGTTGGTAACTTCTAAGTATTCGGTAAACAGGAAGTAGATGAGCAAGGAGCATAAAATCGCTTTACACCATATGGGACTATAGGATAAAGCAATATGCAAAATATCAGGCTGCTGCATCTTATAGTTGCTGAGAAAACTGTGACGGAAATATTGAATGTATGTCAACTATGTGTAAAAATCGAAGTATTCGGTAAACAGGAAGTAGATAAGCAAGGAGCATAAAATCGCTTTACACCATATGGGACTATAGGATAAAGCAATATGCAAAATATCAGGCGGCTGCATGCTCTAGTTGCTTAGAAAACTGCGACCGAAAATAAAGATGTCGTTTGGTTGATGTAATGCACCTATATAGTGTAAAAATCTAAGTATTCGGTAAACAGAAAGTAGATGAGCAAGGAGCATAAAATCGCTTTACACCATATGGGACTATAGGATAAAGCAATATGCAAAATATCAGGCTGATGCATCTTATAGTTGCTGAGAAAACTGTGACGGAAATTGTGAATGTATGTCAACTATGTGTAAAAATCTAAGTATTCGGTAAACAGGAAGTAGATGAGCAAGGAGCATAAAATCGCTTAACACCATATGGGACTATAGGATAAAGCAATATGTGAAATATCAGGCTTCTGCATGTTATAGTTGCTGAGAAAACTGCAACGGAAATTTGTTACGGACGGACGGACGGATGGACGGACGGACACACGGACAAGGGTAAAACAGTTTACCCCCCACTTCTTCGAAGCGGGAGTATAATTAAAACTGATAACTAAAACTAATATAATCTTATAAGTTCAGTTTGACTTACCTAAAAATTGACGACAATCACACTGCTTTTCAAGGTGACCACTCAGATGATGGAGAAATGCACTACAACATTATCTGACAGGGATGGTGATGCCTAGGAAGACAAACAACTTCTCTCACCTGTAAAATAAAGAAGTTTAAAGCAGTATCAAAACAATATTAGACTCTCTTATTTTTTTTTGCAACAGTTACACTAAAAAATATAGGAATATTTTTCAAAATATAGGAAAATATAGGAAATATAGGAGGTATTTCAAACTATAGGATTTTGATCCAAAATATAGGAAAATATAGGAATATAGGAATTGGTTGACAGCCTGATTAATCTGTTTTTAGCTCCTGTGACCCAGAAATGCGATGAACCGGAACCATTTGAACAAACTTGGTAGAGCTTCATGCAAGGAACATTTTAGGCAAGTTTCATTTAATTTTGCCCAGTGGTTTCAGAGGAGATGTCGTTTGAATAAATTGTGGACGACGGACAGACGGACGGACGCCGGACAATCAAGGATCCTAAAAGCTCACATGAGCATGCTCAGGTGAGCTAAAAAAGTAACAATGCCTCTTGACAAAAGATTCTGTGGTTTGCAAGATAAAGTTACCTTAACCCTAGGGAAAATGTCCTTTTTGGATCCAAACCTGAATGCCTTGCCTTTCTTCATCTTGGATGGACTTCTGAAATACAGACATTCAGCTTATCGGTATGTTTGGATAAGATTTAACCTTTTTCTACAAAATTTTCAGTCTCTTTTATTTAATGCATCTATAAGATTTGAATTGTGTCAACTCTCCTAAATATTTTTCAGTCCACCATGATGGACATGCAAATGTTTTAACAGCAAATATAATAATAATATCATACAGTCTTCTACAGCAAATCAAGATTAATTTCAGTACATGTAATAGAAGTTGCAGCTGTTCCAAAATACAACCAATTTGCAATTTCTTTAAAGTTATAATATTGGTCGTAATCATCACCAGAAATAAACCAAATAAGAACTCTAGAATGCTTAAAAACATTATCAATACCCTATCTGCATGGTTATTTTTTGTGGATGGCAAAATGTGCTTGAGATGTACATCAGGATCAAATTATCAAACATATTTTATGACCCGCTGGTCTAAATCTGCTTCAGAAAAAGCTAAACACATTTCGCCAATATCTGTAAAATAAGTCGTCAATGTCACATGATCAATTTTGAATATTTGACGTAGGCAACAATAGTGGATCATTCAAAAAGAAAATTAATTCAAACTGATGGATAGGCTAAAACGTACTCGAAAGCGTGGTGGTCAAAACCTTTAAAATACTGAGAAAAAGCTGTAACAAGAGTGTGATGTTGGCCCTGGATCGCTCACCTGAGTACTTTGCTTGAGGGTCTACTGCTAAGCAAACATCAGATGCAACATTACATTTTCTAATTGAAGATATTCAAAGATCTCATATTTTATACAAAAAATCCATGGGGCAGAGGCAATTTCATGATAACAGCTTGTGAAGAGATGTAATTGAAGCCATATATTGAAGAAAACCTTGTTTCAGCTCCGGTGGCCATTTTGTTTAATGGAGCAGAACTGTTTAAGCAATTTTAACACAGGGGTATGAAAGGAACATTTTCGTGAAATTTGATGGAAAATTACCTTGTCGTTGAGGAGGAGATGCTGTTTGATTTCTTTTCTATTTTTAGTTTTTGCAGCCCTTATGTGCAATGGAGCGGAAAGGTTTGAGCAATTTTAAAAAAGGGCAATATAAGGAACATTTCTGTAAAGTCTGGTTAAAAATAGCTTTGTGGTTTAGGAGGAGATGTCATTTAAAGTAAAATGTTGACGACAGACGCCAAACACAGGGTGATCACAATAGCTCACCCTGAGCATTTGCTCAGGTGAGCTAAAAATTACAGAGGGTATCTGTCAAGAATATTTATCAGCACTTAATTTGTCAGGTCCAGTAAATGAAATGTTGTTTCTAAAAATAATGTATGCAAATTAGCATCTTATTAGCAAATCTGAGCAATGGTGGCAAAATTACAGAAAATGAAAGTAGGTGTTTTTATATCAGCTGACATCACCAAACATAGTCACGTTACAAGTGAATATAAACAACAAATTTTTCTTTTTAGCAAGTTGTCTATGCACTGGTGTGAATACTAATTTTGCATAAATTGGCAATAATGTTATATTTTTGTTAATGAGTGGTATTACTAACTTTATAACTTTAACATCTTTATCTTGAAATAACTAAATGATCCTAACATAATTTACTTGTATCTTCCTCATCTGAACTGAAATCAGCTACCTAATGCATGTGACCTTCTCTTGGTATAACGATAGCAGTTTACATGCTGAACACATATTCTTTCAGACAAGATGTTACAAAACTAAACCTACCAAATAATTTTGTGTAATCAATCATACGTTGTTTCACCCCACTGCTGATCAATCCACTTCACAGTAAAATTTGCTAAAACCGTTCAAATCTCATATGTTTTGTCTATAAGCTGTGTGAACAGTTCATCATATTTTAAAGTAAATATAATAAGTAACTGCCATTGTATCAAGCTATGTTTAAAATAGATCTATTCTCTTACAAAAATGCTTCTTGATGCATACTCACAACTTTAATGTCCATCTCATCACTACCTAAATGACACTTGACATTCAGCTAGTCATACAGGAAGTTAACAAGTATCATAAAAACTACTTGTTTTTCCTAGAACACTTGAAACTGTGATCTAAGCAATATGCACTAACGAACTGCACACTAACCAAGAGTACCAGATGGTCCTGGGTCGCTCATGGAATGGAATTCAAACAAGAGGGCCATGATGGCCCTATATCGCTCACCTGAGTATGACTGCTTGTAACTAAGTTGTTATGGACTTGGTTAATTGACCTCAGATGACCCAAATTCAAACTTGACCTAGAAATTATAGAAACAATTTTACAGGTTATTTGGACTGAAAATGTTACCTCTTGAGTGTCAACAAGGTTTTTCTATAACTGGGCTCTGTGACCTTGTTTTTGAACCTACATGACCCATATTCTAACTTAAGCTACAAATTATCGAAACAACCTTTCTGACAAATGTCCAGGATATTAGGACTGAAATTGTTACCTCAAGAGTGTTAAAAAGTTTTTCCATATTTGGGCTCTGTGACCTAGTTTTTGATCCCAGATGACCCGTATTCAAACATGAGCTAGAAATCATCAAAGCAACCTTTCTGACAAATTTCCATGATATTTTGACAAAAAAAGTAGCCTCTAGAATGTTAACAAGCTTTTTCTATTTTTGGCATGTGTGACCTAGTTATACCAGATGACCCATATTTGAACTTGTACGAGAAATTAATGAAACAAACATCCTGCCAAGTTTCCTGACAAGTGAGGCAACAATGTGACCACTAGAGTGTTAACAAACTAATGGGACGGATGGACGACGGATGGACGACGGACAAAAGGTGATCACAAAAGCTCACTCTGTCACTATGCGACAGGTGAGCTCTGTGACCCTGATATTTTCTAAGTTTTCCCTATATAAACCTATATAAAATTAAGTGACCCCAGGGGCATGATCTGAACAATCTTGGTAAAGGACCTCTAGGTTACCCTGTAACCAAAATATCTTAGCAAGGCCTTGTGGTTTTAGACAAGAAGATTTTCGAAGTTTTTTCCTTTCTGCTGCCAGCAACCAGAATTCTTGATAGAATTAAATTTTTTGAAAACTTTGGTAGAGCTTCATGCAAGGAACATCCCTGCCAAGTCTTATATCAGTTTTAGCCTAGCAGTTTAGGAGGTGATGTTGTTTAAATGTAACAAGAGGGCCATGATACCTGAGTACTTTGGTTGCGGGTTTGCTGTTAAGCAAACATAAGAAGCAGTATTTCATTTTCTAACTGAAGATATGTAGGTGCCTATGTAAAACATTAGTCAATAAATAAAGGCTCTATGACAGAAAGTAGAAAATCTATTATAAGCTATGGCGACCTTGACTATGACCCAGTGACCTCAAGGAACCTATATACTGAATATCAGAGATATTGGTCTATGAATGAAGATTCTATGAGGTAATGTAAATAAATCTTTTTTTAGCCTTTGTGACCTTTAACCTAAACTACTAATCTGAACAAGAAGATTTTTTAAAGATTTTATTCACACATGGAGCCTCACATGGGGCCAAAAGTGACCCTAGGGACATTATTTGAACAAACTTGGTAGATGTCCAGTAGACAATGCTTCATGCCAATCTTTTAAAACTCTTGGCCTAGTGGTTTCAAACAAAAAGATTTTTAAAGATTTTCTTCTATATTGCTATGTAAAACTTGAGACCCCTCAGGCGCAGCCAATAGTGACCCAGGGACATAATTTGAACATTTCAGACAGCCAAAGTTCAGACCTCTGGGCTTAGCAGTCTTAGACAAGAAGATTTTTAAAGTTTTTCATTCTTGTTTCCATAGCAAGCAGAGTTCTTCAAGGAATGGAATTCTTTTAACAACTTTGGTAAAGCTTCATGCAAGGAACATTCCTGTTAAGTTTTATCATCTTTCATCTAGTGGTTAAGGAGGAGATGTTGTTTTAAGTAAAAAGTTGATGATGCATAATGCATGATGGACACAGGGCGATCACAAAAGCTCAACTTAAACACAAAGTTCTCAGGTGAGCTAAAAATCCTTGAAATTTTGTTCTTGTTTTCGTTATTTATTTCCACTTTTACCATAAGGATGTGCACAAGTTGGCTTTAACCCTTGGTCAGTACAAGACTTAGAAATTGGGAGAACTGTCTTGCACTTTACTTTTACGACTGAATCAACTTCAGCTCTGTTGGATGCACAGATGTCTTTCTTAGTTAAATCAGAACTATACAAGAGATGTTTGTAAAACATATGCGCCCCCCCTAGTGCCTTAACCCTAGAGGCAGCCATGAAGTTTTGAGAAGGTAGGACTAAGTGTTCTATAGTTATTGATCAGAAACAATTTTTGCTATTCAAAGACACTGTGACCATGGCCTTTGACCTGGTGACCTGAAAAACTAAAGGGCTCATCTAAAAGTCATGAACAACTTATATACAAAGTTTGAGGAACATGGGACCAAGCATTCTACACTTATTCATCGAAAACCATTTTGCTTTTTAAGGTCACTGTGACCCTTGACCTTAGACAAAATGACCTAAAAAACAATAGTTGTTATCTACTGATCATGACATACTAAGTCTGACAAACCTGGGCTCAAGGATTCCCCAGATATTCAGCAAAGACTGTTTTGCTTTTCAAGGTTACTCTGACCTCGACCTTTGACCTAACAATCCTAAAAACTACTGGGGTCATCTTACTGCCATGAACAACCTACCTGTGAAGCTTTGAGGAGCTGGGCCCAAAAGTTCTATAGTAATTGATAGGACACTATTTTGCTATACAAGGTCACTGTGACCTTAAAAGTAATAGGGGTCATCTACTGGTCATGGCCAACCTATAAAGCTAGTTTGAAGAACCTGGGCCCTGAGCACTCTATAGTTATTAACTGGAAATCATTTGGCTTTTCTAGGTCACTGTGACCTTGGCTTTCATCCGGTGACCTAAAAAACTATATGGGTCATCTACTAGTCATGACAACCTAAATACCAAGTCTGAGGACGGTGGGTCTGAGGGTTATATAGTTATTAGTTGGAAACTGTTTGGTGTTCAAGGTCACTGTGACCTTGACCTTTGACCTGGTGATGTGAAAAACTACAGGGGTTATCTAATCATTATGACCAACCTACAAACTAAGTTTGAAGAACCTGGGACCAAGGGTTTTCAGGGCTCTTGCTAGGGTCAAAATTTTTAACAAGGGGGCCATAATGGCCCTGGAACGCTCACCTGAGCACTTTGGCTGTAGGATTGCTGTTAAGCAGTATTTCATTTTTTAATTGAAAATATGTATGAGCCTACAAACCAAATATGTAAAATATCAGTCAATAAATAAAGGCTCTGTGACAGAAAGTAGAAATATCTATTATAAGCTATGGTGACCTTGACCTTGACCCAGTGACCTCAAACCCTACCAATGGGTAGAGGTCCATGCAAGGAACCTATATACTGAATATCAAAGATATTGGTCTATAACCGAAGGCTTTATGAGGTACAGTAGATAAATCTATTTTTAGCCTCCATGACCTTTAAACTAATCTAATAATTTGAAAAAGCTTGATAAAGCTTGCTTCATGCCAAATTTTAAAATTCTAGGCCTTGTGGTTTCAGACAAGAAAATTTTTTGAAGATTTCCTTTTTTACATAGTAAGTGCCCCCGGGGCGGGGCAAATTTTGACCCCAGGGCCAACATTTAAACAATATTGGTAAAGGTTCTTTACACAATACTCAACAGCAAATATCTAAGGTCTAGACCTATTTGTTTTGGAGAAAAATAATTTTTCATGTTTTTCCTATATAAATCTATGTAAACTAGGGCCGGGAATTATATTTGAATATTCGAATATTCGATCTACTATCGAATATTCGAACATTGAAAAACGAATATGAATATTCAAAAGAAAAAGAAATAATTTGATTTTTTTTTCTTTTTTTTTTCCTTTCAAATTTCAAAGATCGTAAATTAAACCCTTGACCAGGTGTTCATATGTTTGTATAACGCGTGTCAACGATTATCGCCAATTAACTGTGAAAAGTTTGGGGTATAGTTGATCAAAAGGGCACCCCATTTCACAGTTTGTAATTCACCTGTTTAACAGTTTATAATGTAAATTTTTCCGACTTTAATTATCTTACTTTATTGTTTTCTAGGCTTTAATCTTTCCGATCAATCGATAATTGCCTTAACTTTTGTGAAGAAGAATAAATCGGCACGTATTAATCATGTTAGAACAATCGACCACTCGATATTCATCACTCTAAAATTAACTCCCCCGGCAAAAAATCTGCAAACGATGTTTGCAAAAACTTATTGGTTCCGAGTAGAGTCAATAACTTTTTTGCAAACATTGTTTTCAGATTTTTTAAGGGTGATTTTGGACGTATCTTTCTCACTCTGTTGAAAAAATCTAAAGTCAATACATCGCAATGCCGTCCCGTGTTTGGAATAACTTTTCACGTTCTATTGGTAAGTCTAAAGCTGCTTGCGATCTATGCAAGAAAGTGTTTGAGTATAAAGGGACTACTGTCCGGAAAAGATAGTTCTGTGCAACAATGCACGTTACTGATTACTGTAATTGAGTACTGGTGTGACCCAGGAACAAATGATAAAAGCTGAAAGACTGCAAAAGGAGGGGAACATAAACAAAAATTCAGCTTGTTCGTAAGAGCCTACGATGATTCATATTACTGTCAGTCAAGTCACGTGGGTTACCTCCCGTTAATAAGACAAATGATCAGCAGCCGGATAAACTGACAATCAAATTATGAATTTATTGTAAAAGTAAGAATATAAACATATATATCGATTTACAATCAATAAAACAAAAAAAAATTTGACATAGTAATAAAGGTCTTCTTGATCGTCGATTATTCCAAGCATATTGAAGTAGTATAGTATTCGACCTAATCATTTTCGGATAGTATGTAAAAAAGATATTGGAACAAATTTTGTTAAAACGAATATTCGAATATATTCGAACATGGAAAGCGAATATTCGAACATCAAATTCCTTATTCATTCCCGGCCCTAATGTAAACCAAGAGAACCCTGGGGCGTGGCAATTTTGACACAGGGAACATAATTTGAACAAACATGGTAGACATCCACTACAAAATGCTACATACAAAATATCTAAGCTGTAGGCATTGAGGATTCCAGTAAGAAGATTTTTAAAATTGCCTTTTTTACATATTAATGGCCCCATTGGGCAGGGCCAATTTTGACCCCGGGGCCAACATATAAACAATATTGGTAAAGTTCTCTACACAATACTCCACCCCAAATATCTAAGGTCTAGTCCTATTAGTTTCAGAGAAAAATGATTTTTCATGTTTTTCCTATATAACTATATGTAAACCAAGAGAACCCTGCTACATACCAAATATCTAAGCTGTAGGCATTGTGGTTTCTGAGAAGAAGATTTTTAAAGATTTGTTAGATAAGCCTATGTAAAATGAAAGACCCCTGGGGCAGGGCCAATTTTGACCCCAGGGAAATAATTAGAACAATTTTTGTAGAGTTCCATTAAAGGGTGTTAAATGCCAAATATCTTAGCTGTAGGCCTTGTGGTTTCAGACAAGAAGATTTTCAAATTTTTTCCTGAATGAAATTGTTGACGGACGATGGATGCCGGACGATGGACAAAGATCGTTCACAATAGACCACCATGAGCCAAAGGCTCAGGTGAGCTAAAAAGTAGGTCAGCAGGTCAAAAATATAGGTCTTCAGATGACATTTTTGAAATCGAAACGAAAAAATATGCACATGGTCCAAATTTCATTACTGCATTCCAAAAACAAACAAGAAGCGCCGCAATGCGACGAAAACCAGGTTTTCAACGACCAAGTATTGATGTGACAGGAATTAGGAAGAAATATGGCAGGGAAGTAAAAATGGTGTTGTTATTTTGGTACCAACACAGAAAGTTGGTTTCAATAGTTCAAAATAAAAACAAGTAAATTTGTGAGCTAATGCTCACTAGTGATACCCCCGCTATCAGAAATTTGACCTTCATAATGTAATTTGCATTTGTCATATGTATAAAGAGTGTCAAATTTTTCCAAGTATTTACCTGAATTTAATACAACTTCATCCAAGGCACAGCTAGATGGATATGAAAATGGTCAGAATAGTGAACAGGTATTACATCTGTGATTTCTGATTCATCGAATTCTTTATTCACAAAAACACGATCAATTGAACCTCCTTTCCTGTGTGTTGGTAACTTCTAAGTATTCGGTAAACAGGAAGTAGATGAGCAAGGAGCATATAATCGCTTTATACCATATGAGAATATAGGATAAAGCAATATGCAAAATAACAGGCTGCTGCATCTTATAGTTGCTGAGAAAACTGTGACGGAAATTGTGAATGTATGTCAACTATGTGTAAAAATCTAAGTATTCGGTAAACAGGAAGTGGATGAGCAAGGAGCATAAAATCGCTTTACACCATATGGGTCTATAGGATAAAGCAATATGCAAAATATCAGGCTGCTGCATCTTATAGTTGCTGAGAAAACTGTGACGGAAATTGTGAATGTATGTCAACTATGTGTAAAAATATAAGTATTCGGTAAACAGGAAGTAGATGAGCAAGGAGCATAAAATCGCTTTACACCATATGGGACTATAGGATAAAGCAATATGCAAAATATCAGGCTGCTGCATCTTATAGTTGCTGAGAAAACTGTGACAGAAATTGTGAATGTATGTCAACTATGTGTAAAAATCTAAGTATTCTGTAAACAGGAAGTAGATGAGTAAGGAGCATAAAATCGCTTTACACCATATGGGACTATAGGATAAAGCAATATGCAAAATATCAGGCGGCTGCATGCTCTAGTTGCTTAGAAAACTGTGACAAAATAAAGATGTTGTTTGGTTGATGTAATGCACCTATATAGTGACAAAATCTAAAAATATTCGGTAAACAGGAAGCAGATGAGCAAGGAGCATAAAATCGCTTTACACCATATGGGACTATAGGGTATAGCAATATGTGAAATATCAGGCTTCTGCATGTTATAGTTGCTGAGAAAACTGCAACGGAAATTTGTTACGGACTGACGGACGGACGGACGCACACACACACACACACACACGGACAAGGGTAAAACAGTATACCCCCACTTCTTCAAAGCGGGGGTATAATAAATCAGATACCTGAGTAGCAATGCCAGGCTGTATTTTCATGTAAGCTACACACATGCCAAGTTGAGTATCAATAGGTCAAAGTGTGCTGAAGTTACTGAGTAGAAGCTGAAAATTCTATTGTAAGCAAGTGACCGTGACCTTGCTCCCAGATATCATAATAGCAATCCCAAGCTGCATCTTAATATAAGCTACCCACACAGCAAGTTTGGTGTCAACAGGTCAACGCAAACTCTAGTTATAACGTGAAAACTGAATTTCTTTTTTAAAGCATGTGACCTTGACCTTGTTCACAGACACCTGGGTAGCAATCCCAAGTTGCATCTTGATATCAGCTACCCAAATACTAAATTTGGTATCAATAGGTCAAAGCAAACTCAAGTTATTATGCAGAGACTGAATTTCTATTTTTAGCAACAATGACATTTACCCTGATCACAGACATCTGGGTAGCAATCCCGAGTAGCGTCTTGAAATAAGCTACCCACATACCCAATTTGCTGTCAAGAGGTCACTGCTAACTCAAGTTATTATGTGGAAACTGAATTTCTATTTTTAGCAACAAGGACCTTGACCTTTATCACAGACACCTGGGTAGCAATGCAAAGCTGCCCCTTAATATAAGCTACATATATACCAAGTCTGGGGTCAATAGGTCAAAGCAAACTCAAGTTATTGAGCGGAAACTGAATTTCTATTTTTAGCAACAGTGACCTTGACCTTGATCACAGACATCTGGGTAGCAATCCCAAGCTGCCTCTTGCTATAAGCTACCCATACACCAAGTTTGGGGTCAATAGGTTTAAGCAAACTCAAGTTTTTAGGAAACTGAATTTCTGTTTTTAGCAACAGTGACCTTGACCTTGATCACAGACACCTGGGTAGCAATCCCAAGCTGCCTTTTGATATAAGCTACTCATATACGAAGTTTGGGGTCAATAGGCCAAAGTAAACTCAAGTTATTATGTGGAAACTGAATTTCTATTTTTAGCAACAGTGACCTTGACCTTGATCACAGACACCGGGGTTGCAATGCCAAGCTGCCTCTTGATATAATCTACTCATACACCAAGCTTCTTGTCAAAAGGCCGAAGCAAACTCAAGTATTTGAGAGGAAGCTGAATTTCTTTTTTTAGCAACAGTGACCTTGACCTTGATCACAGGCACCTGGGTAGCAATGCCAAGCTGCCCCTTAATATAAGCTACCCATATACCAAGTAAAGCATCATTAGACCAAAGCAAACTTTAGTTATTGAGCAGAAACTGAATTTCTATTTTTAGCAACAGTGACCTTGACCTTGATCACAGACACCTGGGTAGCAATGCAAAGCTGCCCCTTGATATAAGCTACCCATACACCAAGTTTGGGGTGAATAGGTCAAAGCAAACTCAAGTTATTGAGCGGAAACTGAATTTCTATTTTTAGCAACAGTGACCTTGACCTTGATCACAGACATCTGGGTAGCAATCCCAAGCTGCCCCTTGATATAAGCTACCCATATACCAAGTTTTGGGTCAATAGGTTTAAGCAAACTCAAGTTTTTAGGAAACTGAATTTCTGTTTTTAGCAACAGTGACCTTGACCTTGATCACAGACACATGGGTAGCAATCCCAAGCTGCCTCTTGATATAAGCTACCCATACACCAAGTTTGGGGTCAATAGGTCAAAGCAAACTCAAGTTATTGAGCGGAAACTGAATTTCTATTTTTAGCAACAGTGGCCTTGACCTTGATCACAGACATCTGGGTAGCAATCCCAAGCTGCCTCTTGATATAATCTACCCATATACCAAGTTAGGGGTCAATAGGTCAAGGCAAACTCAAAATATTGAGCTGAAACTGAATTTCTATTTTTAGCAACAGTGACCTTGACCTTGACCACAGACATCTGGGTAGCAATCCCAAGCTGCCTCTTGATATAAGCTACTCATATACCAAGTTTGGGGTCAATAGGTCAAAGCAAACTCAAGTTATTGAGCGGAAACTGAATTTCTATTTTTAGCAACAGTGACCTTGACCTTGATCACAGGCATCTGGGTAGCAATCCCAAGCTGCATCTTGATATAAGCTACCAATACACCAAGTTTGGCGTCAATAGGCCAAAGTAAACTCAAGTTATTGAGTGGAAACCAAATGTCGACGCCCGCCCGCCCGCTGACTTCAGGATTACAAAAACCAGTTTTTGTTGAAAACCGGGTTAAAGACCTGGTTAAAAAGTAGGTCAGTAGGTCAAAAATATAGGTCAAGGAATAATGTTTTTGAAATCATCTTGAAAAACTGTACAAATGGTACAAATTTTATTGCCATAGCAAAAACTTCAACAAGAAATCGGTAGAACCGATGGATGCTCCCTGAATAAATGTCAATTCCAAAAGGGGTATTGTTTGAAAATAACAAAGGGCAATAACTCCTTAATTATGCAAAAAAGAGTTACAGTTCTTGCAGGCTGCACTTCTCCTCATAGATCTATCTACCAATGAAGTTTCATGTGTAATATCCTTATTCTTTGTGAGATATGCCCCGGACATAAAATAAGCATGAGAAATTTCAAAAGCAATAACTCAAAAATTAATAAAGCAAGGGTTATGGTTCAGAAAAGAAGATTTTTAAAGATCCAACTTTTAAAATCTAATTTTAGCTCCAGTGAACTAGAAATGCAATGGACCAAAACCATTTGAACAATCTTGGTAGAGCTTCATGCAAGGAACATCCCAGACAAGTTTCATTTAATTTGGCCCTTTGGTTTCAGAGGAGATGTCATTTGAATGAAAAGTTGATGACGTACGGACGGATGGACGACGGACGATGGACAAAGACTGATCAGAAAAGCTCAACCTGAGCACTTTGTGCTGAGGTGAGCTAATAAGTTGACCCCTGGGGCAGGGTCAAATTTGACCCCAGGGGCATAATTTGAACAAACTTGGTAGAGGTCCACAAGACAATGCTACATACCAAATCTTAAGGCTCAGGGCCTTGTGGTTTCAGACAAGAAGATTTTTAAAGTTTCACTTATTAAATCAGTTGACCCCCAGGGCTTGGCCAATTTGACCCCATGGGCATAATTTGAACAAACTTGGTAAAGGTTCACTAGACAATGTCCCATACCAAATCTTAAAGGTCATGTGACACGACTATAGCAACTTTGTCTATTCAAAATAATCATAATGTACTGATTAAAATGGTTTAATTGCGAAATTATGAAAATATTGCTTTTGATAAGAAACAAGAGGGCCAGGATAGCCCTAGATTGCTCACCTTAATACTTTGCCTTTGGGTCTGCTATTGAGCAAACATCAGAAGCTGTTTTAAGATCCTCCCTATAAATATGTATGAATTCAAGTGACCCTTAGGGTAGAGCCAATTTTCACTCAAGGGGCACAATTTGAACAAACTTGGTAGATGACCTCTAGCTGATGCTCCATTAAAAATATCTAAGTTCTAGGCTTTGTGGTTTCAGACAAGAAGTTTTTTAAAGTTTTCCCTATACAGTAAAGACTGTTTTAGTGACCCCCTGTTTATAGCGACGTTCTGTCTTTAGTGACCATAGTTAGGTGCGCCGAACAGTTTTTACTATATAAATGGTCTGTATGTAGCGACTCCCTGTCTAGTCCGTACAACGACCATGATTTAGTGTCTCCCATTACGGTATATAGACCGTGCACAGCGACTTTTGCAAGGGGAGTAACTCGAATAAACCTATTTTATTGTATTGTTGGAGTTATTCGTCCTGTGCGAATTGCATTGTGGGTTAAAATGGCGGCGAAAAGAAAATTTCTTTCGTTAGAGGAGAAATGTAATGCCATAAAATTGCTTGATAATGGCATGCCGGCATATAAAGTTGCAGAACAGCTTGGCGTTCGAAAAACGCAGATTCAAAACTTACGGAAACGAAAAGCTGAGGTCATGACTGATGTGGAGAACAATGTTCCTTTGTCAACAAAACGACGTCGACGTCGTAATTCATATTCTTAACAAATTATGCATGTAATTTTAATATTGTCTTGTTTTTTATAAATGATATGTGATATGCTTAGTATATGTTTAATATAAATAAAAAATATAAATAAACCCTAAGTATGGTACTATCCTGCTTTTCAACAAAATATTGGCAAAATATGTTCATATAATCGAATTTTGTAGAGACTGTTAACAGTGACTCCCTGTCTATAATGACCTTTTTTCTTTTCTCCCATCGAAGGTCACTGTAAACAGTTTTTACTGTATAAGCCTATGTAAAATCAATTGACCCTCGGGATGGGGCCAAATTTGACCCCAGAGGTATAACTTGAAAAAACTTGGTAAAGGACATTGTGGTTTCAGACAAGAAGATTTTCATAATTTTCCCTATATAAGCCTATGTAAAATCAACTGGCTCCCGGGGTGGGGCCAAATTTGATCCCAGGGGTATAATTTGAACAAATTTGATACAGGTCCACTAGACAATGCTACATACCAAATTTTAAGGGCCTTGTCGTTTCAGAAAAGAAGATTTATCCGTGCAGTCTGATCATGGTCTGAACAATTTGCCATTCATTCAGTAAATTTTCAATAAACTGTTATTAATAAACTGTTAATAACATCACACACTTACCGAATATTCAGCTTACCCCGTCAACCTTCGCAAATGAAAGGAGGGGTGAATGACCATATAATGATATATTTTGCTTTCATTAACAGAATAATGATCACCTGTACATTGTTTTGAAGTTACATTGGCTAAGGTCAAGGCTGCTCTCATGTCTTGTGAGATAAGATGTGATCTATTAAATTTACATTGAAATTCTCTGTTGCTTGTCAGATTAAGCCTCAATTATTGTTGCCACTGGTCATATACAAAGGGTGGGTCATAAAAATGCCAAAAAATACAACAAACAGGTAACCATTTGTGAAATTTTCTTCACTCAGGTTTTTTTTGAAACCCAGCTGGGTGAAACAGGTTTTATGATTAAAACCACTGGAGGATTTCATTGAAACTATACAGGAATGTTTGTCACCAAAGCTAGCTGTGCATATCATAAGGAGTTTCTGGTTGGATTACTTTTGGCAGTGTTATGGACCCTTAGTCATTTTTTACTATAACTTCTATATTAAAATCTTGTCCAAGCTACATCTCCAAAACCGCTTGGGGGATTTAAATATATATACAAGGGCGATCAGTGATCACATGTGTCGCCTGATGATAGCCAATTAAACAGTAGTACTGAGAGGTGATTGGACAGTTTGTAGGCTAAAACGCATTTTTTTAATTCAAAGGCCATAACTCAGCCAAAAATTGCTTTGCTAAATTGCTTTAGTAGTAATTGCTTTACTAGTATAAGAGAAGTACACCTGACAAACTTTAAAAATAAAAATCATTAAAGGGCCATAACTCTGACAATAATCATTGAACTGGAAAATGCTGAAGATATGCACAACTAGTCTTGGTACTGAACATTCCTGTAAAGTTTGGATGAAATCGCACCATTTTTTTTGAGGAGTAGTCCGGACAATTTTTGTGATGGACAGACAGACAGACGGACGGACGGATAGACAGATGATGGGGAAGTGATCCCTATATGTCATGGCTACTTTTTAGCATGTCGCAGCTACTGTGAAGCCTGCAACACAAAATTCATTATTTGGCCAAAATGCCTTTTTCATTCAAGGGCCATAACTCAGCCAAAAATCATTCAACAAACAAGAGGGTCATGATGGCCCTGGATCGCTCACCTGAGTACTTTGGCTGTAGGTTTGCTGTTAAGCAGTATTTCATTTTTTAATTGAAAATATATAAGTGCCTACAAACCAAATATGTAAAATATCAGTCAATAAATAAAGGCTCTATGACAGAAAGTAGAAATATCTATTATAAGCTATGGTGACCTTGACCTTGACCCAGTGACCTCAAACCCTACCCATGGGTAGAGGTCCATGCAAGGAACCTATAAACTGAATATCAAAGATATTGGTCTATAACCGAAGGCTTTATGAGGTACAGTAGATAAATCTATTTTTAGCCTCCTTGACCTTTAACCTAATCCAATAATTTGAAAAAGCTTGATAAAGCTTGCTTCATGCCAAATTTTAAAATTCAAGGCCTTGTGGTTTCAGACAAGAAGATTTTTAAAGACATTAGAGGTCCCCGGGGCGGGGCAAATTTTTACCCAAGGGCCAACATTTAAACAATATTGGTAAAGGTTCTTCACACAATACTCAACACCAAATATCTAAGGTCTACACCTATTTGTTTTGGAGAAAAATTATTTTTCATGTTTTTCCTATATAAATCAATGTAAAACAAGAGAACCCTGGGGCGTGGCCAATTTTGACCCAGGGGACATAATTTGAACAAACATGGTAAACATCCACTAGACAATGCTACATACCAAATATCTGAGCTGTAGGCATTGAGATTGCCAGTAAGAAGATTTTTAACGATTGCCTTTTTTAAATATTAAGGGACCCCGGGGCGGGGCAAATTTGGAACCCAGGGCCAACATATAAACAATACTGGTATAGGTTATCTACACAATACTCCACACAAAATATCTAAGGTCTAGTCCTATTAGTTTCGGAGAAAAATGACTTTTAATGTTTTTCCTATATAACCATATGTAAACCAAGAGAACCCTGGGGCGTGGTCAATTTTGACCCAGGGAACATAATTTGAACAAACTTGGTAGACAATCACTAGACATTGCTACATACCAAATATCAAAGCTGTAGGCATTGAGGTTTCCAGTAAGAAGATTTTTAAAGATTGCCGTTTTTAAATATTAAGGGCCCCCGGGGCGGGGCCAATTTTTACCCCAGGGCCGACATATAAACAATACTGGTAAAGGTTCTTTACACAATACTCCACATAAAATATCTAAGGTCTAGTCCTATTCGTTTTGGAGAAAAATGATTTTTCATGTTTTTCCTATATAACTATATGTAAACCAAGAGAACCCTGGGGCGTGGCCAATTTTGACCCAGGGGGCATAAATTGAACAAACTTGGTAGACATCTACTAGACAATGCTACATACGAAATATCAAAGCTGTAGGCACTGTGGTTTCTGAGAAGAAGATTTTTAAAGATTTCCTATATAAGTCTATGTAAAAGGAAGTGACCCCTGGGACAGGGCCAATTTTGACCCCAGGGAAATAATTTGAACAATTTTTGTAGAGATCCATTAGAGGGTGCTAAATGCCAAATATCTAAGCTCTAGGCCTTGTGGTTTCAGACAAGAAGATTTTCAAAGTTTTTCCTTTAAGTTGCCATAGCAACCAGAGTTCTGCATGGAATCAAATTCTTTGAACAATTTTGGAAGAGCTTCATGCAAGGAACATTTCTGTAAAGTTTTGTTGAAATTGGCCCAGTGGTTTAGGAGGAGATGTTCTTTAAAACAAAAGTTTACGCACGGACGCACGCACCCAAACACGGACGCACCGACGACGGACGACGGACATTGACTGATCACAATACCTCACCTTGTGCACTATGTGCACAGGTGAGCTAAAAACGTGTTTTTGATGATAGGCTATTTCCGTTTCGACATCGGTAGTTTCCGCTGCAATTTTTGGCTGTGACGTAGATAAATCCCTACTGTCCCAGGCAGTAGAGCAGAATTACACTGCTAATAACACATCCGTTTTTAAATGAAAACATAACACTAAACCACAAGTGCAAGAAACAAAACAAGAAACATGGCAATGCCACGAAACCAGGTTTTCAAAAATGTTGTTCTGATTCTATACTATAGTATGAATTTTGGAATGAAGATTGCTATGAATATTCAAAAGATTATAACATGACATGAAGGAAAAGATAATATTCATGAGAATACATGATAATGAGTAGGATGTAAATTTCGGCTAACAATACTGTCTGCAAGGAGTATACTTAATAATGAGACAACAATTTCTGCACGTCATCTTGATGTGGTAAACATTTGTCTGAAGTTTCATCAAAATTCTTCAAAGGGTTGAAGAGTTACAGAGCGGACAGGATTTTCAATGTTAATGTCACTGTGACCTTGACCTTGGAGCCATCAAAATTCTTCAAAGGGTTGAAGAGTTACAGAGCGGACAGGATTTTCAATGTTAATGTCACTGTGACCTTGACCTTGGAGCCAGCCATGCGGAACATGCGTTCTGCACGTCATCTTGATGTGGTAAACATTTGTCTGAAGTTTCATCAAAATTCTTCAAAGGGTTGAAGAGTTACAGAGCGGACAGGATTTTCAATGTTAATGTCACTGTGACCTTGACCTTGGAGCCAGCCATGCGGAACATGCGTTCTGCACGTCATCTTGATGTGGTAAACATTTGTCTGAAGTTTCATCAAAATTCTTCAAAGGGTTGAAGAGTTACAGAGCGGACAGGATTTTCAATGTTAATGTCACTGTGACCTTGACCTTGGAGCCAGCCATGCGGAACATGCGTTCTGCACGTCATCTTGATGTGGTAAACATTTGTCTGAAGTTTCATCAAAATTCTTCAAAGGGTTGAAGAGTTACAGAGCGGACACAATTTCGTTTGACGCCCGCCCATCCGCCCATCCGCCCGCCATACCCCAATCTAATAACCAGGATTTTCAAAATTGAAAACCTGGTTAATAAAGGCACACTTATAAAAATAACATGCTATAAATTGTAAATTAAATAAAACAATGTGATCGCTTCTCGATTTTTATAAGTAAATTCAAACTTTGTGCCGGGAGAACGGTTTGTAATTTTACCTTTATAAATACTAGAAATGGGTTTTTGATTGAACAAAAACATATGTCTCCCCCCAGCCAGTTGCTGCAGGCAGTATTGAGTCAGACGATTTTAAAATTTGACATTTAGCCTCCAAATGTGACCTTGACCTTGAGACACCACACCCGCAAAGTGGTTTCTGCATGTCGCCTTGATGAGGTGAACATCTGACTCAAGTTTCATAAAAATCCTTCAAGGGCTTTTGAAGATACAGAGTGGACAAAATTTTGTGGCAATTGACATTTAACTTCCAAGTGTGACCTTGACCTTGAGACACCACACCTGCAAAGTGGGTTCTGCACGTCGCCTTGATGAGGTGAACATCTGACTCAAGTTTCATAGAAATCCTTCAAGGGCTTTGGAAGATACAGAGCGGACACGATTTTGTGGCATTTGACATTTAACCTCCAAGTGTGACCTTGACCTTGAGACACCACACCCACAAAGTGGGTTCTGCACGTCGCCTTGATAGGTGAACATCTGACCCAAGTTTCATAAAAATCCTTCAAGGGCTTTGGAAGATACAGAGCGGACATGATTTTGTGACGGACAGACGGACGGACGGACAACCAGGGGGAAAACAATATGTCTCCCCCATTTTTGGGGGGAGACATAATTAATAAATATTCCAATTTGTTGTGGTTCTATATAAAATTATCTCCTTCACGTTTTAACATGCTGCGTAACCATTCCTCACTTGATGTTTACGTCATAAACAAATTCTTTTTCATTTAAGTGTAGTAAAATTGAAGTGAATTTAGGTGATCTAATGTGTTAACATTTGTGTCACTGGAATGGAAATTCACACTACAGTGTATTTTCACGTTGGGATATTGTTTGAAAAATAATAATATGGCATGTCCATCAAGCAGAAATTTGTGTCTGCTTATAAATTAATATCCAATGAAATGTCAAATTCCATAAATCACGCCTTTTACTGTGGGATTTATGCAAATTAACCTGCCCAAATGGGACCCTTGTATATTCTGCATAGCTGTCAAAACAAAGCAATTAACTTTTTATGACCCAATCAATGATAAAGTTGAGACAAATAGCAAAATTTTATGGCAAGTGATCTTACAAATTGATTGAATTACTTTTGATCAGTCAAACTTGTGAAAACATTATGTAATAGCTTGTTCCAATTAACATGTCTGAATGATTTTTAGGTAAAGAAGTTTCCATGCAGATACATATTTTAATTAGATAATTAAATGTAATGGATCTATTTATGATGAAAATAAAAATCATTTGACTTCTAAATGTGAACAAATTAAAACAAAAACAATGTGTTTGTGTTATGATTTTGACTTAGTTTTTATGGCTTCTTCATATTATTTGTTCTATGATCATTATTGTTTTTTTTAATGTTGAATGAATAGGCCAAAAAAAAAAGGTAGGCAGTTATAATGAAAAAAGTCATAGATCCTGTCAAAGATTACTTACACGTAACTCAGGCAAAATATACCACAGACAATTAAGCAACACATCACTGTAAAGAGAATGTTTTTTAAGGAAAAAAATCTCTCGATTGGAGTTAGTTAATCAAGTCTTCCAAAAAACTCCATTGGATAAAAATAAGCATTTTCAAAATCTTTTTCGATCAGTTACTTGAAAAATATCTCTAGATATTTTCACTGATGTATCTTTTAATTCTATAACCCTAATTAAACTAGCCTCTATATAATATTGCTCACTGGCTTCGTAATTCCATCAAAATTTCAAATCATTTATGTTAAAAAATCTTCAATGTGTATTCATGATGTTAGCTTGACTTGTTCAATTTTGTTTTTTTACTATATTCAGTCTACATTTTCACTTTCCATCATAATTTTTAAGATTTTGTTAACAATCCAGGCAGCTGTGTCAAGTGGCAAGAGATAAATGTGCGTCACTTCTGGTTTCGCTCGTGACAGGTGCGCGCGACCAAGTGCGTAAAATATGGATTTTAATTTGCTATAAAAACATCTTTAAGATGAAAATTACCTGCGGAATTTTTTAAAACTGTCATAGTTAGAGATATAGTTTTCGCTCATATTAAAATTTCGAGGTCAAAACTTCGTGTCACATGACCTTTAAGGCTCAGGGCCTTGTGGTTTCAGACAAGAAGATTTTTAAAGTTTCACTATATAAGTCTATGTAATATCAATTGACTCCCAATTGGGTGGGGCCAAATTTGACCCCAGGGGCATAATTTGAACAAACTTGATAGAGGTCCAAAGGCTCAGTTGAGCTAAAAACAAGAGTCATGTCACACGTGGTTAATCCCACCGCTGGGAAGAAGTTCGAAGGTTGTACTTTCAACTAGATGGGTGTTCAGTTGAACACTTCTGTCACCCTTGGGTCAGAATAACTAACAAGAGGGCCATGATGGCCCTGTATCGCTCACCTGAGTAAGACTGCTTATAACAAAGTTGCTATGGACCTGGTTAATTGACCCCAGATGAACCATATTCGAACTTGACCCACATACATGCCGTTCTCCCGTTACTCGCCGGGTTCTCCCGATATTTTGACCCTTATCCCGGCGCCCCGGCGAAGCACCCAAATCTCCCGATAAATCAACATTTTGCCTTGAAAGAAAAAAAATCCATAAAATTCGTTGAATCCAGACAGTATCAAAATCTGCCAAAAACGAATCCACAACGTAAGTCCCGGACCGTCTGTGTATATCACACCTCGCTAATCCGTTGCAATGACACCCTAATAAACTTGTCAAAAACCAAATGAACGTGAAAAACAAGTTCGATAATTGATAGCTTCTGTCGGTGCCTTCGATTTAATAACTGAAATCCTTTAGCCTAATGTTTGCAGCTAGCACTACGTCGGCCCACGTGTTCGTATAAGTCGGCTCCTTTGAAGTCAGTTGAAAGATGAACGACCTTTACACAGTTACTTTTGAGCTGAATTAGCAGTGCGTTTTAATGCTCCATACTGTTTGATGTTTTGAAATCGAGTAACAAAGCGAGTTATTTTCGAAATACACCATTTAAAGTGTAATTTTTTATTTTTATATTTACAGTTTTATTTGGCATCAATGTGTAAATAAAACAGAAGGCGGTAGGCAATTATTTTGTATTCGCAAGTTTTTTATACGTATCAATCCAGGGACAAATTTTTCATTCAGTGACGACGACGACGGGTGACCAAAATTACTACTCGTCCTGCATCACCATCACCAGTCCTGGAGACCAAGGAGAAAAAAGATCAATACTGTGCGGTTAAAAAGGCGCAGTGCTCCCCCTTACTCACGCTTCCGGTTTCGTTTTGACAGCGTTTTACATCTATATGGAGAATTACTTTCGGTAAACTGTGACGTTATGATATACACTTCAATCGGTATATTTCTTGTGGTGTTTGTTTGCACTCGTTCTGCAGGACAAGCGATCAGACAAGACAAACTCGTCGTCATACGAGCGAACGTTTTTTTTTTTTTTTTTTCTTTTTGGTTTTCGTTTTTACCCCGTTGTGATGTCCAAAAACCCGGCGATTTTCCACAAATCTCCCGTTAATGATCCTACCCTAAACGGCATGTATGTTGACCCAGAAATTATTGAAACAATCTATCTGACAAATTCCCAGGTTATTTGTACTGAAAATGTTACCTCTAGAGTGTTAACACGGTTTTTCCATATTTGGGCTCTGTGACCTAGTTTTTTACCCCAGATAACCCATATCCATACTTGAACTAGAAATTATAGAAACAACCTCTCTGACAAATTTCCAGGATATTTGGACTGAACATGTAACCTCTTGAGTGTTAACAAGGTTTTTCAATATTTGGGCTTTGTGACCTAGTTTTTACCCCAGATGACCAATATTCAAACTCGTGCTTTATGTCATGTTAGCAACCTTTCCAGGTTATTTGGAATAAAAATCTTACCTCTACAGTGTTAACAAGGTTTTTCCATGTTGCGGCTCTGTGACCTAGTTTTTTAACCAAGATGACCCATATTCAAACTTGAGCTAGGAATCATTGAAATAACCTTTCTGACAAATTTCCAGGATATTTGAACTGAAAAAGGAGTTTCTAGATAGTTAGCAAGGTTTTTCTATTTTTGGGCTTTGTGACCTACTTTTTGATCCAAGATGACCCACATTCGAAGTTGAGCTAGAAATCTAAATACAACCTTTCTGACAAATTTCCAGGATATTTGAACTGAAAAAGTAGCCTCTAGAGTGTTTACAAGGTTTTCGGGCTCTGTGACCTAGTTTTTGACCCAAGATGACCCATATTCGAACTTGAGCTAGAAATTATTGAAACAACCTTTCTGACAAATTTCCAGGATATTTGGACTGAAAATGTAGCCTCTAGATTGTTAACAAGGTTTTTCTATTTTTTGGCTTTGTGACCTAGTTTTTCATCCCAGATAACCCATGTTTGCACTCGTCCCAGTAATGACTGGGACAAACATCCTGACTAACAATTGAGGCAAAAATGTGACCACTAGAGTGTTAACAAACTAAGTGTGGATGTCCGAAAGACAATGGACATCGATCGATCTAATTCACCATGAGCCTACGGCTCAGGTGAGCTAAGAAGGGGCATAACTCTGTCAAATGTGCATCTGATCTAAAGATTTTGGCATAATTACGACCCTGTTGTCATAAGCAAAAAAATTTGAAAGTTTGATGAGGAAATGTTAAGAAATGGCAAAGTTATAGCCAACATTAAATTTTCGTGACGGAAGGACTGACGGACAAAGCTATCCCTATGACTCGCCATTTCTTTGAAAGGGCGACACAAAAAGTAAATGTAATAATGCGCCTATGCAGTTTGAAGAAAAATCCCTCTATAAATAGGCAAGGTAGAGTTATTGTTCTTGCACAATGCATTTCCTACCAACATGCTATGTCAGTGTATTAAGTTTGAAGAAAATCTCTCAATTACTTTTGGAGTTATGCTCTGGACAAAACTTTTAAAGTAAATCTAATAAAGGGGAATAATTCTTAAAGTAGGCAAGGTGGAGTTACTGTGCCTGCACATTGCACTTCCACTCAATGTGCTCTGTCATTCCTCCCAATGTGCTCTTTAGTGTATGAAGTTTGAAGAAAATCGCTCAAGTACTTTTGGAAATATGCTCCGGACAAATCTGGGACCGATGCACAGACACACAGACACATGGACGCAAGGTACAGGTCAACTAAACTGCCAACATGAGTTCTGCATGGAATGGAATTCTTTGTAAATCTTTGGTAGAGTTTCATGCAAGAAATATCCCATCCAAGTTTCATCAACTCTGCTTCAGTGATTTAGGAGGAGATGCCTTTTAAAGTTTAAAGTTGACAACTCATGGCAGACACAAGATGATCACAAAAGCTCATCATGAGCAAATTGTGCTCACTCAAGTGAGCTGAAAAACAACATCAACAGCCCTGTTAATGAGGACATTAATGATTTAAAGTGTCTTCTGTTCTGCAGCAAATTTCATCCTAATTCATTCAGCAAATTTTCACAAAAATAGTTTCATCTTGTAAACAATTCAATTGCCACTTTTCATTATTTTCATCATTTTCAATTTTCAAAAACTCAGCATATTTGCTCATATTTGTTTTCTTAAAGGGATATACAGGCAGAAGTTTTATGCTTTCTTTCTCGTTTCTTCAATCAGTACACTATAAATGTGATCAAAATTAATACAACCATCAGTCCCAGTAACAAAGATTTCCTTTTTTTTAAATGAAAAACTGGATGGTTTCCTAACTTGACCCAAGTGGGTCTTGATTGAAAATTTAGATTTCGCGCTAAATTTCGCAGTGAATGATTGGACGGTTGAAGTACCTGTCATGTGATCGATGGGAAAAAGCAACCCAAGAAAAGTGACAATTGTTTGTTTTTCGTCACTTGACCTATTTAAAAATAACTGGGTGATTCCTATCACATTTAAATTTCTGTTAAAGATATGTTCAATCCCGCATTTCGCCTTATTTATATGGACAAACATACTGGGAATTTGAAGTTCTTTATATTGAACGGGATTTGAGCAAATAATATCGGTTTTAATTTTTTAGGCATTCAGTTGCCTGTGTATCCCTTTAATATTTTAATCTTGAAATTTTTAATTTAAAAATCACATATTAATGATTAGGAATTATTAGTGTAAAAACTTATTTTCATTTAGAAGCCATGTGTCATAAATTACATGTCTCAAACCCTTGTTGTTAGTATGTATGCTTTTTTTCCGCCATCACCATTTGCTGTTACAAACCAAAGCCTGACACCTTGGTCAAACACAATTGATAATCAAGGTTTAATTATGTTTTCACTTTTCAAACTTCACTTGAAAAAGTTTCTTTCACATATTCTCTTCCTTCTCAATTTTGACTCTTTCAAATCTTACTAGCTGGCACATTCTTTATTCATAGTTCTTACTTTATCTTGATTGGTTGATATGTCTTATGTAGTGTTTACTTTTAAGAGAAATGATATATTTTTTAAAAAGATAGTCTTGGACACACATTCAAATACACTGGATCTCCTTAATTTCAATGTTAAATTATGTAGGTACTTAGTTGTGGACATTCCATATATTATTGTTGTTAGTTGTGGACACTCCATATAGTGTTTTATTGTTGTTAGTTGTGGACATTCCATATAGTATTTTATTGTCAAATATCCAGTGTGAGAATAAATAGCTGAACATTAAAGGACTTGCTTTGTGAAATTACTAGCCCTCCTGCATCATACTTCACACAGCTTAACATATCAAATCAATAATCAGCTATGTCTGCCTCATACACAGCAGATCAACTTACCTGGCATCATCACCAGCCATCAAATCCTCATCACTGGCATCAGCATCAAACATGACATACACAGCAGATCAACTTACCTGGCATCATCACCAGCCATCAAATCCTCATCACTGGCATCAGCATCAAACATGACGTACACAGCAGATCAACTTACCTGGCATCATCACCAGCCATCAAATCCTCATCACTGGCATCAGCATCAAACATGACATACACAGCAGATCAACTTACCTGGCATCATCACCAGCCATCAAATCCTCATCACTGGCATCAGCATCACAGCAGATCAACTTACCTGGCATCATCACCAGCCATCAAATCCTCATCACTGGCATCAGCATCAAACATGACATACACAGCAGATCAACTTACCTGGCATCATCACCAGCCATCAAATCCTCATCACTGGCATCAGCATCAAACATGACATACACAGCAGATCAACTTACCTGGCATCATCACCAGCCATCAAATCCTCATCACTGGCATCAGCATCAAACATGACATAACCTTTCTCCTTCTTGTCCCTCTTTCCATCTTTCTTTTTTCCTCCTTCCTTCTTTTCAAGTCCTTATGAAATGTAGCAACAACATAGTTATTTTGAAACAAAAACTTGTCTCCTCCGCCCACTACCGCAGCTGAACATATATATCAGGTCCTTCTCTTACATGAACTTGCCAGTTGGACATACATTTAGAGCACTGTCTAAAGAACTTCATCTTAACAAGAGCACTGCAAAGCAGCACCAACACTTGTCTGTTTTATATATATCGGAAACAAGCTTGCAAGTACGTATCCATGCAAATAGAAACAAAAAGCAAAAACAAGAAATCAGTAGAACCGATGGATGCCCCCCAAATAAATGCCAATTCCAAAAGGGCTATTGTTCTTAACAAGAGCACTGCAGAGCAGCACCAACACTTGTCTGTTTTATATATATCGGAAACAAGCTTGCAAGTATGTATCCATGCAAAAAGAAACAAAAAGCAAAAACAAGAAATCGGTAGAACCGATGGATGCCCTCCGAATAAATGCCAATTCCAAAAGGGCTATTGTAAATATGAATTTTTTTTAAAGTATGAAAAATAACAAAGGGCAATAACTCCTAAATTATGCAAAATTGAGTTACGGTTCTTGCACGCTGCACTTCACCTCCTAGAGATCTATCTACCAATAAAGTTTCATGTTAATATCTCTTATACTTTGTTAAATATGCCCCGGACAAAAAATAAGTATGAGAAATTTCTAAAGGCAATAACTCACAAATTAATAAAGCAAGAGTTATGGTTCTTGTGCACTGCACTGCTCATCAATGCAATCTATTTACTCATAAAGTTTCAAGTTGATAACTCTTATACTTTGTGAGGTATGCCCAGGACAAAAAATAAGTATGAGAAATTTCAAAGGGCAATAACTCAAAAATTAATAAAGCAAGAGTTATGGTTCTTGTGCACTGCACTGCTCCTTAATGAGATCTAACTACCTATGAAGTTTGGTCTTGATATCTCTCATAGTTTTTGTGTTATGCTCCAGACAAAATTATGACGGAAGGACGAACGGACGGACGGACGAACGGACGGGACGGACAAAGCGGCAACTATATGCTCGCCCTTCGGGAAGCATAAAAACAAGTACTGTCACTGTAAGATGTCAATGCCCCCGAAAGTGGTGCTTTGAACTTTGAGCTGAGAACAAGTCATTCAGGGGTCAAGGTCAAATAAATATAGGTCAGTGAGAAGGTCTTATCCAAAGGGGGTTGTGTCCAAGTATGAAGTAATTCCACTTACTAATTAGGAAGTTATGGGTAATGTTAACGTTTTTGGACTATTGGACCTTCAAGGTGAAGGTCATTCAGGGTCAGTGGGAAGGCCTTGTTCAAAAGGATGTTGTGTCCAGATATGAAGTAATTCCACTTACCAATAAGGAAGTTATGGTCAATGTTAAAGTTTTTGGACAATTGGATCTTCAAGGTGATGGTCATTCAGGGTCAAGGTCAAATAAATACAGGACAGTGAGATGGTCTTGTCCAAAGTGGTGTTGTGTTTAAGTATGTAGTAAATCCACTAACTAATTTGGCAACTATGGCAAAATAATAGTTTCTGGACAATTGGATATTCAGGGTTCAAGGTCAAATGATTACAGGTCAGCAGGAAGGTCTTATCCAAATAGGTGTTGAGTCCAAGTATGAAGCAAATTCACTTACTAATAAGGAAGTTATGGCCAATGTTAAAGTTTTTGGACAATTGGATCTTCAAGATAAAGGTCATTCAGGGGTCAAGGTCAATTCCAAAGGGTTGTTGTGTCCAGATATGAAGTAAATCCACTTACCAATAAGGAAGTTATGGTCAATGTTAAAGTTTTTGGACAATTGGATCTTCAAGGTGATGGTCATTCAGGGGTCAAGGTCAAATAAATATAGGTCAGTGGTAAGGCCTCGTCCAAAGGAGTGTTGTGTCAAAGTATGAAGTAAATCCACTCACTAATAAGAAAGTTATGGCCAATGTTTAAGTTTTCGGACGAACGAATGGACTGATGAACGGACAGTTAAAAAAACTATATGCCTCCCTTCAGAGGCATAAAAAGAAGAAAACCTCTGCAGAAAGGTCACAAGTATTTCAGAGAGGCTCAGCCAGCAATAAGCACAACAACTGTTGAAGAGAAACATATAAATTCAAACAAAATAACTGGAATTAAAATAATTGAAGGTCTTGCCTATTTCATTACTAGATGGGTGTTCAGTTGAACACTTGTGTCGCCCTTGGGTACTCTGTTAGAATAACTTAAAAGGTAAACAAGTGCCTGCTGGAAAAGACATGCTAGTCCAAGTACAACAAGACATGTCCACAGACAGTATGCTCCACTTTTCTCAGTGCTGGATAATTAATTATAAGCCAAGTTAAACAAGAGGCCCAAGTGAAAAAAATTTGAGTGGGGGAGGGCAAGTACCTAGTCATAGAGTCAAGTACTTATGTATTTAAAAAAAAAAAAAAAATCAGGCCCCGGGGTTTGAGGGTGGATGGGGAGTCAAGTACCTATGTATTAAAAAAAAAAAAAAAAAAAAGGCCCGGCGGGGATGGGGGGCTGGTTGTTGGAGGGGGGGCTTTCAGGGTGGAGGGGGAGTCAAGTACGTATGTATTTAAAAAAAAAAGCTGGCTGGGGGGCAGGGGGGGGGTCCCATGCAGAGGGGACAGGGGGGGGCTAACTGTGACCCCAGAGACATGGGTACCAAAAATCTTTACAGGGGTTTTGCTAGTGATCAAGTATTCCAAGTTTGAATGAAATATCTTTGACACTTTTTGAGAAATGAACATTAACAAAAAGGTTCACCAAGAAATTTTAACTTGAAAAAGGGGTATCACATTGCAAAAATAAATTTGAGGGTTATCTGCCCTTGAGAAATGGTATTGTCTTAGATGATAAAATTGTAAACATTACAATTGGAAAGTTTGATGAAATATTAAGAAATGGCATAGTTATAGCCAATGTTAAGTTTTCATGACAAAATCCAAGTACAAAAAGGGGCATAACTCTGTCAACTGTGACCTTGAGCTACAGATTTTGGCATCATCACGACCCTGTTATCGTAAGCAATATAATTTGAAAGTGTGATGACAAAATGTTTAGAAATGGCAAAGTTATTGCCAACGTTAAGTTTTCATGACAAAATCCAAGTTCAACTAGATGGGTGTTCAGTGGAACACTTGTGTTGCCCTTGGGTACTCTGTTAGAATAACTTAAAAGGTAAACAAGATCCTGCTGGAAAAGACAGCATGCTAGTCCAAGTACAACAAGACCTGTCCACAGACAGCATGGTCCACTTTTCTCAGTGCTGGATAATTAATCATTAGCCAAGTTAAACAAGAGGCCCAAGTGAAAAAAGTTGGAGTGGGGGAGGGCAAGTACCTAGTCATACAAGATGAAAAAAAAAATTCGGGTCAAGCACTTATGTATTTAAAAAAAAAAAAAATTTGAGCGCCTGTTGGGTGGGTGGGTTGGAGGGGGGAAGTCGAGTACCTATGTATTAAAAAAAAAAAAAAAAAAAAAAAAAATTCGACCTTTGGGGTGGGGGGGTAGAGGTGACTGGTTTGGGGAGTGGATGGGAAGTCAAGTAACTATGTATTAAAAAAAAAAAAAAAAAAAAATTTGACCTTCGGGGTGGGGGGTAGGGAAGTCGAGTACCTATGTATTAAAAAAAAAAAAAAAAAAAAAAATTCGACCTTTGGGGTGGGGGGTAGAGGTGACTGGTTTGGGGAGTGGATGGGAAGTCAAGTAACTATGTATTAAAAAAAAAAAAAAAAAAAAAAGCGTTTGACCTTCGGGGGGGGGGGTAGAGGTGACTGGTTTAGGGAGTGGATGGGGAGTTCAGTACCTATGTATTAAAAAAAAAAAAAAAAAAAAAAATTTGGAACGGGGGGGGGGGGGGGGGGGGTCCGTTTCTTCGAAAGGGCGACACAAAAAGTACTTCAAAGAGTCAAAACTGAATCACATCACAGCTGTCTAAGCTGACTAATTGAACTTTTACAAAAGAGAACACGGAGAAAGGGGACCCGCAAACGTGCAACCAATAGCGGAGCCCGAACCTCCGTAACATAACTCAAAGTAAATATTTCAGCATGTGAAACTAAACACAATTTTCATATGTATCTAATTCTAAAATATCAAGGTCATTGCATAAACAAATGATATGTTATGAAGACTTGAAAATTTAACCTTGACCTTAATGATCAATACTGAATATGGGTCAGGGTCATATGAAGCATGACAAATAATGATAAGTGTTCATATGTACATCATTTCCAAATATGAAGCTCATAGCTTAAACAATACAGTTATGAAGGTTTAAAAATTTGAACTTTGACCGTAAGGGTAAAGGTCAAATTGGGTTCAAGATCAAATATCAGCATGTCAAATGATAAACAATGTTCAAATGATTCATATGCCTGAATATAAAGTTATGGCTTAAAATCAAATAAGTTAAAAGGGTTTAAAAGGGGCCAATTTAAACACAGGGGTCATGCTTTGAACAAACTTGGTGGAGGTCCACTAGGGAATGCTTCATGCAAAATATCAAAGTTCTAGGCCATGTGGTTCTGGAGAAGGAATATTAAAACTCTAAGCCCTATGGTTTATGAATAATCAGATACATTAAAATTTTTGTATGACACCATTGACGATAACAATGACAATGACTCAGAGACACAATAGCTCAACTTTTTCTTCGAAAACAGATGAGCTAAAAACAGAATAAATATTTTACCTTTGACCTCTAAGTGTAACCTTGACCTTAGAGGTACAGACCTTGCTCTTGTGCATTACACATTGTCTCAACATTTCTGTCAAATAATTTCAAAATCCATCAAGGAATGACAAAGTCAGGGAGCTCACATGAAAAAAAAGACACCATATTTTGACGTTTCACCCCAATGCCCTTAACCTTTGAGGTATGGACCAGGCTCTTGCGCATGACACATCATCTCATGATGATTACGTTTCTGTCAAGTTATTTCAAAATCCATCCAGAAATGACTAAGTTAAGGAGAAGACATGATTTGTGACTTCCAGCACAACATCAAAATGTCTCCCCTACCACAATGTGGGGGAGGGGGGAGACATAATAATATAAACAAAGTCTAAAGTCTTCCAAAAAGAATTAAACTTCTGTCAGAAATTACATCTTAAAATGTCTGAAAGTCTACAAAACAAAAGAATGCACCTCAATCCAAAACTGAAGTTTTAAGGAGAGCCAAACTGGTGTACTGACTCATAAGTCTTTTTTGTTTGTTTTCTTTTTACTGGAGTTTAATAACCTCTTACAGTCAGTCATATCAGGTTGGCAGTTCTTCTTTCCGTTGTTCATGGAAATGACTGGCACTGGACCACCATCCTCTTAAAGTAACTGCCAACCTTCTCACGTGAATGGTCATGGTCAGTAGGGTGGCTTGAACAAAGGTTAGTGGTTGCAAGTCTGCTTCTTAAACCCATAGACCACAGAAGGGGGTCCTGATTCATAAGACAAGAGGGCCATGATGACTATATATCGCTCAGCTGAGAACCACTGTAGGTATTGTTTTTGAATTTTCCTTCCTGTTATGGTATTGATCTATGGGAACAAGTTACTTTATGTTCAAGAATAAAATAAAGTATGAACAATTAAAAAGGGCAATAATTCCAAAATGATGTAAAAGAGAGTTATTGTTCCTGGGTAATGCACTTCTCCTCAATGAGATCTATTTATCTATGAAGTTGCAAGTTGATATCTCCAATACTTTTTTAGTTTTGCCCTAGACAAAAAATTAAGCATGAAAAATTTCAAAGGGCAATAATTCAAAATTATGCAAAAGAGAGTTATGGTTCATGGGCACTGCATTTTCCCTCAATAAGATCTATTTATCAAGTTGTTACCTCCAATACTTTTTTAGTTATGCCATGGACAAAAATTAAGTATGAACAGTTTTAATGACCAATAATTCAAAATTATGCATAACATGGTTATGGTATCTTGGCAATGCACTTCTCCTTAATGAGCTCTATTTATTTATGAAGTTTCAAGTTGATACCTCCAATACTTTTTGAGTTATGCCCCCGACAAAAATCAAGTATGAACAAGCAAAAACGACAAAGGGAGATTATTCAAAATATAAGTGAGCTGGAGTTATGGTTCTTATGCAATGCAATCTGCCTCACCACCAACAACCTATATTCCAAGTTTGAAGCCAATTCCATGTATACTATGAGAGAAAATGGTCTGAAAAGGGAAAACTGGAAAGGGGAGATAACTCAAGAATTAGCAAGGCTAGAGTAATGTTTTCGTGCACTGTACTTCATCTCATTGCCATCAAGTTATAATCCAATTTTAAAGTCAATGCCTTGTATACTTTTGGAGTTATGCTCCAGATAATGGGGACAGAGGGGCAGACAGACTGACAATTTGATTACTATATGCCTCCCTTAGGGGGCATAAAAATTATAGTTAATGGAATTAATATAAAATAAATATGACTAAATGCATAAAAATTATAGTAAATGGAATTAATATAAAATAAATATGACTAAATATTTGAACTATTTCACTGAAAATCAAGCACGTTCAGTATTTGCCAATATCTGAAAACTATTCACTTATGGGACAGATTGTACTTACGCCAATAATCTTTTCTAAGATATTTCTTGTTTACAAACAGACATTACTTTGAACCAGCACAGAAACATTTCTGTGAAATTATTTTGTAATTGGTCCTGCAGTTTCCAAGGAGAACATTTTTCCAAAAGTTTTCCATATAGTCATAAAGTGAAAACTGGCAACTTTTTAAGCACCAACATGGCATGAAGGAACAGAGAAAAAATTTTTTTGAGAAAAAATTTTGTACAATTATTCTAAAATTAGTTTGGTGGTTTCTGAGAAGAATTTCAACGTTTTTCATTATGGTTGCCATGGCAACCAGAGTTCTGTATTGAACTATAAAATTTTAAGAAATTTGGAAATCTATGGAGTTTGGTTAAAACTGGCTCAGTACTTTATGAGGAAATGTTGTTTGAAGGAAAATGCTTATGATGGATGACAGGCTATTTACAGGATGGACAGTCACCTATCATGACAGCTCATCCTTGAGCACTTCATGCTCAGATGAGCTAAAAACTGAAAGAACAATCAGGCCTCATTAGTAAAGCTCTCTAAACTTTTCAGTTTAAGCCTCAGTGATATACCTGGGTAATTTTTCTCTGAGTCACTCATGTTTGACCAACAGTCTTATCTCAGTATTTTCCAGGTGCTAGTATCTACATCGCTCTCACAGTGTCAGTCTGCTTTCACTGAAACTCTACAAAACATATACAATCAAACCTGTAAACACAAACTACTCAAAGTAATAAGCTAAATTTCACAAGGCCACTTTTAAGAAACCTGGTACAAAGTAAACAAGAGCCACCGCAAGTGGGGGCCACGCTCAAATTTTTACCTATTTCCAAAGGCAAACACATCAGAGGAAGCACATTGTGGTGAAGGGATTTCAAATGAAACATTATTTGGAAATATAATTATACATAACAAAGTTATGGCCAATTTTAGCAACATTGAGAAATTTAACCTTAAAGGTCAAGGTCAGTTTAACCTTCTTTGGAGGTATTGTCTAAAAGGTAGTTATGTCCAAGCATGAAGACACTACATCCAGTAACAACAAAGATATAGCCAAGTTAAGTAATGTCAAGGTCATTTAAAGGTCAAGGTAATGCTTTAATTGTTCCACAAGTTTGTTTTAGTCTCAATGTTGTTTTGTCCCTGTATAGATCAAATCCATCCATAAAGAACAAAAGTTTGGCTATTTAAGCAAAATGCAATAATTCGAACTTGACTGTAAAGGTCAATTAAAGGTTAAGGACATACTTGAATAATCTAACATGTAAGTTTTCTCATGAGCATTTTTTTGTCCAAGTATTAATAAAAAAGAACTAAAAATGACTTTATTGCCATTATTAGCAAAATTCAATAATTTGACCTTGATGGTCAGGGTCATTTGAAGGTCAAGGTCACAGCTGAATAATTCAATGTGTCCGTTTTGCCATAAGTGTTGTTATGTCCCAATATAAATCAAATCAAACTTTAATAACAAAAATTTGGCTATTTTGAATAAAATTCAATAACTTGACCTTAAATATCAAGGTCATCTAAAGGTCAAGGTCATATTTATAATATATTAAAATGTCGGTTTTGTTGTTTTATCAAAGTATAAATCAAATCCATAAAAAAACAAGAGGGCCATGATGGCCCTGGATCGCTCACCTGAGTACTTTGGCTGTAGGTTTGCTGTTAAGCAGTATTTCATTTTTTAATTGAAAATATGTAAGTGCCTACAAACCAAATATGTAAAATATGAGTCAATAATTAAAGGCTCTATGACAGAAAGTAGAAATATCTATTATAAGCTATGGTGACCTTGACCTTGACCCAGTGACCTCAAACCCTACCCATGGGTAGAGGTCCATGCAAGGAACCTCTCTACTGAATATCAAAGATATTGGTCTATAAATGAAGGCTCTATGAGGTACAGTAGATAAATCTACTTTTAGCCTCCGTGACCTTTAGCCTAATCCAATTATTTGAAAAAGCTTGATAAAGATTGCTTCATGCCAAATTTTAAAATTCTAGGTCTTGTGGTTTCAGACAAGAAGATTTTTAAAGATTTTCGTCTATATTGTTATTTAAAACTTGTGACCCCTCGGGCGGGGCCAATAGTGACCCCAGGGACATTTTTCTAACAAACTTGGTAGAGGTCCACTTGACAATGCTACACACCAAATATCTAAGCTCTATAACTTACGGTTTCTGATAAGAAGATTTTTTAAAGATTTTCCTATATAACTCTATGTAAAACAAGTGACCCCCGGGGCGGGGCCATTTTTGACCCAGAGGCCAGGATTTGAACAAACTTGGTAGAGGTCCACTAGACAATGCTACATACCAAATATCTTAACTGTAGGCCTTCTTGTTTCTGACAAGAAGATTTTTTAGTTTTTACTATATAACTCTATGTAAAACAAGTGACCCCCGGGGCGGGGCCATTTTTGACCCAGAGGCCAGGATTTGAACAAATTTGGTAGAGGTCCACTAGACAATGCTACAGACCAAATATCTTAACTGTAGGCCTTCTTGTTTCTGACAAGAAGATTTTTAAGATTTTCCTATATAACTCAATGTAAAACTAGTGGCCCCTGGGGCGGGGTCATTTTTGACCCAGAGGCCAGGATTTGAACAAACTTGGTAGAGGTCCACTTGACAATGCTACACACCAAATATCTAAGCTCTATAACTTACAGTTTCTGACAAGAAGATTTTTTAAGATTTTCCTATATAACTCTATGTAAAACTAGTGGCCCCTGGGGCGGGGTCATTTTTTACCCAGAGGCCAGGATTTGAACAAACTTGGTAGAGGTCCACTAGACAATGCTACACACCAAATATCTAAGCTCTATAACTTACGGTTTCTGACAAGAAGATTTTTTAAGATTTTCCTATATAACTCTATGTAAAACTAGTGGCCCCTGGGGCGGGGCCATTTTTGACCCAGAGGAAAGGATTTGAACAAACTTGGTAGAGGTCCACTAGACAATGCTACACACCAAATATCTAAGCTCTATAACTTACGGTTTCTGACAAGAAGATTTTTTAAGATTTTCCTATATAACTCTATGTAAAACTAGTGGCCCCTGGGGCGGGGTCATTTTTGACCCAGAGGCCAGGATTTGAACAAACTTGGTAGAGGTCCACTAGACAATGCTACATACCAAATATCTCAACTGTAGGCCTTCTTGTTTCTGACAAGAAGATTTTTTAGTTTTTACTATATAACTCTATGTAAAACAAGTGACCCCCGGGGCGGGGCCATTTTTGACCCAGAGGCCAGGATTTGAACAAACTTGGTAGAGGTCCACTAGACAATGCTACATACCAAATATCTTAACTGTAGGCCTTCTTGTTTCTGATAAGAAGATTTTTTAAGATTTTCCTATATAACTCTATGTAAAACTAGTGGCCCCTGGGGCGGGGTCATTTTTGACCCAGAGGACAGGATTTGAACAAACTTGGTAGAGGTCCACTAGACAATGCTACACACCAAATATCTAAGCTCTATAACTTACGGTTTCTGACAAGAAGATTTTTTAAGATTTTCCTATATAACTCTATGTAAAACTAGTGGCCCCTGGGGCGGGGCCATTTTTGACCCAGAGGACAGGATTTGAACAAACTTGGTAGAGGTCCACTAGACAATGCTACACACCAAATATCTAAGCTCTATAACTTACGGTTTCTGACAAGAAGATTTTTTAAGATTTTCCTATATAACTCTATGTAAAACTAGTGGCCCCTGGGGCGAGGTCATTTTTTACCCAGAGGCCAGGATTTGAACAAACTTGGTAGAGGTCCACTAGACAATGCTACACACCAAATATCTAAGCTCTATAACTTACGGTTTCTGACAAGAAGATTTTTTAAGATTTTCCTATATAACTCTATGTAAAACTAGTGGCCCCTGGGGCGGGGCCATTTTTGACCCAGAGGCCAGGATTTGAACAAACTTGGTAGAGGTCCACTAGACAATGCTACACACCAAATATCTAAGCTCTATAACTTACGGTTTCTGACAAGAAGATTTTTTAAGATTTTCCTATATAACTCTATGTAAAACTAGTGGCCCCTGGGGCGGGGCCATTTTTGACCCAGAGGCCAGGATTTGAACAAACTTGGTAGAGGTCCACTAGACAATGCTACACACCAAATATCTAAGCTCTATAACTTACGGTTTCTGACAAGAAGATTTTTTAAGATTTTCCTATATAACTCTATGTAAAACTAGTGGCCCCTGGGGCGGGGTCATTTTTGACCCAGAGGCCAGGATTTGAACAAACTTGGTAGAGGTCCACTAGACAATGCTACACACCAAATATCTAAGCTCTATAACTTACGGTTTCTGACAAGAAGATTTTTTAAGATTTTCCTATATAACTCTATGTAAAACTAGTGGCCCCTGGGGCGGGGCCATTTTTGACCCAGAGGACAGGATTTGAACAAACTTGGTAGAGGTCCACTTGACAATGCTACACACCAAATATCTAAGCTCTATAACTTACGGTTTCTGACAAGAAGATTTTTCAAGATTTTCCTATATAACTCTATGTAAAACTAGTGGCCCCTGGGGCGGGGTCATTTTTGACCCAGAGGCCAGGATTTGAACAAACTTGGTAGAGGTCCACTAGACAATGCTACATACCAAATATCTAAGCTCTATAACTTACGGTTTCTGACAAGAAGATTTTTTAAGAATTCCTATATAACTCTATGTAAAACTAGTGGCCCCTGGGGCGGGGCCATTTTTGACCCAGAGGCCAGGATTTGAACAAACTTGGTAGAGGTCCACTAGACAATGCTACATACCAAATATCTAAGTTCTATAACTTACGGTTTCTGACAAGAATATTTTTTAAGATTTTCCTATATAACTCTATGTAAAACAAGTGACCGCCGGGGCGGGGCCATTTTTGACCCAGAGGCCATGATTTGAACAAACTTGGTAGAGTTCCACTAGACAATGCTACATACCAAATATCTTAACTCTAGGCATTGTGGTTTCTGACAAGAAGATTTTCAAGTTTTCCCTATATAACTCTATGTAAAACTAGTGGCCCCTGGGGCAGGGTCATTTTTGACCCCAAAGACAGGATTTGAACAAACTTGGTAGAGGTCCACTAGACAATGCTACACTACCAAATATCTAAGTTCTATAACTTACGGTTTCTGACAAGAATATTTTTTTAAGATTTTCCTATATAACTCTATGTAAAACAAGTGACCCCCGGGGCGGGGCCATTTTTGACCCAGAGGCCATGATTTGAACAAACTTGGTAGAGTTCCACTAGACAATGCTACATACCAAATATCTTAACTCTAGGCATTGTGGTTTCTAACAAGAAGATTTTCAAGTTTTCCCTATATAACTCTATGTAAAATCAACTGACCCCTGGGGTGGGGTCAGTTTTGTCCACAGGGACATAATTTGAACAAACTTGGTAGAGGTCCACTAGATGATGCTTCATACCAAATATCAAAGCTCCAGGCCTTGTGGTTTCGGAGAAGAAGATTTTTAAAGATCCAACTTATAAAATCTATTTTTAGCTCCAGTGAACCAGAAATGCAATGGACCAGATCCATTTGAACAATCTTGGTAGAGCTTCATGCAAGGAACATCCCAGGCAAGTTTTATTAAATTTGCCCCATTGGTTTCAGAGGAGATGTCGTTTGAATGAAAAGTTGACGACGGACTGGACGGACGGACTGACAGGACGACGGACAAAGACCGATCAGAAAAGCTCACCCTGGGCACTTTGTGCTCAGGTGAGCTAAAAACAGTTTACTATGACAATTTAAGCAAAATACAATAATGGGACCTTGACTGTCAAGGTCATTTTAGGGTAAAGGTCATACCTGAATTATTCAACATGTAAGTTTTGTCAAAAGTGTTGTTTTGTCCAAGTATGAATCAAGTCTAACTATAAATTACACAGTTATGACCAATCTTAGCAAAATTCAATAACTTGATCTTGCTAGTCAAGGTCGTTTCTTTAGGTCAAGGTCAAACTTTAATCAAAGTCGGATTTGTCAAAAGTATAGTTTTGTCCAAGTATAAATCAAATCCATCAATAAATGACAAAGTTATGACAATTTAAGCAAAATTCAAACATCTGACCTTGACGGTCAAGGTCATTTTTAGGTCATAGTCATACTTGAGTTATTCAACATGAAGGTTTTGTCAAAAGTATTGTTTAATCCAAGTATGAATCAATTCCAACAATAAATGACAAAGTTATGGCAAATTGTAGCAAAATTCAATAATTTGACCTTGAAGGTCAAAGTCATTTTAACGTAAAGTTGATACATGAAAGAATCATAATGTAAGATTTGTCATAAGTGTTGTTTTGTCCAAGAATGAGCAAATCCATAAATAAATACAAAAGTTATGACAATTTGAGCAAATTCAATAATTTGACCTTGACGGTCATGGTCATTTTAAGGTAAAGGTCACACTTGAATAATTTATTATGTCGGCTTTGTCATTAGTGTTGTTTTTTTTCCAAGTATTATTAACATCAAACCACAAATAACAAAATTCTGGCCAGGTTTAGCATATTCAATAATCTGACCTTGACTGTAAAGGTTATTTAAAAGTCAAGATCATATCTGAAAGAATCAAAATGTGCGTTTTGTCATTAGTGTTATTTTGTTCAAGTATGAATAAAATCCATAAATAAATGAGAAAGGTATGAGAATTTAAGCAAAATTCAATCATCTGACCTTGATGGTCAAGGTCATTTTCGGGTCATGGTCATACCTGAGTTATTCAATATGTCGGTTTTGTCATAATTGTTGTTTTGTCCAAGTATGAATCAAAACCAACCATAAACAACTAAGTTATGACAATTAAGCAAAATTTAATTATTTGACCTTGACAGACATGGTTATTTTAAGGTTAAGGCCAAACTTGAATAATTTATTCTTGTCAGCTTTGTCGTAAGTGTTGTTTTGTCCAAGTCTGATTCAAATCCAACCATTAATAACAAAATTATGGCAAGTTTTAACAAAATTCAGTGACTTAACCTTGTTTGTCAAGGTCATTTAAAGGTCAAGGTCAAACTTGTAATATTCATAATATTGGATTTGTCATAAGTGTTGTTTACTCATTTATTTATGAATCAAATCTATATATAAATGAGAAAAGTTTGACAATTTAACCGAAATTCAATTATCTGACCTTGACCGTCAAGGTAATTTTAAGGTCATGGTAATATCTGAGTTATTCAACATGTCGGTTTTGTCATAAGTGTTGTTTTGTCCAAGTCTGATTCAAATCCAACCATAAATAAAATTATGGCCAGTTTTAACAAAATTCAATGATTTCACCTTGACTGTCAAGGTCATTTAAAGGTGAAGGTCAAACTTGAATTAATGATAATGTCTAATTTGTCATTAGCATTGTTAAGTCCAAATATGAACCAAATCTATAAATATATGAGAAAGTTAAGACAATTTAAGCAAAATTCAATCATCTGACCTTGACGGTCAAGGTCATTTTAAGGTCATGGTCATATCTGAGACATTCAACATGTCAGTTTTGTCAAAAGTGTTGTTTTGTCCAAGTATAAATCAAATCCAACCATAAATACTAAAGTTATGGACAATTTTAGCAAAATTCAATATTTTGACCTTGAGGGTGAAGGTCATTTATGAGTCAAGGTCAACCTGAGTCTGGTTTACTTAAAGATCCTTGTCCAAAGGGTTGCTGTGTCCAAGTATGAAGACAATCCACTTATTAATAATTAAGTTATGGCCAATGTTAGCAAAATTCAATATTTTGACCTTGAAGGTGAAGGTCATTTATGAGTAAAAGTCAGGTTTAGTCCAGTCTACTTGAAGATCTTGTCCAAAGGGTTGTTGTGTCTAAGTATGAACACAATCCACCTATTAATAATTTAGTTACGGCAAATTTTACCAAAATTCAATATTTTGACCTTGACGGTGAAGGTCATTTAGAAGTCAAGGTCAAGTTTAGTCTGGTCTACTTGAAGGTCTTGTCCAAAGGGTTGTTGTGTCAAAGCATGAAGAGAATCCACCTTCTATTTGTAAAGTTATGGCCAATTTTAGCAAAATTCAATATTTTGACCTTGAATTTGAAGGTCATGTTAGAGTCAAGGTCAAGTTTAGTCTGGTCATCTTCAGTGTCTTATCAAAAGCTTGTTGTGTCCAAGTATGAAGATAAATTTGGGCTAAAAATGTTACCTCTAGAGTGTTAACAAGGTTTTACCATATTTTGGCTGTGTGACCTAGTTTTTGACCCCACATGATCCATATTCAAACTTGAGCTAGAAATCATCAAAACAACCTTTCTGACATATTTCCAGGATATTTGGGCTGAAAATGTTACCTCTAGAGTGATAAAAAGGTTTTTCCATATTTGGTCTCAGTGACCTAGTTTTTGACCCCAGATGACCCATATTCGAACTTGTCCGAGTAATTACTGGGACAAACATCCTGACCAAGTTTCGTGACAATTTGGAGCAAAAATGTGACCAGTAGAGTGTTAACGAAATAAGTGTGAACGGACGACAGATGACGGACGCCGGACATTCATCAATCCTAATAGCTCACCCTGAGCCAGCTCAGGTGAGCTAAAAAATTCATGGAAGGGGCAAATATAACAAGAGGGCCATGATGGCCCTGTATCGCTCACCTGAGAATGACTGCTTTTAACAAAGTTGCTATTTACCTGGTTAATTGACCCCAGATGACCCATATTCAAACTTGACCTAGAAATTATTGAAACAATCTCTTGACAAATTTCAAGGTTATTTGTACTGAAAATGTTACCTCTAGAGTGTTAACAAGGTTTTTCCATATTTGGGCGCTATGACCTAGTCTTTTAACCTAGATGTCCCATATTTGAACTTGAGCTAGAAATTATCGAAACAATCTCTTGACAAATTTCCAGGATATTTGGACTGAAAAAGTAGCCTTTAGAGTGTTAACAAGGTTTTTCTATATTTAGGCTCTGTGACCTAGTTTTTGACCCCAGATAACCCATATCCAAACTTGAGCTACAAATCATCAATACAACCTTTCTGACAAATTTCCAGGACATCTGGACTGAAAATGTAGCCTCAAGAGTGTTTACAAAGTTTTTCGATTTTTGGGCTCTGTGACCTAGTTTTCGACTCCAGATGACCCATATTCAAACCTGAGCTAGAAACCATAGAATTAAGCTTTCTGACAAATTTCCAGGTTATTTGGAATTAAAATGTTACCTCTAGAGTGTTAACAAAGTCTTTCCATATTTGGGCTCTGTGACCTAGTTTTTGACCCCAGATGACCCATACTCCAATTTAAGCTAGAAATTGTCAAAGCAACCTTTCTGACAAATTTCCAGATTATTTGGGCTGAAAATGTAACCTCTAGAGTGTTAACAAGATTTTTCTATTTTTGGGCTCTGTGACCTAGTTTTTGAACCCAGATGACCCATATTTGAACTTGAGCTAGAAATCATAGAAGCAACCTTCCTGACAAATTTCCAGATTATTTGGTCTAAAAATGTTACCTCTAGAGTGTTAACAAGGTTTTTCAATATTTAGGCTGTGTCCTAGTTTTTGACCCCAGATGACCCATATTTGAACTTGACCTAGAAATCATCAAAGCAACCTTTCTGACAAATTTCCAGATTATTTGGGCTGAAAATGTAACCTGTAGAGTGTTAACAAGGTTTTTCTATTTTTGGGCTCCGTGATCTAGTTTTTGAACCCAGATGACCCATATTTGAACTTGAGCTAGAAATCATCGATAAAACCTTTCTGACAAATTTCTAGAATATTTGGACTGAAAAAGTAGCCTCTAGAGTGTTAACAAGGTTTTTCTATATTTGGGCTCTGTGACCTAGTTTTCCAACCCTGATAACCCACGTTCAAACTCGTCCGAGATATTAATCAGACAAACATCCTGACCAAGTTTCATGACAATTGAGGCAAAAATGTGACCACTAGAGTGTTAACGAACTAATTGTGGACGGACGGACGACGAACAAAAGGTGATCAGAAAAGCTCACTCTGTCACTACGTGACAGGTGAGCTAAAAATTACCAAGAATATGTCCTTTAATATGGAGTATTAAATTCAGTTTCTATGGATCTGCCAAAAGAATACAAATCGAATGTGTTGCCTCTGGAGGTTGGGGTGGGGGGTCAGCATAACCCAGCTAGGATATGTTTCCCCCTGAGGAGCATGCTATCCCAGCTGGGATATGTTGCACCCTGGGGGTAACATAACCAGAGTGTGGCCAAGCCTTCCCATCACAGTTTCAGGGCTTTTCATCATGAAATTGGGAAGAGGCCCTGGCCTTTCAAACTGGGAAATTTATGCGTGATAATTGTTCATTTTGGGAAATTTATGCGCAATGACTGTTCATTTGTTTCTGCAACCGGAAATAAACACCGATTTATCTCCCCTGAAACAGAATAAAATCCAGACTTTCGGAACGTTTGACTGTTTCACTGCGCATGTTTCTACTTTTATTTACTGATAACTACTGAGTAAGAGTCTATCGGAACTTAACGGATTAGACTGGTTTTGCGTAACACGGTACCCTGCATTGTTCGGCTATAGTACGACAAAAAAGTCGATACCAAACACTTCTTCCGGAAATAACAAATGTAAACAAATTGATCGTTTTTTAAACTGATCTAGGGGGAATTTTTAAGATTTTGGGAAATCATGTCTTGCATTTTGGGAAGAAACTCTGCCACAATTGGGAAAAAATCTATATTTTTCGGATTGGGAAGTGGCCGAATATCGGCCTCTTTTATATAAGGATGAAAAGGCCTGAGTTTGTCCCCTGAGGGTTAAGTTATCCCAGGGGGCAAGATAAACTGGGACACCAGATTGCTCATTGATTGGACTGTTTATGACGTCAGTGAAAACTGATGCTTGCTACATCTGTATGTTCTATAACAACATTCAAGGCATTGTTTAAGTGTACAAAATAAAATTCTAACACTACCTGCAATTCCCCAACAATAGACAAAGAGGGAATTGACCTTTATATATCCTATATGTTATATCACACTGAATACATCGTACAAGCACACCCCCACTGACGTCACTGCAAACTACTTTCAGCTATTCTTACTTGTCCTTGTAAATCAATATTTTTTCTTAAAATATTTATATAAACGAACTATTGGTGTGGATTAAAATATCTTCTTTGATATGTATGATAAAATTATAAATTTCTGTTAAAACATGAACGATTTACTGATAAACTAAAAATGACCTGATTGCTTTCATTTTCACATGTTAAATGAACAGCGTTGTAAACGGAATATCCTGACAGGAACAATTACCACAACAAAAACCACCGCAAGCGTGGGCCATGCTCGACTTTTTTCTATTTCCAAAGGCAAACACATCAGAGGAAGCACATTGTGGTGAATGATTTTCAAATGAAACATCATTTGGAAATATAATTATAAAATTCATCCATACCAATTTTAGCAAAATTCATTAATTTTCTCACGGACAAATTTTATGTAAATTTTTATCCACGATGAGTCTCATCGTCGGGGTCTCACGGGTTTTGCAAAATCCGCGCTGAGCGTACTGTAAAATTATGGCCAATTTTAGCAAATTTCAATATTTTGACCTTGAAGGTAAGGGTCATTTATGAGTCAAGGTCAGATTTAGTCTAGTCTACTTGAAGGTCTTGTCCAAAGCAGGGCTCTACAAATTCTATAGTCTGACGTCTGGGACAGCTCTAAACTTGCTCTCGGATACCAGACTGTGTACAAAAGTTTTGTCCTGGACAACTCAAATTTTGACAGTCATAATTCTCGGATAATTGGTCAAATAAACAACCCAGTTATATAAACAACATGATGCAATCGATTTCTACCTGACTGGCATTCGATAAGCTTCGCCTTAATAGAGAAATGACAGCAGTTAGCTAGAAAGGTAAACCAATCACGACGATAGTTACAATTTACTATTAATATTGATTATATTTTGTAAATCGGTATCACGTGACTTTAAAATGATTCAAGCAAGTAAATGTTTTAACATAATCATTGAATGCTTAATTCCAAAGGCAAAATGTTAAACATCAAGGCCAATGTTTTTCTAAGCCTTTAGACAAGGATCCACAATTATCGGATTTATCTATGAAAGAAGTAAAGTAGATTTAAGACAAGCTTAACAAAATGAAGGCAACCAATTCTAGCAAATATTTATTTCATTAAACATGAAGCAGCGAGTGAAAATCTCGGAAAAATTCAGTATGACATATATTTTATTATTTATAGAAAACTGTGTTTTGGAGTTTTTTCACAAGGCAAGCTGAAACATTCAATTGACTGATTAAGATAAGTGGTCATGTTTTATTATAAGTACCAGTTTTTTTTCTTTTTCAATGGAAAATGTTCCTTTTCTCTAAGACTTGAATATTTCTGTTGTAATTACTTTAGAGAGCAACAATTAGAATGAATCAACATACTTTACATCTTAAAAATTTTGTAACTTGTTCAAATAAAATTCTGGTGAAACTGAAAACACAAGATACAAGATACAAGATTTATTTCAACATAATTCAAGGCCATCGGCCCAAATACACAATACTGTGGCAAAGAAATATACAGCAGTGACACAATTTGTTCAATACAATGTATATATTAATACACTGAAAAATTAGAAAACAAGAAAATGGAGCATAGTCCACATTTCTATATTTAACACTGATTACTAATTCCTGTTAATTTCGGCCATAAGTTTTGTTACATACAATGCTAAACTTCTTACTGTTAAAACATGATTGTTTTTCATTAGGTGTATAAAATGTACTGGTTCCATTCCTCCCTTATACCAACTAAATAGATATTGTCGTCTTATATCAGCAAATTTTGGACAAACAAAAAAAGCATGGTATTCATTTTCTATAATTAAATGGTTACAATTAATAAAACAAGAGGGACAAATTCTATCTGATCTATCAATGCCATAATGCCGCCCAAGTTCTATGTTTAATCGGTGGTTAGAGCATCTGAAACGCGCCAGTGATTTCCTGAACAGGAAAGGTAGGTCCACAGATAAATATTTTTCAACATCTAATAAAGATTTAAATGTCCTATATGTATCTCCCACCAATTTTGTATCATGCAATCAGAAATTCGTTGTTTGAAGCAAGATATAAACATTTTCAATTCACCAGTATCTTGACTTATCCAGACATAACCATACCCGTATCTATACAACAATTCGCGTACACTTGTAACTAGGGATGGCAACGAATACCAAAATCAATTCTCGAGTACTCGGTCATTTTTCCGATCGAGTACTCGGTTACTCGGATGATTTCCAATGATCTTCAAAGTTATATCACAATATATAACACGGCCTGCATGCTACTTTCGTTTTCTATTTAAATTCATAGTTGTGTAACTATAAATAGGACTGCAAGGGAGGTAACTTAGAATAGTAACCGTCAAACAAATTAAATCAACATCATATTTTATAACGTTTTAATTAATGCAATATCAAGTTTAAAACATGTGTAACAGTTCATATATCTTTTTTCTTCTTGAAATTATATAGACTGGTCTGTTTTCAGAAGGATGCTTGAAGCGTAAATGATTTAACATGTTTGTAGTTCCACCAGTATACGTTATTTCACAGCTACATAATGTACATTTAAAAGTCTTGCTATCAGCACAGCGTTTGAAATATTTCCAAGCATTAGATTTTGCAGGCGGCACTTTGACTCTTGAAATTTTAATATCTTATTCTAAACAAAAACTTTATCAATATATAAAGTTAATGATATTTCTGGATTTATATGCGTAAAGAAGAAAAGGGAGTTACTCTCCTTTATTGAGTAAAGAAAAACAAACGCTTAATCGTGTCTAATTACTACCTTTAATCTAACATTCATAATAGCAATCCGACCATTTGCTGTTTTCAAAACATATACCTTAAAACAAGTTTCGGCTACAAACTCTTACACAATTAAAGGTAATTAAATATTATAAGAGGCCGAATGACGTAAGCGACACAGGTGTTCAATCCCATGTGCGTGTCAAACTGTTGATCGCCTCATTAAATTAACGGTATCATTTTCGCACCTCTTCAAGGATGTTTTGATTGCATTTAAGAGGTATTTATGAAGATACATGTACATCTCCAAATTTCTGAACTGATTGGATACACCAACCTTTCTAAATCGCAAAAAAATAGAAATTATATATTTTTGCCGAGTAATCGAATATCAATTTTGTTAACCGATATTCGGACGTTCGATCGAGTACTCGGTTAACCGGTTACTCGTTGCCATCCCTACTTGTAACCCAATTTTTTCTTCCACTATTATCATGTAATTTTAACATATTGTAACAGCTTCTTGGGTATCTTGTAACTGGCATTTGTAAAAGTTTCGCCCAGTATTTGATACACTTCGTATAATATATTGTGCATAACGGGGGACGTCCACATTCTCCTAAGACCATACTATTATTATATACAGAAGCATTTACACCTAAAAAGTATCTACAGAATTCAATTTGTACTTTTTCTATATCAATGGAACATGAATGACCCCAAATTTCTGCGTCGTTTGTTAAGATAGGGACAACCATTGAATCAAACAATTTAAACATATCATTGTGAGAGAATTGACCAAACGAAAGTTGATAACGTCTGATTGCATATATGGCTTTTCTAGCTTGTGAAGCTAGCCTACATTTTGCAGTAGTCCAAGATAGTTTTGGTGTAAATAAAAGATTATATTTATATTAAAAGATTTATATATGGATGTAACATTACCTTATCGCAATTATAAGTCCAATGTTCGGTACTTCTTAATGGACCACCATTCCGAAAGACCATTATTTCGGTTTTACTAACATTTACAGACATTTCAGATGAATTACAAAACTCAGATAAGGCATTTAACTGTAACTGTAAATTATGGACGGTATCAGCCCCACAAGCAACGTCGTCTGCAAAAAGTAAACATAATATATCAGGTATATCAGTTGTAATAAATACGCCATTGCACGTTTCCCGTAAATGAGATATCAAGTCATTTATGTATAGAGTAAAAATAATTGGTGAGCTTAAATCACCCTGTATCGTGCCAATATTACACCTGAATGGACCGCAGATAAGATCACGTGATTTATTTTCCCGCCTATTTCTATTTGGTAATGTGTTTGGGACTTTTACATAGTTTTCTAACTTTGAATACATTGAGATCAGGACATTAATAAGTTTTCCATTTACACCTTTACTTAAAATGTTCCTAAATATTTTGTGATGCACAAGCGAGTCAAATGCCTTTCTAAAATCTATATATAGAACATAAAATCTACCGTTAGGGTTGATATGTACTTTTGAATCATAGACTGAAGTGAAAACATATTATCAACTACAGAATACCCGGATCTAAAACCAGCTTGAGCTTCATCAATTTTATCAAGTTGTTCGCCCATTTATTTAACCTTTCCGTAATAATGTTTGAAAATATGTTATATTTAACATCAATTAATGAGATTCCTCTGTAATTAGCTGGGTCATTTCTGTCACCAGGTTTATACAAAAGGAACGATTATGCTTTGACTCCACGCATCAGGAAAATTTCCCATATCAAGGATTTTATTAAATAAGCTACACAAAATAGGAGTTATGCTGTGACATGTATTCTTATAGAACTCGGCACCTATACCATCTTTACCTTGACATTTACCCGTCTATAATTTGAGTACTGACTTTGTAATTTCTTCCACTGTGATAGCGCAGTTTATAATTTGATCAACAGTTTCGTCATTCTGAAAGTCATGTACATGTATATTTAAATCGATCAACTGACTTTGATTTTCTTTAAACAACAACTGTTCAAAGTAGTTTACCCACGAACTTGCCGTTATATCAGATGTCATTCTATTTTGTATTAATTCATTTCGAACCAAAGACCAAAATGCTTTCGGATTATTTCTATATTTAACAAGATTATTTCTATTTTCAAACTGCATGTTTAGTTTCTTTCTATGACAAATGTTTTTAAAATTCCTCTTTCCTCTTTGCTATTTTAGGGTTATTGAATATTATTTGTTCGCCTAAAACGTTTTAATAAAAGATACTTGTACTCTTTACTTTGCTGACATTCATCATCCCACCATTTTGGTTGACAAGAAGGTCTTTTATTTTACTATTTTCTGCAGATGTATGGTACACCTTTAAGATAGATGAAACAGCGGCGTTTACATTATCATCTATTTTTCTTAAAATAGCCTCTTTAGCTTGTGAGATGTTTCTATTAAAAATATCTAAAAATGCATCTTTAAAACAATCCTCCCATTTGAATTTTTCAATAATAACAGTATTTGATTGCGGGATGTGAACAACAAGTTCAGGCATAAATTCAAACTTGAATCGAGATAATAAGGGGAAATGATCTGACTCGTTGCCGATTCTATATTGAAGCAAGTTATAAAGGGAAATAACTCAGAAGACGCTATATGATAGTCAACAACACTTAGACCATCATTTGCTACGCATGTATAGTTGCCTAACATATCACCTCTACATCTACTGTTCAGAATATGTATAAGTACAACATATTTCAACCAACAATTTACCAAAATTATTATATCTAATACAATCCTTATTGTTTCTTTGTAGATCAAAATGATCTGCTTCATAGTCAACGGCTTCATGATACAGAAAATCTAAGTTATCGAAGGGAATATAATCGCGAAAATCTTTTGTTCTAGCATTAAAATCGCCAGCAAGATAGAAAAACCAATCAGGAAAATCATGTTTCAGATTTAACAATTGTTCATCAAGTAGTGTAAAGCCAGCACTTTCAGTACTGTTATGATATACTGTAGATCCCCCTGGGGAAATATACCTTATATAAACGATAATATCTTTCATGGATCTAAATAAGTTACATGTACTATTTAATAACAAAACTACGCAGTCAATGAAATCATGCTTAATTTGTGAAATTAGTTTTGTTGTCACAAGCTTTTCCTTTATAAAAACACTAATACCGGCACTATTTCTAATAGCGTTATTGCGTTTTTTCCTAATACAATCAAAATAGATAAAACCTGGTAAAAACGTGTCAAATTCCCCAGAAAAGTTTATTCCATGTTTCCAGTAAACCTATAATATATCAAACTGTTTCAAATAATCTATCAATATGGTATCGTTTCTATATTTGTTTAAGCCTGCAATATTCCATGTCAATGTGCATATAAATAGATGAAAGTTCTGTTATTTGGGCTAGACCGGTTACCTAACCAACGGCCTCGTTTTCGTGTCTGTCGTCTCTTTGATGATTTTCTTCCCCTGTGGTTTCCCGCCGTTGTCGCTGGTGGAATTTCGTTCCTGGATTTCCATGTGCATGACCTATAACATAACTGTTTTTTGTTTCTTCATTATATCTGTAGACTGTGTTTTCAATGATCAGTTTGTCAAAATTCATTAAAGCGTATTGGCCCTGTTCTCTAGCCTGTACAAGTCGTTTACCTAGTTCTCGCCTGTGTAGCTTTACACGATCCGTGAAATCCTTGTGCACTCGTACTGTAGACTCGCTATCTAAAACTTGTTTGGCTTGACTGAAAATCAATTCTTTGTCCTTGAATGTTGAGAGTTTCATAATAATAGTACATTTGTTTGCGTTACGGGACTGCATACCATGCGCATGTTCAATTTCTACATTTTCCATTTCTGGCAAATTAAGATCAGTAGATATGAAATCTCTCACTTTCCTCTCAGTTTCACTCCATGACTCATTTATTGACCCCTCGATACCTACAATTCGAAGATTATTTCGTCTCGAATGACTTTCTAGTCTGTCCGTTTTCTGTTTGATAAAGTTGATTTCTGCCCAAAGTCGTTTATTTTCTTCCTTTAAGGATTCATTTTCAGCTCTTAATTGGTTCATACTCAAATTTATATCATCTATCTTATTGTTAATAGAAGACAGATCAGTTCGTACCTCCGTTCTCATGTCCCGTAAATAATCAAGGACATCAGCACTACTACATGTACTAGCACGACTACTGGGTGGGGTTTGGGGCTCGGGGATTCGATTTTGCTGTTGGTGTTGTTGTCGTGTTCTAGGTTCAGGCAGAGGAGATGATGATACCTGAGAAGCTGACACCTGAGAAAATGATAGCTGTGTTTGCCTACTCTGTGAATGATTGCCACCGCTTCTACCCCTAGCCGGTCGCGGGTTGCTTTCGACATCACCACAAACCACGAGTAACAATCCTAAGAGTACACACAATCTTAAGCTTGCTCTTATCGTTAAATAACTGACTTTATATCCACATATAACTGTTCGACACTTATTTGGCATGTAAAACTTTCCAATCCGGGCACACTAATATCTATCCCCATTTCGATGTTTTCTACTTGTTTAAAGACTGAATAAAAATACGTCCGCCATTACCGGTGTGACCTATGTAACCCCTAGGTAACCAGACACTCCACAAAAAGTCACTGAATTTTGATGCCAGAAGTACATTAATTAGTTTAAAATAATAAGTTGAATAACAACCATTCCACATATTTGCTGTCTGTCATAGCTTTTTAAAGTGAACTCAATTTCTGTTGAGAAGTTTGGGGAATTTTTTAAAGATCTATGAAAGAATACAAATGTATTTCATTTTAAAAGTGTTTCCAATTCTTTTTTAAATTGACGTTGTAAAATAAAAAGCCCAATTAACATATAATTCTTATCGAAAACGTTATACTTGTCACCAGGACATCTGAATTTGTTCTTGGGACAACTTTATTTTGCCATAGTTCTCCTGGACAACTCAATTTCAAAGAAATTTGTAGAGCCCTGCAAAGGGTTCTTGTGTCCAAGCATGAAGACAATCCACCTATTAATAATAAAGTTATGGCCAATTATAGCAAAATTCAATATTTTGACCGTGAAGGTGAAGGTCATTTATGAGTCAAGGTCAAGTTTAGTCTGGTCTACTTAAAGGTCTTGTCCAAAGGGTTGTTATGTCCAAGTATGAAGACAATCCACCTATTAATAATAAAGTTATGGCCAATTTTAGCAAAATTCAATATTTTGACCTTGAAGGTGAAGGTCATTTATGAGTCAAGGTCAAGTTTAGTCAGGTCAACTTGAAGACCTTGTCGAAAATAGTCGAGCTAAAAATGAGAAAGTTATGACAATTTAAGCAAAATTCAATCATCTGACCTTGATGGTCAAAATCATTTTTAGGTCATGGTCATATTCAGGTTTTTCAACATGTCGGTTTGGTCATAAGTGTTGTTTTGTCCAAGTATAAATCAAATCCAACCATTACAACAAAGTTATGGCCAAATTTAGCAAAATTTTAAAATTTGACCTTGAAGGTGAAGGTCATTTATGAGTCAAGGTCAAGTTCAGTCTGGTCCACTTGAAGATCTTGTCCAATGGGTTGTTGTGTCCAAGTATGAAGACAATCCACCTATTAATAATAAAGTTATGGCCAATTTTAGCAAAATTCAATATTTTGACCTTGAAGGTGAAGGTCATTTATGAGTCAAGGTCAAGTTTAGTCCAGTCTACTTGGAGATGTTGTCCAAGCATGTTGTTGTGTCCAAGCATGAAGACAATCCACCTATTAATAATAAAGTTATGGCCAATTTTAGCAACATTCAATATTTTGACCTTGAAGGTGTGTGTCCAAGTATGAAGACAATCCATTAACTAATAAAACAATTATGATCAATGTTCAATTTTTTGGACTTGAATGGCAATGGCAGCGGCAACGACACCATGGCTATAGCAATAACTCGATTTTTTTCTTCGAAAAAAGTCAAGCTAAAAATGGCATGACAAATAGTGCACGAGGTTCCTTATTATAACTATACATACATGTATGTGTTAGAATGGAAATATTCATTTGTATTTTACAGTTTTCATGGTGTACTGTCAAGTATGGCATGGTTTCTCATTTAGAGACGCAATTGTTTAATCACAAAGGCCTGTAGCCTTCATTATTAAATAACTACGTATCTGAACTCGACACCGTGCAATATTTGATGATAGATCACTCAAACTTAAAATCTATCTTCTAATAAACTGCATATTACCAATGTAAGTCCTACATTTAAAAGCTATTTCCATACATAGAGACTCGTCTTTGACCTTCATATGCTTTAACAACTATGAATGGAAGAATCTAGTTAAGTTTACAAAAAAAACAAGAAGGCCATGATGGCCCTATATCGCTGACCTGAGTATGACTGCTTTAAACAAAGTTGTTATGGACCTGGTTAATTGACCTTCAGATGACCCAAATTCAAACTTAACAAAGAAATTATAGAAACAACCAACCGTAAAATTCCTATCAAACGCCCCTCCCCTAATAAAGGCCCCCCCCGGGTTTTAAAACTTTAACACTTTTTAACGTTATTTAACACCAAACATAACTATACAATGCTTATAATATCCAATGCCATGTGTACATGTTCAAAGAAATGTACCGTAAGTCTGTCATTTTTAGAGAAGTTAATGGCCAGGACTGTCACAGTCAGACACCTGACACCTGTTATACATTGTACAAATTTATCGATCGATTACATCACCCAAGCCACCTGTGAGACAGATAAACACGACTGAGGTCACGTAGGCCATGAATTGATGCAGTTTACATTAATAAACCTAACATAGCTTGATTTTAACTGTTCTTGCAGATTTTTGGATTTAGGAAAAACTGTGTTTTAATAAATGCCGCCCCCCACCCTTTGGAAAATGTTACGCCCCCGGGGGCGTTTAATAAGAATTTTACGGTATCTGACAAATTTACAGGTTATCTGGACTGAAAATGTTACCTCAAGAGTGTTAACAAGGTTTTTCCATAATTGGGCTCTGCGACCTAGTTTTTGAACCTACATGACCCATATTCTAACTTAAGCTAGAAATTATCGATACAACCTTTCTGACAAATGTCCAAGATATTTCGACTGAAATTGTTACCTCAAAAGTGTTAAAACTTTTTCAATTTTCCCTGTGACCTAAATTTGACTCCAGATGACCCATATTCAAACCTGAGCAAGAAGTCATCGAAGCAATCTTTCTGACAAATTTCAAGGTCATTTGGACTGACAATAAAGCCTCAGGAGTGTTTGCAATTTTTTTCCATATTTGGGCTGTGTGACCTAGTTTTTGATCCCAGATGTCCCATATATAAACTTGAGTTAGAAATCACTGAAGCATTTTTTCTGACAAATTTCAAGGTCATTTGGACTGATAATGTAACCTCTGGATTGTTAAAAAGGTTTTTCCATATCTGGGCTCTGTAACATAGTTTTTGACCTTGATGACCCATATTTGAACTAGAGCTAGAAATCATAAATGCACCCTTTCTGACAAATTTCCAGGATATTTGGACTGAAAATGTAACCTCTAGAGTGTTATCAAGGTTTTTCCATATTTGGGCTCTGTGACCTAGTCATTGATATATGATGACCCATATTCAAATTTAAGCTAGAAATTATTGAAACAACCTTTCTGACAAATTTCCAGGATATTAGGACTGAAAATGTTGCCTCTAGAGTGTTTACAAGGTTTTTCCATATTTGAGCTCTGTGACCTAGTTTTTGACCCCAGGTGACTCATTTTCGAACTTGACCTAGGAATCATTGAAACAACCTACATGTATCTGACAAATTTCCAGGATACAGTACAGCTCACGCGATATGTACACATTTTGTGCTTCCTCCACGATTGTGGTCAACTTATGAAAATCGCAGAGTTTCTCCTTGAAAAACCGCTCAAAATCTCCGCGATTAAAGTTCACGCACAATCTCCGTGATTCTATGAGTGTTAGAGCGTTTCCGCGGAGGTTCTCCACGAATATATTGTGTTTCATCACCAGAGTTTTAACTATTTCCCATTTAGAGGTGAAAAAAAATAATTATAAAATTTATACACTTGAAATCCTTTTATCAAAAACAAACAGCCAGCAATGTGTGATGAAATTACCATAATGTAACTGTACATTTTACACCTGTCAATTATGTGACTACGGTAAAATGCAATCAAATACATTAATTAATGTGATATTTTAAACGCTTGTTATTATTTAGTAAATCGATAAATACTTTTTGCCAAGCGCCAAGACGATACAGATGCAGTTTAACACGTGTTTTTTGGAAATCGGTCAACTCATTTTCTGAAAATAAGATCAGCTGTTTCTGACGCAACTGCTTTGAATCGTCATTCTTTTCGTAAACAAATAGGAACGTTCGTACACAAATGCATCAGAATAAGAGTGCATTTATTCGTGTTTTCACCTTTTAAATTAGATATATTTATTTTCGCAGTTTGATTATCATTAGTAATTTATTTGCGCAGCAACAATTAAAGATTTAAAAATAAATAAATTGCAGCAATTAAAGTTGACATGAAGTCAGGTAGGTGTGAAAATCTATTCATTATCAGCTGTCTTTCTTTTCTACCCTCGTTTCACGCATTTGGTATTAATGATCGATTTTAACGAAACCAAACTTCCTGTTTAATCAACAGAGCCATCATTGCCTAAATTTAAAAATATCCACATACACGTACACTTCAGTCAACTGAATGCATATACAAATCGCGGAGATTCGCGGAGGATTGATAATCTGCAATTTCACAGTAAATACCGTCACTTACAAGACAAACTTCGTCTCCGCAACGCCTCCGCGATTTTGGGAGTTTCTCAAAGATTCCCCGCGATTTTCCTCCCAAGGTCCGCGGAGTTTAAGAGAAAAATGTACATATCACGGGAGCTGTACTGTATTTGGACTAAAAAGTAGTCTCTAGAATGTTAACAAGATTTTTCTAGTTTTTCATCCCAGATGACCCATATTCAAACTTGTCCGAGAAATTAATGAGACAAACATCCTGATCAAGTTTCATGACAACTGAGGCAAAAATGTGACCACTAGAGTGTTAACAAACTAATTGTGGACAAACTACATGTACGTGACAGGAGAGCTAAAAAAAGATAGTTTTGGGTTGCAGCTTTCAAAGTTGTGCAGCACTGCCCCAAAGATCAATATATTTAAAATATTAAATACATATTTCTTATAAAGACGTTAAAGTACAAATATTTCAAAATTTATTTATCCTATTTAAAACACCTGAAACAAAACTGCATGCTGACAACCACTGTGATCATCACAGAGCCACCTGCAGTAAGTGGTACGGAGTGAAATTAATTTCGTCTAAAAGAACTTTGTATTATCACAAAATGTCATGTACACATCAGATTGTGTGAGAAATGAAAAAAGATTTTTCCATTGAATTTTTTATTTTATGGAGATAACATTACAAATAGGTTTTGTACTTAAACAACTTTTGTTTTACAGCTTTATATGTTGAATAATTGACCACTGACCAGTCTTTTAACAGAAATGACAACGTCCCGGTTTTGCTATGTGTTTTGGAAGAACTGAATTTAGACGTAGTGAGGATTTGACCAATGACTAAAGTATCATCAAATCCACTGTCTACGTCTAAGGATTTGGACTAATGGGCAACCAGTACCTATGATAAATAATACTTACAGAACTTTGTCGTTGGTGGTTTTCAGTACACTGCTGTGTAAAGGTAACTACATTGTACAATTAAGTTAGCTGAGGATCTATTCCTAATTCGACCTTTTGAAGTTCTGTTAAAAGTTTTGTTTTTTGTTTTTTCAGTAGGAAGCACCTATATTCATATTAACTTTCGTATATTATACTGGTGGTCACGGAACTCGCGGTACTAGCTCCTGAACTACGAATAAAAAATATAATCGAAACTTACCAAGTATATTGCCTTTATAAACTGCAACTTTCATCCAGTTTCGTGATACCGCGAGATTGATGGCCCGAAGTATATATAGTTGGACCATAGTTTAAGGCGAAATTTGTAATGGTTCATATAGTTCATATATCCTAGAGTGACCAATTTTGACGCATATAAGGTTTGCTTTCATAGTATCTTGTAAAAGCACATTAATTCAATGAATAAACAGAACGAACCTAAGAAAATAATAAACCTTTATTGAATAAATGGTTATATTTTAACACTTTTATTTGATATCATTTTTCACCAAACTGTTCAAATTCAACTCGAAGTAGAAGCAACCATTTTTGTTGAGAGTGCCCTAAAATGAGCCTTTCATTGGCAGCTGTAAAAATACACTTTAGGATAAGATATATGCGATGAAGACTTTACTGGTGTTGTTCAGCAGTATCAGAAAGCTGGATCTGCAGTGTATCTAACAAAAGAAAATTTTCTACCTTTTCTGTCAGTGTTGAACAAAACCTGGTTATTGACAGTTGATCTGCAGTGCGTTTTACATGATGCTATAAGAAGTTGGTGAAAATCACCAGTAAACTTCATTTTTGGATCTTGCAAATGAAAAATTAAAATTGCTATGAAGCCAGTTATAAGTAAACTGGCACACTCTTTCTCCTTATTTAGGTGTTTACCTGACAAAATAGCTTTTAATTTATTTGAACCAAGTTCTTCATGCAAAATGACTAATATAACGCAAACTGGTTGCTTAAAGCTCAACAACTTTGCTAAAATTAAAGTGATGAGACACATGACTGCCAAGTGACCAAAAATGGATAGATCAAGGCACCAGGCAAGCAGATTTTTCTTCAGCCTACTTTTGCAAAGAAAAATTGATACAAAATGGAAGGAAATATTGTATTATTAAAAAAACATAAACTCTGATGGCTAATGTTTATATCTGTTTAACCATAACTTTGCATTCTAACTTGCCACTTATTTTAAAGAAAGTGGTGCACATTAATATTTACAATTATTGCATCACATGAGTAACAGTGTCAGGGGAGGCTGCTTGATTTAATTATGAAGCAAAACAAACAAGGCGTCAAAATAGGGCAGCGTCATTTTAAGGCACCCAACGACAGTTATCGAGACCTAAGTGTCTTTTGACACTAAAGTCAGTGTACCTGGTTTCGCACATTTATTTAGGTATTAGGCTGTAAATTCTCTTAAACATCAAACTGATTTAAAACTTCTTAATCAAAAAACAGAAGAAACCTTTGCCTTTCATTTTGTTTATTTATATACGGTCATTTTTGCTGACATCATATTATAGGAGCACTCGATTATTGGCACATGTAGAAGAATATGTTCCGCGCCATTTTGTACCTGGTTTCATACACGCTATTTTCTTTTTATTTTTAAACAAATAATTCCTTCTTGAAACTGAATAATACTTATTAATTTATAAACTTACCATTCAGCACAATAAAGCCAACCTTTAACCTTTGCATAGTTATCAGAAATATGAATCAAACATAGAACAGGACATACGCATAGACTTGGGGACCTTTTGTGTATGCTTTCTTGACATATCAAAAGGAGCAAAATCTGTTGAAAAAAGACAAATTTTTTTACTGATCTACTGGCCTACAATATTTTGTTTTTGTTTTCGTCTGCCCCTGGCAGAAGCGATACTCTCATGACAAAAGTCGCGTGTTTTAAACTTCCTGGTAAACATCTCCTTATCAAATAAAATTAGCCAGCATGTTCATATTTTAAGAACATAATGAGAAATACAGTACGCGCCAAAAGGAACTCACATTTTCCGCTTTATTTCGCAGACGAGAAAAAAAATATCCGCCGCGACATCGAGGAAAAAAACAGATTTCCTCGATGCCTCCACATCGCGAAATATCTCGGCGATATTTGATGACCAGCGCAGAAATAATTAGACTCATAACTCACCTGGATAAGCTGAACATTTAATGAAATGACTGTAATGAAAATGTGAATTTTACGTCTGCCAATTATGTGACATTTGGTTAAATTAAAACCAAATTTCTAATACATTTGCTGTGTAGGTTTATGTGTACTTCCTTCGTTGAAAACGCTCGTTATTGTATAGCAAAATCAATCAATAATTTTGTCAAGCGCATAGATGATACAGATGTCGCAGTAGGGTTTACATGTTGTATGTTTTCTTTAAATATAGGAAAGCAGTTTTAACATGTAAATCGAAAACCAGTCAATTTATTTTCTGAAAATAGGGTCAGCTGTTCCGAGAAGCAATTACTTTCGGTTTTGAATTGTCATTCCTTCCGTTAACAAATACGAGCATTCGTAAACAAATGCATCAGAATGACAGTTTTATACATTTAAATGATATTTTAAAGCATAAATTTCGCCGAAATGCATGTAATCAGGAACTTTGTGAGCCTCGATACGTCAATTCTTACCTGTGAAAAAGTTTGCGGAACCATTTAGCGGACGTCCGCCACGATATTCGGTGACCATGTCCACGGCGGTATCCTCGAAATGCGGCGGATTTGGTCGCATTTTAAGGAATGCGTAGTCCGCGACCACCTCGAGGAAAACAAGTTCCTCCTGGCACGTACTGTACTGTGATTTTCATTTGCTGTGCGAAACCGTGACCAGTGCGAAACCGGGTACACTGACTCTAAGCTTTTTGCTTCTTGGGCCCATTTGGTAAAACTTTTCCTAAGTTGGTATTTTTTGTTTTAATACCAATGTGAATTTGGTTATATATCCATTTTTTTTACAATCAACATAAAATTCAGTCGCATAAATACTACCCGTAGATCATGATTATGATAGTACACCTTTTCGTTACACATCATGGATTTATAATGTCTACTGTTTGGGAAACAGTTGTATGTAGATGTTACCATGATTTTTATGTTACAAATTTTTGTACAGCGGGGTTTAGGGGACTAAGTCCAAACTTCAAATGAGTGTTGTTTAAATAATTTGCAAAATAATTAGATCTAAGAAACTATACCTGCATCTTCTTCGGTGCTTTGTAAGAATATTATAATTGTGATTTACACAACTTTCTTGATTAGGTTGCACACTACCAATTCTTTATTGGTCTGTGTGTATATAGGTGACCTGGCCTATGAATTCAGATTGGGACACCCATCCAAGTACTAGCCATGGATAACGTTGCTTTAGTTGGCAAACGTTCCAGACACTCCAACCATGTCGCATAAGAGCTAGCCTATCAGCGAGCTTGTTGGAAATGTCTTATGTATCCGGTGTCCACTACAGTATATTGCGCGTGTCTATATTGTCAATAGCCAAAGAGACTTCAGCGAACAGGTTTTATAGTATCGCTAGACCTGTTCGCTGAAGCCAATCCAGTATCGAAAGTCAACCAGAACTGTGACATATTTATGTCACGCTGTAATTTAATAAATTTGCGTTATCTGGACAAAATCCCTACATATACGGGTAATTCAATCTATTTTGCACACTTCTGTCTGTGTTTGGGAATGAAAAAGGTTTGATCGATGGAATAATGGCTCAAAGTTTATCAGCTCGGTTAAATTTTGTGAAATTTGCTGTCCTATCGTGTGACTTGCGAAACTACGTTCGGTTACCTTCGCGTGGTTTTATTTCTGGAGAGAACAATGAATAGATACAAAATTTATTTGTTTATCAAATGGTGTAATTTATTTGACCCAAATTTGATTAATAAGGGTGATTTTAATATTTATTTACTGTTCATAAACTGTCATAATTCTGGTAGCCTTTGCAAATGGGGTTGACCCATAACTTTACTGTCGCGCAACGTCAAAAATCATAAAAGCGACAAATAAAGTTATGGAAGCCAGAACTATATTGACAAATGATAACTGATTATGCAGAAATACGTTTATTTTCCTCGTATTAATGAACTGGTTAGATTTACTCTGTTTTAAACAAGGTAATTAATAGTTTAAACTCCAATACATGTCTGTCGGTCAATAGCTATTCATAGCTAATATTAACTACTTTGTGATATACCGACTATAAATATTGTATTGTATTGTATTGTATTGTATGTCTCCGCCAGATGTTTGACATTATTGGGAGATAGATAGATAGAATATCCAGATTTACTCGGACCATTCTTACCTGGGTAACAACAAGTTTTAGGTGCAGCACGGAATACCCAAATACACCGAATACTCTTAAATTGTATTATTTAATCAGCATTTTTTTTTATAGATTTAGAAAGACTAAGGGTTTAACTTCGAATATTTGGTTTTCGAGGTGTATTTGCAAAATTGCCATGTTTTAACAACCCTAATCTGTAAACAATACTTCCAATTATCTTATCTACGCCTTGTTTCAAATTCGCTCGACACTGAGAGTAAGCTTAAGTTTATGCTAGAAGCTCCTTTCTAGGTAAATCGGAGTCTCTGTAATCGGACAGATTTAACATCACTCAGCCTGAGAATCTGACTTAAGTACATGATCAAACTACGGTTAGATCTGAAGGCAACCAGTTCAATTCTATCTTCTTCATAATCTGGATTTCCAGTATTGTTATTTATATCCCAGCCAATGAGTCTGCATCTTATGACGCGTTTGTACACATATAGCGTATTTATGTTGAGTGTTTAAACTTCTTAAGCATGTTTAAATCGTCTTTTATATTTTGAAAATAGTTTGTGTTTTGTAGCATAAATGAATTCTCCTTTGATTAATAAGTTTAAGTTTCGGTTTGTATTTTTTAAATGAATATTAATTAGAGTATGAGAATAGTGACGAAAATATTCAAGTAAACGGGCCTGTTTATTTTGGTATACATGCCGAATCTACCAAATGTCAAAAGCTACTGGGAATTTTCCCACACATACAATTATCTCAATATTTTACAAGATTTCCTCAATTAATTTTGACGTTTATAGCAGAAAATGACTGAGTTATTTGGGATCCCAGTTAAATATAGATTTTTCGGTCAAATGGTTAAAAATAGAAACTCATTTACCTTCAGAAAACTTGAAAGCTAGATACTGATTAGCTGATTGAAAGGTCATGAGTTGGAGACGTTCAGATACTAATAGCAGTGCGCTTTTAGGTGCGGATATTAATCAGTGTTCGCCTAACGAACGCAACGGACCATTTTTGAGACGAAACGGATCCCATTATGAGACGAAATGGACCATTCCCCCCCCAAAAAAAATCACTCCACAATTCCTTTTTATTGGTTTCCATCCGGAGGTGTTTTCAAGTGTGTAGTATAAATCTAATAATATAGTAAATAAAATGTGCTTTCCTATTTCTAATAAAAACGGCCCACACATCAGCCCAAAAATTATAAACTTTCAATTATATTTGGATAGAAATGTAAGTATAATAATTTGAATTTTACTGCTCATATTTCTCATCAAAACGGATCGTGTTATAGATTAAATTAATCAATAATAATTAAGTACACCGATTTTCTGTGATTTTTGCTTCCAAAATATAATATACTTTATTTAAATCATATGTGTCTAATGGATCTAAAAGTGAAAGATATAGACAATCATGTAACTGAACTTGAATCAACGGTGTCCTTTCTTGGCAATAAATATGACAAACAGTGAAATAAATCAAAGCACAGAGAGAGTACTGTCAGAAGCGAAAGTTAAAATGTGTGAAGATTGTTCTTTGTCACAGCACCTGTGTCATAAGAAACATATCGATTTCCTCGATTGATTTTTATATATACTCTAGAAAAGCATAATTTCAACATAAAAGTAATGGAGATAACCCAAAAATGAGCCAAGGTAGAGTCATTGTTCGGACTTCCTTGTCACATAAGTGTGACCATTGTATAAAGTATAAACTCATTCTCTCAAGTATTTTCTGATCTTTGACGTACAGATGTGACGGGAGACACTATGGTCATTTGAGACTCTAATAAGAGCATTGCATGCTGTGCCAACGCTTGTATGTTAAGAGCAACGACTTAGTAAAATTAATTTCAAGAGTGTTATTGTGCTATTCAATAATTGCTGTTATGCACTTCACTTAAGATAATAACTTTGTGATTGTAAATGTTCAAGATATTAGTATTTATACAAAAGTATAATTATTTTCCATGTGCAAACGGGGCATAACTCTAGAAACACTGATCACTTGGTAATGTTCCTTGTGGTATAGATGTGCCTTGTCCCCAGTAGCAAGTATGCCAAGAATGAGTAGTTTTCAAAATTTTCTATATCTATAACCAATTTCAACAAAAACTTCAAGTTGAAATGGGGCAGAAATCTAAGAACAGTTTTCAGAGTAATGCCTCTTGTCTTACAACTGTGCCCTGTCATAATAAGCAAATATTTCAAGTTTCATGTTGATACCTTTGATAAATTTGAAATCATTCCACTTAATAACCGATTTTGACAAAAATTCTAAGTTAAAAAGGGGCTTAACTCCCAAAATATATTTCAGAATAATGTCCTTTGTCTTACAACTGCACCTTTTCATTTAACGGTGTTGTCTATTATTCTTCTCAGAACAATGCATAGCGGGGTCGAGAGAAACTTAGTATTCTAAGCTGGAACATTAATGGACTCTCAAGTAAGATTGCTGATCCAGATTTTTTGGATAACATTCAAGATTATGACATTACTGTATTTTCAGAAACTTAGTAACAAATTCTGACATGTTACAAAAGGACGTTATTGAGGTAACATATCTGTATATTATAAATCAAATTTAAAATATAAAATTACTATTGTTGAAACTATTGTTGAAACTCAACGAAATTAGATTGCTGAAAATTTTTTGGGGCTTTCTCGATCTAATTTTGTGTCGAAGTGTTCTCCAAAACTTGACCGTTCCAGGAAGAGATTTGTATACCCGAAAGGGACCATATGATAGGACAGGAAAAAACCTGACCAGTGGGATAACTAAACAGATTTACCTGATATTTTAGGCGAACCGACGGCCATTTTTTCCAAATTTAGTGACGTGATTCCCCGCATTGCCATTGAACTTATACTTTTCCCACGTTTGACATCTTTAACTTACGTCTGATCTGCATCAAATTTATTGTTTGGAAGATGATGTTGCAGTTCGATATAATTGTTAGACCATATTTTTTCCTTAAGTGATAAAGAAACATGGGCCGAGAGAATGTTAGAATGAAAATGCGCCTGATTGTCTTGGTGTTTCCGGGTCCTCTTGAGGTGGGGGTACGTGGTTCTCTGAAGGTGGGGGAACATGGTTCTCTGACGGTGTGGTTACATTTGAGCTGGTGCCTGGGTGATGATTTCTTCCCCTTTTAGCGCTCGCCTTGTCTGCAAGTGTGTTTCTGTCTGTTATGATGTATATTATGCGAAAACTTTAAGGAATTAAACAAATTATATATGTATATCTATGACACATTTGTTTACATCTTTACAAGATCATTGTGTAATAATTTGTAATTACATGTACTTATTTATCCATAGAACCATAATGCTCTTCTAGTAAAATCCACTCATTTGTGTAAAAATTTGTACTTTGCTGTAAACATGTATTTGTTTAATTCAATAAATTGATTGATTGATTGATTGATTGATTGATTGTTTGTTTGATTGATTGATTGATTGATTGATTGATTGATTGATTGATTGATAATGTAATATGTTATCGTTTGCCAAATACACTATACCTGTACTATCATGCATTCTATTCAACAGTTTACTGAATTAAACAATTAATTACCGATTGATTAACTCAGAAGATCGGCGGCTTTTACAAAAAGAATCTTTATCAAGCTAGGTCTGAAATCTGACTACTCGAAGTTTCTTCACAAATATCGGAATGTTAAAAAGGTGCGAAAAAATAATTACTACATGTACTTGACAAGTTAACCATATTTTGCAATAAACATTGTAAAATGTTTGTGAGCAAATAAAATCTATTGTATTGTATTGTATTGTATTGTATTGTATTGTATTGTATTGTACTGTACTGTATTGTATTGTATTGTATTGTATTGTATTGTATTGTATTGTATTGTATTGTATTGTTAAATTTGATTGCGGTGGCCTTTGTAAATATGTATATAAATATATGTTTTGTGCAATAAAAATTTGAGTTGAGTTGAGCTGAAATTGTAAGACTATAGCATAGGGATACTCGCTTCACCTCTCTGCTTTTTAGACTGTCGGCTTCCAGTCTTTAGAACCGCAAATCAAAATAGGCATCGAGACCCATCCACTAACATTATATTAATTAGCCCACACTGGCCTATCCACATGTTTGAACCATTTACAGGAGTGATATCGTAATTCGTTATTAGTCACATATGTTATCCGAAAGCAGATATATATTCCGGTTATTTTTTGCCTCCTCTTGCGGACTTTCTTCAAACATTGTCGTATTGTCAGGTGTACACTATTAATGTGGAAAATGCGCTTGGATTCTGAGATACTGAGGACAGGAACCGAGATTTTAAGAGACGTAATATACTGCTCAAATTAATTAAAGGAGCGCCCATATAATCTATAAAATACCATACGCGTTGAGTAGATTTATGAATATCTTTTACAGAAATAACAAAATCGTTCTTTTTACAAATACAAATTGCTATTTTCATCGCCAACAGACATATCCTGAACAGCGACAGTGTCCAGGATATGAACACTATCAGATTAACTTTGAAATGGTGGTCTAACATTGGAGAACAACCAATGTCTGTAAACCTGGAAACGTTTCATAGTCAGTGTCAGTAATGAGTGTATCCCCCTCGGGCGTTCAGGCACTCTCTGCATCGTCTGGGCATGCTCCTGATGACACGTCTGATCATATCCTGTGGTATGGCATCCCATTCTGCTACAAGAGCATGAGAAAGTTTTCGGACGTTCTGCACAGGGTTCTGTCGCGAAGAAAGTCTACGAGAAAGCATGTCCCAGACATGCTCAATAGGGTTAAGATCGGGAGACCTCGCTGGCCAGTCTATGACCTCAATACCTTCATCATGAAAGAAGTTCCGGGCGATTCTTGCAGTGTGTGCTTGAGCATTATCTTGCACTAAACGAAAAGTTACACCTATTGCACCAGCATATAGCCTTAACAATTGGTTCTAGGATCTCGTCCCGATATCTCAGGGCCGTTAGACTACCTCCTGGAATCACATAAAGGTCTATGTGCCCGTCAATGGATATCCCTGCCCACACCATAACTGACCCATCACCAAACTTGTCATATGGAATAATGTTACATTCCGCATACCTCTCTCCTCGGTGACGCCACACCCTCACATGCCTGTCACAGGTCGAAACACGGTAGCGGCTCTCGTCTGTGAAGAGTACAGATCGCCAATGGCGCAGTTGCAAAGTGACGTGTTCCTGGGCAAATTCTAAGCGAGCTCTCCGGTGAGCTACGGTCCTCTGGCAGGTCTTCGGGCATCCATATTATCTTCATGAAGACGATTTCGGACAGTTTGAGTGGACACACGAACCCCTGTAGCTTGCCGGAAGTCAATTTCAATGCCAGTAGTAGTACACTGACGATTTCTGAGGGCCAAAGTTCTCAGATATTGGTCCTGACGAGGTGTTGTAATGCGGTGACGACCTTGTCCAGGTCTCCTTGTGAATTATCCAGTCTCCTGATAACGACTCCTCAACCTGGCAACAACGCTACGAGAAACGTCTAGAACGGTGGCCACCTTACGTTGCGTAAATCGGTTTTCGATCATCTGCACCGCCCTAGCAACATCAGTAGTTGCTAAATAACGTCGCACACCCTGGACCGTTGTCAAAAGAGCAGATACAGTAAAAAGTTGCACTAAAACAGTCGTTTTGTCATATGTGCTATCGTGAACGAACTGTACACATGCAAAAGTCTAAATCTTATTCGGGGGTTACACAACAAAAAGAAAAACAAAATACCCATGCTTTGTAAATTTATTGTAAAGTGCGCGGGTTTCTCGATGATATTGACCGTCGATACCTACAAATTGCAGCGAAATATCTAGTATGGTGGGCGATTTACGCCATAACATATTTGCGCTCCGCAGTGTATATGCACACTTTCTTTTCCTACGCCATCGAATATATGAAAAAATAACAAAGATGCAATGTGTAGTGCGGAAGAATATAATGCAGTCATAAAAACAAAGTAGTGCTGTCATAAGATCAGTGAAAACGTGACTGTCTAAAATATGAAAACTTGGGACAATATAAATATTAAGCGAACTAGCAGAGGCTGTTCCATACAATTAGTCAGGTTAATCCACACACAGATGCTTAACATATGAAAGGTATTCGGTCGTGGAATTTTACGTTTCATGAAAATCATTGTCATTTAGGAACTGAACAGAACAGAACATGATTTATTTCTTTTGGACTTAAACTAAAAACAGTTTATCATCCATATAAATACATACATTTTGTCAAGATCATTAAAAACATATCACAGTAAACTGGAAAAAAACACATGTTGTTAACAACAAAATTAAGCAAATTAACACAGTGATGTAGATACATACATACAGATAAATAGATGTTATTTGACAACAGATACCTTAGGTGTTTCATTTTTTTATTTTGTTTTGTTAAGAAACACGCATTTTGCGCATTATCAACCAACACACAATCATGAACGATTTACCTGTGTGCAAACAGAATGGACTAGTCAACAAGATGCGGATTAAATAAAGGATATTTTGTTTGTTTTTCGTGAGTGAAAATATTTAATTGTATCACTTCTCGATGAGGTATTTCCATATTCACGAAAAACAAACAAATTTTCTATTTATTTAATGCTAGCATTTGAAAAAAAATGAAACAAGGAAAATTCAAATGGACTTGAGTCCATTTGAGTGTACGGTTTTTACTGCATTTTAAGGAATCTTTAGCTACAGCATTCTGTTTTGTTTTCAGACGCCAGTAAAAAGAAATTTAATATATATCTTTAAATTGATTACCTGTCTTGTTCAGACATATTGTAACTAATGTAATGCACAGTTTTTAACGAACAACAACATATTTGTTCAACCTTTTATTTCCATATATCTCTTGACGTTAATGGTGATAATTATGATTATTCTGAAACAGTGTTTGTTTTGTTAAGTAACAAAATAACATGAATTTCATGGAATAACATGCTTGAACAGAATAACAAACTTGCTTGAATAGAATAACAAATATACTTGTAATATCAATTATGATAATAAACTATGACCATGCTTTGATTACTTTGATATAATTCAACACATTAAAGACCAGGTGAGGAACAGTCACTGTCGTAGCAAAGTACTTCCAGGAACCAGACAGAATTTTTAACTTTCGATGTCTTTTTTCTTTGTGAGCCGAATTTTATTATTTGAAAACATTAAACATAAACATTGTATCATTTTACATCATTTGAAAGCTCTTTAAATTCATATTTTGAAAATATAAGCAGATTTTGAATTTTTGCTTTTAAAAAAGAGAACTAAACTAATTTATACCTGTCGTTTCAGCATTTTTTCAGCATTTTTCTAGCAGCTAATATCCACTAAGTTTAACCATTTACAAACAAGAAAGTGAACAGTTTTGAAAATTATTTTTTATATATGTAAAATATGAGTTTACAGACTTTTAAATGATATAAAATATTGAATTGTTTGATGAAAAATGACTTTGTAACTGTAATTACAAAATTACTATGTTTTGCATTTTTATCAACCGCCATATTTTTGCCAGCCTTCAAAAAGTTACCTGTATCTCTTATCAGTTACTTGTTACTATTAATAGATTTCAAAACAATAACATGTTCCTACACAATATTACCAGACAGTCACGTGATTCTGTTCGTAATTCTGTCCGAGGATTTCCGGAATAACACAACTTCGCAAATTGATTCTACAGGTAGTACATCGTAAAAATAGGTAATGCTTCGGCAATAATCTGATCTTCTAACAGCCAATCAAAACATAGAATTACATAATATTGGATAACACTAACCCCGCTCCAATTGTACATATAGGAATATAATACTGGCAATTTTCCGTACAGAAAAAATGAAGAACTATTTTTTTATACTTACCATTGATAAACGCGCGTATGAATACATGATATTGGCTCTTCAATTGCACAAATTCCGCCATATTGAATTTTAAGCGACAGAAATCGATTAAACTTGCTTGTAGAATTTCAACGATTTAATCAACTTGTGCACCATGACTCAAAACGATAACATGACTGAAATTGGGAAATTTTTAAACATTAACAATGGATAACTTTTCATTGAAGGTAAGTTCTTAATTTTGTCTTTATTTTACAGTCACGTGTGACAAAAAATTATGACTCATGAATGTCGGTACATGTACATGTACACATTCAGCCTTGACACACTGACATATCACATGAAACATCAACAAAACAATGTCAGAACTGTTTATCAACATCAATCATACGTATTTCTTATTAAAATTTATTAAAGCAGACGGATATGTTGTTGTTGTTACAGTTGTTTATGTTTTGACAGGTAAGGGAGACAATTCATTGTAACTGTCAAACCAAGGGAAGTAATTGAAAAAGTAGTCCGGCATTTCTACTGTGACTGATATAGAATCTATATCACTCACACTGTGAGTTGATATGGAATATATATCATTGATAGAATTCAGTATTTCACAGGTTAGCATTAAGTAAAAATCTATATGTTATGCCAACAATGCAAAATTTTACATGTATTTCTATTTTGTTGGTTTGTTTGTTTAAGAGAAGGTACATTAGAAACACTGTGATGTAATGCAATGGTTAAGGAAGGTCATTGCAACGTTGAACTAAGCTGTCTGGTAGTGGCCAGTAAGTAAATGACAGAAAGCAACGGACAGAGGTTTAAATTGTTTGTTACTTTTTTTCTTTCATATTTTGTCCTGATGATGATGAATCAGTATAACATATATCGGTGAGCGAGCAAAAAGACAAATAAATGAATGGCATAATTGGTTTTATACCATGGCTATTTGAAACTTAAATTGATTACTCATACACGTCAGACAGTTGTCATATTTTTTTCACAATTTGTCTATCAGGTTTGTTTTATCACGTGAAACAATTTGATAAATGCGAGCATTTCGTGCATGCATGAATGAAACTTGTTGCTTCGCTAACTTTGCATGCATGACTTGTGTTGTCATACCGGTACATAGCTGAAAGCCATAATTAGATATACTCGAACAAAGGCTACGGTCATATTTATATTTTAGTGGCCTCTTTTTAACATGTGTAGGTTTTTGCATTTTGACATTTTTATCATCCGATGATTTTAAAGTCAATCACTGACTAGACCTAGGTAACACACAAATTGTATTTTAGTACGCTTAATTGAACACTGAGGTGTAACCGCTTACACCCGGTTACGGTTCGCTTTGCATGAGGTGACAGTCAACCAACCATTGCTCAAAATAACTTTTTTTTCAAATTTGCACACATTTCGTCTTGCAAATATTCTGTACCTAAAATGGCTCTAAAGTTTAGGGTGAGTTTTTATCTTTATTTTTTCTTACTTTTTCATGGAAATATTGTTATTCATTTATTTTTTATTTTTTAATAGTAATTAAGAAAATACAGACAAGTAAATTTCAGCTTGCCTTCTTCCACAGACATATGATTTGATACCTGTTTCCTTCAATATGAGGAAAAAAGTAAATATTTTTTTCTCATATATAGATTTCTATAAAAAAGCTACGGCATATTTATGCACATAGTTTTCTTTAAACTTCAATAACTACTTGTATAAGTCATAAAATTGACATTATGCGATTGATATATGTAACAACAAAAAGAACTATACTGCAGATTGAAGTTCTGACAATAGTGACTTGTTTCATATTCCTGGACACAGCAAATGGAATCACAGGTTAGTTCAATATTGTTTCGTATTGTTCGTTTTTCCATTACCTTTGTTTTACAAAAGGTGCTTCGAGCAAAGACTCTATTTTATTTTACTATCACGAATGTTCTGCCACACACATATATCTTTCATTCTCTCAATAAATCTTCTTTTTTCTCTTGTATGAGGAAATCATAGCGTTTAAGGCGCTGAAAGACTGCGGGGTTGATAGAAGGCGAAGGTTCATGTCGAGGAACACATTTAATTTTCGTAATTTTCCCTCTATTTGGAGTAAAGAGAGTTTTCAAATCAGCTGAATGATAATTTTTGATGTACGTGTTAGCATTAACATTCAAATAGCAATGGATTGAAACTAATTCAATCATTCATGAATTTGTCTTTTTGCTCGCTTACCGGTGTATTTTATACAAAGATTATTATCATTACTATTATAAGGACTTTAGGACAGAAAACCAGCAAGAAAGAACTAAAAAGCAAAACAGACAAAAAAGTTGATTTTTAGTTTGTTGCTTTCTGTCATTTACTTCTTGGCCGCTAAAGAAATCTACATACAGAGTTTAAGGTTGCAATAACTCTTCCTAATAATAGTGTCCCGGTCATTCCGTTGCCTTTAAAAGTACTGTATAATAATTTTAAAGTCTTTCTTGATTTGCTTTCCCCAGTATTAAATGTTCAAGATATACTAGCGGAAAAAAGAAACTGTGCATGTGTAATATGTTCATGTATCGCTCAATTTTATGAATTACAGCTTGAAACAGGTAAGTTGTGTATCCCTCTCGGTCATTTACACTGGTCAGTGCATGAGTTGCACGGGTAGTTTGTCTGTCTGGCCAACGTCTTCGTTTTCACGTTTTTTTTCGGTCAGCAGTCAATCGCAAACACGTTTGTTGTGTAAACATGTGTAAATTAACGTGGATACCGACAATGTACAAATTATCGAGGGCGTATCAAAACATGAGTATACACTGCTGGTTATAAGGCTAAAACAGATAAATAGGTGCCTTGAAGTGACTACGATTTCTAGTTTTAGAAACGACCATTCAACATTCTAAAAACATTCTGTACATGGTTTTATATACATGTATAAAATAAAGTCAAAATAGAAAAAAAAGTAGCGAATAAGAATTTTTTAATCAAAGATTTAACCTAATCCTAGAACGATGAGCGAGTGGTTCTAGAAAAGAATAATAAAAACAGCAGCAGCACAACAACAATTCAAATTTGTATATTAGTGGGTATTAGGTGGGTGGGTTAATAAATTATTTAAAAGTTCTAAAACACGTGACCTTCTCTGTTGAAATCCAAAGCAGAAAGAATGATTCCGCGTGCTTTGATCATTACGTAGATAGCACTAATGACGTCAAAAAAGAAAACGTGGGCAAACCAATATGCCCTGAGGAGTATTCTCCCTTCTATGTCTCTAGATAAAACCATCTTTCAAATCATGGACATTTGCCCTCCAGTAGAAGTATTACCAAGATGGGCTATCTGCTGAATTACTGTGTTTTATTATTAGAAAACATATTCTAAGTTAACACGTTTATTCATTAAGAAATTTCACAAACATCATGTGCATATTCATTTTGCATTCAAACAATGTTAATTTGCAGTAATTCCTTACAACTTAAAGTATATTAATATCAGGTTATTTCTAAATTCAGTTACTGTATTACAATGAACAAAGCATTCAAGGCATTATCTAGCATTCTTACACGATCTAAAAATAGCCTATATATACAAAGAAGAAAATAAACACGGGTTATCCTGCAGTATACCACTCGCGTGCGCTTGTTGTTTTAGCTGTTCCGTGAACCGCCGTCATCCCACGTATAAATTTTTTTATGAATGAAAGTCACGTGATGTTTGTGAATCGTAGTATTACCGGCGTACAACAACAACAAAGTTCGGCTGCAAAATGGCACAAAAAGCCAATTTACTTAGAATGGGCACAATTTGTGAAATAATAATAACCGAGCAATGTTTTCTGTCAATAATCCATGTAAATGTTACTTGTGTCTACATTAAAATTCACACACGTATGCCGACTTTCGTGTAAGCGACCTTTTGACGTTTTACATATGCTATTTTTGCTCGGCTATTATTATTTCACGAATTGTGCCCATTCTAAGTAAATTGGCTTTTTGTGCCATTTTGCAGCCGAACTTTGTTGTTGTTGTACGCCGGTAATACTACGATTCCTACGGTAGTAGTCACGAGACAAACCGACCAGACTATAGCCTGTATGACGTCATATCGTTCTCATCTCATAATATGTACATTATAGTTTGTTTAGTTGGCTTTTATTAGGTTGATATGACTATGTTTGGCTGTATATATATGCCCGAGAGGTACTTGTGAGGATATGGCATTTGGTTGTAATTTTATTTTCATGTTATATTAAAATTAAAAATCAAACGGTTGGTTTGTCTTAGTGACGTATATTTACCAAAATAGTATTTACAAACATCACGCGGCTTTCATTCATACAAATTTTATACGTGGGGTGACGGCAGTTCAGGGAACGGCCAAAACAACAAGCGCACGCGAGTGGTATACTGCAGGATAACCCGTGTTTATTTTCTTCTTTGTATATATAGGCTATTTTTAGATCGTGTTAAAATCTACGATAAACCACGCCTGGATACTTATTATTTCTTAATTACAAAAGCTTAAAGATTGAAATTGTAATTGTTTTATTTAGCAGTGTTTCGTGTACAAATTATATATTCTGGCGGGCAAATGTCCAAGGGTAATATTCCTACTGGGGGGATGCAAATCTCCAAGGTGTTATTTCATTTTTTGGGGCAAACTTCCAAGATATTTTTTCAATGGTGGGGGGGGGGGCAAATGTCCAATAATACATTTAAAAACTGGGGGCAAATGTCCTGGGGGAGCAAATGTCCCGGATTCATAGTGTACACCTGATAAAAAAGACAATGTATGAAGGAAAACTACCGTAATATTTATACTCTCGGATAGAATGTGTGACTATTTACGAATTACGAGATGAAACATTTATGTGGTCCGAATATGTGGATACGCCATGATGGACGCATATCAATGTAAAATTGGACGTGCCAATTTGATTTGCGTTTTTAAAGATTGTCAGCTGTCGCCGACAGTCCAAAAAAAACAACTACAGAAAAGATGACACTTAACATAAACGTTTGGTATTAACGAGCAATATAACCGTTCAAGATTTTACGGCACTTAAAATCTAGTTATTTGTATTTGTAGCTAAATATTATTGTGAGGCAGTGTCGCAAGGTGATGGTTTCAGCTTTGTTGTACGTCTGAGGACAGACGGTGATGCCACAGTGACTGGCATTATTGCTGTGGACGCTACCGTTACCCCGACAACCAGTACAACACCTACAGGTAAGTCATGTTGTAAACTATGTGCTTATTTGTACAATATAATGCTATCATATAACTTGTCATATGACTGCTTCTTTTAATCATTTGCACATACTGAACTTTAATTAATAGGAAAAGCAATGACTGTCTGATATAGACGAAATGAGTTTTAAAAAAACTGTTTTATTGTGACACACAGTGTACATCTTAGACCTTCATAACGTAAGAGTTCTCTTTTTTTCCCCAAAAAACTGTCTTTTATATACGTCGAAAGACGGCTGTATAATGGGAAACCCCATGGCGGGCGGGCGGCGCCCAGAATTTGCCCGGATCATATCTCTGTTGCTTACAGTCTGACTGACTTCAAACTTGCTGTGCAGCTTTCTTGTGACGAGTAAAAGCGAGGTGCATAAGAACCATAACTATTTCTAGTCCCATTTTTGAATTATCTCCCCTCAAATTGTTTTTGACCGGAGCATAACTTTAAAACTATGAAAAATGATGTGAAACTTAAAATATAGATAGCTGAAGAGAACGAAAAGTACACATTGCCAAAGAAGCATAATGCTACCATTTCCAGATTTTGAGTAATCTGCTCTTTTTAGCTCGACTATTCGAAGAATAAGGACGGCTATAGTTCTCGCCCCGGCGTCGGCGTTGGTTCAGGTTAAAGTTTTTCGGCAAGGTAACATTATTCACCTAACCCTTGCAGATATAGCCCTGAAACTTACAATACTTGTTTACCATCAAGAGCTTACTCTGCTAACAAGAGGAGGTAACTGTGTCAGGCATTTTGTGTGAATTATGGTCCCTTTTCGACTTAGAAATTTGGTTAAAGTTTTTCGGCAAGGTAGCACTACTCACCTTTCCCTTGCAGATACAGCCCTGAAACTTACAACACTTGTTTACCATCAAGAGCTTACTCTGCTAACAAGAGGAGGTAACTGTGTCAAGCATTTTGTGTGAATTGTGGTTCCTTTTGGACTTAGAACTTAGGTTAAAGTTTTTCGACAAGGTAGCACACACTTTAGTTTAAACTTAAGTTGAGTAAGTTATACTTAAGTTGAATTAAAGTGAAACTTAAGTTGAGTTGAATTTGAGTTGAGTTGAAGTTAAACTTAAGTTAAGTCAAAGCTAAACTTAAGTTGAGTTAAGCATGAGTTGGATTCAAGTTGAAAAGCAGATGAATAGTTGAATGTACAGCTTCTGCTAGGCATAAGGCGTTCTGTGAAAGGACAGGCATGAATGATGAATTATGGTCCCTTTTTAGACTTAAAAATATGGTTAAAGTATGTGACAAGGTAGTATGTATATTAAGTTATTATTGCTTCTTAACATACAATACTTTTTCACTTTCATTACCTCATTTTGCAAGAGGAGGTAACTGACAATGGTTGTGTAAGGTTTATAGCCCTTTAGTGTCAAGCAGTGAGAATAGTCGAGCGTGATGTCCTGCAACAGCTCTTGTTGTAATGAATTTTTTCCAGGAGCATTACTTGAACACTTTATTTTTCTGAAAGGAACATAACTTTATCTATGTGAAGTGAATTAATGTGAAACTGAATAATAGATAGCTGGTGACAAGGAGAAGTGTAGTGCCAAACAATCATAACTCTCCCATATCAAGGGTTTGAGTTAGCTCCCCTTCTTTAATTTCATAATGATTTTTTTCCGGAGCATGACTTGAACACTATGAAAGGGATAGCCTTGAAACTTAAGATAAATTTTGATGGTTAGAAGTAGAAGTGCAATGCATAAGAACCATAACTCTTCCTGGTCCCATTTTTAGATTATCTCCCTTCTTAATGAATTTTAGTGCGGAGCATTACTTTAAAACTATGAAGTGATTTGATGTGAAACTTAAAACATAGCTAGCTTGTGACAAGGAGAAGTGTATTGCCCAAGAGCATATCTCTACTTTATCCAGTTTTAAGTTATCTACGTTTCTTTGGTTTTATAATGGTTTTGTCCAGAGCATAACTTGGTCATTACAAACTTATAATAAAGATATGTGGTAAGAAGTAGAATTGCAGTGTGCAAGAATGTCAAGTCTCATTTTTGAATGATCTTCCCTCTTAAAACATTTCTGAAATATAGATATTTTATGGTATATTGATAAGAGTCTTTTTGTGTCGTTTCAACACACAGTTGTAAAAATATTCTTGCTGAATTTGATGATTTCCAAATATTTGTGCACTGCCATGTGAAACCAATTTACATTTATTGCGCTCTTGCATATTTTGTGCATAGAATTATGGAAACCAGAACATGACACGTTTCTCAACACGATTTCAGATAAAAATTGTCGAAAGCATGAAGAACAAGTCGTACAGTGAGTCAAACAATTAATGATGATTTCCAAATATTTGTGCACTGCCATGTGAAACCAATTTACATTTAATGCGCTCTTGCATATTTTGTGCATAGAATTATGGAAACCAGAACATGACACGTTTCTCAACACGATTTCAGATAAAAATTGTAGAAAGCATGAAGAACAAGTCGTGCAGTGAGTCAAACAATTAATGAAACATTCTGTCTGTTTCAGAGTCTTCTTGTGTGTCAAATACTGTAGAATCCCCGGGTATCTTTGTTCTAAGTGCTTCAGTAAACACAGCTGATGAACTTCCATGTGGCATTCACTCGGTATGTACTACATAACTACGAGGTTTTCTTGTCTTTTCCTTCAGCACTGGATTGTTAGTTAAGTTAAAATGTTTTCAGTGTATTTCAATGATATTTCACGTTATAATTTCACATCAAAAAGATATTCATAAACGGAAACCTGGATCTGGAGCGAAAGCTCTAGGTTAGGTAAGTCCTTTAGTCAGGTATTTCTTGTCAAAATACATCCTTTATTTTATTTCGCAAGCAGTGATATATTTAATCGTCTCTTATTTCTGCCAAATACTGAAAATATTTATTTTTCTGTAGGCCTGTCATTAATTTAGGTCTCCAAGTTTTTCACTGACTCATCCTTATACCTGTATCTTATATTTCAGTTGATTTTTCTACTAAATTATGTGAGCTTCTTGTCAAGCTCCCGGTCATATTCTTAGAAAAAAATATATGATTTCTTTAAATTCTTCAGACTAGTCTGGCCCAGTGAAGTTTTCGGTCCGGCTGCTGTCTTAAAATACTTGTTTTCGGATTTTTATTGTTTAGTTTAGTTTCTTTCTCTATGAGCTTTGAAATGTTTGATTTACAGACTCTGTACACCCTTGTACTTCTGTACCCCGCCCCCAGCCCCGCCCCCAGAGACCCCCTGCCCCCCAGCCCCCTCAGGAATTTCCGTTTAATCAAATCAACGGTTTACTTATTACGTGCACAGGACCCTAATAAAAATGAATAAAATGTTGTTCACTATTATGATGAAGCTATGGCGAATTGTAAAATTTCACACACTGTTATTTCACTGTGTCAGGTTGGAGGGGGTGTGTACGATGCACAGATACTCGCCACAGGGACAAGAGAGTATTTCACGTTTAGCTGTAACACCAATAATCTACTTCCAACTTCAGTCTCCATTACAAACTTTGCAACTAAGTAAGTTTCAATAAGTTTTGCTGTCTTTCCGCAAATAGCATATGGAATATAATAACTTTTATTGCTACAAGTGGTCATATTTCAGTACGTATTTAGCAACAACAAACATATTTACTGAGATGTCAAAATAAAAAGAAGTGGAAAAATTTACATAAGGTTTTTTTTTATGTAAACCACAGTAATTAGTTTGGTACTTAAGACGTCTTATAAATTGCAATATCATTGGTAAATGTAAAACAATAATGATTTTGCTACAATACTTATGTAGGGAAGTCCTACCCAATAGCTGTCCGGGAAAGCACCTGTCTCTTTGACATGATTTAACATGTTTTCCCATCCAGGGGTGTTACAAATGTTCTGCATCATAGAGAGAACTCATTCGGCGTCAAGTTTCACGTGTTCCAATCAGACGACAGCTATGCTCCCGCGAGATCATTGATTGATCTCGGACAAGATATTGTTCTCAGGCTTATCTACAATACCGGGCATCTAGAAAATGGTAAGTTGAAATGTTTGTAACAATACTTACGACCTTAATCTGTAATTTCTTTTGTAATCTTCTGTTTATTACTTAATTCTTGTACGGATGTCAAAAATACAAGACATCTGGAAAATAGTGAGCACTATACGCGACACTCTCTTTTCTTACGATTCTACCTACACATAAATTAATTAAAGGAGCGCAAATATGTTATGGCGTAAATTGCCAACCATACTAGGTATTTCGCTGCAAATTTCGTTTCTAGGTATCGACGTTCAATATCTTCAAGAAACCCGTGCACTTTACAATAAATTTACAAAGCATGGGTATTTTGTTTTTCTTTTTGTTGTGTAACCCCCGAATAAGATTTAGACTTTGGCATGTGTACAGTTTGTTCACGATAGCACATTTGACAAAATGAATGTTTTAGTGCAACTTTTTACTGTATCTGCTCTTTTGACAACGGTCCAGGGTGTGCGGTGTCATTTAGCAATTACTGATGTTGCTCGGGCGGTGCAGATGATCGAATGGATTTACGCAACGTGAGGTGGCCACCGTTCTAGACGTTCCTCGTAGCGTTGCTGCCAGGTTAGGTCAGAGACTACTAATTATTTTCCCATAGGGTTACATTGTAACCTTTGCTTTGCCACTAATTCCCTAAAATTCATTCAGTACCAAGACCCACTTGCTTGCATAGAACAATCCTAGACACAAACTTCCATGTACTTTTTATATGGGGTTCACCAGCATTTAAGAGAGCTATCCGGCCTCAATGACCTTCACCCTCAAAAATGCTAAAAATACAGCAGCAAATTTTGTTATGATACCTCATTCAATAAAGTCCATCAAAAATACCTTGAATATGCTTTGAAGTCTTTATAAAAATGTTTGTTTTATTAAATAAGCATAGTCCTTCAATATCAATAACAAATATTACCAAAAGAATAACTACTAATCAAAATACAGCTTACAAGACATCTAAGTTAGCCCGTTATATCAAAATGTGCCAATCACGAGGGCCCTACCACAATTAGTAGACTCTGACCTTAAAGAGACTGACTCACAGACGATGATAAAAAGAAAATGTTTATACATCTTGAAATTCTTGCTGTAATCGTGAAGAACATATTTAAACTAAGTTACTGACTCAGTTTTTGTTACAGAAAAACATCAAAATATAAAGTTTTACACACTTTTATCGGTAAAAAATTTACCCTGTTAGTCACGGGGTAGATACTTTAATTATAAAATTAATTTTGAGGCAATCTAATAACTAGATGCCGTGGCTAAGTAGTGTAAGTCGTCGCTCTATATTTTACTGACCGAAAGGTCGTGGGTTCAAATCCTGGTTAAGTCAAAACTTTTTTTTCAGTTTTCATGGTGTATAGAAGCATAATATTATATTTTTTCCATAGTATATTAAATCCTCTTAAATTTGAAAGAATAAAAAATTTCAGCAAAAGTTTGTGAGTCAGTCGCTTTAAGGAGTTTCTTTTTTTAAAAACCATGCAATCATAGAAAACAAGTTACATTTCCGCATAAAACCACAGGTCACTTTTAGAAATATTCCATGAGACGCAGTCGCAATAGCATCTCAAATGTGACAGCCCTGATCTGAATTCTGCGGCTTTTATATATATCATTATAGGCAAAATGAACAGGGATAGGTACAGGAATTAAATACTTATAACTTCTACATTTAAGCAGATAAAAGGCTGAAATTTGGAGGGCATATCAGCAACACCTTAACATTTCATAAAATGCAATATTTAAGAATTTTGTTACTAAATTATTGCCAAATATGGTAAATGAAGGAAAACGCGCTTCCAAAAGGGACATGTCCCTTACAATAAGGGTTAGAAGTTTGAAGAAAACCCCAAAAAGGATTCAATAAAGGTGAAGTATGTAAGGCCCTCGTGCAGTGAATACAAAGCTGCAGAAGGAAGGCCTATATTCATCGGCGCACTAGCATCTGACTGCACAGCCGACACTGATGCAGGACCGTCACAAATAACTTCACTGGAAAACAATGTGCTTTGTAAGCCATTGAGACCAGTTTCTGACCATTTTGGTTCCACTGATGCAGAAGATATGTCACAAAATAACCAAAGGTAAGCAATTTGTTAAAAAAAAAATATGCATGCGAACCCTTATCAGTTGCAATTATGAACTGATGTATTAAAAGTTGCATAATGTACTAAAAGACCATTAAAGCCTCATTAAAGCAATGACCATGGCTCATCATTGACTATTTTAGGAGTGAATATTTCCTAAAGGTTTTAAAAAGAATTATTTCATGTGAAAAAAACTAGAAAAACTCGCAAAAAAATCCATAAATATTAAGTAAGATTTCTGAAAACTAACTTTCTAATAGTCCAAGGGAGACAACTCAAATAGGTTTATCCAACTATACACTTTCTACTGATACATTTACCTGTCACTCTGACTGATGCAAAGTTAAATTGAAAATTACATCTCCATGGATTTCTGTTCTTTTAGTGAAGGCTATAGAACATTTCACACTGGAAAATTGTGGGAAATGTTCAAAAAATGACCGCAGAGCATTACAATCATGCCGGAATAGTATGTCATGGAAACCTTGGAAGTTTTTCTAGAGTTCTCCCTAGCTTCTCGAAAAATTTCTTGGTTTTATCACTTGAAGACATTGTAATTCTTGTATCAAAACAATTTCAGTCAAAAAAGTAAAGCAGACGACAGAAGAAAACAAATTCCCGGACTTTTTTTAAAAAAATACTTTCACTTTAGGTCAGAGACTACTAATTATTTTCCCATAGGGTTACATTGTAACCTTTTGCTCTGCCACTAATTCCCTAAAATTCATTCAGTACCAAGACCCACTTGCTTGCATAGAACAATCCTAGACATAAACTTCCATGTACTTTTTATATGAGGTTCACCAGCATTTAAGAGAGCTATCCGGCCTCGATGACCTTCACCCTCAAAAATGCTAAAAATACAGCAGCAAATTTTGTTATGATACCTCATTCAATAAAGTCCATCAAAAATACCTTGAATATGCTTTGAAGTCTTTATAAAAATGTTTGTTTTATTTAATAAGCATAGTCCTTCAATATCAATAAGAAATATCACCAAAAGAATAACTACTAATCAAAATACAGCTTACAAGACATCTAAGTTAGCCATTATTCCCTAAACAAAATGTGCCAATCACGAGGGCCCTACCTCAATTAGTAGACTCTGACCTTATGGAGTCGTTATCAAGAGGCTAGAGAATTCACAAGAAGACCTGAACAAGGTCGTCACCGCATTACAACACCTCGTCAGGACGGATATCTGAGAACTTTGGCCCTCAGAAATAGTCTTCATGAAGATGGTTTGGATGCCCGAAGACCTGCCAGAGGACCAATTCTGACCGTAGCTCACCGGAGAGCTCGCTTAGAGATTGCCCAGGAACACGTCACTTGGCAACTGTGCATTCTGTGCTCTTCACAGACGTGAGCCGCTACCGTGTTTCGACCTATGACAGGCGTGTGAGGGTGTGGCGTTGCCAAGGAGAGAGGTATACGGAATGTAACATTATTCCATATGTCAGGTTTGGCGGTGGGTCAGTTATGGTGTGGGCAGGGATATCCATTGACGGGCGCACAGACCTTTATGTGAGTCCAGGAGGTAGCTTGACGGCTCTGAGATATCGGAACGAGATCCTAGAACCAACTGTTAAGGCCATATGCTGGTGCAATAGGTGTAACTATTCGTTTAGTGCAAGATAATGCTCGAGCACACACTGCAAGAATCGTCCAGAACTTCTTTGATGATGAAGGTATTGAGGTCATAGACTGGCCAGCGAGGTCTCCCGATCTTAACCCTATAGAGAATGGCTGGGACATGCTTTCTCGTAGACTTTCTTCGCGTCCGAACCCTGTGCAGAACGTCCGTGAGTTTTCTCATGCTCTGGTAGCAGAATGGGATGCCATAACCATAAGATATGATCAAACGTGTCATCAGGAGCATTCCCAGACAATGTAGAGAGTGCCTAAACGCCCGAGGGGGGATACACTCATTACTGATACTGACTATGAAACGTTTCCAGGCCTGAATCTGCTTTTACAGACATTGGTTGTTCTCCTGTAAGACCACCATTTCAAAGCTAATTTGATATTGTTCATATCCTGGACACTGTCTCTGTTCAGAAATGTGGCTGTTGGCGATGAAAATTGGCAATTTTATTTTGTAAAAAGAACGATTTTGTTTGTTTAGCTCACCTGAGCCTGCTCAGGGTGAGCTTTTGGGATCGTTGATTGTCCGGCGTCCGTCGTCGTGCGTCGTCAACAATTTGACTTAAACAACATCTCCTCCTAAACCGCTGAGCCAACATTGATGAAACATACCTGGTATATTCCTTGCATGAAGCTCTACCAAAGTTGTTCAAAGAATTCAATTTCATCAAGAACTCTGGTTGCTATGGCAACTTAAAGAAAAAACTTTGAAAATCTTCTTGTCTGAAACCACAAGGCCTAGAGTTTAGATATTTGGTGTGCAGCATTGTCCAGTGGACCTAAGTTTGTTCAAATCATGGCTCCTGGGTCAAAAATGGCCCCGCCCTGGGGGTCACTTGATTTACATAGAGTTATATAGGGAAAACTTTAAAAATCTTCTTGTCTGAAACCACAAGGCCTGGAGCTTAGATATTTGGTATGAGGCATCATCTAGTGGACCTCTACAAAGATTGTTCAAATTATGACCCCTGGGGTCAGAACTGGCCCCGCCCTTGGGGTCACTTGATTTACATAGGGTTATATAGGGAAAACTTTAAAAATCTTCTTGTCTGAAACCACAAGGCATGGAGCTTAGATATTTATACCCCCACCACAAAATGGGGGGGGGGGGCTTTAATGGATTCGCTTTGTCGCGTCCGTCGGTCGTTCGGTCGGTCGGTCGGTCGGTCCGTCTGTCCGTCCGTCCGTCTCCATTATCGTGTCCGCTCTTTAAATCCTATACCAATTGAAGGATTTTCTTCAAACTTGGCTGAAATGTTCACCTCAACAAGGGGATGTGCAGAACCCATGTTGCCCATATGTCAGCTCAAGGTCAAGGTCACAATTGAAGGTCAAATATCAAACAATCAAATATTAGACATTATGTCGTGTCCGCTCTGTAAGTCCTACACTAATTGAAAGATTTTCTTTAATCTTGGCTCAAATGTTCACCTCAACAAGGGGATGTGCAGACCTAATGTTACCCTTTTGCCGGCTTAAGGTCATAGTCACACTTGAAGGTCAAAAATTGACTTAGAAAATATTCTTATTTTAACATGTATTTGAATATTTCTGAAACTAGAAAATGTATTTGCTTGAAACTTATAATATATGTGAAGTGTCACAATTAGGATATGCAGGTCAAGTTTCATAACTCTGTAATGCATTTTGACAAAGTTATGCCCCTTTTTAAGTCTTCAAATTTACATACAATCAAATATTAGACAATATGTCGTGTCCGCTCTATAAATCCTATACTAATGGAAGAAATTTCTTCAAACTTTACTCAAATGTTCAACTCAACAAAGTTATGTGCAGAACCCATGTTACCTTTGTTACCTTAAGGTCAAGGTCACACTTGAAGGTCAAAATTGACTTAGAAAATGTTCTTAAATTTTAACATGTACTTGAATATTTCTGAAACTAGCACAGGTATTTGCTTAAAACTTAAAAGATATATGAGGTATCACAAGTAAGATATGCAGGTCAAGTTTCATAACTCTGTATTGCATTTTGACAAAGTTATGCCCCTTTTTAAGTCTTTTAATTTACTTACAATCAATACTAGACAATATGTTGTGTCCGCTCTATAAATTCTATACTAATGGAAGGATTTTCTTCAAACTTGACTCAAATGTTCACCCAAACTGGGCAATGTGCAGTACCTATCTTACCCTTGTGCCACCTTAAGGTCAAGGCCACTCTTGAAGGTCAAAAATTGTCTTAGAAAATGTTCTGAAATTTTAACATGTACTTGAATATTTCTTAAACTAGAACAGATAATCATTTGAAACTTCAAATATATACGAAGTGTCGCAAGTAAGATATGCAGGTCAAGTTTTATAACTAAAAAAAGTGGGGGGGATAACTTTGTATTGTATTTTGACAAAGTTAGACCATTTTTATGTCTTTAAATTTATTTACTATAATATTTCTTAAACCAGAACAGATATTTACTTGAAACTTAAAATTTATATGAATGGTTACAAGCAAGCTCAGATGACGAAAATTCTACAATTCCATTGAATTATGACACAAGTTATGCCCCTTTTAGGCTTAGAAAATGGTCTGATATAACCATTAATACTTAAATCTTTCTGAAACTAGAACAGATATTCACGAAAATGAAAGGTTATTTGTAACTGTTTCGAACATGATTTGACAATATATATTTATACTATTACCTGTACAATTTGTTTGGTTTTTTCACCAGAGATAATTTCTTTTTATGTATATGTAGTTGTGCCACTAAAGTTATTCCCTTAACCACCTTTCCATGTCGTCTTCTGTCAAGGACATTGGTGGGGGTATGAATCGCATTCAGCGATAGTTCTAGTTTTGACCTACTTTTTGTTTTAAAGCTACAGTAAATTTTTCCATCCATTGATCCTATATTCCGTGGGTAGGGTTTGAGGTCTCTGGGTTAAGGTCAAGGTCACTATAGCTTATGATAGATATTTCTGCTTTTTGTCATAGAGCCTGTATTTATTGACTGATGTTTTACATGTTTACACATTTACATTACTTACATATTTTCAATTAAAACATGAAATACTGCTTAACAGCAAACCTACAGCCAAAATAATTAGGTGAGCGATCTAGGGCCATCATGGCCCTCTTGTCTGTAAAAGATATTCATAAATCTACTCAACGCGTATGGTATTTTATAGATTATATGGACGCTGCTTTAATTAATTTGAGCAGTGTATATACAAACACATATACAGATATTTCCATTTAAACCGAAAAAAAAGAGAAACCGGTACGTATAGCAGACAAATTAGGAGTTAATAATTTACTCAGAAAGTTATTGCTTATTATTCAGGGCCAGACAACTGGGGTATGGTATTCCATACGGGTTTCATTCAGCATTCGACGGCAGAGATGATAAAATTACAGATAGTGACCGCGGGGCTGGGAACTATCGTGCATATCACTGGGTTTCTTGCAGGGGTGGCTGTAGAAAAGTGGGTCACCGTCAAACGAGATCAGTGGGTATGCAAATCAGTAGTGTTGCAGGCATAAACAATTCTCTCGAAGCAGGTTTTTCGTGATAGTTTGGTTAAATGTTTCTTTTTTAACGTCTACTTGAACAAAGTTCCATCTTCAAATGAATGGATATCATATTTTTAATACACAACAGTTGTATTGTGATGCCGGCGGTAGAAAGATGGTTAAGGGTTGTCAAAGCTCCTTTTACAGTCACCAAAGAACACAACTCACTGCTGTGGAATTAACTATATTTTATTTTTAATTTGACAGTTTATAAAATGTGTCACAAAATATTAAGTCAGAATGCTGAAAAAGTATCACAAAAAAGTAGAAAAAAATAAATTTTGTAACTAATACCATATTTCCGTATATTGTTCGGTAAGGCCAAACTTAAATGTATTGTAAAAATCAGTGGAAAAGTTCAAGTAAACCGCACGGAATTAGATCTAAGTCAATTCAAAATGTAACTTAAATTAGGCAGATTAGGCAGAGGAAACCAGTGTTGAATGACAAGATTTCAAAAGTCAAGGTAAACAAAAGTAATATTTACAGTGTACATAATATCGTTATGCAGAAAGGTTACAACTCGTCCCCAAAAAACAAAGGTGCTGAAAAGCTTTTCTATTTCATATGTGCAATGTTTAAGTAGCAAAATTATGATTATTTTTTAATGACATTTTTAGAATGCCTACTTAAAAAGTGAACTGTAACAATGTAAGGATTTTCCAGCATAATAGCTATTTACTTCCCAGATTCACAGACTATATCAATACTGTTGGCAACGGTAAACGTTTCTGTCTGGAAATCAAACGGCCGACTTCGTAGTCCTTCTAGCTAAATACTCGATCGTTAAGTCCTTTTTAAATTCCAAGTTCCATATACTCTGCCCAAAATTATGCTACTGAAATTGATTTGAACCACATACATCTTGCGGAAATATGAAAACTCACCAATATGCATCAAATATAATATCGTAAAATCTTTATAAATGATTCTTTTTTAGCTCACCTGAGCACAAAGTGCTCAGGGTGAGCCTTTCTGATCGGTCTTTGTCCGTCGTCCGTCCGTCCGTCCGTCGTCAACTTTTCATTCAAACGACATCTCCTCTGAAACCAATGGCGCAAATTTAATGACACTTGCCTGGAATGTTCCTTGCATGAAGCTCTACCAAGATTGTTTAAATGGTTCTGGTCCATTACATGTCTGGTTCACTGGAGCTAAAAATAGATTTTTTTAAGTTGGATCTTTAAAAATCTTCTTCTCCGAAACCACAAGGCCTGGAGCTTTGATATTTGGTATGAAGCATCATCTAGTAGACCTCTACCAAGTTTGTTCAAATGATGTCCCTGGGGTCAAAACTGACCCCACCCCAGGGGTCAGTTGATTTTACATAGAGTTGTATAGGGAAAACTTGAAAATCTTCTTGTCAGAAACAAGAAGGCCTAGAGTTAAGATATTTGGTATTTAGCATTGTCACCTCTACCAAGTTTGTTCAAATCATGGCCTCTGGGTCAAAAATGGCCCCAACGCCGGGGGTCACTTGTTTTACAAAGAGTTATATAGGAAAATCTTAAAAAATCTTCTCGTCAGAAACCGTAAGTTATAGAGCTTAGATATTTGGTGTGTAGCATTGTCTAGTGGACCTCTACCAAGTTTGTTCAAATCATGGCCTCTAGGTCAAAAATGGCCCCGCCCCCAGGGGTCACTTGTTTTACATAGAGTTATATAGGAAAAACTTTAAAAATCTTCTTGTCAGAAACTGTAAGGCATAGAGCTTAGATATTTGGTGTGTAGCATTGCTTAGTGGACCTCTACTAAGTTTGTTCAAATCATAGCAACTGGGTCAAAATAGGCCCAGCTCTGAGGGTCACTTTTTTACATAGAGTTATATAGGAAAAGGTATTAAAAATCTTCACAGAAGAAACCATAAGGCTTAGAGTTAAGATATGTTGTATGAAGCATTGTCTATAGGACCTCTACCAAGTTTGTTCAAGTCATGGACCCTAGGTCAAAAATGGCCCCGCCCCAGGGGTCACATGTTTTACAGAGAGTTATATAGGAAAAACTTTAAAATTCTTCTTGTCATAAACAACAAGGCCTAGAGTTAAGATATTTGGTGTGCAGCATTTTCTAATGGACTTCTATCAAGTTTGTTCAAATCATGGCCCCTTGGTCAAAATAGGCCCCGCCCTAGGGGTCACATGTTTTACATAGAATTATATAGGAAAAACTTGAAAATCTTCTTGTCAGAAACCACAAGGCCTAAAGTTAAGATATTTGGTATGCAGCATTGTCTGGTGGACCTTTACCAAGTTTGTTAGAAAAATGACTCTGGGGTCACTATTGGCCCCGCCCGAGGGGTCACAAGTTTTAAATAACAATATAGAAGAAAATCTTTAAAAATCTTCTTGTCTGAAACCACAAAGCCTAGAATTTTAAAATTTTGCACAAAGCAAGCTTTATCAAGCTTTTTCAAATTATTAGATTAGGTTAAAGGTCACGGAGGCTAAAAATAGATTTATCTAGTACCTCATAGAGCCTTCATTTATAGACCAATATCTTTGATATTCAGTATAGAGATTCCTTGCATGGAGTTCTACCCATGGGTAGGGTTTTGAGGTCACTGGGTCAAGGTCACCATAGCTTATAATAGATATTTCTACTTTCTGTCATAGAGCCTTTATTTATTGACTGATGAAAATATGAAATACTGCTTAACAGCAAACCTACAGCCAAAGTACTCAGGTGAGCGATCCAGGGCCATCATGGCCGTCTTGTTTTTATAATAAATGTGTTTGTTTTATCACTGATGTCACTTTTTAAATTAAATATTTACGTTGGTAGAAAAAAGGGATGTACTCATTCGGAACTCAGATATCCGATATCAGTAAAAAAAAAAAAGGAAGTTTTACGTTTATTACAAAGAACCAAATAAAACTTTCTATTTTGCAAGGCTGAGTTGGAGATACCGCTAGAATACCAGTCTACTTCTGCCGCCAAAAATGACTGGACTCGGGAAACTAGGGGTATAAGGATCGAGTCCCTCCACGACAGAGTTGGAGTCATTGCCAAGGGCGTTGAGACCGGTAACTCTGATCAGATGGTTGTGTTGCCTGATGACGTACTGGGCACAAAGTACCGACTGTTCCAGTCAGTCGCAAGTATGTACACAAATGTTCTCAGCTTAAAATTCCATAAGGCTGTACTTCTTATACGCCCTTCGAAAGACGGGACGTGTTATGGGAAACCCCATGGCGGCGTCCAGACTTTATCCGGACCATAACTCTGTTGCTGACTTCAAACTTGCTGTGCAGCTTTCTTGCTAAGAGTGAAAGTGCAACGTACAAGAATCTTTACTCTACCTGGTCCCATTTTTGCATTATCCCCCCTCCAGCTCTTGATTTTGTTTTGGTCCGGAGCATAACTCTAAAACTATGAAGTGAATTGATGTGAAACTTAAAATTTAGACAGCTGGTTGCAAGGAAAGTGCAGGTCCCAATAAGCATCAACTCTATCTTATCAAGCTGTTGTGAAATCTCCCCCTTTTCAGTTTCCATAATGAATTTTTTCCCGAAGCAGAACTTGAACATTATGAAAGGGATTGTCTTGAATCTTAACATAGATACAGATTGTAAGAAGTAAAAGTGTAGTGTACAAGAATCATAACTCTTCCTGATCTCATTTTTAATTATCTCCCTTCTTTAAACTTTTTTACCGGGGCATAATTTTAATACTATCAGGTGAATTTACGTGCAACTTAAAATGTGGATAGCTGGCGACAAGAGAAATGTAGTGCTCAAGAAGCATCATTCTACCTTATACCGTTTTTTGTCCAAGATAACTACGTGTATAGATGATGCGAAGAAGTACTCTATCTTATCCCGTTTCATGAGTAATCTCCCCTTCTTTAATTTTTATAATGATCTTTTGTCCGATGCATAACTTGAACATACTGAAAGAGATTGTCGTGAAACCTTAGATAAAGATAGACGGTAAGAAAAAGATAAAGATAGACGATAAGAAAAAGATAAAGATAGACGATAAGAAAAAGATAAAGATAGACGATAAGAAAAAGATAAAGATAGACGATAAGAAAAAGATAAAGATAGACGATAAGAAAAAATGTGGTGCACAAGACTCACAAATCTTCCTTGTCTCATTTATTAATTGTCTCTCCTCTTAAAAATGTTTGGTATATTGATAAGAGTCTTTCAATGTCGTTTCAATACACAGTTTGTAAATATATTCTTGCTGAATTTGAAGATTTGCAAATATTTGTGCAGTGCCATGTGAAATGTCTGGCATCATCAGTTACCAGCCAGAAGTTTGGGTCATACGAGTGGTAAAAAGCTGTTTGAAATAATTCAGTTTCTAAGCTGGCTTTGAAATATATGCGGCCCCTACAGAAACAGATGTTAATCTTTATTAAAAAGTCATTTCAATTTTAGGTACACATCTTAAAGACTGATATATTAACTGAGTCGAGCTGATTTTCTGGTAGGCCTATGTTTGGAAAAAGACAATTTAAAATTTCTGTTTTCCGAATCTTCTCTTCTTGTATCCCAGTTTTCTTAAATTAATTTTCAAGCAGTTTTAAAACTGAATGGTATTTCATGCGTGCAGATTACTATGTTATGTTACTATGTTATCATTCACTTTCCTTGATATTAGAAAATACAATTGACGACGAGCAGGAAGTACTTGTAGTGGCTACCGAAGACTCGACGTTCGTCACCATCAGATATAATAACTTCAACAAACCAGGAGGATTAGATGTAAGTGCTACCTAAATCAAGTACTCCGCAGTAATTATGATCGGATATTTCTTAAGCAATTATTTTTCGGTCAATAAGTCTAGTCGGACATTTTACGGCGTTGTAAATTTACAACATTTTACAGTTTTACAGTCGTTTATATAATCATTAACTATCAAAAAGTTTTGAATACGATCTGTTTGTCTTGTAAACGACGGTATTTGCATCGTAGTTTAATTCGAATATCATGTTTAGCTAGGATATATCTGACAGAAGTCGATCTTCATTTTTCTCTCATAGTGGTTTTTATTCATTCATTCGTAGGTCGACGGCAAAAATATTGCAGGCGGCGATAAGGTCACCCAGGTGACGCTGGACGAATATGAGGTTTTACATATACTTTGTGATGATGAATGTGGCGAACTGGAAATCGAAAGTGACAGTAAAAAGATTGCTGTAGTGTCAGGTTGGGAGGATCAAGGCCATAATGACAATACAAATTCTAAAGGGTTCTCCTCAACACAGGTACAACCCGTAATACCCTGCCATCATATTGATATATCAGTTCAATAACATATAGGAACCTTAAGACACACTGCTCAAATTAATTAAAGGAGCGCCCATATAATCTATAAAATACCATACGCGTTGAGTAGATTTATGAATATCCCGACCCTATAGAGCTTGTCTGGGACATGCTTCCTCGTAGACTTTCTTTTCGTCCGAACCATGTGCAGAACGTCCGTGAGCTTTCTCATGCTCTTGTAGCAGAATGGGATGCCATACCACAGAATATTATCCGACGTGTCATCAGAAGCATGCCCAGACGATGCAGAGTGTCTAAACGCCCGAGGGGGATACACTCATTACTGATACTGACTATGAAACGTTTCCAGGCCTGAATCTGCTTTTACAGACATTGGTTGTTCTCCAATGTAAGACCACCATTTCAAAGTTAATTTGATAGTGTTCATATCCTGGACACTGTCTCTGGTCAGAAATGTGCGTGTTGGCGATGAAAATGCCGATTTGTTTTTGCAAATAAAAACGATTTTGATATTTCTGTAAAAAATATTCATAAATCTTCTCAACGCCTATGGTATTTTATGGATTATATGGACGCTCCTTTAATTAATTTGAGCAGTCAAATTTATCCACAAGATGACCGTTATTAATAAAAATAATTGAATGACTGAAGGTAGCGATGACAGATAAACCATCGAACTGTATACGAGCTGAGTTATGTCAGATATTTGTGCTTCAACCGAGTACGAGAGTTTAATTCTTTTCGTATTTATTTTGATGGTTTCTATATTTTTATGCCCCCACAAAGTGGGGAGCATATAGCGTTGCACTTGTCCGTCCGTCCGTACGTCTGTCCGTACGTCTTGAAATCTTGTGAACGCAACTCCTCTTAAACCGGATGGCAGATTTTGCTTAAACTTCCAGGGATGAACAACCTTAATGTGGAGATGGTAGTCAAGGAAGGAATTTTTGCTGCGACCAAATTTAACAGAATTATGGCCCTTTGTTGATTTTTTCACTATATACCATATAGAAATTTTGTGAACGCAACTCCTCTTAAACCGGATGGCAAATTTTGCTTAAACTTCCAGGGATGAACAGCTTTAATGTGTAGATGGTAGTAAAGGAAGGAATTTTTGCTGTGACCATATTTAACAGAATTATGGCCCTTTGTTTTTTTTTTACTATATACCATATAAATAATTGAACATATAAATTTTAAATTTGTAATTCAATTTAACATGTACATAAGGTTACCTGTAGATCATTTTAGGTATATGTACAGAAATGAAACAGTGGAATGAAGATGGAAAAAGTATAATAGGTAATAATGCTTGTAGTCGTAGACATTAAATGAAGCTGCTCTTGTTTACGAGCACATCTGCACAGTGGGGGCATCCGTGTCTTTTGGACACAGTTCTAGTTGTTGTATAAATTAAATTGACTTTTCAAACAAGCCGCTCTTTATTATTCTATAAATAAGAATTCTAATTAAGATGCCCGGGGTTAAGATGATATTAATAGGGCGTTTCATTTTGCAATATCTAGTCCAGTTATCTTCGCTGTCTCAAGATATTAAATATAAATTATGACAGGGATGTTCTTCCATGATTAAGGCACATGAAAAATGTACAAATAAAAATGAGTTCCCCGAACGGTTGTTGAATGTGAAAACTAGCATTCTGTACTCTGTTTTCAGTGTTACATAACATATGTAAATATAGTGTTACTACGTGGATTATGTTAACAACCAAATCTCCTACGTTGGTCATCCGAAGCACCTGGACTTATCCAAAGGAGGACATATAACCACGTGCTTAGAAAACCTGCGCACGTGATTTGTTAGAACAGGTCTTTTCAAAATGTATATCCTGTGTCTACACATCATTTGATGATATATTGAAAACCTGTTTTTAGCTCACCTGAGCACAAAGTGCTCAAGGTGAGCTTTTGTGATCGCCTGATGTCCGTCGTCCGTCCGTGCGTGCGTCGTCAACTTTTTCTTCAAACAACTTCTTCTCCTGAAATGCTGGGCCAATCTTGCTGAAACTTGGCAGGAATGTTACTTGCATGAAGCTTTACCAAAATTGTTCAAATGGATTAGGTCCATTGCATTTCTAGGCCACAGGAGCTAAAAGTACATTTTCAAAGTTGGATCTTTAAAATCTTCTTCTCCGAAACCACAAGGTCTGGAGCTTAGATATTTGGTATGAAGCATCATCTAGTAGACCTCTACCAAGTTTGTTCAAATTATGACCGTGGGGTCAAAACTGACCCCATCCCAGGGGTCAGTTGATTTTACATAGATTTATATAGGGAAACCTTAAAAAATCTTCTTGTCAGAAACCACAAAGCCTAGAGTTTAGATATTTAGTGTGCAGCATTATCCAGTAGACCTCTACCAAGTTTGTACAAATCATGGCTCCTGGGTCAAAAATAGCCCAGCCCCGGGGGTCACATGTTTTACATAGAGTTATATAGGAAAAACTTACCTGGGATATTCCTTGCATGAAGCTCTACCAAAGTTGTTCAAAGAATTCAATTCCATCAAGAACTCTGGTTGCTATGGCAAGAAAAAACTTTGAAAATCTTCTTGTCTGAAACCACAAGGCCTAGAGTTTAGATATTTGGTGTGCAGCATTGTCCAGTGGACCTTTACCAAGTTTCTTCAAATCATAGCCACTGGGTCAAAATAGGCCCCACCCTGGAGGTCAATTGAATTTAGATAGGCTTATTTTGGAAATCTTTAAAAATCTTCTTCTCAGAAACCACAATGCCTACAGCTTAGATATTTGGTATGTAGCATTGTCTAGTGGAACTCTATCAAGTTTGTTCAAATTATGTCCCCTAGGGTCAAAATTGGCCACGCCCCAGGGTTCTCTTGATTTACATATAGTTATATTGGAAAAACATGAAAAATCATTTTTCTCCGAAACAAATAGGACTAGACCTTAGATATTTGGTGGGGAGTATTGTGTTGAGAACCTTTACCAGTATTGTTTACATGTTGGCCCTGGGGTCAAAATTGCCCCCCTGGGGGCCCTTTATATGTAAAAAAGGCAATCTTTAAAAATCTTCTTACTGGAAACCTCAATGCCTGCAGCTTAGATATTTGGTATGCAGCATTGTCTAGGGGACCTCTACCTATTTTGTTTGAAAAATGTCCCTGGGGTCACTATTGGCGCCGCTCGAGGGGTCACAGGTTTTAAATAGCAGTATAGAAGAAAATCTTTAAAAATCTTCTTGTCTGAAACCACAAGGCCTAGAATTTTAAAAATTTGCCATGAAGCAAGCTTTATCAAGCTTTTTGAATTTATTAGATTAGGTTAAAGGTCACGGAGGCTAAAAATAGATTTATCTATTGTACCTCACAGAGCCTCCATTTATAGACCAATATATTTGATATTCAATATATAGGTTCCTTGCATGGACGTCTACATATGGGTAGGGTTTGAGGTCACTGGGTCAAAGTCAAGGTCACCATAGCTTATAGAAGATATTTCTACTTTCTGTCATAGAGCCTTTATTTATTGACTGATATTTTACATATTTGGTTTGTAGGCACTTACATATTTTCAATTAAAAAATGAAATACTGCTTAACAGCAAACCTACAGCCAAAGTACTCAGGTGAGCGATCCAGGGCCATCATGGCCATCTTGTTTTTATTTTTTTGTTTTAGATATTTCCTGCACAACTCTTTGAAGAAACATACGTGTTTGTGGAGTCTTTGTTTGGTAAAACAGGATATCATATCCAGACGAACGATGCAACCGACAAAGACCTTGCCCTTACAGATAAAAGTCGGAACAATGTTGCAGTAGGGTCCCCGTATTACCTGGACTGGAATAACGAGGGAGAGTCTGAGGCTGTGTTCGACAAACCAGTATCTATATATATGTATACCACAGGTAAGTTTTACCTCTGTGCCGGTTAAACTGGCAAACTTCTGAGGTATAAACAACCAGGTCGTGAGTTTAACTGCAACCAGTGCTATTATACACCAGAAAAGCACACGCGATGATTAGACATTACTGTGTTTGCAGGCAACGTTTATTTAAATGAAAGATAAAAAGCTCTTTACATGTAATTGGTAGGTTATTTAACTAAAATAATGGTATGTTCTATTTGGTACATTTAGAATATTTAAACCCGTTTTCAATCAGACTTCTAATCGTAGGCAGTAATAAATAAGTTTTATCTGTAATCCCATATCTTATAAATACCCATGCATCTGATTAAACCGGGTTGAATAAACAAGATTCGAGTAGTCGTTAACTGTTTAGTCAGTCCCTAGAAGAGTTTACAGCACTAAAGCACAGATTATAAAGAAAGACGTGCCTTTTCTTTTGACAAACATTCAACAGCTAACCTGTGGTACCAGTCTTTGGAGTACAATTTCAAAACGATTATTTTCAACGCAATATTAACATCTCTCTCGTTACATTGGGTGAATAATTTATTATTTATCTTAATATAAAAATGCTATCAGAAAAGTTCTTCATTTAAATAAAGTATATTATTATCCAATATAATTTTAACCTTTTTTTTCATGGGGACGTTACATATAACACATTTATTGTGTGTCGGCAGTTTTTCTATCGGAAACAGTTCCCGCAACGGCAACCTGTATGCTGTTGCACCAACTGAGCAGCTCATGAAAATCCTTTTAAGTATCGCAAGCAAAGTGTATTTTTTTTTAAAGTAAACACAATTTGTAAAAACTATTTCAGCAACAGGCTCTGGGACCCCAGCTCTAGTTCAATACCCTTCAGTGCCACAATGGGGCATCTACAATTCGTTTCCTGTAGAAGAAGGCATCCAGTACTCAATCACTATAGGTACAACGAACTTTCTCCAGAAACAATTTATGTTTAGATATACCGGAACAAATACTTTTTCAGTCATAGAAAATCAGATTGATGAATGAAACCAGTGACTGAAATAAATGCCAGAGACCTATGAATGGTATGCATGCGATTTTGTAAAATTGTATTGCAATCTGACAAAAGTAAACGAAACCTTCTCAGCATAGCGGTTTTGAGGATATGATTATAAACATACTGAAGATTTATTTCAGTAAAGTGGGTGTTTAAAAATATATTATGCCCATCTGTACATGACATATTTTTATTGCAGAAATTATTTGAAATCTAGGAAATTCCTACTGAAAATGTCTAATAAGGCTACTTTAATACACACACTATGTATGGGAAGCTGCATTTATGTTATGTTTGTGCTTTCTTAAAAAAACTGCCAAATGTTTTAATGACAAAATGTATTTATACTGTGTTTATCTATAGTGTCTAGAGTTTTAAACGTAACATATTTAATCTGTTTGTACCCAAAGATGTTTATTTTATGATTACATAAAAAAGGTGTAGTAGCTATTTATATCTGAAACTTAAGCATTATATATCTTTAAGGAAAAAAGGGACAGTCTGTCAAAACAGAAATTGCAAGTTACATTATCAATAGACAAACCATCACACCATAAACGAAAACATGAAAAAATGAATAATCATATTAATAATTTTAATATTGGACAATCACTTTTGAATTTCAGTTACAACTAAAGGTGACACAGCAGCTATAAAAGTGTTTTTAGGAGGGGTGACAACAAGTTTCACAGCTTCTACTCTGGGAAAAGGTACTGGGTTTGCAGGAAAAGTACACGATGTTTCAAGATTATCGAGTAAGAACACACTAATTCCACCATCCCTCCCCGCCCCCTTCAACCATAAAAAAGTGTTGTTTGAGAAAAATAATAATGGTTTCGATCTTATTTCTTTTACCTCCTTCTTGTTTAATGCATATTCACACTTTGAAATAATACGTTAATGACATTACAAGGAGTTTACCTGCTTACAGAATAGTCGAAAAGAATTTTTTTTTTAATTATTTACCTGCAACCTAATATATCCTGTACTACGGCATATGTTTCTGGGGAAAACATACAAGTTTGCAGTATATTCGGTCTCTAGTAAACATTGACGTTAATTGTATGTAAGCTTTGATGTCTCTTTTTATTAAATCGCAAACGTTTTACTACTTTTTAGCTGCGGGTGCAGGCACTGCAAATTACGAGGTGTATGAAAACGTTGGGGAGTTTACAGTGGTCGACAAGAACCCTTATTTGATTGAGCGCGGTTTTATAGAGTTTACTGCGAGTGAGACACGGAAACCCTTTATGCTTCTTGTTTATGAAGTTGTCGGTGACGCACAAGCTCTCCACCTACCCTTGGGAGTGAGATACCCGGTACTTAACACGGTGAGTTTAACTTCTCCTTTTTGTGAGATACCCGGAACTTCATGCCATGGGCACCCTCAAGCATACCCGGTAGTTCATATAGGTTATCTAGCCTTGGGCATCTGAAAAGGATTAAGATACCCGGTACTTCATGTAGTTGGCACCCTCGAGCATACCCGGTAGTTCATATGGTTATCTAGCCTTGGGCGTCTGAAAACACAGGTCTATACTTGATGTTCGTTTTGTATCTGTCTGTTTGTCTGTCCACAGCACAGCCTGTTAACGCTATAGAGGACATCCAATGAACATACTTTTATCTCTATGATTTCTATCTCAAGTTTGAATATGGGTCACCCGATGTCAATATGACCAAAACTTGGTCAATGACTTAAAGGAAAAGAAGGATTTTCTTAACGCTCTCGAGGTCAGATTTTGAATTCAGTCTTGAAATATTTGCCTTGATTTTCTAAGTCATGTTCGAATTCAGGTCTTTCCTTCTCTCTCTTTTTTTTGAGGCCCCAAAAGGGTTATCCTGTTTATTATCCCTGTAATAGGTTGAGAAGAGGTCGGGGAACTATCCTCTACCAACCTTACGAATTTTCATAATATATAGAGTACATTGAGCAATGTATCAATAATATAAACACAAAGAAGAAAAACTTTCAGGCATAAGTTATTGAATACATCACTACAACATGGGGAATATCATTAGTTTTTGATATGATGAATTTGGGACCTTTTATGTAAAACAAACTGCTAGTTGATGGTTTATACAACAAGAATAATAATAATAAGGCAGCCAAATATTTATTTTCAGTTTAAGGTGAAATATTTATATACATTGGATGAGATTATGTTCCATTAAATTACCAATAGTTCTACAATATACCAACCAATAAGATGTTTATTTTTCAATCTGAGAAGTCTTGCTTAATCATTGACAAGACTAGGTTCAAACTTCTCCTTCAACCTATAGAGGAGGGAAGTATACATTTTCGTTTACATAAGATTAGTTATCTTTTAATTTCTAAGTATAACGACATTCAAAACCTTTATTAGTGTATCCTAGTTTAAAAGTATTACAATATACTGTAAAAGTTCTTTATTTTTTACAACTGTACAAACTCCATTTATCAAAGACTGAGTTACCGTACATTCCCAAAATAAGTCTGTTTATGTTTGATCATGGATTTTACAAAAATTGCAAAAAAAAGTGTTGATTTCTTTTTCATTTTGTATAATAGAACATTTATACCTAAAATTCTGTGTGTTATACTTATTTGGAGCCATTGAACATAGATATCTTCAGTAAATAGTAAACACCAAAGTAAATATAAATCATTCCATGATAATTCTTCATTTTGGAAGATGCCTCATTTTGTCTCAGTTCTGTATTACAAATTAAAACGTTATAATATACATAAAAATTTTAAAGCATGTCGAATCTCAGTTTAATTTCTATTCTGTTTTAATAGATCTTGTACTGTACTTATGGGAACCTTTCCAAGTAACGTGGGTTTCCTCAAAATTAACCTTCAAGCCAGATAAAATAATTTACTGTTTTAAGACGTTTTATGTACTTTTTAATGATTCATCAGATCCATCCAAGTGTAATCAACGAACTGGGATATTTTTTCTTCCCCGTTTATAGAAATACCTTTAATATTCTTACAATTTCTGATTTTTAAAGCTTAAATCTCTCCACACAATAAAAATATAAGGACTAATCGGACCCCCCCCCCTCCCCCCACCCCCTGACGACAACCTCTATTTTGATAAAATTTGATAAGAAACCGTTCAGCTGTATAGCTGTTCTTACATCATTGTAAAATAAGGCTAGCCATCTTTTGAAATCAGAACCTTCCGCGTTTAATCGTTCTGTTTAATCGATCTGTTTAAACATATCACATGTAAAATGAACAGCTTGAATACAAAAAAATGTCAGCATCTTTTTATTTTAAAAAAATATCATAGCTTTATTGGCATAATACAGCACATTGCAAATTTATGGCCACATAGTTGATTTATATAAATAATAACGCATGTAAAAAGCAAAGACATAATCATTATAAATCAGTGTTTTTCTTGAGAAACTAATCTAATATTATATAGAGTACGTGGTAGTTTTACAATACATTATGAATCCGATGTAGTTTCAATGTTTATTAACCTGACTTATTCGTGTTGCAATATATAAGAATTTAGCTAGGTTGTTTATAACTTTAAAGCGACTGACCCACAGACGACGAAAAAAAAGAAAATGTTTATACATCTTGAAATTCTTGCTATAAATGTGAAGAACATGTTTAAACTAAGTTACTGACTTATTTTTTGTTACAGAAAAACATCAAAGTATTTACAAACTTTTATTGGTAAAAACTTTACTCCGTATGACACGGGGTAGATACTTTAGTTATAACATTAATTTTGACGCTTTTGTTAATTTGGCTCTGTGGCTAAGTGGTGTAGATCGTATTACCATTTTATATTTGAAAGAACTAAAAATAGTGTTGTTATAGTCAACATCGTGAGTAGTGGTCATCTATTTTCGAGTATCATTATTTGCGTTTTTTTAAGTTAAGTTTTAAACCCCATGTGTTACAGTAATTTTCTAAGTCATTAAGTAGAGACTGTAAGGCTTATGGAGTATGAACACATAACTCCGCATCGTCTGCAAATAATAAAATGTATGATACATCGATAGTAAATAAACCATCATTATTTTCGTTGATGTTTCCAGTAATGTCATTAACAAAAAATAAGAAGAGCAAGCTAGAACTAGAGTCCCCCTGTTTCACCCCAATTTTGGAGTCAAATAGGGATGATAAATTTGAGTTAGCCTGACACAACTCTTTACAACATTGCACATTCTTATCGCATTAACTAGTTTAGAACTTATATTTTCACGGAATAATTTCTGAAATAAATACGGTTTGTCCAATGTATCAAAACACTTTTCTTAATCAAGAAAGGCATAGTATAGCTTTTTCTTAAGACTAAGCTATTGCTATAGAATGAAAAACGAATATACAGTCGGTAGTCGATTTCCCTTTTTGGAAACCAAATTGATATTCAATGATTTTTTTCTTGTTTTACTGACCAGTTTTTTTTAAATAGTTGAATATAGCTTGCGAATATATTTTTGCAATTATCTTTATTTAAGGTAATTCCACGATAATTCTGTACTTTATTAACGTTACCGCTTTTAAATACGGGTACAATAATACCTGTCCCCCAAGATTTAGGGTATTCGCCTGTTTGTATTCGTGCAAAAATATCAAACGAATGTTTTATAACTCGGCGATTATATAACTCAAAACCACTACTTTTGTTATTTTGTTGAAAAACCGCAGATCTGAGTTCTGTGATACTAATATTTCGCTCAAGATCTTCGTCATGTATAATGTCATGTAAGATATCATTGTTTGTATAGTTGATAAACCTGTCCGTACCATACAAATTCTTAAATGGTTAATTTTTGCCATTTTTGCAAAAGAGGCTTTGTCCTAAAAGAAATGACAATTTATGCCATATAGTTGTTTCAGCGACATACTACAAAATTGTTCAAAACTGCCACAAATCGGAAAATTGTTTTTTAATAGTATAGATAAGCAATATACATCTGTTTAAACTGAATTATTTGTTTTCGAAAATTGGACATGCGTCATTGCTTTCATTTAGTCAACTTCTACATTATTTTTTTAGTGCAGTGGCTCGGAGCCACGACCTGGAGATAACTTGGACAACGATTGTGATGGAAAGGTGGATGAAGAGGTGCTCAATGGCGCCGGTAAATGCCAGAATACAGTCCTACTGTCGTATTTAATTAAGAAATGAATTGAATATCAAATACATCTGCCAATAAAAATACTTTGATTGTCAGAACTGCAAATTGGTTCTTCATATTAATAAGTCTTTGTCAATCTAAAACTTATATATAACAAACGAGTTTGGAAGTAACAGTAACTCATTTGCAAACAAGTCTTTTTCATAAGGTTGTCTAGTTCAGATGAAATGTTTTATGGAGATTTCTGGAATAAAACAATGTGTTTATTACAGATGATGATGGTGACTCTGAAGTAGATGAGGATCTAGCTCTCAATCCAGTGACATGTAAATATTGTGATAAACATTTTTATATAACAGTCGATATATTCAATCTCTTTGAATGGTACAAACATTTTCTGAGGTAACTTAGACTTTCAATACATCTTAGGAATAGAAAACTGACTGAATAAAATCTTCCATGGAGCTTCAATCAGTACTAAAGAGGCTACAAAGAGACTACACTTTGCACTGTCGTGGCAAACAAATAAAAATGCAGTAGTTATTTTAGGACCTCTGTTTTACAGTTTTAAAAGAAATTATCTGCGCTGGTCGATGCTCAGTGAAACTTAATCTTATTTATTGGTATAGTTGAGAATATTGTCGGTATGTTCTGGTTCAGTTTTCAACGAAGTTATGGGCCTTGATCTGTCCAAATTTGAATACATATTGGCATATCTCCATAACCGACTGTCGGAATGGAACGAAACTTCATAGAAATGGCTGAAACAAGTATAGTTACGTGTATTTTTGATTTGTTTCGATCAGCTGATTTTTAGCGGGGTTTTGGCCCTTAATTTTTCCAAATATGAATATAATAAGGCATATCTTAATAATCGCTGAGATTGTAAAAATAAATAGGAATGATTATCATCAGCCAATAATAGCAGGTAAACATATTTCCGTCGTGTTGGATGATTAGTCCAAATTTGAATACACTTGTTCCATAAATTTGACGAATCTTCACAGCAAAGATTGTTATGCATATTATCAAGCGTGTCCCTGTCGGATGATTTATAATTCTGTTGCAGTTCTTGATTTGTCAAACATTGAGTTCATTTCAGCATATCTCCATAACTGGAGATTTAGACCGCTTGTTTGATTTTGACGAAACTTCACAGGAGTGATCTTTAGCTACTGTAGCTACGCGTATTATTGAAGAATCCCTGATTCGCTTATTTTTAGCGGAGATATGGCCCTTGATTTTCCAAATTTAAATACATATGGTGAATTTGAGGAAACTTCAGAGGAAAGATTATAAGGTAGTGTAAATGGCATTTTTCATTTCAAATCGTCCTCGACAGAGCTGTATTTTAGTCTGTTCAACATTAATGTACAATTTGTGTTTCAGCCTCATTTCGAGGTATATATGTAAAGGACTTGCTTGTCGACGATACCGACGCATTTTCTTCACCGACGACCATCCAAAGTTCTGGGTAAGTTTCGATCGCACATGTTGACTTTTGCAATACACCAGCAATTTGTATCTAAAAGGCTCAAACTTCCTTAATTCAAAGATGTTTTTTCAACTCAATGTTAGTCGTTTGATTCTACCTGATTTTTGAAAGCACTAGAATCAAAATTGAAGTATTTTATATTACTGCAGCTGTAAAGGACATTTTAGAAAGTGTAAAGTTTATGAATGTGGAATAAATAGTTTTTAAGTTTTATCTGCTTTTGTAGCCATTTGGGTACTTTCCACTGACATGTGTGATAAATTACATAGGTAACTAGATTATATAGGGATCTGCTTATCTCTGTTATCTGCGTGTCTGTATCAGTTAAAGAGTAATGAACAAGGAGTCATAACTTGAATTCCAACTTGCAGCAAGAACAAACGATTTAAAAAAATTTGGAGCCCACTGACGTAAAAAGTGCCTTAATATAAATGACTTTCTTTAAACAATCCTACAAAGCTAAAGAATGAAGATCATGGGCGCCTCGACGATATATGGGTGACTTATACGTGATATCATAAGATATCTGAGATAAAAACAAATACCATAGATTTTTCAACAGCCTTTTGACTCCATATCCTGGAAAAAAATTAAAAGTTTTAAATGGTTTTAAATTTTGAAGAATATTGTTTTCAAATGGCTTAGATTATTTCATAAAAAATGTCAAGTCTTATGCAACAAAAAATGGGGATCTCTCAAACCATTTAAATGTCCAGCGTGGCTGCCGTCAGGGAGATCCCTTTACCCCTTCTATACATAAGAATATTTAAAGAACTTAAAATTTAGATCTTCTTTTGCTTATGATACAACTGTATGTAATGCTGGATGGAACTGAGAAATCTTTGAAAATGAAGATTTCTATGCAAAAATTTCAGGCCTAAAACTCAACATAGATAAGACAAAATGTTCAAACAAATAAGGCCCATGCAAGGTAGTATCTCCAAGGATTCGGAGTCAGATGTTTTTTAATTTTTTGGTGTCAAATCGTCACCTGAGAATAAAAGGTTCTATCTGACCTTTTCATAATTTTGAGAAAATTGAGTTGAAAGATTATGACTTACTAAAAAAGAACAGGTTTCATATGTCAAACGCAAAATTTAAGCCATACTGGAACTTCGGTTGTTAAACTGACATATAATATATACTGACGGAAAAATATAACTGTGCACACTAAAATACTTAATATCTTTTATTAGGTATAAAATTATTTTAGCAGATTTCTTTTGTGTAATTCACAAGGTAATCTTGTTTCAATAATACTGCTTTTCGCGAGTTGCACGTGCAAAATTTATAGCCCGTAACGGTCGCGCTTTTTACGTGTTTCTTTATGTTAACATCCTCGTACATGCTGTTTCGAGTTATTTTAACCGTCAAATTATAGTGAGCTACCCAGCAGTTCAGAAAAACACCTTAATTTGGATTTTAAGTCTTTGAAGACAATGTCACGCATCTCAGAAAATGATCGCCTACGTGCCGTCGGTATGCTCCAAGCAGGCATTGCTCAAAATGCGGTTGCGCAGCGTTTTGGTGTTCACCGAAACACCATATCAGCACTTTGGCGACGATTTCAGCAACGTGGCAACGTCCGTGATCTACCACGTCCAGGGCGTCCACGTGTGACGTCAATCCGTCAAGACAATTATATCCGGCTTACACACCTACGGAATCGATTTCAACCGGCCACATTAACAGCACGAACAATTCCTGGCTTGAGACCTATCAGTGGACGAACTGTTAGAAACCGATTAAGAGAGCACAGCATTACTCCACGACGTCCTGCGATACGTCCTACTCTTCTCTTACGTCATCGACAACGTCGACGTCAGTGGTGCAGACAGTATCTAAGGCTTCCAAGAGCATATTGGAATAATGTTCTGTTTACTGACGAGTCGCGGTTTCACTTAGAAAGTTCGGACGGACGAGTTCGTGTATACAGGCGTCGCGGAGAACGTTACTTGGATCCCTGTGTTTTTCAACGTCAACGTTTTGGTGGTGGTGGGGTGATAATGGTTTGGGGAGGTATCTCATCTCAAGGCAGGACCCAGCTTGTAATTGTCCGTGGCAATTTAACGGGTGTTCGTTACAGAGATGAGATTGTCATACCCCACGTGCTGCCATTTCTTCAACGTCAAGGGCGTAACATGACGTTTCAACAAGACAACGCTCGGCCACATGTAGCACGTGTAGTTACCGGGTTTCTGGCTCAGCAAAACGTGAGTGTCTTACCCTGGCCCGCTGTTTCACCAGATCTTTCACCAATTGAGCACGTTTGGGATGAGATGAAGAGACGCCTCCGTCAAAGACGTAACCAACCTCTCACGCTGGACCAACTAGCGCAGACATTGGTCAACATCTGGAACACCATTCCACAGGCAGTTATCGCCAACTTAGTTGCCTCTATGCCTCGTCGCTGCCGTGCTTGCTTGAACGCCAATGGAGGCCACACACGATACTGACCTTGTGAAATCAGATTTCATACCTGTCAACTTCTGCGCCTTGTTACTGTAAAAATTGTTTTACATGATGAAGTGTTTGTATTGATTGTTAGAAATAAAACGTTGATTGGCTAATTTGCAAAGTTTTATGTTACTATTCCTAATATTAAAAAAAATTCTATACCTTAAAGTATGCACAGTTATATTTTTCCGTTAGTATATATCGTTCCACAATAGTTCTTCATTTTGAAAGATGTTACGCCATTTTGCCTCACAAGAAAGGGTTTCCGTATTACTAATTAAAACATTATATATCTGTCTTTTACCTTTCAAATCATGAAAAATCGGACTAAACAAAAAGGGGTATAATAGGTTAGTTTTTATATTCATTTCAGACGCAATGTATCCATAACCTTTTTATTACAGTTCGTAGCCCTACGTAGGTTAAAAAGTTGATTTTCAAGCCTGTTGTGTTTTCAAGCTCTTGCCTGTCAATAAATTTACCTTCCCTGCTTAAAAAGTCCTTATCGTATCTGATACATTTATCATACAATGTCTTAATAAAAACTGACTTTTATCGATTTAGAACTTACAATTATTAACAATAGGCAACTCTAGAAAATCGTCAGTATTTTGTATAGGTATCTTTTCTACCAAGCTAGAATACGCATCAAATACGTCTTTCCAAAAAATGTTTCTTAAACCTTTTAAAACTGTGTCCACATAGCATGTTCCAAAATTTAACAATTTTTCAAAGTTTATAAAACTGTGAATCAATTAAAAACACTTACTTTCACTAGATTTAAATATTCTCTTAAACCAAATTAGTTTCAAACTTTTCATATATTCAAATATATCCATCATTTTCAATGCTCCATTTGACACATTTTTAACAAGTACAGAACTTTTAATTTTTGAAGGTCCTTGCTACACAAATTCAAAAAAGAGTTTATTTATATTCTGCATAAATTGCATGTCAGGGTTGGGTATTGGAATGAATAAATGGGTTAGTAACGGTAACAACATCGACTTTACTACAGTAATTCTTCCAATCAGTGTAAGTTGCGTTTTCTGCCAATGCAAAATGCTTTTTTAAATTTTTTTCAAGCTTTTCGTTAAAGTTTATATCTATCTTTTCTCTTGATCAATAAGAAACCATATACCTAAAAGTTTAAAAGCATATCGAACACCAGTTTAATATTGATTTTGTTTTAATAGATCTTGAACTATACTTAAGGGAATCTATCAAAATAACATGGGTTTTCTCAAAATTAACCCTCAAGCCAGATAAAATAACAAATTGGTTTAAGACATTTAATGCACTATTTAAAGATTCATCAGATCCATCCAAGAGTAATGAAGTGTCATCAGCGAACTGGGATATTTTGTATTCTTCCCCGTTTATAGAAATTCCTTTAATATTCTGACAATTTCTGATTTTTTAAGCTAAAATTTCAGCACACAAAATAAAAATGTAAGGACTAATCGAATCCCCCTGACGACAGCCCCTCTATTTTGATAAAGTTTGATAAGAAACCGTTCAGCTGTATAGCTGTTCTTACATCATTGTAAAATAAGGCCAGCCATCTTTTGAAATCAGAACCAAAATAAAAGAAATCCAGTGTTTTTGATATAAACTCGAAAGATAAAGTATCAAAGGCCTTTTAAATATCAATCATCAATAAATAGGCCAGGTATGTTATTAGTTTCTGTAATATTCAAAATGTCATATAAGAGACGTGTTTTTTCTCCAATGAATCTTCCTTTAATGAATCCTGTCTAATCTTTATGAATAAGACCATCTAAAACAGTTTTGAGTCGCGCGTAAAGTATAAGTCTCCAATTTTTCAAATATTGTTTAGGTTTATTTTCTTTTGGTATGCAGACGATTATTCCTTGTTTTTGTGTAAAAGACAGCACTCCCTTTTTAAAGGCAGAGTTTATAGCCCTTACAAAAAAAATACAGAGTTTTTTTCGAAAAAACTTTAAAGAAATTGGAAGAAAATCCATCTGACCCCGTGCTTTTTATCCTTCATGTTTTTTAAAGTTTCTGTTACTTCAGACAAAGTCAATAATCCTTCTTGTTGATTAGCTTGATTTTCGGATAATTTTGGAGTCGATATATCACCTAAAAAACTTTTAATATCAAATGCAGTTCTGTTATCTTCTTATGTGTATAACATTTTATAAAAAGATTCTGTTTCTTTTAAAATTTCCTGTCGGTCATATATCATGTCGCCATTTTCCTTTGCCAGAAAAGGAATAGTTTTATTTATATAATGTTGTTTTCCTAGTTGACAAAGATTTTCTTCGAGTTTCCGTATTTCTGACTGTAGTGTAATTTCTCTTGTTGTTTTACATATATTTCAATTAGTAGAATACGATAGTGTTATTTCCATAAGTAAGGTATCACGAAAAAGAGCATCATCAATTACAAATTGTAAATTATCATGTTCTATGTTCAATTCATAAACAGGTAAACAATACTGTAATTTTTTTGGTCAATTTTTTCATTTATGCATTTAAGGTAGTCGTTATCATATAGGAGAGAATTGTTGAATTTCCATAGGCCCTTACCATGAGTAATATTCTGAAATCAACAATTGTGAAATGTCTTTTTCAACCTCAAAAGCATCGCTTTGTTTTTTTTAACAGCAATTTCATAATGTTAGTAGTCGGTCTAATTTAGCCAGAAGTAGATGGTTTTTCTGGTCTTCATTGTTGCAGTCGCTCTGCTTTTTCTCATTGCTTCGTTAACCTCAGTTGATTCACAACCTTTAATTCTTTTCTTTCTTTTGTCATTCCGAAACTTTATTGTTTTTTTTCTCTCTTCAGTCTATCATGCTAAGCGCTTGGATATGTTTTGGTGTGTTTTATTTTACTGTCTTGATTGTTGATGCTTGTTTCTTCAATGATTTGTTTCAATTTTTGATTTGTGGAATACTTTTGTTTCTTTTCTGTTTTTATTTCATTCTTTGTTTTCAGAATCTGTTGGTTATACGTGTTGTCATCTTTCTATAGGTTATACGTTTTCCAGTATCATCTAGTTAATTAAAGGCGATTTCTTTCCAGATGTAAAAAGATCAGATATTATATCAGATAATAAGAGCAGATATTTTCAGGAGTTACGATTCTTTCAGGAATGAAAAATGAAAAAAAAATAAAGGCTTTTTAAAATGATCACAGTCACATACTGTTTTTCAATGTTATATAGTGTTGAAAATAATAAAAGGAGCATTCATATAATCTATCAAATACCATACGCGTAAACCCTATAGCGCATGTCTGGGACATGCTTTCTCGTAGACATTCTTCGCGTCCGAACCCTGTGCAGAACGTCCGTGACCTTTCTCATGCCCTTTTAGCAGAATGGGATGCCATACCATAGGATATGATCAGGCGCATGTCCTGACGATGCAGAGAGTGCCTTAACGTCCGTAGGGGATACACTCATTACTGACACTGACTATGAATCGTTTCAAGGCCTGAATCTGCTTTTACAGACATTGTCCAAAATTAATTTGATAATATTCATATCCTGGACACTGTCTCTGTTCAGGAATGTGTCTGTTGGCGATGAAAATGCCTTTTTAGCTCACCTGAGCATGCTCATGTGAGCTTTTAGGATCCTTGATTGTCCGGCGTCCGTCCGTCCGTCCGTCCGTCGTCCACAATTCATTCAAACAACATCTCCTCTGAAACCACTGGGCAAAATTTAATGAAACTTGCCTAGAATGTTCCTTGCGTGAAGCTCTACCAAGTTTGTTCAAATGGTTCCGGTTCATTGCATTTCTGGGTCACAGGAGCTAAAAACAGATTTTACAAGTTGGATCTTTAAAAATCTTCTTGTCAGAAACCACAAGGCCTGGAGCTTTGATATTTGGTATAAAGCATCATCTAGTGGATCTCTACCAAGTTTGTTCAAATTATGATCCTGGGGTCAAAAATGGCCCCGCCCCAGGGGTAACTTGTTTTACATAGAGTTATATAAGAAAAACTTTAAAAATCTTCTTGTCAGAAACCGTAAGGCATAGAGCTAAGATATTTGGTATAAAGCATCATCTAGTTGACCTCTACCAAATTTGTTCAAATCATGGCCTCTGGGTCAAAAATGGCCCCGCCCCAGGGATAACTTGTTTTACACAGAGTTATATAGGAAAAACTTTAAAAATCTTCTTGTCAGAAACTGTAAGGCATAGAGCTTAGATATTTGGTATAAAGCATCATCTAATGGACCTCTACCAAGTTTGTTCAAATCATGGCCTCTGGGTCAAAAATGGCCCCGCCCCAGGGGTAACTTGTTTTACATAGAGTTATATAGGAAAAACTTTAAAAATCTTCTTGTCAGAAACCGTAAGGCATAGAGCTAAGATATTTGGTATAAAGCATCATCTAGTGGACCTCTACCAAGTTTGTTCAAATCATGGCCTCTGGGTCAAAAATGGCCCCGCCCCAGGGGTAACTTGTTTTACATAGAGTTATATAGGAAAAACTTTAAAAATCTTCTTGTCAGAAACCGTAAGGCATAGAGCTTAGATATTTGGTATGTAGCATTGTCTAGTGGACTTCTACCAAGTTTGTTCAAATTATACCTCTGGGGTCAAATTTTGCTCCACCCTGGGGTCATTGGTTTTACATAGGCTTATATAGGAAAATCTTAAAAAATCTTCTTGTCTGAAACCACAAGGCCCTGAGCCTTAAGATTTGGTATGTAGCATTGTCTAGTGGACCTCTACCAAGTTTGTTCCAATTATACCCCTGGGGTCAAATTTGGCCCCAACCCGGGGTCATTGGTTTTACATAGGCTTATATAGTGAAAACTTTGAAAATCTTCTTGTAGAAGGAGAAGTAACATTTTCAGTCCAAATAATCTGGAAATTTGTCAGACAGGTTGTTTCTATGATTTCTAGCTCAAGTTCGAATATGGGTCATCTGGGTTCAAAAACTAGGTCACAGAGCCCAAAAATATAAAAACCTTGTTAACACTCTAGAGGTTACATTTTCAGTCCAAATATCCTGGAAATTAGTCAAAAAGGTTGTTTTGATGATTTTTAGCTCAAGTTCAAAATTGGGTCATCTAGGGTCAAAAACTATGTCACAGAGCCCAAATATGGAAAAACCTTGTTAACACTCTAGAGGTAACATTTTCAGTCCAAATATCCTGGAAATTTGTCAGAAAGGTTGTTTCAATGATTTCTAGGTTAAATTTGAATATGTGTCATCTGAAATCAAAAACTAGGTCACAGAGCCCAAAAATAGAAAAAAAACTTGTTAACACTCTAGAAGCTACTTTTCAGTCCAAATATTCTCGAAATTTGTTAGAAAAAATGTTTTAATGATTTCTAGCTCAGATTCGAACAAAGGTCATCTGGGGTCAAAAACTAAGTCACAGACCCCAAATATGGAAAAAGGGTGTTAACACGCATCGAGTTAACATTTTCAGTTCAAATAACCTTGAAATTTGTCAGAAAGATTGTTTTAATGATTTCTAGCTCAGTTTTGAATATGGGTTATGTGGGGTCAAAAACTAGGACACAGGGCCAAAAAGTAGAAAATCCTTGTTAATGCTCTAGAGGTTACATTTTCAGTCCAAATGTCCTTGAAATTTGTCAGAAAGGTTGTTTCAATGTTTTCTAGCCCAGATTAGGATATGGGTCATCTGGGATCAAAAACAAGGTCACAGAGCCCTAAAATGTAAAAACCATTTTAACACTCCAGAGGTTACATTTTCAGTCCAAATATCCTGGAAATTTGTCAGAAAAGTTGCTTCTATGATTTCCAGCTCAACTTTGAATATGGGTCATCTGGATTAAAAAACTAGGTCACAGAGCCTAAATATCGAAAAACTTTGTAAACACTCTAGAGGCTACATTTTCAGTTCAAATGTCCTGGAAATTTGTCAGAAAGGTTGTTTTGATGGTTTCTAGCTCAGGTTTGGATATGGATCATCTGGGGTCAAAAACTAGGTCACAGAGCCCAAATATCGAAAAACCTTGTTAACACTTTAGAGGCTACGCTTTCAGTTCAAATAACCTTGAAATTTGTCAGAAAGATTGTTTCAATAATTTCTAGGCCAAGTTTGAATATGGGTCATCTGGGGTCAATTAACCAGGTCCATAGCAACTTAGTTAAAAGCAGTCATATTCAGGTGAGCGATATAGGGCCATCATGGTCCTCTTGTCTTTCAGTCTGTTAAGTAACTTTTGCTCGGCTATCATTAAAATTTAATGCAACATACAAATTATGCAGCAGTTAGTTCAGCTAAGTATAAAATTATTTATCATATTTTAATAAGCCCAGAAACTAATACAAATTTAATCACCTGAGTTTTCCCAATGTCGTACTTTTCAGCTAACTTTCTCTGACTCTGACCATTGCTTTCATTTATCAAATTTATTTTCTCATTAAGAGAAAGCTCTGTCCGCTTTTTAGCTCACCTGAGCATGCTCATGTGAGCTTTTAGGATCCTTGATTGTCCGGCGTCCGTCCATCCGTCCGTCCGTCGTCCACAATTCATTCAAACGACATCTCCTCTGAAACCACTGGGCAAAATTTAATATAACTTGCCTAGAATGTTCCTTGCATGAAGCTCTACCAAGTTTGTTCAAATGGTTCCGGTTCATTGCATTTCTGGGTCACAGGAGCTAAAAACAGATTTGAAAAGTTGGATCTTTAAAAATCTTCTTGTCAGAAACCACAAGGCCTGGAGCTTTGATATTTGGTATAAAGCATCATCTAGTGGACCTCTACCAAGTTTGTTCAAATTATGATCCTGGGGTCAAAAATGGCCCCGCCCCAGGGGTAACTTGTTTTACATAGTGTTATATAGGAAAAACTTTAAAAATCTTCTTGTCAGAAACCGTAAGGCATAGAGCTAAGATATTTGGTGTGCAGCATTGTCTAGTGGACATCTACCAAGTTTGTTCAAATCATGGCCTCTGGGTCAAAAATGGCCCCGCCCCAGGGGTAACTTGTTTTACATAGAGTTATATAGGAAAAACTTTAAAAATCTTCTTGTCAGAAACCGTAAGGCATAGAGCTTAGATATTTGGTGTGCAGCATTGTCTAGTGGACCTCTACCAAGTTTATTCAAGTCATGGCCTCTGGGTCAAAAATGGCCCCGCCCCAGGGGTAACTTGTTTTACATAGAGTTATATAGGAAAAACTTCGAAAATCTTCTTGTCTGAAACCACAAGGCCCTGAGCCTTAAGATTTAGTATGTAGCATTGTCTAGTGGACCTCTACCAAGTTTGTTCCAATTATACCCCTGGAGTCAAATTTGGCCCCACCCCGGGGTCATTGGTTTTACATAGGCTTATATAGTGAAAACTTTGAAAATCTTCTTGTAGAAGGAGAAGTAACATTTTCAGTCCAAATAATCTGGAAATTTGTCAGACAGGTTGTTTCTATGATTTCTAGCTCAAGTTCGAATATTGGTCATCTGGGTTCAAAAACTAGGTCACAGAGCCCAAAAATAGAAAAAACCTTGTTAACACTCTAGAGGTTACATTTTCAGTCCAAATATCCTGGAAATTTGTCAGAAAGGTTGTTTTGATGATTTTTAGCTCAAGCTCAAAATTGGGTCATCTGGGGTCAAAAACTAGGTCACAGAGCCCAGATATGGAAAAACCTTGTTAACACTCTAGAGGTAACATTTTCAGTCCAAATAACCTGGAATCTGTCAGAAAGGTTGTTTCAATGATTTCTAGGTTAAATTTGAATATGTGTCATATGAAATCAAAAACTAGGTCACAGAGCCCAAAAATAGCAAAAAACTTGTTAACACTCTAGAAGCTACTTTTCAGTCCAAATATTCTCGAAATTTGTCAGAAAAAATGTTTTAATGATTTCTAGCTCAGATTCGAATAAAGGTCATCTGGGGTCAAAAACTATGTCACAGACCCCAAATATGGAAAAACCTTGTAAACACGCATTGAGGTAACATTTTTAGTTCAAATAACCTTGAAATTTGTCAGAAAGATTGTTTTAATGATTTCTAGCTCAGTTTTGAATATGGGTTATGTGGGGTCAAAAACTAGGACACATGGCCAAAAAGTAGAAAATCCTTGTTAATGCTCTAGAGGTTACATTTTCAGTCCAGATGTCCTTGAAATTTGTCAGAAAGGTTGTTTCAATGATTTCTAGCCCGGACTAGGATATGGGTCATCTGGGATCAAAAACTAGGTCACAGAGCCCTAAAAGGTAAAAACCACTTTAACACTCCAGAGGTTACATTTTCAGTGCAAATATCCTGGAAATTTGTCAGACAGGTTGTTTTGATGATTTCTAGCTCAAGTACTAATATGGGTCATCTTTGGTCAAAAACTAGGTCACATTGACCAAATATGGAAAAACCTTGTTAACACTCTATAGTTAAGATTTTAATTCCAAATAACCTGAAAATTTGTCAGAAAGGTTGCTTCTATGATTTCCAGCTCAGCTTTGAATATGGGTCATCTGGATTAAAAAACTAGGTCACACAGCCTAAATATCGAAAAACTTTGTAAACACTCTAGAGGCTACATTTTCAGTCCAAATGTCCTGGAAATTTGTCAGAAAGGTTGTTTTGATGATTTCTAGCTCAGGTTTGGATATGGATTATCTGGATTAAAAAACTAGGTCACAGAGCCCAAATATCGAAAAACCTTGTTAACACTCTAGAGGCTACACTTTCAGTCCAAATAACCTTGAAATTTGTCAGAAAGATTGTTTCAATAATTTCTAGGCCAAGTTTGAATATGGGTTCAATTAACCAGGTCCATAGCAACTTTGTTAAAAGCAGTCATATTCAGGTGAGCGATATAGGGCCATCATGGCCCTCTTGTTTTAAAAGAACGATTTTGTTATTTCTGTAAAAGATGTATATGAACTTACTCAACGCATATGGTATATTGATTATATGGAAGCTCCTGTAATTATTTGAGCAGAAGTAGAAAAGTCAATGTTTTTTGAAAGTTAGTTTTTTTTTGTTTTTTTTTTATATCTGTAGTATCTTTTAGCTTCAAGAATTATAAAATTTTAAGTTCTGTCCACTTTTTTATTTTTTGTCTTCCTTTGAGAAGTTATTTATAAACAATATGTGTGCATTTTAAATCCTTTATAAAGTCTTCCAAAATTGTTCGACATGTATGCACCCAGAAAACAGAAATTTTAGTCAAATAGGTGTTTGTTGCAAGAATTCTATGAGTAAGCTTAAGTTGTTTCTTCTTGTATATTTGTTGCCATTGAAAATTGTACACATGAGCTTATATTTTTATTGAAGACATACATTCAATTTTGAAAAGTGTTACCGAAGTTAATAAAAGACCATGCCAGAAAAGCCTTTTCAAGATCAATAATTATTAATTATTATAGCAGACCTGAAAACTTCTAATATTTTAACCTGTTAAATTAAAGCCTTTTTATACGCCCGTCGAAGACGGGTCGTATTATGGAAACGCCCATGGCGGGCATCCGGGCGGCGTCCACAATGGATGTCCGCTCTCTAATTAAAACAGTTGTTATCCGATGTTCATGAACCTTGGAGGAAAATGTTTATGGGCATAATATCTCGTCCAAGTTCGATTACCAGTCAAAACGCTTCAGCCATCTCAGAGTTCTGGCCCTTTTTTGTACAATATGGCAAATTCGCCTTGTCCACTCTCTAATTCTAACAGCTGTTCTCCAGTCTTCATGAAATATGGAGAAAATGTTTATTGGCTTAATATCTCGGCCAAGTTCGGTAAACAGCCAAATCGCTTTAGCCACCTCAGAGTTATGGCCCTTTATTTGTACAAAAAAAGTCGCAAATTCGCGTTACACACTTCAAACTTATGGCTTATGGCTCTTACTTCTTACAAAACATGCCAAATAGGTCTCTGTTCTTAGTGAAATAGTTGTTCGTTGATCTTCATGAATGTTTGTGGAATCGATGGTGTCTATAATATCTTTACCAAGTTTGATAACCAGCCAAATCACCACAGACACTTCTTGGCGCTAGCCCGTAAATCGTAAAAAACCTGCAAAATTCACCTTCCAGCCTGTTCTATCAACAGAAGACTAAATCAAAGGTGTGTATTTATTAACATGAGTCGATGTATCTGCACAGTAGTATTCATATACCAGTATAGTTGTAACCATGCCCATGTTTATGTTTACTCTTATCCATGCATCTGTAAAACTCATATAATTACATGGGTACAGTGAAAGATATACTTTTTCCTTGTCGTGTGTTCTTATAGACCCAGGGATTTCAAAAGCTTTTCAAAACCAGGGGTCATCTGACCCCTGTTGATTATTTTCAAGCAGTCATAATCAGATCGTCGCGGTCATATCTTGTGTTCATTCAACTTTACTACTTATAAAAATGCTTTTAGTTCATTTTAATAGATTTTCTAGGGTCAAATAATTATTTACTTCATAATTAAAATGCAGTATCAAATCCATTTTAGTACTACATGGTTCCTGTGATATAAATAAGTGCCACCTCTGCAAATACTCCATAATTCTTTGGTATTTATTTGGCTGGTTATCAAATTAATTTAGGTTTATAAGGATTCCTGAATGTGCACACCTCTCTATCAAACTTTTCAACCATTTAACAAAATTTTCGACGGCCGTATTTTGTGGCAGTTTAGCACTCTCCTTTTTATTTATTAATCTTGGTAGTTTTTTCTTTATTCAATTTGCAATACTGCTGGAGGCAAATTTGTATGAAACATTTAATAAAGCACATTTCTGATAATAAATTATCTCCCTTACTCAGATAAAATTGATCCTTTCATTTTTGAATCCTCTTACTTTATCCTTGTTTCTCTCTTGTGATAGCCTTGACGTTGTGAAAGTTGTCACTTAAACGAAAGGTTATTGAAAGAACATGTTGCTAAATGTTTAATCTGAATACCATTTTCTTGTAAAGAAAACAAGAGGAAGAATTTGTATCGAGCGGGTGCACGTAAATCCGACCTGTATATAATTCCGAAATGTTTAATTGTTCCAAATTGATAAATGTGTCAATCATTTGTACAACTGAAGTCATATGTCATATCATATCATATGTCATATTTCTTCACTTCGTATTCGGCGCAACATTAGGATCATCCGTTATTTTTTGAAAAGCTGAGCGAAAATGGTAAAACTTTTCCTTACTTTGTAAATACAATATTATATTTACATCTGATATTCTATTTGAGTGGTTATTTGATAAAAATTGACATGTAAACTGATGTGTTCTAAGGATTTTAATGTTTTTTAAAGCATGACGTCATTGTATCGGTGCATTAGGATGTTCGGAATTATGATTAGTTTTTCTTGTATATGTATTTCATTCCAAACAAGTTTACTCATATAGATTATTGGAAACTTACTTATTTTTTTTCTTCCATATATGATGCCTATATTTTACATATTTTTAATACCTACTGTTTATTACAGAAGGATGAGCCGCTAGGCTGGTGCAAGGAAAAAGAGGCAATAGTTTGCATGGTCTACATATAGCAGCTTCCTTGATTGCTGCGAAGTCTAAAGTTGTCACAAGTTTCAAAGTCTTTTAAGATACCAAGAACTAGCCTGCAATCAAGTTAATCAGAAATACCGTTCACCAAAACTAAGAGCCAAACTGTTTTGACTGATGCCGAGGAAGCTAGAACAGTAAATTGGGCTCTTGATATGAGTAGAATCAGCTATGGACGTACACGTTTTAAAGACACTCTGTGCTAGTTATAAGGACGACTGGACAACTGGGAAAGGAACGGGCAGTATAAATGGAAAGATAAATAAATGGTTCGAATTATATATCCGAGACGAAGTTGCTGAACCAAGACTACTCGAGGACCCTAAATGAATTTATAATGCTGATTAAAGCGGGTTCTTCTTTTGCCAGACCAAGGGCTCAAAAGCTATTGGAGAAAAAGGAGCGCCAGTAAGTTACTAATAATAGAACTCAGAAAAAAAAACAGTTGGCAATAATGACTGCAACTGACTGAGTAGATCTGTTTATCCTCGGTACCGGCCTAAGCCATATGACCGATGGCGACCTATGATAATTAAGTTTACTTAAATGAATTTATTCACGTGTAGGAGTGTTCATTATTTCTATTCGAGGAAGTGATAGCACCCTCGAATAGACTTAAAAGTGAATATAATAAAATAATTATATTCCCTTAAGAGATTAAATCTTTGAAACAGATTTTTTTCAGTTTTTCAGTTCGATAGTGGCAATCAGGTCATGTTGGAGAGTTCATCACGAAACAGCCAGTGTTCTCAAGGAGCATGGATTAAGTTCAACTGTTGAGTTAGCTTTCAAGAGGTTGGCCTTTTCCCACTTGACAGAGCAAAGGTCACGATGATCACCAAACAAAACAAGAATGCCCAAATACTACTTCAAGAATACCTCAACTTTCCAAGGCTAATAATCGAGAAAGAGGATGGAACAGCCATGAATGAAGGCATCGTTCCTGCTTATACAGACGTACATTTTGAAACTCATGCAGGAACGTCTCACAGTTTATTGCTAACCCACTTCCAAATGCTACTGGTGATAATTCGGAAAATAAATATAGCAAATTTCAAATTCTACACCAATAAAGGCGGTAAAACGATGTTTCTTCATTTTCAAAGTATCTGACGATCCCTGCCCAAAAATCTGGAAAAGAAACCAAGGAAGTGCAAAATTCAAATATCAAAAGCAATCATAGATATATCGGGAGTATCTAAATAAGAAACTTGAACTGACACCAAAAGAAAACCAAGTGAAACGTAAGCACAACACAAAAAGACTTGAAAAACAAAGCAAAAAGAAGTTGAAACTAACCGCAAGGAAATACTGAAAAGAAAAGAAGACAAAAAGGCTCAAAAAGGAAGGAGCAAGAAGCAGTATTAGCTGCAACAGAGGAATCCGATGGCGACAACGGAGTGGAAGTGGCTGCAACTAAGTGCTACACATGTGAGGAGCCTCATACCGACTTCATTGAAAGTTTAAATTGTTACAGACGTTTCTAAATGCAGTGTTGAGGACTACCGTTAGATTTTAGATAATGCAGACCATGTCTACTATACAGAGTCCAAGGGTGTTGAAATTCACTAGTTATAATATGCAGTGTTTATGCTCAAATTAAATGATTACATATTTTACGATATGAACTAAAATTGTATGACTATATACAAATAAAAAAAGACCTCGTTTGTTTCTTTGTTTCCCTTTTCCCCTTTTTAAAATTTCTTTTTTTAAAAGTATACTTTAGAAATAATTTAAGAGGTGTAAGAAGTCCAGGATTTGCCAAAACCATCATACTTTCTTTTGAAACCTTTTTATCCTGAAATATGACTATTTCTTTGTTCTTTGAAAAGATGTAAGACCTAACTAAATCACAAGTCATTGTTAAGTTGACGAAAAGGAATTACAAATATAAAACGAATTAGAAATTGTTTGTCTCTTAACTTTAAAAAAGAAGCTTGTTCTCAACTTATATTTCAGATGTAACATTATCACCCCCAGGACAAAAGTTCTTGGCAGTATAGGGCCGTTCACCAAAAATACGGCTCTGAACAACGCCTATGACCACTTTTGGGTCATTGAGACGCCTCCTTTCAACGCTTTTAGATACGTTGGTAAAGCCAGCGTTTACTTTAGGGTGGTATTTGACTTTTGTGTAGCAGACATGACTTTATGTGAAAATGTAAGTATTTGAAAATTTAAGAATTTAAACCGTTCTTTGTGATATATATACAGAATAAATATATTTTAGGCAATGTTATACAGTCAATCTATTGTATCAACCTGATTAAAATCAGATATATTGCAGGTAGCTTTGTTGGGAATCCACGTTAGATCCATTCACTCTATATATCGACAGTGGTACAATATTAGTTAAGTAGGAAGATCGTGTACATCGCGTGTGACATTTTCGAAGTTAAATAGACATTTCATTAATTTTCATTTAGATTTTGTAAGATATGTAATCTTGACATTTTTGTCTCAGTCTTGTGCAGAAGCCCGGAAACGTAAACGTTCCATTACTGAAGAAAACCACTTTATTGACGTTATGGTAACAGTTCGAGGAAATGACACAGACATTCACATTTTTGATTCCAGTATCGTTAATGTTAGAGACGCCGAAGAAACAGGTAATGTAAACAAAAAATATTAAACGAGACATGTTAATTAACAGTGCATCAAAATAACCTTTTTTTTTTCTTTCTTTTCTAGTAGGTATATTGAATGTGTACTTATGATACCTGGTAACATTGTAGAACAGTTCTTCAAATCCACAGAATAATTGAAAAATGTAAACATTTTCTTCCGTTGCAGAAAGAAAACAGAAACGAACACACCAATGCTCTTACAGTGTCGTACTTTGGCTCACGGTGGTGCTCCTTATCGGTACCCTTCTCTTTGAGGTGTTAATGGCCATGGTTTTTCACCAAATGAGATCAAAGTTTTTGAATGACGCGTAATACATCAATTGTAGAGTTCACGTCAAAATAAGCCACAGTCTCTTCGAGCATCTATACAGGACAAAATGACATAAGAACAATGGAAGTTGAATAAGCGCGCCATAAGCTAACAGAAGAACTCGTATTATCTACAATTACTTACTTTAGATACTTTTGTCAAATATTTAACCAACGGTTTTTATTCTAATTAATTTTTTATAACAATTTTAATTCGTACATCTCTGTCTAAGATTTTTAATGTGACTTCGTGCATTGTGTTAAATTTGACATGTAGTGCAGGAAATGTTTAACATTCCTTCTCTCCTTTGTTCATATCCTGTTTACACAGTTAACTGAAAATGTTGTGTTGAAAATTTGTATGTGAGTTTTAAAATGGCCGACGTTACATGTTGTTGAGATTGGTTATTTCGAATATATTTTTTTTTTGTTCTATATTGTTTGTGCATGAATGTTCCTTAAGGTCTTAAAAGCACAAAAAAAGTTCTTACTGTATTCCAGTTTGAAACAGACACTTTATGGATAAGTACAAAAAACAGGTAGTTGCTTTCGAGGTTGTGATCTGTCTATCTTTTAGATTTTATTTATAGTCGGTACAGTAGGTTTCACATAATAAAATATAATTTTATCGAATAATATGCTGCGCATATGCTTGTATGTTACACAGTGTTAAATGCTTAACCAAATCTTACCGCGAATTCTTGAATAAATATATGACAGTCATTAACTGTAATATTGAATTCACAGTTTCAGGAATAGCACTTTTTGCGTATTTTTTCAGAAAACCCATATTCTTAAGAAAAAAATTATTTTGTAGGCTAAAAAATAGAACGAATTTCAAATAAAGACAAATGAAACAAAATTAACCTAATCTCTATTCACAGTTCTTTTTCCGTTTGAGTATAATCATGAAATTTTCTTTTTCTTCTACAAATATAATCTGTTGTCCACAAGATCACACATCCAGTCAAGTCAACCCTTTAAACCAGAAACTACTAACTGACGTGATGGACCAGTGAAAGAACAACCTTTACCAAAGGCTTTCCATACTTTAACGTGTGTTTTTTTGTGTCACTTAGGAACAAATAACAGAACAAATAATTGATTAATTTAGAACTTAAACATAGTTTATCATTCATATATCTTTATAATATATATACCATTTCAACGTGAAGAAAAGGAATTAAAGAAAAGAAATATATCTGAAGATAAAATACTACCAATTACCGGTATTAAGTAAAATAGTACAAGCATGTAAATAGCCTGAGAACATATTGCAAACATACGGAGAGTAGATGCATCAACAATAATATTATATATTATAACAAATAATTAGAATGTATTACGCCAGAATGAAATTGAAAATTTCACAAAAGGTTGAGATAAATCTAATGTAAGAATTTATTTCTTCTAAGAACTCATTGGTCAGTTATATAAATTGTATAATTATATCAATTATGTGATATATACAACACAGGTTTTCTTCAAGTCAAGTCAAATTCATGTAAAAAAACGTTTATTTCTCTCGTTTCATCTTTAAACATGACATAATGAGATAACAAACATAGATATAATCTATTATTATGAGGCTCTTATCAAACGTATACAAATTATCTTCTCAATGTAAAAAGGTAGTGAAATTTTAAAAAAAGATCTTTAGAATATGTGGAGAGTCCAGCTAATAAACAAAGCTGCATCTTATATTATCATTAATTTTATATATTATATATATAATAATTTATGCCGTACATATACATACATATATACATACACACACATAGATATACATGTATATATGTATACATGTATGTATTGTAGGAATAGCATTTAACATTTAATATGCCTCTTTAAGCTAAAGTAAAAATTGGTACAGAAATATACACAATATGCACAGATCAATTGTATATAAATCTAAGAGGTTTGATTAAACAAAACAAAAGAGGAAGAACAAAAAGACTTCTCAGTCTTAACCAGTGCATTCTGACCTTTACTGGTTAAAGATCAGAAGTTCAAGTCAAGTTATTGAAAATGCTCCTGCTCACAAAAAACGAAAGGTGAGCATAGAACACTGAAGAATTATGTAAATACAATAAGAATTCTGCAATAGAAAATTCGATTACTAACAATACCATGTTTAATTTGTTATTCATCAGTTCGTGTGTTTTAATAACATTGGGTCTATTATAAGGACATTGTTTCAAAAATCGTCTTCGTTCATCTGTGATTAATATGCATTCAAATAAAATATGAAATTCATCTTCTAGTTTATTGCATGTAATACAAACTCTTTCGTTTATTGGAATTCTTGCCCAATTTCCAGTTTCTATTGGGAGTCGATGGTTACGGACAGACAGACAGACAGACAGACAGATATATTGTATTGACGTATACATAATTGTACATACTCATAAATACATAACACATAATACATAAATTACAATGTCATGGATCGTATATTATAACAAGCATTTGTAGACATAATTATATATGGAGACTGTCTTAAGTCCATAGTTCAACAATTCATAGTTGAAATTAGTTTAAGAAGGATGAATACTTCAAAATTCATAATGAATAACATACAGACCAGTTTATTCAAGTAATTTTTACAACAAAATCTCTTTAAACAAAACTGGTAAAAATATACAGTACTAGATTCTAGTTACAGTAAAGTTTAAACTGTAATATTTATATATTCATATCGACGTTTGGTCGCTAAAATGATGTACTTAGCCAGTCCTTTTAATTCAGATTTATTTCTTGAAGTAAGAAGCTGCAAAAATTTAAACATGCTTAGTTTTCTGTAATGATATGGTTTAATAAACTCCCTACATAATGCCAAATAGCAGACAAGCATTGCCTGTAGGATTTATTAGATAAATTATTAAGGTAGAATGCAGATTCAAAATTGTCGTTCAAATGTACATATAGGCTGGACAATAGTGCACTAGATTGAATGTCTGCAGTAACTTTTGTATAAAACAATCCACTAATCTACGTTTAAACGGACTGTATTGAAATGGGTTCAATACATTTGTGAAATCATATTCGTTTAAAATAAAATGTACTTTAGCTGCCCAAGAGTAATAGCCCCTCTCATGAAGACTTATTATCAACATTCTCTAGTAAGGTATTATCGTAAAACCAGTTTTCATCTTCCCTTATTCTTCCCCCTTTTTCTCAATACCATTGTTTTATCTGAATTGACCTCTAAACCCCATTTACAAAAAAGCTGTAAATTATTAAGATTCAACAGCAGTTATTCAACTGACTTTCCAAATATTACCATATCGTCAGCAAACAGTAAAATAATCATACAAGTTTCAAAAAGGTTATACCCAAGATCATTATTATTATCATTTCTTAGGTTTTGTCCAGAAAAAGAGCGAATAAAATAGGTGAATTATTTTGGCCTTGTCTTAAACCAATAAAAATATCAAAAAAATCTGACAAAGTATTACAGTGCTTGACACAGGAAGACAATGAAGAGTACATATTTCAAAAAAACTTAAGCAGTTTACCATCTAGTCCAAGATTGAAAAGTTTAAACCAGAGAGCGTTTCGATAAATTGAATCAAAAGCTTTTTTAATGACTATAAAACAACAATAAAGACGTGAGTTTTCAGACAGTATATTCTCCACTAAGGAGTGAAAAACAAAAAAAAAACTGTGTGTCAGATTGTATATTGTTATCATTTGACCACTTTTCAACCCGTTTTGTCAATTACCTATTAATAATTTGCCAAAACTGCTAATTAGAGTTAAGCCCCTGTAATTTTAGGTGATTTTTTGTTTCCCTTTTTATACAAAGGTACAATGTATCTATAGGACCACACTTTTGGAAAATGACCGGAGTCAAAGTAATGTCTCAATAAAAAATTCATTTAGTAAATTGTCGGCAGTACATGACGCTCTATTTCGCTCAAGATCTTTAATTGTTTTCAAAATTTCATTAGATGTTATTGGCATATTCAAACATTCAAAAGATGGATTATTAATGTTGAAGTCAGTTTCAGAAATAAAACTTTCATCCTCTTCTATACAAATAGACCTTATATCATTACATAAACTAGATAAGTATACACGAAATTCTCCAGGTTTTACATCATTTGACCCCTTATTAAGCTTTGATTTAAAATGATTCCAAATTTGCTTTACCCAGCTCGCTAAGTTCGCGCGACTTTTTAATCTTAAAAGCTCTTTTCTTTCTACGCATTAAAAGCTTATACGAACGTTTTCGCTCAAAAAGCAATTGTCTATTATCTATTGATTTGTTACTATTAAATAAATTTAACGCTATAATATACTGTTTCTTCGCATCTATACAATCGCGATCGAACCACTCTTTTATTACATGAAGTAGAAGGCATTAAACATGACGCTCGCGAGTGTTTAAAGTACGGTGCGGCTACTTGAAAAACTCTCAACTAAGTTATCAATAGAACTACGCGATGAATTACTGTTACTGAGTAAAAAGTAATTTAAACTCGGGAAGCTTTGAGATGATATCACGTCTAAAATTTCACTTGTGTTCATCTGACCATTTATAAAATGTAAACTCCGACGTATCTACAAAGTAATTTGTATTTTGATTACATATTGGAGAATCTACAATAATTTCAAAGGATAGTGGAGCATGATCACTGTATTCATTAAACGGTAAAAGTTGAAATAAATTTATCCGCTTAAAATCTTTATCATTCAAAACCAAATTATCAATTGTACTACATGATCAACGGTTAAAAAAATGTGAACGAACCGGTATCAGCAATTCTACCGTTAGCTTTACGCAATGACGTAGACTTGCAAAAATCAAGCATGCGAAACCCTCAAGCATTGCACATATTATCAGCTGAGGCCCGTCCGGAAGAAATATCGGGGGTATATGAATCAAAATCTAGCTGGTCATTACAAACATCAAAAGAGATAAATTCATTATGGCTACCAACTCGTCAGTTCCAAGCAATCATTACTGTTCCTATGGTTTTAAAATACGATACATCATCAAACAATAGATCAAATAGGTCATCATTAATTATATTGGCAATAGGAGACTCATCTGACCATAGGTAATTACCACACAAATAAATATCGGCATCCTTAGGTAAATACCACACAAATAAATATCGGCATCCAGTGAAAAATAAGACTGGTCAATGTTAAGCCGTACAATAGTGTCATAATTATCTTTTACAACAGAGATACCATTAGTGTAGCTTTCTTTGATGTAAATAACTAAACCGCCGCTATTTCTTTTCGCTCTTCTATGTCTAAACTTTCTATTAAAATTATAGCAGAAGTAACCATCAATATTTATATCAGAGTCTTTAACAGTCCATGATTCGGAAAGGATAATGATGTCATTGCTTTTAATAAATTTCACAAAGTCTTGATCGGTTATTTTGTCACTGGATAACCCATTACAATTCCAAACAAGGATTTTAAGTTCACTCTCGGAGAATCGTTATTTCTGCTGGACAGGTTTCCCGTCAACATATAGGGTGTCGTATGCGAGCCAAGCTCGCTTTCCCTCGTCACGTGCAGCTCGTAGCTGGGAAATCAAATTTCGCCTCTTTTCAGCAATTTCAGGTGGGAACTGTTCTTTAAGAAAAAAGTTAATGTTTTTTAAGCACTAACCTTGCTTACGTACAATTTCCCTAACTTGCAGACGATGATACGGTTACGATGCTTATAAAGATCCGAATTTTGATACCCAGTTCTATGTGCACGCTCTTTAATCATGACATCGACTAATTGCTGGGCAATCTGCAGCTTTTCAACAATAAAGTTACGTACTTTCAGTTCAACATCCTGCTGCCGCTCATCCCACCAAAAATAAGGTTATTCCGCGTACTCTGAGATTTTAAATATTAAAGTTCATCTTGTAGACCACTTGTTTGCTTCTTTAAATGCTCAATCTCAGTCCTCTGAGCTACATCATTAAACTCATAATAAAAATGATTCTTGTTCAAATTTGCATTTAAAAGTTTATAAAAGCTTGCTTTAATCGAATTTTCTAAGGAGTAATACCATTCAGTGAGGAAAAGGTCTTAATTTATGCCGTATTGTGAGTTTTAACCATTGTCTATTGGGAATTTTGGTGTTCTGATCATATATTAATCCTTCCACATTTAATAAAGACCTATTTAATGTTGTGAATCCAGGGGTATTTTGATTTCATTGATAGGTCATCATATGTTATTGCTAAGTTTAGCATATTTCTGTACGCTGTTGCGGATAGTTTAATCGGCAATGTCGCTGGATTGATATTACATATTCTAGCCCAGAATGATATTATTCTCTCTTCTATATCTAAATATAGATTTGTACAACCTGATTCTCCATAGACCATATAATTTGGGGTTGGCCTTTTTAATTTTAAAATATATTTAAGAAACTTTAACTGGACACGTTCAATTAATTCAATGTTTCCATAACCCCATATTTCGGACCCATACAAAAGAATTGGTTTAATTGTTTTGTTAAACATGTCAGTCTGTAAATCAAAAGGGAGATTTAAACGATCCGAATTTTTAACCAGACTGTACATACCTTTAGTAGCTTGATTGTACAGATTTTTCTTACCTTTAAAAAAAGACGCGCTTCTGTTAAAATATATTCCAAGATACTTATATTCTTGTGCTATTTTTATATTTTCATTATTTAATTTAAAATGGTACTGTGACATCCTCCCTTTTGAAAAGATTAAACTTTTATATTTGTTTACATTTACTGTTAACTTCCAAGTTTCACAGTAATCCTCATAAATATTTATGTCGGCTACAATAACAGTGTCGTCAGCGTAAAGTAAAGTAAAGTAAAAAGTTTAAGTTTAACGCTATCAGGAATAGGTATTCCATTTATATTTCCATCTTGGTTAAAATATTCATGTAAATCATTTAAATATAGCGAAAACAATAACCGTGAGAGATTTTCTCCTTGCCTAACTCCAATATTGCAAGGGAAAAAGTTTGATACATTTGAATTTGATTTTACACAAGATTTGATATTTTCATTTATTACATCTTCATTGACAAATTTTTCTCATATTTTAATATAACTACTTATTTCTCTGAAGTTGCATAAAATTAGTTTTCACAGCTGCAAACAAATAACAAACTAGATTTTTTTTGTGAAAAACGCATGTCTCCCCCCCCCCCCCCAGCACCCGATTGAAGGAAGGCCAAGGAAAAATATCACCTTTCTGAAACAGATGCCTCTGTCATTTATTATGGTATAAGTAAGAACATTATATATATATACATATCATTATATCATTATATATATACTATGAAGTTTAAAGGCTCTGGGTGCAATAGAACTATTGTAATTGAGCGGAAACGGTTTTCATTCTTCAGGCACCTGTGACTTTGACCTTTGACGTACTGACCTCAAAATTAATAGGTTTTCTCCACTCAATAAGGGCAACCATCCTCCTATGAATTTTGAAGGCTCTGGGTCAAATAGAACTCCAGTTATTGAACGGAAACGGTTTACACTCTTCGGGCCCCTGTGACCTTGGCCTTTGACCTACTAACCCAAAAATCAAAAAGGTTCTTCTATTCAATAAGGGCAACCATCCTATTAAGTTTAAAGGCTCTGGATGAAATAGAACTCCAGTTATTGAGCGAAAACAGTTTTCACTCTTTGGGCCCCTGTGACCTTCACCTTTGATCTACTGACCCCAAAAGCAACAGGATTTTTCTATTTAAAAAGGGCAGTCATCTTAATAAGTTTGAAGGCTCTGGGTGAAATAGAACTCCAGTTATTGAGCGGAAACGGTTTTCACTCTTTGGGCCTCTGTGACTTTGACCTACTGACCCCAAAATCAAAAGGATTCTTTTACTCAATAAGGGCAATCAACCTATGAAGACAGACGGCTCTTAGTGAAATAGAACACCAGTTATTGAGCAGAAATAGGTCCCTGTGACATTAACCTTTGACCTACTGACCCCAAAATCAACAGGGTTTTTACTCAGTAAGGGCAATCATCCTATGAAGATTGAAGGTTTTGGAAGAAATAAAACTCCAGTTATTGAGCGGAAACGGTTTTCACTCTTCGGGCCCCTGTGACCTTGACCTTTGACCTTCTGACCCTAAAATGAATAGGGTTCTTTTACTCAACTAAGGGCAATCACCCTATGAAGCTTGAAGGTTCTGGGTCAAACGGTACTCCAGTTATCGATCAGAAACGAAGTGTGACAGACGGACAGACGGACAGAAGAACAGACGGATAGACGGACAAGACAAAAACAATTTGTCTCCCCTAGAGGGGGGAGACATAATTAACATACAAAACACTGTGTCTTAACCCAATTTAAGGAAGATTGTCATTCTTTTGTTTCATGTGTATCAGTTTATGCTAATAATAACAAGAAATGTTTGTAAAACATACATGCCCCCCAGCAGCAGCTAATTGCTTGTGGTTGGGCCAAAGCGTTCTCTAGTTATTGATCAGAAACCGTTTAAGGATCAAGGTCCCTGTGGCCTTGACCTTTGACCTAATGACCTAAAAATGAATAGGGGCCATCTACTGGTGATGACCAACAAGCATACCAAGTTTGGTGAACCTAGGTCAAAGCATTCTCTAGTTATTGATCGGAAACTGTTTTTAGGATGAAAAACTCTGTGATCTTGACCTCTGACCTATTGACATCAAAGTCATCTACTGGTGATGAACAAGCAGCATAAAAAGTTTGGTGAACTTAGGTCAAAGCGTTCTATAGTTATTGATCGGAAACCGTTTTAAGGATGAAAGTCTCTGTGAGCTTGACCTTTAACCAAATGACCTCAAAATCAATAGGGGTCATCTACTGGTGATGTCCAAGCAGCATACCAAGTTTAGTGAACCTAGGTCAAAACATTCTCTAGTTATTGATCGGAAACTGTTTTTAGGATTAAAGTCTCTGTGGTCTTGACCTCTGACCTATTGACCTCAAAGTCATCTACTGGTGATGAACAAGCAGCATAAACAATTTGGTGAACTTAGGTCAAAGCATTCTATAGTAATTGATCGGAAACTGTTTTTAGGATGAAGGTCTCTGTGATCTTGACCTTTGATCTAATGACCTCAAAATCAAAAAGAGTCATCTCTGGTGATGACCAACCAGCGTTCCAAGTTTGGTTAACCTAGGTCAAAGCGTTCCCTAGTTATTGATCAGAAACCGTCTTTAGGATGAAAGTCTGTGTGATCTTGACCTTTGACCTAATGACCTCAAAATCAACAGGGGTCATCTACTGTTGAAGACCAACCAGCATACCAAGTCTGGTAAACCTGGGTCAAAGCGTTCTCTAGTTAGTGATCGGAAACCGTTTTTAGGATGAAAGTCTCTGTTATCTTGACATTTGGCTTAATGACCTAAAAAAAACACAGGGGTCATCTAGTAGGTGATGACCAACCAGCATACCAAGTATGGTGAACCTGGGTCAAAGCGTTCTCTAGTTATTGATCGGAAACCGTTTTTAGGATGAAAATCAGTGTGATCTTGACCTTTGACCTAATGACCTCAAAGTCATTTACTGGTGATGACCAACCAGCATACAAAGTTTGGTGAACCTAGGTCAAAGCGTTCTCTAGTTATTGATAGGAAACCGTTTTTAGGATGAATGTCTCTGTTATTTTGACCTTTGACCTAATGACCTCAAAGTCATCTACTGGTAATGACCAACCAGCATACCAAGTTTGGTGAACCTAGGTCAACACTTTCTCTAGTTATTGATCGGGAACCGTTCTTAGGTTGAAGGTCCGTGTGAGCTTGGTCTTAGATCTAATGACCTCAAAATCAATATTGGCCATTTACTGGTAATGTCCAAACAGCACATCAAGTTTGGTGAACCAAGGTCAAAGCGTTCTTTAGTTATTGACCGGAAACCGTTTTTAAGATGAAAGTCTCTGTGATCTTGACCCTTGATCTAATGACCTGACAGTCAATAAGGGGTAATCTACTGGTAATGACCAACCAGCATACTAAGTTTGGTGAACCTAGGTCAAAGCGTTCTCCTTGTTATTGATCGGAAAACATTTTTAGGATGAAGGTCCCTGTGAGCTTGACCTTTAACCTGAAAGTCATCTACTGGTGATGACCAGCCAGCATACCAAGTTTGGTGAACCTAGGTCAAAGCGTTCTCCTAGTTATTGATCGGAAACCGTTTTTAGGATGAAAGTCTCTGTGATCTTGACCTATGACCTAATGACCTAAAAATCAAAAGGGGTCATCTACTGGTGATGACCAACAAGCATAATAAGTTTGGTGAACCTAGGTCAAAGCGTTCTCAAGTTATTCATCGGAAACTGTTTTTAGGATGAAAGTCTCTGTGATCTTGACATTTGACATAATGACTTAAAATTAAATAGGGTCATGTTCTGGTGATGACCAACCAGCAAACCAACTTTGGTGAACCTAGGTCAAAGCGTTCTCTAGTTATTGATCGGAAACCGTTTTTAGGATGAAGGTCCCTGTGAGATTGGTCTTAGACCTAATGACCTCAAAATCAATAGGGGTCATTTACTGGTGATGACCAACCAGCAAACCAACTTTGGTGAACCTAGGTCGAAGCGTTCTCTAGTTATTGATCGGAAACCGTTTTTAGGATGAAGGTCCCTGTGAGCTTGGTCTTAGATCTAATGACCTCAAAATCAATAGGGGTCATTTACGTGTGATGACCAACCAGCATGCCAAGATTGGTAAACCTAGGTGAAAGCGTTCTCTAGTTATTGATCGGTAACAGTTTTTAAGATGAAAGTCTCTGTGATCTTGACCTTTGACCTAATGACCTCAAAGTCATCTACTGATGATGACAAACCAGCATACCAAGTCTGGCGAACCTAGGTCAAAGCGTTCTCTATTTATTGATCGGAAACCGTTTTAAAGATGAAGGTCCCTGTGAGCTTGGTCTTTGACCTAATGACTTCAACGTCAACAAAGGTCATCTACTGGTGATGTCCAACCAGAATACCAACTTTGATGAACCTAGGTCAAAGCATTCTCTAGTTATTGATCGGAAACCGTTTTTTAGGATGAAGGTCCCTTTGACTGTGACCTTTGACCTAATGACTTCAAGATCAAAAGGGGTCATCTACTGGTGATGACCAACAAGCATGCCAAGTTTGGAGAACCTAGGTCAAAGCGTTCTCTAGTTATTGATCGGAAACCGTTTTTAGGATGAAGGTCCCTTTGAGTTTGACTTTGACTAAATGACCTCAAAATCAATAGGGGTCATCAAATGGTGATGACCAACCAGCATGCCAAGTTTGGTGAACATAGGTCAAAGCGTTCTCTAGTTATTGATCGGAAACCGTTTTAGGATGAAGGTCCCATTGAGTTTGACCTTTGACCTTATGAGGTCAAAATCAGCAGGGGTCATCTACTTCCAATGGCCAATCAGCATACCAAGTTTGGTGAACCTAGGTCAAAGCGTTCTCTAGTTATTGATCAGAAACCGTTTTTAGGATGAAGGTCCCTTTGAGTTTGACCTTTGACCTAATGACCTCAAAATCAACAAGGTTCATCTACTGGTGATTACCAACCAGCATACCAAGTTTGGTGTAACCTAGGTTAAAGCGTTCTTTTGTACTTGATCGGAAATCGTTTTTAGGATGAAGGTCTCTTTGAGTTTGACCTTTGACTTAATGACCTCAAAATCCGACAGGTGTCATTTATTGGTGATGGTGAAGCAGCACGCCAAGTTTGGTGAACCTACGCCAAAGCGTTCTCTAGTTATTGATCGGAAACCGTCTTTAGGATCAAGGTCCCTCTGAGTTTGACCTTTGACCTAATGACCTCAAAATCAATAGGGGTCATCTACTAGTGATAACTAATCAGCATACCAAGTTTGGTGAACCTAAGTCAAAGCGTTCTCTACTTATTGATTGTTCTTGACCTTTGACCTAATGACCTCAAAGTCATCTACTGGTAATGACCAACCAGCATACCAACTTTGGCGAACCTAGGTCAAAGCCTTCTCTAATTATTGATCGGAAACCGATTTTAGGATGAAAGTCTCTTTGATCTTGACCTTTGACCTAATGACCTCAAAGTCATCTACTGGTGATGTCCAACCAGCATACCAAGTTTAGGAACCTAGGTCCAAAGCGTTACCTAGTTATTGATCGGAAACCATTTTTAGAATGAAGGTCCCTGTGAGTTTGACCTTTGACCTAATGACCTCAAAATCAATAGGGGTCATCTATTGGTGATGACCAACCAGCATAATAAGTTTGGTGAACCTCGGTCAAAGCGTTCAATAGTTATTGATCTGAATCCGTTTTTAGGATGAAAGTCTCTGTGATCTTGACCTTTGACCAAATGACCTCAAAGTCCTCTACTGGTGATGGCCAACCAGCATACCAATTTTTGCAAACCTAGGTCAAGGCAATCTCTAGTTATTGACCTGAAAACGTTTCTAGGATGAAAGTCTCTGTGATCTTATCCTTTGACCTAATGACCTCAAAGTCATCATCTGGTGATGACCAACCAGTATACCAAGTTTGGCGAACCTAGGTCAAAGTAATCTCTAGTTATTGATCGGAAACTGTATTTAGGATGAAGGTCCCCTGTGAGCTTGGCCTTTGACCTAATGACCTCAACGTCAATAGGGGTCATCTTTTGATGATGGCCAACCAGTATACCAAGTTTGGTGAACCTAGAACAAAGCGTTCCCTAGGTCAAAGCGTTCTCTAGTTATTGATCGGAAACCGTTTTTAAAATGAAAGTCTCAGTGATCTTGACATTTGACCTAATTACCTCAAAATCATTAGGTTCATGTCCTGGTGATGACCAAGCAGCATACCAAGTTTGGTGAACTTAGGTCAAAGCGCTACTTAGTGATTGATCGGAAACCGTTTTTAAAATGAAAGTCTCAGTGATCTTGATATTTGACCTAATGACCTCAAAATCAATGGGGGTCATCTACTGGTGATGTCCAAGCAGCATACCAAGTTTAGTGAACCTAGGTCAAAGCGTTCTCTAGTTATTGATCGTAAACCGTTTTTAGGATGAAGGTAACTGTGATCTTGACCTTTGACTTAATGACCTCAAAATCGATAGTTGTTATCTACTGGTGATGTCCAACCAGCACACTATGTTTGGTGAACCTAGATCAAAGCGATCTCTAGTTATTGATCGGAAACCGTTTCTAGGATGAAGGTCCCTGTGAGCTTGATCTTTGACCGAATGACCTCAAAATCAATAGGGTCATCTACTAGTGGTGCCCAAATAGCGTTCCAAGTTTGGTTAACCTAGGTCAAAGCGTTCTCTGGTTATTGGTCGGAAACCGTTTTTAGGTTGAAATTCTCTGTGATCTTGACCTTTGACCTCATGATCTTAAAGTCAATCAGGGTCATGTACTGGAAATGTCAAACCAGCGTAGCCAAATTTGGTGAACCTAGGTCAAAGCGTTCTCTAGTTATTGATCGGAAACCGTTTTTAGGTTGAAATTCTCTGTGATCTTGACCTTTGACCTCATGACCTCAAAGTCAATCGGGGTCATCTAATGGTGATGACCAACCAGCATACCAAGCTTGACGACCCTAAGTCGAAGCGTTCTCTAGTTATTGAACGGAAACCGTTTTTTAGAATGAAGGTCCCTGTGAGCTTGACCTTTGACCTAATGACCCTAAAATCAATAGGGTCATCTACCGGTAATGTCCAACCAGCGTACTAAATTTGGTGAACCTAGGTCAAAGCGTTCTCTAGTTATTGATCGGAAACCGTTTTTAGGTTGAAATTCTCTGTGATCTTGGCCTTTGACCTCATGAGCTCAAAGTCAATCGGGGTCATCAAATGGTGATGACCAACCAGCATACGAAGTTTGGCGACCCTAGGTCAAAGCGTTCTCTAGTTATTGAACGGAAACCGTTTTTAGAATGAAGGTCCCTGTGAGCTTAACCTTTGACCTAATGACCCTAAAATCAATAGGGTCATCTACTGGTAATGTCCAACCAGCGTACTAAATTTGGTGAACCTAGGTCAAAGCGTTCTCTAGTAATTGATCGGAAACCGTTTTTAGGTTGAAATTCTCTGTGATCTTGACCTTTGACCTCATGACCTCAAAGTCAATCGGGGTCATCAAATGGTGATGAACAACCAGCATACCAAGCTTGGCGACCCTAGGTCGAAGCGTTCTCTAGTTATTGATCGGAAACCGTTTTTAGAATCAAGGTCCCTGTGAGCTTGACCTTTGACCTAATGACCTCAAAATCAATAGGGTTATCTACTGGTGATGACCACCCAGCTAACAAAGTTTGGTGAACCTAGGTCAAAGCGTTCTCTAGTTATTGATCGAAAACCGTTTTTAGAATGAAAGTTTCTGTGATCTTAACATTTGCACTAATGACCTCAAAATCATTAGGGTTCATGTACTGTTGATGACCAACCAGCATTCCAAGTTTGGTGAACCTAGGTCCAAGAGTTCTCTTGTTATTGATCGGAAACCGTTTTTAGAATGAAGGGTCCTGTGAGCCTGACCTTTGACCTAATGACCTCAAAATCAACAGGGGTCATCTACTGGTGATGACCAAACAGTAGACCAAGTTTGATGAACCTATGTCAAAGCGTTCTCTAGTTATTGATCGTTCTTGACCTTTCACCTAATGACCTCAAAGTCATCTACTGGTAATGACCAACCAGCATACCAAGTTTGGCGAACTTAGGTCAAAGCCTTCTCTAGTTATTGATCGGAAACCGTTTTTAGGATGAAGGTCTCTGTGATCTTGACCTTTGACCTAATGACCTCAAAGTCATCTACTGGTGATGTCCAACCAGCATACCAAGTTTTAGGAACCTAGGTCAAGGCGTTATCTAGTTATTGATCGAAAACCATTTTTAGGATGAAGGTCCTTGTGAGTTTGACCTTTGACCTAATGACCTCAAAATCAATAGGGGTCAACTATTGGTGATGACCAACCAGCATAATAAGTTTTGTGAACTTAGGTCAAAGCGTTCAATAGTTATTGATCTGAATCCGATTTTAGGATAAAAGTCTCTGTGATCTTGACCTTAGACCTAATGACCTCAAAGTCCTCTACTGGTGATGGCCAAGCAGCACACCAATGTTGGCGAGCCTAGGTCAAAGCAATGTCTAGTTATTTATCTGAATACGTTTTAGGATGAAAGTCTCTGTGATCTTAACCTTTGACCTAATGACCTCAAATTCATCTTCTGGTGATGACCAACCAGTACACCAAGTTTGCCCAACCTAGGTCAAAGCAATCTCTTGTTATTGATCGGAAACCGTATTTAAGATGAAGATCCCTTGTGAGCTTGACCTTTGACCTAATGACCTCAACGTCAATAGGGGTCATCTACTAATGATGGCCAACCAGCATACCAAGTTTGGTAAACCTAGGTCAAAGCGTTCTCTAGGTCAAAGCATTCTCTAGTTATTGATCGGAAAACGTTTTTAAAATGAAAGTCTCAGTGATCTTGATATTTGACCTAATGACCGTCAAAATTATTAGGTTCATGTACTGGTGATGACCAAGCAGCATTCTAAGTTTGGTGAACTTTGGTCAAAGCGTTCTCTAGGTCAAAGCGTTCTCTAGTTATTGATCGGAGACAACTTTTAAAATGAAAGTCTCAGTGATCTTGATATTTGACCTAATGACCTCAAAATTATTAGGTTCATGTACTGGTGATGACCAAGCAGCATACGAAGTTTGGTGAACTTAGGTCAAAGCGTTCTCTAGTTATTGATCGTAAACCGTTTTTAGGATGAAGGTAACTGTGATCTTGACCTTTGACTTAATGACCTCAAAATCAATAGTGGTTATCTACTGGTGATGTCCAACCAGCGGACTATGTTTGGTGAACCTAGGTCAAAGCGATCTCTTGTTATTGATCGGAAACCGTTTCTAGGATGAAGGTCCCTGTGAGCTTGACCTTTGATCTAATGACCTCAAAATCAATAGGGTCATCTACTGGTGATGCCCAACCAGCATACCAAGTTTGGTGAACCTAGGTCAAAGCGTTCTCAAGTTATTGATCGAAAACCGTTTTTAGGATGAAAGTCCCTGTGAGCTTGACCTTTGATCTAATGACCTCAAAATCAAAAAGAGTCATCTCTGGTGATGACCAACCAGCGTTCCAAGTTTGGTTAACCTAGGTCAAAGCGTTCTCTAGTTATTGATCGAAAACCGTTTTTAGGATGAAGGTCCCTGTGAGCTTGACCTTTGACCTAATGACCTCAAAATCAATAGGGTCATCTACTGGTAATGTCCAACCAGCGTACCAAATTTGGTGAACCTAGGTCAAAGCGTTCTCTAGTAATTGATCGGAAACCGTTTTTATGTTGAAATTCTGTGATCTTGACCTTTGACCAAATGACCTCAAAGTCCTCTACTGGTGATGGCCAACCAGCATACTAATTTTGGCGAACCTAGGTCAAGGCAATCTCTAGTTATTGACCTTAATACGTTTTTAGGATGAAAGTCTCTGTGATCTTAACCTTTGACCTAATGACCTCAAAGTCATTATCTGGTGATGACCAACCAGTATTCCAAGTTTGGCGAATCTTGACCTTTGACCTCATGACCTCAAAGTCAATCGGGGTCATCTACTGGTAATGTCCAACCAGCGTACCAAATTTGGTGAACCTAGGTTAAAGCGTTCTCTAGTTATTGATCGGAAACCGTTTTTAGGTTCAAATTCTCTGTGATCTTGACCTTTGACCTCATGACCTCAAAGTCAATAGGGGTAATCTACTGGTGATGACCAAGCAGCATACCAAGTTTGGCGACCCTAGGTCGATGCGTTCTCTAGTTATTGATCGGAAACCGTTTTTAGAATGAAGGTCCCTGTGAGCTTGACCTTTGACCTAATGACCTCAAAATCAATAGGGTTCACTTCTGGTGATGACCACCCAGGATACAAAGTTTGGTGAACCTAGGTAAAAGCGTTCTCTAGTTATTGATCGGAAACCGTTTTAGCATGAAAGTCTCTGTGATCTTGACCTTGGACTTAATGACCTCAAAATCAGTAGGGTCATCTACTGGTGATGACCAACCAGCATACCAAGTTTGGTGAACCTAGGTCAAAGCGTTCTCTAGTTATTGATCGGAAACCGTTTTTAGCGATGAAGGTCCCTTTGAATTAAACCTTTGACCTAATGACCTCAAAATCAATAGGGGTCATCTACTTGTGATGACCAACCAGCATATCAGGTTTGGTGAACCTAGGTCAAAGCGTTCTCTAGTTATTGAAAGGAAATGAAGTGTCTACCTGACGGACCGACCGACCGACCGACATTTGCAAAACTATATGCCCCCTCATCTTCGGTGGGGGGCATAAAAATAAGCAACTTGCAAGATGAATCTTTAATGCACAAAATATATGAAAATGACAGCTTAAATACATTAAACTAGATTCTAAGTATTTTTTGTGTACATTTCCTTTATGTCGGCTCATATATTTTAATTCGTGCATTAAAAATAATGGAAATCTTTAACTATTCTTTATTACTGTTATTTTGATTACCATAAAAGAAGCATTTTTTCCTGCATAGGATAAGTTATTGCTTTTTTAAATTGAAAATATCTTTGAAATTATCATGTGTTTTCTGTTTTTTTGTATAATTATGTTGATCAATTGTTATCTCAAAATTTGTGACATTTAGAAATGGGGCAAAATGTCTGCAAGAATGGGTCAACGAAATTCAGGAACTAAACAGCGAAATGGTTTGACAAGGTTGACATTTTTTAAGATAAAGCACTGTAAACACTTGTGATGGTATGTGAGATGGTTGGTGGTCACCATTTCACCAGTTTCATTCCACTTTTTCCATGTATTATTTGGCTTTTTTGTTAGCACTTATTATGGTGACAGTAAGTATGTGCTTCCTGTGCAGCTGAAACATCCTGATATTCCTTACCTTTGAACCCCAAAGAATTGACTGTGAAATTATAGAATATTACTATTATTCGTCATTTTTACTCTTGTTCCAGATGAGCATCATTCTAAAGATATTAAACAAAGGAATCAGACCGTATGAGATGCCAGTAGAAGTTACAGCACTTGCACAAGCCACTGACTACAAGGGCCGGAATGGAAGTGATAGACTGCACGGTCATGTGATGGAGCCGTATGCAGTAAAGTGACTTGTTAAATAATCATGGTGTGACAGGTAAACCACCAGCCAAATGGAGGAAACTGTTAAGTTTTTGGGGAGGTAATTTAGACCAGCCTACCTTGTTGCAACACAAGCAACCACAAGTAATATGATAACGACAGAGGAGCACAGAGTTAACTTTGATAACGTCTCTACGGGAGTACCCCTCCCTTGCTCCTACTCTGCACATTGGAATTCACTGACCTGTGATTAAACAAAGGGTCTGTGTGTATGTAGGTTATGATTCATTCGGAACACCTCGGGCGACTTCAATAAGTCATTATACGAAGTTGTCGGAAAAGGCCGAGTTGTTACGATTGGGTTATGATTATAGAGGTGAGTTGTCACACAGTTGTGTAAGATAAAACAAAACAAATTTGTAAGATTTCTCATGTTTTATATGTTATTCAGTTTTTCAGTTGAGTGATTTTTGACCCTTGAATAAAAAAAGGCGTTTTGGCCCGTTAATGATTTTTGCGTTGCCTGCTTCACAGTAGCTGCGACATGTTACAAAGTAGCCGTTACATGCAGGGATCACTTCTCCATCGTCTGTCTGTCTGTCCGTCCGTCCATCTGTCCATCCGTCACAAAACTTGTCCGGACTAACCCTCAGAAACTACTGGTGCAATTTCATCCAAACTTTACAAGAATGATCAGTTCCAAGTTTAGTTGAGCATATCATCGGCATTTTCCAGTTCAATGATTTTTGTCAGAGTAATGACCCTTTAATGATTTTTATTTTTAAACTTTGTCTATACTACTGAAGCAATTTGAATGAAATGTTACAGGATTGATCGGTACCTCAAGTACTTGCGCTTATTTAACAGGTTTTTCGGTTGAATGATTTTTGGCTGAGTTATGGCCCTTGAATAAAAAAATCGCGTTTCAGTCAACAATCTGTCCAATCACCTCTAAATGCAACTGTTTAATTGGCTATCATCCGGCGACACATGTGATCACTGATCGCCCTTGTATTTCCAATTAAATTTTACAGTGAATACAGCTTTTGATATTTTGACTTAACGTTGTGTAATTATGCCTGTTCACTGTTTTTCTTCCCATAATTTTTAGAATTGTGAAACAGGCTTTGCATTTGAGGAACTGCATGTAGTTGCGGTCAATATGGAAGACAGCAAGGCAGAGTTATTACTGCAAGATACATTGTCATGGTATTGCCAGCAGATCTTCTCTTCTTTGCTCTTGGTGATGACCCTGCCACTCTGGTTTGCAGAACATGGATCAGTTCATTTGGAGATCGAAAAGCAAGGCAGTGGAGTTTTAGGAGTTGAATTGTTCATACTTGGAAATCTAGTGTCCAAAATCACAAGAACTTTATACAATAGGAAGACAAGTGCATTAATAGATGAATAATTAATGAAAACTTTTTGTATATGAAGGTGCATATTAAACACATGATAAAAATAAGTTTATCACAGAAAAAATGATGCTCAGATTTAGAAAAAATGTACCTTAGTTATAGAAAAAAATCTTATCTGTTAATTTTGTTTGTATTTTACTGTACACTAGACCAATTTATAGTTTCAGAGCAGAACTGAATTCCTTAAATAGCAGTCATCCAGAAATTAATTAACCTGAAACAAATAGTCTTAGTTAACATTTAATTTTAGCGATGCCTCGAATCCCCAGTCTCTCAGTAGCCTTTATACACAGTTGTTGAATGACATTAAAAAGGTTTACCGTAAAAAGTGATATAAATGTCTTGACCTTTGTTTGAAGAATGTAAGTGAGTGGAACTTATGTCGTCTTTTACCGCTTACTTTTCTGTACGGAAAATTGCCAGTATTATATTCCTATATGTACAATTGGAGCGGGGTTACTGTTATCCAATATTATGTAATTCTATGTTTTGATTGGCTGTTAGAAGATCCGATTATTGCCGAAGCATTACGTATTTTTACGATGTATTACCTGTTGAATCAATTTTCGAAGTTGTGTTATTCCGGAAATCCTCGGACATAATCACGTGACTGTCTGGTAATATTGTGTAGGAACATTGAATGTTATTATTTTGAAATCTATTAATAGTAACAAGTAACTGATAAGAGATACAGGACACTTTTTGAAGGTTGGCAAAAATATGGCGGTTGATAAAAATGCAAAACATAGCAATTTTGTAATTACAGTTACAAAGTCATTTTTCATTAAACAATTCAATATTTTATATCATTTAAAAGATCTGTGAACTCATATTTTACACATTTAACAAATAATTGTCAAAACTGTTCACTTTCTTGTTTGTAAATGGTTAAACTTAGTGCATCTAGGCTGCTAGAAAAATGCTGAAAAAATGCTGAAACGACATGTATAAATTAGTTTCATTTTCTTTTTTAAAAGCAAAAATTCAAAATCTGCTTATATTTTCAAAATATGAATTGAAAGAGCTTTCAAATGATGTAAAATGATACATGTTTATGTTTAATGTTTTCAAATAATGAAATTTGGCTCACAAAGAAAAAAGATATCTAAAGTTTAAAACATTCTGTCTGGTTCCCGGTCGTACTTTGCTACGACAGTCACTGTATCTCATCTGGTCTTTAATGTGTTGAATTATATCAAAGTAATCAAAGCATGTTCACAGTTTATCATCATAATTGATATTACAAATAAATTTGTTATTCTACTCAAGCATGTTTGTTATTCTGTTCAAGCATGTTATTCCATGAAATTCATGTTATTTTGTTACTTAACAAAACAAACAATGTTTCAGTATCATAATTATCACCACTAACATCAAGAGATATATGGAAATAAAAGGTTGAACAAATATATTGTTGTTGTTCTTCAAAAAATGTGCATTACCTTTTCTGTTTTCAAATCTCTTCCTGCTGATGACTATGTAGGCAAAATTACATTGTGTGTTGCTTAGTTTTTTAACATGAAGAAAAAAATAGTTTTAGCTCCGTAGTAATAATGGGTCCATTACACTTCAAAATACAGGGTACATCTACAAGTTTCAGAGATGATCTCCAAGGTTTCTAAAGATTTTTTTTTAAATGAACAAGCTCATCGATTAAAGGCTGTAACTATCAAAATATTAGTAGTTTTTTGTTTGCTTTGCACTGGTGATAGTCCTGACCGTAAAGATGGGTGCAAAATGCTGTTCCAAAGTTCAGAGACCTATTTCTGTAAATGAAAAATCTTGTTTCCCTAGTACCGGTAAAAAAGGCAATAAAACTCTATTAAATTGTGAGAAAGAAATATGTCCCTTGCACTGGTGAAACGTTGAAATGCTGTTATTTAAGTCGTAGTTCCTAAAACGGACAATAACTAGAAAATGTGATAGAGAGTTATGTGCGCCCTACCAACTACATGCACTATGTATGCCAAGTTTCAGAAAAAAGTGACGATATAATTAAAGTCAAAGGACTGAAACACGATCAGACAATTTCCAACATTTTGCAAAGGAATTTTTCCTTTGAAACCCGTCATTGTATTCATTCTTCGCTCCCCATCAGTACTTTCAGTGCTTTGATTTTGTTACAGATTGGTTTTGCAGATATTGCATCAGCATTAACAGGAAAACTTGGGAGTTGAAACCACTATCCAGTATAGAATTTAAAAATTGGTATGTAGCTTTGCCTGATTCATTAGAAATTGTAATAATTATGCCTTCAGGATCATTAATGACCAACCTTAAACCTGTACATATGTCAGGGTTTTTTTTGGGAGGGGGGCGAATGCTTTCGTCCTCCAAAGGTATAAATATGCTTGCCAAATCTTCGGAAAAATCGGGGCATTTCACATTAGATTTTAAAGAAGTAGTAATCCTACGCTTCGAAATAGTTCGATCATTTTTTTCCGAAATGAATTGAAAATTGTTTATAAATGATGGACTTTTTGTTCAGTTTTGATAAAGGTTCTTTATTATGTGTACATTTTAATTTCCAAATGAGACCAACACTTCTTACTGAAACAAAGTGATTACGCGCATTGCCATTGATTCCGCAATGTCGTACGTCATATTTCTTAGCGTGCAGCTGATTGGTGATGGAGGATATAATAAATAAAATAAAACAGCATTGTAAGTAGTCTTTTTTAAAAATTATTTCAAGCAAATTATAATTTTCAGATATGTTTTAAGAAATGAAAACAATTTTGTCTTTGAGCGCTTATTCTGAATTTCACGCATTGCTGTCGATACTAGAAAGTAGCCTTTTAGTAGGTCAACCTTCTTTGTAGGCTTCAACTTAAACGTTCGGGCGAATTACATTTTATAACAGGGACTAAACAAGATCTTGCAAATTGAAGATACGGAGATATCGAGCCATCAACATGGTTCTGAATGTATATTGTCGACATGACTGTTTTGACATATTGCATCATTTTTGCAAAAACATTCACGTGATACGTCGAAGTTTAGACAATGGGAATTCCGAAAGTTGTGTTCATAAGGCGTTCAAACTAGTCATTGAATTAACCGCTAAGACTGTTCATTGTGTTGAAGTGAAGTTCTGCACAATGATGATTGAAACCTAGATCTAGTTACACTAAAAGTGAAAGTATCAGAACTATTAATAGTGAGTTGAAATCTGCAGCCTGTTCATCTTGGTTGACAGACGTTTCACCCCCAAGACTTTTCCTCCCAAGACATTTCCTCCAAAGACATTTCACTCCCATTTTGGGGGTGAAATGTCTATACTTATTAAGTCTTTTCACCCCCAATACATATTCATTATCATGTTTCAGATTGATAACAGTCTGTCCTCAGGTGAGCACTTTGGGGCCAATGGCCCCCTTGTATAAATATATATAATAAAAAATATGTTATATAATATGTTTTATTTTATGTAATAAATATAAATCATTCAACAAATGATTAATATCAAATTAAGTAAATTTTGAACTGATTAAAACAAGTTTAGATTTTAAAAAGCATTATCTTAATATTAAAGAAATGATCATGTAATACAAGGATAAATTCGTAAATGAATATCTGAGCTTATTTATGGTTGGTACTGGTTGCCCATTTACCAATGCCCCCTGAAGAGATTAGTTATTTCATGCTGTGGGGGTAGTGCAAGATACAGAAAGCATCCCATTCCAGAAACAACCCTGTTTCTTTTGCATGCTCAGTGTACAGCACTGATACATGGGACTTCAGTTTAACATCTCATTCAAAAGACGATTTGTAATGTTAGTGGAGGAGCGGGGATTATTCTCGGGACCCCTGGGTTACCAGTCCAGTGCGATACCACTTGACCACCAATCCGCTCCAGTTCGTAAATGATTAATCAATAATAATATATGGTGTCTTTGAAAATTCTGTTTATTAAAACATCAAAGAAGGGGGATGCTTCAGTTTTATAAGGTGAGAACATAACCAATGAAATAATTTGTGATTAATACAATCCTGTTTGTTTTCAGTTATATGAATTATTTTAATCCCTTTGGTGATGGTCATTTTGACAAATTTTTTTGATTAACATCTCACAGAGGGTGAGAACATAAACAAATAAAGGTGACAACATAAACAATGAAAATTGTCATTAATTTAATCATGTTTATTAATGGACGGATTATATTAATCCTGCTGATGTTTTATTTTCAAGAATTGAGATTGAAGAAATTTTGAAATAACTGCCTGATTGAGTTTTAATTATACCCCTGTTTAATCAGCACCTAATCCTGAAATGTGTGAAGAATTTGTATACTGCCAATCATGGGCAATATACAATCCTAACAATGCATGCTTCTTAAAGGTGTGACTGTAAAAAGGTGTTGATAATGTGATGAATCCAGTCATTCAAAAGCTATAATCTCTTAATAATTATGAAAATAATCTTCTGAACTCAATTAACTTTAAAAATAAACAAGAAAATATAAATGAAATTCACCATCTGAGTACTTTTTATATTTTGGGGGTGAAATGTCTTGTACAATAAAAAACTGGGAGGGAAAAGTCTTGGGAGGAAAAGTCTTGGGGGTGAAACATCTGGAAACCGTTCATCTTAAAGATATTCTTCGAAGGCAGTGAAAACCAGTTAGAATTTTATGTTGTTTTGACTTCTCTTTCGTTATGATATACATATAGATATGTTCATTTTTATGCCCCTACACTTGGGGGAGGGGGGCATTTAGATTTGCCCTTGTCCGTCCGTACGTCCAAAAAAGTTGTGTCGCCTGTAGCTCCAAAAGCACTGGAGCTAGAGTCAAGAAACTTTACAGGACTGTTGATCAGCATGTGAAGTTGTGCACCTGTGGTTTCCCGTATAGATTTATTTGGAACTGTTACAGTGGCCCCTTACTTAGTCAAAAATAGTAATTTTCAACTTGTGTCGCCTGTACCTGCTAAAGTGCTGCACCTACAGTCAAGAAACTTTACAGGAATGTTGATCAGCATGTAAAGTTGTGCACCTGGGGTTTCCCGTATAGATTTATTTGGAATTGTTAGAGTTATGGCCCCTTACATACTCAAAATTTGCAATTTTCAACTTGTGTCGCCTGTAACTGCAAGAGTCACCCAGTTTTGAGCAGGGTTGACATACTGTGTCTGACTGAAGCAAATGTCTATGAGAATCAAGTACAGTACCATCAGTGTGTTGGGTGGAGCTTGACATGTTTGCCTATGTCACGCAGGGTTTTCACTAAGATTTGGTGTAGGAGGCAATTTCTGAAATTGAGGAGGCCATTTGAAATGCTAGGGGGGGTCAGGTGGGATGTACCCCCTGAAAATTTTGAAAAAATAGATGTAAAATCATGGTATCTGAGCTATTCTGGGGACAAAATTTTAATATTTTGGACCAGTCAAAATATAGGAAATTTATGTCTAAAATGAAGCTAAAACCATAGATTTATCAAATAATTTGCAAACATCTCTATGGAAATGTAGTAATAATGTGATATGCATTTAGCTCAAGACTTTTTCAGTTTATATAAACTTTACAATAAAATCATTATCAAAAACTACACTTTTTAATTTTTTTTATTTTTAATCCAAACTTTACAAGTTGCCATAACAATCATCACTGTCTGACTCATAGTCTTTTGAGTCCAGATTTAGTTTTCTCAGGGCAATATCAACTGCTGTCTGGAAATCACTGTCTGTAACTTCTGTATGAACACCAGCATCGACTTGTTCAAGAAAATATGCAATCAAAAAGAATGTCAGTATTCTATGTTGTTCTATTTTCAAACCCAATAATAACATCATTCTGATTCAGGCCTGTTCTGATTCATTATGATAATTTAGAATTTTTACTAAAATTTATCCACATTTTCATACCAAAACAAACAAACCTGTCTCCTTCCTCTGGTTTTGCCAACACCTCCATCTGACTTTGACCATAGTAGCGCACCACTTCTCTCTGATCTGGAACCATCATGGGGACAAAGATGTTGAAAGCTTCCAACACAGGAGAACTGTCTGAGAACCTCTTGTCAATGTTATCCAATAGAGCACTGATATACTTAGAGAACAAGCTCTCCAGTTCCTTTGTTTCTTTTTGGTTAATCTTGATCTCTGCACAAATGTCAGTGAGACAGTCTACATCTTTAGCGGGTTTGTTGATAGGTGTATTGTCAGTGAGAAGATCTTTTAATTTATCCTTTGTACGATTTAATGATGGAATGATAGTTGAAAATGTTTTTGAACCAGTTTGGAATTCTTTCGACAGGTTTGCCAGGATTGGGAGGACATCATGTAATATATATACTACACCTAGGAATTTGAGATTTTTCATTTTTCTGAATAATCCTGCAACTGAATCAGAATCCTTAAAGTGAGCTAAAGTTTGTAGCACAGCCTCATAGTCATCAAATACAGCTTTGATTGCAGCCTCTAAACTCAGCCACCTGGTACTTACTGCCTTCTTCAACCTTTTTGATATTCTTCTGGCTGCCTTTCCTTCAGGGTGAATTGATTTCAGTCTGGCTTGTATTTTCAGATAAGCAGCCATTTTTTGGTGAATTGTCAAAGAAGTGCCATAGTTGCCTGAGTATTGTCACAACACTTTCAATATACTTAAGCTCTGTATTGCTGTCCGTACGTGCCAGGGCAAACCTGTGACATATGCAGCACTTGAACATTTAGAAGGACTGGGTTTTTCTCCTTCAATCCTGCAGCAACTCCTGATCGTTTGCGTAGCATAACTGAAGCTCCATCAGATGAAAAACCTGTCAATTTCTCCAGAGACAAGCCACTAACTTCTAACCGATGTGATAGCCTCTGCATTAGGTGAGTCATAGTCTGCCAGTAAATTGTTGCAAGTCAAAAACTGTGTCTCAATTTTTCCTGATTCTCTTGAAAAATACTGTACATATGTCACTAAATTTTCAGTTACAGATATATCAGACACTTCATCAGTGAGAATACCATATGCATCAGTGGATTTCACTTTTCTGATAATATCAGTTTTCAATGACTGTCCTAGAGTTAAAAATATTTTTTGTTGTACACCTTTTGACCGGTAGTTGAAATACTTTAAGTTTTCAACTCTGAATACTTCTTCAGTGTGCTTAAGCATGGGGATATAATGTTTATTTGCCATATAAGACTTCATTTGAAAGCAGGCTGTTGAAAAGACTTGCTCTTTGAAGAATTAAAAAGGTCACTTACAGCATTCACACATTCGTTAGGAGTCCATCTTTTTTTTTTTTTTTTGAGGCCCCAAAAAGGGTAACCCCATTAATTTTAGATATATGACACAAATACATATTTTCTAACATTTTCAATAATCTTAGAATGTACATACAAATACATAAATGTCATTAATCATTATCAGTAGATATTTTGGTTTCCTTGACATCTGACAATGAGAGTTAGTATGGTCATTTTATTGAAAAGCAAATTTTACAGTTTGATAATATGGATATGCATTTGACTTAAGACTATTTTTCCATATTAACTGACTAGAGGTGTAACGATTCATCGATGCATCGTGATCTGCCCTGTCCTCGATGTACGCATCGGAATAAAAATATAAATACCAATATATCGCGATGCAATACATATTTCACCTCCCGATGCATCGATATGGCAGACAAATATCGCAATATACTAACAATATCTTCCAGGAAAATAAAAACAAATGTATTTTTTGAAAGACAGAAGAAAATCTTTTAGTTTGGATAAAAATAATGAACGAGCACGACTATTATCATATGGTTGTCATCTCGTTTCTGGTTTAGGGTAGACCTAGTCCGCAGTAATATTACCAAGTTTAATTAATTTAATATAATTGGGCTGGTGTTCTTTGAACTTTTTTATAAAAAAATAAAAAGAGATTTATACGTTTTCAAGAAAATACAACTTACAAACATGAATTTGTAAATTTAGTCACACTTGAAGTCGGATTAAAATAGTGATGATAACAATATGCCCTTGTGATATTCGTTACGTAATTATACTTTCATTTCCGTTGACATCATTTTCCCGTAAAAAATCTTTAAAAAAAAAACATGTCGACTGCAAAATATCTAGAAGAAGGGGAAACTTAAGTTAATCCGCCCTCGTCATTTAAGGCTAGTGTATGGAAACATTATGGTTTTCTGGGAACCAACAAAGACAGCACTGTAGTGGAAGACCGGACGTGGAGTGTTTGCAAACTTAAAATTAAATACTCTGAATAACAGTCCCTTACAATGGTGGAAAGAAAATGAACTTTCCTTATCATTACTTGCCTCTCTGGCAAAAAATATTTGGCAGTGCCAGGGACTAGTGTCCCATCTGAAAGGGTGTTCTCAACTGCTGGGGATATTGTTAGTGGGCAGAGAGTCTGTATAACGTCAAAACATGTGGATCGCCTTCTTTTTTTGAAAAAAAATCCTCAATGATGTGTTTAAAGAGTGAAACTGATAAACTGTTTTTTTCACAGTTGTTGACCTATAAATTATTAAACACTTGTTATTATGTTGTTGTTTTTTTTTCACAAGGAAAATCTTTAGTGTATTGTTACTACTGTACGACTGAAATTGTTAAACTGTCATATTTACAGTAGAAGACTTTGGACTCAAGTGTTAGAATAGTCAGGGTTGCCAGCGGACTTGAAAAGTCAGGGAAATTGGGTATTTTTTCAAGGTCAGGGAATTGTCAGGGAATTTTGAAATTTGGTCAGTGAAAAATGAAAATCCTGAAAAGTCAGTGAAAAGTCAGGGAAAAATTATTTCAAAGGTCGAAAAATATACGCATTGAAGGTCTTACTTGGCTATGGCAGTCTTTAGGCATTTAATATTTGACTTTATCACTCTCACAGTTAAGCATTAAATTCAAATAACAGTAAACTGTGATATTAAGAAGCATTATATGTTAACTTAGTGATTATAATACCCATTATTTACCTTAGAACATCATTCAGCCTAAAGACTGAAAGGCTTTGCAACCCTTGCCTTCATGTCATATGTTTCACATGTTTCACTGACCAACAGTCACACTGTGTTTGAATAGAAATAGTTAAGAATAGTAGAACACAATGTTTGAATCATTACTTTGATGTAAATGTTTTATATTTTGGAAAATAAATACAAGTTTACATGCAAAAAATATAATGGGAGGATTGGACGGCTATAGGGGAGGTCAGGAGGCCGTTTATGTGTTTGACGATTTTGGTCAGTGAAAAACATGAATTGGTCAGTGAAAAGTCAGGGAAAAGTCAGGGAATTTTATTTCACCAAAGTGCTGGCAACCCTGATAGTAGATACTTGCTGTTATGGTATAATTAAAAATGCCTTTAATCCTTAAGTAATCAGTAAAGTAAATTGTTGAAAGATCAAAATTGGAAACCAAGTTCTAATAATTACAAGTCGAAGATTTTATTCATATCATTTTCGTAATTATGCTGTAAACAAATGACCAAGTTTTTATATAGATAAAGTCTGAAAGTCAGTATCGTGATATGTATCATATCGCAACATAAAAATTGCAATATGCATCGCATTTCATCAAAGTCTGCAATACATACAGTATGCTAAGCGCGGATTCTGCCTTTTCCGCGATACCACTGCAGACAATTTTTTCTTATCGCGGACAAATGCGGCAGATGTCCGCGATGAGAGGGCTAATTTTCACCGTGATCCGCAGTGTGCAGTTGTTTCCACCACGGACAAAATACCAAAGATTATATTTAAATTATCGATAAAATCGGTTACCTGTTTCTCGCGGCAGAACGCGGTGGCCATTATAACTATAGCTCAAAAATAAATGTTTATTTTATAAAATTTTCACCGTGGCCTTATTTTACAAGATGACTTTAAATCAACCAAAATACTTAAATGGTAATAACATTAGTTAAATTTTAGATGTAAAAATATTGAAACAACATTTGAAATGAAAAATGTTACCTTTGTTTTGATTGTAAAATTTGGAGTGACCGCGTTGATAGACACAATCTACATACTACAGAGTATACTACAGCATCCTTGTTCCCTTGAACTATCCAAAACCGTCGCAAATTAGAACATTCCTAACAATAATTACATGTTACACATGCTAATTACCGGGGTTATTTTAAGTGAACTGCTTTAACTGTCAAAGAAATTACATCACTCAATAGTGGCTTTCAACTTTTTACAAAGGGCGCCATGTCTTCAGATTAACTCAAAATCACAGCTTACACCCGTGTGAATAACATAAATCACTTTTTTTCAAACTAGTTTATAAACCAATCTGAGCTCTGGTTTGAAAGTGAAATCTACAGATCTTGTATAAATATATTTTTTCGATGAATAACAAACACTTGTAAAGTTCAGTGGCTCAACACTTCCCTTTTCTATTTCTATCATTTGGGGATGAATTTCACCATCTTTGATATCGTAATATTGTTGTGAAACCTACCCTATTTATTCCATTAATCGCCTGGGCGTTATCGGACCTTGTCTCAAAGTAGGGGGTGGACAAAAGACAAAGGTTTTTATCGGAGACGTAAAATGGTTAACAAACTGTGGTTTACTGTCAATTTAACTGCTTGTGAAGTTATTCAGGGTCCTCAGGAAATACTGAGCTCTAAAACACTCCAAAATGCGTTTTTGTTACGCTTCCTTCCTTAAAACTGATGAAAACAGCGTCTGCATGTTTGTTTACATTCAAACCGGAAGTACCTGTAGTGAGTATGTGGTTCCCTGCACTCGCTGTTTAATATGCAGGTTACAGCAGTAGGTATCAATACGGTCCATATCACGTAAAAGCCAGCAAAATTGTGTGTCATATTTTTGGAGGTTATAAAAATGTAAAGCACAAGCAATACTACGCTTTGCAAAATTCTTTAGCAATTTGGCATTTCCTTTCAAGTCGGTATCAATCTAAAGTGTCGGATTTTTATGAACCAAGTGACGTAGCACACCGGCAGATCAAAGAGAAACTGACAGTTGTGTCCGGGTCACTCCCCCCCCCCAATAAACAGTTTGGTTTGGCCTAAATGGATGAAGGGTTTTATTGCGGACTGGCAAAAGCCGGTCCGCTATATTTAATCCGGTGTTTGAAAAGATCTGTGTTCTAACATCAGTGCAAATATTGTTCAATTGTTACGAAAAGTTCTAGACAGAGTCTATTACTCGAGCAGATCAAGAAGAAGCCGCACCCGTCATGCGCGCCCCCTAATATACACTGATTATAGGTGTTATTGTAGGTCTATTTAGAATATGTCTTTAAATATTGTATACTTTATTGTTCAACATTGAATTGAATAATCAGAGGCACATTTGAACCGTTAAAATGAGGTAGAAAACGGACATAAATTTTGCCAAACATTCTGCGCCCCCTAACCTGGAACCGCCCCTGTAATATCGTTCTCAACAAGCCGCCATCTTTGACGCAGTCGGTAAGCAAATTGGCAGGTTATATCAGCTATACGTGCTAATTTTGAGAAAAAATATCGTTGGCTAAAAACATACACATGATATATATGAAGAATGCAGCGGCCAAACAAAGTAGTTTCGGTGCTGTAACGATTATTCTTACATTAATGCTTGAATGATACGACCTGTCACAATTGTTTACATATCCTGGAGAGATGTGTACTCAATAGTTAAAGATTTTATGTCATTTTTTTTAAAAAAATAAAAAGAATATTCTCTGTGTTGTTGATAATATATAAATAGCATTATTTTTAAGTAAATCTGTCACAGGAAGTGGTAAAATTTCATTTTTTTGGGCTGTATCTATTTTTGATCCAATGACCTATGTATACTTTCGTTTTTTTTCTGGGAATCCTGACAACTTTATTTTTAAAAAAAGAAATACCGGTGACAGTTATAAACTCATGGAGACATGTGTTCTGTTTGTTTAATAAATAATGCCAAACTACAAAAAAGATAAAAAATAAATAAAGTGCATATGGGCATTTTACTGTTTTGGGGTCATTTACTTTTTTGGTCAAATGGGCATTCCTTATACTTTGCTTTTTTCACAAGTAATTTAGTGGCACTTTTATATATTTGTACACACTGTAGTCCATAACAAGTTTCAAACCTGCTTAATGGTTTCAACATCAAACCATTTTAAATCTTTATAATCTGTTTAGAGGAAAAGGATCCCATTAAGTCATAGATTTTTTTAGCTGCTAGAGTTCTAAACCAATGAAGAAAATTCATTCTTTCACATTTTATTTAATAAAACACAAAAAATGTTTCAGTTTCAACTGACTTTGGCAGTAATAAGTTGAAGTTATTACCAAGATTGATAAGCAGTGAATTTGAGTGAAAAAATGATTAAATGCTTATTTCATTTTGACATCTGAATGACATTTTAAGTGCATTTTTCTACATATAATTTGGTTGAAAGTTATCCACAATATCAACAAGAAAAGAGAACTTCAGTGCTAGCATTCAACTTTCTTATATGTTTATTTTGTCAGATTTGCCAGCCTAAATGTTTTTTTTTTTCATTATTTGTTGGGGTTATTTTTGTTGCTTTGTGACAGGTAATGTTACTTCAAAACTCACATTTAAAGTTATTAAAGCGACTGACTCACAGACAATGATAAAAAGAAAATGTTTATACATCTTGAAATTCTTGATGTAATCGTGAAGAACATATTTAAACTAAGTTACTGACTCAGTTTTTGTTTAGGAGCGGATGTGGTCATGTGGTAACGCACTGGACTGGTAAAGCAGGAGTCCCGAGTTCAATCCCTCGCTCCTCCACTTACATTACTAATAGTCTTTCGGATGAGACTTTAAACCGAGGTCCCATGTATCAGTGCTATACACTGAGCATGAAAAAGAACCAGGGGTGTCTCTGGAATGGGATGCCTTCTGTATCTTGCACTACCCCCACAACATAAAATAACTAATCTCTTCAGTGGGTGTCGGTCATATGGGCTACTGGTACCAACGTTAAATAAGCTTAAATAGATAGACAGTTTTTGTTATAGAAAAAAATCAAAATATAAAGTTTTACACACTTTTATCGGTAAAATATTTACCCCGATAGTTACGGGGTAGATACTTTAGTTATAAGATTAATTTTAAGGCAATCTAATAACTATATGCTGTGGCTCAGTGGTCTAAGTCATCGCTCTATAATTTACTGACTGAAAGGTCGTGGGTTCAAATCCTGGATAAGTGAAAACTTTTTTTTCAGTTTTCATGGTGTATAGAAGCATGATATTATATTTTTTTCCTTAGTAAATTAAATACTCTTAAATTTGAAAGAATAAAAAATTTCAGCTAAATTTTGTGCGTCAGTCGCTTTAAAGGGTGAGATATTTTTGTATTTCATTCTAGTTTCAAACTATTTGCAATATTATTTGCATTTGCAGTCATGAAATCAGTATTGATGTAGATGACACAAAACATATTTTCAAGAGTTATATACATGCTAGTGAAGCTGAAAAAGTGAAGGCGACCCGTCCAAAATATTGCAGGGTTTCGGTGTATCCATACTGCACAAAAAAAGGTACGTAAATTATTCTAAGCTTTTTGTTCTACAAGCAAATAAAGTTTATCCTGAAATCCTAAACAAGTCTAATTGTTTGAATTTTAAGGAAGTATCAAATGGGGGACAGTGTGATGTGGGCTATCACTTGTTACTGTATAAACTTTAATAACTTTTTTTTCCAAAGTAAAATGCACAATAAAGAAGGTACATGAAGGGTCAACCTAGATCTGTAATGATATTAGAAAGTAAATATACAAAATTTAAACCTTCTTAAAATATTTTTCTATTGAGTTTTTTTTTTTATTTTACAAAACAAAAATAATGTGGCAGGGGGGGTGGGATTCTAGAAATATTCAAATGTGTACACAGCTAGAAACAGTTAAAACTAAAAGTTGGGTAATGGTGGCAGAGATCATAGGAAACATCATTTTCAGATAGTGCACATGCACATTTCAAATGTAAAAACAGTATTAGTTACTTGATTGCTTGTAAATGTAAACTTTTATTATAACAGATAAAAGTCTAAGGCTAATATATCATATACCTTAAAGCTAATGACTAAAGATAATTATGTCTAATTAAGTTTGTGCTATTTATAGATGTAGAAGTAATTGTTCTATGTGAACAGTTTAAAATCCTATCTAATGACATCTTTTGTAAATTTTTTGTGTCTTTGCAAGTTATATTTTCAAATAATTGCTTTGTAAATCTTTTGATTAATTACTTATAGGTTAAATCAACATGGTTCTGTTGTTCATCCGCCCTGTCCCTCTGAGGACCTTGAGAACAACTCATTTAATTGTACAAACCTACCACAGGTTAGCAATGATCCTGTTACCCACTAAATTGTTCCCTTAATTAGGCAAAATATTACAGGTGATATCAATTTCTATGAAAACTGTCATTTTCTTCCTTGTATATCCTCAAGGCTTACCTGCTGTTAGACATTCTAGCCATTTGCTAAAAATTGTATTAATTTAGCTACAGAAATTATAATTTTGCTACTGGATATCTTGCCTTTGTTTTGCTACAAAACAATAAAATTTCATATGAAATCAGAAAATCAAACAACTTAGCAAAGAAATAAAGAAATTTTCAACCAGGGTTAACTCTATACCCTAATATACATTTATGAAAGAATCATTTTAATGCTTTGTAACACCAATGTATAGTGCATCTGTCTATGTATATTTGGTAATTTAACATTAAAATTAAGATGATCTTACATTAGATTGCTTCAAACTTCTTGATAGTAACCTTGTTTTAAATAATTTTTATATTAAAAATCCTATGTACAATAAATCCATCATTCAGAAAATCTGAAATTAGACTTTAAGTACTGTAGGTACTTTCGACATCTCATATTTCACACATGAGTGATGTTTGTTTGATCGTTGCTTTTTCATGAAACTCCCAAGTGTTTGTTATTTTGTTAAGTATTTCTGTATGTGATCTTTGTCAAATATCTTTTTATTTTTAAATAAATACAAAGCTTTAAGTTTGTGTTTTTTTCTTTATTATGAACACCTTGGTGATCTTATCTCTGAATTACTAATGTCCAAACAATTGGTACTGCTATAATTATCATATTTCAGCTCATTTTTCGCCTATATCGTTTGCCCGTATGACAGGCGACCCTTGAAGTGATAAGTTATTTTATGTTACAGGTGTAGTGCGAGATACAGAAAGCATCCCATTCATTGACACCTCTGGTTCTTTTTCTTGCTCAGTGTGTAGCACTGACACATGAGATCTCGGTTTAAAGTCCCATCCAAAAGACTAAGTAATATTAGTAGAGGAGGTAAAGATCGAACTCAGGACCTTTGCTTTACCAGTCCAGCGCAGTACCAGTCAACCACAATGGCTCCTACTATGTACTGTGCTCATATTCCCTGCCCAATATAAACTGTTTTCGTAGTGAATTCCCAATCAAAGTGGACCTAACATGTTTATGTCCCTCTATAGTGACTTTCCATCTGTCTTTCTTAGTATTGCTTAACTTCTGCCTAACCAGGTTAAGAAGTCCATTAACTTCTAGAAGTGTGTACACAAAGTACAAATTAAGTTAACAAACTACTGATATACCTGCCTCAAGCGGAGAGCCGCGCTCCTCCTCCGGTGGAACATTTGTGAAAAGTGGCATGATTGAAATACCATGTGCGTACAAAATATTTGGCAGTAAAGACAAAAAGAGCGAAGTACGATCTTATATTAAAAAACAAATACAAAAACTTGTTCTGTGAAAGGTAGGCCATTTTTTTTTTTTAGAAAAGGGGGATGGGTGATTAAAGGAGGCTATGTTTTTTCTAGAATTTGTCTGAAAAACGACTGTTTTCAGACCGAAAACTTGGGGGTGGGCGATTATTAGAGGGTGGGCGATTAATGGAATAAATACGGTATATTTAGCCTCAAAGGAACATTCTGTCAATCACAATTCCCGTGACCTATGATCTTTACATGAGATACAAGACCATATTTTTATTGGTTGTAATTCAAGAGCTAAACTTTGACAGCAAGCCTGAGTAATTTTTCATAAAAAAATCCCAGTATTTTACCACCTTTTCCACATCACATGATCAAATGCTGCATGCTTTTGGATGCTTGCTCTCTACTTTCAATTCTCATTTTCGGAAAATCTTTAAATAGTAACACTAGTTTTGTAAGGAGATATTGACAAGAATAAAGTTTTCATGGTGTAAGAAACAAAAGCTGACGTTTTTGTGTCGCCCTTTCGAAGAAAAGGCGATACATAGGGATCGCTTTGTCCGTCGGTTCGTCACGAAAACTTAACGTTGGCTATAACTTTGCCATTTCTAAACATTATCTTATCAAACTTTCAAATTGTATTGCTTATGACAACAGGGTCGGGGTGATGCCAAAATGTCTAGGTCAAGGTCAGAGTTATGCCCCTTTTTATACATGGATTTTGTCATGAAAACTTAACGTTGGGAATAACTTTGCCATTTCTTAACATTTCAACATCAAACTTTAAAATTATATTGCTTACGACAACAGGGTCGTGATGATGCCAAAATGTGTAGGTCAAGGTCACAATTGACAGAGTTATGCCCCTTTTTGTGTCGCCCTTTCGAAGAAAAGGTGATACATAGGGATTGCTTTGTCCGTCGGTCCGTCACGAAAACTTAACGTTGGCTATAACTTTGCCATTTCTATACATTATCTTATCAAACTTTCAAATTGTATTGCTTATGACAACAGGGTCAGGTTGATGCCAAAATTTCTAGGTCAAGGTCACATTTGACAGAGTAATGCCCCTTTTTATACATGGATTTTGTCATGAAAACTTAACGTTGGGAATAACTTTGCCATTTTTTAACATTTCAACATCAAACTTCCAAATTATATTGCTTAAGACAACAGGGTCGTGATGATGCCAAAATGTATAGGTCAACAGGGTTGCCAGCGGACTTGAAAAGTCAGGGAAATTGGGTATTTTTTCAAGGTCAGGGAATTGTCAGGGAATTTTGAAATTTGGTCAGTGAAAAATGAAAATCCTGAAAAGTCAGTGAAAAGTCAGGGAAAAATTATTTCAAAGGTCGAAAAATATACGCATTGAAGGTCTTACTTGGCTATGGCAGTCTTTAGGCATTTAATATTTGACTTTATCACTCTCACAGTTAAGCATTAAATTCAAATAACAGTAAACTGTGATATTAAGAAGCATTATATGTTAACTTAGTGATTATAATACCCATTATTTACCTTAGAACATCATTCAGCCTAAAGACTGAAAGGCTTTGCAACCCTTGCCTTCATGTCATATGTTTCACATGTTTCACTGACCAACAGTCACACTGTGTTTGAATAGAAATAGTTAAGAATAGTAGAACACAATGTTTGAATCATTACTTTGATGTAAATGTTTTATATTTTGGAAAATAAATACAAGTTTACATGCAAAAAATATAATGGGAGGATTGGACGGCTATAGGGGAGGTCAGGAGGCCGTTTATGTGTTTGACGATTTTGGTCAGTGAAAAACATGAATTGGTCAGTGAAAAGTCAGGGAAAAGTCAGGGAATTTTATTTCACCAAAGTGCTGGCAACCCTGGTCAAGGTCACAATTGACAGAGTTATGCCCCTTTTTGTACTTGGATTTTGTCATGAAAACTTAACATTGGCTATAACTATGCAATTTCTTAATGTTTCTTCATCAAACTTTCCAGTTGTAATGCTTACAATTGTATCACTTAAGACAACACCATTTCTCAAGGGCAGATAACCCTCAAATTTTTTTTTTGCAATGTTATGCCCCTTTTTCAAGTTAAAATTTCTTGGTTAACCTTTTTCTTTATGTCCATGTCTCAAAAAGTGTCAAGGATATTCCATTCAAACTTGGAATACTTGATCACCAGCAAGACCCCTGCAAAGATTGTTGGTACCCATGTCCCTGGGGTCACAGTTAGCCCCAACCCCAGGGTCACTTGATTTTGCTTAAACTTATATATAGGAAAAAAATATTTCTTAAGCCTAGAAATAAAATATTAACTGACATGAGATGGGTAAGTACTCCCCCCCCCCCAACTGTCCCCTCTGCATGGGAATCCGCCCTCCCCCCCCCCCAACCAGTCACCCCCCCCCCCCCCCCCCCGGGGCCCAATTTTTTTAAAAATTCTTTTAAAACATATGCACTTTATTCCCCCCCCCCCCGCCCCCCCTACAAGTCATCCCCCGCCTCCCCGGGGCCCAATTTTTTTTTTTTAATTTTAAAACATATGCACTTTATTCCCCTCCCCTACCTCAAAAACCCCCCCACCCCAACCAGTCATTCCCCCCCCCCGACCCAATTTTTTTTTTAACTTTTAAAACATATGCACTTTATTCCCCTCCCCTACCTCAAAAACCCCCCCACCCCCCCCAACCAGTCATTCCCCCCCCCCCCCCGACCCAATTTTTTTTTTAACTTTTAAAACATATGCACTTTATTCCCCCCCGCCCCCCCTACCAGTCATCCCCCCGGGGCCCAATTTTTTTTTTTTTTTTAAATTTTAAAACATATGCACTTTATTCCCCTCCCCTACCTCAAAACCCCCCCCCCCCCCCCACCAGTCATTCCCCACCCCCCCCCCCCCCCCCCCCCGGGCGGCCCTTTTTTTTTTTTTTTTTTTTTTTTAAATTTTTAAACATGCACTTTATTCCCTCTCCCCCCCCCCCCTCCCCCCGGGCCCAATAATTTTTTTTTTTTTATTTAAATACATAGGTACGTGACTCCCCATCCACCCTCAAACCCCCCCCCACCATTTTTTTAGCTTTTCTGATCGGTCTTTGTCCGTCGTCCGTCCGTCCGTCCGTCGTCAACTTTTCATTCAAATGACATCTCCTCTGAAACCAATGGGGCAAATTTAATGAAACTTGCCTGGGATGTTCCTTGCATGAAGCTCTACCAAGATTGTTCAAATGGTTCTGGTCCATTGCATTTCTGGTTCACTGGAGCTAAAATTAGATTTTAAAAGTTGGATCTTTAAAAATCTTCTTCTCCGTAACCACAAGGCCTGGAGCTTTGATATTTGGTATGAAGCATCATCTAGTGAACCTCTACCAAGTTTGTTCAAATTATGTCCCTGGGGACAAAACTGACCCCACCCCAGGGGTCAGTTGATTTTACATAGAGTTATATAGGGAAAACTTGAAAATCTTCTTGTCAGAAACCACAAGGCCTAGAGTTAAGATATTTGGTATGTAGCATTGTCTAGTGGACCTCTACCAAGTTTGTTCAAATCATGGCCTCTGGGTCAAAAATGGCCCCGCCCTGGGGGTCACTTGTTTTACATAGAGTTATATAGGAAAATCTTAAAAAAATCTTCTTGTCAGAAACCGTAAGTTATAGAGCTTAGATATTTGGTGTGTAGCATTGTCTAGTGGACCTCTACCAAGTTTGTTCAAATCCTGTCCTCTGGGTCAAAAATGGCCCCACCCCAGGGGCCACTAGTTTTACATAGAGTTATATAGGAAAATCTTAAAAAATCTTCTCGTCAGAAACCGTAAGTTATAGAGCTTAGATATTTGGTGTGTAGCATTGTCTATTGGACCTCTACCAAGTTTGTTCAAATCCTGGCCTCTGGGTCAAAAATGGCCCAGCCCCGTGGGTCACTAGTTTTACATAGAGTTATATAGGAAAAACTTGAAAATCTTCTTGTCAGAAACCACAAGGCCTAGAGTTAAGATATTTGGTATGTAGCATTGTCTAGTGGACCTCTACTAAGTTTGTTCAAATCCTGGCCTCTGGGTCAAAAATGGCCCCGCCCCGGGGGTCACTTGTTTTACATAGAGTTATATAGGAAAATCTTTAAAAAATCTTCTTGTCAGAAACCGTAAGTTATAGAGCTTAGATATTTGGTGTGTAGCATTGTCTAGTGGACCTCTACCAAGTTTATTAGAAAAATGTCCCTGGGTCACTATTGGCCCTGCCCGAGGGGTCACAAGTTTTAAATAACAATATAGAAGAAAATCTTTTAAAATCTTCTTGTCTGAAACCACAAGACCTAGAATTTTAAAATTTGGCATGAAGCAAGCTTTATCAAGCTTTTTCAAATTATTGGATTAGGTTAAAGGTCACGGAGGCTAAAAGTAGATTTATCTACTGTACCTCATAGAGTCTTCATTTATAGACCAATATCTTTGATATTCAGTATAGAGGTTCCTTGCATGGACCTCTACCCATGTGTAGGGTTTGAGGTCACTGGGTCAAGGTCAAGGTCACCATAGCTTATAATAGATATTTCTACTTTCTGTCATAGAGCCTTTATTTATTGACTGATATTTTACATATTTGGTTTGTAGGCACTTACATATTTTCAATTAAAAAATGAAATACTGCTTAACAGCAAACCTACAGCCAAAGTACTCAGGTGAGCGATCCAGGGCCATCATGGCCCTCTTGTTTTTTTTTAAATTTTAATACATAGGTACTTGACTCCCCATCCACCCTCAACCCCAGCAGGCTCTTGTTTACCTTTTTAGTTATTCTAACAGAGTACCCAAGGGCGACACAAGTGTTCCACTGAACACCCATCTAGTTGTACCTGGGTTTTGTCATGAAAACTTAACATTGGCTATAACTATGCCATTTCTTAATGTTTCTTCATCAAACTTTCTAGTTGTAATGCTTACAATTGTATCACTTAAGACAATCCCATTTCTCAAGAGCAGATAACCCTCAAATTTATTTTTGCAACGTTACGCCCCTTTTTCGAGTTAAAATTTCTTGCTTAACCTTTTTCTTTATGTCCATGTCTCAAAAAGTGTCAAGCATATTCCATTCAAACTTGGAATACTTGATCACCAGCAAGACCCCTGCAAAGATTGTTGGTACCCATGTCCCTGGGGTCACAGTTAGCCCCACCCCCAGGGGTCACTTGATTTTGCTTTTACTTATATATAGGAAAAAAACTTCTTAAGCCTAGAAGTAAAATATTAACTGACATGAGATGGGTAAGTACTCCCCCCCACCTCCCGCCCCCCAGTTTTATTTACCACCGGACCCTATTTTTTTTTTTTTTTTTTAATTTTAAAACATAGGTACTTTACTCCCCATCCTACCTCAACCCCCCCCCCCCCCCCCCCCCCCCACCCCAACCAGTCACCCCCCGCCCCCCTCGGGCCCATTTTTATTTTTATTTTTTTTATTTTATTTTTTCTTTTAATACATAGGTAGTGGACTCCCCATCCACCCTCAAACCCCCCCCGCCCCCCCCACAAACCAGTCACACCCCCCCCCCCCCCCCCAATTTTTTTTTAACCCCCGGAGCCTATTTTTTTTAGGATAATTGATTGTCCGGCGTCCGTCCATCTGGCGTCCACAATTGATTCAAACGACATCTCCTCTGAAACCACTGGGCAATATTTAATGAAACTTGCTTAGAATGTTCCTTGCATGAAGCTCTACCAAGTTTGTTCAAATGGTTCCGGTTTATTGCATTTCTGCGTCACAGGAGCTAAAAACAGATTTTAAAAGTTGGATCTTTAAAAACCTTCTTGTCAGAAACCACAAGGCCTGGAGCTTTGATATTTGGTATAAAGCATCATCTAGTGGACCTCTACCAAATTTGTTCAAATTATGATCCTGGGGTCAAAAATGGCCCCGCCCCAGGGGTAACTTGTTTTACATAGATTTATATAGGAAAAATTTTAAAAATCTTCTTGTCAGAAACTGTAAGGCATAGAGCTAAGATATTTTGTGTGCAGCATTGTCCAGTGGACCTTTACCAATTTTGTTCAAATCATGGCCTCTGGGTCAAAAATGGCCCCACCCCAGGGGTAACTTGTTTTACATAGAGTTATATAGGGAAAACTTTAAAAATCTTCTCGTCAGAAACTGTAAGGCATAGAGCTTAGAAATTTGGTATGTAGCATTGTCTAGTAAACCTCTACCAAGTTTGTTCTAATTATACCTCTGGGGTTTAATTTGGCCCCACCCTGGGGTCATTGGTTTTACTTGGCTTATATAGGAAAAACTTCAAAAATCTTCTTGTCTGAAACCACAAGGCCCTGAGCCTTAAGATTTGGTATGTAGCATTGTCTAGTAGACCTCTACAATTTTGTTCAAATTATACCCCTGGGGTCAAATTTGGCTCCACCCCGGGGTCATTGGTTTTACATAGGCTTATATAGTGAAAACTTTGAAAATCTTCTTGTAGAAGAAAAGTAACATTTTCAGTCCAAATAATCTGGAAATTTGTCAGACAGGTTGTTTCTATAATTTCTAGCTCAAGTTCGAATATGGGTCTTCTGGGTCCAAAAACTAGGTCACAGAGCCCAAAAATAGAAAAACCTTGTTAACACTCTACAGGTGACATTTTCAGTCAAAACATCCCAGAAATTTGTCAGAAAGGTTGTTTTGACGATTTTTAGCTCAAGTTCAAAATTGGGTCATCTGGGGTCAAAAACTAGGTCACAGAGCCCAAATATGGAAAAACCTTGTTAACACTCTAGAGGTTACATTTTCAGTCCAAATAACCTGGAATCTGTGAGAAAGGTTGTTTCAATGATTTCTAGGTTAAATTTGAATATGGGTCATCTGAAATAAAAAAACTAGGTCACAGAGCCCAAAAATAGAAAAAAAAAATGTTAACAGTCTAGAAGCTACTTTTCAGTCCAAATATTCTCGAAATTTGTCAGAAAGGATGTTTTAATGATTTCTAGCTCAGATTTGAATAAAGGTCATGTGGGGTCCAAAACTAGGTCACAGACCCCAAATATGGAAAAACCTTGTTAACACGCATTGAAGTAACATTTTCAGTTCAAATAACCTTGAAAATTGTCAGAAAGATTGTTTTAATGATTTCTAGCTCAGTTTTGAATATGGGTTATCTGGGGTCGAAAACTAGGATACAGGGTCAAAAAGTAGAAAATCCTTTTTAATGCTCTAGAGGTTACTTTTCAGTCCAAATGTCCTTGAAATTTGTCAGAAAGGTTGTTTCAATGATTTCTAGCTCAAATTTGGATATGGGTCATTGGGAATCAAAAACTAGGTCACAAAGCCCTAAAATGTTAAAACCATTTTAACACTCCAGAGGTTACATTTTCAGTCCAAATATCCTGGAAATTTGTGAGACAGGTTGTTTTGATGATTTCTAGCTCAGGTTTGGATATGGATCATCTGGGGTCAAAAACTAGGTCACAGAGCCCAAATATGGAAAAACCTTGTTAACACTCTAGAGGCTACACTTTCAGTCCAAATAACCTTGAAATTTGTCAGAAAGATTGTTTCAATTATTTCTAGGTCAAGTTCGAATATGGGTCATCTGGGGTCAATTAACCAGGTCCATTGCAACTCTGTTAAAAGCAGTCATATTTAGATGAGCGATATAGGGCCATCATGGCCCTCTTGTTTTTGTTTTTTTTAATTTTAAAACATAGGTACTTGACTCCCCATCCACCCTCAACCTGCCCACCCAACCCATTTTTTTTTTTTTTTAATACATAGGTACTTCACTTCTCCCCACCCCCACACACACACACCCTACTATCAGGGCCCAAAATGTTTTTTTTTTTTAAATACATAACTACTTGACCCAAATTATTTTTTTCATCTTGTATGACTAGGTACTTGCCCTGCCCCACTCAAATTTTTTTCACTTGGGCCTCTTGTTTAACTTGGCTTATAATTAATTATTCAGCACTGAGAAAAGTGGAGCATGCTGTCTGTGGACAGGTACAGTACGTGCCAGGAGGAACTCTCGTTTTCCTCGAGGTCGTCGCGGACTACCCATTCCTTAAAACGCGACCAAATCCGCCGCATTTCGAGGACGACCGCCGCGGACATGGTCACCAAATATCGCGGCGGACGTCCGCTAAATGGTTCCGCGAACTTTTTCACAGGTAAGAATTGACGTATCGAGGCTCACAAAGTTCCTGATAACACGCATTTCGGCGAATTTTACGCTTTAAAATATCATTTAAATGTATAAAACTCTCATAAAACTCTCATTCTGATTCATTTGTTTACGAATGCTCGTATTTGTTAACAGAATGAATGACAATTCAAAACCGAAAGTAATTGTTTCTCGGAACAGCTGACCCTATTTTCAGAAAATAAATTGACTGGTTTTCGATTTACACGTGTTAAAACTGCTCTGCTATATTTAAAGAAAACATACAACATGTAAACCCTACTGCGACATCTGTATCGTCTATGCGCTTGACAAAATTATTGATCGATTTTGCTATACAATAACGAGCGTTTTCAACGACGGAAACACAGCAAATATATGAGAAATTTTGGTTTTAATTTTACCAAATGTCACATAGTTGGCAGACGTAAAATGCACAGTTTCATTATGGTCATTTCATTAAATGTTCAGCTTATCCAGGTGAGTTATGACTCTAATTATTTTCGCGCTGGTCGTCAAATATTGCCGAGATATTTCGCGATGTCGAGACATCGAGGAAATCCGTTTTTTTCCTCAATGTCGCGGCGGATATTTTTTTTTCCGCGTCTGCGAATTAAAGCGGAAAATGTGAGTTCCTCCTGGCGCGTACTGTATTGTTGTACTTTGACTAGCATGCTGTCTTTTCCAGCAGGCTCTTGTTTACCTTTTTAGTTATTCTAACAGAGTACCCAAGGGCGACACAAGTGTTCCACTGAACACCCATCTAGTCATTGTGGTCTCTTGTTACTTTTTCGTAAATGCCATACACCGAGGTTATTCAGTATTTGACTTAAAAGTGGTTTTCACAACTATGAACTTGCATATCTACTCTATTTTCGAATTTAATACGACAATGATTTGCTGAGATTTAGAGTATTTTTGTTCATGGTAATTCAATAACGAGAGAACAACAAGATGTACATTACAGCTCCTGCGATATGTACACATTTTATGCCTCCTCCGTGATCGTGGTCAATGCGAACTTCTGAAAATCGCGGAGTTTCTCCTTGAAAAAACGCTCAGAATCTCCGCGATTAAAGTTCACGCACAATCTCCGTGATTCTCCAAGTGTAAGAGCGTTTCCGCGGCGATTCTCCGCGAACATTCTTATGTTTTATCACCAGAGTTTAAACAAACTATTTCCCATTTAAAGGTAAAAAAAATATTTATAAAATTTATACACTTGAAATCCTTTCATCAAAAACAAACAGTCAGCAATGTGTGATGAAATGACCATACTGTAACTGTACATTTTTCACACCTGTCAATTATGTGACTACGGTAAAATTAAATCAAATACATTTATTTATGTGATTTTTAGCTCACCTGTCACATAGTGACAAGGTGAGCTTTTGTGATGGCAATTTGTCTGGCGTCGTCCGTCCGTCGTCCGTCTGTCTGTAAACGACATCTCCTCTGAAACCACTGGGCCAAAGTTGATGAAACTTGCCATGGATGTTCCCTGCATGAAGCTCTTCCAAAGTTGTTCAAAGAAATCAATTCCATGAAGAACTCTGGTTGCCATACCAACCTAAAGGAAAAACTTAAAAAATCTTCTTGTCTGAAATCACAAGGCCTAGAGCTTAGATATTTGGCATTTAGCACCCTCTAATGGAACTTTACAAAAATGGTTCAAATAATTTCCCTGGGGTCAAAATTGGCCCCGCCTCAGGGGTCACTTCATTTTACATAGACTTATATAGGAAATCTTTAAAAATCTTCTAAGAAACCACAATGCCTACAGCTTAGATATTTGATATGCAGCACTGTCTAGTGGATGTCTACCAAGTTTGTTCAAATTATTTCCCCTGGGTCAAAATTGGCCACGCCCCAGGGTTCTCTTGGTTTACATACATGTATAGTTATATAGGAAAAACATGAAAAATCATTTTTCTCCGAAACTAATTGGACTAGACCTTAGATATTTGGTGTGGAGTATTGTGTAGAGAACCTTTACTGGTATTGTTTATATGTTGGCCCCGGGGTCAATATTGGCCTCGCCCCGGGGGCCCTTAATATGTAAAAAAGGCAATCTTTAAAAATCTTCTTACTGGAAACCTACATGCCTACAGCTTAGATATTTGGTATGCAGCATTGTCTAGTGGATGTCCACCAAGTTTGTTCAAATTATGTTCCCTGGGTCAAAATTGGCCACACCCCAGGGTTCTCTTGGTTTACATAGATTTATATAGGAAAAACATGAAAAATAATTTTTCTCCAAAACAAATAGGTCTAGACCTTTGATATTAGGTGTTGAGTATTGTGTAATGAACCTTTACCAATATTGTTTAAATGTTGGCCCTGGGGTCAAAATTTGCCCCGCCCTGGGGGCCCTTAATATCTTAAAAATCTTCTTGTCTGAAACCACAAGGCCTAGAATTTTAAAATTTGGCATGAAGCAAGCTTTATCAAGCTTTTTCAAATTATTAGATTAGGTTAAAGGTCATGGAGGCTAAAAATAGATTTATCAACTGTACCTCATAGAGCCTTCATTAATAGACCAATATCTTTGATATTCAATATATAAGTTCCTTGCATGGACCTCTACCCATGGGTAGGTTTTAAGTCACTGGGTCAAGGTCAAGGTCACCATAGCTTATAATAGATATTTCTACCTTCTGTCATAGAGCCTTTATTTATTGACTGATATTTTACATATTTGGTTTGTAGGCACTTAAATATTTTCAATTAAAAAATGAAATACTGCTTAACAGCAAACCTACAGACAAAGTAATCAGGTGAGCGATCCAGGGCCATCATGGCCCTCTTGTTTAAAAGCTTGTTATTATTTAGTAAATCGATAAATACTTTTTGCCGAGCGCCGAGACGATACAGATGCAGTTTAACACGTGTTGTTTGGAAATCGGTCAACTCATTTTCTGAAAATAAGATCAGTTGTTTCAGAAGCAACTGCTTTGAATTGTTATTCTTTGCGTAAACAAATAGGAACTTCGTACACAAATGCATCAGAACAAGAGCGCATTTGTTCGTATTTTCACTTTTTAAATTAATTATATTTATTTTCGCAGTTTGATTATCATTAGTAATTTATTTGCGCGGCACCGATTGAAAGATTTAAAAATTAATAAATTGCAGCAATTAAAGTTGACATGATGTCAGGTAGGTGTGTAAATCTATTCATTATCGGTTGTGTTTCTATTCTACCCTCGTTTCACGCATTCGGTTATTAATAATTGATTCTAACGAAACCAAACTTTCTGTTTAGTCAACAAAGCCATCATTGCCTAAATTTAAAAATATCCACATATCTGTTAAAGGTCATGTGACATGACTATAGCAACTTTGTGTATTCAAAATAATCATAATGTTCTGATTAAAATGGTTTAACTGCGAAATTATGAAAATACTGCTTTTGATAAGAAAAAATGTGTTTTTGATGATCGGCTGTTTCCGTTTCGACATCGGCAGTTTCCGCCGCAATTTTTGGCTGTGACGTAGATTTATCCCTACTGTACCAGGCAGTAGTGCAGGATTACACTGCTCAAAACACATCCGTTTTTAATTGAAAAAATAACACTAAACCACAAGTGCAAGAAACACGATAAAGTCACACTTATAGAAATAACATGCTATAAATTATAAATTATTACTTCTCGATTTTTATAAGTGAATTCAAACTTGGCGGTGGGAGAACGGGTTGTAATTTTACCTTAATAAATATTCCAATCTCTTCCATGTTGTGGTTCTATATAAAACTATCTCCTCCACGTTATACATGCTGCGTAATCTCTTCCTCACTTGATGTTTACGTCATAAACAAATTCTTTTTCATTTAAGTGTAGTAAAAATTGAAGTGAATTTAGGTGATCTAGTGTGTTAACATTTGTTTCACTAAATGGAAATTCACACTACAGTGTATTTTCACGTTGGGATATCGTTTAAAAAATAATAATATGGCATGTCCATCAAGTAGAAATTTGTGTCTGCTTATAAATTAACATCCAATGAAATGTCAAAGATCCATAAATCACGCCTAATACTGTGGGATTTATGCAAATTAACCTGCCCAAATGGGACCCTTGTATATTCTGAATAGCTGTCTAAACAAAGCAGTTAACTTTTTTATAACCCAATCAATGATAAAGTTGAGACAAATAGCAAAATTTTATGGCAAGTGATCTTACAAATTGATTGTATTACTTTTGATCACTCACACTTGTAAAAACATTATGTAATAGCTTGTTCCCATTAAGATGTCTGAATGATTTTTAGTTAAGAAGCTTCCATGCAGATACAATGAAAATAAAAATCATTCGACTTCTAAATTTGAACAAATTATATTTAAAAAAATGTGTTTGTGTTATGATTTTGACATAGTTTTAGGGCTTCTTCATATTATTTGTTCTTTGATCATTATTGTTTCATTTTCAAAAAAAGGGAGAATGAATTATTAATAAGCCAAAAAAAGAGATATGCATTTATAATGAAAAAAATCATATATCTGGTCAAAGATTACTTACAGGTACCTTAGGCAAAATATACCACAGACAAATAAGCAACGCATCACTATAAGGAGAATGTTTTTTATGGAAAAAATCTCTCGATTGGAGTTAGTTAATCAAGTCTTCCAACAAACTGCATCGGATAAAAATAAGCATGTTCATAATTATTTTGGATCATATACTTGAAAAATATCTCTTAGTCTATTTATTTTCACGGGTGTATCTTTTAATTCTATAACCCTGATTAAACTAGCCTCTATATAATATTGCTCATTGGCTTCGTAATACCATCAAAATTTCAAACTATTTATTTAAAAAAATCTTCAATGTATATTCATGATGTTAGCTTAACTTGTTCAATTTTGTTTTTTTACTACATTCAGTCTAAATTTTCATTTTCAATCATAATTTTAAAGTTTTTGTTAACAATGCAGGCAGCTGTGTAAAGTGGCAAGAGATAAATGTGCATCACTTCCGGTTTCGCTCGTGACAGGTGCGCGCGACCAAGTGCGTAAATATAGATTTTAATTTGCTATAAAAACATCTTTAAGATGAAAATGACCTGGGGAAATTTGTACAACAGTCATAGTTAGATATATATTTTTTGCTCATATGAAAATTTTGTGGTCAAAAATTCGTGTCACATGACCTTTAAAGATATTAATTATCTTAATAAGAAAATGTAATTGAAAATCGATTTTCACGGGAACAGCATGCTACATGACTCTAGTTCCCGCTTTAAAGAGCACGTGGTGTCTGAAGCTTTTAAAGTGAGGTAAGGTGAATATCATTTACGGAAAATAACTGTCGCTCAATGTTAAAGGTCAAAAGTTATATTTAGGAACCAATTAGCGTCTGAGACGCATTGTATCATGCATGTACAGATCATAGGTCATGAGATCAACACATGGTCTTGTGTCTTTCAATAAATTAATGTGTCAAAACATATAACGAATCGAAATATAACTATTAGGCATTCCTAAAACATGAAGATAAAAAGAGCAAGTAAATATAAAATTTCAGTTGTCATATATACACTTCAGTCAACTGAATGCATAAACAAATCGCGGAGATTCGCGGAGGATTGATAATCTGCAATTTCACAGTAAATACCGTCACTTACCAGACAAAATTTGTCTCCGCGACGCCTCCGTGATTTAGGGCGTTTCTCAGAGATTCTCCGCGATTTTCCTCCCAGGGTCTGCGAAGTTTAAGAGAAAAATGTACATATCGCGGGAGCTGTACTGTACAAACAACAAATACATTGTATCTACATAATTTTTTTTATTACTAAATCAAATTTTACAAAATAAAATAAAAAAAGCAACAGTTTTCACCGCAATCCGCGGTGATTGACCACCGCGTTCCCCCGTGATTTACCGCGGCATTCCACTGGGGGAAACGCTTACGGCCACAGATTCATGTCCTGCGGTGGTGAACATTTTTAATCCGCGGGGTATTGCGGACAAATTTTGTGCAAAATTTTCGTCCACAATGAGTCTCATCCGTGAGGTCTCACGGGTTTTGCAAAATCCGCACTGAGCGTACTGTATCATGAATCGCATTGTTTGGAAATACAAGTGTCGTGATAGGTACTGTGAAAGGCAAACACATCTGAAAAAAGCACATTGTGGTAAAGGGAATTCAAACATCATTTGGAAACATAATTATACAAAACAAAGTTATGGCCAATTTTAGCAACATTCAGAAATTTGACCTTGAAGGTCAAGGTCATGTTCAGTTTAACCTTCTTTGGAGGTATTGTCTAAAAGGTAGTTATTTCCAAGCATGAAGACACTACATCCATTAACAACAAAGATATAGCAAAGTTAAGTAATGTCAAGGTCATTTAAAGGTCAAGGTAATGCTTGAATTGTTCAACGCGTTTGTTTTATTCTCTGTGTTCTTTTGTCCCTGTATAGATCAAATCCACCCATAAATAACAAAAGTTTGGCTATTTTAGCAAAATGCAATAATTCGAACTTGACTGTAAAGGTCATTAAATGGTTGAAGTCATACTTGAATAATTTAACATGAAGGTTTTGTCATGAGCATTGTTTTGTCCAAGTATTGATAAAAAAGAACTAAAAATGACGTTATGGCCAATATTAGCAAAATTCAATAATTTGACCTTGATGGTCATGGTCATTTGAAGGTCAAGGTCACAGTTGAATGATTCAGTGTGTCAGTTTTGTCATAAGTGTTGTTTTGTCCGAGTATAAATCAAATCTAACCATAAATAACAAAAATTTGGCTATTTTAACCAAAATTCAATAACTTGACCTTAAATGTCAAGGTCATCTAAACGTCAAAGTCATACTTATAATAAATTAAAATGTCGGTTTTGTTGTTTTATCAAACTTTCAAAGTATAAATCAAATCCATAAATAAACAACAATTAGGACAATTTAAGCAAAATACAATAATGGGACTGTCAAAGTCATTTTTGGGGTAAAAGGTCATACCTGAATTATTCAACATGTAAGTTTTGTCAAAAGTGTTGTTTTGTCCAAGTATGAATCAAGTCTAACCATAAATTACACAGTTATGACCAATCTTAGCAAAATTCAATAATTTGGTCTTGCTAGTGAAGGTCATTTTTTAGGTCAAAGTCAAACTTCAATCAAAATGTTGGGTTTTGTCAAAAGTATTGTTTTGTCAAAGTATAAATCAAACCCATCAATAAATGACAAAGTTATGACAATTAAAAACATCTGACCTTGACAGTCAAGGTCATTTTTATGACATGGTCACACTTGAGTTATTCAACATGTCGGTGTTGTTTTGTCAAAGTATGAATCAATTCCAACAATAAATGACAAAGTTATGGCAAATTGTACCAAAATTAAATAATTTGACCTTGACTGTCAAGGTCATTTAAAGGTCAAGGTCAAACTCTAAAGAATCATAATATTCGGATTTGTCATAAGTGTTGTTTAGTCCAAAAAATGAATCAAATCTATAAATAAATGAGAAATATTTGACAATTTAAGCAAAATTCAATCATCTGACCTTGACGGTCAGGGTCATTTTAAGGTCATGGTCATATCTGAATTTTTCAACATGTCGTTTTTGTCATAAGTGTTGTTTTGTCCAAGTATAAATCAAACCCAACCATAAAAACTAAAGTTATGGACACTTTAAGCAAAATTTAATAATTTGACCTTGAAGGTGAAGGTCATTTATGAGTCAAGGTCATATCTGAAAGAATCAAAATGTTGAATTTGTCATAAGTGTTGTTTTGTCCAAGTATGAATCAAATCCATAAAAAAATGAAAAAGGTATGACAATTTAAGCAAAATTCAATCATCTGACCTTGACGGTCAAGGTCATTTTAAGGTTATGGTCATACCTGAGTTATTCAATATGTCAGTTTTGTCATAATTGTTGTTTTGTCCAAGTATGAATCAAAACCAACCATAAACAACAAAGTTATGACGATTTAAGCAAAATTTTATTATTTGACCTTTACGGTCATAGTAATTTTAAGGTTAAGGTCAAACTTGAATAATTTATCTAGTCGACTTTGTCATAAGTGTTGTTTTGTCGAAGTCTGATTGAAATCCAACCATAAATAACAAAATTATGCCCAGTTTTAACAAAATTCAATGATTTGACTTTGACTGTCAAGGCCATTTAAAGGTCAAGGTCAAATTTGAAATAATCTTAATGTCCGATTTGTCATAAGTGTTGTTTAGTCCAAATATAAATCAAATCTGTAGATAAATGAGAAAGTTATGACAATTTAAGCAAAATTCAATCATTTGACCTTGACAGTCAAGGTCATTTTAAGGTCATGGTCATATCTGAGTTATTCAATATGTCGGTTTTGTCATAAGTGTTGTTTTGTCCAAGTATAAATCAAATCTAAGTATAAATACTAAAGTTATAGACAATTTTAGTAAAATTTAATAATATGACCTTGAAGGTGAAGGTCATTTATGAGTCAAGGTTAAGGTGAGTCTGGTTCACTTGAAGATCTTGTCCAAAGGATTGTTGTATCCAAGTATGAAGACAGTCCACCTATTAATAATTAAGTGTTGGCAATTTTAGCAAAATTAAATAATTTGACCTTGAAGGGGAAGGTCATTTATGAGTCAAGTTCAAGTTTAGTCCGGTCTACTTGAAGATCTTGTCCAAAGGGTTGTTGTGTCAAAGCATGAAGAGAATCCGCCTATTAATGATTAAGTTTTTGCAAATTTTAGCAAAATTCAATAATTTGACTTTGAAGGTGAAGGTCATTTATGAGTCAAGTTCAAGTTTAGTCTGGTTTACTTGAAGGTCTTGTCCAAAGGGTTGTTGTGCCCAAGCAAGAAGAGAATCCACCTATTAATAATAAAGTTATGGCCAATTTTAGCAAAATTCAATATTTTGACCTTGAAGGTGAAGGTCATTTATGAGTCAAGGTCAAGTTTAGTCTGGTCTACTTGAAGCACCAACTAATAATAAACTAATAATAAAGTTATGGCCAGTTTTAGCAAAATTTAATATTTTGACCTTGAATTTGAAGGTCATTTAAGAGTCAAGGTCAATTTTAGTTCGGTCATCTTAAAAGTCTTGTCCAAAGGATTGCTGTGTGCAAGTATGAAGATAATCCATCAAGGAATAAAATAATTATGATCAATGTTAAAGTTTTCGGACGGGAACGGCAACGGCAGTGACACCATGACTATGACAATAACTCGATTTTTTTTTCAAAAAAGGTTGAGCTAAAAATGGCAATGCACAGCCCTATAACTGACACTCATTGCTACACAAGTAAAATTTAAGTCACATATAATTGCTGATCTTATTATGATTATGCAATTAACGATGTAATGGTTGTTACCTTGTTGTCCACATTTTGCCTGTTTGATATTTTTTTATATCAGTCACAGCTGTGTCAACACAAGTACTGTCTGTAACATGATGATTTATAGATAATAACATGTTCCTCAAACAGTAGAGCTTGATTTTATCATGGAAGCAATATTTGTAATCGAGAGTTAATTATTATTGTTATTATTATTACTATTATCATTATTATACAATTATTGACTAGTGTGCCATTGAATATGATGTGATATTCACCGGCTAAATGTTATATTGACCGGGGGGAAGCCGAAGTCAACATAACATTTGGCCTGTGAATAGTCACATCATATTGTATGGCACACTAGTCAATAACTGTATTATTATATGACTACATACAATTGTTTCTACTAAGTTTTCTTCCAGACTGATTTTACATTCATTACAATGCGTTATTTTTTTGTAGGACTTTTTATACTCATTCTCACATTACAGTAATACTCAGAAGTCTGACAGGTGATTTTGTAATCCAATATAACATAAAAAAAAACCAAAACAAACACACCAGACGCCATTCCTTAGAAAAAGTCTAAGTGCCTGGATGTATTTTGTTTATTTCCCGGCATTAGAGTAATTTTGTTAACTGAGTGCAGGGAACCAGACAGCACTACTACGAGTATCAACAGCATCTATTTTTAGACCTAAAATATAACATGGGAAAAACCCAGAATGCAGGAAAATAACGATTTATTGTTGGTCGCCGACTACGCTTTGAACCAATGGGATTGCGTCTATTTATAGGTCATATTATAAATTTTTTTAGGGATTTTAAAGTAATAATACAATTTTTTAATTGTGGCTGACAGGCTCTTATCATCTTTGTTTAAGACTTTTTTACAATGTATGACTTTAATGCACTTCAAAAAATATCAACAAAAGTATGAAATAAAATAAATAAATGTTTAGGAAATACAGATCATGAATATAAACCCATTATATAATAATATACCCATAATATTAATAATAATAATTATACCCATAACTTCCTCAGTAGGCTCAAAAGAAGGCTTGGTTGTTGTTTCAGGAAGGGCTGCGTGTACTTCATAGTCAACATTTTCATGTCTTTGTTTCTGGTCTGACAAATCAGTCTCAGATTTGGATTTTTCCTCTGTACTTCGCAATACTGCATCAGATTCTACAAGTACGAAATTGCTGCATGAATGCTGCAAAGGGGTGAGCGCGGCCCTCGACAAGGGAGTGGTAGGGACAAAAGGTGTAAATACGAAGAAGTCTCTGAGAAAAAATATTTTTTTTATTGCCAAAACAACGTAAACTGCATGTATTATACAGATGCATCATTTTCATAATGTTTTAGATGACAGAAAGCCCTGAAAGCATTGCTGAGCCTGAATGCAGCACACTGACAGTAAGGTGCTGTTATTATCCCCCCGCCAAAGGCGAAGGGGATATAAGAAATCCTCTTCGTCTGTCCGTGCGTCTGTGCGTCCGTCCGTCCGAAACAATTTTATCCGGAGCATAACTCCAAAACTACTTGAGGGATTTTATTCAAACTTCATACACTGACAGAGCACATTGGTAGGTAGTGCAGTGTGCAAGTGCAATAACTCTACCTTGCCTTTTTTTAGAGTTATTCCGCCTTATCAGATTTACTTGATAAATTTTGTCCGGAGCATAACTCCAAAACTGCTAGAGGGATTTTATTCAAACTTCATACAATGACAGAGCACATTGGTAGGTAGTGCAGTGTGCAAGAACAATAACTCTTCCTTGCCTACTTTTAGAGTTATTTTCATTTTTCAGATTTGTTTCGACAAACTTTGTCCGAAGCGTAACTTAAAAACTACTTGAGGGATTTTATTCAAATTTCATACACTGACAGAGCACATTGGTAGGTAGTGCAGTGTGCAAGAACAATAACTCTACCTTGCCTATTTTTTAGAGTTATTCCCCTTTATCAGATTTACTTGTTTACATTTTAAAAATCCCAGCATATACATGTATATCTAATTCTTGAATTCTTGAACTTATTATCCCCCCGCCAAAGGCGGAGGGGATATTAGAAATGGTCTCTGTCCGTCCGTGCATGTGTCCGTTCCAGTTTTGGCTGGAGCATAACTCCAAAAGTACTTGAGTGATTTTCTTCAAACTTCATATACTGAAAGAGCACATTTGGAGGAGGTGCAGTGTGTAAGAATAATAACTCTACCTTGCGTACTTTTAGAATTATTCCCCTTTATCAGATCTAATTGAAAAACTTAGTCCGAAGCATAACTCAAAAGTGCTTGAGCGGTTTTCTTCAAACTTAATACACTGACATAGCACATTGGTAGGAAGTGCAGTTTGCAAGAACAATAACTCTACCTTGCCTATTATTTTTGGGATTTTCTTCAAACATTATTACATTGAGTGTTTGAAAGTACAACCTTCAGGTAGTTCTTCCCGGCGTGGGGATTAACCATTTGTAACATGGCTCTTGTATGAAATTGCAAAGATGCAAATGTTTTAGTGAAATAGTGGTTCAACGTACAATACCATAGAATACGAGCTGGAATGGATGTTCTACGCATTGCAGACAGGATGGAAATAATGCAGGTCATGTATCTGGTATGAAATAAAAAGATGAACACAACAGTACAGTAAACTTCCCCTATTAAGACCATTTTTTAAGGAATAAGACATTCCTGCTGTCTATTTTGAAGCAACGGAACATACTGAACTCCGAGAAAGTCTTCATGATAAGGCAAAGTTAATATTGAGGACTATGAAAAGCAGAAATTTTACTTGTCTTAATACGGAAACTTTACCGCAAGACAGAAAACATTAGCAAACTTGTATGTACAACATCCTGCAGAATGGGTGGTGTTATGTGACTGTGATACACATGAGATGATTTAATCATTTGGATATGTTTTGAGCAAAACAGGAAATGTGCTAAAATTATAAGATCTGTTTCAAAATGTGTCTTGGAACTGACACCAACACCATAACAAGAGGACCAAATGGTCTTGGTTGGCCCACTTGAGCATATGCTACGATTTTCTTTTTTTAGCTTACCTGAGCACAAAGTGCTGAGGGTGAGCTTTTCTGATCAGTCTTTGTCCGTCGTCCATCCGTCCATCCATCCATCCGTCTGTCCGTCGTCAACTTTTCATTCAAATGACATCTCGTCTGAAACCAATGGGCCAAATTAATGAAACTTGCCTGGGATGTTCCTTGCATGAAGCTCTAGCAAGATTGTTCAAATGGTTCTGGTCCATTGCATTTCTGGTTCACTGGAGCTAAAATTAGATTTTAAAAGTTGGATCTTTAAAAATCTTCTTCTCCGAAACCCCAAGACCTGGAACTTAGATATTTGGTATGAAGCATCATCTAGTGGACCTCTACCAAGTTTGTTCAAATTATATCCCTGGGGTCAACACTGACCCCATCCCAGAGGGTCAGTTGATTTTACATAGATTTATATATGGAAAACTTAAAAATCTTCTTGTCAAAAACCGCAAGGCCTAGAGTTTAGATATTTGGTGTGCAGCATTGTCCAGTAGCCCTTTACCAAGTTTGTTCAAATCATGGCTCCTTGGTCAAAAGTGGCCCCGCCCCAGGGAGTCACATGTTTTACAAAGAGTTATATAGGAAAAACTTTAAAAAATCTTCTTGTCAGAAACCACAAGGCCTAGAGTTAAGATATTTAGTGCATAGCATTATCTAGTGGACCTCTACCAAGTTTGTTCAAATTATGACCCTGGGGTAAAAACTGACCCCATCGCAGAGGTCAGTTGATTTTACATATATTTATATAGGGAAAACTTAAAAATCTTCTTGTCAGAAACCACAAGGCCTAGAGTTTTGATATTTGTTGTGCAGCATTGTCTAGTGGACTTTTACCAAGTTTGTTCAAATCATGGCTCCTGGGTCAAAAATGGCCCGCCCTAGGGGTCGCATGTTTTACATAGAGTTATATAGGAAAAACTTTAAAAAATCTTCTTGTCAGAAACCGCAAGGCCTAGAGTTCAGATATTTGTTGTGCAGCATTGTCCAGTAAACCTTTACTAACTTTGTTCAAATCATGGCTCCTGGGTCAAAAATTGCCCCGCCCCAGGGGTCACATGTTTTACATAGAGTTATATAGGAAACACTTTAAAAAATCTTCATGTCAGAAACCACAAGGCCTAGAGTTTAGATATTTAGTGTGTAGCATCATCTAGTGGACCTCTACCAAGTTTGTTCAAATTATGACCCTGGGGTCAAAATTGACCCTTCCCCAGAAACCAGTTAATTTTACATAGATTTGTATAGGGAAATCTGAAAAATCTTCTTGTCAGAAACCACAAGGCCTAGAGTTTAGATATTTGTTATGCAGCATTGTTCAAAGGACCTTTACCAAGTTTGTTCAAATCATGGCTCCTGGGTCAAAAATGCCCCCCCTCAAGGGGTCACATGTTTTACATAGAGTTATATAGGAAAAACTTTAAAAATCTTCTTGTCAGAAACCGCAAGGTCTAGAGTTTAGATATTTAGTGTGCAGCATTGTCCAGTAGACCTTTACCAAGTTTGTTCAAATCATGGCTCCTTGGTAAAAAATGGCCCCGCCCCAGGGGTCACATGTTTTACATAGAGTTATATAGGAAAAACTTTAAAAAATCTTCATGTAAGAAACCACAAGGCCTAGAGTTAAGATATTTGGTGTGTATTATTGTCCAGTAAACCTTTACCAACTTTGTTCAAATCATGGCTCCTGGGTCAAAAATTGCCCTTCCCAATGGGTCACATGTTTTACATAGAGTTATATAGGAAAAACTTTAAAAAATCTTCTTGTCAGAAACCACAAGGCCTAGAGTTAAGATATTTAGTGCATAGCATCATCTAGTGGACCTCTACCAAGTTTGTTCAAATTATGACCCTGGGGTCAAAACTGACCCCATCGCAGAGGTCAGTTGATTTTACATATATTTATATAGGGAAAACTTAAAAATCTTCTTGTCAGAAACCACAAGGCCTAGAGTTTTGATATTTGTTGTGCAGCATTGTCTAGTGGACTTTTACCAAGTTTGTTCAAATCATGGCTCCTGGGTCAAAAATGGCCCGCCCCAGGGGTCACATGTTTTACATAGAGTTATATAGGAAAAACTTTAAAAATCTTCTTGTCAGAAACCGCAAGGCCTAGAGTTCAGATATTTGTTGTGCAGCATTGTCCAGTAAACCTTTATTAACTTTGTTCAAATCATGGCTCCTGGGTCAAAAATTGCCCCGCCCCAGGGGCCACATGTTTTACATAGAGTTATATAGGAAACACTTTAAAAATCTTCATGTCAGAAACCACAAGGCCTAGAGTTTAGATATTTGTTGTGCAGCATTGTCCAGTGAACCTTTACCAAGTTTGTTCAAATCATGGCTCTTGGGTCAAAAATTGCCCCGCCCCAGGGGCCACATGTTTTACATAGAGTTATATAGGAAAAACTTTAAAAAATCTTCTTGTCAGAAACCACAAGCATAGAGTTAAGATATTTAGTGCATAGCATCATCTAGTGGACCTCTACCAAGTTTGTTCAAATTATGACCCTGGGGTCAAAACTGACCCCATCGCAGAGGTCAGTTGATTTTACATATATTTATATAGGGAAAACTTAAAAATCTTCTTGTCAGAAACCACAAGGCCTAGAGTTTTGATATTTGTTGTGCAGCATTGTCTAGTGGACTTTTACCAAGTTTGTTCAAATCATGGCTCCTGGGTCAAAAATGGCCTATCCCAGGAGTCACATGTTTTACATAGAGTTATATAGGAAAAACTTTAAAAAATCTTCTTGTCAGAAACCGCAAGGCCTAGAGTTCAGATATTTGTTGTGCAGTATTGTCCAGTAAACCTTTACTAACTTTGTTCAACTCATGGCTCCTGGGTCAAAAATTGCCCCGCCCCAGGGGTCACATGTTTTAGATAGAGTTATATAGGAAACACTTTAAAAAATCTTCATGTCAGAAACCACAAGGCCTAGAGTTTAGATATTTGTTGTGCAGCATTGTCCAGTGAACCTTTACCAAGTTTGTTCAAATCATGGCTCTTGGGTCAAAAATTGCCCCGCCCCAGGGGCCACTTGTTTTACATAGAGTTATATAGGAACAACTTTAAAAAATCTTCTTGTCAGAAACCGCAAGGCCTAGAGTTTAGATATTTAGTGTGTAGCATCATCTAGTGGACCTCTACCAAGTTTGTTCAAATTATGACCCTGGGGTCAAAACTGACCCTTCCCCAGGAGCCAGTTAATTTTACATAGATTTGTATAGGGAAAACTGAAAAATCTTCTTGTCAGAAACCACAAGGCCTAGAGTTTAGATATTTGTTATGCAGCATTGTCCAGTGGACCTTTACCAAGTTTGTTCAAATCATGACTCCTGGGTCAAAAATGGCCCCCCTCAAGGGGTCACATGTTTTACATAGAGTTATATAGGAAAAACTTTAAAAATCTTCATGTCAGAAACCGCAAGGTCTAGAGTTTAGATATTTGGTGTGCAGCATTGTCCAGTAGACCTTTACCAAGTTTGTTCAAATCATGGCTCCTGGGTCAAAAATGGCCCCGCCCCAGGGGTCACATGTTTTACATAGAGTTATATAGGAAAAACTTTAAAAAATCTTAATGTCAGAAACCACAAGGCCTAGAGTTAAGATATTTGGTGTGTATTATTGTCCAGTAAACCTTTACCGACTTTGTTCAAATCATGGCTCCTGGGTCAAAAATTGCCCTGCCCAATGGGTCACATGTTTTACATAGAGTTATATAGGAAAAACTTTAAAAAATTTTCTTGTCAGAAACCACAAAGCCTAAAGTTTAGATATTTGGTGTGCAGCATTGTCCAGTGGTTCTTTACCAAGTTTGTTCAAATCATGGCTCCTTGGTCAAAAATTGCCCTGCTCAAGGGGTCACATGTTTTATATAGGAAAAACTTTAAAAATCTTCTTTTCAGATACCACAAGGCCTAGAGTTAAGATATTTGGTGTACAGCATTGTCTACTAGACCTCTACCAAGTTTGTTCAAATCATAGCCCCTGGGTCAAAAAAGGCCCCGTTCTAGGGGTCACATGTTTTACATTGAGTTATATAGGAATACCACAAGGCCTAGAGTTAAGATATTTGGTGTACAGCATTGTCTACTAGACCTCTACCAAGTTTGTTCAAATCATAGCCCCTGGGTCAAAAAAGGCCCCGTTCCAGGGGTCACATGTTTTACATAGAGTTATATAGGAAAAGTTTTAAAAATCTTCTTGTCAGAAACCACAAGGCCTAGAGTTTAGATATTTGGTTTGCAGCATTGTCTAGTGGACCTCTACCAAGTTTGTTCAAGTCATGACCCTGGGATCAAAACTGACCCCTACTTGGGGGGGGGGGGGGGGGGTCATTTGATTTTACACAAGGATTTATATAGGGAAAACTTAAAAAATCTGCTGCTCTATGTTATGTCTCCCCCCAACCCTGCCCTTCTGATGGAGACATATTGTTTTTGCCTTGATCATGGATGTCTGTTTGTCTGTCTGTCTTTCACACTTCGTTTCCTTTCAATAACTTGAGTACCAGTTGACCCAAAGCCTTCAAACTTCACAGGGTTATTGCCTTATTGAGTACAAAAAATTCCTTTTGTGTTTTGGGTCAGTAGGTCAAAGGTCAAGGTCAGAGGGACCTCTAGAAGGAAAACCGTTTCCACTCAATAACAGGATTACCATTTCACTCAGAGCCTCCAAACTTCATAGGATGATTGCTTTTACCTAAATAGAAGAACCATATTGTTTTTGGGGCTAGTATGTCAAAGGTTAGGGTCACAGGGACCTGTAGAGTGAAAACTATTTCTGCAGAGTAACTGTAGTACCATTACACCCAGAGCCTTCAAACTTTATAGGATAATTGTATTAGAAGAACCCTATTGTTTTTAGGGTCCATAGGTCAAAGGTGAAGTTCACAAGGACCTGTAGAGTGAAAACTGTTTCTACTCAGTAACTGGAGTACCATTTTACCCAGATCCTTCAAACTTCATAGGATAATTTTCTTTATTCAGTAAAAGAACCCAATTATTTTTGGGGTCAGTAGGTCAAAAGTCACGGTCACAGGGACCTGTAGAGTGAAAACTATTTCTTCTCAGTAATTGGAGTATCATTACTCCCAGAACCTTCAAACTTAACAGAGGTAATTATATTAGAAGAACCCTATTGGTTTTGGGGTCTCTGTGTCAAAGGTCAAAGTCACTGGGACCTGTAGAATAAAACTTTTTCTGCTCAAAAATTTGAGTACCATTGCACCCAGAGTCTTCAATCTTATTGCAAACTTATTCAAACTTGCACACATAAAAACCAATAACGATATTTGTAACATGAGCAATGAGACTCAGGTGAGCGGTTTTGGGCCATCATGGTCCTCTTGTTTTTTGTTGTTGTTTTTTGACGTAGTGACCTATGACCCCATGTGACAGTTATGAAATTATCACAGATTTCATGAAGGCAAAGATGCTGACCATGTTTCATAGAGAATTGTTAAAAATGTGACTTCAAGAGTGTAAACAAGGTTTTCCTATGATCTGACCATGTGACCTAGTTTTTGACCTCTATGAGGGAGTTACGAATTCAATAAAGATTTGATCAAGGCAAAATTCTGATCAAGTTTCATTAAGATTGTGTCAGAAATGTGGGCTTTAGGGTGTAAATATTGTTTTATTATCATTTGACCCTTTTCCTAGTTTTTGATCTGATGTGAGCGAGATATGAACTCTTCAAAGATTTCATCAAAGTAAACATTCTGACAAGTTTCATTAAGTTTGGGTGGAAAATGTGTTCTCAAGAGTGTAAGTAAGGTTTTCCAGTGATTCGACCCTGTAGATTTAATTGGCATAAATCTTTAGTACATATTACAATAAACACGACATTTAAAACACAATGCATTTAAAGTACACGTTAAACTAATATCACAGATATGCCACATGTGAAAAGTGCAATACCGTCTTTGAAACTTATGCTCAAGTTTTGCAACGCAATGGTCAGTTTACAGCTTTATGATCATTATGCTATTTTCTAATAAATAATCAACTGGATAACCATTCAACTTATACACCAATTTAAAAATGCTTCTTCCTGTTCCATGTCATTCCATTCATATGTGTTCTGGAACATGTGCGGAACATGTTCTGGACAGCTAATCCAGCACGGTCAAAAAATGTTCCCGGATTGTCGACCGAAGGGACTTTTCACTTCCGAACAATAGTGCAAAAAAATAATACACACAATTCTATACAGACCTCTTTTGTTAGTATTTTGGCAGTTATTATTCGTATTTTCATACGATTTGTCTACCGATACAGTACACCATGACAGTTTCTGCATTTTGTCTATAAGTTTGTGCTAGCCATTTAATGGAAAGGACTAAAATGTTTCATATCCGACAATATCAGTACTTGCCAGTATGTTGTCCTAAAGGACATTTCGGATTCAAAGTAATACTTTAGCTCTTAAAAAAGCAATTGCTTTGCTACTTTGCCTGTTATCATTCCTTTTTTCACAGCACAACATCTGCTTATTAATTTGTGCGAAGCCCATAAGCAATGGGCTCAGAATTGTCAAATAGTTGATTGAAAGGAAAAAATCGTGTCATATACCCCCATAGCACATTTTTAAACCCATAACAGTATGCACGGCCCTGATGGGCCGCGCAATAAGACAAAGTGAATATTTTAATAGAATCTAGGTTAAATACAGATGTGGTTTACAATGTAAACACATTTTCTAGGGAATACAGTATTATTTGGTTTAATTTTCTAATGACATGTAGTTTGAACAAAGTGAGTATTCTTCAACAAATCAATCAGATTATAATGACAAACAGACCTAACAGACACTTAAATTACATAATAATGAACAGGGTTATTGTCAAGATGTACTGACCAAGATGTACCCATGTAAAAGTCGATGCAAAACTTCCCCTGAATTTATGAAAAAGATGTGAAAAGTCAGAGATTCAGATTAAAATTGTGTTTTTAGATGTGAAAAGTCAGAGATTCAGACTTACAGTTTTGTTTGACCATTTTTAGATGTGAAAAGTCAGAGATTCAGACTTACAGTTGTGTTTGACCTTTTCACAACATGAACAATCATTGACCATCTTTCATTAGGAAATTTGATTGTGACAATTTTACAAATTATAATTGACACTTGTTAATTCACTTAGTTTGTTTCTTAAATCTATGAAAGAGAACTCGAAAGTATAGAACATATCAGTATACAATTCTAAGAGCATTTGGTGAATGAATGCATACTGTATGGAATTTAGAGAAGTACTTTCTTTTTCAAAGTGGGTAGGGTACATGTTTTTGTTTTTAGCTTGCCTGAGCCTTTGGCTCATGTTGGGTTACTGGTTACTATGGCAACTTAAAGGAAAAACTTTTAAAATCTTCTTAGCTCAGGCCCTGAGCCTTAAGATTTGGTATGTAGCATAGTCTAGTAGACCTCTATCAAGTTTGTTCAAATTATGCCCCTGGGGTCAAATTTTGCCCCACCCTGGGGGTCAATTGATTTTACATAGGCTTATATAGGAAATCTTTAAAAATCTTCTTCTCAGAAACCACAATACAGCTTAGATATTTGGTATGTAGCATTGTCTAGTGGATGTCTACCAAGTGTGTTCAAATTATGTCCCCTGGGTCAAAATTGGCCAAGCCCCAGGGTTCTCTTGGTTTACATATAGTTATATAGGAAAAACATGAAAAATCATTTTTCTCCGAAACTAGTAGGACTAGACCTTAGATATTTGGTGTGGAGTATTGTGTAGAGAACCCTAACCAGTATTGTTTATATGTTGCCCCTGGGGTCAGAATTGGCCCCGCCCCGGGGGCTCTTAATATGTAAAAAAGGCAATCTTTTGAAAATCTTCTTCTGGAAACCTCAGTGCCTACAGCTTAGATATTTGGTATGCAGCATTGTCTAGTGGATGTCTACCAAGTTTGTTCCAAATTATGTCCCCTGGGTCAAAATTGGCCAATCCCCAGGGTTCTCTTGGTTTACATATAGTTATATAGGAAAAACATGAAAAATCATTTTTCTTCCAAACTAGTAGTTCTAGACCTTAGATATTTGTTGTGGAGTATTGTGTAGAGAACCCTAACCAGTATTGTATATATATGTTGGCCCCGGGGTCAAAATTTGCCCCGCCCCAGGGGCCCTTTAATATGTAAAAAAGGCAATCTTTAAAAATCTTCTTACTGGAAACCTCAATGCCTACAGCTTAGATATTTGGTATGCAGCATTGTCTAGTGGACCTCTACCTAGTTTGTTTGAAAAATGTCCCTGGGTCACTATAAGCCCCGCTTGAGGGGTCACAAGTTTTAAATAGCAATATAGAAGAAAATCTTTAAAAATCTTCTTGTCTGAAACCACAAGGCCTAGAATTTTAAAATTAGGCATGAAGCAAGCTTTATCAAGCTTTTTCAAATTATAAATAAGATTAGGTTAAGGTCACGGAGGCTAAAAATAGATTTATCTACTGTACCTCATAAAGCCTTCATATATATACCAATATCTTTGATATTCAATATATAGGTTCCTTGCATGGACCTCTACCAATGGGTAGGGTTTGAGGTCACTGGGTCAAAGTCAAGGTCACCATAGCTTATAATAGATATTTCTACTTTCTGTCATAGAGCCTTTATTTATTGACTGATATTTTACATATTTGATTTGTAGGCACTTACATTTTTTCAATTAAAAAATGAAATACTGCTTAACAGCAAACCTACAGCCAAAGTACTCAGGTGAGCAATCCAGAGCCATCATGGCCCTCTTGTCATTTAATAGTTACTGGTTCAGGCAATGAATGGTTCTTCACGTTTAGAAAAGGTATGTGACAAATTCTACCTACCTGACTTAATGTCTTTGAAGATAATCTAGATCTACTGATAAATCATCTGAAGTCTGAAAAAACAAGTTTGGACAACTCGATCAAAATCAGTGCGAAAAAGCAAACAAGAACTATTGAAATTTCAAAACAAACTGTGCTCATGGTGAGCTTTTGTGATCCCCTTGTGTCCGGCGTCCGTTGTCGTGCAGCGTGTGTCGTCCATCGTCAACAATTTCATAAAAACAACATCTCCTCTGAAACCAATGACTGCACATTAACCAAACTACACAGATCCTTGGGTTGTTCAAATGGTTCTGGTCTGTTAGCATAAGTAGGTCACAGGGCCAAAAAAGAAGTTTCAAAAATGCAAAATTAAAAAAATCTTCTTGTCAGAAAGTACAAGGCCAAGAGCTTTGACATTTGGTATATGACATCATCTGTAGGTTCTCTACCAAAGTTGTTCAAATTATGCCCCTAGTGCCAAAATTGACCCTGCCCCAAAGGGTCATAGGTTTTCCTTATATGTATATAGTAAAAACTTAAAATATCTTCTCCTCTTAAATGACAAAGGCTAGAGCTTTGATATTTGGTATATGACATCATCTGTAGGTCCTCTACAAAAGTTGTTCAAATTATGCCCCTAGTGCCAAAATTGGTCCCGCCTCAGGGGGTCATAGGTTTTCCTTGTATGTATATAGTAAAAACTTAAAAAATCTTCTGCTCTGAAATGACAAAGGCTAGAGATTTGATATTTGGTATATGATATCATCTTTAGGTCCTCTACCAAAGCTGTTTAAATTATGCCCCTAGTCTCAAAACTGGCCCTGCCCCAGGGGGTCATAGGTTTTCCTTATATGTATATAGTAAAAACTTAAAAAATCTTCTCCTCTGAAATGACAAAGGCTAGAGCTTTGATATTTGGTATATGACATCATCTATAGGTCCTCTACAAAAATTGTTCAAATTATGCAACTAGTGCCAAAATTGGTCCCGCCCCAGGGGGTCATAGGTCTCCTTGTATGTAGATAGTAAAAACTTAAAAAAATCTTCTTCTCTGAAATGACAAAGCCTTAAGCTTAATTATTTGGCATGAAATATTGTCTAGTGAATCTGTTCCAAGTTTGTACAAATTATATCCGGGGTAAAAATTGGGCCTGCTTGGGGGTCATAGATATTCATTATTTGCATATAGTAAAAACTTATAAGAAAATTTTCCTTTGAAGCTTCAAAGGCTAGAGCTTAGACATTTGGCATGAAACATTGTGGACCTTTACAGACATTGTTTCAAGTATGGCCCTAGGGTCAAAATTGGCCCTGCCCTTAGGTTCATGGGTTTTCTTTATATACATATAAAAAAAAGTGATCTCTGAAACTAACAATGCTAGAGCTTAGATATTTAACATGAAACACAAATAACAGTCTGTCCTCAGGTGAGTGCTTTGGGGCCAATGGCCCCCTTGTTTTCTCATGTTTACAGTTGTAAAAAACAGATGTGATTGATCACTTACAAGCACACCGTCAAATCAAATCGCTGTTGACATTGCCAGCCAGTATTAGGGTAATATATGCGAATACGATAGAATAGTGTTGTCGACAGACTTTCACGGCCGGTAGTCGTAAATCTTGACAGATTTTTTTTGTGTGCAAATTTGAGGTGGCCCAAATTTCATTTGAGGCAGTGAAATCGACCACTAGCCGCCACCTAATGACAACCCTGTCATGGGAAGTCAGCTGCCATGGTTTGTTGTATTCACTGCGTTAGCAGGGAATACAGAGTTACACTTTTTCCAGACTCTATACGATGCTTTATGAAATTCCTGAGAGCATACAAATTTAGTGTTCCACAGCTGACAAAATAGTGCATAGAACTTGGCAATGTGGTACAAATGCGTAACTATCTTATAGATACTTGTTGTTAAATGTAATACTTCACTTTTTGCGATCTTTTTTTGCCTTAATTGTATATAGTGAGAGTTTTGAGAAAAATCGTGGCGCATGATTCTTACGCAATTTTCTCAACCAATCGCTCATTGTGTCGCTAGTCCGGTTCTTGTTCAGTCTTACGTTCATTCATTGCCGGATACCAACTTAATTGTGCCACCAAATCTAGCTGTAGCTAATTATGATGAAAATGTACATACCTTTAAGAAGGAATTTACTCTTTTTTGTTTAAAGTTAATTTATATATTAGTTCTGCACATCGACTTAACTACATTTTAAATATACAGAACTCTAGCTTATGTTAGACTACTGAAAGAATGTAATGATCACTGTGATCAATATTTCCAGTTTCGATTCATCAGATGACTCAAAACAACAAAGAAGAACGTAAGTTTACATCTATTCGTTTGCTTGCTATGTGCTGATGTAAACTGATGTCATTTAAAATTATCTAATCTAAATTTGTGTGTTTTTTAGCTCACCTGTCACATAATGACAGGGTGAGCTTTTGTGATTGCCTTTCGTCGGTCGTCCTTTCGTCGGTCGTCCATTCACAGTTGCTCTAGCGGTCTTAATTTTGGTGCGATCTTCTTTAAACTTGGTCAGAATGTTTATCTCAATGATATCTAGGTCAATTCATAACTGGGTCATCTCACCCTTAAATCTAGGTCACTAGGTCAAATTATAGAAAAAGCTTGTCCGCACTCTAGCAGTCTTAATTTTGGTCCGATCTTCTTCAAACTTGGTCAAAATGTTAATCTCAATAATATCTAGATCAAGTTTGAAACTGGGTCATGTGACCTTCAAAACTAGGTCATAAGGTCAAATTATAGAAAAAGCTTGTCCACACTCTAGCAGTCTTAATTTTGGTCCGATCTTCTTCAAACTTGGTCAGATTGTTTATCTCAATGATATCTAGGTCAAGTTCGTAACTGGGTCATGTGACCTTGAAAACAAGGTAACTAGTTCGAATTTTAGAAAAAGCTAGTCCGCACTCTAGCGGTCTTAATTTTGGTCTCATCTTCTTCAAGCTTGGTCAGGATGTGTATCTCAATGATATCTAGGTCAGGTTCGAAACTGGGTTATGTGACCTTGAAAACTAGGTCACTAGGTCAAATTATAGAAATAGCTTGTCCGCACTGTAGTAGTCTTAATTTTGCTCCGATCTTCTACAAGCTTTGTCAGAATGTTTATCTTGATGATATCTAGGTCAAGTTTGAAACTGGGTCATGTGACTTTGAAATTTAGGTCACTAGGTCAAGTTATGATAAAAGCTTTTCTGCACTCTAGTGGTCTTAATTTTGGTCTGATCTTCACTTTCATTACCATAAGATCTTGGTTCCTTTCTTCATATTGCCATATTGCATTATTGGTTCCAGAGTTATGGCCCCTGAAAGTGCCAAAATTAACTATTTAGACCTTGTCTGCACAATAGCAGCTTCATTTTTGATTTGAATTTAATCAGACTTGTACAATACTTGAGTTAATATAAGATCTTGCAGGGTTGCCAGTGGACTTGAAAAGTCAGGGAAATTTGATTTTTTTCAAGGTCAGGGAATTGTCAGGGAATTTTGAAAATTGGTCAGTGAAAAATAAAAATCCAGAAAAGTTAGTGAAAAGTCAGGGAAAAATTATTTTGAAGGGCTAATATTGTTATATTTTATTAAAGATTGCATTTACACATTTTTTCCGTTATGAATCTTTTTCTTTATAATTGTGTACATTGTATTTTAATAAAAGTTCTAGTATTATAAATAACATTACTTAAAGACTGAAAGTCTCTGCAACCCTTACAACCAAAAATTAAAATAAGTATGTGTTACACTCTAAACCCATGTTCCTCCCTCCAAGATCCATGTCACAGCAACCCTCTGAACTTAGTAAGTTCTGCTATATAGGCCTTACTGCTGATAGTTTGTGTCTTGCCCATATTTTTTTTGCATCTATGGTTGGATTTTAAAATAATTAGCAGAATTGGCAATAGAGTGAACATGTGTCATGTACATAATCCCTGTTTGGAACGGTGTTCCATCATTCAGTTCACAGCTAGTTTTTTAGCTCACCTCACATTTTTTCTCCAATTGTCACGAAACTTGTCAGAAGTTTTTCCCAGTAATTACTCGTACGAGTTCGAATATGGTTCATATGGGATCAAAAACTAGGTCAGGGAGCCCAAAAATAGAAAAATCTTGTTAACACTCTAGAGGTAATGTTTTTAGCCCAAATAATCTGGAAATTTGTCAAAAAGGTTCCTTCTATGATTTCTAGCTCAAGTTCTAATATGGGTCATCTGGGGTCAAAAACTAGGTGACAGAGCCCAAAAATAGAACATTCTTGTTAACACTCTAGAGGTAACATTTTCAGCCCAAATAATCTGGAAATTTGTCAGAAAAATTGTTTCCAAGATTTCTAGCTCAAGTTCGAATATGGGTCATCTGGGGTCAAAAACTAGGTCACAGAGCCCAAATATGGAAAAACCTTGTTAATACTTTAGAGGTAACATTTTCAGCCCAAATATCCTTGTAATATGTCAGAAAGGTTATTTGGATGATTTCTAGCCCAAGTTCGAATATGGGTCATCTGGGGTCAAAAACTAGGTCACTGAGACGAATATGGAAAAACCTTTTTATCACTCTAGAGGTAACATTTTCAGCCAAAATATCCTGGAAATATGTCAGAAAGGTTGTTTTGATGATTTCTAGCTCAAGTTTGAATATGGGTCATGCGGGGTCAAAAACTAGGTCACACAGCCCAAATATGGTAAAACCTTGTTAACACTCTAGAGGTAACATTTTTAACCCAAATTTCCTGAAAAACTGTCAGAAAGCTTGTTAAGATGATTTCTAGCTCAAGTTAGAATATGGGTCATGTGGGGTCCAAAACTAGGTCACACAGCCTGTATATGGAAAAACCTTGTTAACACTCTAGAGGTAACATTTTCAGCCCAAATATCCTGGAAATATGTCCGATAGGTTGTTTCGATGATTTCTAGGTCAAGTTCGAATATGGGTCATCTGGGGTCAAAAACTAGGTCACACAGCCTGAATATGGAAAAACCTTGTTAACACTTTAGAGGTGAGATTTTCAGCCCAAATATCCTAGAAATATGTCAGAAAGGTTGTATTGATGATTTCTAGCCCTAAGTTTAAATATGGGTCATCTGGTGTCAAAAACTAGGTCACAGAGCTTAAATTTGGAAGAACCTTGTTTACACTCTACAGGTAACATTTTCAGCCCAAATATTCTGGAAATATGTCAGAAAGGTTATTTCGATGGTTTCTAGGTCAAGTTGGAATATGGGTCATCTGGGGTCAAAAACTAGGTCACAGAGCCCAAAAATAGATATAGCTTGTTAAGACTCTAGAGGCTACTGTTTCAGCTTAAATATCCTGGAAATATGTCAGGAAGGTTGTTTTGATGATTTCTAGCTCAAGTTTGAATATGGGTCATGTGGGGTCAAAAACTAGGTCACACAGTCCAAATATGGTAAAACCTTGTTAACACTCTAGAGGTACATTTTAGCCCAAATTTCCTGAAAAACTGTCAGAAAGCTTGTTAAGATGATTTCTAGCTCAAGTTGGAATATGGGTCATGTGGGTTCCAAAACTAGGTCACACAGCCTGTATATGGAAAAACCTTGTTAACACTCTAGAGGTAACATTTTCAGCCCAAATATCCTGGTAATATGTCAGATAGGTTGTTTCGATGATTTTTAGGTCAAGTTCGTATATGGGTCATCTGGGGTAAAAAACTAGGTCACACAGCCCTGAATATGGAAATACCTTGTTAACACTCTAGAGGTAACATTTTCATCCCAAATATCCTGGAAATATGTCAGAAAGGTTGTATCGATGATTTCTAGCCAAAGTTCGAATATGGGTCATCTGGGGTCAAAAACTAGGTCACAGAGCTTAAATTTGGAAAAACCTTGTTTACACTCTACAGGTAACATTTTCAGCCCAGATATTCTGGAAATATGTCAGAAAGGTTATTTCGATGGTTTCTAGGTCAAGTTCGATTATGGGTCATCTGGGGTAAAAAACTAGGTCACAGAGCCCAAAAATAGAAATATCTTGTTAAGGCTCTAGAGGCTACTGTTTTCAGTCTAAATATCCTGGCAGTTTGTCAAAAAGGTTGTTTGGTTGCTCACATTATTAGATTAGGTTAAAGGTCACGGAGGCTAAAAATAGATTTATCTACTGTACCTCATAAAGCCTTCATTTATAGACCAATATCTTTGATATTCAGTATATAGGTTCCTTGCATGGACCTCTACCCATGTGTAGGGTTTGAGGTCACTGGGTCAAGGTCAAGGTCACCATAGCTTATAATAGATATTTCTACTTTCTGTCATAGAGCCTTTATTTATTGACTGATATTTTACATATTTGGTTTGGAGGCACTTATATATTTTCAATTAAAAAATGAAATACTGCTTAACAGCAAACCTACAGCCAAGTACTCAGGTGAGCGATCCAGGGCCATCATGGCCCTCTTGTTGTATAACAGCAGGATTTTTAAAAAAAAATATTGCGGCACAAACTTCTACATTTTTCAAGACACTGCTTTGAAACTTTAATGGACCCTCTTGATTTTCCTTTCCTTTGCTTTTTAGGTACTTGCATGAAGAATTCTGCTATAAAGTTATAACGGGGCTGACGTCAAAGATCCATGATATTATACTGTGTCAAACAACCCTGTGTAAGATGGTCATCTAAAATTCCATATACCAGTTTTTTATAGATTTACATAGGCATGTTTTTTACTAGGCAGAAAGACATTGTTCTTCAAGGTGTTCTTTTGCTGACATTTACACTTCCTTTTATGTATGAAGGTATTTTCTACAAACAAAATATATAAAGCAGCTTCTTCACAGAAGATCTGGTTGAAAATAAATTGTTTTGCTTCATGCAATTTGGTTGTCAGGACATTTTAAAATCAGTATGCTTTATCATTAATATTAAGTGTTAAGTAGATAAAACTTCACATGTATGGAAAAAGTGTAAGCTAAGACTCTGGCCAAAAATAGATTATGATCATCCTAATGAAGATAAATAATGATCACGCTTAATGCATTTGAAGCTAAGGAGTGTTACACTTGGTATCACTCATTTGCAAGCTCTTTCTTCAAGTAAAGAAAATAACTTATTTAAATAAAGAATTTATACTGTTTTTAGAGGGACATGTATTAAATGGCATTGAGAAATTTCTTACTGCTTTTGACAACCCTTACACATTCCATAGCCAAGCACTCAGTAATGATAATGAATAACATTCAGAATTACGAGGTTTGTAGATATCCAGATAGAATTTAGTTTGACTAAGCTGCTGTAATGAAAGAATTGAAATACAGCTTACTGCAATATACTGCCCTGCCCACCTCCCCCCTAATTTTTGTGTTGCTTGCTACAAAGTAACATTGCATATAGGGATCACTTCTCCGTCATCTGTCCGTCCGTCACAAAACTTGTCTGGACTACTCCTTAGAAACTACCGGTGCGATTTCATCCAAACTTTACAGGAATGATCAGTTTTAAGTGTAGTTGTGCATATCATTGGCATTTTCCGGTTCAATGATTTTTGTCAAAGTTATGGCCCTTTAATGATTTGTAGTTTTAAAGTTTGTCCTGCACTACTTTTCTTATACTACTAAGCATGAATAAAATGTTATATGATTGATCAGTACCTCAAGTACTTGCACATATTTAATGGAATTTTTGGTAGAATGATTTTTGGCTGAGTTCTGGCCCTTGAATTAAAAAAAAAATTAGCCAAGAGACTGTCCAATCACCTCTCAATACAACTGCTTTTTTGGCTATCATCAGGCAGCACATGTTATCACTGATCGCCCTTGTGTTGAATGCCTTATTTAAACTTCCTCAGCATTATTTGGAAATAAACCACTGATTAAATGGTGTCAGTAAAATTCTACATAGCGAAATATGGAAATAAATTCTTTTGTACCTTTAATGCTGGTTGGCAAGACTATTATGCTGTAGAACACAAAAGAAGAACTAGGATAGGCAATTACATGTAGTGAAGGCATTGTCAAAAGTTCCCTGTGTCATGCCATTAACTTTCAAAGTTCCTTACAGTCATAAGAATAAAGGCCAGAGAATTCTTAACTTTCCTACAGCCTTAACCTTTTCCACTGTTGAAGCACTGCGATCTCCAAAAAAGCACGAGATCTCCATTCAAGGCAAGCTTGTTTAGGTAAATCATTCCCTTATTTCTGTTTTCTCTTGAATAGTATTCTTAGTTAAAACTGACATAAAAACTACTGCAATGTTGTTCAGATCATTATTTTCCTGGTATGTGCTAATTTTTTTGCTCACGTGAGCTGTAGGCTTATGGTATGCTATTAGTACCGATCAATGTCCATAGTCAGTCATCTATCCACACTTAGTTTGTTATCACTCTGATGGTCACATTTTTGTCCCAATTGTCATGAAACTTAGTCAGGATGTTTGTTTTAGTAATTACTTGGACAAGTTTGAATATAATCATCTGGGTTAAAAACTAGGTTGCAGATCCCAAAGATGGAAAAACTTTGTTAACACTGAAGAAGTAATTTTTTAGCCCAAATATCCAGGAAATTTCTCAGAAAAGGTTGTTTTGGTAATTTCTAGGTGAAGTTCGAAGATGGGTCATCTGGGGACAATAAACCAGGTCTGTAACAACTTTGTTAAAAGCATTCATACTCAGGTGAGCGATATAGGCCCATCATGGCCCTCTTGTTTTAATACCTTTTGACTGGTGTAGTGGGATGTCACAAGGCTTGTACTGCACTTCGACATACAATAAAATGTTTTTCAAGTCATTCATATTTGGGTTCTTCCATATCAGTACTACCTGTGCACTCATAGAACACATTACTGATCTGTAGATTACATTTTTTCCAGGAAGAAGAATTTGGGTCAGTACAAGCTGGAGCCAAAAAAGTCACCACGAAGAACTCAGTGGTTGAGGATAATACTGGAAAGGGCAAAGTTACATTCTACCGTGAGGCTGCCCCTGCTGTGTTGAAAACCTACATGTATCGTGGAACATTGATCTTAACTTTGATTTAATGAACAACATTCTTAAAAGACTGTTGACTGTAAGTTTAAGTAGAACCTAGAGAGATTCCAAGTAACTTTGAAATCAGGTAAAAATTCCCTTACCAAAATATTTTATAAGTCACTTATAAGCGTAGTTATAAGTGCCTTATACTTCACTTAGTCAATTCACCTATAAGTCAAGTATATGTATTTTAAATGCAAATGAGATGTAAGTGAAGTATAGTCACCTATAAGTAACTTATAAGTCATATATAAGTCACAATTATTTTAACTTATAAGTCACTTATAAGTCACTTATAAGCCAGCTATAAGTCACTTATATTACCCGGATTCTCCACCAATGTTTTACGCAGTGAGTAGGTCTATTAAAGATTACGCTTGTTTCTGGAAAATGAACCAAGAAGATATTTAGCGTTGAAATATCTTTATTTTGTCACACACGGGAACTGTCATGTGACCCTTGGTTCTCTGTCTTAAATAGCCAGAAACATCAAGAAAATGAGGTAGGAGGGATTTGTCCACTTTAGTTAGTAAAATTTGAGAATGTCAGAATTTTATCTAGTTTGACCAATCGTTTTGTGCTTTGTCAAAGCTTTTGAAGTTAGGAATCATTGTCATTTTTATGAGTAAACTATTGTAAAAACAAATGACACCTTGGCTCTTCCTGTGCAATATTTGTAGTAAAACTTATAATAAAAATATTTTTTGAATATAATAAATGTGGCATATCCCAGATATGATATGACAGTTCTAGGCTGTGTTCATGTTATACACAATTAAGCAGTGGCTTTAGGGTATTTTTATGTAGTTACATGTTATATTTTTGAAAGGTACATGACAAGGTAGATGAGTTAACAAGGACATAAAATGTTATGTGATACACATTACTAGACAGCTTTATTGGTGATAACAGCAGTCCAGTATGTATTAGTTAAGCTATGGCTATACCATAAGTTGGTGTAAGAACATTTATGATTGAAACATTTCTACCTATTTTAAAAAGTCTCTGTTTTAGGTTTGATACATTATTTGTGTTTTCCATATTACAAAAACAAACTACAGAACTATTGTCATGGCAGTTAGAATAGAATATGTGTTTTATGACATTGTTATAATTCACTTATAAGCCAGTTACAAGTCACTTATAAGCCAGTTATACTTCACTTATAAGCCAGTTATAAGTCACTTATAAGCCAGTTATACTTCACTTATAAGCCAGTTATAAATGTTGCTTGATGACAAGAGAGCTAAAAAAAAAAATGATTAAAATTCACAAAAATATTTATTTCCACTTTAGTTTTAGCTTAATTGAATAAACAGTAAACCCATAATTTCAACATATACACATGTAGGATTTGACATGAGTAATCAATTCATAATAATATTTATTAAATAAATTGAGGGAAATGTTATAAAGCAAGCACCTGGGAAGCATAGTAAAAATGCCAGAGACACTGTCTTAACATCGTTTAACCGATTATTATCTAAAAATTATTTTATACAGAATTTGTACACAATTCTTTCATTGAGCATTTACATATACAGGAACTGGGTCAACCTCATTTAAAGTTTTCTAACATGACTTACTAGTAAAAAAACCATAAAAAAAACCATATATTTTATTTTTCATCAAAGAATTGAAAAAATATTAAAAGTAAATAGCTTCTGTCATTGAACAGAGTTTACTTAACATAACAATCCTAAAAGTTTACATTTACATTTCCATTCCTTTCAACACTGTCAGATTCCATATTCAAATTCAAAATAAACAGGAAGTGTTAAACTCTTTTTTTTAAAGTGATTGGTGAACATCTATATAAATCTATAGCTAGAGAACCAATAAAGAGATTTCTCACATCTGACAGTTGCTGGTTTAAACAAGTATAAGTCAAGTATAAGTGACTTATAAGTGACTTATAAGTGACTTATATGTGGAAAATTGGACAAGACTGAAATGACATATAAATGGCTTACATACATGTGATATCCCGGCGGGATTTTGAAAAATCCCGTTATTCAACATCAATTCCAGCTGTCCCGGTATTAATTCAAAATTCCCGATATTAGAATCCAGAAGAAAAAAAAAAACATATCTGCTGACGTCTATAATTTGCTCAGCTCCAGTTATGGGCGGAGCTTATACTCGGAAATGGCGATCAATACATACTACCTTCAAAGTATTGACCAATCAGAGCGCATTTTACTACTTCCATTCATTTAATCCCGTTTTGACACTCGATACACAACACATTTAGTGTATGAACATGCCTGAAATACATTTTGGTATTTATAAGAAAAGGTTAAGTAGATTTAAGACAAACTTAAAAAAATTAAAGGAAACCAATTACAGCAAATATTTAGTTCATTAAACATGAATCAGCGAGTGAAAATCTCGGATAAATTCCGATTGTCATATATTTCCGCGACCCCGTCGTATTTTAATATTTATAGAAAAACAGTGAAAAAGTTTCCTTTTCTCTAAGACTTGAATAGTTCTGCGTAGTTACTTTTGAAAGCAACAATTATAATGAATCAACATAATTTACGTCTAAAAATTGTTTGTAATTTTGTTCAAAAAAATTCTGGTGAAAAAAATCATGTCTTAGGGAGGTCACTTCTCCCAAAATTTTGACCATAGCATGAGCCCTGTGTAAGGACTCCTGTCCAAAAGCTAAAATTCAAAAGACAAAAACAATATTCAATCATCAGTGGGAATCTGAATATAAATGGATAGGAAAGTGTGCTAAGGGAACAGATTATGCCTTTTGCAAGTATTGCAACGTTTATGCATTAAATAAGAACAAAAAACACTTCACGAGTTTTCTTTGCTGTTTTTCTTGTCTTTCTTTTTGTGAAAACGCCTCGATAAAAAATTCCAGTTTTCGAGCTAAAAATCCAGCTGAAAATCCAGTTATGAGTTACCAAAGTTATCACATGTATGGGCTTATACTTATAACAGACTTATACAAATTTTATGTTATTTAGAAGTGACTTATAAGTAACTTATAAGTCACTTATACTTCAAGTATAAGTTGCATGTAAGGGACATATAAGTCACTTAAAGTCATTTTGGTAAGGGAACTACATATGCCCACTCTCTCGCAAAGTGGTGGCATAAAAACAGTGAAGTTTCTTGAAACGTGTCTTGAAATTATTGCTATATACTTTTTCTTGCTCTCTTTTTCTTTATATAAAATATATCAAGGTGTCTTTAAAAACTTAAGTCTTGAAGAAAATTTTAAAGAAGTTGTTATAGGCAGCTATTGTGGGTGTATATTGCACTGCTAACAGGTGCACTCTTCATTTCTTATAAAATTTGATAAATATAAATGTACTTGATGTTTTTAGCTCACCTGAGCACTATGTGCTCAAGGTGAGCTTTTTTTTTCGCCCTGTGTTCATTGTGCATTGATTGTCATCAAATATTTACTTTAAACAACTTCTCCTTAACCACTCTGTGAAAGATGAAAAAACTTTGCAGACTGATTCAATCAATTCGTAAGATCACTTGCCATACAATTTTTAGCTCACCTGAGCACAACGTGCTCATGGTGAGCTTTTTTAACCCCCCTGTGTCCGTCTTGTGCATCATCCGTCGTCAACAATTTCATAAAAACAACATCTCCTCTGAAACCAATGACTGCAAACTACACAGGAATGATCCTTGGGTGGTCCCCTTTCAAAGTTGTTCAAATGGTTCTGATCTGTTGCATAAGTAGGTCACAGGGCCAAAAAAGAAGTTTCAAAAATGCAAATTAAAAAAATTTTCTTGTCAGAAAGTACAAGGCCAAGAGCTTTGATATTTAGTATATGACATCATCTATAGGTTCTCTACCAAAGTTGTTAAATTATGCCCCTAGTGCCAAAATTGGCCCTGCCCAAGGGGGTCATAGGTTTTCCTTATATGTATATAGTAAAAACTTTAAAAAATCTTCTCCGCTGAAATGATGAAGGCTAGAGCTTTGATATTTGGTATATGATATCATGTATAAGTCCTCTACCATAGTTGTTCAAATTATCCCCCTAGTGCCAAAATTGGCCCTGCCCCAGGGGGTCATAGGATTTCCTAATATGTATGTAAAAACCTTCTCCTCTGAAATGACAAAGGCTAGAGATTTGATATTTGGTATATGACATCATCTATAGGTCCTCTACAAAAGTTGTTCAAATTATGGCCCTAGTGCCAAAATTGGCCCTGCAGGTTTCCTTATATGTATATAGTAAAAACTTAAAAAATCTTCCTCTCTGAAATGACAAAGGCTAGAGATTTGACACTTGGTATATGATATCATCTGTAGGTCCTCTACGAAAGTTGTTCAAATTATGTCCCTAGTGCCAAAATTGGCCCCGCCCCAAGGGTCATAGGTTTTCCATATATGTATACAGTAAAAACTTAAAAAATCTTCTCCTCTGAAATGACAAAGCCTTAAGCTTAATTATTTGGCATGAAATATTGTCTAGTGAATCTGTTCCAAGTTTGTACAAATTATATCCAGAGTAAAAATTGGGCCTGCCCGAGGGTCATAGATATTCATTGTTTGCATATAGTAAAAACTTATAAGAAAATTATCCTTTGAAGCTTCAAACGCTAGAGCTTAGACATTTGGCATGAAACATTGTGGACCTTTACAGACATTGTTTCAAGTATGGCCCTAGGGTCAAAATTGGCCCTGCCCTTGGGGTCATGGGTTTTCTTTATATATACTGACGGAAAAATATAACTGTGCACACTAAAATACTTAATATCTTTTATTAGGTATAAAATTATTTTAGCAGATTTCTTTTGTGTAATTCACAAGGTAATCTCAGGGTTGCCAGCGGACTTGAAAAGTCAGGGAAATTGGGTATTTTTTCAAGGTCAGGGAATTGTCAGGGAATTTTGAAATTTGGTCAGTGAAAAATGAAAATCCTGAAAAGTCAGTGAAAAGTCAGGGAAAAATTATTTCAAAGGTCGAAAAATATACGCATTGAAGGTCTTACTTGGCTATGGCAGTCTTTAGGCATTTAATATTTGACTTTATCACTCTCACAGTTAAGCATTAAATTCAAATAACAGTAAACTGTGATATTAAGAAGCATTATATGTTAACTTAGTGATTATAATACCCATTATTTACCTTAGAACATCATTCAGCCTAAAGACTGAAAGGCTTTGCAACCCTTGCCTTCATGTCATATGTTTCACATGTTTCACTGACCAACAGTCACACTGTGTTTGAATAGAAATAGTTAAGAATAGTAGAACACAATGTTTGAATCATTACTTTGATGTAAATGTTTTATATTTTGGAAAATAAATACAAGTTTACATGCAAAAAATATAATGGGAGGATTGGACGGCTATAGGGGAGGTCAGGAGGCCGTTTATGTGTTTGACGATTTTGGTCAGTAAAAACATGAATTGGTCAGTGAAAAGTCAGGGAAAAGTCAGGGAATTTTATTTCACCAAAGTGCTGGCAACCCTGTAATCTTGTTTCAATAATACTGGTTTTCGCGAGTTGCACGTGCAAAATTTATAGCCCGTAACGGTCTCGCTTTTTACGTGTTTCTTTATGTTAACATCCTCGTACATGCTGTTTCGAGTTATTTTAACCGTCAAATTATAGTGAGCTACCCAGCAGTTCAGAAAAACACCTTAATTTGGATTTTAAGTCTTTGAAGACAATGCCACGCATCTCAGAAAACGATCGCCTACGTGCCGTCGGTATGCTCCAAGCAGGCATTGCTCAAAATGCGGTTGCGCAGCGTTTTGGTGTTCACTGAAACACCATATCAGCACTTTGGCGACGATTTCAGCAACGTGGCAACGTCCGTGATCTACCACGTCCAGGGCGTCCACGTGTGACGTCAATCCGTCAAGACAATTATATCCGGCTTACACACCTACGGAATCGATTTCAACCGGCCACATTAACAGCACGAACAATTCCTGGCTTGAGACCTATCAGTGGATGAACTGTTAGAAACCGATTAAGAGAGCACAGCATTACTCCACGACGTCCTGCGATACGTCCTACTCTTCTCTTACGTCATCGACAACGTCGACGTCAGTGGTGCAGACAGTATCTAAGGCTTCCAAGAGCATATTGGAATAATGTTCTGTTTACTGACGAGTCGCGGTTTCACTTAGAAAGTTCGGACGGACGAGGTCGTGTATACAGGCGTCGCGGAGAACGTTACTTGGATCCCTGTGTTTTTCAACGTCAACGTTTTGGTGGTGGTGGGTCGATAATGGTTTGGGGAGGTATCTCATCTCACGGCAGGACCCAGCTTGTAATTGTCCGTGGCAATTTAACGGGTGTTCGTTACAGAGATGAGATTGTCATACCCCACGTGCTGCCATTTCTTCAACGTCAAGGGCGTAACATGACGTTTCAACAAGACAACGCTCGGCCACATGTAGCGCGTGTAGTTACCGGGTTTCTGGCTCAGCAAAACGTGAGTGTCTTACCCTGGCCCGCTGTTTCACCAGATCTTTCACCAATTGAGCACGTTTGGGATGAGATGAAGAGACGCCTCCGTCAAAGACGTAACCAACCTCTCACGCTGGACCAACTAGCGCAGACATTGGTCAACATCTGGAACACCATTCCACAGGCAGTTATCGCCAACTTAGTTGCCTCTATGCCTCGTCGCTGCCGTGCTTGCTTGAACGCCAATGGAGGCCACACACGATACTGACCTTGTGAAATCAGATTTCATACCTGTCAACTTCTGCGCCTTGTTACTGTAAAAATTGTTTTACATGATGAAGTGTTTGTATTGATTGTTAGAAATAAAACGTTGATTGGCTAATTTGCAAAGTTTTATGTTACTATTCCTAATATTAAAAAAAATTCTATACCTTGAAGTATGCACAGTTATATTTTTCCGTTAGTATACATATAAAAAAAAAAAGTGATCTCTGAGACTAAGAATGCTAGAGCTTAGATATTTAACATGAAACACAAATAACAGTCTGTCCTCAGGTGAGTGCTTTGGGGCCAATGGCCCTCTTGTTGCTAATTGTCTTAACTTTAATATTGATTGGGTCAATAAAAAAAGTTAACTGCTTTGTTTTGACAGCTGTGCAGAATATAGCAAGGGTCCCATAAGGGTAGGTTAATTTGCATAAATTCCACAGTATAAGGTGTGATTTATCGATCTTTGACATTTCATTGGATATTAACACAAAGTTCTGCTTGATCGAGATGTCGTATTATTATTTTTCAAACAATATCCCAATGTCAAAAAATATACTAGTGTTGATTTCTATTCAAGTGAAACAAATGTTTACACATTAGGGTATAACACCTAAAGTCACTTCAATTTTACTTCACTTAAATAACAAAGAATTTGTTTATGACGTAATGTTCAAGTGAAAAAGTGCTATACAACCTTTTTAAAACATGGAGGAATTAGTTTATGTAGAACTACAACTTGGAAGAAATTGGAATATTTATTAATCGAATTCTCTGCTAAGGTAAAAGTACAACCCATTTTCCCAGCACACAGTTTGAATTTAGTTTAAAAAATTGAGAAGTTATCATTTTTTTTTAATTTACAATTTATAGCATGTTATTTTTAATATGTGCTTTTAATTGTGTTACTTGTGGTTAAGTGTTATTTTTGCATTTAAAAAAGGATTTGTTATGAGCAGTGTAATTCTGCACTACTGCCTCGTACAGTAGGGATAAATCTACGTCACAGCCAAAACTTGTGGTGGAAACTACCGATGTTGAAACAGAAACAGCCGATCATCAAAAACACGTTTTTATACCCCAATGTGCGTCGTGCGGTGTGCGTTGTGCGTCGTGAGGTGTCAATAATTTCATTCAAACAACATCTCCTCTGAAACCACTGGGCCAAATTCAATCAAACGTGCATGGGATGTTCTTTGCATGAAGCTCTTCCAAAGTTGTTCAAAGAATTCAATTCGGCATGCAGAACTCTGGTTGCTATGGCAACTTAAAGCAAAAACTTTGAAAATCTTCTTGTCTGAAACCACAAGGCCTGGAGCTTAGAAATTTGGTATGATGAATCATTAGTGGACCTCTACCAAGATTGTTCAAATTATGACCCTGGGGTCAGAACTGGCCCTGCCCTGGGGGTCACTTGATTTACATAGAGTTATATAGGGAAAACTTTAAAAATCTTCTTGTCAGAAACTGCAAGGCATGGAGCTTAGATATTTGGTGTTTAGCATTGTCTAGTAGACCTCTACCAAGATTGTTCAAATCATGGCCCGTGGGTCAAAATTGGCTCTGCCCAAGGGGTCACATATTCAGGGGTAAAAGTTTTCCAGATTGTGCCGGATTTCTGGATTTTCAGCCTCTGTCTGGGCTGTTTTTCCAATTCATGTAAATCCGGGTCGAAATTTTGGGGGGTGGGGTGGGGGTCAGGTCGATCTGAAACTTCATTTCGGCGAAAGCTTCACCGCGTCGTAAGAGTACTGTTATGGACCGGGAAACGGCTTTTACTCTTCCCGATTTCTATCGCGCATTTTGATTGGATGACTTATTGTTAGAATAATCCAATGAGTATCGCCGATTCATTCTGAAGTTTACATGCAAAGGTGGCCGCTTTTGTTTTATGATTTGAATTTATAAAATTTACGATGAAATTTTTACCAGCTGTCTACAACGTTAGCGAAATTGATAAGGGAGCGAAGAACAAATGGAGGTATTTAACTCTGATTAAAAATGGTTCCATAAATTTACAAGGAAATGAGATTTTTGATATGCCAAACAGCTAAAATCCAAGAGCTTCCAGGGGCCTCTGGCAGGGCTTTGCCCTGGGCCCAACGGGGGCCCTAGCGGCCCCCTGGCCCCCAGCTTGGATTTCAGGATTTTCTAAATCTGCAACTTTTTACATAGAGTTATATAGTAAATTCTTTAAAAATCTTCTTGTCAGAAACAGCAAGGCCTGGAGCTTAGATATTTGGTATGAAGCATCATCAGGTGGACCTCTACCAAGTTTGTCCAAATCATGACCCCTGGGTCAAAAGTGGCCCTGCCCCAGGGGTCACTAGTTTTACATAGAATTATATAGGATAAACTTTAAAAATCTTCTTATCTGAAACCACAAGGCCTAGAGTTTAGATATTTGGTGTGCAGCATTGTCCAGTGGACCTCTACCAAGTTTGTTCAAATCATGGCTCCTGGGTCAAAAATGGCCCCCCAGGGGTCAAATGTTTTTATATAGAGTTATATAATAAGGAAAAACTTTTAAAAATCTTATTGTCAGAAACCGCAAGGCGTAGAGTTTAGATATTTGGTGAGCAGCATTGTCTAGTGGACCTCTATCAAGTTTGTTCAAATTATGTCCCCTGGGTCAAAATTGGCCACGCCCCAGGGGTCACTAGTTTTACATAGAATTATATAGGATAAACTTTAAAAATCTTCTTATCTGAAACCACAAGGCCTAGAGTTTAGATATTTGGTGTGCAGCATTGTCCAGTGGACCTCTACCAAGTTTGTTCAAATCATGGCTCCTGGGTCAAAAATGGCCCCCCAGGGGTCAAATGTTTTTATATAGAGTTATATAATAAGGAAAAACTTTTAAAAATCTTATTGTCAGAAACCGCAAGGCGTAGAGTTTAGATATTTGGTGAGCAGCATTGTCTAGTGGACCTCTATCAAGTTTGTTCAAATTATGTCCCCTGGGTCAGAATTGGCCACGCCCCAGGGTTCTATTGATTTACATATAGTTATATAGGAAAAACATGAAAAATCATTTTTCTCCGAAATTAATAGGACTAGACCTTAGATATTTGGTGTAAAGTATTGTGTTGAGAACCTTTACCGGTATTGTTTATATGTTGACCCCGGGGTCAAAATTGGCCTCGCCCCGGGGGCCCTTAATATGTAAAAATGGCAATCTTTAAAAATCTTCTTACTGGAAACCTCAATGCCTACAGCTTAGATATTTGGTACGCAGCATTGTCTAGTGGACCTCTACCTAGTTTGTTTGAAAAATGTCACTGGGGTTACTATTGGCCCCACGCAAGGGGTCATAAGTTTTAAACAGCAGTATAGAAGAAAATCTTTAAAAGTCTTCTTGTCTGAAACCACAAGGCCTAGAATTTTCAAATTTGGCATGAAGTAAGCTTTATCAAGCTTTTTGAAATTATTAGATTAGGTTAAAGGTCATGGAGGCTAAAAATAGATTGATCCACTGTACCTCATAGAGCATTCATTTATAGACCAATAGCTTTGATATTCAGTATATAGGTTCCTTGCATGGACCTCTACCCATGGGTAGGGTTTGAGGTCACTGGGTCAAGGTCAAGGTCACCATAGCTTATAATAGATATTTCTACTTTCTGTCTAGACATAGAGCCTTTATTTATTGACTGATATTTTACATATTTGGTTTGTAGGCACTTATATATTTTCAATTAAAAAATGAAATACTGCTTAACAGCAAACCTACAGCCAAAGTACTCAGGTGAGCCATCCAGGGCCATCATGTCCCTCTTGTTATGAAATTGTTGACGACGGACGACGCACGATGACAGACACAGGGGGATCACAAAAGCTCACCATGAGCATATTGTGCTCAGGTGAGCTAAAAATTATGATCAATGTTAAAGTTTTTGGACGGGAACAGCATTGGCAACGACAACGACACCATGACTATAGCAATAACTCGATTTTTTTTTCCAAAAAAAGTCGAGCTAAAAACAAAAATTTTAAGCAAAATTCAATAACTTAACCTGAAATGTCAAGGTCATCTTAAGGTCAAGGTCATACTTAAATAAATTAAAATGTCAGTTTTGTTGTTTTATCAAAGTATGAATCAAATCCATAAATAAACAACAGTTATGACAATTTAGGCAAAATAAAATAATTGGATCTTGACTGTCATACCTGAATTATTCAACATGTCAGTTTTGTCATAGTATGAAACAAGTCTAACCAAAACTTAATCAGTTATGACAAATTTTAGCAAAATTTAATAATATGATCTAGCTAGTCAAGGTCATTTCTAAGGTCAAGGTCAAACTTGAATCAAAATGTCAGATTTGTCAAAAGTATTGTTTTGTCCAGATATGAATCAAATCCATAAATAAATGACAAAGTAATGACAATTTTAGAAAAATGCAAACATCTGACCTTGACAGTCAAGGTCATTTTTTGGTCATGGTCACACTTGAGTTATTCAACATGTCTGTTTTGTCATAAGTGTTGTTTTGTCCTAGTATGAATCATTCCAACAATAAATACAAACAAAATTATGGCAAATTGTAACAAAATTCAACAATTTGACCTGGAAGGTCAAGGTCATTTAAGGTCAAGTTGATACATGAAAGAACCATAATGTCGGATTTGTCATAAGTGTTGTTTTGTCAAATATGAATCAAATCCATAAATAAATACAAAAGATATGAAAATTTGAGCAAAATTCAATAATTTGAACTTGACGGTAATGGTCATTTACAAGGTAAATGTCACACTTGAATTATTTATCATGTCCACTTGTCATAAGTGTTGTTTTGTCCAAGTATTATTAACATCCAACCACAAATAACAAATTTATGACCAGGTTAAGCAAATTCAATATTTTGACCTTGACTGTTAAGGTCATTTAAAGGTCAAGGTCATCTCTGAAAGAATCTAAATGTTGGATTTGTCTTAAGTGTTGTTTTGGCCAAGTATGAATCAAATCCATAAATAAATGAGAAAGGTATGACAATTTAAGCAAAATTCAATCATCTGTACCTTGACGGTCAAGGTCATTTTTAGGTTATGGTCATACCTGAGTTATTCAATATGTCGGTTTTGTCATAAATGTTGTTTTATCCAAGTATGAATCAAAACCAACCATGAACAACAAAGTTATGACAATTTAAGCAAAATTTAATGATTTGACCTTGAAGGTGAAGGTCATTTATTAGTCAAAGTCAAGTTGAGTCTGGTCCACTTAAAGATCTTGTTTAAAGGGTTGTTATGTCCAAGTATGAAGACAATCCACCTATTAATAATTAAGTTATGGCCAATTTTAGCCTTTTTTTAGCCAGTATTTTGACCTTGAATTTGAAGGTCATTTATAAGCCAAGGTCAAGTTAGGTCTGGCCAACTTGAAGGTCTTGTCCAAAGGGTGGATGTGTCCAAGTATGAAGATAATCCATCAAGGAATAAAATAATTATGATCAATATTATAGTTTTCGGACAGGAAGGGCAAAGGCAACGTCAATGACACCATGACTATAACAATAAAACATCGATTTTTTTTTTTTTAAGAAGTCGAGCTAATAAACACACCCATACATAGTAATTGCAGCAATGTTTATCAAATAAACAAAAGACACTCTGTCAATTCAAATCTCTCTTATGCAGACTGTTTTTAAAAAAAACTGTTTTGAAAAAGCTTTATAAAGATTGCTTGATGCCAAATTTTAAAATGGCTCAGGGTGAGCTATTAAGATCAATCAATAACCGTCGCCAGTCGTCCATCGTCCGTTCACACTTAGTTCGCTCTACTGGTCACATTTTTGCTCCAATTGTCACGAAACTTGGTCAGGATGTTTGTCCCAGTAATTACTCGGCAAGTTCGAATACGGGTCATCTGGGGTCAAAAACTAGGTCACATGACCTAAAAATAGAATAATCTTGTTAAGGCTCTAGAGGCTACTGTTTCAGTCCAAGTGTCCTGGCAATTTGTCAGAAAGGTTGTTTGGTTAATTTCTAGAACAAGTTTGAATATGGGTCATCGGGGTCAAAAACTAGGTCACACAGCCCTAATATGGAAAAACCTTGTTAACACCCTAGAGGTAAGATTTTTAGCTCGAACATCCTGGAAATTTGTCAGAAAGGTTGTTTCCATGATTTCTAGCTCAAGTTGGAATATGGGTCATCTGGGGTCAAAAACTAGGTCACAGAGCTTAAATTTGGAAAAACCTTGTTTACACTCTACAGGTAACATTTTCAGCCCAAATATCCTTGTAATATACCAGAAAGGTTATTTGGCTGATTTCTAGCCCAGGTTCGAATATGGGTCATCTGGGATCAAAAACTAGGTCACTGAGACCAAATATGGAAAAACCTTTTTATCACACTAGAGGTAACATTTCAGCTCAATATCCTGGAAATATGTCAGAAAGGTTGTTTTGATGATTTCTAGCTCAAGTTTGAATATGGGTCATGTGGGTCAAAAAGTAGGTCACACAGCCCAAATATGGTAAAACCTTCTTAACACTCTAGAGGTAACATTTTTAGCCCAAATTTCCTGAAAAACTGTTAGAAAGCTTGTTAAGGATGATTTCTAGCCTCAAGTTCAGATGGGTTCATGTGGGTCAAAAAGTAGGTCACACAACCCAAATATGGTAAAAAACCTTCTTAACACTCTAGAGGTAACATTTTTAGCCCAAATTTCCTGAAAAACTGTCAGAAAGCTTGTTAAGATGATTTCTAGCTCAAGTTGGAATATGGGTCTGTGGGTCAAAATAGTTGGGAAAAAACCTGTACCTCCAGGGTCAAAAAACTAGAGTGATTCTACAGCCGTTGTAATATGGGGTCAAAAAGGTCACACACCTTGTTGAAACACCCGTACACTTAGTGGTATCATTTTCAGCCCAAATATCCTGGAAATATGTCAGATAAGTTGCTTCAACGATTTCTATGTCAGGTTCGAATATGGGTCATCTGGGGTCAAAAACTAGGTCACAGAGCCCAAATATGGAAATACTTTGTTAACACTTTAGAGGTCACATTTTCAGTCCAAATGTCCTTGTATTATGTCAGAAAGGTTATTTGGGTGATTTCTAGCCCAAGTTCAAATATGGGTCATCTGGGGTCAAAAACTAGGTCACAGAGCCCAAATATAGAAAAACCTTTTTATCACTCTAGAGGTAACACTTTCAGCCCAAATATCCTGGAAATATGTCAGAAAGGTTGTTTTGATACTTTCTAGCTTAAGTTTGAATATGGGTTATGTGGGGTCAAAAAGTAGCTCACCGCCCAAATATGATAAAACCTTGTTAACACTCTATAGGTAACATTTTCAGCCCAAATATCCTGGAAATATGTCAGAAAGGTTTTATTGATGATTTCTAGCCCAAGTTCGAATATGGGTCATCTGGGGTCAAAAACTAGGTCACAGAGCTTAAATTTGGAAAAACATTGTTTACACTCTACAGGTAACATTTTCAGCCCAATTATCCTGGAAATATGTCAGAAAGGTTTTATTGATGATTTCTAGCCCAAGTTCGAATATGGGTCATCTGGGGTAAAAAACTAGGTCACAGAGCTTAAATTTGGAAAAACCTTGTTTACACTCTACAGGTAACATTTTCAGCCCAAATATTCTGGAAGTACGTCAGAAAGGTTATTTCAATGGTTTCTAGGTCAAGTTCGAATATGGGTCATCTGGGGTCAAAAACTAGGTCACAGAGCCCAAAAATAGATGTATCTTTTTAAGGCTGTAGAGGCTACTGTTTCAGTCTAAATATCCTGGCAGTTTGTCAGAAAGGTTGTTTGGTTGTTCAAATTATTAGATTAGGTTAAAGGTCACGGAGGCTAAAAATAGATTTATCTACTGTATCTCATAAAGCCTTCATTTATAGACCAATATCTTTGATATTCAGTATATAGATTCCTTGCATGGACCTCTACCCATGGGTAGGGTTTGAGGTCACTGGGTCAAGGTCAAGGTCACCATAGCTTATAATAGATATTTCTACTTTCTGTCATAGAGTCTTTATTTATTGACTGATATTTTACATATTTGGTTTTTAGGCACTTATATATTTTCAATTAAAAAATGAAATACTGCTTAACAGCAAACCTACAGCCAAAGTACTCAGGTGAGCGATCCAGGGCAATCATGGCCTCTTGATTACATATTAAGGGCCCCCGGGGTGGAACCAACTTTGACCCCAGGGCCAACATATAAACAATATTGGTAAAGGTTCTCTACACAATACTCCACACCAAAAATCTAAGGTCTAGTCTTATTAGTTTTGGAGAAAAATGATTTTTCATGTTTTTTCCTATATAACTATATGTAAACCAAGAGAACCCTGGGGGGCATGGCCAATTTTTACCCAGTGGACATCATTTGAACAAACATGGTAGACATCCACTAGACAGTGCTACATACCAAATATCTAAGCTGTAGGCATTGTGGTTTCTGAGAAGAAGACTTTTAAAGATTTCCTTTATAAGCCTATAAAACTGGATGGCAGATTTTGCTTTAACTTTCAGGGATGAACAACCTTAATGTGTAGATGATAGTAAAGGAAGGGTAATGTTTTTTACGGAACCTGACATATCTGGGGTTTCTTTACTTTAATCTGTAGTTAACTTTCATGTGTAACATTTTTTAATATAAGCAACATGTAATTACTTGTGTGTCTCTTTCTTCGTCTTCGCTAATGTGATTCCTCATAGTACATAAATATTAACAACATTTTTATGTCGACTATTCAAAGAATAAGGAGGTCTATTGTACTTGCGGCATGGCTATCGGGTTAAAGTTTTAGGGCAAGCTTCTCATTTTCACTATTTCTTCCCTTTCTTCTGCAGATATTTGGTTCAAACTTTTTTTAAGACTTTGAAAAATCTTTAATTTCAGGCTTTTATTATACCTTCAAGCACTAAGAATAGTCAAGCATGCTGTCCATCCGACAGCCCTTGTTTCAGTATAAAATATCTAATTTTGAAATAAAAGGACAGGCATTAATAATATACAAAACACCTCAATTCATTTGCAACTACAGAAAAAAATTGTTCCCCACTTAAATCTTACATACAGAATATACATGCTCTTGTTTATGAGCACTTATGCATATTGGGGGCATCGTGACATATGGACACAGTTCTAGTTTCTAAAGATTTGAGTACATTTCAGTATGCTGTTCCCTGTAAAAAAGATTTGAAAAAGATGCTGTATGTAAAAGTGAAGAAAATTAGATATCAAAAAATGATAATAATGTTCTTATTACATCTTCATTGACAAATTTGTCTCATATTTTTATATAACTGTACTTATTTCTCTGAAGTTGGATAAAATTAGTTAACAAATAACAAATTAACATACAAAACACTGTGTCTTAACCAAATTTAAGGAAGATTGTCATTCTTTTGTTGCATGTGTATCAGTCAATGCTGAGAAACACAGATAATAAAAATAAGCAACTTGCAAGATGAAGCTTTAATGCTCGAAATATATGAAAATGACAGCTTAAATACAATAAACTAGATTCTAAGTATTGTTTGTGTACATTTCCTTTATGTCGGCTCATATATTTTAATTCTGGCATTAAAGATAATGGAAATTTTTAATTATTCTTTCTTACTATTATTTTGATTACCATAAAAGAAGCATTTTTTCCTGCATAGGATAAGTTATTGCTTTTTTAAATTGAAATCATCTTTGAAATTATCATGTGTTTTCTGTTTTTAGCTCACCTGGCACAAAGTGCCAGAGTGAGCTTTTGTCATACCCAAATGTCCGGTGTGCGTCGTGCGGTGTGCGTGGTGAGGCGTCAACAATTTCATTCAAACGACATCTCCTCTGAAACCACTGGGCCAAATTCAATCAAACGTGCATGGAATGTTCCTTGCATGAAGCTCTTCCAAAGTTGTTCAAAGAATTCAATTCCATGCAGAACTCTGGTTGCTATAGCAACTTAAAGGAAAAACTTTGAAAATCTTCTTGTCTGAAACAACAAGGCCTGGAGCTTAGAAATTTGGTATGAGGCATCATCTGGTGGACCTCTACCAGGATTGTTCAAATTATGACCCTGGGGTCAGAACTGGCCCAGCCCTGGGGGTCACTTGGTTTACATAGAGTAATTTAGGGAAAACTTTAAAAATCTTCTTCTCAGAAACTGCAAGGCATGGAGCTTAGATATTTGGTGTTTAGCATTGTCTAGTAGACCTCTTCCAAGATTGTTCAAATCATGGCCCCTGGGTCAAAATTGGCTCTGCCCAAGGGGTTATATGTTTTACATAGAGTTATATAAGAAAATCTTAAAAAATCTTCTTGTCAGAAACCGTAAGTTATAGAGCTTAGATATTTGGTGTGTAGCATTGTCTAGTGGACCTCTACCAAGTTTGATAGAAAAATTTCCCTGGGGTCACTATTGGCCCCGCCCGAGGGGTCACAAGTTTTAAATAACAATATAGAAGAAAATCTTTTAAAATCTTCTTGTCCGAAACCACAAGACCTAGAATTTTAAAATTTGGGATGAAGCAAGCTTTATCAAGCTTTTTCAAATTATTGGATTAGGTTAAAGGTCACGGAGGCTAAAAGTAGATTTATCTACTGTACCTCATAGAGCCTTCATTTATAGACCAATATCTTTGATATTCAGTGTAGAGGTTCCTTGCATGGACCTCTACCCATTGGTAGGGTTTGAGGTCACTGGGTCAAGGTCAAGGTCACCATAGCTTATAATGGATATTTCTACTTTCTGTCATAGAGCCTTTATTTATTGACTGATATTTTACATATTTGGTTTGTAGGCACTTACATATTTTCAATTAAAAAATGAAATACTGCTTAACAGCAAACCTACAGCCAAAGTACTCAGGTGAGCGATCCAGGGCCATCATGGCCCTCTTGTTGTTTTTGGATCTATGGCAATGAAATTGCATTTGTCCTATTTCTTTGATATGCATCATTACATTTATAAAAATTTCTTTCATCTTTGAAGCCAGGTAAGCGCTTGAGGGCCATTGGCACTCTTGTGTTTTTTAGCTACAGCAATGAAATTTGGATCATGTGCACAGTTTTTGTTTTGATTTCAAAAATGTCATCGCATGACCTATATTTTTGACTTACTGACCTACTTTTTGTTTTTGGGGCTATGGCAATGAAATTTGGACCATGTGTACAGTTTTTTGTTCCGATTTCAAAAATATCATAGCATGACCTATATTTTTGACCTACTTTTTTGTTTTAAAGCTACGACAAATTTTTCCTTGCATGGATCCTGTATACTGTGAGTAGGTTTTGAGGTCACTGGGTTAAGGTCAAAGTCACCATAGCTTATGATAGATATTTCTACTTTTTGTCATAGAGCCTTTATTTATTGACTGATATTTTACATGTTTACATATTTATATTTACATTATTTACATATTTTCAATTAAAACATGAAATACTGCTTAACAGCAAACCTACAACCAAATACTCAGGTGAGTGATCTAGGGCCATCATGGCCCTCTTGTTATTTTTAAACTTCTATTATACTACTAATGCAATTCAAATGGTTCTGGTCTATTGCATTTCTGGTTCACTGGAGCTAAAATTAGATTTTAAAAGTTGGATCTTTAAAAATCTTCTTCTCCGAAACCTCAAGGCCTGGAGCTTAGATATTTGGTATAAAGCATCATCTAGTGGACCTCTACCAAGTTTGTTCAAATTATTACTGCGGGGTCAAAACTGACCCCACCCCTGGGGTCAGTTGATTTTACATAGATTTATATATGGAAAACTTAAAAATCTTCTTGTCAGAAACCACAAGGCCTAGAGTTTAGATATTTGTCATGCAGCATTGTCCAGTTGACCTTTACCAAGTTTGTTCAAATCATGGCTCCTGGGTAAAAAATGGCCCAGCCCCAGGGGTCACATATTTTACATAAGTTATATAGGAAAAACTTTAAAAAATCTTCTTGTCAGAAACCGCAAGGCCTAGAGTTGAGATATTTGGTTTGCAGCATTGTCTAGTGGACCTCTACCAAAGTTATTCAAATCATGATCCTAGGGTCAAAACTGGCCCCACCCGGGGGGGTCACTTGATTTTACACAAGGATTTATTTAGGGAAAACTTTAAAAATCTGCTGCTCTGAAACAACATGGGCTATACCTTCAATTGTTCATTGTTATGTCTCCCCCAAACCCGCCCTTCTGATGGAGACATTTTTGCCTTGTCCATGGGTGTCGGTCTGTCTGTCTATCTGTCTTTCACACTTCGTTTCCTTTCTAAACTTGAGTACCAGTTGACCCAAAGCCTTCAAACTTCACAGGGTTATTGCCCTTATTGAATACAAAAAATCCTTGTGTTTTGGGTCAGTAGGTCAAAGGTCAAGGTCAGAGGGACTTCTAGAGTGAAAACTGTTTCCACTCAATAACAAGATTACCATTTTACCCAGAGCCTCCAACTTCATAGGATGATTTCTTTTACTAAATAGAAGAAACATACTTGTTTTTGGGGCTAGTATGTCAAAGGTCAGGATCACAGGGACCTGTAGAGTGAAAACTATTTCTGCAAAGTAACTGTAGTACCATTACACCCAGAGCCTTCAAACTTTATAGGATAATTGTATTAGAAAAACCCTATTATTTTTAGGGTCCATAGGTCAAAGGTTAAGTTCACAGGGACCTGTAGAGTGAAAACTGTTTCTGCTCAGTAACTGTAGTACCATTTTACCCAGAGCTTTCAAACTTCATAGGATGATTTTCTTTATTCAGTGAAAGAACCCAATCAATTTTTGGGGTCAATAGGTCAAAAGTCAAGGTCACTGGGACCTGTAGAGTGAAAACTATTTCTTCTCAGTCACTGGAGTATTATTACACCTGGAACCTTCAAACTTTATTGGGTAATTATATTAGAAGAACCCTTTTGTTTTTGGTGTCTGTAGGTCAAAGGTCAAAGTCACTGGGACCTGTAGGGTAAAACTATGCTAAAAAATTTGAGTACCATTACACCAAGAGTCTTCAAACTTATAGCAAACTTATTCAAACTTGCACCCATAAAAACCAGTAACGATATTTGTAACATGAGCAATGAGACTCAGTTGAGCGATTTAGGGCCATCATGGCCCTCTTGTTTATTAATACTTGGACAAAACAACACTCATGACAAAACCTACATGTTAAATTATTCAAGTTTGACCTTAACCTTTAAAAGACCTTTACAATCAAGTTCAAATTATTGCATTTTGCTAAAATAGCCAAATTTTTTAGCTCAACTGCTCAGGGTGAGCTTTTAGGATCATTGATTGTCCAGCGTGCGTCGTCAACAATTTGACTTGAGTTATATGGTTAATTCTTTAAAAATCTTCTTGTCAGAAACTGCAAGGCCTGGAGCTTAGATATGCACTGTGACCATAGTGGGGTCATCCCCCCTCCCCTGGGGGTCACTTTCCCCCCCTCCCCTTCCCCGCTTAAATTTTTTTTTTCTCATTTTTTAAGTTTTTCGCTATGGCAATAAAATTTGGACCATTTGTACAGTTTTTCAAGATGATTTCAAAAACATTATTCTTTGATCTATATTTTTGACCTACTGACCTACTTTTTAGCTCACCTGAGCACAAAGTGCTGAAGGTGAACTTTTGTGATCGCCTGATGTCCGTCGTCCGTCCATCCGTGCGTCGTCAACTTTTTCTTCAAACAACTTCTTCTCCTGAACTGCTAGGCAAATCTTGCTGAAACTTGGCAGGAATGTTACTTGCATGAAGCTTTACCAAAATTGTTCAAATGGTTCAGGTCCATTGCATTTCTAGGCCACAGGAGCTAAAAATAGATTTTCAAAGTTGGAACTTTAAAAATCTTCTTCTCCAGAACTACAAGGCCTGGAGCTTAGATATTTGGTATGAAGCATCATCAGGTGGACCTTTACCAAGTTTGTTCAAATCATGACCCCTGGGTAAAAAATGGCCCTGCCCCAGGTGTCACTAGTTTTACATAGAATTATATAGGAAAAACTTTAAGAAATCTTGTTGTCAAAAACTGCAAGACCTAGAGTTTAGATATTTGGTGTGCAGCATTGTCCAGTGGATCTCTACCAAGTTTGTTCAAATCATGGTTCCTGGGTCAAAAATGACTCCCCCCCCCCCCAGGGGTCAAATGATTTATATAGAGTTATATAGGAAAAACTTTAATAAATCTTATTGTCAGAAACTGCAAGGCGTAGAGTTTAGATATTTGGTGTGCAGCATTGTCTAGTAGACCTCTACCAAATTTATTCAAATCATGATCCCTTGGTCACGATTGGCCACGCCCCAGGGTTCTATTGATTTACATATAGTTATATAGGAAAAACATGAAAAATCATTTTTCTCCGAAACTAATAGCACTAGACCTTAGATATTTGGTGTGGAGTATTGTGTTGAGAACCTTTACCAGTATTGTTTATATATTGGCCCCCAGGTCAAAATTGGCCCCGCCCCGGGGGCCCTTAATATGTAAAAAAGGCAATCTTTAAAAATCTTCTTACTGGAAACCTCAATGCCTACAGTTTAGATATTTGGTATGCAGCATTGTCTAGTGGACCTCTACCTAGTTTGTTTGAAAAATATCACTGGGGTCATAAGTTTTAAAAAGCAGTATAGAAGAAAATCTTTAAAAATCTTCCTGCTGAAACCACAAGGCCTAGAATTTTAAAATTTGGCATGAAGCAAGCTTTATCAAGCTTTTTGAAATTATTAGATTAGGTTAAATGTCATGTGACACGAATTTTTGACCTCGAAATTTTCATATGAGCGAAAAATATATATCTAACTATGACTGTTTTACAAAATCCCGCTGGTAATTTTCATCTTAAAGATGTTTTTATAACAAATTAAAATCTATATTTTACGCAATTGGTCGCGCGCACCTGTCACGAGCGAAACCGGAAATGACGCACATTTATCTCTTGCCACTTTAAACAGCTGCCTGGATTGTTAACAAAAACTTAAAAATTATGATGGAAAGTGAAAATGTAGACTGAATATAGTAAAAAAACCCAAAATTGAACACGTTAAGCTAACATCATGAATATACATTGATGATTTTTTAAATAAATAACTTGAAATTTTGATGAAATTAGAAACCCAATGAGCAATATTATACAGAGGCTAGTTTAATCAGGGTTGTAGAAGGGTTATGTAGACTTAGAGATATTCTACAAGTAACTGATTCAAAAAGATTTTGAACATGCTTATTTTTATCCAATTCAGTTTGTTGGAAAACTTGATTAACTAACACCAATCGAGAGATTTTTTCCCCATAAAAACATTCTCCTTACAGTGATGTGTTGCTTATTTGTCTGTGGTAATATTTTGCTTGAGGTACGTGTAAGTAATCTTTGACTAGATCTATGATTTTTTTCATTATAAATGCATATCTTTTTTTTTTTTTTTTTTTTTTTTTGGGGGGGGGGGGGGGGCGGGCGGGGCTTATTCATTCTACATTTTTTTAAAAACAAAACAATAATGATCAAAGAACAAATAATATGAAGAAGCCCTAAAAACTATGTCAAAATCATAACACAAACACATTTTTTTTAATAATTTGTTCACAGAAGTCGAATGATTTTTATTTTCATCATAAATAGATCCATAACATTTAATTATGTAATTAAAATATGTATCTGCATGGAAGCTTCATAACTAAAATCATTCAGACATGACTGTTAATTGGAACAAGCTATTACATAATGTTGTCACAAGTGTGACTGATCAAAAGTAATACAATCAATTTGTAAGATCACTTGTCATAAAATTTTGCTATTTGTCTCAACTTTATCATTGATTGGGTCATAAAAAAAGTTAATTGCTTTGTTTTGACAGCTATGCAGAATATACAAGGGTCCCATTTGGGCAGGTTGATTTGCATAAATCCCACAGTATAAGGCGTGATTTATGGATCTTTGACATTTCATTGGATATTATTTATAAGCAGACACACATTTCTACTTGATAGACATGCCATATTATTATTTTTCAAACAATATCCCAACGTGAAAATACACTGTAGTGTGAATTTTATTTCAAGTAAAACAAATGTTAACACATTACATTCCCTAAATTCACTTCAATTTTACTACACTTAAATGAAAAAGAATTTGTTTATGACGTAAACATCAAGTGAGGAGGTGTTACGCAGCATGAAAAAAGGGGAGGAGATAGTTTATATAGAACCACAACATGGAAGAAATTGGAATATTTATTAATATTTATTAAGGTAAAATTACAACCCGTTCTCCCTGGCACAAAGTTTAAATTTACATATAAAAATCGAAAAGTAATCACATTATTTTATTTAATTTACAATCTATAGCATGTTATTTTTATAAGTGTGCCTTTATCGTGTTTCTTGCACTTGAGGTTTAGTGATATTTTTTCATTTAAAAACGGATTTGTTATGAGCAGTGTAATTCTGCACTACTGCCTGGTATACAGTAGGGATAAATCTACGTCACAGCCAAAAATTGCGACGGAAACTACCGATGTCGAAACGGAAACAGCCGATCATCAAAAACACAGTTTTTTCTTATCAAAAGCAATTTTTTCATAATTTCACAGTTAAACCATTTTAATCAGTACATTATGATTATTTTGAATAGACAAAGTTGCTATAGTCGTGTCACATGACCTTTAAAGGTCATGGAGGCTAAAAATAGATTTATCTACTGTACCTCATAGAACCTTTATTTATAGACCAATATCTTTGATATTCAGTATATAGGTTCCTTGCATGGACGTCTACCCATGGGTAGGGTTTGAGGTCACTGGGTCAAGGTCAAGGTCACCATAGCTTATAATAGATATTTCTACTTTCTGTCATAGAGCCTTTATTTATTGACTGATATTTTACATATTTGGTTTGTAGGCACTTACATATTTTCAATTAAAAAATGAAATACTGCTTAGCAGCAAACCTACAGCCAAAGTACTCAGGTGAGCGATCCAGGGCCATCATGGCCCTCTTGTTTGTGTTTTAGCTACATCAATGTCATCTCATTACCAATATTTTGACCTACTGACCTACTTTACTGCTTTTGGAGCTATGGCAATGAAATTGCATTGGTCCATTTCTGTGATATGCATCATTACATTCATAAAAATTTCTTTCATCTTTGAACCCAGGTGAGCGCTTTAGGGCCATTGGCCCTCTTGTTTGTATAATTATGTTGATCAGTTGTTATCTCAAAATTTGTGACATTGAGAAATGGGGCAAAATGTCTTTTTGTTTTCTTTGCAAGAATGGGTCAAAGAAATTCAGAAACTAAACAGCAAAATGATTTGACAAGGTTGACTTTTTTACGATAAAGCACCATAAACACTTGTGATGGTATGTGAGATGGTTGGTGGTCACCATATTGCCAGTTTCATTCCACTTTCACCATGTATTATTTGGCTTTTTTTGTTAACCCTTATTATGGCAACAGTAGGTATGTGCTTACTCTGCAGCTGAAACATCCTGATATTCGTAACCTTTGAACCCCAAAGATTACTAAAGACGACTGTGAAATTATAGAATATTACTTTTATTTATCATTTTTAGCTCACCTGAGCATGCTCATGTGAGCTTTTAGGATCCTTGATTGTCCGGCGTCCGTCCGTCCGTCCGTCCGTCCGTCGTCCACAATTCATTCAAACGACATCTCCTCTGAAACCACTGGGCAAAATTGAATGAAACTTGCCTAGAATGTTCCTTGCATGAAGCTCTACCAAGTTTGTTCAAATGGTTCCGGTTCATTGCATTTCTGGGTCACATGAGCTAAAAACAGATTTTAAAAGTTGGATCTTTAAAAATCTTCTTGTCAGAAACCACAAGGCCTGGAGCTTTGATATTTGGTATAAAGCATCATCTAGTGGACCTCTACCAAGTTTGTTCAAATCATGGCCTCTGGGTCAAAAATGGCCCCGCCCCAGGGGTAACTTGTTTTACATAGAGTTATATAGGAAAAACTTTAAAAATCTTCTTGTCAGAAACCGTAAGGCATAGAGCTAAGATATTTAGTGTGAAGCATTGTCTAGTGGACCTCTACCAAGTTTGTTCAAATCATGGCCTCTGGGTCAAAAATGGCCCCGCTCCAGGGGTAACTTGTTTTACATAGAGTTATATAGGAAAAACTTTAAAAATCTTCTTGTCAGAAACCGTAAGGCATAGAGCTAAGATATTTAGTGTGAAGCATTGTCTAGTGGACCTCTACCAAGTTTGTTCAAATCATGGCCTCTGGGTCAAAAATGGCCCTGCCCCAGGGGTAACTTGTTTTACATAGAGTTATATAGGAAAAACTTCGAAAATCTTCTTGTCTGAAACCACAAGGCCCTGAGCCTTAAGATTTAGTATGTAGCATTGTCTAGTGGACCTCTACCAAGTTTGTTCAAATCATGGCCTCTGGGTCAAAAATGGCCCCGCCCCAGGGGTAACTTGTTTTACATAGAGTTATATAGGAAAAACTTTAAAAATCTTCTTGTCAGAAACCGTAAGGCATAGAGCTTAGATATTTGGTATGTAGCATTGTCTAGTGGACTCCTACTAAGTTGGTTCAAATTATAGCTCTGGGGTCAAATTTGGCCCAACCCTGGGGTCATTGGTTTTACATAGGCTTATATAGGAAAAACTTCGAAAATCTTCTTGTCTGAAACCACAAGGCCCTGAGCCTTAAGATTTAGTATGTAGCATTGTCTAGTGGACCTCTACCAAGTTTGTTCCAATTATACCCCTGGAGTCAAATTTGGCCCCCCCCCCCCCCCCCCCCCCCCCCCCCAGGGTCATTTGTTTTACATAGGCTTATATAGTGAAAACTTTGAAAATCTTCTTGTAGAAGGAGAAGTAACATTTTCTGTCCAAATAATCTGGAAATTTGTCAGACAGGTTGTTTCTATGATTTCTAGCTCAAGTTCGAATATGGGTCATCTTGGTTCAGAAACTAGGTCACAGAGCCCAAAAATAGAAAAACCTTGTTAACAATCTAGAGGTTACATTTTCAGTCCAAATATCCTGGAAATTTGTCAGAAAGGTTGTTTTGATGATTTTTAGCTTAAGTTCAAAATTGGGTCATCTTGGGTCAAAAACTAGGTCACAGAGCCCAAATATGGAAAAACCTTGTTAACACTCTAGAGGTAACATTTTCAGTCCAAATAACCTGGAATCTGTCAGAAAGGTTGTTTCAATGATTTCTAGGTTAAATTTGAATATGTGTCATCTGAAATCAAAAACTAGGTCACAGAGCCAAAAAATAGAAAAAAACTTGTTAACACTCTAGAAGCTACTTTTCAGTCCAAATATTCTCGAAATTTGTCCGAAAAAATGGTTTAATGATTTCTAGCTCAGATTCGAATAAAGGTCATCTGGGGTCAAAAACTAGGTCACAGACCCCAAATATGGAAAAACCTTGTTTACATGCATTGGGGTAACATTTTCAGTTCAAATAACCTTGAAATTTGTCAGAAAGATTGTTTTAATGATTTCTAGCACAGTTTTGAATATGGGTTATGTAGGGTCAAAAACTAGGACACAGGGCCAAAAAGTAGAAAATACTTGTTAATGCTCTAGAGGTTACATTTTCAGTCCAAATGTCCTTGAAATTTGTCAGAAAGGTTGTTTCAATGATTTCTAGCCTAGATTAGGATATCGGTCATCTGGGATCAAAAACTAGGTCACAGAGCCCTAAAATGTAAAAACCATTTTAACACTCCAGAGGTTACATTTTCAGTCCAAATATCCTGGAAATTTGTCAGACAGGTTGTTTTGATGATTTCTAGCTCAAGTACTAATATGAGTCATCTTTGGTCAAAAACTAGGTCACAGAGACCAAATATGTAAAAAACCTTGTTAACACTCTAGAGGCTACACTTTTAGTCCAAATAACCTGACAATTTGTCAGAAAGGTTGCTTCTATGATTTCCAGCTCAACTTTGAATATGGGTCATGTGGGGTCAAAAACTAAGTCACAGAGCCTAAATATCGAAAAACTTTCAGTCCAAATAACCTTGAAATTTGTCAGAAAGATTGTTTCAATAATTTCTAGGCCAAGTTTGAATATGGATCATCTGGGGTCAAAAACTAGGTCACAGAGCCCAAATATGGAAAAACCTTGTTAACACTCTAGAGGCTACACTTTCAGTACAAATAACCTTGAAATTTGTCAGAAAGATTGTTTCAATAATTTCTAGGCCAAGTTTGAATATGAGTCATCTGGGGTCAATTAACCAGGTCCATAGCAACTTTGTTAAAAGCAGTCATATTCAGGTGAGCGATATAGGGCCATCATGGCCCTCTTGTTACTCTTGTTCCAGAAGAGCATCATTCTAAAGATAGTAAGCAAAGGAAGTGGACCATATAGGATGCCTGTACAAGTTACAGCACTTGCTCAAGCCACTGACTACAAGGGTCCTAATGGAAGTGATAGACTGCATGGTCATGTGATGGAGCTATATGCAGTAAACTGACTTGTTAAATAATCATGGTGTGACAGGTAAACCACCAGCCAAAAGGAGAAACTGTTGTTTTGGAGAAGGTAATTTTGAAGAGGGATGACAAACCAGCCTTCCATGTTGCAACACAAGCAACTACTTTTTACAACTGACCTGTCTTCAGGTCAGTTGGTTAGAGTTACTGACTTGCAATAACTAAACCCTTTTACTAATAAAAAGGGTAGTTGGTTTGAGCCCTGCTATATGTAATAATGGCTGCAGATTCTCAAAGAGGTCAGGAGTGGAGTACTGGCACATGTATGAAATGATCATTGTCTGACAGATAAACCACCCGCCTGTGCTTGTTGAGGCTGAAAATTTGTTTAAAATGTACATAAAACTCAAAATTAATGAAATTAGACTTCCTTAGTGGAAGTTATGTGTAGTAGGTTGCCTAATATAGGTCATTATGTTTGAACAAGTTTGAACCAGTTAGTAGTTCAGATATTTTGTACTGATTATTTCATTCTGCAGGAAGACAACCAGAGAATGTTTAAGGTCAAAGGAACAGATGTTTCAGTAAAATATTTACACATTAAAATGTAATGGATCTTGAAAGGCATTGATCACACTGTAGAGGAATACAACATGTTGTGATGCCACTTGGGATTTTGTGGAAGTAACAAAGGTGATGATTTATTAAGTGAGAAAATGAGACTTTGTCTACAACTGTACAAACATTACTTAAGGTATGTTTGATAAATTTCAGTTGTGGTATCAAAATGTTATGGTCTGTGTCATTTTATGATACCTTATTATATTACATTTATTACTATATGGCCCTTAATTTAAGAAAGTTGGCAGTTTCTTATGGAGACTGGCTATTACCAAGAAGGATGGTTAGATAAACTGCCCTCTCTGATACATTATTGAATATAATATGGGCATTAAATTCAAAATAAACCTAAAAATAATACGGTAACTACATTAAAGATATATTTGAACAATATTTCTGTGAACTTGTGAAGTTCAAATACAATTTTCTATGCAGAATTTTTTGCTTATTATTATTACATATCTAAATTAATTCGACAATTAATGCCTTCTTAATGTGTCATTACAGTGATCTATGCTTTTTGTGTCGACAAAGTAGCGGCAACATATAGGGATCACTTTTCCGTCATCCATCTGTCCATCTGTTCGTCCGTCACAAAACTTGTCTGGACTACTCCTCACTACTGGTGCAATTTCATCCAAACTTTACAGGAATGATCAATACCAAGTCTATTTATGCATATCTTCGGCATTTTCCAGTTCAGTGATTTTTGTCAGAGTTATGGCCCTTTAATGATTTTTAGCTCACCTGAGCCTGCTCAGGGTGAGCTTTTGGGATCGTTGAATGTCCGGCGTCCGTCGGCATGCTTCGTGCGGCATGCGGCGTCAACAATTTGACTTAAACAACTTCTCCTCCTAAACCGCTAAGCCAACATTGACAAAACATGCCTGGGATATTCCTTGCATGAAGCTCTACCAAAGTTGTTCAAAGAATTCAATTCCATCAAGAACTCTTGTTGTTATGGCAACTTAAAGGAAAAAATTTGAAAATTTTCTTGTCTGAACCCACTAGGCCCTGAGCCTTAAGATTTGGTATGTAGCATTGTCTAGTGGACCTCTACCAAGTTTGTTCAAATTATACCCCTGGGGTCAAATTTGGCCCCTCCTCGGGGGTCAATTGATTTTACATAGGCTTATATAGTGAAACTTTAAAAATCTTCTTGTCTGAAACCACAAGGCCCTGAGCCTTAAGATTTGGTATGTAGCATTGTCTAGTGGACCTCTACCAAGATTGCTAAAATAATGACCCTGGGGTCAAATAATGACCCTGGGGTCAGAACTGGCCCCGCCCTGGGGGTCACTTGATTTACATAGAGTTATATAGAGAAAACTTTATAAATCTTCTTGTCTGAAACCACAAGACCTGGAGCTTAGATATTTGGTATGAGGCATCATCTTGTTGACCTCTACAAAGATTCTTCAAATTATGACCCTGGGGTCAGAACTGGCCCCGCCCTGGGGGTCACATGTTTTACATAGAGTTCTATAGTAAATTCTTTAAAAATCTTCTTGTCAGAAACTGCAAGGTCTGGAGCTTAGATATTTGGTAAGAGGCATCATCTAGTGGACCTCTACAAAGATTGTTCAAATTGTGACCCTGGGTTCAGAACTGACCTCGCCCAGGGCTTATTTAATTTACATAGAGTTATATACATGTAGGGAAAGCTTAAAAAATTTTCTTGTAACAAACTACAAGGCATGGAGCTTAGATATTTTGTGTTGAGCATTGTCTAGTAGACCTCTACCAAGATTTTTCAAATCATGGTCCCTGGGTCAAAACTGGCCCCGCACAAGGGATCACATGTTTTACATAGAGTTATATAGCATAAAAGTTTTAAAATCTTCTTGTCACAGACTGCAAGGCCTGAAGCTTAGGTATTTGGTAGTATGCACCGTGACTGCAGTGGGGTCATCCCCCCTCCTGTGGGGGTCACTCCCTCCCCCCCCCCCCCCAAACCATTTGTACAGTTTTTCAAGGTGATTTCAAAAACATCATTCCTTGACCTATATTTTTAACCTACTGACCTACTTTTTTGTTTTTTAGCTACAGCAATGAAATTTGGACCGTGTGCACAGTTTTTCGTTTCATTTTCAAAAATGTCGTTTCATGACCTATATATTTGACCTACTGACCTTCTTTGTGTTTTTGGAGCTATGGCAATGAAATTTGAACCATGTATACCGTTTTTTGTTCCGATTTCATAAACGTCACTACATGACATATTTTTGACCTACTGACCTACTTTTTTGTTTTAAAGCTACGGCAATGAAATTGGGACTGTGTGTACAGTTTTTTGTTCTGATTTCAAAAATGTCATCTCATGACCTATATTATGACCTACTGATCTACTTTTTTGTTTTTGGAGCTATGGCAATGAAATTGCATTTGTCCATTTCTGTGATATGCATCATTACATTTATAAAAATTTCTTTCATCTTTGAGGCCAGGTAAGCACTTGAGGGCCATTGGCCCTCTTGTGTTTTTTAGCTACAGCAATGAAATTTGGATCATGTGCACAGTTTTTGTTTTGATTTCAAAAATGTCATCGCATGACCTGTATTTTTTAATAACTGACCTACTTTTTGTTTTTGGAGCTATGGCAATGAAATTAAGACCATATGTACAGTTTTTTGTTCTGATTTCAAAAATGTCATAGCCTGACCTTTATTTTTGACCTACTGACCTTTTTGTTTTTGGAGCTATGGCAACGAAATTTAGACCATGTGTACAGTTTTTTGTTCCGATTTAACAAATGTCATTGCATGACCTATATTTTTGACCTACTGACCTACTTTTTTGTTTTTAGCTACAGCAACAAAATTTGGACCATGTGCAAAGTTTTTCCTTTCGATTTCAAAAATTTCAAAAAATGTCATTGCATGACCTATATTTTTGACCTACTGACCTACTTTTTTGTTTTTAGCTCACCTGAGCATGCTCATGTGAGCTTTTAGGATCCTTGATTGTCCGGCGTCCGTCCGTCCGTCCGTCCGTCCGTCGTCCACAATTCATACAAACAACATCTCCTCTGAAACCACTGGGCAAAATTTAATGAAACTTGCCTAGAATGTTCCTTGCATGAAGCTCTACCAAGTTTGTTCAAATGGTTCCGGTTCATTGCATTTCTGGGTCACAGGAGCTAAAAACAGATTTTAAAAGTTGGATCTTTAAAAATCTTCTTGTCAGAAACCACAAGGCCTGGAGCTTTGATATTTGGTATAAAGCATTATCTAGTGGATCTCTACCAAGTTTGTTCAAATTATGATCCTGGGGTCAAAAATGGCCCCGCCCCAGGGGTAACTTGTTTTACATAGATTTATATAGGAAAAACTTTAAAAATCTTCTTGTCAGAAACCGTAAGGCATAGAGCTAAGATATTTGGTGTGTACCATTGTCTAGTGGACCTCTACCAAGTTTGTTCAAATCATGGCCTCCGGGTCAAAAATGTCCCCGCCCCAGGGGTAACTTGTTTTACATAGAGTTATATAGGGAAAACTTTAAAAATCTTCTTATCAGAAACCGTAAGGCATAGAGCTTAGATATTTGGTACGTAGCATTGTCTAGTAGACCTCTACCAAGTTTGTTCAAATTATACCTCTGGGGTCAAATTTGGCCCCACCCTGGGGTCATTGGTTTCACATAAGCTTGTATAGGAAAAACTTCGAAAATCTTCTTGTCTGAAACCACAAGGCCCTGAGCCTTAAGACTTAGTATGTAGCATTGTCTAGTGGACCTCTACCAAGTTTGTTCCAATTATACCCCTGGAGTCAAATTTGGCCCCACCCCGGTTTTACATAGGCTTATATAGTGAAAACTTTGAAAATCTTTTTGTAGAAGGAGAAGTAACATTTTCAGTCCGAATAATCTGGAATTTTGTCAGACAGGTTGTTTCTATGATTTCTAGCTCAAGTTCGAATACGGGTCATCTGGGTTCAAAAACTAGGTCACAGAGCCCAAAAATAGAAAAACTTTGTTAACACTCTAGAGGTTACATTTTCAGTCCAAATATCCTGGAAATTTGTCAGAAAGGTTGTTTTGATGATTTTTAGCTCAAGTTCAGAATTGGGTCATCTGGGGTCAAAAACTAGGTCACAGAGCCCAAATATGGAAAAACCTTGTTAACACTCTAGAGGTAACATTTTCAGTTCAAATAACCTGGAATCTGTCAGAAAGGTTGTTTCAATGATTTCTAGGTTAAATTTTAATATGTGTCATCTGAAATCAAAAACTAGGTCACAGAGCCCAAAAATAGAAAAAAACTTGTTAACACTCTTAAAGCTACTTTTTAGTCCAAATATTCTCGAAAATTTTTCAGAAAAAATGTGTTATGATTTCTAGCTCAGATTCGAATAAAGGTCATCTGGGGTCAGAAACGAGGTCACAGACCCCAAATATGGAAAAACCTTGTTAACGCGCATTGAGGTAACATTTTCAGTTCAAATATCCTGGAAATTTGTCAGAAAGATTGTTTTAATGATTTCTAGCTCAGTTTTGAAAATGGGTTATGTGGGGTCAAAAACTAGGACACAGGGCCAAAAAGTAGAAAATCCTTGTTAATGCTGTAGAGGTTACATTTTCAGTCCAAATGTCCTAGAAATTTGTCAGAAAGGTTGTTTCAATGATTTCTAGCCCAGATTAGGATATGGGTCATCTGGGATAAAAAACTAGGTCACCATTTTAACACTCCACAGGTTACATTTTCAGTCCAAATATCCTGGAAGTTTGTCAGACAGGTTGTTTTGATGATTTCTAGCTCTAAGTACTAATATGGGTCTTCTTTGGTCAAAAACTAGGTCACAGAGACCAAATATGGAAAAACCTTGTTAACACTCTAGAGTTAAGATTTTAATTCCAAATAACCTGAAAATTTGTCAGAAAGGTTGCTTTTATGATTTCCAGCTCAGCTTTGAATATGGGTCATCTGGATTAAAAAAACTAGGTCACAGGGCCTAAATATCGAAAAACTTTGTAAACATTCTAGAGGCTACATTTTCAGTCCAAATGTCCTGGAAATTAGTCAGAAAGGTTGTTTTGATGATTTCTAGCTCAGGTTTGGATATGGATCATCTGGGGTCAAAAACTAGGTGACAGAGCCCAAATATGGAAAAACCTTGTTAACACTCTAGAGGCTACACTTTCAGTCCAAATAACCTTGAAATTTGTCAGAAAGATTGTTTCAATAATTTCTTGGCCAAATTTGAATATGTGTCACCTGGGGTCAATTAACCAGGTCAATAGCAACTTTGTTAAAAGCAGTCATATTCAGGTGAGCGATATAGGGCCATCATGGCCCTCTTGTTTAACTACAGCAATGAAATTTGGACCATGTTTACAGTTTTTTGTTCTGATTTCAAAAATGTCATCGCATGACCTATATTTTTGACCTACTGACCTACTTTTTTGTTTTTTAACTACAGCAGTGAAATTTGGACCATGTATACAGATTTTGTTCCGATTTCAAAAACATCGTATCATGTCCTATATTTTTAGCTCACCTGAGCATGCTCATGAAACTTGCCTAGAATGTTCCTTGCATGAAGCTCTACCAAGTTTGTTAAAATGGTTCCGGTTCATTGCATTTTTGGGTCACAGGAGCTAAAAAATGATTTTAAAAGTTGGATCTTTAAAAATCTTCTTGTCAAAAACCACAAGGCCTGGAGCTTTGATATTTGGTATAAAGCATCATCTAGTGGACCTCTACGAAGTTTGTTCAAATTATGATCCTGGGGTCAAAAATGGCCCCCCCCCCAGGAGTAACTTGTTTTACATAGAATTATATTGGAAAAATTTTAAAAATCTTCTTGTCAGAAACTGTTAGCTCTATGCTAAGATATTTGGTGTGCAGCATTGTCTAGTGGACCTCTACCAAGTTTGTTCAAATCATGGCCTCTGGGTCAAAAATAGCCCCGCCCCAGGGGTAACTTGTTTAACATAGAGTTCTATAGGAAAAACATTAAAAATCTTCTCGTCAGAAACCATAAGACATAGAGCTTAGATATTAGGTATGTAGCATTGTCTAGTGGACCGCTACCAAGTTTGTTCAAATTATACCTCTGGGGTTAAATTTGGCCCCATCCTGGGGTCATTGGTTTTACATAGGCTTATATAGGAAAAGCTTCAAAAATCTTCTTGTCTGAAACCACAAGGCCCTGAGCCTTAAGATTTGGTATGTAGCATTGTCTAGTGGACCTCTACCAAGTTTGTTCAAATTATACCCCAGGGGTCAAATTTGGCTCCACGTCGGGGTCATTGGTTTTACATAGGCTTATATAGTGAAAACTTTGAAAGTCTTCTTGTAGAAGAAATAACATTTTCAGTCCAAATAATCTGGAAATTTGTCAGACTGGTTGTTTCTATGATTTCTAGCTCAAGTTCGAATATGGGTCTTCTGGGTTCAAAAACTAGGTCACAGAGCCCAAAAAAAGAAAAACCTTGTTAACAGTCTAGAGGTTACATTTTCAGTCAAAACATCCCAGAAATTTGTCAGAAAGGTTGTTTTGATGATTTTTAGCTCAAGTTCAAAATTTGGTCATCTGGGGTCAAAAACTAGGTCACAGAGCCCAAATATTGAAAAACCTTGTTAACACTCTAAAGGTAACATTTTCAGTCCAAATAACCTGGAATCTGTCAGAAAGGTTGTTTCAATGATTTCTAGGTTAAATTTGAATATGGGTCATCTGAAAGCAAAAACTAGGTCACAGAGCCCAAAAATAGAAAAAAAAACTTGTTAACACTCTAGAAGCTACTTTTCAGTCAAGATATTCTCGAAATTTGTCAGAAAGGATGTTTTGATGAATTCTAGCTCAGATTTGAATAAAGTTCATGTTGGGTCCAAAACTAGGCCACAGACCCCAAATATGGAAAAACCTTGTAAACACGCATTGAGGTTACATTTTCAGTGCAAATAACCTTGAAATTTGTCAGAAAGATTGTTTTAATGATTTCTAGCTCAGTTTTGAATATGGGTTATCTGGGGTCAAAAACTAGGACACATGGCCAAAAAGTAGAAAATCCTTGTTAATGCCCTAGAGGTTACTTTTCAGTCCAAATGTCCTTGAAATTTGTCAGAAAGGTTGTTTCGATGATTTCTAGCCCAGATCAGGATATGGGTCATCTGGGATCAAAAACTAGGTCACAGAGCCCTAAAATGTTAAAACCATTTTAACACTCCAGAAGTTACATTTTCAGTCAAAATATCCTGGAAATTTTTCAGACAGGTTGTTTTGATAATTTCTAGCTCAAGTACTAATATGGGTCATCTTTGGTCAAAAACTAGGTCACAGAACCCAAATATGGAAAAACCTTGTTAACACTCTAGAGTTAAGATTTTAATTCCAAATAACCTGAAAATTTGTCAGAAAGTTGCTTCTGTGATTTCCAGATTAACTTTGAATATGGGTCATCTGGATTAAAAAACTAGGTCACAGAGCCTAAATATCGAAAAACTTTGTAAACACTCTAGAGGCTACATTTTCAGTCCAAATGTCCTAGAAATTAGTCAGAGAGGTTGTTTTGATGATTTCTAGCTAAGGTTTGGATATGGATCATCTCGGGTCAAAAACTAGGTCACAGAACCCAAATATGGAAAAACCTTGTTAACATTCTAGAGGCTACACTTTCAGTCCAAATAACCTTGAAATTTGTCAGAAAGATTTTTTTATTAATTTCTAGGTCAAGTTCGAATATGGGTCATCTGGGGTCAATTAACCAGGTCCATTGCAACTTTGTTAAAAGCAGTCATATTCAGGTGAGCGATATAGGGCCATCATGGCCCTCTTGTTGACCTACTGACCTACTTTTTTTGTTTTTTAGCTACAGCAATGAAATTTGGACCATGTGCACAGTTTTTCGTTTCGATTTAAAAAATGTCATTGCATGACCTATAATTTTGACCAACTGACCTACTTTTTGTTTTTGGAGCTATGGCAATTAAATTTGGACCATGTATACAATTTTTGTTCCGATTACAAAAACATCATATCATGACCTATATTTTTTACCCACTGACCTAGTTTTTTGTTGTTTAGCTACAGCAGTTAAATTTGGACCGTGTGCACAGTTTTTCGTTTTGATTTTAAAAATGTCATTGCATGATCTTTATTGTTGACCTACTGACCTACTTTTTTTGTTTTTTAGCTACAGCAATGAAATTTGGACCATGTGCACAGTTTTTCGTTTTGGTTTTAAAAATGTCATTGCATGATCTTTATTGTTGACCTACTGACCTACTTTTTTTGTTTTTTAGCTACAGCAGTTAAATTTGGACCGTGTGCACAGTTTTTCGTTTTGGTTTTAAAAATGTCATTGCATGATCTTTATTTTTGACCTACTGACCTACTTTTTGTTTTTGGAGCTATAGTAAAGAAATTTGGCCTGTGTGTACATTTTTTTATTCTGATTTCAAAAACATCATATCATGACCTATATTTTTGACCTACTGACCTACTGTTTTGTTTTATAGCTACAGCAATGAAATTTGGACCGTGTGCACAGTTTTTCATTTCATTTTCAAAAATGTCGTTTCATGACCTATATATTTGACCTATTGACCTTCTTTGTGTTTTTGGAGCTATGGCAATGAAATTTGGACCATGTATACCGTTTTTTTGTTCCGATATCAAAAACATCATTACATGACTTATATTTTTGACGTTTTGACCTACTTTTTTTTTTTAAAGCTACGGCAATGTAATTGGGACTGTGTGTACAGTTTTTTGTTCTGATTTCAAAAATGTCATCTCATGACCTATATTATGACCTAATGATCTACTTTTTAGCTCACCTGAGCACAAAGTGCTCAGGGTGAGCTTTTCTGATCGGTCTTTGTCCGTCGTCAGTCCGTCCGTCCGTCGTCAACTTTTCATTCAAACGACATCTCCTCTGAAACCAATGGGGCATATTTAATGAAACTTGCCTGGGATGTTCCTTGCATGAAGCTCTACCAAGATTGTTCAAATGGTTCTGGTCCATTGCATTTCTGGTTCACTGGAGCTAAAAATAAATTTTATAAGTTGGATCTTTAAAAATCTTCTTCTCCGAAACCACAAGGCCTGGAGCTTTGATATTTGGTATGATGCATCATCTAGTGGACCTCTACCAAGTTTGTTCAAATTATGTCCCTGGGGACAAAACTGACCCCATCCCAGGGGTCAGTTGATTTTACATAGAGTTATATAGGGAAAACTTGAAAATCTTCTTGTCAGAAACCACAAGGCCTAGAGTTAAGATATTTGGTATGTAGCATTGTCTAGTGGACCTCTACCAAGTTTGTTCAAATCATGGCCTCTGGGTGAAAAATGGCCCCGCCCCGGGGGTCACTTGTTTTACATAGAGTTATATAGGAAAATCTTTAAAAAATCTTCTTGTCAGAAACCGTAAGTTATAGAGCTTAGATATTTGGTGTTTAGCATTGTCTAGTGGACCTCTACCAAGTTTGTTCAAATCCTGTCCTCTGGGTCAAAAATGGCCCTGCCTCAGGGGCCACTAGTTTTACATAGAATTATATAAGAAAATCTTAAAAAATATTCTTGTCAGAAACCGTAAGTTATAGAGCTTAGATATTTGGTGTGTAGCATTGTCTAGTGGACCTCTACCAAGTTTGTTCAAATCCTGGCCTCTGGGTCAAAAATGACCCCGCCCCAGGGGCCACTAGTTTTACATAGAGTTATATAGGAAAATCTTAAAAAATCTTCTTGTCAGAAACCGTAAGTTATAGAGCTTAGATATTTGGTGTGTAGCATTGTCTAGTGGACCTCTACCAAGTTTGTTCAAATCCTGGCCTCTGGGTCAAAAATGACCCCGCCCCAGGGGCCACTAATTTTACATAGAGTTATATAGGAAAATCTTAAAAAATCTTCTTGTCAGAAACTGTATGTTATAGAGCTTAGATATTTGATGTGTAGCATTGTCTAGTGGACCTCTACCAAGTTTGTTTAAATCCTGGCCTCTGGGTCAAAAATGACCCCGCCCCAGGGGCCACTAGTTTTACATAGAGTTATATAGGAAAATCTTAAAAAATCTTCTTGTCAGAAACCGTTAGTTATAGAGCTTAGATATTTAGTGTGTAGCATTGTCTAGTGGACCTCTACCAAGTTTGTTCAAATCCTGGCCTCTGGGTCAAAAATGGCCCCGCCCCGGGGTCACTTGTTTTCATAGAGTTATATAAGAAAAACTAAAAAATCTTCTTGTCAGAAACAAGAAGTCCTACAGTTAAGATATTTGGTATGTAGCATTGTCTAGTGGACCTCTACCAAGTTTGTTCAAATCCTGGCCTCTGGGTCAAAAATGGCCCCGCCCTGGGGGTCACTTGTTTTACATAGAGTTGTATAGGAAAATCTTAAAAAAATCTTCTTATCAGAAACCGTAAGTTATAGAGCTTAGATATTTGGTGTGTAGCATTGTCTAGTGGACCTCTACCAAGTTTGTTCAAATCCTGGCCTCTGGGTCAAAAATGGCCCCGCCCCAGGGGCCACTAGTTTTACATAGAGTTATATAAGAAAATCTTAAAAAATCTTCTTGTCAGAAACCGTAAGTTATAGAGCTTAGATATTTGGTGTGTAGCATTGTCTAGTGGACCTCTACCAAGTTTGATAGAAAAATTTCCCTGGGGTCACTATTGGCCCCGCCCGAGGGGTCACAAGTTTTAAATAACAATATAGAAGAAAATCTTTTAAAATCTTCTTGTCTGAAACCACAAGACCTAGAATTTTAAAATTTGGGATGAAGCAAGCTTTATCAAGCTTTTTCAAATTATTGGATTAGGTTAAAGGTCACGGAGGCTAAAAGTAGATTTATCTACTGTACCTCATAGAGCCTTCATTTATAGACCAATATCTTTGATATTCAGTGTAGAGGTTCCTTGCATGGACCTCTACCCATTGGTAGGGTTTGAGGTCACTGGGTCAAGGTCAAGGTCACCATAGCTTATAATGGATATTTCTACTTTCTGTCATAGAGCCTTTATTTATTGACTGATATTTTACATATTTGGTTTGTAGGCACTTACATATTTTCAATTAAAAAATGAAATACTGCTTAACAGCAAACCTACAGCCAAAGTACTCAGGTGAGCGATCCAGGGCCATCATGGCCCTCTTGTTGTTTTTGGATCTATGGCAATGAAATTGCATTTGTCCATTTCTTTGATATGCATCATTACATTTATAAAAATTTCTTTCATCTTTGAAGCCAGGTAAGCGCTTGAGGGCCATTGGCACTCTTGTGTTTTTTAGCTACAGCAATGAAATTTGGATCATGTGCACAGTTTTTGTTTTGATTTCAAAAATGTCATCGCATGACCTATATTTTTGACTTACTGACCTACTTTTTGTTTTTGGGGCTATGGCAATGAAATTTGGACCATGTGTACAGTTTTTTGTTCCGATTTCAAAAATATCATAGCATGACCTATATTTTTGACCTACTTTTTTGTTTTAAAGCTACGACAAATTTTTCCTTGCATGGATCCTGTATACTGTGAGTAGGTTTTGAGGTCACTGGGTTAAGGTCAAAGTCACCATAGCTTATGATAGATATTTCTACTTTTTGTCATAGAGCCTTTATTTATTGACTGATATTTTACATGTTTACATATTTATATTTACATTATTTACATATTTTCAATTAAAACATGAAATACTGCTTAACAGCAAACCTACAACCAAATACTCAGGTGAGTGATCTAGGGCCATCATGGCCCTCTTGTTATTTTTAAACTTCTATTATACTACTAATGCAATTCAAATGGTTCTGGTCTATTGCATTTCTGGTTCACTGGAGCTAAAATTAGATTTTAAAAGTTGGATCTTTAAAAATCTTCTTCTCCGAAACCTCAAGGCCTGGAGCTTAGATATTTGGTATAAAGCATCATCTAGTGGACCTCTACCAAGTTTGTTCAAATTATTACTGCGGGGTCAAAACTGACCCCACCCCTGGGGTCAGTTGATTTTACATAGATTTATATATGGAAAACTTAAAAATCTTCTTGTCAGAAACCACAAGGCCTAGAGTTTAGATATTTGTCATGCAGCATTGTCCAGTTGACCTTTACCAAGTTTGTTCAAATCATGGCTCCTGGGTAAAAAATGGCCCAGCCCCAGGGGTCACATATTTTACATAAGTTATATAGGAAAAACTTTAAAAAATCTTCTTGTCAGAAACCGCAAGGCCTAGAGTTGAGATATTTGGTTTGCAGCATTGTCTAGTGGACCTCTACCAAATTTATTCAAATCATGATCCTAGGGTCAAAACTGGCCCCACCCGGGGGGTCACTTGATTTTACACAAGGATTTATTTAGGGAAAACTTTAAAAATCTGCTGCTCTGAAACAACATGGGCTATACCTTCAATTGTTCATTGTTATGTCTCCCCCAAACCCGCCCTTCTGATGGAGACATTTTTGCCTTGTCCATGGGTGTCGGTCTGTCTGTCTGTCTGTCTTTCACACTTCGTTTCCTTTCTAAACTTGAGTACCAGTTGACCCAAAGCCTTCAAACTTCACAGGGTTATTGCCCTTATTGAATACAAAAAATCCTTGTGTTTTGGGTCAGTAGGTCAAAGGTCAAGGTCAGAGGGACTTCTAGAGTGAAAACTGTTTCCACTCAATAACAAGATTACCATTTTACCCAGAGCCTCCAACTTCATAGGATGATTTCTTTTACTAAATAGAAGAAACATATTGTTTTTGGGGCTAGTATGTCAAAGGTCAGGATCACAGGGACCTGTAGAGTGAAAACTATTTCTGCAAAGTAACTGTAGTACCATTACACCCAGAGCCTTCAAACTTTATAGGATAATTGTATTAGAAAAACCCTATTATTTTTAGGGTCCATAGGTCAAAGGTTAAGTTCACAGGGACCTGTAGAGTGAAAACTGTTTCTGCTCAGTAACTGTAGTACCATTTTACCCAGAGCTTTCAAACTTCATAGGATGATTTTCTTTATTCAGTGAAAGAACCCAATCAATTTTTGGGGTCAATAGGTCAAAAGTCAAGGTCACTGGGACCTGTAGAGTGAAAACTATTTCTTCTCAGTCACTGGAGTATTATTACACCTGGAACCTTCAAACTTTATTGGGTAATTATATTAGAAGAACCCTTTTGTTTTTGGTGTCTGTAGGTCAAAGGTCAAAGTCACTGGGACCTGTAGGGTAAAACTATCTATGCTAAAAAATTTGAGTACCATTACACCAAGAGTCTTCAAACTTATAGCAAACTTATTCAAACTTGCACCCATAAAAACCAGTAACTATATTTGTAACATGAGCAATGAGACTCAGTTGAGCGATTTAGGGCCATCATGGCCCTCTTGTTTATTAATACTTGGACAAAACAACACTCATGACAAAACCTACATGTTAAATTATTCAAGTTTGACCTTAACCTTTAAAAGACCTTTACAATCAAGTTCAAATTATTGCATTTTGCTAAAATAGCCAAATTTTTTAGCTCAACTGCTCAGGGTGAGCTTTTAGGATCATTGATTGTCCAGCGTGCGTCGTCAACAATTTGACTTGAACGACTTCTCCTCCTAAACCGCTAGGCCAACATTGACGTAACATGCCTGGGATATTCCTGAAGCTCTACCAAGGTTGTTCAAAGAATTCAATTCCATCAAGAACTGTGGCTGCTGTGGCAACAGAAAGGAAAAACTTTAAAATTCTGCTTGTCTGAAACCACAAGGCCTAGAGCTTAGATATTTGGTATGTAGCATCCTCTAATAGGACTCTACAAAAGTTGTTCAAATTATTCCCCTAGGGCCAAAATTGGCCCCACCCCAGGGGTCTCTGGATTTTACATTGACTTATATAGGAAAACTTTAAAAATCTTCTTGTCAGAAACCGTAAGGCTTAGAGGTAAGATATTTGGTGTGTAGCATTGTCTGGTGGACCTCTACCAAGTTTGTTCAAATCATGGCCTCTGGGTCAAAAATGGCCCCGCCTCTGGGGTCACTTGTTTTACATAGAGTTATATAGGAAAAAACTTTAAAAATCTTCTTGTCAGAAACTGTAAGGCATAGAGCTTAGATATTTGGTGTGTAGCGTTGTCTAGTGGACCTCTACTAAGTTTGTTCAAATCGTAGCCACTGGGTCAAAATAGGCCCAGCCCTGGGGGTCACTTGTTTACAAAGAGTTATATAGGAAAAGGTTTTTAAAATCTTCACATAAGAAACCATAAGGCTCAGAGTTAAGGTATTTTGTATGTAGCATTGTCTAGAAACCCTCTACCAAGTTTGTTCAAGTCATGGACCCTAGGTCAAAAATGGCCCCATCCCAGGGGTCACATGTTTTACAGAGAGTTATATAGGAAAAACTTTTAAAATCTTCTTGTCATAAACAACATGGCCTAGAGTTAAGGTATTTGGTGTGCAGCATTATCTAATGGACCTCTATCAAGTGTGTTCAAATCCTGGCCCCTTGATCAGAATAGGCCCCGCCCTAGGGGTCACATGTTTTACATAGAATTATATAGGAAAAACTTTAAAAATTTTCTTGTAGAAACCACATTGCCTAGAGTTAAGATATTTGGTATGCAGCATTGTCTAGTGGACCTCTAACAAGTTTGTTAGAAAAATATCCCTGGGGTCACTTTTGGCTCTGCCCAAGGGGTCACAAGTTTTAAATAGCAATATAGAAGAAAATCTTTAAAAATCTTCTTGTCTGAAACCACAAGGCCTAGAATTTTAAAATTTTACATGAAGCAAGCTTTATCAAGCTTTTTCAAATTATTAGATTAAGTTAATAAAGGTCACGGAGGGTAAAAATAGATTTATCTACAGTACCTCATAGAGCCTTTATTTATAGACCAATATCTATTGTAGCAGAGCCAATATTTCAATGGGTGTTTATTATGTTCTTTAATCATAAAGTTGGGTCACACAATATCTTTAAACATTTTTAAGTCAAAGTGCATCTTTAATATTCTTGAGTAGTGATCAGCTGTTCCCATGACTTAAGCATGCAGATTTATTTCTACACTTGTTTTGTAAGGTTACTATTGGTTTCAATCAATCAGAGTGTAGGATACATTAAATTAGCAGTCACATGACTATTTGGTTTTCGCAGTCTATTCAAGTTGGTGTTAGTGAGAGAAGTGTCCTATCCCTATTCTTATGTAGTTTTAATGTTTGAAAGGAACTATTTGGAGCAAGTATTTATTGCTGTGGTTTGTAGTTTATACTTGTAATCTTGGATTGGTTTGATGAATTTTCCCGTGCATTATAGTTTGTCTATATTGTACGCATTCTTCTGTTATTTCAGTAAGGTTCTGTAATGGTTGATCTGCAACTGCCATCTTCCTTTCTTTTAACATTGCATGTTTAGCTTAACTTTAACTTCACAGCACAGTTTACAGTTATACAGTGAGACAGCACACAGACACACAGAGCGTACTGAGAGAGCTGATATTGTATTGTTTTGTGAAGGGTGCTTGTGTAATAAACAAGGTATGCCATATTTAAGGATTATTGTTTACATGTAATACATGTATTAAAATATAGTATCAAAGTATAGTATATGACAAAATCAAAGAGTTCATGGTTCTACCTTTTCGAGATGCTGTGCCAAGTAAGAACTGATGTGTATTTTATCGATTTTAAAGGATATTCGTGCTGTATGTTTATATAATACAAAGTGATGTTTTATATCATTGAGTAATACAGATATGGACTTCAATATGTAAGTTGTAATAAAGAATGATATCCTTTGTATGTATGATATACTGATATCTCATGATAGTCTTCCATGAATATTTAGTTATGATGCTTACATGTGTATTTCAGACCCATCTCTTTAGCTGTTTGTTTACAGCTTACAGTACAGATCTTCAGACGTTATATAATGTGTTTTATATAGACTTGTACACGAAATAAATATATATATCTAGAAGAACCAAGACTTCTGTCTACATGACCCTGCTAGACTATGATACTCAGTATATAGGTTCCTTGCATGGACCTCTACTCATGGGAAGGGTTTGAGGTCACTAGGTCAAGGTCAAGGTCACCATAGCTTATAATGGATATTTCTACTTTCTGTCATAGAGCCTTTATTTATTGACTGATATTTTACATATTTGGTTTGTAGGCACTTATATATTTTCAATTAAAAAATGAAATACTGCTTAACAGTAAACCTAAAGCCAAAGTACTCAGGTGAGCAATCCAGGGCCATTATGGCCCGCTTGTTTGTTTATGGACGGATTTGATCTATACAGGGACAAAACAACACTGAGAATAAAACAAACGTGTTGAACAATTCAAGCATTACTTTGACCTTTAAATGACCTTGACATTACTTAACTTGGCTATATATCTGTTGTTAGTGGATGTAGTGTCTTCATGCTTGGACATAACTACCTTTTAGACAATACCTCCAAAGAAGGTTAAACTGAACTTGACCTTGACCTTTAAGGTCAAATTTCTAAATGTTGCTAAAATTGGCCATAACTTTGTTATGTATAATTATATTTCCAAATGATGTTTCATTTGACATCCCTTCACCACAATTTGCTTCCTCTGATGTGTTTGCCTTCGGAAATAGGAAAAAGTCAAGCATGGCCCCCGCTTGTGGTGGCTCTTGTATATATTGTGTTCGACTATCATGTACCATGGTTATGTAATAAGGGGTGAAATACTGTCTTTGTTTTGATAAGTCACCGTTAATTGTCATTTTAGGTCTTGCTTGTTAAGTCACAGTAAAACCCTTGAGATAATGCCTGTAAGTTATAAAACATGGACTTATTTGTTCTTGATTGTTTATGAAATTTAAGAATATATATTTTTTGTTTTAAACAAGATATCAGGACTCTACAAATTTCTTTGAAATTGACTTGTCCAGGACAACTGTCTATGGCAAAATAGAGTTCCAAAAACAAAGTTAGACATTTTAGCAAGAAGAATAATGTTTTCGATAAGCATTATTAGTTAATTGGTCTTTTTATTTTACAAAGGCATTATAAAAATCCCCAAGAAACAATAGAATCACTTTTAAAATGAAAGAAATTTTCATAAATCTTTAAAAAAATACTCTAAACTATTGACAGAAATCGAAGTTCAACTTTAAGGTTTATGATCCCTATTAAACATTTTTCAGCTCTCAGTTAAAAAAGTATGATATCTTTTGACAAAATATAGACAAAATTAGACACTTTCACTTGAGCTTTTCAAGATACGACAAGCATTAACTTCTAAACTTTTCAAGATAAAATGGGCCTATAAAGTAAAGAAAAACATTATTTTGCTTTAATCTGATCATTAAAACAACATCAATGTCATAGGTCTTCATTCACAGTATAAAGACCTAATGTCTGTGAACAAAACACACGAAGAAAACACAGGCAATAATGAGAACTAACGAAATGTAATTACAAACATGGTACTAATTTAACCCACCTATTTCATGATGAGGGAATGATATCAATGTAAACTTAAAGATATATCTTAGGAGCTTCAAATTAGCTATGATTAATTTTATTATAAACAATCTGGCACATTAAAAAATAGGTTTACCTTGTAGTTTTGAAAAAATTAATAACTGAAATGACTGTTACCCTATTTTCATTTGTTTTACCACAATTAAGAGTTGAAATATATGTAAAACGAAGTAAATTCAACTTTTTTATCCCCCCGCCAAAGGCGGAGGGGATATTAGGAATGCCCTTCGTGCGTCCGTCCAAAACAATTTTGTCCGGAGCATAACTCCAAAACTACTTGAGGGATTTTATTCAAATTTCATACACTGACAGAGCACATTGGTAGGTAGTGCAGTGTGCAAGTCCAATAACTCTACCTTGCCTATTTTTAGCTCACCTGAGCATGCTCATGTGAGCTTTTAGGATCCTTGATTGTCCGGCGTCCGTCCGTCCGTCCGTCGTCCACAATTCATTCAAACGACATCTCCTCTGAAACCACTAGGCAAAATTTAATATAACTTGCCTAGAATGTTCCTTGCATGAAGCTCTACCAAGTTTGTTCAAATGGTTCCGGTTCATTGCATTTCTGGGTCACAGGAGCTAAAAACAGATTTGAAAAGTTGGATCTTTAAAAATCTTCTTGTCAGAAACCACAAGGCCTGGAGCTTTGATATTTGGTATAAAGCATCATCTAGTGGACCTCTACCAAGTTTGTTCAAATTATGATCCTGGGGTCAAAAATGGCCCCGCCCCAGGGGTAACTTGTTTTACATAGAGTTATATAGGAAAAACTTTAAAAATCTTCTTGTCAGAAACCGTAAGGCATAGAGCTAAGATATTTGGTGTGCAGCATTGTCTAGTGGACCTCTACCAAGTTTGTTCAAATCATGGCCTCTGGGTCAAAAATGGCCCCGCCCCAGGGGTAACTTGTTTTACATAGAGTTATATAGGAAAAACTTTAAAAATCTTCTTGTCAGAAACCGTAAGGCATAGAGCTAAGATATTTGGTGTGCAGCATTGTCTAGTGGACATCTACCAAGTTTGTTCAAATCATGGCCTCTGGGTCAAAAATGGCCCCGCCCCAGGGGTAACTTGTTTTACATAGAGTTATATAGGAAAAACTTTAAAAATCTTCTTGTCAGAAACCGTAAGGCATAGAGCTTAGATATTTGGTGTGCAGCATTGTCTAGTGGACCTCTACCAAGTTTGTTCAAGTCATGGCCTCTGGGTCAAAAATGGCCCCGCCCCAGGGGTAACTTGTTTTACATAGAGTTATATAGGAAAAACTTCGAAAATCTTCTTGTCTGAAACCACAAGGCCCTGAGCCTTAAGATTTAGTATGTAGCATTGTCTAGTGGACCTCTACCAAGTTTGTTCCAATTATACCCCTGGAGTCAAATTTGGCCCCACCCCGGGGTCATTGGTTTTACATAGGCTTATATAGTGAAAACTTTGAAAATCTTCTTGTAGAAGGAGAAGTAACATTTTCAGTCCAAATAATCTGGAAATTTGTCAGACAGGTTGTTTCTATGATTTCTAGCTCAAGTTCGAATATTGGTCATCTGGGTTCAAAAACTAGGTCACAGCCCAAAAATAGAAAAAACCTTGTTAACACTCTAGAGGTTACATTTTCAGTCCAAATATCCTGGAAATTTGTCAGAAAGGTTGTTTTGATGATTTTTACCTCAAGCTCAAAATTGGGTCATCTGGGGTCAAAAACTAGGTCACAGAGCCAAAATATGGAAAAACCTTGTTAACACTCTAGAGGTAACATTTTCAGTCCAAATAACCTGGAATCTGTCAGAAAGGTTGTTTCAATGATTTCTAGGTTAAATTTGAATATGTGTCATCTGAAATCAAAAACTAGGTCACAGAGCCCAAAAATAGCAAAAAACTTGTTAACACTCTAGAAGCTACTTTTCAGTCCAAATATTCTCGAAATTTGTCAGAAAAAATGTTTTCATGATTTCTAGCTCAGATTCGAATAAAGGTCATCTGGGGTCAAAAACTAGGTCACAGACCCCAAATATGGAAAAACCTTGTAAACACGCATTGAGGTATCATTTTTAGTTCAAATAACCTTGAAATTTGTCAGAAAGATTGTTTTAATGATTTCTAGCTCAGTTTTGAATATGGGTTATGTGGGGTCAAAAACTAGGACACATGGCCAAAAAGTAGAAAATCCTTGTTAATGCTCTAGAGGTTACATTTTCAGTCCAGATGTCCTTGAAATTTGTCAGAAAGGTTGTTTCAATGATTTCTAGCCCGGACTAGGATATGGGTCATCTTGGGATCAAAAACTAGGTCACAGAGCCCTAAAAGGTAAAAACCACTTTAACACTCCAGAGGTTACATTTTCAGTGCAAATATCCTGGAAATTTGTCAGACAGGTTGTTTTGATGATTTCTAGCTCAAGTACTAATATGGGTCATCTTTGGTCAAAAACTAGGTCACATTGACCAAATATGGAAAAACCTTGTTAACACTCTAGAGTTAAGATTTTAATTCCAAATAACCTGAAAATTTGTCAGAAAGGTTGCTTCTATGATTTTCCAGCTCAGCTTTGAATATGGGTCATCTGGATTAAAAAACTAGGTCACAGAGCCTAAATATCGAAAAACTTTGTAAACACTCTAGAGGCTACATTTTCAGTCCAAATGTCCTGGAAATTTGTCAGAAAGGTTGTTTTGATGATTTCTAGCTCAGGTTTGGATATGGATTATCTGGATTAAAAAACTAGGTCACAGAGCCCAAATATCGAAAAACCTTGTTAACACTAGAGGCTACACTTTCAGTCCAAATAACCTTGAAATTTGTCAGAAAGATTGTTTCAATAATTTCTAGGCCAAGTTTGAATATGGGTTCAATTAACCAGGTCCATAGCAACTTTGTTAAAAGCAGTCATATTCAGGTGAGCGATATAGGGCCATCATGGCCCTCTTGTTTAGAGTTATTCCCCTTTATCAGATTTACTTGTTTACATTTTAAAAATCCCAGCATATACATGTACATGTATATCTAATTCTTGAATTCTTGAACTTATTATCCCCCCGCCAAAGGCGGAGGGGATATTAGAAATGGTCTTTGTCCGTCCGTGTGTCCGTCCGTTCCAGTTTTGTCCGGAGCATAACTCCAAAAGTACTTGAGTGATTTTCTTCAAACTTCATACACTGACAGAGCACATTGGTAGGTAGTGCAGTGTGCAAGTCCAATAACTCTACCTTGCCTACTTTTAGAATTATTCCCCTTTATCAGATTTAATTGAAAAACTTAGTCCGAAGCATACACTCGGACCCCGTTACTACGCGCCCCGTTATAACGCTAACCTCAGTATAACGCTCAATGGTCATGGCTCCCAAAAAAAATATCAAAAAAAAAGAAAAAGAAAAATAGTATCTATTTTTCACCGACCTTAATTATTTTACGTGCATATCTTACGTGCTGTATCCATAACAACGCTTGTTTAAAGTGTCAGTGAAGTACAATTAACTACGTAATTAGGACGCTCTAGGGCGGGAAAAGTGTGAAAAGCATGCAAAGTCTGCCGTTAATCCGCTTCTTTGTTCGTTGTTTTCGATGATCAGTCAGGTATCAAACTGTTATGAAAACCTCAAATTCGAAGCTTTGACACGCAAACATTGATTTGCCCGCCCGCTTAGCTCAATAGGTAGAGCACTGGATTAGTAATCCATCGGTCGTTGGTTCGACCCCTGGGCAGGGCAAAATTTCTCTGTGACAATAGTTCTCAGACATTGTGTCTTATGTTCAATTGTCTCTCTCCGCTGATTCAGAGTAGATCATGTGGGAATAGTAGTCAGTCACTTGCGTAGAGAAATTGGCAATTACTGGTTAGTTATCCAGGAAAACCGGTTAGGTGGACTGACCGCCGAGAAATAACAAATGTTGAAATCGGCATTAAACCCCAAAACAAACAAAGCAAACATTGATGAACTGAGTAAAAAAAAACACAAGCCGAAAATCTGTTCAAAAACCTTGCGTTTTCTATCGAACGGCACAAAGTTCGTTGTATCTCGCGAAGATATTACAGAACTGCATCTAAGAATCTGAGAGGTGTCTTTCAGTGTTTACTTTATTACAGTGCAGCGTTACACATTTTAACTTACCAATTTTTACGGTTTTACTTACGTGCTGTATCCATAACAACACTTGTTTAATGTGTCAGCGAATTACAATTAACTACATAATTAGGACGCTCTAGGGCGGGAAAAGTGTGAAAAACATGCAAAGTCTGGCGATAATCTGCTTCTTTGTTTGTTGTGATCAATGCTCAGTCAGGTATCAAACTGTTATGAAAACCTCGACGCGCAAACATTGATGAACTGAGTAACAAACACAAGCCGAAAATCTGTTTAAAAACCCTGCGTTTTCTATCGGCCGGCACAAAGTTCGTTGTATCTCGCGAAGATATTACAGGACTGCATCTAAGAATCTGAGAGGTGTCTTTCAGTGTTTACTTTATTACAGTGCAGCCTTACACATTGTAACCTACCGATTTTCATGGTTTTACTTTCGTAACGCTTACGCCGCGGTTTTCCTGGGAATTGCTTATGTTTACATTTTTCTTATGCGATCTTTATCTGTTTTTTAAACAAAGCAGGTGATATTTTACCAAATAATATTTTTTCTCTATACAAAATGTATCTTAAGTGGTTTACAAACAAATTTGGTTATTTTGAATGTTTTAACTTGATAATGATACAGTTACATCTTAAATAGGTGGGTGGGGTAATACTAGCAAATTCAACAGGTCAAGTATACGATTTCGGTAGGCGCGTTATATATCGGAACCCCGTTTATATCGCGGCTTGAAACCTTGGACCCCAACTAGAGCGCTATAATCGGGGTCCCAGTGTAACTCCAAAAGTGCTTGAGCGATTTTCTTCAAACTTAATACACTGACATAGCACATTGGTAGGAAGTGCAGTTTGCAAGAACAATAACTCTACCTTGCCTATTTTTTGTGGGATTTTCTTCAAACATTATTACATTGAGTGTTTGAAAGTACAACCTTCAGGTAGCTTCTTCCCGGCGGGGGGATTAACCATGTGTAACATGGCTCTTGTTCCAATAAAAAGAAATTTGTAAAAAACAGAATAAAAGCCAAAAGCCAAAATACAAATAAAAAAAATTTGGCTTGAGAGAGGTTTGAACCCATATGTTTCAGTGAAAATGTCTCAGTCATACACAAAGCTCTTCAGCGTGGAGATGCAGCATATTATGGACCGACCATATACCTTAAAAGATAATGACCGTCAGCAAATATGTGGATTGATTGTTATTCAGCTTATTGTTTAAAACTTACGTAATTCTGGCAGCACAATTCAGTTACTAATTGGTGGATTAGCTGGTTACCAAGGGAATGTGTTTCCAGTTTCACTAAAATTTTCTTTGAACAAGTTACAAACAATTTCTAAGATGTAAAGTATTCATTATAATTGTTGCTTTCAAAAGTAGAACAACAGAAATATTCAAGTCTTAGAGAAAAGGAACATTATCAATGAAAAATAATATACTGGTACTTATGATAAAATCATGACTACTTATCTTATTCAATCAGTTGAATGTTGTAGGTTTGCCTTGTAAAAAGTCTCCAAGACGCTGTTTTCTATAAATATTAAAATACAATGGGGTGGCGGAAATGTATGCCAAATGGAATTGTACAGAATTTTCGCTCGCTACTCCATGTTTAATGAACTAAATATTTGCTGGAATTGGTTGCCTTCATTTTGTTAAGCTTGTCTTAAATCTTTTATTTTCCTTATAAATAAACCTGATACTGAAACAAAAAATGCCATACAGATTTTTTGCTCCTTTTAGTGATTCCTTGTCTAAAAGCTTAGAATAACATTGAAAAAGCTTTGCTGTTTAACCTTTGGAATTAAGCATTCAGTGAATTTGTGAAGACATTTATTTGCTTGACTTATTTTAATTTACACGATACTGACACAGATTATCAAATGCCATTCTGTTAGAAATCCATTGCAGCATGTTCTTTATTCAGTGGGTAGTTTATATGAGCACTTATCCAAGATTTATGACTGTCAAAATTAAGAGTTGTCCAGGACAAAACTTTAGTACACAGTCAGGTGTCAAGAGCAAGTTTAGAGCTGTCCCGGATGTCAGACTTAAGAACTTGTAGAGCCCTTAATATTCAAGACCTTATGAAATTTAGCAGCTATAGCCGTATGCTTCTTTATTCTTTTATTTATTTATTGCATTTCAGAAATCTGTTTGCAAAGTATTGATATGTACAACATGCGAGAAAGAAAATAATTTGTGCAAGGCACACATAAGATATTAATCTTTCATTAATACGTTTCCTTTCCTTCTTAATTTTAACATAATTGATGCCAATATATCGTGTAATATGGAAAACAAAATAAATATGACACTTGTATAATTGTACTTTATTAGTCAGATTTTTAGCATACCTGAGCACTGCTCAGGGTGAACTTTTAGGATTGCTGAATGTCCAGCGTCCGTCGGCGTGTGTCGTGCGCCATCAACAATTTGACTTGAACAACTTCTCCTCCTAAACCGCTAAGCCAATATTGACAAAACATGCCTGAGATATTTCCTGCATGAAGCTCTACCAAAGTTGTTCAAAGAATTCAATTCCATCAAGAACTCTGGTTGCTATGGCAACTTAAAGGAAAAACTTTGAAAATCTTCTTGTCTGAAACCACAAGGCCCTGAGCCTTAAGATTTGGTATGTAGCATTGTCTAGTGGATCTCTACCAAGTTTGTTCAAATTATACCCCTGGGGTTAAATTTGGCCCCGCCCGGGGGGTCAATTGGTTTTACATAGGCTTATATAGTGAAACTTTGAAAATCTTCTTGTCTGAAGCCACAAGGACCTGGGCCTTTAGATTTTGTATGTAGCATTGTCTTGTGGACCTCTACCAAGTTTGTTCAAATTATACACCTGGGGTCAAATTTAGCCCTGCCCCGGAGGTCAGTGGATTTTACATAGGCTTATATATTGAAACTTTAAAAATCTTCTTGTCTGAAACCACAAGGCCCTGAGCCTTAAAGCGACTGACTCACAGATGGGCCGACAATGAAAAAAAAAGAAAATGTTCTTACATCTTAAAATTTTGGCTGCAGGTAGTGAAGAACATATTTAAACTAAGTTACTGATTCATTTTTTGATACAGAAAAACATCAAAATATAAAGTTTTACACACTTTTATCGGTAAAACATTTACCCCGTTAGTCACGGGGTAGATACTTTAGTTATAAGATTAATTTTGACGCATTGATACAAGTAGGCGCTGTGGCTCAGTGGTCTAGATCATCGCTCTATATTTTACTGACCGAAAAGTCGTGGGTTCGAATCCTGGTTACGTCTAAACGTTTTTTTTTCAGTTTTCATGGTGTATAGAAGCATAATATTATGTTTTTTTCCATAGTATATTAAATTCTCTTAAATTTTAGGGAAAAAAAATTTCAGCAAAATTCTGTGAGTCAGTCGCTTTAAGAAAGTCTAGTAAACCTCAACCAAGTTAGTTGAAATTATACCTCTGGGGTCAAATTTGGCCCAAAACAACACTTATGACAAAACCTTCATGTTGAATAATTCAGATATGACCATGAACTTAAAATGACCTTGACCGTCAAGGTCAAATGATTGAATTTTGCTTAAATTGTTATAACTTTCTCATTTATTTATAGATTTGATTCATATTTGGACTAAACAACACTTATGAAAAATCTGACATTATAATTATTTCAAGTTTGACCTTGACCTTTAAATGACCTTGACAGTCAAGGTCAGATCATTGAATTTTGTTAAAACTGGCCATAAATTTGTCATTTATGGTTGGATTTTAATCAGACTTGGACAAAACAACACTTATGACAAAGCCGACAAGATAAATTATTCAAGTTTGACCTTAACCTTAAAATTACCATGACCGTCAAGGTCAAAAAATTAAATTTTACTTAAATTTTCATAACTTTGTTGTTTATGGTTGGTTTTGATTCATACTTAGACAAAACAACAATTATGACATTACTAACATACCGGTATTAAAATACTCAGGTATGACCATAACCTAAAAATGACCTTGACCATCAAGGTCAGATGATTGAATTTTGCTTAAATTGTCATAACTTTCTCATTTATTTATGGATTTGATTCATACTTGAACAAAACAACACTTATGACAAATCCGACATTTTGATTTTTTCAGATATGACCTTGACTCATAAATGACCTTCACCTTCAAGGTCAAATCATTAAATTTTGCTAAAATTGCCCATAACTTTATTATTTATGGTTGGATTTGATTTAAAATTGGACAAAACAACACTTATGACAAAACTGACATTGAAATACTCAGGTGTGGCCATGACCTTAAAATGACCTGAACCTTCAAGGTCAGATGATTGAATTTTTCTTAAATTGTCATTACTTTCTCATTTATTTATAGATTTGTTTCATATTTCGACAAAACAACACTTATGACAAATCCAACATTATGATTATTTCAGATATGACCTTGACCTTTAAATGACCTTTACAGTCAAGGTCAGATGATTGAATTTGCTAAACCTGGCCATAATTTTGTTATTTGTGGTTGGATGTTAATAATACTTGGAGAAAAAAAAAACACTAATGACAAAGCCTACATAATAAATTGTTCAAGTGTGACCTTTACCTTAAAATGACCATGACCGTCAAGGTCAAATTATTGAATTTTGCTCAAATTGTCATAACTTCTGTATTTATTTAGGAATTAACTCATACTTGGACAAAACAACACTTATGACAAATCAAACATTATGATTCTTTCATGTATCAACTTATGTTAAAATGACCTTGACCTTCAAGGACAAATTTTTTAATTTTGCTACAGTTTGCCATAACTTTGTCATTTATTGTTGGTTTTGATTCATACTTGGACAAAACAACAATTAAGACAAAACCGACATATTGAATAACTCAGGTATGACCATAACCTAAAAATGACCTTGACCTGTCAAGGTCAGATGATTGAATTTTGCTTAAATTGTCATACCTTTATCATTTATTGTTGGTTTTGATTTATACTTTGACAAAACAACATTTATGACAAAACCGACATATTGAATAACTCAGGTATGACCATAACCTAAAAATGACCTTGACCATCAAGGTCAGATGATTGAATTTTGCTTAAATTGTCATACCTTTCTCATTTATTTATGGATTTGATTCATACTTGGACAAAACAACACTTTTGACAAATCTTACATGTTGAATTATTAAGATATGACCTTTACGCTAAATGACCTGGACAATCTAGGTCCCATTATTGTATTTTGCTTAAATTGTCATAACTGTTGTTTATTTATGGATTTGATTTATACTTTGATAAAACAACAAAACTGACATTTTAATTTATTATAAGTATGACCTTGACCTTTAGATGACCTTGACATTTAAAGTCAAGTTATTGAATTTTGCTTAAAATAGCCAAATTTTTTGTTATTTATGGTTTGATTTGATTTATACTCGGACAAAACAACACTTATAACAAAACTGACACATTGAATTATTCAGCTGTGACCTTGACCTTTAAATGACCCTGACCATCAAGGTCAAATTATTGAATTTTGCTAATATTGGCCATTACGTCATTTTTAGTTCTTTTTTATTGATACTTGCACTAAACAACGCTCATGACAAAACCTACCTGTTAAATTATTTAAGTTTGACCTTAACCTTTAAATGACCTTTACAGTCAAGTTTGAATTATTGCATTTTGCTAAAATAGCCAAACTTTTGTTATTTATGGACAGATATGATCTATACAGGGACAAAACAACACTGAGAATAAAACAAACGTGTTGAACAATTCAAGTATTACCTTGACCTTTAAATGACCTTGACATTACTTAACTTAGCTATATCTTTGTTGTTAATGGATGAAGTAAGTGTCTTCATGCTTGGACATAACTACCTTTTAGACAATACCTCCAAAGAGGTTAAACTGAACTTGACTTTGACCTTTAAGGTCAAATTTCAGAATGTTGCTAAAATTGGCCATAACTTTGTTATGTATATTTATATTTCCAAATGATGTTTCATTTGAAATCTCTTCACCATAATGTGCTTCCTCTGATGTGTTTGCCTTTGGAAATAGGAAAAAGTCAAGCATGGCCCCTGCATGCAGTGGCTCTTGTTTTATGCCCCTGCCATAAAATGGATGGGGCATATAGTGTTACAATGTTCTGTCATTCAGAAGTTCAATCTTTCCATCATTCCGTCATCATCAGTTTCCGTTCATTATCTTGGTAACGGTTGCACACATTCAACTCAAATTTGACATATGGATATATCATAGGTAAATGCAGGTCAAGTTCGAATTTGGTCATGGTTTGATGATTTTTGACAGTTATGCCCCTTGATGAAATTTTCAGTTTCCCTTCATTATCTCCCCAACAACTCAAATTTGACATATGGATACATCAAAGAAATGCGCAGGTCAAGTTCGAATTTGGTTGTGGTTCGTTGAATAATTTGTGCAAACAAATTTAAAATAAAATATCATTATAACATTTGAAATTTCGGCTGCATGCGGGGGCATTCGTGGCCTTACGACACATTTCTAGTTTAGGCTTATAGGCTTCATAGTTGGCATTTATGCTTTGGCTACAGTATGTTCGTTCGTGTTTTGTTTAATGCAAATGAAGGTTATTTATTTAAAATTAAAGCAGCATTTCACAAATTTCATAAAAATAAAACTTAAGTTTTCGGAATAAAAGGTATTTCATGTCTAATTGTTTTCTTATTTTGGTGCAAAAATGTAGAAAATGCTTTTTATATGCGTGAAAAACTTAGACCTTATACCGATAACAATTTTAAACAGATGTTGTTTAGACTTAAGCCGTAAGTGTGAAAAGAGTTATTCAAACATTAAGATTACCTAAACTTATTGTCACAATAATATTTTCATTTATTTGTGAAATGCTACTTTAAATATTCAAAGTAAAACTAGTCATATTGTTAACACTTTTGCCACTGTGATATATGGTGTTGTAAATAAAAAAGATCTGCAAAATGAATCTAACTCTAACATTTATACTTGAGTCAAAAGTGTTTTTTCCTGTTTGTTTGTGGCATTGATGTTTATACCTTTTCAACTTTGTGTTTATAATGTTTGTTTGAGGCAGTGGTGTAAATATAATGCAAAGATACATTATTTTATGTATATATAGATCTTCAAAAATTAAACTAGTTCTAACATTTAAATTTTTGACATTATGTTTTTAGCTCACTTGTCACGTAGTGACAGAGTGAGCTTTTCTGATCACCTTTTGTCCGTCGTCCGTCCGTCTGTCCGTCCACAATTAGTTTGTTAACACTCTAGTGGTCACATTTTTGCCTCAATTGTCATGAAACTTGGTCAGGATGTTTGTCTCATTGATATCTCGGACAAGTTCGAACATGGCTTATCAGGGTTGGAAAACTAGGTCACAGAGCCCAAATATAGAAAAACCTTGTTAACACTCTAGAGGCTACTTTTTCAGTCCAAATATCCTGGAAATTTGTCAGAAAGGTTCTATCAATGATTTCTAGCACAAGTTCAAATATGGGTCATCTGGGTTCAAAAACTAGGTCACGGAGCCCAAAAATAGAAAAATCTTGTTAACACTCTAGAGGTTACATTTTCAGCCCAAATAATCTGGAAATTTGTCAGAAAGGTTGCTTTGATGATTTTTTAGCACAAGTTCAAATATGGGTCATGTGGGTTCAAAAACAAGGTCACAGAGTCCAAATATTGAAAAACCTTGTTAACACTCTAGAGGTAACATTTTCAGCCCAAATAATCTGGAAATTTGTCAGAAAGGTTGCTTCAAAGATTTCTAGCACAAGTTCAAATATGGGTCATCCGGGTTCAAAAACTAGGTCACAGAGCCCAAAAATAGAAAAATCTTGTTAACACTCTGGAGGTTACATTTTCAGCCCAAATAATCTGGAAATTTGTCAGAAAGGTTGCCTTGAGGATTTCTAGATCAAGCTCGAATATGGGTCATCTGGGGGCTCAAACTAGGTCACAGAGTCCAAATATGGAAAAACCTTGTTAACATTCTAAAGGTAACATTTTTAGTCCAAATAACCTGGAAATTTGTCAGAAAGGTTCTATCGATGATTTCTAACTCAATTTTGAATATAGGTTTTCTGGGGTCAAAAACTAGGTCACAGAGCCCAAAAGTAGATAAACCTTGTTAATGCTCTAGAGGTTACATTTTTAGTCCAAATGTCCTTGAAATTTGTCAGGAAGATTCTTTCAATGATTTCTAGCTCATATTTGGATATGGGTTATCTGGACTCAAAAACTAGGTCACATGGCGCAAATATGTAAAAAACCTTTTTAACACTCCAGAAGTTACATTTTCAGTCTTAATATCCTGGAAATTTGTCAGACAGGTTTTTTTGATGATTTGTAGCTCAAGTTGGAGTATGGGTCATCTTGGGTCAAAAACTAGGTTACAGAGCCCAAATATGGAAAAACCTTGTTAACACTCTAGAGGTAACATTTTAATTCCAAATAAACTGGAAATTTGTTAGAAAGCTTAATTCTATGGTTTCTAGCTCAAGTTTGAATATGGGTCATCTGGAGTCGAAAACTAGGTCACAGAGCCCAAATATCGAAAAACTTTGTAAACACTCTAGAGGCTACATTTTTAGTCCTAAATGTCCTGGAAATTTGTCAGAAGGGTTGTTTTGATGATTTGTAGCTCAAGTTTGGATATGGGTTATCTGGGGTCAAAATCTAGGTCACAGAGCCCAAATATCGAAAAACCTTGTTAACACTCTAGAGGTAACATTTTCAGTACAAATAACCTTGAAATTTGTCAAAGAAATTGTGTCAATAATTTCTAGGTCAAGTTTGAATATCAGTCATCTGGGGTCAATTAACCAGGTCCATAGCAACTTTGTTAAAAGCAGTCATACTCAGGTGAGCGATACAGGGCCATCATGGCCCACTTGTTATGATATTTTGTTTGTGGCAGTGATGTTGGTTTTCATAAAAATGAATGTTGATTTATCTTAAGAGTAAGACTAGTCCTAGTATTGCTTTAGTCATGGTGTTGTTGCCATTGCCGTTCCCGTCCGAAAACTTTAACATTGATCATAATTTATTTTATTCCTTTATGGATTGCCTTCATACTTGGGCGACAAAACTAAACTTGTCCTGGACTCATAAATGACCTTCACCTTCAGAGTCAAAATATTGAATTTTGCTAATATTGGCCATAACTGTATTATTAATAGGTGGATTGTTTGCCTTTAGAAATAGGAAAAAGTCCAGCTTGGCCCCCCCTTGCGGTGGCTCTTGTTTGTCACTGTTTTGATCCTGTTTGTGGCATTGATGTTATTTTGATAAAAATGAACACTTTTGTATGCTTTATAAATGTCTTCAAGGTAGACCTAGTCCCAGTGTAAATAGTTTTGCCTCTGTGTTGATTATGTTTTGTTTGTGACAGTGTTGTTAATGCTTATTTTGATACATAAACATTATGCATAATATAGTTTTCCAAAGTAGAGTAGCAGCATTTATACTTCACCACTTTTTGTTGTCATGCCTTGTGGAAGTGATTTTGTGAACTTAAGGTACTAGATTGCATATATCCTACCTCACTCATTTCAATTCCATTAATTTGTATAGGATTGAGACATATTCTTTGATGGACAAAGGTTCTAAGCCCACTGAAGCCAAAAATTTTCTCTAGATTTTTTTTGAAGTTTTACGTTGTTTAGGTTTTACAACAACTTTAATTGAATTTAAATTCAATTTCTTTCCTTTTAAGTATATTTCAGTGAGAGACATTAGTGGATTATCTACCCTGAATACTCCCTGATTTTACATTGGTCTATCCATTTGGATGCCTCTGCTTTCATCGCTGTTTTCTTTTTAGCTCACCTGAGAACAGCTGAACCAGGTTAATCTATTAGGATCATTGAATGTGCCTCATCAACAATTTAACTTTAACTATACCACTAAGCCAACTTAGACGAAACATGCCTGGGATATTCCTTGCATGAAACTGTACAAAAGTGAATTTTATGTTGATAACATTCACTCTAAATGAAGTGGGTAAAGTAAATTCCTGCTATGTTTATTATAATATTTCATTTCCCACTTGAACTTCTCTTTTTGTTTGCTTTTAGTCAACAGTCAGTAGGTCTTCATAATGTGAATTATGACGTACCAAGTAACAGTTGTTTTTATGGTATATTTTAATAATTCAGTTAAAGTACACTGCTAATAAATTTCAATTGTCTGTAAATTAGGATTAGCTAGTTTTTTAGCTCACCTGAGCACAATGTGTCCAGCATCCGTCGTCATGCATCGTCAACAGTTACATAAAAATAACATCTCCTCTGAAACTACTCACTGCACATTAACCAAACTACACAGGAATGATCCTTGGGTGGTCCCCTTTCAGAGTTGTTCAAATGTTTCAGGTCTGTTGCATAAGTAGGTCACAGGGCCAAAAAAGAAGTTTCAAAAATGCAAATTAAAAAAATCTTCTTGTCAGAAAGTACAAGGCCCAGAGCTTTGATATTTAGTATATGACATCATCTATAGGTCCTCTACCAAAGTTAACCAAATTATGCCCCTAGTGCCAAAATTGGCCCCATCACAGGTGGGCAGGTTTTCCTTATATGTATATAGTAAAAAATTTAAAAATTTTCTCCTCTGAAATGACAAAGGCTAGAGATTTGATATTTGGTATATGATATCATCTGTAGGTCCTCTACCAAAGTCGTTCAAATTATGCCCCTAGTGCCAAAATTGACCCCGCCCCAGGGGGTCATAGGTTTTCCTTATATGTATATAGTAAAAAATTAAAGAATCTTCTCCTCTGAAATGACAAAGGCTAGAGATTTGATATTTTGCATGAAATATTGTCTAGTGAACCTGTTCCAAGTTTGTTCAAATTATATCCCTGGGGTTAAAATTGGTCCTGCCCGGGGGTCATAGATATTCTATTTGTGCATATAGTAAAAACATAAGAAAATTATCCTCCGAAGCTTCAAAGGCTAGAGCTTAGATATTTGGCATGAAACATTGTGGACCTCTACAAACATTGTTCAAATTATTGCCCTAGTGGGTCAAAATTGGCCCTGCCCTTGGGGTCATGGGTTTTCTTTATATACATATAAAAAAGTTATCTCTGAAACCAAGAAAGCTAGAGCTTAGATATTTAACATGAGACATTCTCTGGTGGAACTATATAAAGACTGTTTAAATTAAAGCTTGGGGTCACATTTGGCCCTGCCCTAGGGGACTTAGTGACCTACTTTTTTAAGCTCACCTGAGCATGCTCAGGGTGATCTTTTGGGATTGTTGAATGTCCGGCCTCCGTCTGTGTGCATCGTGCGTCGTCAACAATTTGACTTAAACGACTTCTCCTCCTAAACCGCTAAGTCAACATTGACAAAACATGCCTGGGATATTCCTTGCATGAAGCTCTACCAAAGTTGTTCAAGGAATTCAATTCCATCAAGAACTCTTGTTGCTAAGGCGACTTAAAGGAAAAACTTTGAAAATCTTCTTGTTGAAACCACAAGGGCCCTGAGCCTTAAGATTTGGTATGTAGCATTGTCTAGTGGACCTCTACCAATTTTGTTCAAATCATGGCTCCTGGGTCAAAAATGGCCCTGCCCCAGGGGTCACATATTTTACATAGAGTTATATAGGAAAAACTTTAAAAAATCTTCTTGTCAGAAATCGCAAGGCCTAGAGTTTAGATATTTTGTGTGCAGCATTGGCCAGTGAACCTTTACCAAGTTTGTTCAAATCATGGCTCCTGGGTCAAAAATGGTCCAGCCCCAGGGGTCTCATGTTTTACAAAGAGTTATATAGGAAAAACTTTTAAAAATCTTCTTGTCAGAAACTGCAAGGCCTAGAGTTTATATATTTAGTGTGCAGCATTGGCCAGTGGACCTTTACCAAGTTTGTTCAAATCATGGCTCCTGGGTCAAAAATGGCCCCGCCCTGGGGGTCACTTGATTTACATAGAGTTATATAGGAAAAACTTCAAAAAATCTTCTTGTCAGAAACAGCAAGGCATGGAGCTTAGATATTTGGTGTTGAGCATCATCTAGTGGACCCCTACCAAGATTGTTCAAATAATTACCCTGGGGTCAGAACTGGCCCCGCCCTGGGGGTCACTTGGTTTACATAGAGTTATATAGTAAATTCTTTAAAAATCTTCTTGTCAGAAACTGCAAGGCCTGGAACTTAGATATTTGGTATGAGGCATCATCTAGTGGACCTCTACAAAGATTGTTCAAATTGTGACCCTGGGGTCAGAACTGGCCCCTCCCAGGGCTTATTTGATTTACATAGAGTTATATTCATGTAGGGAAAACTTTAAAAAATCTTCTTGTAAGAAACTACAAGGCATGGTGCTTAGATATTTGGTGTTGAGCATTGTCTAGTAGACCTCTACCAAGATTGTTCAAATCATGGCCCCTGGGTCAAAACTGGCCCCACCCAAGGGGTCACATGTTTTAAAAAACTTTTAAAATCTTCTTGTCAGAAACCACAAGGCCTAGAGCTTAGATATTTGGTAGTATGCACCGTGACCACAGTGGGGTCATCCCGCCTCCCGTGGGGGTCACTTATTTCCCCCCCCCCCCCTTCAAATTTTTTATCTCATTTTTAGCTCACCTGAGCACAAAGTGAGCTTTCAGGGTGAGCTTTTCTGATCAGTCCTTGTCTGTCGTCCGTCCGTCGTCAACTTTTCATTCAAATGACATCTCCTCTCAAACCAAAGGACCAAATTAAATGAAACTTGCCTGGGATGTTCCTTGCATGAAGCTCTTCCAAAGTTGTTCAAAGAATTCAATTCCATCAAGAACTCTGGTTGCTATGGCAACTTAAAGGCAAAACTTTGAAAATCTTCTTGTCTGAAACCACAAGGCCTAGAGCTTAGATATTTGGCATTTAGCACCCTCGAATGGAACTCTACAAAAATTGTTCAAATTATTTCCCTGGGGTCAAAATTGGCCCCGCCCCAAGGGTCACTTCATTTTACATAGACTTATAGAGGAAATCTTTAAAAATCTTCTTCTCAGAAACCACAATGCCTACAGCTTAGATATTTGGTATGTAGCATTGTCTAGTGGATGTCTACCAAGTTTGTTCAAATTATGTCCCCTGTGTTAAAATTGACCACGCCCCAGGGTTCTCTTGGTTTACATATAGTTATATAGGTAAAACATGAAAAATCATTTTTCTCCAAAACTAATAGGACTAGACCTTAGATATTTAGTCTGGAGTATTGTGAAGAGAACTTTTACCAGTATTGTTTAAATGTTGGCCCTGGGGTCAAAATTGGCCCCGCCCTGGGGGCCCTTAATATGTAAAAAAGGAAATCTTTAAAAATCCTCTTCTCAGAAATCACAATGCCTACAGCTTTGATATTTGGTATGTAGCATTGTTTAGTGGATATCTACCAAGTTTGTTCAAATTATGTCCCCTGGGTCAAAATTGGCCACGCCCCAGGGTTCTCTTGGTTTACATATAGTTATTTAGGAAAAACATGAAAAATCATTTTTCTCCAAAACTAATAGGACTAGACTTTAGATATATGGTGTGGAGTATTGTGTAGAGAATCCTTTACCAGTACTGCTTAAATGTTGGCCCTGGGGTCAAAATTGGCCCCGCCCCGGTGTCCCTTAATATGTAAAAACGGAAATCTTTAAAAATCTTCTTCTCAGAAACCACAATGCCTACAGCTTTGATATTTGGTATGTAGCATTGTCTAGTGGATGTCTACCAAGTTTGTTCAAATTATGTCCCCTGGGTCAAAATTGGCCACGCCCCAGGGTTCTCTTGGTTTACATATAGTTATATAGGAAAAACATGAAAAATCATTTTTCTCCAAAACTAATAGGACTAGACTTTAGATATTTGGTGTGGAGTATTGTGTAGAGAACCTTTACCAGTACTGCTTAAATGTTGGCCCTGGGGTCAAAATTGGCCCCGCCCAGGGGTCTCTCAATATGTAAAGAAGGAAATCTTTAAAAATCTTCTCAGAAACCACAATGCCTACAGCTTTGATATTTGGTATGTAGCATTGTCTAGTGGATGTCTACCAAGTTTGTTCAAATTATGTCCCCTGAGTCAAAATTGGCCACGCCCTAGGGTTCTCTTGGTTTACATATAGTTATATAGGAAAAATGTTAAAAGTAATTTTTCTCCAAAACTAATAGGACTAGACCTTAGATATTTGGTGTGGAGTATTGTGTAGAGAACCTTTACAAGTATTGTTTATATGTTGGCTCTGAGGTCAAAATTGGCCCCGCCCCGGGGGCCCTTAATATGTAAAAAAGGAAATCTTTAAAAATCTTCTTCTCAGAAACCACAATGCCTACAGCTTTGATATTTGGTATGAAGCATTGTCTAGTGGATGTCTACCAAGTTTGTTCAAATTATGTCTTCTGGGTCAAAATTGGCCACACCCTAGGGTTCTCTTGGTTTACATAGTTATATAGGAAAAATGTTAAAAGTCATTTTGCTCCGAAACTAATAGGACTTGACCTTAGATATTTGGTGTGGAGTATTGTGTAGAGAACCTTCACTAGTATTGTTTATATGTTGGCCCTGGGGTCAAAATTGGCCCCACCCCGGGGGCCCTTAATATGTAAAAACGGAAATCTTTAAAAATCTTCTTCTCAGAAACCACAATGCCTGTAGCTTTGATATTTGGTATGAAGCACTGTCTAGTGGATGTCTACCAAGTTTGTTCAAATTATGTCCCCTGGGTCAAAATTGGCCACGCCCCAGGGTTCTCTTGGTTTACATATAGTTATATAGGAAAAACATGATAAATCATTTTTCTCCAAAACTAATAGGACTAGACCTTAAATAGTTGGTGTAGAGTATTGTGTAGAGAACCTTTACCAGTATTATTTATACAATGTATGTTGGCCCTGGGGTCAAAATTGGCCCCGCCCTGGGGGCCCTAAATATGTAAAAAAGGAAATCTTTAAAAATCTTCCCAGAAACCACAAGGCCTAGAATTTTAAAATTTGGCATGAAGCAAGCTTTATCAAATTATTAGATAAGGTTAAAGGTCACGGAGGCTAAAAATAGATTTATCTACTGTACCTCATAAAGCCTTCATTTATAGACCAATATCTTTGATATTCAATATATAGGTTTCTTGCATGGACCTCTACCTATGGGTAGGGTTTGAGGTCACTGGGTCAAGGTCAAGGTCACCATAGCTTATAATAGATATTTCTACTTTCTGTCATAGTGCCTTTATTTATTGACTGATATTTTACATATTTGGTTTGTAGGCACTTATATATTTTCAATTTAAAAAATGAAATACTGCTTAACAGCAAACCTACAGCCAAAGTACTCAGGTGAGCGATCCAGGGCCATCATGGCCCTCTTGTTTAAGTTTTTCGCTATGGCAATAAAATTTGGACCATTTGTACAGTTTTTCAAGATTATTTCAAAAACATAATTCCTTGACCTATATCTTTGACCTACTGACCTACTTTTTTGTTTTTAGCTCACTTGAGCACAAAGTGCTCAAGGTTAGCCTTTGTGATCGCCTGATGTCCGTCGTCCGTCCGTCCGTGTGTGCGTCATCAACTTTTTCTTCAAACAACTACTTCTCCTGAACTGCTGGGCCAATCTTGCTGAAACTTGGCAGGAATGTTACTTGCATGAAGCTTTACCAAAATTATTCAAATGATTCAGGTCCGTTGCATTTCTAGGCCACAGGAGCTAAAAAAATAGATTTTCAAAGTTGGAATTTTAAAAATCTTCTTCTTCTGAAACCACAAGGCCTGGAGCTTATATATTTGGTATGAAGCATCATCTAGTGGACCTCTACCAAGTTTGTTCAAATTATGACCATGGGGTTAAACCTGACCCCATCCCAGGGGTCAGTTGATTTTTCATAGATTTATATAGGGAAAACTTAAAAAATATTCTTGTCAGAAACCACAAGGCCTAAAGTTTAGATATTTGGTGTGCAGCATTGTCCAGTGAACCTTTACCAAATTTGTTCAAATCATGGCTCCTGGGTCAAAAATGGCCCAGCCTAGGGGGTCACATGTTTTACAAAGAGTTATATAGGAAAACTTTAAAAAATCTTCTTGTCAGAAACGGCAAGGCCCAGAGTTTAGATATTTGGTGTGCAGCATTGTCCAGTGGACCTCTACCAAGTTTGTTGAAATCATGGCTCCTGGGTCAAAAATGGCCCTGCCCCAGGGGTCAAATTCTTTATATAGAGTTATATAGGAAAAACTTCAAAAAATCTTCTTGTCAGAAACCGCAAGTCCTAGGGTTTAGATATTTGGTATGCATTATTGTCCAGTGGACTTCTACTAAGTTTCTTCAAATCATAGCTATTGGGTCAAAATACGCCCCACCCCGGGGTTCAATCAATTTTACATAGGCTTATATAGTAAATCTTAAAAAGTTTTTTTTCTCAGAAACCACAATGCCTACAGCCTAGATATTTGGTATGTAGCATTGTCTAGTAGACTTCTATCAGGTTTGTTCAAATTATGTCCCCTGGGTCAAAATTGGCCACGGCCCAGGGTTCTCTTGATTTACAAATAGTTATATAGGAAAAACATGAAAAATCATTTTTCTCCGAAACTAATAGGACTATACCTTAGATATTTGGTGTGGAGTATTGTGTTGAGAATTTTACCAGTATTGTTTATATGTTGGCCCCTGGGTCAAAATTGGCCCCACCCCTGGGGACCTTAATATGTAAAAAAGGCAATCTTTAAAAATCTTCTTACTGGAAACCTCAATGCTTACAGCTTAGATATTTAGTATGCAGCATTGTCTAGTGTATGTCTACCAAGTTTGTTCAGATTATCTCCCCTGGGTCAAAATTGGCCACACCCCAGGGTTCTCTTGGTTTACATATAGTTATATAGGAAAAACATGAAAAATCATTTTTCTTCCGAAACTAATAGGACTAGACCTTAGATATTTGGTGTGGAGTATTGTGTTGAAAAACCTTAACCAGTTTTGTTTATATGTTCGCCCCAGGGTCAAATTGGCCCCGCCCCGGGGGCCCTTAATATGTAAAAAAGGCAATCTTTAAAAATCTTCTTACTGGAAACCTCAATGCCTACAGCTTAGATATTTGGTATGCAGCATTGTCTAGTGAACCTCTACCTAGTTTGTTTGAAAAATGTCACTGGGGTCACTATTGGCCTTGCCAGAGGGGTCAGAAGTTTTAAATAGCAGTATAGAAGAAAATCTTTAAAAATCTTCTTGTCTGAAACCACAAGGCCAAGAATTTTAAAATTTGGTATGAAGCAAGCTTTATCAAGCTCTTTGAAATTATTAGATTAGGTTAAAGGTCACAGGAGGCTAAAAATAGATTTATCTAGTGTACCTCATAAAGCCTTCATTTATAGACTAATATCTTTGATATTTAGTATATAGGTTCCTTGCATGGACGTCTACCCATGGGTAGGGTTTGAGATCACTAGGTCAAGGTCAAGGTCACCATAGCTTATGATAGATATTTCTACTTTCTGTCATAGAGCCTTTATTTATGGACTGATCAGAAAAGTTCTATCGATGATTTCTAGCTCAAGTTCAAATATGGGTCATCTGGGGTTAAAAAACTAGGTCACAGAGCCCAAATATTGAAAAACCTTGTTAAGACTCTAGAGGTAACATTTTCAGTACAAATAACTTTGAAATTTGTCAAAGAGATTGTTTCAATAATTTCTAGGTCAAGTTCGAATAATGGTCATACTCAGGTGAGCGATACAGGGCCATCATGGCCCTCTTGTTTAGCTACAGCAATGAAATTTGGTCCATGTGCACAGTTTTTCGTTTTGATTTCAAAAATGTAATCGCATGACCTATATATTTGTCCTACTGACCTACTTTTTGTTTTTGGAGCTATGGCAATGAAATTTGGACCATGTGTATAGTTTTTGTTCCTATTTCAAAAATGTCATCGCATGAGCTATATTTTTGACCTACTTTTTGTTTTTGGAGCTATGGCAATGAAATTTGGACCATGTGTACAGTTTTTTGTTCCGATTTCAAAAACCTCATTGCATGACCTATATTTTTAGCTCACCTGAGCCGTAGGCTCATGGTGAGCTATTAGGATCACTCAATGTCCGTCGTCCATCGTACGTCCACACTTAGTTCATTAACGCTGTAGCGGTCACATTTTTGCCTCAATTGTCTTGAAACTTTGTTAGGATGTTTGCCCCAATGATTTCTTGGACGAGTTCCAACATGGGTTATCTGGGTTGAAAAACTAGGTCACAGAGCCCAAATATAGAAAAACCTTGTTAACACTCTAGAGTCTACAATTTCAGTCCAAATATCCTGAAAATTTGTCAGAAAGTTTGTATCAATGATTTCTAGCTCAGGTTCAAATATGGGTCATCTAGGGTCAAAAACTAGGTCACAGAGCCTGAATATTGAAAAACCTTGTTAACACTCTAGAGGTAACATTTTCAGTCCAAATAATCTGGCAATTTGTCAGGGAGGTTGTTTCGATGATTTCTAGCTCAAGTTTGAATATGGGTCATGTGGGTTCAAAAACTAGGTCACAGAGCCCAAAAATAGAAAAATCTTATTAACACCCCAGAGGTAACATTTTCAGTCCAAATAACCTGGAAATTTGTCAGAAAGATTGTTTAAATGATTTCTAGCTCAATTTTGAATAGGTCATCTGGGGTCAAAAACTAGGTCACAGAGCCCAAATATGGAAGAACCTTGTTAACACTCTAGAGGATACATTTTCAGTCTAAATGTCCTGGAAATTTGTCAGAAAAGTTGTTTTGATGATTTGTAGATCAAGTTTGGATATGGGTCATCTGGGTTCAAAAACAAGGTCACTGAGCCCAAATATCGAAATACCTTTTTAACACTCTAGAGGCTACATTTCAGTCCAAATATCCTCGAAATTTGTAAGAAAGATTGTTTCGATAATTTCTAGCTCAGGTCCAAATATGGGACATCTAGGTTAAAAAACTAGGTCATAGAGCCCAAATATGGAAAAACCTTGTTAACACTTGTTAGTGGTTACATTTTCAGTCCAAACAACCTGGAAATTTGTCAGAAAGATTGTTTCAATAATTTCTAGGTCAAGTTTGAAAATTGGTCATCTGGGGTCAGTTAACCAGGCCCATAGCCACTTTTGTTAAAAGCAGTCATACTCAGGTGAGCGATACAGGGCCATCTTGGCCCTCTTGTTGACATACTGACCTACTTTTTGTTTTTGGAGCTATGGCAATGAAATTTGGACCATATGCACAGATTTTTTTCCGATTTCAAAAATGTCATCGCATGACCTATATTTTGACCTTCTTTTTTTGTTTTTGGAGCTATGGCAATGAAATTTGGACCATGTGTACAGTTTTTTGATCTGATTTCAAAAACATCATAGCATGACCTATATTTTTGACCTACTTTTTATTTTAAAGCTACAGCAAATTTTTCTCTGCATGGATCCTACATTCCGTTGGAAGGGTTTGAGGTCACTGGGTTAAGGTCAAGGTCACCATAGCTTATGATAGATATTTCTACTTTTTGTCATAGAGCCTGTATTTATTGACTGATATTTTACATGTTTACATAATTATATTAACATTACTTACATATTTTCAATTAAAACATGAAATACTGCTTAACAGCAAACCTACAGCCAAAATACTCAGGTGATCGATATAGGGCCATCATGGCCCTCTTGTTTGTTTTTTTGATTGATATAGGGCCATCATGGCCCTCTTGTTTGTTTTTGGAGCTATGGCAATGAAATTTGGACCATCTGTACAGTTTTTTGTTCCGATTTCAAAAACATCATAGCATGACCTATATTATTGACCTACTTTTTGTTTTAAAGCTACAGCAAATTTTTCCCTGCATGGATCCTATATTCCGTGGGTAGGGTTTGAGGTCACTGGGTTAAGGTCAAAGTCACCATAGCTTATGATAGATATTTCTACTTTTTGTCATAGAGCCTGTATTTATTGAGTGATATTTTACATGTTTACATAACTATATTTACATTACTTACATATTTTTAATTAAAACATGAAATACTGCTTAACAGCAAACCTACAGCCAAAATACTCAGGTGATCGATATAGGGCCATCATTGCCCTCTTGTTGTTGTTTGATGTACAGGTTTGAAATTTGGAACATATATATAGTAAAAATTGTTCAAATTCTTGTAATAAACACTAGCCTTGTCCGTTTTCACACAAATGACAGTCTGTCCTCAGGTGAGCGCTTTGGGGCCAATGGCCCGCTTGTTTTAGTATCTTTCATCTGACATACGTTAGTACATTTGTATTGGAAAATAGAAATGTTCTTACTTTTATTGTTAGAGTTTTTATCATTAATAAAGTTATATTTTATAATGATTACTCTTGTTTCCTTATCTTAAAATAAGTTGTAACAACCATGCACTCAAAAACTTGACTTGTTTCAAAGACCATGACTTCTTGGGTTTTAAGATATTGGAAACAACTGCCCAACACAATAAATACCTTAGTGCTTTCAGCCCTTTGATTTATGAAGTTATGAAGTTGAATGAAAAAAACATTTTTTTTTTTTCATATCCCCCCCACCAAAACAGAAAAGAAGATCAAGGTCATATGTTTGTACGTTTACGTAGTTTTCTATCTGAACTATTGGTTTTTTGAGATAGACTGTACAAGTATTCATTTAAGTCATACATTCGAATATACAAATAAAAGCATTGACAACGTTGTGGCTGAAGCTGCACTGTCTTTCAATAGAAGAGACATTGTGCATCAACAATAAGACAACAATCAATCAGAATTAGGAATCAAAATTAAGTCATGTCAGTCAAATAACTATGTTCGTAATTGATATTACTATTTTCTTGATATTCAAATATACTGATTATCAATCAATTGATAAGGGGAATAACAGTTCAAGTTAGCAAATTTTTGTCCTTTTCCATTCATTCAGTTCAAAAATGCAATTTTATTAATAGCAATCATGATTTGTTCCAATTATTTTCATTAGGTTAGGCATTCGTAGTTTAGAAATTAGATGCCTTGGTGGCGATACACTCTACACATCTATCAAAATGGAAGAAAAAGTAAATTGATCTTCAGAATGGCAGTGTTCTTTGTTCTTACCTTGACCCTTTTTAGCTCACCTAAGCTGGCTCAGGGTGAGCTATTAGGATCGATGAATGTCCGTCGTCCGTTCACATTTAGTTCGTTAACACTCTACTGGTCACCTTTTTGCTCCAATTGTCACAAAACTTGGTCAGGATGTTTGTCCCAATAATTACTCGGACAAGTTTGAATATGGGTCATGTGGGGTCAAAAACTAGGTCACACAGCCTGTATATGGAAAAACTTTGTTAACACCCTAGAGGTAACATTTTCAGCCCGAATATCCTGGAAATTTGTCAGAAAAGTTGTTTCTGTGATTTCTAGCTTAAGTTCGAATATGGGTCATCTGGGGTCAAAAACTAGGTCACAGAGCCCAAATATGGAAAAACCTTGTTAACACTTTAGAGGTCACATTTTCAGTCCAAATTTCCTTGTAATATGTCAGAAAGGTTATTTGGGTGATTTCTAGCCCAAGTTCGAATATGTGTCATCTGGGGTCAAAAACTAGGTCACAGAGCCCAAATATGGAAAAACCTTGTTAACACTTTAGAGGTAACATTTTAAGCCCAAATATCCTTGAAATATGTCAGAAAGGTTGTTTTGATGATTTCTAGCTCAAGTTTGAATATGGGTCATGTGGGGTCAAAAACTAGGTCACACAGCCTGTATATGGTAAAACCTTGTTAACACTTAAGAGGTAACATTTTTAGCCCAAATTTCCTGAAAAACTGTCAGAAAGCTTGTTAAGATGATTTCTAGCTCAAGTTTGAATATGGGTCATGTGGGGTCAAAAACTAGGTCACACAGCCTGTATATGGTAAAACCTTGTTAACACTTTAGAGGTAACATTTTTAGCCCAAATTTCCTGAAAAACTGTCAGAAAGCTTGTTAAGATGATTTCTAGCCCAAGTTCGAATATGGGTCATCTGGGGTCAAAAACTAGGTCACAAAGCTTAAATTTGTAAAAAAACTTGTTTACACTCTACAGGTAACATTTTCAGCCCAAATATTCTTGAAATATGTCAGAAAGGTTATTTCGATGGTTTCTAGGTCAAGTTCGAATATGGGTCATCTGGGATCAAAAACTAGGTCACAGAGCCCAAATATAGAAATATCTTGTTAAGGCTCTAGAGGCTACTGTTTCAGTCCAAATATCCTGGCAGTTTGTCAGAAAGGTTGTTTGGTTGTTCAAATTATTAGATTAGGTTAAAGGTCACGGAGGCTAAAAATAGATTTATCTACTGTACCTCATAAAGCCTTCATTTATAGACCAATATTTTTGATATTCAATATATAGGTTCCTTGCAAGGATCTCTACCCATGGGTAGGGTTTGAGGTCACTGGGTCAAGGTCACCATAGCTTATAATAGATATTTCTACTTTCTGTCATAGAGCCTTTATTTATTGACTGATATTATACATATTTGGTTGGCACTTATATATTTTCAATTAAAAAATGAAATACTGCTTAACAGCAAACCTACAGGCAAAGTACTCAGGTGAGCGATCCAGGGCCATCATGGCCCTCTTGTTTTAAAAACTTAGTTCATATTTGTATCCATCAACCCTTTGAGAGAGATCATCCAAATAATTTTTTTTAGCTTGACCCCTAAAATGACATTGATCTGGAGGTCAAAATTTAAAAAAAAAACTTTTTTTGTTATTAATAGATTCTTTTCTATTGTTTTCTCACTTTTCAGAAAATCCTCTCCTTAATTCAAGAAATCAATCTGGCTACATTTTCTTTCCAAGTGTCCTGAAAACTTGTCAAAGTGCTTGTTTGTGATACATATCTCGGATTTGAATAAAAGGTCATCTTTGTCTAAAAACTAGGTCATCATGTCAAAACATTGAAAACCATTTAAAACACTCTGGAGCCTACATTTTCTTTCCCAAGTATGATAAAAATGCTTTTTTTCATATCTAAGTCAAGATCGAGTAGGAAATTTGATAACTGTTGAAAATGAACAAGATGCATGATGAGTAGAGTTTTCAGTAATTATGAAAAACTTATTTTCAGTGAAGTTTGACATTAATTTATGGCACGTCCAGTAAATCTTTTTTTTTTTTTGCCATATTCATTAATGGGACAAGCTCCAGTAGACCTCTGTTATACAGAGATGAATTCTCTCGGATAAAGATATTGCATCATTATTTAAAGCATTAACCCAGCAAACTAGTCGGCAGGTTTTGATGTTTCAGTGCTTTGATTGGTTTATCTGTTTCAGATGTTCTACAATGATATTTGCCTGTTCACATTTTCAGATATTTCATTATTTTTTTTGTATTTTCAATTCATTTGTCTTCTGTTTCTTGACATTAACTAGATGGGTGTTCAGTTGAACACTTGTGTCACCCTTGGATATTTTGTTAGAATAACTAAAAAGGTAAACAAGATCCTGCTGGAAAAGACAGCATGCTAGTCCAAGTACATCAAGACCTGTCCACAGGCAGTATGCTCCACTTTTCTCAGTGCTGGATAATAAATTATAAGCCACGTTAAACAAGAGTCCCAAGTGAAAAAAAAATTGAGTGGGGAGGGCAAGTACCTAGTCATATAAGATGAAAAAAAAATTATTGGAGGAGAGGGGGAGGGGGGAGGAGGGGTTTTTGAGGGTGGATGGGGAATCAAGTACCTACGTATTAAAAAAGAATTCGAGAGGGGGGAAGGGGTGGTGGAAGAAATACCTACCCATCCCATGTAAATAAATAGTTTAGTGCTAGGCAAGGGAGTGGGTTACTCATGTGAGAAAAAAAGAAATTTGGAGGGGGAGTGGGGAGGGAGGGTTTGATGGGGTGGGGGTGGAGGTCAAGTATCTACATATTTAAAAAAGAATGAAAAAACTGGTTGAGGGCGGCGGTAAAGAGGTGGGGACGTAAGAGGAGGTGGGTCCCCATCTACAATAAAGGAGAAAAGAAAGAACTCCTTTTTTGGGGGGAAGGGAAGGAGTCAAGAGACTTCAGACCTACATATTTAAAAAAAAATTCGAGGGGTGTGTGTGGGGGGAGGGGGGGGGGGAAGTAACACATGGTGGAGGGGTAGTCAAGTTCCTAAAAATTTAAAGAAAAAAATACTGAAAAAAAATGGGGGGAGTAACGTGGTAGGGAGGGGTAAAGGGGGTCCCCATGGGGTTGTGGGAGGAGGGGGAAGTCATTACCCATCTCATTGTCAGTTAATATTTTATTTCTAGGCTTAAGAAGTTTTTTTTCCTACATATCAGTATAAGCAAAATCAAGTGACCCCTGGGGTGAGGCTAACTTTGACCCAAGAGACATGGGTACCAACAATCTTTGCAGGGGTCTTGCTGGTGATCAAGTATTCCAAGTCTGAATGGAATATGTTTGACACTTTTTGAGAAATGAACATTAACAAAAAGGTTAATCAAGAAATTTTAAGTTGAAAAAGGAGCATAACTTTGCAAAAATAAATTAAGGGTTATCTGCCCTTGAGAAATGGTGTCACATTTTGATAGTGAACATGTATTCTTAATTTGAAGTAAATAGCTTTGGTAGTTTCTGAGAAATGGACCTTAACAGCAAATGTTAAGTTTTCGTGGCAAAGTACAAAAATGGACAAATGTGACCTTGACCTCAAGATTTTGGCATCGTTACGACCCTGTTATTGTAAGCAATATAATTTGAATTTTCATGAGGAAATATTAAGAAATGGCAAAGTTATAGCCAACGTAAAATTTTCATGACCGACGGACCGATTGACAAAGCGATCCCTATGTATCGCCGTTTCTTCGAAAGGGCGACACAAAAAATTGTCTCTAAATTACTTGTCCTACTGATACTTGGACCTATTTCTGTCACTTTTATTATGATTTTTCTTTCGCACCTCAAAACTCAATTTTCTAGATTAATTTTCTTTTTTTGTAATTTCACAAAAGCACCGGTGGTGTATTGTACATCTGAATTTATCACGCACGAAATAGTTATTACTAACTCCAGATTTTATCACAATGTATTGAAATTGTAAAGGTGAATATTAGACTGTTTGTCTTGTGATCACCGTGTCCGGCGTCCGTCGTCAGTGGCTAGTCGTCAACAATTTACTTTAAGTGACATCCTAAACCACAAAGCTATTTTTAACCACAATTTACATAAATGTTCCTTATAATTCCCTTTTCTAAAATTGCTCAAACCTTTCCGCTCCATTGCACATAAGGGCTGCAAAAGCTAAAAATATTTTTAAAAAACATCTCCTAAACGGTTGGGTGATTTTCCACCTGATTTCACAGAAATGTTGTGTGTGTGTATTAAAGCTTATTTACCGTCGGTACCGATTGCCCTTATGACCGACGCCCCCTGAAGAAATTAGTTATTTTATGTTGTGGGGGTAGTGCAAGATACAGAAAGCATCACATTCCAGAGACATTCCTGGTTCTTTTGCATGCTCAGTGTACATAGCACTGATACACGGGACCTCGGTTTAACATCTCATCCGAAAGACTATTAGTAATGTTAGTGGAGGAGCGGGGGATCGAACTGTGATACCAGTCCAGCGCGTTACCACTGGACCACATCCGCTCCTCACAGAAATGTTCCTTTTAAAATTTCTAAAATGGTTCAGCTCCATTGAACAAAATGGCCTACAGGGCTAAAAATAGATTTTCGTCAATATTTGGCTTCAAATGACATCTCCTTTAAAACCACTTCGCCATTTTAAATCAAATTTGACAGAAATGTTCCTTATAATGCCCTTTTCTAAAATTGCTCAAACCGTTCCGCTCCATTGCACAAAAGGGCTGCAGAAGCTAAAAATAGAAAAAAAATTCAAACAACATATCCTCTTAAATGGCTAAGTGAATTTTCACCAAATTTCACAGAAATGTTCCATACTTAGCTCTCTCTATTAAAATTGATAAAATGGTTCCGCTGCATTGAACAGAATGGCCACCAGAGTTTCGCTCCATTGCACATAAAGGCTGCAAAAGCTAGAAAAAGATAAGGATTCAAACAGCATCTCCTCCTCAATGGCAAGGTAATTTTCCATCAAATTTCACGGAAATGTTCCTTACATACTCCTGCGTTAAAATTGCTTAAACGGTTCTGCTCCATTGAATAAAATGGCCACTGGAGCTAAGAAAAGGTTTTCTTCAATAATATGGCTTCAATTACGAAATTGCCCCTGCCCCAGGGATATTTTAGCTCACCTGAGCACAACGTGAGCTTTTGTGATCCCCCTGTGTCCGGCGTGCGTCGTCCGTCGTCAACAATTTCATAACAACATCTCCTCTGTAAACAATGACTGCACATTAAACAAACTACACAGGAATGATCCTTGGGTGGTCCCCTTTCAAAGTTTTTTAAATGGTTCTGGCCTGTTGCATAAGTAGGTCACAGGGCCAAAAAAGAAGTTTTAAAAATGCAAATTAAAAAAAATTTCTTGTCAGAAAGTACAAGGCCAAGAGCTTTGACATTTGGTATATGACATCATCTATAGGTCCTCTACCAAAGTTGTTCAAATTATGCGCCTAGTGCCAAAATTGGTCCCGCCCCAGGGGGTCATAGGTTTTCTTTATATGTATATAGTAAAAACTTAAAAAATCTTCTCCTCTGAAATGACAAAGGCTAGAGATTTGATATTTGGTATATGACATCATCTATAGTTCCTCTACCAAAGTTGTTCAAATTATGCCCCTAGTCTCAAAATTGGCCCAGCCCCAGGGGGTTATAGGTTTTCCTTATATGTATATAGTAAAAACTTTCCTCTGAAATGACAAAGCCTTAAGCTTAATTATATGGCATGAAATATTGTCTAGTGAACCTGTTCCAAGTTTGTACAAATTATATCCGGGAAAAAATTGGGCCTGCTTTGGGGTCATAGATATTCATTATTTGCATATAGTAAAAACTTACAAGAAAATTTTCCTTTGAAGCTTCAAAGGCTAGATCTTAAACAATTTGGCATGAAACATAGTGGATCTTTACAGACATTGTTTCAAGTATGGCCCTAGGGTCAAAATTGGCCCTGCCCTTGGGGTCATGGGTTTTCTTTATATACATATAAAAAAAGTGATCTCTGAACGCTAGAGCTTAGATATTTAACATGAAACACAAATAACAGTCTGTCCTCAGGTGAGGTATCTTCAATTAGAAAATGTAATGTTGCATCTGATGTTTGCTTAACAGTAGAAACTCAAGCAAAGTACTCAGGTGAGCGATCCAGGGCAATCATGGGCCTCTTGTTATTATTATATGATGAAATTATTGATACTACGTGTCGCATGCCATTTTTTTAAAAAGCTTAACTTAATAAAACAATTTCAGTTGTTTCACGAGCAGAAGGCGAGCACCTTTCGAAATGTGTAAATTAACTCAAATATTGGAGTTTTTTTTTTACAAATTTTCTTGACAAATAAGAATAGCGGGTATTATTTACATAATGGTGAAGATAGATTATTTTTGCGTCGAATGACATCAACTAGAATAATACATAATGTAAATCAACTCGGGATAAAGATATTATTATGACAAACTTCTGTATCTTTATATTTATATCCTATATATATTCTTTTAAACTAATATCAGCAATCATTTGAGAATTCTCAGAAAAGTATCAAACATTTTGAATCTGAATCATCCTAGGTGTGTTATGGAGAACAAATATCTCTAATATTGTGAACTTTGCTCACATCATCTTCATCTGAGTCAGTGCAGGCTAAGCTGAGGGCCGGTAGGCCCGGACCTACATATTATCTGCAATAAGAAATATAAAACGTCCAATCTACAAAGACTATGTGGGGTCTGAAAGCATTTCCCTGGTTACCGTCTAAGTTTTGCTGTGGAGCTCTTAAAAAATACTTAGCCAAAAAGAAACAGACGAAAATGAATTCTAAATACTTTTTTTATTTTAGCAAACTTGTCATTGAAAAAGTCTGGCTAAAAAAATAGGAATAAAAATATTTTTCCTTATATTTTTGTTTATCAAATGCTACAGATACTTATATTTTTTATTTCTATTTTTGGTATTAATATTATGTACTTACCAATGATAAAACTAGAGTAGAGTCAAAGCGCAGAGTATAAAATACACAAAATCATGTATATGTTGGTTAGATGCCGAATCTTGTTAGCACCAGACGGTATTTCTCCATTATTACAAAGATCTTTGTTACAACACGACACACCCGACTTAATGAAGGAACCGGAACAAGACCCAGCCGAACAGTCAGAGAGGCGGTCAACACACCCTGCTGTTACTATCGATACACCACTGAAAGTTGTGGTCACAGTCTGGAAAAATGGAAAAAGTAAATTCGACCTTGTACAGTTTTTAAGACGTTCAGATTGGTTTGCACTACTACCTAAAATATTGATGCAAATTTCAGTTATTAAAGCAAACAATAACTATAGCTATCATTAAAAGACTGCTTGGAACTGAGGAAGTTATTAGTAACAGAATTCTTTGTAAAAGAATTGAAATAGAGTTATGGTTGTGGGCAGTTAAAGATAGTTTTGGTTTCCTTCTCTGTTACCATTGTATGAAGTTATATTGAATTCAAACCATTTAAGTTATTATGCTCCGGAAAAGGAAAACCAACAAAGGGCAATATCTCATCAAATAGTGAAGATGGAGTTATGTAAACACACTTTCTCTAATTTTGCTTGTTTGAAGTTGCATTGAATTCAAACTATTAGTTTTCAAGTTATACTCCGGACAAGGAAATTGCTACAGACCGCCGACCAACCAGTGGGCGACTCCTTTATACCGCCCAAAACTTCGTAACCTGTTGATGAAGAAATAGTCACATCATAATTTATACTCACATAACAGCCTTTGTATATAACTCTGCTACATTTCTTTATCAGAAGTGGATTCCGGAGAACTTCAGTTCGAAGGCAGTTAGATCCGTTGCAAGACATGTCGTAACACTGAAATTAAAATAGTTATTATTATGATTATGAGTTACATGTTTTATTAATCATTTATTCCAAATCTTATTCTGGACGTTTTGAACGTGTCAAAAAGTAAAGGCAAAATTATTTTAATTTTCTGAAATATCGACCTTTGACGTAAAAGAATTTATTATATACTTATAAATGAAATATTGAGAAATATTGATGAAATAAATTGCGTATTTTCATTTTCCGTATTTTCACTGTAAAAATTTATTTTTCACTGCAGTGAAACATATTTCGTATTTTCACTGGTGTCTTGCCGGACTACTTTCTTCTAAATTCAGCCAATACACTAAATTAAAGGGGAATTCTTTCGAATCTTAAGGACAAAAAAGAGAAAAGTATATAATAAACAGAAAATTCAAGTTTTTTCATTAAATACGGGATTTATTTTCACCTCATGGTTTGAAAATTATCATATTTCACTTGTGACTATCGCCACTCGTGAAATATTAATTTTCATACCACTCGATGAAAATAAATCCTGTATTTATAGAAAAAACTTGAATATCCTCTATGTCCTTATTAAAATATAAAAATGTTAATATTTAAAGAAGAGGTCCCTAGAACGTTCTTTTAATACCTACAAGCGAAGAAATGCAAAGTTAAAAGGGGCGTATGAGACCTTATTTAAAAAACAGGAGCATAGAATTCGGGATTTTGTTGCAAGAATGTCCAATATATGTTGCAGCGAGAATCAGTAATCGTACTATCCGATTTTCTGCAGCAAAGAAAGTTTAGTTGTGAAGGGTTTGTTAAGTACAGCGACAGTATCCTTTCTGTGGCAGTGAGAATCAACACATCTAAAGCAATGACAGTCAGTAGCAGCAGGGATACGCTTTTTGTAGCAGCAGAGATCGTTTTTCTGTAGTAACGGGTTAATTCCAATGCAGCAGCAGGGACTGGTTTCCTAAAGCACCTATAGTCGGATTACTATTGCAACACAACTTTTTATCCTAAAATCCCCAATATATCGCAACCTTTTCTTAAAATCATTATATACTTCACAAGCACGCTACATGTCATTTTCAGTACCCATGAGAACTTACTGACTTGGCAACCAACAACTGCTTCAGCAACAGTAACGGTAAAGATAATAGAAACGATTTTAATAAGAAACAAGAAAAAACAAATAAACGTACCTGTCGTGAAAGGACTCCAAAAGTCTGGTCTGGAATAAGAACATGGAAATCAGTGAACATTTACAGAGAGTCCTGTTACAAACAATTACAAATTTTAAAATGTTATAAAATTAAATTTAAAAAAAAATATATAAAAAACATATTTAAAATGCAATGGGGGTTATTCTTTACTACAAAGCAGATATCATGACTATTGACTTTACCCGCAAAACAAATAATTCCAAGGGTTGTCCAGAACGCTGACACCATTTCAGTGTGAGAGCTTAATCTAAATAAACAGGCAGACTTACTAACTACTTACTTATAGCTGTATAGCAATGTCCGTACAAAATGCATTCCGTTGATGTGTTATAAATGGGATTTTAATTTGCCCATTAAAACGTCATTAATGTTAAAATTAAAAGGAACTTAAGATTCCTATTAGGCTTACAGTTGTGGATCACGTTAGAAGGAAATAAAATCAAAAATGAAGGAAAGGAATACTGCGTGTAATATATGCAATAACATTAAACAATTTTTTCATAAATTCTACAATCACTAATGTCTAAATTTACAACCAATTCTTTTCTGAATACTTTTGAAACGTATCATCTGTTTAGTAAATAACTCGACAGCACTGAAACTGATAAAAGTCAGGTCCATTCATGAATTGAAGAATCTAACAGATCCTATCTAGCAAAGCTTATACGAGTTTTAATAATAAAAATAACAACAGCAACAATAATAATAAATATAACAATAATACTAATTGGGTGGCAGGAGGACAATATATGTGTTCACTTTGTAAATCCGCCGGTATAATTTATCTTGTGGCAATTTAGCATGTTATTACCAATTAGTAATCCTAGAACATACAATTAGTAATATAAGTATAGTGTGTGTTTTTGACAAATAAAGACCCTTTTCACATTCACGCAAATATCTCTGAACGGGAAATAAACGAAATTGGTAATTACATAGAAAAAAACCTTAATTAGTGTTCTTAACAAATCTTTTATACAAACATGTTTTGGGACGTTTCTTTCGTCATGTAAGGTACAGTACAAACGAAAAGGGCAAAGGTTTGAAGTATCTCTGTTCATCTCCGATAGGGACGCAGAATGTCTTAGCATTTTAAATATAACACTGGGGCTGCTGTGAGTCAGTTGCTATAAATAACTCTTTTTTTTATTTTTAAAGGCTACTAAAACTTTAATGAAATACAGCTTCCGATTGGCGGAACGATATTTTTTTTTACTGCGGAACGGCCCTGATTTAGCAATAAAAATCTCAGCATCTGTAAATAGTGCACTTTTAGTTGTAAATTAATACCTTATACAGATAAAAGTTCATTTCAAGACTAAGGTGCTGTAGGTCGATCGAGAAATGTCCATTGAAAGTCCATTGAGACGAGCCTCTAGGTACAAACTTTATTACCTTTTGAACTAATGCTGTGTGACTGCATGCATTAAGAATCTTGCTTGATTAAGTATAATTTTAATTAATGGATATCATGTTACTAATTCGAATACATTATTTTACATGTATTCCTTTTTGTTAATCCCTGAAAATGTAGAAAAGACCTGTTCTTGATGCAAGTATTTTGTCAGATCATTGTGTTGTCGGTTTTGAATTGAGTTCAAGTTCTCCTTTTAATGACATTGAAAATAATGAAAATGAATATGAGAGTGAACAAAAAGATAGAGTAACTCCTCTATGTAGTTTGGGGTATAAATGAGGTAACTATACTACTCAAAATTTGATAGGGATCACTTTATATTTCTTAAATATTTTTTTAATGAAAACCTCAAGATAACAGATTTTTTCTCATACATGTAGTTTATTCATATGGCAAAGCCGATCTGTCCAGCAGATTTTGATTGTTTACCTGTACATGGCTAGAGATGCACGGGAAAAGCGATACCCCTGGAAAAGTGGTGCACCGCAGGCATGTACCTTCATGTACACATCCGTTTTATTCAGACTTCGCTTGTGCATGGTAACGTTTATATCGAACCTAGCACTGGTCATGGCAAATCTACGGCAAAGACGGCGTATTGACGATGAGGAGAGGATACGGGGTAGGGATGCTTGAGGCTGGGCGTTCCCAACGGCACGTGGCAGGTGTCCTTGGGGTGTCCCAGAGCACTGTTGCCAGGACAAAAACTTCTTGGCAAAATCTGTAAATACGTTACTCGAAAGATTAGGGTTTTATTATGTATGATTGAACCAAGGAGTTGAAAACGTTGAATTGTTTTCTTCCGTTTTTGTACAAAGACTAAAAGATAATTATCTACAGTTTTGTTTAAATCAGCTTGATATTTCTTCTAGAGCAAGAGCATATAAGTTGTTTTGTGTTTTTTCTTACTTACAATGAGAAATTCAGAATAGCATTTAGTCGTTTCCGCCTTTCGACTTGTAGATTAAGTATTGAATCTGGAAGATGGCATTAAACCCATCAAAATTCCTTTTAATGAAAGAAAATGTCAACAGTGCAATAGTTTAGAGGATGAATTTCACTTTTTGTTAGATTCCCCTTATAGTTTGAAATTAGGAAAATACATGTCAAACCTTATTACCGGAAACGGCCGAACACAATAAAATTTATTGAAGTAATGAAGTCCTGAAATGAGAAAATTTTAAGAAATTTAGCTCCGTTCATTTACAAAAGTTTTGAGAAAAGGAATAAAACTGATTATTTTAATTAAACGTCCATCTCTCACATTGTATAGCACATACATGGATATTTTATCTATTACATTTGTGCAAACACTTATTTCAACGTGTTTTTGATAAATAACAGTTATTTTATTTATGTATGATGGAGTTAAAGGGATGTTACCCTATCAGGTTTTGCAATGTGTATTGAATGAATTGTTTATATAACCTACTGCCGCACACTTAATGCTTTGATTCTTGAATAAAATCTATCTATAATACTTGCCTAAGACAAGGAAAAAAACAGTTGCTTATTTCATGCGTATGAAAAACTATCAATCTAAAATATAATTGAATCATTATTATTAAATAATAATACTTTGAAAAAAGTTTTGTACATCTGTCCAGAAACATTAAAAATTACATTGTTTCGCTACACATACTACAGAAATCACACAACGTTGAAGTCGCAAATTTATTTCTGTTGGTATGTTATCATGGTTACCATTAAAAGTTTATTTTTCTCCAGGTGGTTACACTATTACAGATAATTCATTCTTGAACATTTTCTTAACATCATTCTCTTGAAGATTTGATTCAGAAACGTAATTTTCCACACCACCTTTTTAATTCATTTTTATGTAAACTTTTCCAGTCACCTTGCTTATTTTCATCCAAAATTCTAAATAGCCAGCTACATTTGATTGTATTTAATTTTGGTTTCAGGTCGAACATATTTAAGCCACCCTTTTCAATATCAACTCTAATTACTTTTGTCGCAATTTTCACTGGCTTATTATTGTACTTTCAGGCGGGTCGTGCAGGACAGTCAGTTGGTATAACAATTTTGTTAGAACAAAGGTGTTTATTTTCCAAGCAGAGATAATTTATGTTTATTCAAACTCTTAAGCAAAGCGATTACATATGTAATTTTAGAGCTTTGGTTTAATGCATGTATTTTTTCCCTATCATTTACAAATACAATACCCAGTGTTGAAGCTTTTTCAGATGTCCAGCAAATTTTTTTGGTTTTACAGTAAACAGTGGTACTTTTTTTAGTGATCCTGCTCGTAATAATACAGTCATTTTAACATTAAGCTCAAGTCCTGAGCTACCATATTCCTCGATTGCATATATGAGATTTTCAAATGAAGATTTTGTACCATCAGTTGAAAAGGTAGCATTGTCGGCAAAGAGTGACCTTTCTTATTATTGAATCACTTAACAAAAGTTATCTTTTTGTTTCTCTACTGCTAAAGATAAGATTTCCATTGCAATTATGAAAAGGAAAGGGGAAAGTGGACATTCTTGAGGTATACCTTTTTCAATTCGAAAAAAAGTCAGCCAATAACCATTACTCAAAATGGTACTTTGCATATCACCCTAAAAAGTTTCCATCCATTTCATCAGTGATTCCCCAAAACTGAAAAACCGTAAAGTTTTATATATGGTCTAAGCTATAAAAGTTTTGGTCTAAGCTATCAAAAGCTTTTTCAAAATCTGCAAACATTAAAGTACTGGTAGTTCATTTTCATTTATATAATCTAAAGATTTATATATTACTCTTATATTTTCGCCTTTATACCGATTTTGTTTTTATATAACCTGTTTGCGAATGATGAAGAATGTTCGGCAAAACCTGCTTTACTCTATTAGCGATAGCTTTTGTAGCAACTTTATATTTATAGTCATTATTAAATAAAGTAATTGGTCACCAATTATTCAAGTAATTAGGTAGTAAAGTGTTTATTCCTTGCTTTTGTAGTTGTGAAATGCATAATTTATTGCCTTTATCACATATTTCTCAAGATCCTTCCAAAATATTTTATAAAATTCTACAGTTTAACCATCGGAGCTTGGATTTTTTATCATTCAGGTTCATTCAAAATCCCCTCACAACTGTTTGCTTCCTCAATAGTTAACTTTGGAACTAACTGATCATTTGGAAAGTTTTTATCATTTTTACTTATATAATTCTTTTTGTATAATTTTTCATAAAAAGTTTTTGACTCTTTTAAAATCTTCTAAGATTCAGTCATAAAATATTATTGATTAATTATTTTGAAATTGTTTTCTTTTCTCTAAGTTTGAAAAGTGCTTCGAGTTTTTCTCGAAACCTCCAATTTGTTTTTTTGCCTTGGAACACAGACAATATGCAATTAATTCTTTTATCTATTATTTCTTCTAATTATAATTTAACTTCTCGTAATGTTTCAGCTTTATCATTTTCAAAAGGGCCTTATGATATTTCCAAGTTAAGTTTTTTTTATATATTTTACTAGGTCGTCTTCTTCGTTTTCATTTTCCTTAGCGAATTGTAACATTTTTACCGAGCCCTTTATTAGCTTTATTACGAGTAACTGAGTTTGCTCCCTCATAAATGACAGTAATTAGTAATATCAGTCACATGATGAGATCGATAATTGTATACATTCTGTTGAAGGCATTTCCAACAGAGTAGCCTCCCCTTTTGTTCAAAACATATGTTCAGGTAACAGTAGTTATGTTTACTCTGAAAGCACGCAGCCCTGGTTTAACGAAGAATGTTTTGAAAAGAAAAATATTTTTTATATGTGTCTTAAACAATATAGAACGAATCAAAATGAGAAAACGAGAGTACATATGGTAAACGCAAAGTCAGATTATAAGTCAACTATTAGAAAATGTAGATACAATTACGAAAAAGAAAAAAAACAAATAAATTGTTGAGTAATAAACAAAAAAATGCACGTTTGTATTGGAGTAAGTTGAAGGAGGCTGCGGGTATTAAACAGTCTAATATATCAATGTCGACGTTTGAGAAGAATTTTTGAAGCTGTTACCAATCCAGATGATAGGTATTTCTCACCTGATGAAGATGGTATATACTTTATTGAAAGATACGAAAGTGATGAATTTAAAATTATGTTCAATGAATTAAACACGTGTATATTACTGAAATCACAACAGCTTTTAAACAAAGGCGGTACTATCTCTGGTGGCACGATATTTTATTATAACAATAATCCCATTGAAATTGTTCGTAAGTTTTGTTACTAAGGTGTGGTATTTACTACAGGAGGTTCGCTTTTGTACTGCTCAAAATACATTAGCTGGGCAAGCACAAAAGGCTATGTTTACTTTGCATAAACACTTGTATAAGTTTACTTATATATCTCCAAAACATAAGTTCGATAAGCTTGTATCTCCTATTTTGAACTATTGTTGTGAAGTTTGTTGTTTTGCAAATAATTTAGCTAGTGAGCACCTGCAAATTACTTGGTGTAAAAAAGTCTACACAGAAAGATTTCATATACGGTGAGTAAGGCAGTTTCTTTTAAAAATATACAAATGTTTAAGGTTATCAAATATTGCCTACGGATTTTGCAAGGAGAACAAATGTGTTTTTATTGTCTATAATCTATTGAAAACGGATATAGAATTGTATCCAAATAAAACAAATTGGTGTTCATTATTAAAAGATTTACTATGTTCTCTTGGATTTGTTGATGCGTGGATTTTTCAAGGCGTTGGTGATAACGAAATGTTTCTCTTGGTTGAAGCAGATCAACGATCAATTTAAACGATCAATTAATACAAAACTGGAATGCAAGACTTAGCCAATCAAGTAGAGCTCTTTTTTAAAACACAATGTCATCATTTAGATTTCAACCATATTTAGAATTTATATATATATTTATTCATAAATTTTGTCAATCATTTTCTCGTTTAAGGGTACTATGTCACAGATTACAAACTGAAGCTGGTAAATGGACCAAACCAATCAGAACACCTATTAGTGATAGAAAATTATGAACTCAGAAAATAAGAACATACTTAAAACTTAGGAAGATTGATAACGCAAATATGTCCTGTTTTGGTTTTCAAGTTGACAATAATATCCATATGATCTGTCTTACACGTTCGTTTCAGTTAGACAGATTAATAACTATTGAACAAATTGATATGTTATTGTATATAGCTATACATATTATGATTTCTTTGGGTATAAATGTCAAGTTTGTATGGTAAGGGTTCACAATTAAGTCAGCCCGAAAGTCTCTTTGCAACTAAATTTTATTTGGATATGAAATTGGACTTTCGAATTTTCAAAGACAATCCAAATATTCTCATAATGATAAAAACTTTTTATTTCAATTATGAAATCCGCAGCTGGTTTGAAGGGTCCTTCAATTTTTCTACGATATGTGTATAAACACATGTCAATTACGTTTGTATGTTAAAGTCAATTAATGATTACAATTCTGCATTAATGTTTCATGTAATGTATGTTAATGTTTGTGTGTGTATATAGATATAGTTTTGTAAATCAGACCCAAGTTTAAGAGGTATTTACTTTCTCATGGAAACAAGTCAGTTTATGAAAAACACTGTCATTATGATAACCGATACAGAAGAGACATAGTGTTGCGTGTAAAGTTTAAAAGTCTTTATACGTAGTAAAGAGACCTATACGTTAGTGGTTTATAGATTAATCTTTGATAAAAAAATGTTCATTATGTAACTACATATGAAAAATTCGGCTGGTATTTTCATTATCAATCAAAATTGATTTTCTCCAAACATTTGATGATTGTTGTTATGATGTATAGATGTTGATGTCATAGGTCGCTATTGGAATTAAATAAAATGTCTACTATCTACTGTCAGTAATATCTCTAATACTCTTTCTTATTTCCTCTTGGTTTTCTTTATCAAATATGACTGAGTTATTTAATTTAAAAATACCGGACCCCTTCGGATTTGCCTTTAATCTATGTTCATAACAACTACAGAATGATCGGAGCGCAGGTCATTTGTAACATGATATTGGAAGAGGTGAAAAAGAAATCCAGGCGGCAGAATATTGGCATACGATTGTTAGAGTGCCATGTGTATTGTCTTTTCTCTGGATTTTTTATTCGCCAAATGCCGTTTAAATTATTAAACGTTCTATTAAAGTTACGTTTTTCCCAAGATTTTTTATTTGTATCTAACCGCCCATTCTTCTTTTTCTTTGCTAAAGGCACCTCCAAAAATAAAAGTTTCAACTGATAATATTATCATTTGGGGCATATACATTACCTTATTGTTCTTCCTTCTGTTGTTACTTTCTTTTTGCAATCTTCCAGTTATAAATTACTTATAATCTAAGGTTACAATATCTTCGTTTAAGAGAGCATACAGTATGATAAATAGTTTCAAGAACATAGATAAATCTTGTTGTTTGATATTAATTTTCACTCCATTTACATTTTTTTTTTTTGTGAAAAAGGTTCCAAGGTTATGTAGGTATAGGGAAAAGAGTATCGGGGTTAAGTATTCAGCGTGTCTCACTCCGATCATACTCTGATGCAGAATTTGATATTTTCATACATACTTTTCATAATATGTAAAAATTTACCATTGATATTATATTTCAAGAGTTAAGTCCACAGTCATTCTCGCCAGTCTGTGTCAAAGGCTTGTTTAAAAGCAATAAAGCACAATATATTTTCTTTTTTGGGGATTTTAAACTATCTATTAAGCTTTGTAGTACAAATAAGTTTTTTATTGAGGAATGATTTTTTCTAAAACCAACTTGACTGTTTGAAGTGATGTCATTTACTTCTGTATATTTTTTGATTCTGTTATCAAGGACTGCTATGAATAATTTACCTAGACAGGTAAATAATGTGTTTGGACGGTAGTTTTCAAGAAGTTGTTCATTTCCTTTATTTTTGAAAACTGGTTTTTGAACAATTGTTTGTTTGCATTTCAGATTTTATCAGATTACTATGTTTGCACTATGTTTGCACATAATAATTTTGAGAAAAAGAGAATCGCCAAGACCATATTTATACATGAAAAACATTCACAGAATCTAAAAGATGAGGCAAAAAAGCACGGATGCGGAGATGAGCCACCTCTGCCTTTTTTGATGAACTACTCATGAACTTATCCGTGTTTGGAAGAGATAGTAATTGTTATTTTCGTTTATTTATTTCGTGCTGCTCGTTATTTACAATCCAATTTTAAAGATAATTTGTATGTATCTCTTTCTGTTGAGAGAAACAGTGTTTCATTGTGGAAATGTGTTAAAAATATTGTTTATCGTACTTTTTTCAGACTTCGAAAAGAGTAAAGACATCACAACAATATCGAATTTGGTAATCAATTAAGTACCGCAACACAATGTATATACATTTCTACCATAAATCTACGACAAAAAAAACGTTACTGCTATTTATTTATGATGTTTTTATGTTTTTATTCAAATCAGATCTGATCAAGTCTTTGATATAATTGTAAAATTACACAAAAGAAAGTACCAAGCCAGCGTACAATTGCATTTCACAGACACAAACAGCATCCTGTGTTTTGTGAGGTGACCGATATCTTCTAAAATATGCAATATTCGGCGTGGATTATTTCAATACGTCAAACTACCCAAAAGAACATTTCTTCATAATGAAAACAATAAAAAAATAAGCAAACAAACAAATAGGAGTTTTGGGAGAACTTATTCTGGAACTTGTAGGACTCAGATTGAAACGTAAAGGTATATGAGCTAAAATGACGGTTGAACGGTAGTTACAATACGATTATTAAAAGAATACTTATTTAGGCAAAACGAGCATGGTTTGTTCCATTGCTTCACCGAGGACCCATGCACGAACCCTTTTATTCAAACATAAAAAAATGGGACTGCATTTGTAAACAAAATACATTTGGTAGATGCGGTCAGGACACTACAAAGTCTGTGGTGTAGTGATAAAGAAAACTGTAACAAGTTCTGTTTTTAGTTCTGTTAACACGGCTCGAAGCTATTTTTCTCATGGTAAAGATACGCATCCAGTGGGTATATATCAATAGATTGAGATGTATCATTTTCATAATTGCAACGATGGTAGCTATATCTGTGTTGTGTGTGTGGTTTTTTTAATGAGATATCATCAAACTGCTTTCGTCTTTGTTTACGCTGCAGTAAACAGTATATATTTTTATCTTTGAATGTGTACGTCGGAAGTCTTCCAACATCCATACATTTGTTCTTCGAAACAGTACGGTCGTAAAATATTCTTATATACTAGCACCTGTTGCCTCACAAGTATTGACACATTGAATTCGTTTGAGTTGTAGTGAGAATTTATTTAAAACAAAATGCACATTAAACGGAACACAGTTTTTCATTCTCAATGTATGACTTTGTTTTCGAATACAGATTTTTTTTTAAATTTCAAATACACGCTTGATAAAAACACAGAGAACACATAAAATTTGCAAATAAGCAAATACAAGGGATCTGTATTAGATACATATGGATTGCTGAGGTGGAGTGCTTTAAATGCTCTTTATTGGCAACTGTTAGACAAGGTGATCAAAGTTTATTTTACATCATTACAATATATAATTTTACAATATCAAAAAATTATCACCTAAATTCTGAGTTATAAGTAAATGTAAAAACTCTAATGCAGCGTCACCGTTTGATAATATCTATAACGAATACATCAAAATTTCAGAACACGGCATGCTACCTATTTAGTCATCTTTTTATAATAAAATCTTTAATTCAGGAAAAAATCTTTACCTGCAGAAAGGATCTCCCGTTAACCCAAAAAATTATCGGCCTATAACAATTTCAAGCTGTTTAGGCAAAATATTTACCGCAGTAGATCACGTAATTACACTTAAGTTCTTAATTGATAAACTGAGGCTCGGGAGAAAAAGTTATTTTGCTGTTATGTAGATTTTTCATCCGCATTTCATAAATTTTGCGAATAGTTAATTCAAAACGGAATCCAAGGAAAATTTTATGATGTTATTAAAAATATGTAGATCTATGCAGATATTAAATAATCGTATCAATTTTTCAAAAGTCACTGTTGGAAAATTTATCGCCAATTCTTTTTTCCATCTACTTAAATGACTAGAATACTAACTTACTAACTATCCAAGTTTAGAAATTTGATACCTATTTACAGTTATTTATTTGTTTTACTCTACGCAGATGATACAATTAAAAGTCTTTCCAAAATTTATTAAACAAGTGCAACACATCCTGTAATTTATGGAAATTTAAGACAAAATGATTTATGAAACTAATAAACCAAAATTCATATAAATTTACCATCATTGACATAACGATAGAAAATGTTTAGGAGTATAAATATTTGGGTAAAGTTTTAACATCGACTGGCAGTTTTTTAGGAACTAGAAAATTTTTATGCATATTCTTACACAAGAATCTACAATACTGTCCTTCCAGTTGACCTTCAAACAATAGTACCAATTTTATTATATAACTGTGAGGCTTACGTGTTTATAAAATTAGATCAATAAGTTTACGTATATATATCTAATTTTAATGTAAGTTTAGTCCTATATGGTTCTACAATATTGCATTTAATATCTGTACTAGAGATTAATTGTTTTGTGAAATTTTCAATTTCATTTTGGCGTAATACATTCTTATTATTTGTTATTATATAATATTATTGTTGATGCATCTACTCTCCGTATGTTTGCAATATGTTCTCAGGCTATTTACATGCTTGTACTATTTTACTTAATACCGGTAATTGGTAGTATTTTATCTTCAGATAGATTTCTTTTCTTTAATTAATTTCTTCACGTTGACATGTCTATATGTATGTATAAAGATGTATGGATGATAAACAATGTTTAAGTCCTAAATTAATAAATTATTTGTTCTGTTCTGTTCCTTAAATATTGTTGTATAAACTAGAATTATCAAATACTGGACTTAACTGGTAATATCTAAAGACAGTAAACTCGTGCATATTTGCTACAAAAATATGGTTAATTCTAACAAACTTCAAATGGTTATCATTCGTTAGAAATATCCTGTACAAAACAGGGAATACTTAACGTATGGGACAACCAAAATAACTTAATGTTAAATCACTTTAGTGATGTGTCCAAAAGAAACTTAATCGACCAGTTTTTACAAAATTGGCTCAGTCTTATGTCAAACTCTTCGAAAGGATTAAATTATCGTCTTTTCAAACACGAATTCAAGCTAGAACCGTACCTAATTAAGATTGAATACAATATTTCAACTGAGAACAACTAATTACAAATTACCAGTAGAAAAGGGTCGTTGGGCACAATCATTTTTACCATTAGAACAGAAGAAAATGTCTACTTTGCCCACTAAACGATGTAGGTGACGAATTGCATTATTTTCTTACTTGTCCTTTTTTGCGAACGATCGTAAACGGTTCATTCCAAGATAATATTTTACGAGACCAAAAGTATTGAAATTTAGCGATCTTACGTCGCCAGGGTCACAAAAAAGAATCTTGCTCTGTTTCAACAATAATCCCTAGTATATATCGACTCTCTTCTGCATGAATGAGCATACTTTATTTTATGAATGATAATGTTACTGTATACTATTTTGTTTTGTTAACGGTTGTACAATTTTCTGGACGAATTATGGGTCATACATTATAAGTACTATAAACTATTATACTACTCTGACCTTTACAACGTACATCTATTCCGACCCAAGAAAGACATGAGGGTTACTTAAAAGGTACCGTTGTTTAAGAAAATTAATTTTCTTGTGTTTGTGTTGAAGATATTAAAAATTCGGTAGTTTCCAAGAGAATGTTAATTCTATTAATGAAATCTATTAATTTTGGAAATTTACGTAAATAGAAAAAAATGGGAAAATGTCCAAGTAAACGTAAGAGGACAGATAAACTTTTTGAACATCTCTTTCAATAATGTTATCCGGCTTTAGATATACATTTTCAGCGATAGTGAAGTACCAGCGATTGTCTGGCGTTTATGAACGTGGGTACCAATTATTATGCAAATAAGGGAAGATTTGAACGTAATTTCTTATAATTGGTTGATTATTTGGGCTTTTATTTTTAAATTATGTTAGATCTATGGGTCTTCTTAAATAAAATTTTATGTTTAAGTATGTAGAAAATATTATTTACATGCGAATCAATGTACCCTCGAAACCCTATGTGTAGTGATAATTCGGCGTATTAATTGATTTCTTGTGATAATATTGGACTGACCCCGCTGTATTTCCAAGATAGCGTTAAACTTTAGAATCAAAGCACTGAACGTACTGCAAAACTCTCGCATAGTGCTGGGTTTATGTTTTCAAGTAATGGATATATGCATGTAATGCAATACCTTTATCTGAGAGAATTTATCTCTGTGCAATGGAGGTCCATTTGAGCTAGTCTCATTCAGCTGAATATGATAAAAATCTCTTTTTTTACCTGCCTTGCCATAAATTATAGTCCAACTTCACTGGAATTGTTTTAGTACATAATTACTGAACACTCTAATCAATACTGACCATCACTGATCTTGATCATTTTCAACACTTATTTATCAAATTTAGTATTGACAATGCCACTTTTTTAAAACCCTGTGATACTCCAACTATAATGTTCTAGAAAAGTACAAGAGTACTATTATACCAACCATGATTTACCAATATTGTAAGTTCTGTTGGTAGTTTACTGGTAACATTTGCAGTCTAGTACAAGTTCTTTCCAGTAATTTTAGGAAGGTAAACTGACTCTGATATGAATACAACTGTAAAGAGGGGTTAAAACTTTAGCTGACAATAAGTTTACCACAAACACAAGAAAGCAATACTTGTTAACATTATCTTTATTTAAAAAAATAAAACTATCAAAAACAACAATTCTCCAGATATGTGTCAGGTGGGGTGTCAAAGCAGTATAATTGTTACATTTATTTAATGAACAGCGTGCTACAAAACATAACCCTATAAATGTGAAGACATTTTGGTTCTTATAAGAAAGTCTATAAAGGTCATAACTCTGACAAATTAGGATATGTACTGCTCGATTTTGCAAGTAACCTGTATTTTGTATTAATTTACATGCACATGCAAAATATGAAAAAAATCTAGTCTTGTTTTTAAAATGAACAGAAATTTCATTTAAGTAGAAAATAAGTCAACAAGAGCACCGCTAGGCGGAGCATTATATGCCCGAAGGGTGTTTTTAGCTCACCTGTGCAAATGCTCTTGTGTCCGAAGTCATGTTCCAACCTGGCCAGGACAAGGTCACCAGTGGTGTCTAAAGATATGAGCCATGTATTTCATGTCCGCTTCATATCTTTTTCACCCCTGGAATGAATTCCATGAAACTGATCAAATGTTCAGCCCATCAAGATGATATGCAGAACCCATGTTCTAACCTAGCCAGTTCAATCTCAAGGATCAATAAATATCCTGTATACAAATTTTAAGATCAACACAAGGCCATGAAAATACCTCAATAGTCAATAAAGAACAAAAAACTTCCACTCCAATATTTGTTATATCATATCTTGCTGGCCACCTTTTCACCCATTATTCCACATCACTTAAATGTCGTCCACATATTTGTGTATATGTAAACTGTTTCAAAGAATTAAATAACTTTAATGAGTGAACATGCGGTTGATGATCGAGATGTTTAATTTTGTCCATTTTGTAAGCTTTTAGAGTTGTTCAAATAATTGAAATCATGGTTTCAACTTTCGAAAAGGAAACATAATACACACATAATATATGTGGTTTATACAACTCAAGCTTCCACTTTTAACAGTGCATGGTCTTTTTCACAGTCATTCACAGATATTAACACAAGTTAATAACATGATCAAGTAAGGAATAAAACTTACAAAAAAGAAATACAATAAAATGATGTGTATTCTGCATCAAAATTCACGCGTAAAGGCAGTATTTCACCATAAAATGTGCAAATGATATACAGATTTGTACGGAACTCAAGCATCATAGCGAGGTTTAGCAGTCCTTTCATGGCGGACGGTCACGTGACCTTTATAATGGCGGCGGTCAATTTTATCAACTAGGAACGGTCTATTGACAAAAAGAGCGATGTTTTTGTAAACTAGGTGCATACCAACTTATCGCTAACCAAGGAAAAAAATCAGTTAACGATCGGATAACAAGTGAACGCCAGACAGCATATTTTGGTCATTCTTACGACAGATAAGGAGTGTCCATTTCCTCTCAATATAGGCCCTGTTATGATGAAAATAGAAATCATTCGACGTCTAAATGTGAACATTTTTTTACATAAAAAGAAAAAAAATAATGAGCATGTTCAAAATATTTTTGGATAAGTTACTTTGAAAATATCTTTAGATATTTCCACTGATTTTATTCTATAACCCTAATTAAACTAGCCTCAATATACATTTTGCTCATTCGCTTCGTAATTCCATCAAAATTTCAAATTACTTATTTTAAATTCATGATGTTAGCTTAACTGACTCAATTTTCTTTTTTATTATTTTCAGTCTACATCACTTTCCATCACATTTAACTTGCTATGAAGACATCTTCAAGATGAAATACCTGTGGAATTTTGTAAAACTGTCATAGTAAGATATATATTTTTTTCTGCAGCCATTAGATTATATACTGACGGAAAAATATAAATATAACTGTGCACACTAAAATACTTAATATCTTTTATTAGGTATAAAATTATTTTAGCAGATTTTTTTTGTGTAATTCACAAGGTAATCTTGTTTCAATAATACTGCTTTTCGCGAGTTGCACGTGCAAAATGTATAGCCCGTAACGGTCTCGCTTTTTACGTGTTTCTTTATGTTAACATCCTCGTACATGCTGTTTCGAGTTATTTTAACCGTCAAATTATAGTGAGCTACCCAGCAGTTCAGAAAAACACCTTAATTTGGATTTTAAGTCTTTGAAGACAATGCCACGCATCTCAGAAAATGATCGCCTACGTGCCGTCGGTATGCTCCAAGCAGGCATTGCTCAAAATGCGGATTGCGCAGCGTTTTGGTGTTCACCGAAACACCATATCAGCACTTTGGCGACGATTTTCAGCAACGTGGCAACGTCCGTGATCTACCACGTCCAGGGCGTCCACGTGTGACGTCAATCCGTCAAGACAATTATATCCGGCTTACACTACCTACGGAATCGATTTCAACCGGCCACATTAACAGCACGAACAATTCCTGGCTTGAGACCTATCAGTGGACGAACTGTTAGAAACCGATTAAGAGAGCACAGCATTACTCCACGACGTCCTGCTTTACGTCCTACTCTTCTCTTACGTCATCGACAACGTCGACGTCAGTGGTGCAGACAGTATCTAAGGCTTCCAAGAGCATATTGGAATAATGTTCTGTTTACTGACGAGTCGCGGTTTCACTTAGAAAGTTCGGACGGACGAGTTCGTGTATACAGGCGTCGCGGAGAACGTTACTTGGATCCCTGTGTTTTGGTGGTGGTGGGTCGATAATGGTTTGGGGAGGTATCTCATCTCAAGGCAGGACCCAGCTTGTAATTGTCCGTGGCAATTTAACGGGTGTTCGTTACAGAGATGAGATTGTCATACCCCACGTGCTGCCATTTCTTCAACGTCAAGGGCGTAACATGACGTTTCAACAAGACAACGCTCGGCCACATGTAGCACGTGTAGTTACCGGGTTTCAGGCTCAGCAAAACGTGAGTGTCTTACCCTGGCCCGCTGTTTCACCAGATCTTTCACCAATTGAGCACGATTGGGATGAGATGAAGAGACGCCTCCGTCAAAGACGTAACCAACCTCTCACGCTGGACCAACTAGCGCAGACATTGGTCAACATCTGGAACACCATTCCACAGGCAGTTATCGCCAACTTAGTTGCCTCTATGCCTCGTCGCTGCCGTGCTTGCTTGAACGCCAATGGAGGCCACACACGATACTGACCTTGTGAAATCAGATTTCATACCTGTCAACTTCTGCGCCTTGTTACTGTAAAAATTGTTTTACATCATGAAGTGTTTGTATTGATTGTTAGAAATAAAACGTTGATTGGCTAATTTGCAAAGTTTTATGTTACTATTCCTAATATTAAAAAAAATTCTATACCTTGAAGTATGCACAGTTATATTTTTCCGTTAGTATACATGTGTGCTAACCTTTAATATAGTTTTTTAATTTGTTTGTTTATCATTAGGGAAAGTTGATTCATTCTCGTCTATGTTTCACTTAAAAGCATTCGTCTTGATAACTTTTTGCATTGATTAAGCATACATCTTTTGATGTATAGGTCTTTAATTATTTAATTCAATGCGAGTTAATCATAATTCTTTTTGATTTATTTCAACTTCGATTTGATGCTTAGGCCTTATAAACTCGTATATCATCACTTAGTTTGGCTGTAGACAATCTGCATTTCTTTGTTTTCAGATGGGTGACTGCTACTCTCCTGCGCATCTGTCGAATGTTTCACTTTCTTACCTCTGCTAAAATTACGTATTTCACTTTTCAAAGTGTTTTTAATATGTATACGTAAATAAACCAGTAAAACTATCAAAAAGGTTAAAATCATGATATGGTAAAGTTGTTTTTAGACGTTTAATTTCTGTATTAAGATGTTTACGTAAACGCGTAGTTGAAATGTGTTTACAAAATTGTCAGAAAACACCCGTCTTTTTATAAATTTTTGATCGTTTAAACTAATGAAAAATGGTTAAAAGATTTTCCGGTTTTGAGGATATTGGTGCACATTCATTGTTTTTTTTAAAAGTTCATTGTAAAGGTCAATATCATAAATCTACTCTTATTAAAGCAGCGGTGTGAAGTAACGGTAAATAGATAGAGAACGGTAGTGTATTCACTTAGCTGCTAAGGGAGCGTAGGAGACTGCATGGACTGGCTAAACATTTCTTTTGTTGATGAAGACATAACTTGCAGCGAATGTGATGAGACAATTAAATATATGGTTATAGGAACACTATAGTTATTATCTGGGCTATCATTGCGCCAGTTCATAAACCAAGCAATCCAGTCAGTGCTGCAGACCCTGGTTCGATCAAAACCGGGGACGAAGTACTGGTTCTACCCAAGAAATTTATTGGTACAATTTATAGCCCCGGTGCACAAACATATACACACAACTTTCCCCCTTCCTGCGTCTACCCCCAAACACCGCTATGCGGCTCGTTATTTCGGTATCTGGCCTCATGTTGCCTTCGGCTAAAATTTCTTGATCCGGGGATGCCAGATCTGTTTTTGAGAAAAGTTAGCATTTTTAGAAGTACTATCTCGTTTGCTTATCAACAGATACATATAGAGTTCTCATCGGTATTATGTCACAGTTTAAATGTGTGCTGTTATATTTTTCAGGATGTTAATAACAACACTGACAAGGATGTAGGGCACCTTTTCTGCCGGGTGATCCTCAACACAGACACACTGTCTTTTATGTTCTCAAATGTAGAGTCACAATAGCTGCACATAAGATTCTAAAAAAAAGAAAATCGACTTTGTAACGAAACATACTATTTTGTTGTACCTCGTAAGAAAACCTAGACACACTCTGAGCGAAACACAGACACAAAAAATGATGTAAATTGCCGATTTTAATAGTGTTTTCGTAATAACAGAGACATCTTATTGTAGCAGGAACAAATATTCATTGATATCTAGACAAGTGACTCTTTCTTAGATTATTGTATTTTTCTTTTATACCGTTTTGCAAATAAACAAGGATTTTTATGTAACACATAGTAATTACACACTAATAAACACAAAAATATTTAATAAAAAACAAAATGTCGCATAAAGGGCATACACGAACATAACATACTCATTAAGTGTAACTCTCCGAAGATCAACACCGAAAAAATAGGAAAAATATATTCAAATGTGTATACCGCACATGCATGTTACGCTAGATATAAACAAATACTCACAATCGAAACCAGTAACAAAACGGCTCGCGGTTTGACATCGTCAGCCCCCAGTGATAAATGCTTCATGTGATTTATATGAATCCCTTTAACATACAAAGTCACAATCACATTACAAAGAGCTTAATAATAACAGGTCAGGTGGTGCGGATTATTTCATAAACGAGTTTTTGAAATACGGTTATGAAGAACTAAAAGATTATTTTTATGGTGTTTTTAATACTTCATTTAATAATGGATATTTTCCAAGTATTATAGACAGAGGGTTATATAACACCTTTACATAAAAAAGGGGATATAAATGTACCTGAAAACTATAGGGGGATAACTTTACTAAGTGTTTTTGGCAAGTTGTTCACAAAATAGATTAAACAAATGGGCAGAGGAATATTTTGAATCACAGGCAGGTTTCAGGAGTAAAATGAGTACTGTAGATAATGTTTTTGTATTGAACGCTTTAATTAATCATTTTTTAAATGAAAATAAGAAGATGTTTGTATGTTATGTTGATTTTACAAAAGCTTTCGATTATCTTGTCAGAGAGAACATATTTTATAAACTTATACAATATGGGATAAGAGGAAAAATTTTGAATGTGATCCATTCATTAAACAGTAATATAAAATCAAGAGTTAAACATAATAATGAACTAAGTGAACCGTTTGAATGTCACTTGGGGGTGTTTCAAGGAGACTGTTTATCGCCTTTTCCCCTCTATGTTAATGACCTTGAGGATTATATGGTACTAAATGGATGTGAAGGTATTGATGTTGGATTATTCAAATTATTTCTTTTGCTCTATGCAGATGATATAGTAATTTTTGCCGAAACTGAAAAGGGTCTTCAAAAAGGGTTAGATACATTACAAAAGTACTGTGACAGATGGAGATTAGTCGTTAATGTCAACAAAACAAAAATAATGATATTTAGAAAAAATGGTAGAAGAAGAAGAAATTTAAAGTTTTATTATAATAACTCAGAAGTTGAGATTGTTTCAAAGTTTACTTACCTAGGCATAGTGTTTACACCTGGAGGATCATTTAATTTAACAATAGAAGCACTTTGTGGACAAGCTCTTAAAGGTATATTTAAGTTAAAAACTATGTTAAACAAGTTTCCTGATATAACAGTTAGTCATCGGTTAGAGCTTTTTGATAAACTTATAGTGCCAATTCTCAATTATGGGTCAGAAGTATGGGGCTACCTGGAAGCCTGCAAAATAGAACCGGTTCACTTACAATACATGAAACAATTACTTGGAGTAAGATTACAAACCCAGAACAATTTTATTTATGGAGAACTAGGTCGATTTCCTCTTCAGATTTACAGAGTTATTTCCGTTGTACGTTACTGGTTAAAAATCATTACATGAGAGGATAGAAAATACGCTAAAATCGCATATAAAATAATGCTAACTGATTTACAGAGATATCCGAATAGAAAAAACTGGATATTTTATGTTAAACAGATTCTAGAAAATTATGGTTTCAATGAAGTTTGGATTAACCAAGGTGTGGGAAATACAAATATGTTTTAAGCCTTTTCAAACAAAGAGTAAAAGACAATTTTATTCAAAATTGGAATGATCAGTTAAGAAACTCCATTAGGGCATCAACTTACATCCTTTTTGCTGATTTTGGTTTTAGTCGATACTTTGATATTATTCCAGTTATTAAGTATAGATACGCTTTAACAAGACTTAGAACATCCAGTCATAGGTTAGAAATAGAAATAGGACGTTGGACAAAACCTCATGTAACGCCAAGATCTGAACGTAAATGTCAACTTTGTAATAGTTTAGAGGATGAGTTTCATTTTATTCTAGAATGCCCCCTTTACAATGAATTTAGATTAAAATATATAAAAAAGTACTATTGGAAAAGACCAAACATCCCAAAATTTATAGATTTATTTACATCAGAAAACCATAAAAAAATAAGAAATTTATCGATGTTCATTTTTCATAGTATGAAAAAAAGGGACGACATATTTTACCTTAGGCAATAAACCCAGTTTACAACTTTTATTTATTTTTACTGAAAAACTACAATGTTTACAATAAAATATAAAGTAGTTTTATTATAATTAAATATTGTTTATGTAATTTGTGATACACTTTTCTCCCAGATGTAACTACTTAAAACAATTATGTCCTTTAAATGTTTAGTTTTATAAACAGAGACCTTAGATATCTAAGTAACCTGTTATAAATGATGGTACCTCAAGGCATGCCATTAACCGGATTTATGTGATTTCTGTAAATTTGTTTTGTTTGTATGTATACGAATGCTCATGGACTGTATTGTCTTTTGCATAATAAACTCTCTCTCTATTTATATGAATCCCTTTAACATACAAAGTCACAATCACATTACAGCTGTAAAAATGGGACTTTTTAAAAAACGGCCTTTTTTTATATATAAAACTGCTTCAATTTGCAGTCCCTTTATGGCAGACGCAAGGGAGGTAAATCAGAGAGGTACTAGTTTCTGGAACGGTCTATTTGTGTTAGTGTGAATTAAATTACGGTTTATGACTCTCCTAATGATTTTATTGTAATTTTTTCATCAATATTCGGTGCTGCATTTAGTATGTCGTACCACCTGTCATGGAATGGTCGTAACGTTGCAAGCTAGCTAGGAGTTGGTTATTCAACCAAATGAATGCCCAGCACGGAACGAATTCCCAGTCAGCTTGGAGTTGTGAATTCGTCCCGAAAGAGCCGAATACCCAGCTGAGACTGAATTCTTAGGTACGAGTTCGAAATTTGAACCGAGCTGGGTAAAGCTAGCTAAAAATTCGGTCTCAGCTGGGTATTCGGCTCTTTTTGGTCGAATACAAAATTCTAAGCTGGCTGGCAATTCAAACTGAGCTGGGTATTCGTTTGGTTGAATTGCTTGCAAGAAATTCGGTCTCAGCTTGGTGTCGTTTATTGAACACCCAACTTCTTCAGATTTAGCTAGAAATTCGATCTGAGCTTGGTATTCGGCTCTTATTTGGTCATATACCTAACTTAAAGCCAGCTGGGTATTCGATCCGAGCTAATTATTCATTTACCCAACTACTAGCTTGCTAGGAATTCAAACTCACCTGTGTATTTGGCTTTTTTTAATCGCATACCCAACTCCCTAGCTGAGAGAGAATTCGAACCGAGCTTGGGAATTCGTTTGGTTAGCTTGCTAGGAATTTTGTCCCAACAAGGTATTCGGCTCTTTCGGGTCTAATACCCAACTTGCAAGTGGCAGGGAATTCAAATCGAGATCGGTATTCGTTTTTTGAATATCAAACTCCTAGCTAGCAAGGGATTCGGGCTCAGTTGGGTATTCGGCTCTTTCGGGTTGAGTACCCAACTCCCAGTTGGCTGGGAATTCGAATGATCTGGATAATGAATATCCAATATCCAATTCCCAACTCAAAGTTAACTTCACACACATAGTCGTAAGGGGATGTTCATTATCATGCATTATTGTGTAGGAGAATGCTGATTAATGCTGATTAACAGCTACTGGTTAATGTACTCAGCTGCACTTAGACTGTCATTCACAAGGACCATATTTCCCATGGTCCGGCCCCAAACAGTAACACTGCCCCCGCCAAACCTGTTTCTCTCTACAACTCAGGCTTCAGCAAATTGCTCCCCTCTCCTTCTAAACACCCTCACCATCATGATAATTCAGGTTAAACCTTGATGACATCAAGACATTTCTATTTTATACTGGCGTCTTTGCCGATGGAGGTGCTGCTGTGTCCAGCTCAAACGTATGCTCGTTTCGGTGTTATAGGCGCAACACAGTGACGCAGACACTTCGGTGTCTCTGCTATTAACGTTCTCTCTCGATGTAGCGGTAGCGGTTTGGAAACGACGCCTAGTATGCTTAAGTTTTAATAGACGGTCTAATATAGCGTTAGTAAAGGGAGGTCTGCTGGTTGGAGGACAATCGGCAACTGTTCCTGTTTGTTGTAACCTTGCATTTAGATGATTAATCGTGTTTCTGCGGCAATTAAATGCCTGCGCAACATTACTGATGGATTCTTCTATTTTAAGCATCATCAAAGTTTCAATAGATTGACGTTGAGAAAGTCTTGGCATTGCGAATTTTTTTAAAATCTTCAAATTGTTTTGTGTTTTTCTATTCCTAGGAGTTGCAAGAAAGTAATGAGAGATTATTTGACCGAGTTCACACTGTATGGGAAAATCATGCAAAACAGTTGTTTTTACGTAACATTTAACCCAAACTGATTAATGATTAATTATTGGGTTTGTTACTGGCCCACTATTGAAATATAAGGAGTCTGTAGGATTATCGCCTCGATAGTCGATTCCCTATTCATCCAACAGACCCCTATGTTTTTAAAGTGGGTCAGTAAATAATCCATTAATTGATTAACCACCTTCCATCGTTGAGATGGGTTGGGTAAATCAAAGCAGAGAGCGAAAGTAAAATTGTGTGAAGATTGTTCATATCAATTCCTTCAAATATTTTTTAGATATACTCTACAAAAGCATACTTTCAACATAAAAGTAACGGAGATAATCTAAAATTGAACCATGGTAGAGTCATTGTTCGGACTTCCTTGTCACTAAAGTGTGACCATTATATAAAGTATGAACCCAATCCCTCAAGTATTTTCAGAGTTGTGACGTGCAGATGTGTCGGGACACACTATGATCCTTTGAGGCTCTTATAAGAACATCACACGCGATACCAACGCATGTATATTAAGAGCAAAGCCTTAACCAAATTAATTTCACTTAATGAATAACTTTGTGATTGTGAATGTTCAAGATAGTAGTATTTATACAAAAGTTTAATTATTTTCCATGTGAAAAAGGGGCATAACCTAGAAACACTGATCACTTAGTAATATCCCTTGTGGTACATCCTGCCTTGTCCCTAGTAGCAAGTAGGCTGTCCCAAGCAGCAAGTGCCAAGAATGAGTACAATATTTTTGTTAGTTTTTTAAATTTTCCTATATCAATAACTAACAAAAAATTTCAAGTTGAAATGGGGTAGAACTCTAAAAACAGTATTCATAAAAAAGTAAAAAATCATGTGAGCAAATAATGAATATGTGAAAACAGTAGACAAATAACCTGAAAATGTTTAAAAATAATACTGCAAATATATATTGAAGCCTCAAATGGAATTATACTGACAACACAAAAGTTGATAGTAACTGATTTCTTTACCCCATGACCATGTTCAAAATATTCAGTGCGGTTTTACTAATTTGTAATTGTAATTTGGATCAGATTTGTCCTAGACCTACATAATGACAATGTAGAATAACCTATTGTGACAAATTTATAATGTGACACATACATGCTACCTTACATAAACTTGCATAAAGTGTCCTATTCTATCAGATACTTAAAAAAATTGTTTGAGGTTAATCTTTTGTATAGGAAATGTGACATGAAATTAATTTAAGGCAAAACATGCTCATGATTAAACCCCAAATATTTTCAATTACTTACATACTTTATCACCGAGATATTTGGAGATCTTTGCTTATCAATTATCAACTAAAGGTTTTTCATTAAAAGCATTAAAATATATACATTATTATAAACATTATATACAAGTAAAAGGTTATCAAAAACTGGGACGAATACTGAAATCAATATGCGAGTATTTGGTTTGCCATACTGGAAAAGATTCGAATTTTCGATTTTCGGACGTTCCGTCAGTTATCCGAATTTCGGTACAGTTTAACTGTTTTCGTTCAGACTATCGTGGGTCGGGAAACTGCTGTGTATAATCAAAACATTGCTTGTTTGACGGAAGCCTCAAATACTTTTTGTGATTGGCATAAACTATATAAACTAAATATTTGAGTTATTCTGACTGATTTGAAAACAAAACAACAAAAAGTATTAGGTAGCACACCACACTAATTGTAGCCACAGTTTCGAAAGGCCAGGGAGGATTTCTTTGAAAGTGTAAATATTCTGGAGTCAAATGACTGAGTTCTAAATGCATTTTCAGCATCAGATTTGGTTTTGTAACATCTAAAATGAACTCTGGCAAATTCGAAAATAGGGCTAGTTACAAATTGTTCAGGCAGATGGTGTCAAGAAAACCGTTTTTCTGTCAACAGTGCATTTCAACTGCCGGCTCGGAAGAATCAAGACATTTTTCAAGGGGGTACATACTTTCATCAGTAGCAAAAAATCTGCTAGGCGACGCATCAGTTCCTTGTGATATTTTGCATGTATAGGGAGTTGCCAAGACAGAAACCGAGTTTCTATAGCTGTTATATTCGCAGGTATTTTTTGGCGGAAAGACAGAAAGTGGTGTAAGTGGTGGTCTCGGACCACAGTTGATTTTCGGCGATTACTGAATGAATCACAGCTCCATGTATAGTTCTACCACAATACTTGTGACAATTTAGTTGTTGATTTACAATGTTATGTTTAATATGTTGTTAATAAAATGATTCTTATTTTTTCAGGTCCTATACTTTTGTACCAGGAACTTCGGACAAATTGTTTGTGTACAGGGACGGCAGGAATTAGAAATTTAGTGTGGAGTGCTACCTTATCAACAGAGTCAAAACGCGTGATTGGTTGTTCGTGTACGCTTTCGTGTTTGGTATATTATCTCATAACACGCATTCTGAATACCTCACCGATAAGCAGAGCCGAGAAGTGGCGATTGTTTCAATGCGTAGTAAATTTTATGAATGAAACTTTTGCGGATTAATAATTTGTAAGTTTTGTACAGTTTGATTTGCCAAAAATAAATAAATTATACCTCAGGCTTTCAAAATCAACAGAATTCTGCAATATCAAAGCACTTTTATCAAAATTGCAATGACAACTCGTTTAAACGCGAATGTATGGATAAGAGGCGGTCATGTGATTGTAACTAGAAAATCTGGTGTGCAGCTTAAGTAGCTTTGGCTTCTAAAAATCAATATATATATATTTTAAATTTAGATTTCTAAGTGAAAATATTCATTTACATTATATTCATCAACATTAAAATGAATTTTCTTTACTGTAACGAGAGGAAATGCAATTTTAAAATTGTTGTAGTCTGTAGTTGAATTGACAAGAGGCAAGGTGAAGGTCGATAAGGGAAATTACCCTTGGTGTAATTAAACATTTGTTTAAAATATAACGACAAAAGTGAATATTTGTTAAAGTTTGTAATGCTGTGGAAGAAATTAATATTTGTTTGTTTTTCTATATCTTCTATTTCCTTTAAAAGTTTCTGTTCTTTACTGATTTCTATTTCCTTTTTTTCTGAAGCATAGCGTATAGTTAGCCTTTAGCTTTAGCTTCGGAAAGATTATTTTATAGCCCTCTAATAATACTAGTCCAGGAAATGATGGTTTCACTGTAGAATTCTTCAAATTTTTCTGGAAAGACTTGGGTATTTTTCTTGTAAGATCAATTAATCATGCTTTCAAGACATGGCGAATTGTCTGTAACTCAAAAATCAAGAAGTCATAACTTTTATTCCTAAAGGAAATAAAGACAAAGGTTTTTAAAAAACTGGAGACCAATTTCACTAATAAATGTTGCCTACAAAATTGCCTCTGCATCAATAGCTTATCGCATAAAAAATGTTTTAGGTAGTATCATAAATGAGGATCAAACAGGCCTTTTACCTGGAAGACTTATGGCTTCTAATATAAGATTAGTTTATGATATGATGTTTTATACAGAGAAATATAATATACCTGGTTTGTTACTGTTAATCGATTTTGCATCTGCCTTTGATACTGTCTCATGGAAATTTATGCACCAAGTGCTCGAGTACTTTCATTTTGGTCAGTCACTTAGACTATGGATCAAACTTTTTTATACAAACATTGAGTCCTGTGTTATTGTAAATGGCCATATGTCTGAGTGGTTTCCACTGCAGAGAGGATGTCGTCAAGGTAATGCTTTGTCTCCCTACCTGTTTATTCTATGTGCAGAAATACTTTCCATCTTAATAAGAAACAATAAAAACATTAAAGGAATTAAAGTCAATGGTAAGGAATATAAGATTTCTCATTATGTTGATGATAATAGCCTTTAGATGGTACAGAATCACTAAAAAATACAATGTTAACTTTAAAATTCTATGCCAATATTTCAGGCCTCAATATAAATATAGAGAAAACAAAAGTAACTTGGTTTGGGTCTTGCAAGAATAGTAATTTGAAACTATGTCCTGAATATGACCTTACTTGGGAAAATAATTTTACTTTACTTGGTGTAAAATTTTCAATAAATCTGTTAGAGATTGTTGATATGAACTATGACTTAAAAATTGAAGAAATTAAGAAATTGTTTGCTTGTTGGTCTAAACGAGTGTTATCTCCACTAGGTAAAGTAGTAGTGATCAAAACCCTTGCTTTGTCAAATTTAAACCATTTAATATTGAGTATCAATGTTATGTAAAATATGTTTTTGATTCAAGAGACAAAGTTAAAAGAAATATTATAACTAAGGAATATAAATTTGGGGGACTTAAAATGGTTGAGTTAAAATTTTTCATGTACAGTCTAAAAGTAACCTGGCTAAGGAGACTCCTGACTATGAATAGCAAATTCACTCATATAGTAGAAAGTATTTGTCCAGATTTTAAAAACATCTATAAATATGGTTCTGATTACATAAAAATACATTTGCATCAAGATTTAAACCCATTTTGGAAAGATGTATTATATTACATACTCTCTCTAAATTCAAATGTAGAGAAAAGCAAACTAAGTTACTCAGTAAATTTGTGGTACAATCCAGGAATTAGAGTAGCAGGGTCTAGCATTTGTTACCACAGATGGTTATCTAGGGGAATAATTTTCCTAGGAGATCTTATTAACCAAGAAGGAGAATTCTATACATATCACGGATTTATTAACACATTTAATGTAAGAACTAATTATTTGGAGAATCATGGTCTTTTAGCTTCAGTGAACGAATTTCTTGAGAATAACAATATTAGGCAGTTGCCAAAAAAAAACTTTTAACACTACAATGCCTTTAAGTCTTGGAATTATAATTTAGGATAAAAAAAAAAGGATGCAGATCGATATACAGAGAATTACAGAAAAAGGAAGAATGTCCAAAGTCTTTACAAAAATTGGAAAATGAGCTAACAAATTATGTAGATGTAAACACTCTTAAATGTATTTACACTGTATAACAATGTTTTTAGATTCACAAAGGACCCAAAAATAATTTGGTTTCAATATAGAATCAATCACAGAATTTTAGCTACAAATTATTAAAAAAAAAAATGAATATTGTAGAAAATGATATGTTTACTTTTTGTCAAAAGGAATCTGAAACTTTGATTCATTTGTTCTGTGAGTTTGATGTTAGTAAATTATTTTGGAAACAATTAAAATCTTACATTGAAGGAAAATGTGACATTAACCTGGAGTATTCCAGATATTTTATTTGGAAGTATCAGCATTGATATGGTTTTAAATAAAATTATACTGTATGCGAAAAACTTCATATATTTCAACAGAATAAAAAAATTGAGGCTATCAATAGAAACTTTCAAAAAAAAAATAATTTCTGAAAAATATATTGCTAAATAGTCCTTTAAAGTTGATGAATTTGAGACTTTATGGGAAAAGTTTAAGAATGTCGTTTATTAAATCATGAAATTGTATATTAATAAAAGACGCCTCAAGTAGAGCCTAGACGGACCCCTCACCCCCAAGAGACCGCCCCACAAAAACTTTAAAAATTTAAATTAACTCCATTAAAGAAGTAGGAAGTAAACAGCCCAAGTTTGCACTAAAAACCTTTTACTTTATTTACTATGAAGACTACTTGAGCTTACTTTCCTTGAAAATGACATGTGAAATCTCCTTTATATTTTCATTTTGGTTTGTTTCTGACTAAATTACTTAGGAGTTTTCTTTTTTTTTTAACTAATATAGATTTTATAAATGTGTACTGCCTCAATTGTATATTTTAATTGGAGTACAGTCAGACCTGAGTTGAACAGCCAGATAACGGAAACATAAAAATTTACGGGATAAGACAAATGGCTGCTTAATACAGGTAACAAACATCTATATATTTATTTAGTTTGGTTGAAATTTTTTTTGTCTCGTTGTTTAAGCCAGTCAATTGTATAATATACTCAACAAAAATATTAAAGGGGCAGGGGTAGAAGTTTTCAAAAAGTGCTGTAAAGGAATTCCTTTATTCAAAAAAGTTTAACATAATGTAAAGTAGCACAAGTACCGGATATCAGAATATTCAATTCAGTAAAAACGTTACAGTAAGATCCACTGAAGAAGAAAGAAAACGTATACTGTCAAAATATCCACGTTTCCGACTAGGTGGGTGGGGTAACGAATTTCTTAGACACGCCTTAAAGCTTCGAATAAGCTTTCGGATGTCCGCCTATGGTATTGTTATAGTCCACTAAAAGTTAGTAGGAAGTATGTTTACCTCTAGCGTCAATGACCGCTCTGCACCTTGCCTTTAAAGCTTCGAATAAGCTTTCGGATGTCCGTCTGTGGGATTCGCCTCCATTCCTCTTTAAGCATGTTTGCGAGGTCGTCAGTTGTTTCCGGTCTGCGATTTTGACTCGATATTCCACGCTGTAGCATATCTCAAGCATGCTCTATCGGGTTGAGGTCAGGTGACTTCGCAGGCCAGTTCATGCGTTCAATACTCTGCTCCGCAAGATAGCGCTCTACAACTCTGCCTCGGTGGGGTCGAGCGTTATCGTCCATTAAAACGAAGTTCTGTCCTACTGCTCCAGCTTATACATGTACAAACGGATGAAGGATTTCGTCTCTACAACGTGCAGCGGTAAGTGCACCATCCCGGATCACATAAAGGTCCGTGCGACCACCATATGATATGCCAGGACCGAGCCTCCGCCAAACCTGTCATGCTCCGCTACACAGCAATCACGGAAGCGTTCAATTCTTTTGTCTCCAAACTTTCCTACGACCATCATGAAAATCTAACAGAAATTTAGATTCGTCGGTGAACGGTATGCTGTGTAATGACTGACGTCCAATTCCGGCATGCTGACGAGCAAACTCTAGGTGAACGGTATGCTGTGTAATGACTGACGTCCAATTCCGGCATGCTGACGAGCAAACTCTTGTCGGCATCTGCGATGGTCTGGGGTCATGGGAGGTCGCACGACAGGTGTTCTGGCATGTAAGTTTGCAGCGTGAAGTCTGTTTCTCAGTGTCTGAACAGAAATTCGTACTCCATGTGTTCGTTCGAAGTCATCACGGAGCGTTACGGCAGAATCAAAACGATGGCGTCTTGCAGCTAAGGATAACTGACGGTCCTGAGCCTCCGTAGTAAACGCGAGGACAACCTTGACCTGGTCTGCGCCGCACATCCCCGGTATCTTGGTACAACTGCCACAACCTATCGATCACACTATGTCTGACGTTAAACTGATCCGCCACGTTTCGATGAGTCTATCCGGCAAGCAACTGTCCGAGAGCCCTTTGCCTCTCGTCGTTACTCAAATGTCTTCTCACAGGCATATTGCTTCTTCCCAACAGCTTTTGTTGGGTAAATCTTCATTAGTGAACGATTTTATGAAGATTCCATATGACAATGATAACTCAAACAATGCTTGACACTTTTGACTCAACTTATTCGACCTTCAAAACCATGTGATTTTTACACATACATTGATTGGATATCCTTTATTTATGTGAATCTGACACCTTTCAGCTGAATTGATTTGAAAACCTGTTCTACATTGTCAAAACTTTCTTAAGCCTACATTTACTTTAGCAACAACACTTATTTTCGCGTATTGTGTCCCTTTAATATCTCCGCCCCTTTATTATTTTTGTTGAGTATACATAATTATGTACATTAACCCAGTTTGGACTGTACTTATACATTTAGTTTTGCTTCTTTCTTCAATTCACTGCATATACAGAATTATTTAAAATTACACAGAGGTTTTACCAGTCTAGTGCTTGATGTAATATGCTAAATTTTAGAAGTATACTTTATTTAATATCCCATGTTGTTTTGTTTTTTTGTAAGTCCCTAAATTAGAGTAACTCAAGGAAATGTTTAAGAACTCAAATTAAAATAGTCAATATTAAAATTATAAAACCCCATTTTTAACAATCATAAATTTTACAAAGCTTGCTAGAAAAATGAAACAATACACTATTGCTTAATTCTGTATACATGTATGTAAAAACCTTTATTAATACTTCTATGTGAGGTGAAGTGGTGGATGGTTCCCCGACCCCACTACACCGATGACGGAGATAATAAATGGGCAACTCTTGTTGCTGAAAAATTAAACAGAGGGCCCAGATGGCCCTAACGCTCACCTAATAGGACTGCTTTTAACAAAAGTGCTTATGGACCTGTGTTATTGACCCCAGATACCCATATTCGAACTTGACCTAGAATTATTGAAACAATCTTTCCTGACAAATTTCAGGTTGTTTGAACTGAAAATGTTACCTGAATGCGGGTTAACAAGGTTCCCATATTTTGGGGTCTGTGACCTATTTTTTGCCCTCATATGACCTTTATTCGAATCTGAGCTAGAAATCACTAAAACATCCTTTCTGACAAATTTCGAGAATATTTGGACTGAAAAGTAGCTTCTTGAGTGTTAACAAGTTTTTTTCTATTTTTGGGCCCTGTGACCTAGTTTTTGATTTCAGATGACCCATATTCAAATTTAATCTAGAAATCATTTAAACAACCTTTCTGACAGATTCCAGGTTATTTGAACTGAAAATGTTACCTCTACAGTGTTAACAAGGTTTTTCCATATTGGGCTCTGAGACCTAGTTTTTGACCCCAGATGACCCAATTTTGAACTTGAGCTAAAAGTCATCAAAACAACCTTTCTGACAAATTTCTGGGATATTTTGACTTAAAATGTAACCTCTAGAGTGTTAACAAGGTTTTTCTATTTTTGGGCTCTGTGACCTAGTTTTTGAACCCAGATGACCCATATTCAAACTTGAGCTAGAAATCATAGAAACAACCAGTCAAACAAATTTCCAGATTATTTGGACTGAAAATGTTACTTCTCCTTCTACAAGAAGATTTTAAAAGTTTTCACTATATAAGCCTATGTAAAACCAATGACCCCGGGGTGGGGCCAAATTTGACCCCAGGGGCATAATTTGAACAAACTTGGTAGAGGTCCACTAGACAATGCTACATACCAAATCTTACGGCTCAGGGCCTTGTGGTTTCTGACAAGAAGATTTTCAAAGTTTTTCCTATATAAGCCTATGTAAAACCAATGACCCCAGGGTATGGCCAAATTTGACCCCAGAGTTATAATTTGAACAAACTTGGTAGAGGTCCACTAGACAATGCTACATACCAAATATCTAAGCTCTCTGCCTTACGGTTTTTGACAAGAAGATTTTTAAAGTTTTTCCTATATAACTCTATGTAAAACAAGTTACCCCTGGGGCGGGGCCATTTTTGACCCCAGGATCATAATTTGAACAAACTTGGTAAAGGTTCACTAGATGATGCTTTATACCAAATATCAAAGCTCCAGACCTTGTGGTTTCTGACAAGAAGATTTTTAAAGATCCAACTTCTAAAATCTGTTTTTAGCTCCTGTGACCCAGAAATGCAATGAACCGGAACCATTTGAACAAACTTGGTAGAGCTTCATGCAAGGAACATTTTAGGCAAGTTTCATTAAATTTTGTCCAATGGTTTCAGAGGAGATGTCGTTTGAATGAATTGTGGACGACGGACGGACGGACGGACGGACGCCGGACAATCAAGGATCCTAAAAGCTCACATGAGCATGCTCAGGTGAGCTAAAAAAAAAGTGACACAGACGGACAGGGCAAAAACAATATGTCTCTCCAAGAGGGAGGGGAGACATAAAAACAAGACATTTGTCCATAGGACACGGACGACCCCGCAATATTAGCCTAATTTTTTATGGTGTATATATGTAAATTATAAGGCAATGCTGTCATGCTTTATTGAATTTGGACCAGATATGAACCTGATGAGTACTGAAAAGATAATCATGTTAGTAATGTAATGGGCTTTGAATACATGTTGCAGGTCAAAAAAAATAGTTTTCACTCTACAGGTCCCGGTGACCTTGAATTTTGCCCTACTGACCCAAAAATGATTGGGTTCTTTTACTGAGTAAAGAAAATCATCCTATGAAGTTTGAAGGCCCTGGGTAAAATGGTACTCCAGTTACTGAGCAGAAACAGTTTTCCTTCTACAGGTCCCTGTGAACTTAACCTTTGACCTATGGACCCTAGAAACAATATGGTTCTTCTAAAACAATTATCCTATATAGTTTGAAGGCTCTGGGTGTAATGAACCAAAACACAAAAGGAATTTTTTGTACTCAATAAGGGAAATAACCCTGTGAAGTTTGAAGGCTTTGGGTCAACTGGTACTCAAGTTATTGAAAGGAAATGAAGTGTGAAAGACAGAGAGACAGACACCCATGGAAAAGGCAAACACAATATGTCTCCATCAGAAGGGTGGGGTTGGGTGGAGACATAACAACAAACAATTGAAGGTATAGCCCTTGGTGTTTCAGAGCAGCAGATTTTTAAAGTTTTCCCTATATAAATCCTTGTGTAAAATCAAATGATCCCCTGGGTGGAGCCAGTTTTGACCCCAGGGTCATGATTTGAACAAACTTGGTAGAGGTCTACTAGACAATGCTGCAAACCAAATATCTAAACTCTAAACTTTGTGGTATCTGAATAGAAGAGTTTTAAAGTTTTTCCTATATAGCTCTATGTAAAACATGTGACCCCTGGGGCAGGGCCATTTTTGACCCAGGAGCCATGATTTGAAAAACTTGGTAGAGGTCCACTAGACGATGCTTCATACCAAATCTCTAAGCTCCAGGCCTTGAGGTTTCGGAGAAGAAGATTTTTATAAATCCAACTTTTAAAATCTAATTTTAGCTCCAGTGAACCAGTAATGCAATGGACCAGAACCATTTGAACAATCTTGGTAGAGCTTCATGAAAGGAACATCCCAGGCAAGTTTCATTTAATTTGGCCCTTTGGTTTCAGGGGAGATGTGATTTGAATGAAAAGTTGACGACGGACGGACTACGGAGAAAGACTGATCAGAAAAAAGCTAAAAATGTAGTTACACATACTAATCAATAGGTAAGCAGTTACTCTGGGTAAAGCTATATAAGATTCTGGGTAACAAGTTGCCCTGTACTACGTCTCAGTGTTGTTATATTTTATGGTTCTTTGGGACTTTTGATTCCAATACTTTTAGTGTTGAGGAGTCTCGTGAACAGACTCAATAAAACTGAGTCTGCGATATTTGTTTTGTTTTCATTGCTCTCGAGGGATCTCCCTTTTCAAGAATTAGTTTACTTCATGTGTTCACAGGTATCAGCACATAATTTTCAAGTTATTAGGGTATACCTGGCAGCCTCTACTTATGGTGGTCATGTGTGACAACTGAAATTGAAATAGCATCATGCATGCAAAAGTGATGGCCGGCCCAGCTAGCTCAATCGGTAGAGAATCGGACTGTCAATAGTTCAATCCCCATAGGGCCGATGATATTTCTCCGTGATAACTGATCTCAGACAATGCGTCTATAGGTCAATTGTCCCTCACCTCTGTAGCAAGTGAGGAAGTAGTCAGTCACTTGCGGAGAAATTGGTCAGTAATAGATACTCAGGAACACTTGTTAGGTTGACTGACCGCCGGGATGACCTAAGCTGTAAAAACTGGCGTTAAACCCAACTAAACCAAATCAAGCAAAAGTGATGGACAAGAGAAATATATTAAGTTTCGTTCCATGCTGTGACCTTGACATTTGACGTAGGCATCTGGGTTTTGCACAGGACACATTGTTTAATTATTGTTGTCATGTGTACAAATTTATTTTGAAATCCCGCCATGCATGCAGAAGTTATGGGCCGGCCTCAAACTTAACTTAGGCCTATAAGACAAGTACACTAAGTTCAATGCCCTACTGTGACCTTGATCTTGGACCTAGGGACCTGAATCTTTCACGGGACACATTGTCTCCTTATAGTAGTAAACTGTACTAATTTATTTTGAAATCCTATCATGTATGCAGAAGTTATGACCGGACACACACACACACACACACACACACACACACACGGAGAGGGGCAGCGCTATATGCAGCCCCATTATATCGCGCTGCAAAAAAAACAGAAACTAGTGGGAGGTAAAATAGTGTTCCATAGACTGACAGGCGTGCTTCACATGGTAAACAGATGACAGGTTTATGACCGTTATAACTATAGTTATCTAAAAACTAGATGCGTTTTCAGTTTGAACGCTTGTGTCGCCCTTGGATACTTTGTTAGAATAACTAAAAAGGTAAACAAGAGCCTGCTGGAAAAGATAGCATGCTAGTCCAAGTACAAAAGGGGCATAACTCCACTAAATGTGATCTTGACCTAAAGATTTTGGCATCATCACGACCCTGTTGTCATAAGTAATATAATTTAAAAGTTTAAGAAGAAATGTTAAGAAATGGCAAAGTTACAGCAAACGTTAAGTTTTCTTGACGGACGGACTGACGGACAGACGGACAAAGCGATCCTTATGTCGTAAGCGATACAATTGTAAGCATTAATTGGAAAGTTTGATGAAGAAATATTAAGAAATGACTTTGTTAAGTACAAAAAGGGGAATAACTCTGTCATATGTGAGCTTGACCTAAGATTTTCGTATCATCATGACTCTGTTGTCGTAAGCAATATAATTTGAAAGTTTGATGAGGAAATGGCAAAGTTATAGCTAACGTAATGTTTTCGTGACGGACGGACGGACGGACAAAGCGATCCCTATGTATTGCCGTTTCTTCGAAAGGGCGACACAAAAACGTGCATATTTGCTTTTACGTTTTGGTATACATTCATTTTGAAATATTTAATAGTCATGAAAGACTACGACAAAACTGTTCAAGTTCGAAGCTTTTTGTGCATTTTGAAAGCACTATTTTCTTTTTCAAATATTGAAATTGTTATCATTTGAACAACTGCGAAAAATGACCAATGGTTATTTCAAACATCTTGCTCAACAACTTCATATTACCTCTCTTTTAATAAGAAAAACACCTGTTTTATTCTTCAATACAGTTTAAAAGAATAGTTAACAGTAAAGAGTAAAGTGAGAATTATCGTTTGTCTTTCGCGGTGTCCAGTGGTGGACTGTTATGTAATATGGGGATAGTATATTGTCTCTGTTTTGAATTCTCACTGTCGTTCTTACTTGCTCTTTAGAACCGATGGATGCTGCTCATAGAAGTACTAATTCAAAATGGGTGCATTTTGGGTATTTTTCTGTGTATAAATTTTAGTAAAAATACTGCAGTAAAATATAACTATCATTAAAACAGAGCTATCACTGATTGTGATTAACGCCCCAAAATACCGCCTTGTCAGAGGCAAAAGAGGAAAATATTGAGTAAGAACTAAATAAGCAAGATAGAGTTATAAGTCTTATTTTTCTACCAAAAAGACTAATTGCAAAACATCGTTTTCTTTGAAAACCTTTACCTGAGTTTACGTGTTAGTGGATAAGATTGCACTGGATTATTGATAGATTATTGATGAATAAGTGATTGAACAGTCGGATTATATATGGTGTTGTCTGTATGGTAACATTATTTGCAAACAAAGCACAGCTGTTGTAAAAAATATGCAAAGCACTGCTATGCCTTTCACTTCTTGTAGTAATAAATGAGACATTAGTTCTCCAGGTTTTGAATCATAGAAATCTAAAATATTTGTAGAAGTAGTTATGTGTTCTCCATTTTTACTTTCTGATGACAAAAAGAGATTCGATCAAACACTCTCTGTTCACCAAAAGTGCTTGAAAATTCTGAAACTTTTCAAAAACCATTACACCAGATGGACACTTCTCCTACCAAATATTTTTATAGCCCAAGAAAGTTCGGATACTATTGGACAAGTACAGGTGGCAAATACCTGTGGTTCTTTATGAAAGTGAATGCAGCCAGTATTGTTTAGCGTAACAGCGTTTTGTAACATGGAAAACATAATACAAAATTAAAATTAATGAAAACATTCTACACATGTATATTTTATTAGAAAAAAATCAAATGTTTTCAAATACATGTATTAAGTGTCGTGTACATTTGACTGTGCAAACGTTGAAAATTTCATAAAATGCCATAAATTAAAGACCTTTTTATCTGCTAAATGTTACTGTTTTCACCAACCGCCTTTGAAATTTTAAAGTTGGAAAAAATATCGCCAATTACAATAACCAACACAATGGTCGATATTGGCTAATTAATTACGGTTTTTAAGACACCCCAATTGCTATTAAATCCTTAAAGTTGCTTGTAGCAAACACCTGTTATTAATCCACTAATCATCGCTATTATTATTTACCGCTATCTAATTATCTATATATTAGACTGCATTTCAGTCACAAATTATACTGCAATTGTGGTTGGCACTTTTCAAAGTCAAACTGAAACGCTTGTCGAAAAATAGCCGGTAGTGTTACGCTCAATTTTTAGGAACGCATTAAACAATTAGAGCAAGAGAGTATTTGAATCTTCACAGGAAAACGCGCAACTACGCCTATGAGTGTCTGACCCCGAATATCAGTTTGATCGCCAGGAACACTACTCCAGTAGTAATTGTCTGCATATCTGTGGTATTGCTGAAGCCTCAAAAGAAAGTACGGATAATATTGGTGTTTCTCAAGAGACAAAATCCGGTATCCGATGAAGTCGATCGCTCTCATTGTGTAGGTATGAAAAAAAGCAAACAAACCAAGAGATATAATGGTAAAGTTCATTTCTAACAGAGCTGGGTAGAAATTGTATCTGAATCGGTTCAACCTCAAGAGCTCAAAATACTCTCGGGCATTCGTAAACGAAGCTCTTACTTGTCGCCAGTCTTCTATTATATAAAGCAAGACAACTAGTTACTACTAGGCATTTGTATGGAGTCTGGTCTTCCAACGGGATAATACTTGTTAAAGACATTAAACACAAGGCCCACACATGAAATTGAAACATTCCTGTTGATTTCGCGAGGATAAATCCGACATAAACTAGTATGCGTAATTACAAATTACCTGGTTAGTTTTTCCAAGTGCGTCCTGTAATGAACTATACTACTCAAAATTTGATAGGGATCACTTTTTATTTCTTAAATATCTTTTTAATGATAACCTCAAGATAACTGATTTTTTCTCATACATGTAGTTTATTCATATGGCAAAGCCGACCTGTCCAGCAGATTTTGATTGTTTACCTGTACATGGCTCGAGATGCACGGGAAAAACGATAACCCTGGAAAAGTGGTGCACCGCGGGCATGTACCTTCATGTACACATCCGTTTTATTCAGACTGCGCTTGTGCATGGTAACGTTTATATCGAACCTAGCACTGGTCATGGCAAATCTACGGCAAAGACGGCGTATTGACGATGAGGCGATGAATAGGGGGTTAGGGATGCTTGAGGTTGGGCGTTCCCAACGGCACGTGGCAGGTGTCCTTGGGGTGTCCCAGAGCACCGTTGCCAGGATGTGGCGACGGTTTCAAACTTACGGGCATGTCACGCATAGGCATGGCGGAGGGCGTCAGAGGTTCACAACTCAGCGTGAGGACCTGTTTATTGTCGTTGAAGCGCAACGTCAGCGCTTTGTTACCGCTACTGCCCTCCAAAATGACTTCCAGAATGCCACTGGTGTAAGACTTTCCACTCAAACCATCAGGAACCGTCTTCAAACAGCTGGCATGAGGGCTAGATGGCCAGCAATCCGAATCCTACTGACGTGAAACCACATCCAGGCACGTCTTTAATGGGCCCGCAATCACGCCAGGTGGACGCTGCATGACTGGACCCCAGTGCTGTTCGTTCACTGACGAGTCTAGATTTTGTGTGGACTTCACTGATAGGCGAGTGCTGGTATGGAGATCCACCAATAAGCGTTTGGCACCCGTATATGTTGCTACTCATGACCGTCATTGCGGGGGCTCGGTCATGGTGTGGGCGGGCATTAGCATGCAGGGAAGAACGGACCTGCACATTGTTCAAAACGGCACATTGACGGCTGTACGATACGTCAATGAGATGTGTCCGTACATTGGTGCTATAGGCTCTGAGTTCATTTTAATGGACGACAACGCCAGGCCTCACAGGGCAAGGGTCACCGACGAGTACCTGGAGGCAGCAGCTATAGAGAGAATGGACTGGCCACCAAGGTCTCCAGACCTCAATCCAATAGAGCACGCCTGGGACATGCTGCAGACTGCAATATCTGCTTGCCCAGTCCAGCCAACCACGGTCCCTGGTCAACAGCAGGCCCTTCTGGATGAGTGGGCTTGACTCTCACAACAAAGCATTCGGAGACTCATTAGCAGCATGAGAAGGCGGTGCAGAGCAATAATCAAAGTAAACGGACACCACGCACGATATTAAAGCAAAATTCAGGCCATAGACTTGATTTTTCCAAAAAGTTCCATTTCATCTCCTGTCTGTGTTATCCCAAATTCGTGCCCCTCCGACGGCTCAGCCTCTGTCACGCTTCACCGGTTTACAGACTTACTCATTTTTTGGTACCAAACTCTTGTCATATGAACATATTTTCAGAATCACAACAAAAAAATGTAACCTTTCAACCTTATGTAGTAAATATACACATTCTTATAAGTGATCCCTATCAAACTTTGAGTAGCATATATAGTTTAATGATTCTTTGCAGCTATAAACTTGTGTAACCCAATACACACAAACTAGTTTATGGAATTGATATGATATCAAACGGTTAGTTCATGAGACAGTTTTACATTTGTTTCATGCTGTAGTTCCACCGTTCTTAAAACTTAAACCGTTGATCCGTGAACGACAGCAGGCTGTGTACATGTTGATATTTTGGTGCAGGTGATTTTTGCGTATTTTTTTTGTTTAAATCATGATTTAAACATTGCTTTATTTAGTGTGAAATCACCCAAAAAGAGTGCATTTTGTCGACTAAATGTATTGAAGATATTCTTTCTTGTTCGCAAAACTGAAATACTTGAAGTACTACAATATGAACTTTGATCATTTCTCTCTAACTACATTCCAAACTAAAGCTTCAAATTCGCATTTTCCGCATAGTTATTTACTAATGTAATGGGCATGTAATGAGGATTTTGGTAATGACAACCGTCAATAGAGAACGAGGAATACAGTTAGATCAGTGGATATGATAATGACAACGCCAAGTTGAAAATTAATTAACGATTTTCGGTTAACTCTCTGCGTTGAAAGAAGCGATCTTTGACTTACACATTTTTATTGATGGCCACCTTCGGCAGAGGTTACTAGTATGTTAACCTTAATTTTGATGTATATCTGTTTGATCTTCAGGCACAGGCCTAAAGCAATAACAAAATTCAGTTGAACTGATAAAATTTGTAGAACGTCCGTTACTAATGACAGCATTTTGAAAGCAGCCCTCTGCGTTTTGAAGAAAAAAAAGTTTTGTTACAGCTTTATATTTCGACCTCCAGTAAAAGGAAATGAAGGTTGTATTTGCACAAAAACAATTTTGTTAGAGCTTTATATTTCGACCTCCAGTAAAAGGAAATGAAGGTTGTATTTACACAAAAACAGTTTTGTTAGAGCTTTATATTTTGACCTCCAGTAAAAGGAAATGAAGGTTGTATTTGCACAAAAACAGTTTTGTGAGAGCTTTATATTTCGACCTCAAGTAAAAGGAAATGAAGGTTGTATTTGCACAAAATCAGTTTTGTTAGAGCTTTATATTTCGACATCCAGTAAAAGGAAATGAAGGTTGTATTTACACAAAAACAGTTTTGTTAGAGCTTTATATTTCGACCTCGAGTAAAAGGAAATGAAGGTTGTATTTACACAAAAACAGTTTTGTTAGAGCTTTATATTTCGACCTCCAGTAAAATTAAATGAAGGCTGTATTTGCACAAAAACAGTTTTGTTAGAACTTTATATTTCGACCTCCAGTAAAAGGAAATGAAGGTTGTATTTGCACAAAACAGTTTTGTTAGAGCTTTATATTTCGACCTCCAGTAAAAGGAAATGAAGGTTGTATTTGCACAAAAACAGTTTTGTTAGAGCTTTATATTTCGACCTCCAGAAAAAGGAAATGAAGGTTGTATTGACACAAAAACAGTTTTGTTAGAGCTTTATATTTCGACCTCCAGTAAAATTAAATGAAGGTTGTATTTGCACAAAAACAGTTTTGTTAGAGCTTTATATTTCGACCTCCAGTAAAAGGAAATGAAGGTTGTATTTACACAAAAACAGTTTTGTTAGAGCTTTATATTTCGACCTCGAGTAAAAGGAAATGAAGGTTGTATTTACACAAAAACAGTTTTGTTAGAGCTTTATATTTCGACCTCGAGTAAAAGGAAATGAAGGTTGTATTTACACAAAAACAGTTTTGTTAGAGCTTTATATTTCGACCTCCAGTAAAATTAAATGAAGGCTGTATTTGCACAAAAACAGTTTTGTTAGAACTTTATATTTCGACCTCCAGTAGAAGGAAATGAAGGTTGTATTTGCACAAAACAGTTTTGTTAGAGCTTTATATTTCGACCTCGAGTAAAAGGAAATGAAGGTTGTATTTGCACAAAAACAGTTTTGTTAGAGCTTTATATTTCGACCTCCAGTAAAAGGAAATGAAGGCTGTATTTACACAAAAACAGTTTTGTTAGAGCTTTATATTTCGACCTCTAGATAAAAGAAATAAAGGCTGTATTTACACAAAACAGTTTTGTTAGAGCTTTATATTTCGACCTCCAGTAAAAGGAAATGAAGGCTGTATTTAAACAAAAATAGATTTTAGAGCTTTACATTTCGACCTCCAGTAAAAGGAAATGAAGGCTGTATTTGCACAAACACAGTTTTGTTAGAACTTTATATTTCGACCTCCAGTAAAAGGAAATGAAGGTTGTATTTGCACAAAACAGTTATGTTAGAGCTTTATATTTCGACCTCCAGTAAAGAGAAATAAAGGCTGTATTTACACAAAAACAGTTTTGTTAGAGCTTTATATTTCGACCTCCTGATAAAAGAAATAAAGGCTGTATTTACACAAAACAGTTTTGTTAGAGCTTTATATTTCGACCTCCAGTAAAAGGAAATGAAGGCTGTATTTATACAAAAATAGATTTTAGAGCTTTATATTTCGACCTCCAGTAAAAGGAAATGAAGGCTGTATTTATACAAAAAGTTTTGTCAGAGCTTTATATTTCGACCTCCATTAAAAGGAAATGAAGGTTGTATTTGCACAAAAACAGTTTTGTTAGAGCTTTATATTTCGACCTCCAGTAAAAGGAAATGAAGGCTGTATTTATACAAAAAGTTTTGTTAGAACTTTATATTTCGACCTCCAGTAAAAGGAAATGAAGGCTGTATTTTTACAAAAAGTTTTGTTAGAACTTTATATTTCGACCTCCAGTAAAAGGAAATGAAGGCTGTATTTTTACAAAAAGTTTTGTTAGAACTTTATATTTCGACCTCCAGTAAAAGGAAATGAAGGCTGTATTTATACAAAAAGTTTTGTTAGAACTTTATATTTCGACATCCAGTAAAAGGAAATAAAAGCTGTTTTTTTACAAAAAGTTTTGTTAGAACTTTATATTTCGACCTCCAGTAAAAGGAAATGAAGGCTGTATTTATACAAAAAGTTTTGTTAGAACTTTATATTTCGACCTCGAGTAAAAGGAAATGAAGGTTTTTTTTTTTACAAAAAGTTTTGTTAGAGCTTTATATTTCGACCTCCAGTAAAAGGAAATAAAAGCTGTATTTACTCAAAAACAGTTTTGTAGTCTTTAAAATGAATATATTTGAAATCTTAGTTAGCCTTAAAAACGTACAAAATAATATGTGTCATTAACTTTAAGAACAAAGTTAGGACAAAACTTTTTAGTATTTCATTTATAAGACATTTATTTTAAACTAAAAAAAGAATGTTTTTCTTTGATTGAAGAGGAATGAAATCCTGTACTTTTAGAAAATTACTCAATTCATGATCGTGAACGCACTGATTCTAATGAATGCATGTATAAGACATTCAAGTGGAAAATTGTAGATTTATTTTGATTGTTTTATTTTGTTTGGATTATTTCATCTTGCAGACTAAAGAGACCTTTATAATCAAAGGAGCCTATGAACATCTAAGCTCGTGATTCCAGACTTAATATAATTATCTAAATTGATGCTACATCATACTATAATTTGGTACAATACATGAGAAAGGAGCGGGTGATGCCAACCGTAGTTTTGAACAACCTAAATAAAAGACTACAGGCCATATTCCTACACGCTGTTCCGCACATAAAACCACGTGATCTCAGTATTTCTCTTCAAACCTTTTAAAACGGCAATTACAATCTTAAATTTTGATGTTCTTCAAATGAAATATTGACTAATTGTTTCAATTGTTTTTTCAACAGTGTTTTTACCACTTCAAAACTGTGGGCGATTTAAATACGAACTATTGTCGCAGTACTTCGGTTTTCTATAACCTGTAATGACTTGGAAATGCCGTCTTTAGTTGTCCGGGTCTGAGGACCCGAAAAGCTAAAAACTAAACACTCATTGAGGAAATAACATTAAGCAAATTGACTGACTTAAAATCAATAATTTTATCAATGTAGCGAGATAAATTCTGAAGACCCATGATCAAAGGGTGTTTGAGGTATTGGTCAGATGTAACCTTTAAATTTGAGTAAAATCCCACAAAATAATAGGGGTCATCAACAATTATATAATGTTGAAAGCTGTAGCTTATATAGACAAGATAGAAAGGACTGAAACATTAATTTTACCACTGAAGCCAGATAAACTTTTCGTTCAACAGTTTTATGAAGTTGAAAGCTGCTGTGGGATAAAATAAAGACTTCTATATAGAGAAAACTGTTTATTGGTTTCTTGTGCCAAAGTTAATTTCAATCGATCAAAAAATCAAGTCTCTATTGGGATAATAACAAAAATCTATTTTAGCCTTAGTGACCATGACCTTCATCCCAGAAAATGGCAGGGATACATGCAGAGTGCCTATAAAAACCAAATATCTAAGACATCTATCAATAAATAAAGGCTCTATGACGAAAATTTTGAAAGATCTAGTTTTAGACTTTGTGACTTCGGAGGCAGGGCCAATTTTGACCCCAGGGCCAAGATTTGAACAAACTTAGTAGATGTCTATTAAGCCACGTTATACATCAAATACATTTAACACTAGGCATAATTGTTTCTGACAAGAAGATTTTTTTTCTGTGTAAATCTTTACAAAAATCAAGTGACCCCTGGGGTGTGGTTAGTTTTGACCACAAGAGCATCATTTGAACAATCTTGGTAAAGGACTTTTAGATGATGCTCCATGCAAAATATCTAAGCTCTATGGCCATTTAGTTTTATAGAAGATTTTCAAAGTTTTCCCTTTTTAAAGTCTTTATTAAATAAAATGACCCTAGGGCAGAGCCGTTTATGACCCAGGGCATAATCTAAACAATCTTTGTAGATAAGCTTTAAGTGAACCTGGATGCCAAATATCACCTCCTAAGGCATAGTAGTTTAAGATAAGAACATGTTTTCCATTTAAATGCCTACGTAATCAAAAGGGCCATGATGGCCCTGGATCGCTCACCTGAGTGCTTTGGCTGTGGGTTTACTGTTACTGCCGTATTAAGAAGCAACATTACATTTTCTAATTGAAGGTTTGTAGGTGCCTACAAACCAAATCTATAAAATATCAGTCAATACATAAATGCTCTTTGACATAAAGAAGAAATATCTATTATTAGCTATGGTGACCTTGACCTTTACCCAGTGTCCTAAAACCCCACCTAAGGGTAGAGGTCTATGCAAGGAACCTACATGCCAAATATCAAAGATATTGGTCTTTAAATGAAGGCTCTATGAAGGAAAGTAGATAAATCTATTTTTAGTCTCGGTGAACTTTATTTTACTTAAATAGGACACCCAGGGTTGGGCCAATTTTGTCCCCAGGGACATAATTTTAACAAACTTGGTAGAGGTCTTCTAGACTATACAACATACAAAACATTTTAGGGCATATTGTTTCAGACAAAAATATATCTTAAATCTTTCCTATATATGCCTATATAAAATTATGTGACCCCATGCAGGACCATTAATGACCCCAGCAGATATGGGGCAAATTACTTATAAGGGTAATGCATTAAATAAGCATTATTTGCCAAAATTGTGCATTAAATCCGCATTAGCATTACTGTATTTTGAAAAAGTTCTGCATTAAATTAGCATAATATAAAAAAGTAATGTATTAAATTAAGTAATTTTGTAGTAACATGTCAATAACTGTCAATTAATCTTGTCAATTAACTGTCAATAAATAAACAAACGATGTATTGCATTACCTTCTTATGTGAAACTATTGTATGAACAAGTAACAACTGTATATGAAACATATAAAGTGACACCTCAACGACTTAGAACAAAACTAGTCTTAGTACATATAGATCAATCAATACAGGTTTAGCTCTGTACACACTAAGCTCAAAACCCTCCTTTTGATATCTTTGATTTATCAATAATCCCGACTGAATGGTTTTCCGTTAGAAAATTAAACCGAGGTTTGGTAATCGTCCCTTTATTTTTACAGCAACCGGTTAAACAAGTTACGCTTAACTAATGGAGTTGCCGTAAAAATGTCACCGATTTGATTTCATACTAGTTGTATATGCCAAGATTTTCTTAACCTGCTACCTACTAGACGAATGAAAATGCAAGCCAGATGCGATGTTAATGTATATTTTTGAAAGGAATGTAAATCCAATTTGTTATCGTGCTTTGTACAATCCAAAAAGTAGTTTATACAGAACCATTCAAAGGATCAATGTACTCAATAATAATTACGTTAATAGGTAAAGATTTACATGAAACCATCCTGTATTTCCTAAGCAAAATATTGTAAATAGGTTAAAGGTTGTTAAAGCTTAATACAGTACCTTCACCCTGAAGATTTTCCTATTCCGTTTATATGTTCTGGTGATAGTAGTAAGTTCGATCCCTCTTGAGCCACTGTTTCGTTTTAGTTGGGTTTTATTGGGGTTTAACGTCAGTTTTTACAGCTAAGGTTATATCCAAGCGGTCTGTCCACCTAACCAGGGTTCCTGGGAAGCGAACCATTTTACAAACCAATTTCTCCGCAGGTGACTACTTTCTTAGTCGGTCGAATGTTTCACTTTCTTACCTCTGCAAAAATACAATTTTCAGAACGATATTTTTATTTTTAGATAGAGAAATCCACAGTTACTTTTCAGCCAATCAGTGACTAGCCTGCAACGAATCGTCCATACATACATTTGACAACCCAAAGTGTAAAAAAACAATGCATGTTTGCATGTTAATTTTGTATTTCACTTTTCAAAGTGTTTTTTAATATGTATACGTAAATTAACCAGTAAAAATATCAAAAAGTTTTAAATCGCGGTGGTATGGTTGTTTTTAGACGTATAATTGCTGTATTAAGATGTTAACGTAAACGCGTAGTTGAATTGTGTTTACAAAATTGTCAGAAACACCTGTCTATTTATAATTTTTGCAGTCACATGATCGTTTCAACCAATGAAAAATGGTTTCAAGATTTTTCGGTCGCGGGGATATTGGTGCACTTTCACTGGTTGTTTAAAAGTTCATTGTAAAGGTCAATATCAAAAATCTACTTTTATTAAAGAAGTGGTGTGAAGAAACGGTAGTTAAACCCCAAATCAAACAAAACAAACGGTAGTGTATTCAAATAGCTGCTGAAGGAACGTGATACAGAGGTGAGGGAAAAACGACCTATAGACAATAGATGATTGTCTGAGATCTATTATCACGGAGAAATTCCCTGATGGGAAACGAACTGGGACTAATAATTGATATGCTTGCCTTCAATTTTATTTAGTAATCACCTTTAAAGTAACATTTAGCTGTCCACATTTACTAGAGTCATACTGTTTTTAACTGTATCTATGAAGGTGACAGCAACATAATGAAATTTACACTGTGTACGTTCTACTTGTCAGTTGTTCTTTTTCAAACAAGCATGGGCAACTGGGTATCACGTATTACTTCGGGTGCAGCGTATTAGATAAATTGATTTTTTTCCTTCAAAACACCAAGGAGTTTTCAACTGAATGACGTTTCTCCTGTGATATGTAGCAGCACAATCAAACTTTCAATATAAATGAAGAAGACATATACACTAAATTAAATTTAATAAATCAAAACAATACATCATTACGACAAACAAAGAATTGAATTACGCAGCAACTTTACACCATATCTTGCTTTTGAGAGCATCATTACGAAAAACAAAGAATTGAATTCCGCAGCAACTTTACACCATATCTGGTTTTTGAGAGCTATCTTTTTTTTTTCTTTTTTTCTTTAATGTATATATATTCTGGTTAACTAGTTCCAAAAGAGTTTCTTTCGCTAAAGGCGAAGACGTTGCACTTTGCTGAGGTGGCATTCTAAAATTAACTATGAAAAGAAATGGCATAAGGTTTAAGGTATAAGAGTTGCTTTATTAGATCACAGCTGTACCTAGCCAGCCAATGATTATCGAGAAATACCGTTTGCTGAATCCCATAGACAACGGAGCTATCGTTGTCTATTTCAAACAATGTTCACGTGCAAAGCGTGAACGTAAATTACACTTGTCGTAGTTTAAAAGATCCCAATCTTGTCACTTAGATATATTTAATAAAACAGGTCTTTTAAGAATTTTTATTATAAGAAGTGGTGAAAATAACAACGAGTCAATTCAGAAATTTATTGAAAAGAAGTGGAAACACACCATCTATACCTAAACGTTGAACTTTATCAAGTACATCAGTGCTAGTATAAATATATTGCATGTATGTTATTTTACATAGCCATGTTTATAAAAAATGTATTACATGAATATAGATGTTATAAGATACTGGAAATTTTTCGACCACCCTTATTTACAACAATAGTCGAAATAGATGATGGTACAGAAATCTCTATGGTGTCTTGAAAGTCTTTTGACAGGTCCGGCTTTGTTTCTTGGACAGTAGCGCAAAAGAGAGGAGACGCTCTTCATCAGCTTCGCTGACGGTCGCTTGTACTCGCGCACGGCTACACTTCTATGACCGCTCCGTGACAAAACAGCTTGTTCGTCAAACTGTTTGTCATATAAACGTGTACAAAATATCACCTTACCAGAGTGGTTACGGATGTTTCTGTGTTATAAACGTGTACATAATGTCACCTTACCAGAGTGGTTACGGATGTTTCTGTGTTCTAAACGTGTACATAATGTCAGCTTACCAGAGTGGTTACGGATGTTTCTGTGTTATAAACGTGTACATAATGTCAGCTTACCAGAGTAGTTACGGATGTTTCTGTGTTATAAACGTGTACATAATGTCAGCTTACCAGAGTAGTTACGGATGTTTCTGTGTTATAAACGTGTACATAATGTCAACTTACCAGAGTAGTTACGGGTGTTTCTGTGTTATAAACGTGACATACTGTCAGCTTACCAGAATGGTAACGGATGTTTCTGTATTATAAACGTGTACATAATGTCAGCTTACCAGAGTGGTTACGGATGTTTCTGTGTTATAAACGTGTACATAATGTCAGCTTACCAGAGTAGTTACGGATGTTTCTGTGTTATAAACGTGTACATAATGTCAGCTTACCAGAGTAGTTACGGGTGTTTCTGTGTTATAAACGTGTACATAATGTCACCTTACCAGAGTAGTTAAGGGTGTTTCTGTGTTATAAACGTGTACATAATGTCAGCTTACCAGAGTGGTTACGGATGTTTCTGTGTTATAAACGTGTACATTATGTCACCTTACCAGAGTAGTTACGGATGTTTCTGTGTTATAAACGTGTACATAATGTCAGCTTACCAGAGTAGTTACGGATGTTTCTATGTTATAAACGTGTACATAATGTCACCTTACCAGAGTAGTTACGGATGTTTCTGTGTTATAAACGTGTACATAATGTCAGCTTACCAGAGTAGTTACGGATGTTTCTGTGTTATAAACGTGTACATAATGTCACCTTACCAGAGTGGTTACGGATGTTTCAGTGCTATAAACGTGTACATAATGTCACCTTACCAGAGTAGTTACGGATGTTTCTGTGTTCTAAACGTGTACATAATGTCAGCTTACCAGAGTAGTTACGGATGTTTCTGTGTTCTAAACGTGTACATAATGTCACCTTACCAGAGTGGTTACGGATGTTTCTGTGTTATAAACGTGTACATAATGTCAGCTTACCAGAGTAGTTACGGATATTTCTGTGTTATAAACGTGTACATAATGTCACCTTACCAGAGTGGTTACGGATGTTTCTGTGTTATAAACGTGTACATAATGTCACCTTACCAGAGTAGTTACGGATGTTTCTGTGTTCTAAACGTGTATTTATGTCAGCACCTTACCAGAGTAGTTACGGATGTTTCTGTGTTATAAACGTGTATATAATGTCACCTTACCAGAGTAGTTACGGCTGTTTCTGTGTTATAAACGTGTACATAATGTCACCTTACCAGAGTAGTTACGGATGTTTCTGTGTTATAAACGTGTACATAATGTCACCTTACCAGAGTAGTTACGGATGTTTCTGTGTTATAAACGTGTACATAATGTCACCTTACCAGAGTAGTTACGGATGTTTCTGTGTTATAAACGTGTATTTATGTCAGCACCTTACCAGAGTAGTTACGGATGTTTCTGTGTTATAAACGTGTATATAATGTCACCTTACCAGAGTAGTTACGGATGTTTCTGTGTTATAAACGTGTACATAATGTCACCTTACCAGAGTAGTTACGGATGTTTCTGTGTTATAGACGTGTACATAATGTCACCTTACCAGAGTAGTTACGGATGTTTCTGTGTTATAAACGTGTACATAATGTCACCTTACCAGAGTAGTTACGGATGTTTCTATGTTATAAACGTGTACATAATGTCACCTTTCCAGAGTAGTTACGGATGTTTCTGTGTTATAAACGTGTACATAATGTCAGCTTACCAAAGTAGTTACGGATGTTTCTGTGTTATAAACGTGTACATAATGTCACCTTACCAGAGTGGTTACGGATGTTTCTGTGCTATAAACGTGTACATAATGTCACCTTACCAGAGTAGTTACGGATGTTTCTGTATTATAAACGTGTACATAATGTCAGCTTACCAGAGTAGTTACGGATGTTTCTGTGTTCTAAACGTGTACATAATGTCACCTTACCAGTGTAGTTACGGATGTTTCTGTGTTATAAACGTGTACATAATGTCACCTTACCAGAGTGGTTACGGATGTTTCTGTGCTATAAACGTGTACATAATGTCACCTTACCAGAGTAGTTACGGATGTTTTTGTGTTCTAAACGTGTACATAATGTCACCTTACCAGAGTAGTTACGGATGTTTCTGTGTTCTAAACGTGTACATAATGTCACCTTACCAGAGTGGTTACGGATGTTTCTGTGTTATAAACGTGTACATAATGTCAGCTTACCAGAGTAGTTACGGATATTTCTGTGTTATAAATGTCTACATAATGTCACCTTACCAGAGTAGTTACGGAGGTTTCTGTGTTCTAAACGTGTATTTATGTCAGCACCTTACCAGAGTAGTTACGGATGTTTCTGTGTTATAAACGTGTATATAATGTCACCTTACCAGAGTAGTTACGGATGTTTCTGTGTTATAAACGTGTACATAATGTCACCTTACCAGAGTAGTTACGGCTGTTTCTGTGTTATAAACGTGTACATAATGTCACCTTACCAGAGTAGTTACGGATGTTTCTGTGTTATAAACGTGTACATAATGTCAGCTTACCAGAGTAGTTACGGATATTTCTGTGTTATAAATGTCTACATAATGTCACCTTACCAGAGTAGTTACGGAGGTTTCTGTGTTCTAAACGTGTATTTATGTCAGCACCTTACCAGAGTAGTTACGGATGTTTCTGTGTTATAAACGTGTATATAATGTCACCTTACCAGAGTAGTTACCGATGTTTCTGTGTTATAAACGTGTACATAATGTCACCTTACCAGAGTAGTTACGGCTGTTTCTGTGTTATAAACGTGTACATAATGTCACCTTACCAGAGTAGTTACGGATGTTTCTGTGTTATAAACGTGTACATAATGTCACCTTACCAGAGTAGTTACGGATGTTTCTGTGTTATAAACGTGTACATAATGTCACCTTACCAGAGTAGTTACGGGTGTTTCTGTGTTATAAACGTGTATATAATGTCACCTTACCAGAGTAGTTACGGATGTTTCTGTGTTATAAACGTGTACATAATGTCACCTTACCAGAGTAGTTACGGCTGTTTCTGTGTTATAAACGTGTACATAATGTCACCTTACCAGAGTAGTTACGGATGTTTCTGTGTTATAAACGTGTACATAATGTCACCTTACCAGAGTAGTTACGGATGTTTCTGTGTTATAAACGTGTACATAATGTCACCTTACCAGAGTAGTTACGGATGTTTCTGTGTTATAAACGTGTACATAATGTCACCTTACCAGAGTGGTTACGGATGTTTCTGTGCTATAAACGTGTACATAATGTCAGCTTACCAGAGTAGTTACGGATGTTTCTGTGTTCTAAACGTGTACATAATGTCAGCTTACCAGAGTAGTTACGGATGTTTCTGTGTTCTAAACGTGTACATAATGTCACCTTACCAGAGTGGTTACGGATGTTTCTGTGTTATAAACGTGTACATAATGTCAGCTTACCAGAGTAGTTACGGATATTTCTGTGTTATAAACGTGTACATAATGTCACCTTACCAGAGTGGTTATGGATGTTTCTGGGTTATAAACGTGTACATAATGTCACCTTACCAGAGTAGTTACGGATGTTTCTGTGTTCTAAACGTGTTTTTATGTCAGCACCTTACCAGAGAAGTTACGGATGTTTCTGTGTTATAAACATGTATATAATGTCACCTTACCAGAGTAGTTACGGATGTTTCTGTGTTATAAACGTGTACATAATGTCACCTTACCAGAGTAGTTACGGATGTTTCTGTGTTATAAACGTGTACATAATGTCACCTTACCAGAGTAGTAACGGATGTTTCTGTGTTCTAAACGTGTACATAATGTCACCTTACCAGAGTAGTTACGGATGTTTCTGTGTTCTAAACGCGTTTTTATGTCAGCACCTTACTAGAGTAGTTACGGATGTTTCTGTGTTATAAACGTGTATATAATGTCACCTTACCAGAGTAGTTACGGATGTTTCTGTGTTATAAACGTGTACATAATGTCACCTTACCAGAGTAGTTACGGATGTTTCTGTGTTATAAACGTGTACATAATGTCACCTAACCAGAGTAGTTACGGATGTTTCTGTGTTATAAACGTGTACATAATGTCAGCTTACCAGAGTAGTTACGGATGTTTCTGTATTATAAACGTGTACATAATGTCAGCTTACCGGAGTGGTTACGGATGTTTCTGTGTTATAAACGTGTACATAATGTCAGCACCTTACCAGAGTAGTTACGGATTTTTCTGTGTTCTAAACGTGTACATAATGTCACCTTACCAGAGTAGTTACGGATGTTTCTGTGTTCTAAACGTGTATTTATGTCAGCACCTTACCAGAGTAGTTACGGATGTTTCTGTGTTATAAACGTGTATATAATGTCAGCTTACCAGATTAGTTACGGATGTTTCTGTGTTATAAACGTGTACATAATGTCAGCTTACAAGAGTAGTTACGGATGTTTCTGTGTTATAAACGTGTACATAATGTCACCTTACCAGAGTGATTACGGATGTTTCTGTGTTATAAACGTGTACATAATGTCAGCTTACCAGAGTAGTTACGGATGTTTCTGTATTATAAACGTGTACATAATGTCACCTTACCAGAGTGGTTACGGATGTTTCTGTGTTATAAACGTGTACATAATGTCAGCACCTTACCAGAGTAGTTACGGATGTTTCTGTGTTATAAACGTGTATATAATGTCACCTTACCAGAGTAGTTACGGATGTTTCTGTGTTATTAACGTGTACATAATGTCACCTTACCAGAGTAGTTACGGATGTTTCTGTGTTATAAACGTGTACATAATGTCACCTTACCAGAGTAGTTACGGATGTTTCTGTGTTATAAACGTGTACATAATGTCACCTTACCAGAGTAGTTACGAATGTTTCTGTGTTCTAAACGTGTACATAATGTCACCTTACCAGAGTAGTTACGGATGTTTCTGTGTTATAAACGTGTACATAATGTCACCTTAGCAGAATGGTAACGGATTTTTCTGTGTTATTAACGTGTACATAATGTCACCTTACCAGAGTAGTTACGGATGTTTCTGTGTTATAAACGTGTACATAATGTCAGCTTACAAGAGTAGTTACGGATATTTCTGTGTTATAAACCTGTACATAATGTCACCTTACCAGAGTAGTTACGGATGTTTCTGTGTTATAAACGTGTACATAATGTCAGCACCTTACCAGAGTAGTTACGGATGTTTCTGTGTTATAAACGTGTATATAATGTCACCTTACCAGATTAGTTACGGGTGTTTCTGTGTTATAAACGTGTACATAATGTCAGCTTACCAGAGTAGTTACGGCTGTTTCTGTGTTATAAACGTGTACATAATGTCACCTTACCAGAGTAGTTACGGATGTTTCTGTGTTAAAAACGTGTACATAATCTCACCTTACTAGAGTGGTTACGGATGTTTCTGTGTTATAAACGTGTACATAATGTCAGCTTACCAGAATGATTACGGATGTTTCTGTGTTATAAACGTGTACATAATGTCACCTTACCAGAGTGGTTACGAATATTTCTGTGTTGTAAACGTGTACATAATGTCACCCTTGCAAGAGTGATTACGGATGTTTCTGTGTTATAAACGTGTACATAATGTCAACTTACCGGAGTGGTTACGGATGTTTCTGGGTTATAAACGTGTACATAATGTCATCTTACCAGAGTAGTTACGGGTGTGTCTGTGTTATAAACGTGTACATAATGTCACTTTACCAGAATGGTAACGGATGTTTCTGTGTTATAAACGTGTAAATAATGCCAGCTTACCAGAATGGAAACGGATGTTTCTGTGTTATAAACGTGTCGTAATGTCACCTTACCAGAGTAGTTACGGATGTTTCTGTGTTATAAACGTGTATATAATGTCAGCTTACAAGAGTAGTTACGGATATTTCTGTGTTATAAACGTGTACATAATGTCACCTTACCAGAGTAGTTACGGATGTTTCTGTGTTATAAACGTGTATTTATGTCAGCACCTTACCAGAGTAGTTACGGATGTTTCTGTGTTATAAACGTGTATATAATGTCACCTTACCAGAGTAGTTACGGATGTTTCTGTGTTATAAACGTGTACATAATGTCACCTTACCAGAGTAGTTACGGATGTTTCTGTGTTATAGACGTGTACATAATGTCACCTTACCAGAGTAGTTACGGATGTTTCTGTGTTATAAACGTGTACATAATGTCACCTTACCAGAGTAGTTACGGATGTTTCTATGTTATAAACGTGTACATAATGTCACCTTTCCAGAGTAGTTACGGATGTTTCTGTGTTATAAACGTGTACATAATGTCAGCTTACCAGAGTAGTTACGGATGTTTCTGTGTTATAAACGTGTACATAATGTCACCTTACCAGAGTGGTTACGGATGTTTCTGTGCTATAAACGTGTACATAATGTCACCTTACCAGAGTAGTTACGGATGTTTCTGTGTTCTAAACGTGTACATAATGTCAGCTTACCAGAGTAGTTACGGATGTTTCTGTGTTCTAAACGTGTACATAATGTCACCTTACCAGTGTAGTTACGGATGTTTCTGTGTTATAAACGTGTACATAATGTCACCTTACCAGAGTAGTTACGGATGTTTCTGTGCTATAAACGTGTACATAATGTCACCTTACCAGAGTAGTTACGGATGTTTCTGTGCTATAAACGTGTACATAATGTCACCTTACCAGAGTAGTTACGGATGTTTCTGTGTTCTAAACGTGTACATAATGTCAGCTTACCAGAGTAGTTACGGATGTTTCTGTGTTCTAAACGTGTACATAATGTCACCTTACCAGAGTGGTTACGGATGTTTCTGTGTTATAAACGTGTACATAATGTCAGCTTACCAGAGTAGTTACGGATATTTCTGTGTTATAAATGTCTACATAATGTCACCTTACCAGAGTAGTTACGGAGGTTTCTGTGTTCTAAACGTGTATTTATGTCAGCACCTTACCAGAGTAGTTACGGATGTTTCTGTGTTATAAACGTATATATAATGTCACCTTACCAGAGTAGTTACGGATGTTTCTGTGTTATAAACGTGTACATAATGTCACCTTACCAGAGTAGTTACGGCTGATTCTGTGTTATAAACGTGTACATAATGTCACCTTACCAGAGTAGTTACGGATGTTTCTGTGTTATAAACGTGTACATAATGTCAGCTTACCAGAGTAGTTACGGATATTTCTGTGTTATAAATGTCTACATAATGTCACCTTACCAGAGTAGGTACGGAGGTTTCTGTGTTCTAAACGTGTATTTATGTCAGCACCTTACCAGAGTAGTTACGGATGTTTCTGTGTTATAAACGTGTATATTATGTCACCTTACCAGAGTAGTTACGGCTGTTTCTGTGTTATAAACGTGTACATAATGTCACCTTACCAGAGTAGTTACGGATGTTTCTGTGTTATAAACGTGTACATAATGTCACCTTACCAGAGTAGTTACGGATGTTTCTGTGTTATAAACGTGTACATAATGTCACCTTACCAGAGTAGTTACGGATGTTTCTGTGTTATAAACGTGTATATAATGTCACCTTACCAGAGTAGTTACGGATGTTTCTGTGTTATAAACGTGTACATAATGTCACCTTACCAGAGTAGTTACGGCTGTTTCTGTGTTATAAACGTGTACATAATGTCACCTTACCAGAGTAGTTACGGATGTTTCTGTGTTATAAACGTGTACATAATGTCACCTTACCAGAGTAGTTACGGATGTTTCTGTGTTATAAACGTGTACATAATGTCATCTTACCAGAGTAGTTACGGATGTTTCTGTGTTCTAAACGTGTACATAATGTCACCTTACCAGAGTAGTTACGGCTGTTTCTGTGTTATAAACGTGTACATAATGTCACCTTACCAGAGTAGTTACGGATGTTTCTGTGTTATAAACGTGTACATAATGTCACCTTACCAGAGTAGTTACGGATGTTTCTGTGTTATAAACGTGTACATAATGTCACCTTACCAGAGTGGTTACGGATGTTTCTGTGCTATAAACGTGTACATAATGTCACCTTACCAGAATAGTTACGGATGTTTCTGTGTTCTAAACGTGTACATAATGTCAGCTTACTAGAGTAGTTACGGATGTTTCTGTGTTCTAAACGTGTACATAATGTCACCTTACCAGAGTTGTTACGGATGTTTCTGTGTTATAAACGTGTACATAATGTCAGCTTACCAGAGTAGTTACGGATATTTCTGTGTTATAAACGTGTACATAATGTCACCTTACCAGAGTGGTTATGGATGTTTCTGGGTTATAAACGTGTACATAATGTCACCTTACCAGAGTAGTTACGGATGTTTCTGTGTTCTAAACGTGTTATAAACCTGTACATAATGTCACCTTACCAGAGTTGTTACGGATGTTTCTGTGTTATAAACGTGTACATAATGTCAGCTTACCAGAGTGGTTACGGGTGTTTCTGTGTTGAATGTGAATGCAAGCTTCTGTAAACATATTTTTCATGTATTTACCAAGAAAGTTTACTCCGATTTTCATGTATTTACTCAGAAAGTTTACTCCGATTTTCATGTATTTACCCAGAAAGTTTACTCCGATTTTCATGTATGTACCCAGAAAATTTACTCCGATTTTCATGTATTTACTCAGAAAGTTTACTCCGATTTTGATGTATTTACGATGTATTTACCCAGAAAGTTTTCTCCGATTTTCATGTAATTACCCAGAAAGTTTACTCCGATTTTCATGTATTTACCCAGAAAGTTTACTCCGATTTTCATGTATTTACTCAGAAAGTTTACTCCGATTTTCATGTATTTACCCAGAAAGGTTTCTCCGATTTTCATATATTTACCCAGAAAGTTTACTCCGATTTTCATGTATTTACTCAGAAAGTTTACTCCGATTTTCATGTATTTACCCAGAAATTTTACTCCGATGTTGATGTATTTACTCAGAAACTTTACTCCGATTTTCATGTATTTACCCAGAAAGTTTACCCCGATTTATATGTATTTACCCAGAAAGTTTACTCCGATTTTCATGTATTTACCCAGAAAGTTTACTCCAATTTTCATGTATTTACCAAGAAAGTTTACTCCGATTTTCATGTATTTACCCAGAAAGTTTACTCCGATTTTCATGTATTTACCCAGAAAGGTTTCTCCGATTTTCATATATTTACCCAGAAAGTTTAGTCCGATTTTCATGTATTTACTCAGAAAGTTTACTCCGATTTTCATGTATTTACCCAGAAAGTTTACTCCAATTTTCATGTATTTACCCAGAAAATTTACTCCGATTTTAAAGTATTTACCCAGAAAGTTTACTCCGATTTTCATGTATTTACCCAGAAAGTTTTCTCCGATTTTCATATATTTACCCAGAAAGTTTACTCCGATTTTCATGTATTTACTCAGAAAGTTTACTACGATTTTCATGTATTTACCCAGAAAGTGTACTCTGATTTTCATATATTTACCCTGAAAGTTACAGCGATTTTCATGTATTTACTCCGATTTTCATGTATTTACCCAGAAAGTTTACCCCGATTTTCATGTATTTACCCAGAAAGTTTACTCCGATTTTCATGTATTTACCCAGAAAGTTTACTCCGATTTTCATGTATTTACTCAGAAAGTTTACCCTGATTTTCATGTATTTACCCAGAAAGTTTACTCCGATTTTCATTTATTTACCCAGAAAGTTTATTCCCGATTTTCATGTATTTACTCAGAAAGTTTACTCCAATTTTCATGGATTTACCCAGAAAGTTTACTCCGATTTTCATGTATTTACCCAGAAAGTTTACTCCAATTTTCATGTTTTTACCCATAAAGTTTACTCCGATTTTCATGTAATTACCCAGAAAGTTTACTCCGATTTTCATGTATTTTCCAAGAAAGTTCCGATTTTCTGCGACGAGAAGAAAATTGGTTTACCAAGTTTCCCTGGCAGTGGACGAAGATAAAAGTCTCCATTAGGGATGTTTTTAAGGTAAATATCAAAGAGGCGAACTACGCACCTGTCGTTCTTTGGATCTTCAAACTGCTTAATAACCTTTGGTTCTTCTTTCCGCTGTTTAAGTCCCCCTTGTACATTTTTGGAATTTCTTCCGAAAAAGGTCAATACTTTCTCTTCTGCTATACGGTACTGGGAAGTATGCAGTTGCAGCTGCTCGTCTCCACCACAGAAACCAAAAATTTTACAATTGTAAAAGAACACACCATTGCTGAGTGCCTTGGCACTAGACAGGCTAATCCTACCGGTATCCAAAAGACGCTGTTCGTCCTCTTCTGTCACGGGGTCAGCTCGCTGTCGATGAATGCCTACACCTGAAATTGTAAAAGAATGGACACATTTTTATGTTCATGTTATTTATATATGTGAAATAAAACTGTTCTGTTGATCTTTATTCACATTCCTTTTGCTTTAGACTTCTAGTAAACACTTTGTTTATGCAGGACTTCGTTATCAGGGTATTTAGACAGGTTTGACTCTATGTTTATTTCTATAAAATATGTTTATAAATTTAAATTGAGATTAAGATAAAACCAAACCATTTTAAAAAGGATAAATACAAACAGTTTGAGACTGAACCTTACCTTGTCAATTCTTTCATTCGGAAATCCAACTGTTTCCGTAAATCAGAAAAGTTTATGTCTGCTGAATCTAGCATGTTCACCTCATTTTGCCCGTACTGGTCACGGAGTGTTCGCTGGATACTTGCAATAAGGTTGTAAAGCGTATTAGGTGAATAAGGGGAACCATCTTTGCGACAGCATTCTACGATAAATCGTGAAAGCCAAAAAGTCATGCACATCAGAGACTGGTTCCATAGATCAGTCGGAACTGCGCCGGCATCTCCTAATAAAGTGTCTGCCTGAAAATAACAACACGACATTCATTTTCTTAAATAGCGAATAGTTAAAATTAAGGCAACGCGTTTAACCCAGGAGATATACATTACGTTATGATAGGTTATATCCAGGCAGTCAAGTTTGATACTAGTTCAGACTAGCACATTATTTTGTCAACATCCGTGTTAGGAAAACCTTAACTTTATGCTGTAGCGTGCAAATTGGAATAATGCACATAACTTGCCTTTACCAAAACACACACTTCAACGTTTTGACTCAATACACCAGATATTCAATCTAGAAATAAGGAACACCCTAAAGAGAATAGATTTGTACCTGGTTGTTCCTCCATGCAGCCCAATCCTGATGTGCTCTCATTGCCCAACAATTTTGTCGCCTGGTAGACTTAGGCAAACGCTCTTCCGGTGTAACATTTCCGTAGCGATTGTCCTTGCCTAAATCCAAAGCAATTAAATCTTGTGTTGGAAGCCTGTCCAGTTGTATTATTGTCACATCATCAAAAGAAAAGTCTAACAAACTATTCTCTATACAATTGTTATTTTCGTCCATCTTTACCGATTTGCGATACAAACACAATCATGTACTTAAACTTTTACGCACCAGTCAGTTTCTGCACGAATTTTTCGTGCTTGTTTTAGGGCAACTCTATATATTGATTGGTTTGCATATAAAAGCTTAAGACTAGTACTATCTATCGATAGTGTTTGATATTCAAAACGGACAAGAAAGACGCAATTACATTTCTGTGATCTAAGTCAGATAGATCTCTCGTCGCCGTTGTCTATGAAATTGAGAGGCGAGCTCGCTTCGCTCGCCTCTCAATTTCATAGACAACGGCTACTCGTGATATATCCTATATACATAAGCATTAAAAAGTTACTATCAGTATATATTTTTATATTAAATGAATCAATAATGTTGCACAAAAATCCAAATAATGCCAAATGATGTTCTGCATTAACAGCATTTTGGCACAGGTAATGCATTAAATTAGCATTTAAATAATGCTAGATCTGTTGCATTAATCATTAGTTCATTACCTTGCAATACTTGAAAAAATGAATTATTAATGCATTAGCATTAAAATTTAATTCGCCATGTCTGGACCCAAGGGGGCATAATATAAACAATAGTGGCAGAGAACATGTAGATGAAGCTTCATGCAAAATGTCTATGGTCTATAGCTTACGGTTTCTCACAAGAAGATTTTCAAAGATTTTAGATGTATAACCCCCCCTCCCCGGGGCGGGGCCAATCTTGACCCCAGGGACAAAATTTGAACAAACTTGGTAGACGTCCTCTATTCAAAGCTTCATGTCAAATTTCAGAACTCTAGACAATGTGGTTTCTACGGTGGCACAGAGGTTACATGCACAACTTTTTTTTTTTAAATTGCCCATCTCTGTTTTTTTATCTTGTTCCCACGAGTTACTAAGTCTTGGGACGAGATAAAAAAGAGTGCAAATCTGAAAAAAGTATCGAATTTGAAAAAAAAGAGTAGCGCAGTAAAAAAAAAATCGTGTTGTAAAAAATAATAAAAAAAAACCGAGATATTAAGTCGTTCCTACGACATAGCTAACTCGTTTCCTCGACATAGCTTACATGCACTGTTCTTTTTTTATATCAGGATTCTTTTGTTTTTCAAATGTAATACTTGTTTTAGATTTGCCCTTCTTCTTTTTTATCTCGTTCCCACGACTTAATAACTCGTGGGAAAGAGATACTAAGTCGTTCCCTCGAGGTAGTATCTCGTGGGAATGAGATAAAAAAAAGAGAAGTGCAATTTAAAAAAAGATGGTGCATGTCACCTCTTTGCCACCGTAGGTTTCAGACAAGAAGATTAAAAAAATTCTATATTTATATGTGAAACATGTGACCCCTCGGGCGGGGTTTACAGTAATCCTAGGAACATAATTTGAACAAACTTGGTAGAGGTTTACTAGAAAATGCTACACACCAAATTTCAGACCTCTGGGCTTAGAAGTTTTAGACAAGAAGATTTTTTAAGATTTTGCCTCTATATTTCAATGTAAAAAATGTGACCCCTCGGGCGGGGCTAACAGTAACCCTAGGGACATTATTTGAAAAAAACTTGGTAGAGGTCTACTTGAAAATGCTTCATGCCGACGAATTTTAAAACTCTAGGCCTTGTGGTTTCAGACAAGAACATTTTTAAAGGTTTTCTTCTATATTGCTATGAAAAACTTCGGGCGGCCCAAACGTGACCCGAGGGACATTATTTGAACTATGTATGTAAGCAAAATGGCTTGAGAATCTTGAATTCACGCATTGGCAGTGACAAAACACAGGGAAGTATACTTTTGTAAGTAGTCAAGGTTCTAGTGTCGTTGATCATGTTTTAACTACACAAAACTTGTTTCAGTATGCTAATCAGTTGTGAACCAAAACATACTGAGTGATGATTGCTTAACTGACTTTTTCTTTTGTTTTTCACTTGCCACGTGTCGAAAACTCAAATACTTATAGAACTGAATACGAACACATTGTAACTGAATACAAATACACATGGCGTGGTGAAAAGAAATCTGAATATGTTGATAGAGTATCACCAACTAACACTAAATTTAAACTGGGTGTTTTCCTGGCGAAAACCGAAAGTGTACACGTAACAAGAAAAACACTGATGCACAGCATAAAATCTGCGCCGAAGATTCTGAAGATGTGAACGGATACATGTAATTTTACACACAGAATATTTTTGTTGGCGTCCGCGCCGAAGCGCGACGTCCTTTATGGAATGAGTTCAGATTTTGTGAAAGGGTAGTTGTTGTTGTTATTGACTGTCATTTATGTCGCGATATGGTTATGAATAACGAACTGGAGAATTGCAGGAAATGAAATGAAATGCAAACATATTTAACAATAAATTGCACTTTTTATTACAAATTTATTTATAAAAGTTTTTTTTAGATAATAAATAAACCTTAGCCATTTCTTATTTCGAACTGTTATTATGATATTATTATCATATTTGTTTCCGTAGGTTCTTTCCGGTTAATTAATCGCCCACTTCGATTTTAGTGTTTGGTTCCTGAGGTCAGCGCAATGAAAGAATAGAAACAGTCTATATATATTTTACCGTTGGTCGAGACAGTCTCGTGATTTGTTGGAGCTGCAGCAGCTTAGAGTCAAGATGGTAAGAGGTTTTTTAGGAAATATGCTTCAAGGTTGCCATATTTTTAGTCCATTTAGCGGCATGCAATGCACAGCTATGGACCTGATTGCACTTCTGACATTTTTTAACCGTGAATATCAACATGCCATGCAAATTTATTCTTGATATTTTAATGTACCATTATTTTTGTTGGCATGTATTACAAAAAAAGTCCTGAATTTCGTCACTAACATTCGTCCTTTATGTTTCATTCCAGTGTGTGTTCTACTTCGAGTATTAATAGAAACCATTTTTTTTAATTTGACATTAAACAGACTTAGTACATTTTGACTACTGTTCCAAAGAAAATACATTTGATATTATAATCTCTAGCAAACCAACCAAAGTTCAGGATGAACAACTAGTGTGTTATTATGTATTTCGTTTGCCCATTCATCTACCTACAAACTTGGTGAATCCCACTAAACCATTGAAAAGTTTATAAGAATATATCTGATCATCAGATGTCTACTAGTTCATTGTCTCTTGCTGCATTTCTTGCTTTTAAACATTCCTTTGGACACCCTTTGATGCTTTGCATCAATGATTTTCTTGTTAGTGCATTTAAATGGACCATCTTTGAGTGCTATTCGTACTCGTGCTGCCTCGATCATAATTATTTTGCTAAACGAACGCTCTTACCACTGGTCCTTGTTGAATTTGTTCGAGGTTGTACCTATAGATTTCAGGGTCTAATTTGCTACCCTTACATGCAACCAATGCAAGTAAGTATTTAATGCAAAACTAATATTTTTAGAATTAAATAGTTGTAATGTATCATAATAGTATGCATGTACAATCCGTAAAACTTTACCAATTTTTCGAAATAGAAGACAAATTCCAGAGGGCGATCTTCTGAAAATGAAGAATTTGTATCACATTACTTAATAAAACATGTTATCAAACAAATGAGCATCAAACACCAGAACACTGAAGATAGAAGCTTTTAGTTATATTCATAACTTATCATTTAATGACACCGCCGTCATAATTGTACTAATTTCTTTTTATTTCATCGTCAAGTCCCAGACGAGTGTTAGTCGTAACTGATGATTATCTATACATGCAAATCGTTTGACATAGATACATTTAAACGCATATAATCAGCATATATGTTTGCTTTTAAATAAATGCCTTACTGTTCAAGTCTGGTTAGTATTCACTAGTTAGCCAGTTTGCGATATACACGGTAGCAAATCTACTAAGTAGCGAATAGACAAGGTACGAAAGAACATAGATAGCGAATATCTTCAGACTGCGACCTGACAGGTAGCAGAACGTCCAATATCCTATTTATACAAACACAAGCGTTTACTAAATTGTACAAGTTAAAAGGTTTCCTGCGGGGAGAAATTTTAACAATTTTAATTCCAGATTTATAATTTACGTTCGAAAAAACCAATATTAAAGCGACTGACTCCAAGAATTCAGCTTAATTGTTTCCCTAAAATCAAAAAGAATGGATAAAACGTAATATTATGCTTCTATTCATCGTGAAAAATGAAAAAAAATGTAATCACCAGGACTTGAACCCGGGCCATCCCCCTTTCGACTAGTAAAATTCAGAGTAGTGATCTAGCCCACTGAGCCACAACATATTAATACTGCTGTTACAAGAAGTAACCCCTTGACTAACTGAGTAAATTTTTAACCGATAAAAGTATGTAAAACATTATTGTACTGAAAGTATGAAAGGGAAGTAACCGTTGTGTGGAGTTCGACGCCATATGTACCGAAAGGGGTGTAGTCATTCGAAGTCAATCAATTGCCGAAGTAATTGAATACTTTAAATAAAAAAAATTACGACATTTCATTGTTATATATTTAAAAAAATTCAACACAATATTCTTTTATTTTTTAATGATGAATATGTATGCACTCCTTAGTAGTTCTTATTAATAATTTATTAAAAATGAATGTTTGGTTATTCGGAAATTCCAATATTTTTATGAAAGGTCTCTACATACATTCACTGATAGTAATAAACACAGCTATGAGATAAAGAAGACTAAACGACAGAATATATTTATGTGTAACAAAGTAGGTACAGACCTAAGTGATAGTATGCAGTTTAAGTTTCCTTTCAGATTAAAAGAAAAAAACCCATAAAATATATAGTCATGTTTCCCAGCAACCATAGAATATACTAGGCTCAATCTTTGTTTAAAATACCTTGACTATATTTTGACTAAAATACTTAAAGAAAGTGAATATGTACTTCAACACTTGGGAACAGGGAGTTACATGCCACAAAACTCATAAAAATAAAACTCCAGCCTCTGCTTATAGTAGAAAATATTGTTAAAAGGGAATAATAATAATAATAATAATAATAATAATTATAATAATAAACCCCAAGAAACAACAACAACAACAAGAAACATGAAAATAAAGTTCAGTTCAACTTTAAATAATTAAAAATGATTTTCTAAAAATACAATTACAAATTTCAAAGTTGCTAAATGTCACATCTTGCATTAAATCATTGCTTAAGATTGTGATTTTCATCCAGAGGTTAAGATATACTTGGATAGCTGCTATTAAACAGCTATTCTTAAAACAAAAAGCATTGATGAAGAACTCCTATATTTAATTTGGTTTTCTTTTTTATTGTTAAATTTGGTTTAAGAAACATTACATACTGATTTAAGCTTTATATATGGAACTAGATGGGTGTTCAATTGAACACTTGTGTCGCCCTTGGATACTTTGTCAGAATAACTAAAAAGAAAAACAAGAGCCTGTTGGAAAAGATAGCATGCTAGTCCAAGTACATAAAGGGGCATAACTCCACTAAATATGACACTGACCTAAAGATGTTTGCATCATCACGACCCTGTTGTCATAAGTAATATAATTTGAAATGTTAAGAAATGGCAAAGTTATTGCAAACGTTAAGTTTTCGTGAGGGACGGACGAACCGACGGACAAATCAACCCTTTTATATCGCCATTTCTTCGAAAAAACACAAACCAAGTTTTAACATGCACTTACAAATCTCAATGAATCAGAATCAATAACAAATGAGAGAGATATACATACAAGACTTAGTGAGGTATGAAGAAAATTCTTTTATTTATTTTGGTGGGGAGAGTCTTTTTATGTTATATCACTTTTATTAATTTTCTTGTCAAATAAGCTTCTGAAGGGGGGTGGTCTTTTTTGAAAGTGCTTTCCTTGGCTGATATATATGTTTTTTTCTGGAAAGGCCCTTGGTCTTTTGCTATTATTGAACTATTTAACATGTATTCGTCAAGAACATCTTGTTTGATAATCACCTTGAAGACAATGTGATATTCAAACTATTATTCTCATGTCAAAACAAATATTTCTTTCTTTGTTAACAGACAAACCAATATCGCAAAACTCCTTGCTACCTATCTTTCTACTCAATTGTCCATTAAATTCACGCTCTTTCAATACTAGAAAAAGATGACATTTTGATAACATGGCTTCTTCTAAAAATTTACTGTTTAAATTATAAAAAGGAAGTTTTATACCCCTTTACATTTATGGATCTTTAAAAGCAATTGGTGATTTGATTCTCTGTAAATTAATGTTTATACTTTCTCAAATTTTTTTTTCAGTCTTTAGAATTTGTAATCTATTAGGCAAGCTTCTATCCTTACCTGCAGAACTATACGGCAAACTTCTACCCTTACCTGCAGAACTATACGGCAAGCTTCTACCCTTACCTGCAAGCTTCTACCCTTACCTGCAAGCTTCTACCCTTACCTGCAAGCTTCTACCCTTACCTGAAAGCTTCTACCCTTACCTGCAGAAGTGCTTTCTTTTCTGGCTGTACCAAAGAACTGTCCATGTTTTGTTCCTTTTTCTAACCAGTGAAATATATCACATTTTCTCTGTGAATAAAAATAAACATAATTTGCAACTTAAATGATCAAGATTTTGATTTATGCTGGTAACTAGTAAATTGTCCACATTTTATTAATGCTGTACCAAACCTTGTTTCTTCCAGCAACTTTTTTTTCATGTCCTGATTGTGAATACTTACCAAGTAGCTCAGATCAAAATGACTGTTTTCATTTTACAAATATACAAAATTTTCAAAATGAATCTGCCATCATAGATTCTGAACCTATTTTTTCAAAGTATAAAGAATTCAAAATTGGTAGTGTTAAATACTTGCGGTCTCAAAAGTTAATGTCAGTATCCTGATTTTATTGACTGAAGCTACATTTATATGATATTTTTTGCGTACAAGAAACAAAATTAGATTTGATATAATAAATGTCCCCGGATATAAATTCTTTTCGAAGCAAAGAAGAGAAACATATTATAGAAAATCTGGTGGAATTGGTTTTTTTCATAAAATTGTCACTTGTGAATGAAATAGAGGTAATTGATACAGACTCAGAATATGTGTACTTGTTAAAAATGACCATGTTTTGTACAAATGATTTAGAAAGTTGTTTTACTACCGCTTGCAAAACTGATTAGAGTTTCACGTATTCGGAAAGCGGTAAAAAGTGACATTACGATGTTTATTTCAGTAGCTTAAACTGTCACTTTACTTGCAATCTACCCGCAGCCAGAAAAATGTGTCTGGGCGGCGCCAAAGTTGCTGTGTCGTAATTGTCGCTGCGTTGATACCGTAAATCTTCACTCAATATTTTTTTTCCTAACCGCTTTTCCATTTCACTAGAATGACACTTTTCACAGGTAATAGGCGGAGTTTGAAAGAAACAGATTGGACGGCGCTTTAATTGATTTTTGACAGATGTACCGACGAGTCTCGTTCTTTACCTAATAGTGTAAACTCTAATCAGTTTTGCAAGCGGTAGTATCATAGGATCTGTATATGTTCCACCTCTAAAGTCACTTTTTTTCAGTGAAGATTAGTTAGCAATTTTTGTATTCACGAGGAACGAAGTGAATACAGTATTACCATAAATCAGAAATCAAACACCGGAAGTTAACGAACTAACAGCATGCACTTCCTGTTACTCCGCAATACAAAGTAGTTCTTTGGAATTATTATAAAGGTAACTAATTTGGTTCGAAGCTTTCAAAATCAAGTAAAAAAGTAAATGATATTTGTACTTATAAACCTTTCAAGTAATTTTTATGATGGTTATACACAATAAGGAACAGTACTCGCTAAATACTAATTTTTCAATACTGAATCGTTCTAATTTTTAACACTGGAAAACCAATACACGACATTTTCTGTCCGATGTCATTGACTGATCCTATCAAATAACAGCATTTATACATAGTCGAAAGTAAATAAGCAAAATGTTAAACCTTTTTTCAAGATACTTTTACATCCACGCATGTTAAATCGATGCAATTACAAATGTAACTGAACAAAAAAGAAAAAGATATCTTTTAAAAAGTAAAAGACTAAATGTAAATATAGCCGAAATCCTAGCTAAAGGTAACGCGTGTCGGCAGAGATCCTTCCAAAGAATGAAGGGGAGATCACTGTGAGGGGATTGAGAAATAAGCATCGCCATTTTCAAGTGTGGTAAGTTTTTACAACGGAAAGAAAAGCGGGGATTTTCGAAAATAAAATCGCATGCGGATTGAGATACACCGGAATCGACCTGTATTTCATAAATAACTGAATCTAAGTAATAAAAATTATATTATTCATTCATATACATCAGAAATAATGTATTTACTGTAAATATTTAAAGTTTCTTTTCGTGGCAATTTTTTACAACAAAGAAAATCGGCGATTTTTGAAAAAAATCACATACGGAAATACACCGGAATCGACCCGTATTTTTATCAGTTTGATATACACTAATGTGGAAGTTGTTTAATCTTTTGTCTATTCCCCTTCGCCACGTGTGAACAATCCGTTAGTGTTTACACAGCAATCAATCTCTAAGGTAGCACATACCAGTTTTTCAGCCATCACTTTCGAACTTGCCATGTAGAAATTATTAATGATAGGGTATGATGCATTAATATGTGTATTGTCTAAATTAATTAATACATGAGGATATGGGTATTCAGAGTTGTCAGGACGAGGTTCTCTAAGTTTTTTCCTTATTGAACAGTATTGAAATGCACTCAGTGTGAAGTAGGAGCTTGAAATTCGAAACTGATGAAAGCAGGTTATGTCAGTGGTTTCGGCTGCAGAAGTTCAATAGGATGCCGTCTGAGCTCGATACCGAAAAAGTGTAGCGTTGACAGGTATCTAGCACTAGCTGATTTAGGTGTGCCATAACAGACGAACAATTAGCATGTAGTGTTATGACTCTACCGGGTGCCTTTGAATATCAAGCGACTTGTCCGTTTCAATGAATTTGCCTCGGCCACTGGTCGAAAAGTGGGGATTTGGAGTAGTTTCTTTCGTGCGGCTGATTCTTTTAGAGAAGTGTTTCATCTGAAATTTGAGTTTTTGTTGTAGATTGTTTTCAGTCCTATAAGAATAGCTGTACTTTTCTTTTCAGTTTGTTGTATTGGGACTGTCAGTGAGGCGGTAACAGTTTTAGTGGTCGTCAGACACTAAATTTCAGTGTGAAACTGGTATCTGCCACCTAATTAGGGGATTAACTTGGACAGTAGCATACACTCTGAAACAAGCTTGAAGTTGTTATTTAGGAAATAGAATTTAAATTTGAGTGATATACCGTCTGATATATCACGGTGTCGAGTTCAGATGCGTAAGTAATTTAATCACGAAGGCCGTAGGCCTGAGTGATTAAATAATTACGCATCTAAACGAGAAACCGTGATATATACGACGGTAGATCACGAAAATGTAAAAATCTATTTCCATTCTAACACGTACGTATATTTATAAGGGACGTAAGTATGTACACTATTAAACAGTGGCGTTCTCAGTGACGTCAGCGGGCGCGCGCTTGTATTCAGCGTGCTATACTGCCTGATATATCACGCTCAATTCCTTCTTTGTTTATTGTCGGCAAATTGCGGATAGTGTTAAAATGGAAAATCACTGACTCCGAGCGTTCTGACTGGTCCGGCAGACGAATAAGTGGTATAACATTACTCTAAAGGGTTATTGATTGACGCACTGCTGCGTATCGCTTATGAATGAATTTTTCGCGGATAAATACTAAATTACTAACTTGTTATTAGCTCACCTGAGCACAACGTGCTCATGGTGAGCTATTGTTATCCCCCTGTGTCCGGCGTCCGTCGTCGTGCGTCGTCCGTCGTCAACAATTACATAAAAACAACATCTCCTCTGAAACTACTGACTGCACTTTAACCAAACTACACAGAAATGATCCTTGGGTGGTCCCCTTTCAAAGTTGTTCAAATGGTTTCGGTCTGTTGCTTAAGTAGGTCACAGCGTAAAAAAGAAGTTTCAAAAATGCAAATTAAAAAAAATCTTCTTGTCAGAAAGTACAAGGCCCAGAGCTTTGATATTTGGTATATGACATCATCTATAGGCCCTTTGCCAAAGTTGTTCAAGTTATGCCCCTAGTGCCAAAATTGGCCCCGCCCCAGGGGGTCATAGGTTCTCCTTATATGTATATAATAAAAACTTTAAAAAATCTTCTCCTCTGAAATGACAAAGGCTAGAGCATTGATATTTGGTATATGACATCATCTTTAGGTCCTCTACCAAAGTTGTTCAAATTATGCCCCTAGTGCCAAAATTGGCCCCGCCCCAGGGGGTCATAGGTTTTCCTTAAATGTATACAGTAAAAACTGGAAAAATCTTCTTCTCTGAAATGACAAAGGCTAGAGATTTGATATTTGGTATATGATATAATCTATAGGTCCTCTACCATAGTTGTTCAAATTATGCCCCTAGTGCCAAAATTGGCCCCGCCCCAGGGGGTCATAGGTTTTCCTTAAATGTATACAGTAAAAACTGGAAAAATCTTCTTCTCTGAAATGACAAAGGCTAGAGATTTGATATTTGGTATATGATATCATCTATAGGTCCTCTACCAAAGTTGTTCAAATTATGCCCCTAGTGCCAAAATTGGCCCCACCCCACTTTGAAATGACAAAGATTTAAGCTTAGATATTTGGAATGAAATATTGTCTAGTGAACCTGTTCCAAGTTTGAACTGGAAATCATATCCCTATGATAAAAATTGGGCCTGCCCGGTGGTCATAGATATTCTTTATGTACATATAGTAAAAACATAAGAAAATTATCCTCTGAAGCTTCAAAGGCTAGCACTTAGAAACGGAGAAAGCTAGAGCTTATATATTTTACATGAAACATTGTCTGGAGGACCTATATCAAAATTGTTTAAATTAAACTTGGGGTCACAGTTGGCCCTGCCCTAGGGGACTCAGAGACCTACTTTTTTGTAATTTGATATACAGTTATGAAATTTGGACCATGTGCACAGTTTCAGATGAAGAAATGAACTTTAATGTTAAATGACCTTAATTTGACCTAGTGACCTGTTTTCTTGTTTTTTGATGTACAGCTATGAAATTTGGACCATTCGCACAGTTTCAGATGTAGACTTGAACTTTGATGTTAGATGACCTAAATTTTGACATAGTGACCTACTTTCTTGCTTTTTATATGTACAGCTATGAAATTTGGACCATATGCACAGTTTGAGATGTAGAATTAAACTCTGATGTTAGACGACCTTGATTCTTACCTTGTGACCTACTTTCTTGCTATTTATCTACAGTTATGAAATTTGGACCATGTGCACCGTTTCAGATGTAGAATTGAACTTTGATATGAGCCTGTCTAGATTTTGCCTAGTGACCTACTTTTTTGTTTTTTGAAGTACAGCAATGAAATTTAGACCAAGCGCACAATTTCAGATGAAGAAACGCACTTTGATTTGAGATGACCTAAATTTTGACCTAGTGACCTTCTTTCTTGTTTTTTGATGTACAGCTATGAAATTTGGTCTATGTGCACAGTTTCAGATATAGAATAGAACTTTGATATGAGCCTGCCTAAATTTTGACCTATTGACCTACTTTCTTGTTTTTATGTACAGGTATGAAATTTGGACCATTTGCACAGTTTCAGATATAGATTTGAACTCTGATGTTATATGAACTAAATTATGACCTAATGTCCTACATTTTTGTTATTTGATAAACTGATATGAAATTTGGACCATGTGTACAGTTTAAGGTATAGAATTGAACTTTGATGTTAGATGACCTTAATTTTGACCTAGTAACCTACCTGTCTTTTTATATACAGCTATGAAATTTGGACCAATTGCACAGTTTCAGATGTAGAATTGAACTTTGATGTTAGATGACCTAGATTCTCACCTAGTGACCTACTTTCTTGCTTTTTTATCTACAGCTATGAAATTCGAACACTGTGCACAGTTTCAGGTGTCGAAATTGAACTCTGACATTAGATGACATTTTGACCTAGTGACCTCCTTTTTGTTGTTTGATGTACAGCTTTGAAATTTGGACCATATATTTAGTAAAAATTGTTCAAATTCTTGTAATAAACCCTAGTTTTGTCCGTTTTCACACAAATGACAGTCTGTCCTCAGGTGAGCGCTTTTGGGTCAATGCCCCCCTTGTTTTTTAAAGTTTGATTTGCCAAAATATTGAAACTGCAATGAAAACTCATACAACCTGTTGTACTATTTTTCAACTTGAATGTATGGATAAGAGGCGGCCATGTGATGGCAACTAAAAAATCAGGAGTGTAGCTTTAGAAGCTTTCGCTTTAACTTCCTCCAATCTGATTAAAATCATATCCTAAAAATTGCTACGCAATTAGGATCTGGATGACCGTTCTCAAGAAAGACACTCATCAGTCAATCAGAGCAACTCTTTCCATACTTCCAAAAATCAAGGTAACGTGTATTCAACTGGCGAAAATCTATATATTTATCTCTGGAATCCCAAATAATAATTCTTACATGTCGTATGTTGTCTGACATATTTAAAATGTTTCTGAAGTCATAGTCAAACTTATTTGGCAAAATCTTCTAAATTAATATGAGCAGACTATTTGTTTTAAATGTCTATGCATTGTCCGTCTAAAAGATAAATATTGTTGTGTTACAGAGGTTTACACATTGTATCAACATGCCGCGTGTACAGGGAAATATTGAGACACATCATAAGCTGCAGTGTGATTGGCTGAGATATAAATAACAATAATGGAAATTCCCGGTTAAAAATAAAATAGAAAAAAATTGGTCGTGTTCAGATCTAACCGAATGGAAATCGTAAACTTCAGTGAGATTGTATTTTTAACCAGGTTTTCAATTTTGAAAATCCTGGTTATTAGATTGGGGTATGGCGGGCGGATGGGCGGGCGTCAAACGAAATTGTGTCCGCTCTGTAACTCTTCAACCCTTTGAAGAATTTTGATGAAACTTCAGACAAATGTTTACCACATCAAGATGACGTGCAGAACGCATGTTCCGCATGGCTGGCTCCAAGGTCAAGGTCACAGTGACATTAACATTGAAAATCCTGTCCGCTCTGTAACTCTTCAACCCTTTGAAGAATTTTGATGAAACTTCAGACAAATGTTTACCACATCAAGATGACGTGCAGAACGCATGTTCCGCATGGCTGGCTCCAAGGTCAAGGTCACAGTGACATTAACATTGAAAATCCTGTCCGCTCTGTAACTCTTCAACCCTTTGAAGAATTTTGATGAAACTTCAGACAAATGTTTACCACATCAAGATGACGTGCAGAACGCATGTTCCGCATGGCTGGCTCCAAGGTCAAGGTCACAGTGACATTAACATTGAAAATCCTGTCCGCTCTGTAACTCTTCAACCCTTTGAAGAATTTTGATGAAACTTCAGACAAATGTTTACCACATCAAGATGACGTGCAGAACGCATGTTCCGCATGGCTGGCTCCAAGGTCAAGGTCACAGTGACATTAACATTGAAAATCCTGTCCGCTCTGTAACTCTTCAACCCTTTGAAGAATTTTGATGGCTCCAAGGTCAAGGTCACAGTGACATTAACATTGAAAATCCTGTCCGCTCTGTAACTCTTCAACCCTTTGAAGAATTTTGATGAAACTTCAGACAAATGTTTACCACATCAAGATGACGTGCAGAAATTGTTGTCTCATTATTAAGTATACTCCTTGCAGACAGTATTGTTAGCCGAAATTTACATCCTACTCATTATCATGTATTCTCATGAATATTATCTTTTCCTTCATGTCATGTTATAATCTTTTGAATATTCATAGCAATCTTCATTCCAAAATTCATACTATAGTATAGAATCAGAACAACATTTTTGAAAACCTGGTTTCGTGGCATTGCCATGTTTCTTGTTTCCACTTAAATGGATAAAATATGTTTGCTGTTTATATGCTTTAGCTATTCAAATTCATCTACTCGCTGTATTTTAAAAAAATTGTATTCCCTGAACTGCAAGCAGAGAATACAAAAACAGTTTGAGTTTTTGTTTTGTTTTGAAACTTGAAACTTCATATGTGAATAGATCTTATTGAGGAGAAGTGCTGAGCCATGAACTTTAACTCTCATAGTTACTGTATTATACTGGACTTGTTTGAGCGAAGCTAGCTTGTGAGCATGGATAGCGAGTTTGTGAAATTTGTAAGGGGACATCTCAAAGGTATTGTAAAGTGAAAAATTACCGTACTGCGACTGATATGTTCAAGTTTAATTGCTTGAATAGTACTTATTTCGCGAAGTTTTTTTTATTTCAGCGTTGAAAATTACAAAATAAAGACTGTTTCAGTACGTATATTGTCACTGACAATGAAATGAAAATGAAACTCAGGAGTTAAGCATTGAGTGATGTTAAAAATTGCATCTACATGATAAGTCGTAAATCCTTACTTCTACAGACAAGTCCGGCACATATATTCATCACACGGGACAATTTTCGCCGCGGGTGCGATCTGTATTTCTTATCTGGCCTATTGCATGCTCTGCAAGGGCTCTGTATCTCATGTGATATCTATTAAAGCGTCTACTTCGTCGCAAATCCTCGACTTGTTTTCTGCGCAACTGTTTATTGGAATATGTGGTTAAAATCGGGTAACCATTTGGAATAATATTATCTGCCAGAAGAAAACAGTTGTCTGGAAATAGCAAATTATCAGGTATTTGCTACATTAGACAAAAATGTTGAGGGTATTCATCTGTCCTTGAAAACCACATTCAACATGGCGTATTTGACCATTGTTATCAAAAATAACTTTTGTCTGCAAGCAAAAAGTATTTCCTGTGGACTGAATAATACCGTTGTTGATACACTTTCGGTTTGTAAATCTCGTGGCTTGTGTCCTTTGTGACACTCATGTGACCTTCGAGTACAGAGATATAATTCACAAATTGTAAAAAAAAAAAACGTTTAGGGCCGTCTCCAGATATTTAAAAAACCCTAACGTCGTTTTGACAGTAAATGAAATACATCTCGACTACCATAAACTACTTCATAATCTGAAAACAATCTTAAACATACATCCATTACAGGGTCAGGCGGTTGTTTGCAAAGAAGAACTAGATATATGTATTTGACGTATTAGCAATCAATATCTGGTTGGGGTTGTGCTATCTGACTTGTCGCAAGAAATTGCTGTTGCTGCTTACACTCTATATCTTATCTGAAACAAAATTCGCAGTTCGCAAATACATGTTTTAAATTCAACGCAGCGAAAATAATACTGTGTTTTCAACATTCTAAAGTTTGTTTGTAAACAAATGCAGCTAGACATGCATGATTATTTCGTGCGTCATATGTTCATAGATAAACATAGATATCACAGGACATACAGAGCCCTTGTAGAGCATGCAATAGGCCAGATAAAGACATACAGATAGATAAGTATTGTTAGTAGGCATCTGCGGCGTGGTGAATTTATGTGTCGGACTTGTCTATTAAAGATTTTGGGACTTTTCATGTAGATGCAATCTGTTAATAGCACTCGATGCCTAACTCATGAGTTTGTTGGTTTTTTTCAATGTCGATGACTGTAAACATACTTGAAATGTTGTTATTTTTACAAGAACTTGATGTCTTGAATTTTCAACGCGAAAAATAAAACTTCGCTAGATAAGGACTTTTCCTGTAATTAATGTAGCATGTATCAATCGCAGTACAGTAATTTCACTTAACAATACTTTTGAGATGTCCCCCACACCTTTCCATGTTCACAAGCTAGCTTCGCCCACACAAGTCCACTAGGGGATGTCAACGGCCATACAGCAAAGTTCCCTGATTACATTGAAATTGATGATTTTTAGCTGAACAATTTAGTTTTGATGAAGATTTTTCGTACAAATTTAACTCTGTAAATAACATAATAAATTAACAATTCCAGTTGACAAGAGAGTCGAAAGATGTGAAGACAAATATGTAAAAATAATAATTTGTTGATCTTAAATGGTCGTTTTGGCCAAAGACAAAGGTATTGGGGATTTTACTTTTAAAAGTGTATCTGTAATTGACTACGCTGTTTCATCAGTACATTGTTTCAATTTTTTAAAAGATGTTGAAATTACTGACCTAGACCCATTATTTTCTGATGGGCATTCTCTCCTTGAATTGTGTTTAAATTTTAGTGCTTTTAAGGCGGCCTCTCCAGAGGATTTTATATATAGTAATGAATATTTGAAAACATCTAAACACCTAGTAGCACCAGTTTTAACGTGTGGCGTGCGTCAAGGTGAACATTTGTCCCCGGTCATGTTTTTCTTTACCTGATAGATTTATAAGATTATCTTGAGAAAAACAATGCTGCGATAACTATACCTACATATAACGAAGATGCTGAATTTTATCTCAAGCTGTTTATTCTTTTATATGCTGATGATACTGTCCTTAAAAGTGATAACAAAGAAAATTTTCAATACTTACTAATGATTTCAATGCATATTGTAAATTGTGGAAATTATCGGTTAACTTAAGCAAACCAAAACTTAAATTTAATTGAAAAGGTACAAACAGATTTTTACGTAAAATTTCCAAAAGTAAGAAAACTACACCATTATAAATGTTGTATGGAGAATTAGGCAGATATGGACTGATGTCTCAGACATTTGGTATGTATGTACATTGCTTAGACCTCTACCTTTGAGCGGGATTTGAGTTCACTGGGGTCAAGGTCGTTGAGTTACAATTATATTTTTCTTAATAACGTCGTAGTGTTACGTGCACATTCGTTTCAGTTTCAACCACCGTGGTCCAGGGGTAGAGCGCAGGGCTCCGGATCCGGAGGTCGCAGGTTCGAATCCCGTCAGAGGCGAGATTCTCTCACGATCTTCACATTCCTTACCGCGGCGCGAATACTGGTATGGAACCCAGGAAGCAATCATCGAGCGTGGTGAATCTAAGTTGTAAGAACTTGTATCGCAATCGATGTAAAATAAATGAGTCTAAACTTAACCAAACATTCACAAAACATTTATCAACAACAGATCTAATTTTTTCACGGAAACACGTTGATTCCATTATGGGTTTAAGAGTTATGGCTCCTTGGCAATTGGATTCAGGTGAGTGATTTGAGGCCATAATGGTCCTTTTGTTATGAAACGTGACCATAATACTGTTGGACATGTTTTATTGGCAAATAGCTGTTTCCTGAATTAAACCCAGTACTTTATTTCTTATAGTTTTGCTCAATTCATATTCTATGTTAAATACAAACCTGGTTGTGTCTTCAGTAAACCTTGACATTTACTTATGTAACGTATGTAACTGATAAAAAAAAAAAAAAAAAAAAAAAACAACAAAAAAAACCCAAACATTTTATGCATGCTAAAGTTTGAATTTTCATATACTTTTTATGTTTCTTTTATTTCATTTTTGCTGATAATGCCTCTGGTCAGCTCAAAGATTGCTGTCAATTTGATTATCCTAAGAACTTTAATAACCTTGTAAAGCATCGAATTTCCTTAACTTGAACCTAACTTTAGCAAAAAAAAAACAAAAAAAAAACCTCTCTCATATTTTGTTTAAGCCAAAAAAATTATTTCTTTGTAAGTAACAGCTTTCTGCTCAATAAAGAAGATGACCCTTATTGTTTTGATGAAGTACATCCACCCATTTCAACAATGGTCTTTAACATTCGAACTTTATCTGTCTCAGTGGTAAAATGATTGTTTCAGGTCTCTGTGAAGTTAGCAGACTAGCAGACTAACTTCAGCAGACTAGCAGACTAACTTCAGCAGACTAGCAGACTAACTTCAGCAGACTAGCAGACTAACTTCAGCAGACTAGCAGACTTACTTCAACAGACTAGCAGACTAACTTCAGCAGACTAGCAGACTAACTTCAGCAGACTAGCAGACTAACTTCTGCAGACTAGCAGACTAACTTCTGCAGACTAGCAGACTAACTCCAGCAGACTGGCAGACTAGCAGACTAGCAGATTAACTTCAGCAGACTAGCATACTTACTTCAGCAGACTAGCAGACTTAACTTCAGCAGACTAGCAAATCACCGAATACAGTCGTTCATACCAACGACTGCCTATGTCTTTAATAGACTTTTAGAACATTTGGACATTTTAGTAGGCGCTTGCAATATTTCCAATTGTTGTTCACGTTTCTTAAGGGTAACAAGACGTATAGAAAATTAAACAAAAGACAACTCAGATGTGAAGTTACTAATCTATTTTGAGCAGGAAAACAAAAATGCAAAAAAAAAGAGAAAATAACAAGAGCCTTCTCTGTAGAGTGACTTTCGCCCCCGAAATGAAGCTTTAAATTTCTAGGCAAATTGATCTTGAAGACGAAGGTCATTAAGGAGTCATGGTCACATATCTATATATAAGTTGAAAACTCTTGTCCAAAGGGGTGTTATGACTAAGTACGAAGTATATCAAGTTAATAAGGAAGTAACGGGCAATGTTACAGTTTTCGGACAAATGGATCTTAAAGGACAGGATTATTCATTGGTCAAGGTCAAACAAATATAGGTTAAAGGAAAGCTGTTTTTAAAGTTTTGTTGTGTCCAATTATAAAGTAGACCCACTCACTAATAAATAATGTATTACTAATGTTAGCAATTTTGGACACTTGGATTTCCAAGGTCATTCAATTGCCAAGGTCAAATAAATACAGGTCAGTTGGAAAGCTGTCCAAAGAGGTTTTCAAGTATGAAATATCTCAATTTACTATTAAAGGAGTTATGTCCAATATCAAAGTTTTTTGTACAAATCGATCTAGAAGGTGAAGGTCATTCAGAGGTCAGGGTCAAATAAATATAAGTCAGTCAGAATGTCTTGTCCAAAGACTTGGTGTATCTAAGCCTGAACTATTAACTTATATGGAAGTTATGGCCAATGTTGGACAATTTTACATTCGCGGTGAAAAGAAAGAAGACATGTGGACTATGGATATAACACTTTAGACTGTGATTTGACATATGTTTATTGTTTGTGGTGTCCTTTTTTACAACAAAAAATAAAGAAATATAAAGAAATATCTCCCCTCACTACCTATTGGCTGTGTAAAGAGGCCGTGTTTTTATTGAAGCTGTTCCTGATGTGCAATTTCTTTACCTTTTTACACATTTTTCATAGATTTGAAACGTGACGGATCTGTTCGACAAACTATAGAGGATGTGGGTTGACTCACAGTTGTCACATGTTATGTATCCAGCAAATACTAAAAAAACTGTCAAACTTTTCACGATTTTATTGTAGATGCTATTATCATTTTTTAAAAATTACAATAAAGACGAAGAAGGAATAATTGCAAACTCAAAGACCATTTTACCTTTCTTAATTAACCGGACTTAAAACAAGTAATGTGTTATAATGGCGGTGAATAAGCCACATTGATTTAACATGATCACAGTTCAGCCACTGCATCATTTCTGGGCTGGCTGTCAAGTAGTTTACCAGTACTCGATGCCTTCACATTCGATATGAACTGATAACTTCTGTACATGCCAGAGCAGAGGTACAATGCGAATGACCGTAGAAAAGAGTTCATGATCAATCACAACGAAAGTGACCTGCAACGTTCTGGAATCGAACCCAGGTCGCCCGATTCACAGTCCAACGCTCTACATATTGAGCTAACCGGACGGTTCCTTCACAGTGTTATTGTATTTATATACTGAATATGGAGGAACATAAGGAAAATCAAATACTCAGCAAAAGAAGCATATATACACACCGTACCTACTCGTCAATTGCCAATCAATGTAATCATTTTTGAGTCCTTCCAGTGGTAAAAAATGAATTGGACGGGCAATTATACTGACCACTGACCTCAAAGAAAATGTAGCTACAAAGTTCAATGATCCAAAAGACGCACAGCTAAATACTTTAAGCTTTGGGCTTAGTTTTGGTCAAATGGGATAAACAACTACACTAAAATTCACTTATGGCGAAGACTGTTATAGCGGCTATCGCGTACATCGGGATATAAGGAACAAGTATTTCGGGTCCGAATGTCGTCCTTTTTTATTCAATGTAAAAAGAATGATTATAGTGAACACGGTTTTAAGAAATTGTTGCTTACAAGGAATACTTTTGTCACAAGTTAGAAAAAATATTTAAAAAAATGCATGGTTCCAACAAACTCCAAAATATCGACTACATATAAATAAATCCCGAATTTACTACTTTCGGTTTCGTTGGCACGGATTCGCACGAATGTATAAGGTGCTTTTAATAACGATTATTTTGATTCATCTGATGATGTTAATTACCCATTCCTGCATGTACATGTCAACAAAAAGGAAACATTGTATACAACCTTAGTGCCAGATATAGAACAAAGATTAAGAAAAAAATCAGTTTTCCTTTATTGAATGATTTCAAGGGCGATAACAATCACAAACACATATGAGTAATATTTCTTAAAAAATACTCCTCAGAATGAAGGACGATTATGGTGAGAAATCAGTTCGTTATAAATGACTTGGATCGCTATGTCTTGATACAAGAAACTAATTCACTATATGCTAACTACGATCTTCGGATATAAGGAACAAAAGATGAATGTCCCAGTGAATTCACTATACGCAAAGTTTACTGTATTTGAAAAATTATGCCTGTCTGTAGGGCGTATCTCTTGGGTTCGTGAGTACCAATATATGTTGGTGCTAACTGGGTCCCAACACCATCTGTAAACTTGATTTGACCGAAATATCAAGTAAATACGTTGTTGCTGGTTCAAAGGTAGGAAGACGTGACATATGCGTTCGTTTAGAATAAAAAAGAGGTGACAAATGTGATTCTGCGACACCTGAAAAACTCAACCCGAACAGAAACGTCACAGTAGATGTGAGGAATGTGTTTTGAAAGTGAGACATATGCGATCGCAAATGTCAAAGGAGTGACAAATGCGGTCGTATTATTCACACTTGTGACAAATGTTAGGCGTGACAAAAGTGCTCCTACAGTGCACGATAACGGTCTATTGTAATAACTGCAGTTTAAAACTGCAGATGAAACAGGTTACATCTCAGTTTACTTAAAAATGATACTAATCTTTATATTTATTTGTCAATTTTAACTACAGAATATATTTTACTAAATTTTTCAGATAAAGTTTAAAAGCAAATTATTATCCAATCAAACTCACATCTTCAGCCATCTGCCATATGACATTAAACAGTTGCCACAAGGTTATTTAACACTACATTACAATGGAGGTTAAGGAGTTTACTTTGTAAATTTACCATGTCCTTGCTCTGTAATGTTGTTTATCTAACAGTCAAAGAACAAAGAACGTATTCTTGAAAGTTCAACAATAATCGAAGCGGTTCTCGTCGTGAGCGTGGGCTGGGGTTGTGTCTCGTCGTCCGGGGCGCGGGGGCACAGCAGGCGATAAAATAAACTGTGTTTTTCTTCTTTTACTCTCCTTTTCTTAAGGACCTTCTTCCTTTTTCTTATACTCATCACAAATTCGAATGTATGGCTCTTATCACTAAATTCAAAGTATTCATTTCAAATTGAACTTGAAATATAGTCATTACTGAGTGATCTTCACCATAAAACTGACATTATGTCAAAGAGGAGAAGAATTAATTTAAGATGTCAATTGATAACTTGTTTTCTCATCCTCTCAAGTACATGTATATATGTATTAGCTTTTTATGTTATATCTCAACATATATGTATCATTTTAAATAAATACTGTTTAAACTATAGACCATTATGTATTGTGTAGCCTGGTATAATATCAGGCGTATTCATTATTGCTATTTTGCTATTCTGCTAGAGTTGTTCTGCTATTCTGCTAGAGTTGTTCTGCCATTCTGCTAGTCTGCTAGAGATGTTCTGCCATTCTGTTATTCTGCTAGAGTTGATCTGTGGAAGTTTTCCTTTGAAGGGAGTACAATGAATTATAAAATAATTGTGACTTTATGTCAGTTTAAACGATTTTTATGCATTTCCAGGCGATTTAAGTTTTTATTAAAAAATCAAATGATTGTTGTTTTGTTCTTCGTTTATTTCAAATTCATAAAACATTTTTATGGTTCTAAAAGTAATTTTGATACACTTTCGCGCGTTTTCAGACGTCGATGTTTCAGGCTGCTAGGCTGCTAACCTCAGGCCGCTAGGCCACATGGCTGCTAACTTCACGGTAATGTGAGTTTTACAACTTAGTAAAATGAAAATTATGAATTACTTAAAACATCTTGGACACAAGTCTGCTAGTCTGCTGAATTAAGTTTGCTAGTCTGCTGAATTTAGTCTGCTAGACTGCTAGTCTGCTGAAGTTAGTCTGCTAGTCTGCTGAAGTTAGTCTGCTAGTCTGCTGGAGTAAGTCTGCTAGTCTGCTGGAGTTAGTCTGAAGTCTGCTAGAGTTGTTCTGTGGAGGTTTTCCTTTGAAGGGAGTACAATGAATTATAAAATAATTGTGACTTTTTTCCCGGTTTAAACGATTTTTTTTGCGAGTTTTACAACTAAGTAAAATGAAAATTATGAATTACTTAAAACATCGTGGACACAAGTCTGCTAGTCTGCTGAAGTTAGTCTTCTAGTCTGCTGAAGTTAGTCTGCTAGTCTGCTGAAGTAAGTCTGTTAGTCTGCTAGTCTGCTGGAGTTAGTCTGCTAGTGTGTTAGTCTGCTGGAGTTAGTCTGCTAGTCTGCTAGAGTTGTTTTGCCATTCTGTTATTCTGCTAGGCTGCTAGGCTACGAGGTTGCTAACTTCACGGTCATGCGAGTTAACAACTTAGTAAAATGAAAATTATGAATTACTTAAAACATCTTGGACACAAGTCTGCTAGTCTGCTGAATTTAATCTGCTAGTCTGCTAAAGTCAGTCTGCTAGTCTGCTGAAGTTAGTCTGCTAGTCTGCTGAAGTTAGTCTGCTAGTCTGCTGGACTTAGTCTGCTAGTCTGCTGAAGTTAGTCTGCTAGAGTTGTTTTGCCATTCTGTTATTCTGCTAGAGTTGTTCTGTGGAATTTTCTTTTGAAGGGAGTACAATGAATTATAAAATAATTGTGACTTTTTTCCGGTTTAAACGATTTTATGCGAGTTTTACAACTTAGTAAAATGAAAATTATGAATTACTTAAAACATCTTGGACACAAGTCTGCTAGTCTGCTGAATTTAGTTTGCTAGTCTGCTGAAGTTAGTCTGCTTGTCTTCCAGTCTGCTAGTCTGCTGAAAGTAGTCTGCTAATCTGCTGAAGTTAGTCTGCTAGTTAGCTAGCCTGCTAGCCTGCTGGAGTTAGTCTGCTAGTCTGCTAGAGTTGTTTTGCCATTCTGTTATTCTGCTAGAGTTGTTTTGTGGAAGTTTACCTTTGAAGGGAGTACAATGAATTATAAAATAATTGTGAATTTTTCCGGTTTAAACGATTTTTATTCGAGTTTTACAACTTAGTAAAATGAAAATTATGAATTACTTATATCATCTTTGACACAAGTCTGCTAGTCTGCTGAATTTAGTCTGCTAGTGTGCTAGTCTGCTGAAGTTAGTCTGCTGAAGTTAGTCTGCTAGTCTGCTGAAGTTAGTCTGCTAGTCTGCTGCAGTTAGTCTGCTAGTCTGCTGAATTTAATCACTAGTCTGCTGAAGTCAGTCTGCTAGTCTGCTGAAATTAGTCTGCTAGTCTGCTGAAGTTAGTTTGCTAGTCTGCTGAAGTTAGTTTGCTAGTCTGCTGAAGTTAGTCTGCTAGTCTGCTGCAGTTAGTCTGCTAGTCTGCTGAATTTAATCTACTAGTCTGCTGAAGTCAGTCTGCTAGTCTGCTGAAGTTAGTTTGCTAGTCTGCTAAAGTTAGTTTGCTAGTCTGCTGAAGTTACTCTGCTAGTCTGCTGAAGTTAGTCTGCTAGTCTGCTGAATTTAGTCTGCTAGTCTGCTGCAGTTAGTCTGCTAGTCTGCTGAAGTTAGTCTGCTAGTCTGCTGAAGTTAGTCTGCTAGTCTGCTGAAGTTAGTCTGCTAGTCTGGTAGTCTGCTGAAGTTAGTCTGCTAGACTGCTAGTCTTCTGAAGTTAGTCTGCTAGTCTGCTGAAGTTAGTCTGCTAGTCTACTGAAGTCAGTCTGCTAGTCTGCTGAAGTTAGTCTGCTAGTTAGCTAGTCTGCTAGTCTGCTGAAGTTGGTCTGCTAGTCTGCTAGAGTTGTTTTGCCATTCTGTTATTCTGCTAGAGTTGTTTTGTGGAAGCTTTCCTTTGAAGGGACTTTTATTGTGACTTTTTTCCGGTTTAAACGATTTTTATGCGAGTTTTACAACTTAGTAAAATAAACATTATGAATTACTTAGATCATCTTGGACACAAGTCTGCTAGTCTGCTGAATTAAGTCTGCCAGTCTGCTAGTCTGCTGAAGCTAGTGTGCTAGTTAGCTAGTGTGCTAGTCTGCTGGAGTTAGTCTGCTAGTCTGCTGGATTTGTTTTGCCATTCTGTTATTCTGTTAGAGTTGTGTTGTGAAAGCTTTCCTTTGAAGGGAGTACAATGAATTATAAAATAATTGTGACTTTTTTCCGGTTTAAACGATTTTTATGCGAGTTTTACAACTTAGTAAAATGAAAATTATGAATAACTTGAAACATCTTGGACACAAGTCTGCTAGTCTGCTGAATTTAGTCTGCTGAAGTTAGTCTGCTAGTCTGCTGAAGTTAGTCTGCTAGTCTGCTGAAGTTAGTCTGCTAGTCTGCTGGAGTTAGTCTGCTAGTCTGCTAGAGTTGTTTTGCCGTTCTGTTATTCTGCTAGAGTTGTTCTGTGGAAGTTTTCCTTTGAAGGGAGTACAATGAATTATAAAATAATTGTGACTTTTTTCCGGTTTAAACTATTTTTATGTGAGTTTTACAAGATAGTAAAATGAAAGTTATGAATTACTTAAAACATCTTGGACACAAGTCTGCTAGTCTGCTGAAGTTAGTCTGCTAGTCTGCTCGTCTGCTGAAGTTAGTCTGCTAGTCTGCTGAAGTTAGTCTGCTAGTCTGCTCGTCTGCTAAAGTTAGTCTGCTAGTCTGCTGAAGTTAGTCTGCTAGTCTGCTAACTTCACAGCAATTTGTTTCAGTCCTTAAACTGTATGTCTATATAAGCGACAGCTTTCATCATTATAGAATTGTTGATGAGCTCTTATAATTTGTGAGAATTCACACAAAGTTGAATGTTACCCACCTGACCATTACCTCAAACACCCTTTATTGAGATGTCTTCAACCTTCAGAATTTTTCCCGCTACAATGGTAAAATAATTGGTGTTGAAGTTAGTCAATTTGCTTAATAAATGTTGTTTCTTCAAGGACTGTTCAGTTTTTAAACATTACGTCTGTGTTTATTACCGAACAACTTCAGTGCTTTCAGCGCTTTGATTTTTAACTTGTTATGGACGACAATGTCTGCAAACAAGTGTCCAAAAAAAGTAAAATGCCCATACAGCTGATAATAAGTGTCATTTCTTGTACGTTACTCAGCAAAAGCACATAAATGGTTATGAAGTGTGACAAACAAATGCATTACAGACAATAGTACAATCCAAGATGGCCGGCTATTGTTTTATGGAATAGAATTACAGCATTTATTCCATCTTGCTGGGTGACTTTGGAACTTACATTATGCTTGATTCCATCTTGCTTGATGACTTTGGAACTTGCATTATGCTTGATTCCATATTGCTTTATTTCACTGGAACATGCGTTATGCTAAATTCTATCATTGATAGCAGAGTCCTTGCCGCTAACAGTTAACAAAGTAATATTAATTTGAAAATTAATTTAAACCAATATTAATTTACTTGTCTTGTACTATTTCATCGTCTGTTGTACTGTGTTGAATTATCAAAATGTGATGTCTTGGAGCTAAATGTATCATCCAACTTTCTTCAACCTCTATTCAAACTATTTAAGTGTTTTTTGTCATTTAGAGTCGACTATATTTTATTCCATACTTCCTTTTGTACACAGAAATGTGCGAACTTTTTTGTTTTAGTTTTAATTAATGACTCGTCACACACTTTCTTTGATTCCTTGGAGCTTCGCTCATTTGTATTATCCAGTTTTTATGCTATATGAAGCTTGGTGCCTGATGTTAGATTATTTGAGCAATTGGCATTGCGTATTAATGATTATCTGGCCAATTTTGGTATTTAGTTTTCAAATTAAAATTGCTTTGTTAACTGTTAGCGGCGAGGACTCTACTATCAAGATCGACGGAAATATTCCACATTCTCTCATTGGAATATTCCGTAAAGAAACTGTGGTGAACATACATCAGTGATCTCCCTTCAACTTCAACAAAGTAAACAAGATTGTTACTAAAAATCTTTATTGTGAGCATTTAAAAAACCATAAAACCTGTTCAGCCCACTGATAAAGCTGGTACAGTTGGGGTAGTCTAAATCTGGGTGGGTAATGTTTTACAAAGATTGTGTAAATGAAGGAAATTTTGTGAAATTTTGGAGTTTCGTTACGAATTTTGTTGGCAAAGAAGGATAACAGGTATTTTGAGTTACATGAACGTGAAGATAAATCATTTCTGCGTCGCATGACATCAGTTATGTATATGATATACACTGAACGAGAAAAATATTAGAAAATGTTAATCAACGCGTGTTGAATGTTTACATATGACGAACATTTATATCTTTTTATTTTATGCCTACCAATGAAATATAGGTGAATATCAGTGAGATAAAAGTGATAATCCACTGTTTTGAATCAGTGAAATTACCATTTTGATAATCCACTGTTTGTGCCGGAACTACTGTTCCCCACCACGTAAATACAAGAGAATCCGCTGTATTTCAGACAGTGACAGCGAGTGAAATTTATTTACCTTGTTAAATCCAGTTATAATATTGAATTCCTGAGCCTAACTACTTGTGAACAATGATGAAATTCGCCATAAATTATTTAAAATGTCTGATTTGTTTACATAACTCACATGGAGAATATCCAATATGGCCGACTTTCAATTCAATTTATTGAATATTACTCGGTATTAATCCGCTTTTATAATTAAAGTATGTATGGCTAAAATTCAATAAATATTGATAAACTGTGTAGAGAAAAATTAATGTTATTTGTTGAAAGTGTATTCAGTTTATTTCAGCAGAAGTAAAGTTATCATATGTATTGGAGATTGTCTGCACTTTTTTTGTGCGGAGTAACGGTTTGACCAAAGTACGCATTAACTGATTTGGGGCTCACCATGGGGAATTTATTGAAGGCCCTGAGTAAAAATGTCAAAAAATACCCATTTTTGACGTGTTGGCATAAAATAAAAAGAAAATTTGTTTGTTTTTTAGTGGAAGATGGGAATTTATTTCATCTCGTGAACACCATATGTTTATATTTTCACTCGTGGCTGCGCCACTCGTGAAAATATCACATATGGTGTTCACTCGATGAAATAAATTCTCATCTTCCACAAAAACAAACAAATATCCTCTATATATTTATAAGGCATATTAGTGAATTTTAGCAATAATAGAAACGTTCTCAGACAGTCACCAAACTTGGTATATGAGTGCCTTATGTCTTCGCATTTGTGAAACAAGTACTATTTTTTTACCCAAAGTGTCTGTGGTTTCATTCAGGAAATAAGATGTCAAATTAGTGTAGCTTGTGTTAGACTACGTGCCGAATTCACTTTTCATTGATTTAAAGTATACTACTCAAAATTTGATAGGGATCACTTTTTATTTCTTAAATATCTTTTTAATGATAACCTCAAGATAACTGATTTTTTCTCATACATGTAGTTTATTCATATGGCAAAGCCGCATTTTTGATTGTTTACCTGTTCATGGCTCGAGATGCACGGGAAAAGCGATACCCCTGGAAAAGTGGTGCACCGCGGGCATGTACCTTCATGTACACATCCGTTTTATTCAGACTGCGCTTGTGCATGGTAACGTTTATATCGAACCTAGCACTGGTCATGGCAAATCTACGGCAAACACGGCGTATTGACGATGAGAAGATGAATAGGGGGGTAGGGATGCTTGAGGCTGGGCGTTCCAAACGGCACGTGGCAGGTGTCCACAACTCAGCGTGAGGATTGGTTTATTGTCGTTCAAGCGCGACGTCAGCGCTTTGTTACCGCTACTGCCCTCCAAAATGACTTCCAGAATGCCACTGTTGTAAGACTTTCCACTCAAACCATCAGGAACCGTCTTCATACAGCTGGCATGGGGGCTAGAAGGCCAGCAATCCGAATCCCATTGACCCGAAACTAAATCCAGGCACGTCTTCAATGGGCCCGCGATCAAGCCTGGTGGACGCTGCATGACTGGACCCCAGTGCTGTTCACTGACGAGTCTAGATTTTGTGTGGACTTCATCTGATAGGCGAGTGCGGGTATGGAGATCCGCCAATGAGCGCTTGGCACCCGTATGTGTTGCTACCCATGACCGTCATGGCGGGGGCTCGGTCATGGTGTGGGCGGGCATTAGCATGCAGGAAATTACGGACCTGCACATTGTTCAAAACGGCACATTGACGGCTGTACGATACGTCAATGAGATCTTAGATGTGTACGTTCGTCCGTAAGCTGGTGCTATAGGCTCTGAGTACATTTTATTGGACGACAACGCCCGGCCTCACAGGGCAAGGGTCACCGACGAGTACCTGGAGGCAGAAGCCATAGAGAGAATGGACTGGCCACCAAGGTCTCCAGACCTCAATCCAATAGAGCACGCCTGGGACATGCTGCAGACTGCAATATCTGCTCGCCCAGTCCAGCCAACCACGGTCCCTGGGCTACAGCAGGCCCTTCTGGACGAGTGGACTCAACTCCCACAACAAAGCATCCGGAGACTCATTAGCAGCATGAGAAGCCGGTGCAGAGCAGTAATCCAAGCAAACGGACACCACACGCGATATTAAAGTAAATTCAGGCCATAGACTTGATTTTTCCAAAATGTTCCATTTCATCTCCTGTCTGTGTTATCCCAAATTCGTGCCCCTCCCACGGCTCAGCCTCTGTCACGCTTCAACGGTTTGCAGACTCTTTCATTTATTGGTACCAAACTGTTGTCATATGAACATATTTTCAGAATCACAACAAAAAATTTAACCTTTCAACCTTATGTAGTAAATAGACACATTCTTATAAGCAATCCCTATCAAATTTTGAGTAGTATAGTTGGTAGGATACATAAACGGGGACGTAACTGCAAAAATCTATTTGCAAAATAGTGGGACCAGCCGGAAAATAACGGAATGTACCGACAAAGCTCCATCTGTTGTCATAATATGAACACAAATATTGCAAATCGTATTATGCTTACTTCTCAGTGCTTACCGTAAAGTGAAGTTTAAATTTGTTATTGATATCGTTGTCATCTTGCCTACTTTATTGGTATTGTTGACATCATTGTGTTCGGTGCGTAGTGTTTATGAAATGCCTTTCTGTTTGTGTTGAATGAATGTGTTGAAGAATAAGAATGCTAATTCACAACATAATTGCTAAGCACTGGCCAAAATTAACGGATGAAATACTCGTAGGTAGATGATATGTAGTGAAAGACATTGTCCATATTAAGGTAACTGAAGGAAGTGTAACATTTTAAATCAAATAATATTATCAACAAGTAACTAAAGACTGTTCGATAGAATGCCGAACATATTGCGTTGTCAGTAAAGACTGTTCGATAGAATGCCGAACATATTGCGTTGTCAGTAAAGACTGTTCGATAGAATGCCGAACATATTGCGTTGTCAGTAAAGACTGTTCGATAGAATGCCGAACATATTGCGTTGTCAGTAAAGAAAGCTGCAATTGAACATATAGCATATTACATAGGTAGGAGAAGAACAAATGAAGTTGCAATGATAGCGCATTTAGTTGCCATAAAGAATTTGTTGTTATTCAGCAAAATACAGGTTTCAATGCTATAAAGGAAGATGAATTCAAGTATTATGCAAGTTCTTCACCAAGCAAGATGGGATAAGTGCAGTAATTATGTTCCGTATTGTTTACACTAAAATGTTTAAACACGTTCCTCTGCAACTTTTCAAACATTTTCGTCATCAAATAAGTATTAAAAACTCAGTAACCTATTAGATTTTCCTCTTTTTTGCCTGTTTCTTACTTGCACTTTGGCATAATTTGTTAAACTATTAGAGAACACTAGTCCAACTGCGTTGTCAAACATTGTCTGACGTGTTTCTATAGTACACAGGACATTTTTAAGTCACGCAGGACATTTTTTTTTAAATACAAGATTTTTGTAAAATAATAAAGAAAATCTTTCTTTTCAACCCTATTTCATAAATAGTTCTTAAAACATAATATTTCATAAGCTATCAAAACACCAAGTCCCCTGGCCAGCGCTTCATAATTTTGATGACCCTGCTGCTGTTGATTTTGCCTTGTTCAAATCTGAGCCTGAATGTGACCAGATGACTTCTTATGATACTTTAAAGATTGTCAGTGTCATTGGTAAATGAATTGGAAACATATCTGACCATGTTTGGTGTCATTATGCCATCTTTGTGGGTAATCCATACATGTGTGCATATGTGAGCCAAGGGCGACAAATTTTCGATTTTTATATTAAGTTTCTCATAATTTTAGTTTTACTTTCGGTTTCGTCAGAGTTACTATTCACTGCCTTTCTCTTGGCTTTGCCAGGTAAGGCACAAGGCACATACTGAAGACCTAACATTGTCCCAGAACCGTCAATATAAGGAAAAGTTGTTACAAACCTCTGTATTGAAAAACTCCTTTAGAACCATTATTTGATAATTTTACATAACAATATGAGAAAAAATTTATAAAATATTTAAACAGTAAATCTCTCAGCAAACCTAAGCCTAACATATAACTGATTAATACATTGGTTATTTATAGAAAAAAATGTGTGGGCCCTGTCGCTGAAGTCGACAAGGCTGATATTTGGATACAATAATATCATTGTTAAATAAAGGTGCGTTAAGAAAAGATAACAGAAAGGACATATTGATTGCACGTGTTGAATAATTTGATTTTTTAACTTTGGTTTGAAAGTGGGATTTTTTCAATACAGAGAGTGATTTCAGCATATACTAACTTTTGTCAACAAGGTCACCGGAAAAGGAAAGTAAAATTACGGGGCTTACTAAAAGCCGGGTTCTGCCGGTCCCTTGAGACCAGGTTTAGCATTTGGCAATATTCATATGAACACGTTTCCCAAATTTAGATCTAACGATCACTGACCTTATCTAAACGGAGAAATATTAAGCAACATGCGCATGTTTCATTGCTTTAACTGTTTGCCAACATTGCGGAAACACGATAATGGGTTGAACAGCAAATGATACCTGGTCCCGGATCCCGTATCATCGTACATGCGCACAAAACGTGTTTTTCAGAAAAGCTAGAAAATAAAATAAAAAGGATTATATAACGCTTGGATTTTAATTTTAAAGGCTAAAAATTACGTCGGCCAAATCTGTCCGCCGTAGTTTCACTAAATGGCGGAAAATTTGAAAGTCTACCGGCAATGCCCGTCTTTTTCCGGAAACACTGATATCATTTTTCTTATTGAAAATCTTTTTAAAGCTGCTTAAAAGTTTACAAAAAGGCAACAATTTCAAATAAAATTGGATACTGTTTAAAGGGTTTATAAAAATCTTATTTTTCCTCGTGCAGCACTTCTTGCTGTTTTGTAGAAGGTAGTTTTAATCTGCCTGTTCTTTATATAAACACAGGGTGAAGGTCACGAAAATAAGCTGTGTTTCCAAAATGGAATTGTCATTGTTTTCCAGTCATTTTTATAAATCATTGGTGATATTTTTCATTCTTATACAAGATACCTTATTGATATTGAATGATTAAAGAGTTTCCTTTATTTTATTGTGTTTTATATATGTAATCATACTAATGACACAAAGTTGCTTACTGTTACGAAAACTGGTAGAACAACAATTGTGACAGGTCATAAGCATTCAAGTATGAGTGTCAGAATTATCGCTTCATCCGTGAAACTACGGTGTTCGGCTGTTGCATACTTCATAAATAGCATGTGCATGTTTCTAACATAGCATTTTTTTCAAAATAAACATATAACGTAATTCTTACCATTTTGCTTCACGATTTCGTTAAAGATGGCGGCTTAGTTGTACAGAGGTAAAGAACGATAACTTTATGTTGTAGAGGAAAGAACGAAAACTGCATGTTTCTAGAACTTTTTGTAACAACTGAACAAATTTTGCACTGATGTTAGGACACATTCTGCTTATTCTTGTGCTCCATGTCACCATAGTTCTTTTAAAAACACCGGATTAAATATTTGCCGGTCTGCAATGAGGTAACGTGCACAGCCACACAATGATTTTACTGCAGATGTTGTTTCTCTGACATTTTTTTCAAGAATGGTGTTATAATTAAAACTAAACATTTCATATTTGTAATTAAAAGTTATTTTGACACTAATGTGTCCTTTCAACTATGACGTAAAGTGCAGAGTGAGTTTTATACAACTAGTGATCTGGCATACCCTCAAATGATTCAGAACTCCCAAAGTGAAGGGGTGTGTTTACCCAGCTCCAACAAAAATTATGATAAAAGTACTATCAAAGCAGGTACATATTACATGTATTTTGAATGAGTAGACATGTGTTCTTCAAATTAGGATTTATTTAGATATATTTAGATTTTAGCACTATAAATGTACATGCTAGCAATTATTCTACTGTTAGTGATCTGGAACTCCTTAACTGACAGTATTACCAAAACAATTTACAGATAAAGCTTATACTACCCTAAATATTATCTTCAGATGCTATTCAATACTAAAAAGTAAAAAACTTGGAGAGTTTTTAGGTAAACTGAAACTGTATCATGTATATCAAAAGCAATTCAGAAATACTTCCAAAGAATATAAAATGTTCCAAAGACAGTTGGGGCAAAGAACTTGTTTCATACAAGCGAAGCCACATGGCACTCATATACAGTGTTTGGTGCCTTTTAGCAATTATGTAAACGTTCTCAGACAGACACCAAACATGGTATAAGAGTGCCTCAGTTCATGCTGGAGCGGATCAGTGGCTCAGTGGTAACGCGCTGGACTGGTAACCAAGGGGTCCCGAGATCGATCCCCTGCTCCTCCATTGACATAACTAATTGTCTTTCGGATGAGACGTTTAACCGAGGTTCCATGTATCAGCGCTGTACACTGAGCATGCAAAAGAACCAGGGGTGTCTCTAGAACGGGATGCTTTCTGTATCTTGGGCTATCACCCATAATATAAAATAACTAATCTCTGCAGGGGGCGTAGGTCATATGGGCAACCGGTACCGACGATAAAAAAACTCAAATAGAATGCTAAATTTTAATTTTAGATGTGATCACTCCTTGATGCAATATTTCTTGCCATATTGAAAGTTGTCTTCTTGCTTTAATGTTTGGTAACTATTGTCAGTGTGTAAACAAAGCAAGTTATTTTATTACAATATATAGTATTATAAGTCTTTAAAAGCACAGGATATAATGAATACACTATGCAATATAACCTTTGATAACTCAACTATGATCATCTATTTTAGAAATAGTTAAAGTTTCATAAATAGAGCTAAAAGGGAAAATATCTAAGAGAACAGCATAACAATGTCATATTTTACAAGACTTACATTTCTAGTATGCATTATATTCACTTTCACAATTGAAATGAAACTACTGTATTTTGCATTTTTGTTGTCAAATTTTAAGATGTTGTCTATTTAAGCCGGCATCCTGCAGGGAGAGTGGTGCAGTGGTAACGCGCTAAACTGGTAACCCAGGGGTCGCGATTTCGCTCCGCTCCTCCACTAACATTCAGACTTATTCTCTTTCGGATGAGACGTTAAACTGAAGTCCCACATATCAATGGTATACACTGAGCATTGAAAAGAACCAGAAGCGTCTTTGAAATGGGATGCTTTCTTGTTTTGCACTATCCCTAACAACCTAAAATAACTAACCTCTACATGGGGTTAATGGGCTGTCGATCAAATGGAAAACAGGTACCAACGATAAATAACCTCAAATAGATAGAGCAATACACGCTTAATACACATCGCCTGCTGGCATTAAAGGCATTTTCTAAATTCTGTGTAATTTTTCAAATTGTCGTGTAGACCATCGAGGAATTGTTGACTAAAATCGGTTCGCATGGAAGCAAGATGCAGGTGCGCGAGGAAAACAATATTTATATTAGAAAACGGTCAAAACCGGTTTAGTCAGTGCAGACGGGTTTTAGATTGTCCCTACAGAATTCAGTCTACTGGAGCTCAAAAATGGTGGCGGCTAGAAATAGTTCTCTTTTTTCTTCGCTATTTTTAATATTTTTGCCCTTATCTGTATACATTTTTGCTGGAATCATTTTGTTGACCCTCTCTGATAGTGTGGTAGCTCATATACATTCAGATTAGAATTCACAATAGAAAATTGTTTCACATACCCCAATCTGAAAATTAGCTCAAAATTTTTGTTAATTTTATGGGTGAGTTCACATGAGCAGAAATATCTTTCTTGTTTGTAACACAACCCCGACTTTTCTTGCTATTTTTAATAAGTACAGATATAGATCTACAAGAATAAGTAAGTAAAAGCTAAAAAAGGTTTTGCTATGTTTTACAGCCCAGTGAACTTTATGAATTTTATATAGAATAAAGAAAGAATATATTTGGTGGTTTCACACCTATAGCTCTGTTTTCTCCATGGGAATTGTTAATTTTCTAGACAGTATTAGTCGTTAAGATTCTGTGTTACCCTCTTCTCAGTATCAGTATCACACAGCAATAACTAGTTAAGTTAGGCAGAACCATTGTATCTACGGAATACCGTTAGGGCCATCGTGGTTAGACGTTATAATCCAGAGGGCGACAAAGCGACAGTGTGATTATGCGATGGCGACAGTCTGATAATGCGATGGCGACAGTGCGATAACGCGACAAAGCGATGACGACAATGCGATAGTGCGATGGCGACAATACAATAGTCATATCGTACTGTCGCCATCGCATCATCGCATTGTCGCCATCGCACTATCGCATTGTCGCCATCGTACTATCGCATTTTCGCATTATCATACTGTCGTCATCGCATTATCGCACTGTCGCCATCTCACTATCGCATTCTCGACTATCGCCTTCCGGTACACATGCGCACATCGTTTTTTTTGTATGTAGTTGGACCCACTTTTAAAATTATTTACAGTTCGCCTATAGGTTTTCACAGTTCGTGTTTAGTCATATTTGTACGGAATACCGTTAGGGCCATCGTGGCTAGACGTTATAATCCAGAGGGCGACAATGCGATCGTGCGATAATGCGATGGCGACAGTGCGATGATGCGATGGCGACAGTACGATGTGACTATCGCATTGTCGCCATCGCACTATCGCATTGTTGTCATCGCATTATGGCGTTATCGCACTGTCGCCATCGCATTATCGCACTGTCGCCATCGCATTATTGCACTGTCGCCCTCTCATTATCGCACTATCGCATTGTCGCCCTCTGGATTATAACGTCTAACCACGATGGCCCTAACGGTATTCCGTATGTATCTAAGGCTCTTTCGTATAATTTGCTAGTCGCTTTATATGGATTCACTTTATGGCCAAAGCCAAATGTTTTATTGATTGCCAATAAACTTGAAACTATAAAACTTTCCTTTCCTTCTAAATGACTTGACTAATTCTGTTTGTAACACGTTTTAGCAAGGAGTAAATATACGCAGACTAATTTCGAAAATTCAAATTAAAACGATGCGTGAAATCGAGGACAAAACACGGTCAAACTAACGTCGCGAGCAAATTGATTGTTCAGGATCATTCGGTTAACAATGTGTGAGCTATTTTCATTGAATGAGATCTATTAAGTTGGGAACAAGTTTAGACCAAAATGCCATTCTTCTTGGATGGAACTGTTCCATAGACATAACAGAGTCGTATGACAAAAAGTTGGAAATCTGGAGATAACTTTGTGATCTCGTAGTATACTCTGGCCAGATGACACCATTCAGTTGTGTTGCATTCTTTGGAAAATTGGGATTCCTGAAAAAAAGAATAGTTTAAAAAAATATTCGTCTTGTTGCAAATAAAAAATAGCTGAAACATTAATCTCCAAAGTTCAAAGTTGCATGTCATTCTAAAGACATTGTTTAATTCACCAATCCTTAAGTTCAATTCAGGACATGTAATATATAATTTAAAAATCGGTACAACCTTACTTCATAGGTCAACTGAAAAAAGGAATTTGCAAACGTTTACAGTACTTTAAACAGTTAAAGAAATTGATCACAATTTTCACTTTGGATAAGTTCTATACAAGTGTTCGTGAGATCGAGTAAGTTTATACATTGTTAAAAAATACAAACCCTGACTTCACTTGTTTCTTTCACTCTTAAAAAGGGTCTGTCCAAAATGTGTGTAAAACATATTAGCGAAATCCTCTAATTTACCATTTATCACAACACCTTTCGTTATAGCACATATTTTTACAAAACAAAGACTTTCTGTTTGAGTAGAAGAAACAAGCATGAATTTGTGACGAAAACTTAACGGTAATTTTTGTGATAAACTAAACAACATGTTTTTATGTTGAGGCCAGACAGAGTTTTTGTTAAACAAACGGGACAGGCACTGTGTTTCTAAGTGCTTAATGTGTCTTCTCCTTTAAATAAAGAAATATGCTTTGTTAAAATACAATTAAATTTGTGTTCATACATATTTCTAGTTGCGTTCACAAAGGAAACAAAATTACCAAAATAGTATTTCTTAAAAAGTAATTACCCAGATTTTGCAAAATTCGACCAAAATGACATCGTTGTTCTGGCAGTTTGTTGTTCTTCCAAAGAATAATTAGCAAGATTTTGACCAAATATGGTTGTATTTGAAAGCAGAGGAAATCCGAATACAAAAGGTATTTCATCAGCGTGGTACGATCCTAAAAGGATAAATTCAGTTCACTGAGTAAGAAATATAACAACATGAATAAAAAGTTTAGTATTTATGACAATAAAAATATTCATAATAATAATTACTTATAATAAAAAAAGTAATAATATCTTTATTTTGGGAATACAGGACATTTAGATAGATGGATTTATATAAAATAAGCAAATAAATCGTATCTTTTTTTGCAGTGTAGGAGAAACTAACTACATGTTTATGGATAATGTTCAAATTAAATTATAAAGAGAATACACACTTCTAATCAAAATCTCTCTCTCTCTCTCTCTCTCTCTCTTATATACACACACAAGCATGCACACAAAACATGATGAATGCAATCTAACAGAAAAGACATGTTTCTGGTTAACTGTTGAGCTATCACAAAAGTTTTGAATTTTGATTTAAATGTTAACACTGAGGACTAACATCGTGCTATGATATCCTGGTACGAATAAATCTGTCAACCAATGTGGAAGAAGTTGACAGAAAATGACATGTGAAATTATTTATATTCGCTGAGAATTTCTCCCCATGCCCAAAGATCAATGTGATACGATAGATATGTTTATTATATACTTATAAATTTTCTTTCTAAAATACACGCAAATCTAGAAGCGCGAATACGCTTCGACGGATAGAAAAATCCGTATTATGTTAGTGTCAAAATACGGTGCCGGACTATTTTTCTTGGTTGGCTCCCTGCCGTAGTATTTGGAAGCGGGAACCGATACTACAGGCACCTTGCGGGGAATCCGTTTCTATTTTTAGTAACGAAACCCCCCGTCAAAAATATAAACAAACATAATTTAACGAGTTTTATTAAATTCTATTACAATTTTTTAATATAAAAATCCATAAATTGTACCCTTCTATCAAAATCTAATGAATCAACACAAATAACGTCCTACTTAATAGACAATCCTCGTGATTTTAACTACGTCGTCTGCAACTGTTTACATGTATATACAGTAGGTCATAAAAGCTGATGTATTCATCCGCCATTCATCATTTTATTTTTCAATGATATTTTTGTTTGTGACATAAAAGTTCAGTAAATTGAATCATTTGTTTTTTTGTTGTCTAAAATTTATAGGTATATAATAAAAGGAAAATTATGTTGTAGTAGCTGTCTGAAATCTTGTACTTTGCTACGAGCACGTGGGGAAATCGACGGCGTAAGTTTGAAAGGAATTGTGAATTCACTGGTTCTTAAACTTAAGTACCTAGGATTCTAGCATCGAAAGTCACCTATTATAATGTATTAATGCGCACATCGGTTTTTCTTCACATATGCAAGATCTGGTCAGTGGTTTTTGCACCAAAAAACATGCATTATACGCATGAACAAAACTCTTTTCCACATACCATTACCTGATCATTACAACCTGATTTATACTAGTAAGTTTTCAATAGATTAGCCCAAGCTTGCCATGACACTAAGTTCAACTAAAAGGTTATGCATACCACGTGAATAAAACAAAGATTTAGAAGTAAACATAATATTATTACAAAGTATGAGCATAAACCAATTTTCAGAAGATATCTAATATTCAAAAGAACTATGGTAAAATCTTAAGCTTTTATTCTTCCAAAATTCATCCATGTATTAATTCATCCATTCATCAGTCAAACAAATGAATTAGTGTTATATGTTGGCTTCCATTTAACTGACATTTCATACGGTCTTATGTAGTGAAGGATTTCTATGGCAGTTTGTATAGAACAACATGTGCTTTATTTCCAATTTTCTGCCATGTGCCATTTTGCTGCAGTACATCTTCACGCATGAAAGGCAACTTTTGAAACAAAATCTGTTGAAACTTGATGATGGTTACGAGAAATACACAAACTATTAACTTTTTTTAAGTTTCACCTTTTAAGATTTTAGCTTTTTTATCAGACACGAAAGGAAAATTGGAAGAAATAATATTTCTAAAAGTTTACACATGTATCTCGGCTCGTTTTTCGCCGAAATAACTTCGTGGATACAGATATGCCAGGCGTAGTAGATTTGCGAGGAACTTGATACCCACGCAGTGATTATTCCCTTATCGTGTCAGTAAAAACAGTTGTAGCTGCGCAGCAATATTGTAACACATTCCGGATATATTTTATAAGAGTGAAGTTAGCTATGAGATCGTCAATCGACGTTCGACATTCAATGTACAGCTATGCAATCGACATTCGGCTATGCATTAGCAGATATGCATATAATTCAAAATATAATATTTCTGAATGCAGAGCTATGCATTCGACGTTCAGCTCTGCATTCAACGAATGTAGAGCTGTACAACCAACATTCAACTCTACATTCAAAATGAAATACTTTTGAATGAAGAGTTATGCAATCGACATTCAGCTCTGCATTCAGCGATTGTAGAGCTGTACAATGAACATTCAATTCTACATTCAAAATGGAATACTTTTAAATGTAGTGATATGCAATCGACGTTCAACTCTGCATTCAGCGAATGTAGAGCTGTGCATTCGACATTCAGCTCTACATAAAAAAATACTCTTGAATGTATAGCTATGCAATCGGCGTTCAGCTCTTCATTCAACGAATGTAGAGCTGTGCAATCGACATTCCAGCTTTACATTCAAAATACAGTATTTCTAAATGCAGAGCTATGCATTCGACGTTCAGTTCTGCAATAAACGAATATAGAGCTGTGCAATCGACGTTCAGCTCTACATTGAAAATAGAATATTCCTGAATGCAGAGCTATGCATTCGACGTTCAGCTCTGCATTCAACGAACGTGGAGCTGTGCAATGAACATTCAGCTCAACATTCAAAATACAATATTCTTGAATGTGGAGCTATGCAGTTGATGTTTAACTCTGCATTCGCCGAATGTAGAGCTGTGCATTCGATAATCAGCTCTACATTCAAAATAAAATACTCCTGAATGTAGAGCTGTGCATTCGACGTTCAGCCTTGCATTCAACGACTGCAGATCTGTGCAATCGACGTTCAGCCCACATACGAAATACAATTTTCCTGAATGTAAAGCTGTGCATTCACTAGAAGTATGTTAGCAGTAGCCGTTGGCAATAGAAATTAAATCAAACGTGAAATTGGCAGAAGCAGTAAGAGCAGTATCAATAGATAAAACACGTAGTTGGCAGTAGCAGTACGAACAGTAACAGTAGGAAATTCTGAAAGTCTGCGAGAGTGTCTGAAACAGTCGCAGACCGGTTAATTCGACCTGGGAGGGTCCCTAGACATCAAAAATGGCTTTTTCTCGATTGGCACCAAAACTCCCGAAAGTCTGCGAGAGTGTCAGAAAAGTCGCAGACCGGTTAAATCGACCCTGGAGAGTCCCTTAACATCAAAAATGGCATTTTCTTGATTGGCACCAAAATTCCTGGTAATCTGCGAGAGTGTCAGAAACAGTCGAAGACCGGTTAAACTGACCCTGGAGGGTCCCTAGACATCAAAACTGGCTTTTTCTCGATTGGCTCCAAAATTCCTGAAAGTCTGCGAGAGTGTCAGAAACAGTCACAGCCCAGTTAAATCGAACATCAAAAATGGCATTTTTTTTTATTCTCACCATAACTCCTGTATGTCTGCGAGAATGGCAGAAACAGTCGCAGACCAGTTAAATCCACCTTGGAGGGTCCTTCACATTTTCTCGATTGGAACCAAAATTCCTAAAAATCTGCGGGAGAGACCGATCAAATCGAACCGGAATGGTCTCTAGACATCAAACATGACATTTTCATGATTGGCACCAAAATTCCTGAAAGTCTGCGGGAGTGTCAGAAACAGTCACAGACCTATGCAATAGACTCGGTAGGGTCTCAAGATTGAATGCCGATTGCACAGCTGTACATTCGTTGAATACAGAACTGAACTTAAATTGCATAGCTCAACATTCAAAAATGGGATTTGTTTTGAATGTAGAGCTGAATATCGATTGCACAGCTGTACATTCGTTGAATGCAGAGCTGAACGTTGAATGCATAGCTCTACATTCAGGAATATTGTATTTTGAATTTGGAGCTTAATTTCGATTGCACAGCTGTACATTCGGTGAATGCAGAGCTGAACGTCGAATGCATAGCTCTACATTCAGGAATATTGTATTTCGAATGTAGAGCTGAATGTCGATTGCACAGCTCTATATTCGGTGAATGCAGAGCTGAACGTCGAATGCATATCTCTGCATTCAGGAATATTCTTATTAGCATGTCTGCTAATGCATAGCCGGATGTTGATTGCACAGCTCTACACTGAATGTCGAACGTCGATTGCCGATCTCATAGCTATATATATGTATTTTTCATTATCCCTCTCTGATATAACGACTGTTTTAATGTTTTACACGGAGTCCATATTTCGTAAATCCACTTGTTATGTTCTATGACTACTTGTTTAACTCTTGACGCACGAAAGCTGACTGCCGTAACACCACTGGGTGGGAGTGGATCAGTGGTCCACACTCACATCGTTCAACCGGGTTTGCAAACCGGCCATTGATCCGCGAACGACAACAGGCTATGTACATGTCGATATTTTGGTGCAGGTGAGTATTTGCCTAATTTTATATGTTTCCGCAAAATCTTGGCATGAACAGTTAAGGTAAAATTTCGACCGAATGAGCCATTTACTGAATCGACCGAAAATGTTCTTTCTTATTCGCAAAACTGAAATACTTGAAGTATTCCATGATAAAGTTTCTTCATTTCTCTCTATTTCAAACAACTGCTTCCAATTCACATTTTCTGGAAAGTTATTCACTAATGAAGTGGACATGTACTGAGGATTTCGGTAATGACAAGCGCCGTTGAGAGAAAAATTGATAACGCCGAATGCAGTTAGATCAGTGGATAGGATAATAACAACGACCGTCAAGTGAAAAAAGTAATTCAAGATTTTCAATGAAAACTCTGCGTTGCAAAATAGAAAAGAAGTGGTCTCTGACTTACACAATCTTTTTATTGTTTGACACCTTCGACAGAGGTTAACTGTAAAGTTGATGTATATTTGTCTGATCTTCAGGCAAATGCCTAAAGCAATACTAAAATTCGGTGGCATTGATAAATTTTTTAGAAAGTGCCGGGTCTCTTCTTTAGAGCCTGTATCAGAGAGGTCTGTTACCAATGAAAGCAACTTCTTTTCGTCAAAGCAGCCCTTTAAGGTTTGACTAAAAATTTTAGTTTAAAACTACTGTCCAACTCCAATAAAAGAAAATGAAACCTATATCTATGTAAACAAATGATTCAATTGAAAATTTACATATTTTTTGAGCGATTTCAAGCTTACTAAAGTACCGTTTAAACCATGATTTCGTCGGTAGGGTCCTTTTATATCAAGGAATCACCTAAAACAACTGTTCATATCAAGATCTTGTGGGAACATATAAAAATCAGGCATATATTTTCCAGTATTCCCACTAACATTATTTATTCTTTTTCGGATGAGACATTAAACTGAGGTCGCAGATTTCAGTGCTATACAATGAGTTTTGAAAAGAACCAGTGGCGTCTTTGGAATGGGATGCCTTCTATATCTTGCACTTTCCCCCTTAACATAAAATAACTAATCTCTGCAGGTCATTTGGGAAACCGACACCGAAGTAATGTTAGTGGAGGTGCGGGGGATCGAATTCGGGACCCCTGGATAACCAGTGCAGCGCGTTACTACTGGACCACTGCTCCTGCAGATGCCAGCTTAAATAGACAACATGTTAAAATGAGACAACACCAAACGGGGGCCATGCTCGACTTTTTTTCTATTTCCAAAGGCAAACACATCAGAGGAAGCACATTGTGGTGAAGGGATTTCAAATGAAACATCATTTGGAAATATAATTATACATAACAAAGTTATGGCCAATTTTAGCAACATTCAGAAATTTGACCTTAAAGGTCAAGGTCAAGTTCAGTTTAACCTTCTCTGGAGGTATTGTCTAAAAGGTAGTTATGTCCAAGCATGAAGACACTACATCCATTAACAACAAAGATATAGCCAAGTTAAGTAATGTCAAGGTCATTTAAAGGTCAAGGTAATGCTTGAATTGTTTAACACATTTCTTTAATTATCAGTGTTGTTTTGTCCCTGTATAGATCAAATCCGTCCATAAATAACAATAGTTAGGCTATTCTAGCAAAATGCAATAATTCGAACTTGACTGTAAAGGTCATTTAAAGGTTAAGGTCATACTGGAATAATTTAACGTGTAGGTTTTGTCATGAGCGTTGTTTTGTCCAAGTATTAATAAAAAAGAACTAAAAATGACGTTATGGCCAATATTAGCAAAATTCAATAATTTGACCTTGATAATCAGGGTCATTTGAAGGTCAAGGTCACAGCTGAATATCAAATCATGTCGGCTTTGTCATAAGTGTTGTTTGTTTTGTCCCAGTATAAATCAAATCAAACCATAAATAACAAAAGTTTGGCTATTTTAAGCAAATTCAATAACTTGATCTTAAATTTCAAGGTCATCTAAAGGTAAAGGTCATACTTATAATATTTTAAAATGTCGGTTTTGTTGTTTTATCAATGTATAAATAAAATCCATAAATAAACAACAGTTATGACAATTTAAGCAAAATACAATAATGGGACCTTGACTGTCAAGGTCATTTTAGGTTAAAGGTCATACCTGAATTATTCAACATGTAGTTTTGTCAAAGGTGTTGTTTTGTCAAAGTATGAATCAAGTCTAACCATAAATTACACAGTTATGACCAATCCTAGCAAAATTTAATAATTTGATCTTGCTAGTCAAGATCATTTTTAGGTCAACGTCAAACTTGAATCAAAATGTCGGATTTGTCAAAAGTATTGTTTTGTCCAACTATAAATCAAATCCATCGATAAATGACAAAGTTATGACAATTTAAGCAAAATTCAAACATCTGACCTTGACGGTCAAGGTCATTTTTAGGTCATGGTCACATTTGAGTTAAACAACATGTCGGTTTTGTCACAAGTGTTGTTTTGTCCAAGTATGAATCAATTCCAACGATAAATGACAAAGTTATGGCAAATTGTAGCAAAATTCAATAATTTGACCTGGAAGGTCAAGGTCATTTAAACGTAAAGTTGATACATGAAAGAATCATAATGTCGGATTTGTCACAAGTGTTGTTTTGTCCAAGTATGAGCAAATCCATAAATAAATACAAAAGTTATGACAATCTGAGCAAAATTCAATAATTTGACCTTGACGGTCGTGGTCATTTTAAGGTAAAGGTCACAGTTGAATAATAAATCATGTCGGCTTTGTCATAAATGTTGTTTTTTTCTAAGTATTATTAACATCCAACCACAAATTACAAAATTATGGCCAGGTTTAGCAAATTCAATAATCTGACCTTGACTGTAAAGGTCATTTAAAGGTCAAAGTCATATCTGAAAGAATCAAAATGTCGGATTTGTCATAAGTGTTGTTTTGTCCAAGTATGAATCAAATCCATAAATAAATGAGAAAGGTATTACAATTTAAACAAAATTCAATCACCTGACCTTGACCGTCAAGGTCATTTTTAGGCTATTGTCATACCTGAGTTATTCAATATGTCGGTTTTGACATTCTTGTTGTTTTGTCCAAGTATGAATCAAAAGCCAACGAAAAACAACAAAGTTATGACAATTTAAGCAAAATTTAATTATTTGATCTTGACGGTCATGGTAATTTTAAGGTAAAGGTCAAACTTGAATTTATCTTGTCGGTTTTGTCATAAGTGCTCTTTTGTCCAAGTCTGATTCAAATCCAACCATAAATAACAAAATTATGGCCAGTTTTAACAAAATTCAATGATTTGACCTTGACTGTAAAGGTCATTGAAAGGTCAAGGTCAAACTTGAAATAATCATAATGTCGGATTTAACATAAGTGTTGTTTAGTCCAAGTATTAATCAAATATATAAATAAATGAGAAAGTTATGACATTTTAAGCAAAATTCAATCATCTGACCTTGACGGTCAAGGTCATTTTAAGGTCATTGTCATATCTGAGTTATGCAACATGTTGGTTTTGTCATAAGTGTTGTTTTGTCCAAGTCTGATTCAAATGCAACCATAAATTACATAATTATGGCCAGTTTCACAAAATTCAATGATTTGACCTTGACTGTCAAGGTCATTTAAAGGTCAAGGTCAAACTTGAAATAATCATAATGTCGGATTTGTAATAGGTGTTGTTTAGTCCAAGTTTGAATAAAATCTATAAATAAATGAGAAGGTTATGACAATTTAAGCAAAATTAAATCATCTGACCTTGACGGTCAAGGTCATTTTAAGGTCATGGTCATATCTGAGCTATTCAACATGTCGGTTTTGTCATAAGTGTTGTTTTATCCAAGTCTGATTCAAATCCAACCATAAATAACAAAATTATGGCCAGTGTTAACAAAATTCATTAATTTGACCTTGACTGTAAAGGTCATTTAAAGGTTAAGGTCAAACTTGAAATAATCATAATGTCAGATTTGTCATAAGAGTTGTTTAGTCCAAGTATGAATCAAATCTATGAATAAATGAGAAAGTTCTGACAATTTAAGCAAAATTCAATCATCTGACCTTGACGGTCAAGGTCATTTCAAGATCATGTCAAATCTGAGTTATTCAACATGTCGGTTTTGTCATAAGTGTTGTTTGGTCCAAGTATAAATCAAATCCAACCATAAATACTTAAGTTATGGTCAATTTTAGCAAAATTCAATAATTTGACCTTGAAGGTGAAGGTCATTTATGAGTCAAGGTCAAGTTGGGTCTAGTTCACTTGAAGATCTTGTCCAAACGGTTGTTGTATCCAAGTATGAAGACAATCCACCTATTTATAATTAAGTTATTGCAAATTTTAGCAAAATTCAATAATTTGACCTTGAAGGTGAAGGTCATTTATGAGTCAAGGTCAAGTTTAGTCTGGTCTGCTTGAAGGTCTTATAAAGGGTTTGTTGTGTCCAAGAATGAAGAGAATCCACCTACAAATAATAAAGTTATGGCCAATTTTAGCAAAATTCAATATTTTGACCTTGAATAAGAAGGTCATTTAAAAGTCAATGTTAAGTTTAGTCTTGTCTTCTTGAAGGGTCTTGTCCAAAGGGTTGTTGTGTCCAGGTATGAAGATAATTCATCAAGGAATAAAAAAAATATGATCAATGTTAAAGTTTTCGGACGACACCATGACTATAGCAATAACTCGATTTAAAAAAAAAAAAAAAAAAAAAAAAAAAAAAAAAAAGTCGAGCTAAAAATGCAAAAAAAAACATTGTTTTCATATCAAATATTTCAGTGAATGCACACTCGAAATGCAAGTTTTGTAAAATATAAAATTGTTATGTTGTTCTCTATTAAATGTTTTTTTTTTTCCATTTTTAAAGCTCTAGTTACATATTATATCAATAAAATTATTTGCTTACTTTGTTTACACTCTGACAATATTTACAAACACGGACAGATACATTAAAGCAAGAAGACAACTATCAATATCTCAAGAGAATACTGCATATAGATGTGATTACATGTACAATTCATTTATTGGGCATAACCCATTGGATGCTTTTTTTAATGAGGAGGAGCAGTGGTCGAGGGGTTAGAGAGCCGGACTCCCGATCCGGAAGTTGCTGGTTCGAATCCCACCAGGGAAGGAAGTTTCCAGTGACATTTAACAGTCCTCACATTTGGCGTGAGTACTGGTCTGAAAGGAAGCAGTCATCGAGAGGGATTATTATAAGTTTCAAGAACTGGCTGCCCGATAGATGTAAAATAAATAAGTTTAAACTAATTACGCCAGTGTGGGGGCATTGATATATCAATGTTGAAGTTGACGTGTTCCTTGATGCCTGATTTTGATTTGCGGTTCTAAAGACTGTTGCTTTCGCCGACAGATTAATAAGTTAGTATGTATAGAGTTTAACATGACGTAACACGAAGCCAGTTGACTGTGTAATTGTTCGCAGTATGTCATCTGTAGGGTTAAACTTTAACCTCTGTACCACGATTCGTGTCTACTTAACTTTGTTCTTAATATATTAAGTAAAGCATGATACAGGATATAAAAGTCTACTTTTCATTAACGGTCGTTAAATTTTACACGCATGCATATTTTGACATCTTTTTTAGAATATGTGGTGCTATGTACGACAGTATCTTCATTGTTTGAAATAATAATAAATCCCCGCAAAAAACAACAAAAAAAACCCAAAACCAAAACATAACATAACATAACATAACAACTACAACAACAATAAACATGCAATACGGATTCTTAATTTCAGTTGGGAAGTAAAGAGAAATAAAAATTGGTCATATATCACATGACAGACGTTGTATGTGATGTGATATATTGTATAACTATTATACATTTCTTTCTACTACACACGTGATAACATTGCGCATTTACTTCTAGCTTAAATTCATATTTTACTTTTACGCTCATTTTTAAATTTGTTATTATAAAATTATTTAAAATCCTTGGAGGATGTTTTGCCTCTTTTGCCTTGTATAATTAAAATGAATACAGTTTCAATAAACGCTATTTATGTTTATACTATTCATGCTATATAAAAAGAATCTGGCATTATAAACTGTTAATAAACTGTTATTAAGCTCGCCAGGAGTCCGCTCCTGAACTGGTCTAAGTTCAGTTTATACAAGGAAGCATTGATTATAAACACATAAGGGGCCGTTTGAGGGGAAAAGCAAGATTATCAACAATAAAATAAAATCAACAATAGCTATTCCGAAAACAGTCAATGTAAGTTCAGCAAGAATACCAGAGTAATCGCGATACATATTTACAATGCAAAATATCAGAATAATCGCGATACATATTTACAATGCAAAATATGAGAATAATCAAGAAATCAAAATACCAGAATAATTGCGATAAATATACACAATACCAAAAAAAAAAAACCCAGAATAATCGCGATATATATAAAAAATAAAAAATACCAGAATAATTGCGAAAAATATATACAAAATACCAGAATAAATGCGATATATATACACAATACAAAATACCAGAATAATCGCGATGAATATACACAATCCAAAATTCCAGAATAAATGCGATATAGATAGACAATCCAAAATACCAGAATAATCTCGATATATATACACAATACAAAATACCAGAATAATCGCGATGAATATACACAATCCAAAATTCCAGAATAAATGCGATATAAATAGACAATCCAAAATACCAGAATAATCTCGATATATATACACAATCCGAAATACCAGAATAATCGCGACATATATTTACACAATCCAAAATACCAAAATAATCGCGATAAATATATAAAACACAAAATACCAGAATAATCGCGATATATATACACAATCCAAAATACCAGAATAATCGCGATAAATATACACAATACAAAATTATTCAGTTGTATACCTCGCAATAGTATACCCTATAGTAGAATTTCTGATAAAAGACAAAAATCATAATATGTAATAATTATTTTGAAGTAATAGACGGGCAACAGAGCTTGATAAAACACTTAAAAATATCCTTCATAAGTGTGTGCGTAATCTACAAACACAAAAATTCTGAAAAATGATTTGAAAAGAAATGTTGTGAATTCAGTTGGGGATGCTGTGTTGAGAAGTGTTTGACATCTAAATGTTAAATCAGTAGTTTCACTGGAGCTTGTCGCGATCAAAAAAAAAAAAAAAAAAAAAAAAAAAAAAAAAAAAAAAAAAATGAAACTCAGCGATTTTTCGAGTACTTCATGAAGTTTTCTTTATGTACGGTATATCTAGCCTTGGTCAAATTATACCAAAAAGCGGTAAGAATAGAGGCTCAGGAACATGTTTCCTTCAACAGATGCATTCTCACCAGGACTGTTATAGCATTACACGCATATGTCTAGCAGAACCAATGAACTTCCAATTTGGATTCATTCATTTTAAGATGTAGTAGTCATAAAATGTTTCAATTTTTACCAATTTACCGAAATTGACAAAATTTACAGGTTGCTATAAAGTTAAATGTGAATATCAGGATTTATATGAACATTTTATAAGACTTCTCATAAGAAAGTACGTTAATAAATAATGGAATGTCTGTGCAGTCTAAATGTAGTATGTTCTAGTAAGACAGCTGTTACAAAACAATTGAGTTCTTTTACTCTCAGTACTAGTCGTTGTATTTGATAAAAATAAAATATGAAACTGTTTTATGATGTAAAAGGCGGTGTTCTAGTTTTATTTTATGGAATTTAATTACCAAATTTAAATCAAATGTTATAAAATGAAAAGAAACATACCACTCAGCCAGTAGGGTACTGATAAGGGATGTATGCTTGTCTGTACGGCAAATTCGTAAAGGTAAGTGCTTCCTCGTTTGAATTGTGCATGTCCCTTTGCTACCTGGATGGCGGGAATGTAGAACATTGGATCATTTGTCATGGCAACGATACAATTACGAATACTTAGAAAATTCTTTGGATCGTTCCAATCAGTGTAAAAGAAGATAAGCAATTCCATCAGGGATTTTCTTGTAACATTGGTAAACTCCGGACGGAATTTTTTCTTCACAAATTCTGGAACAATTATTCTGTCGAACTCTGGTTTTGTAATGTCAAAATCTAGGTTCTTCTGTCCTAATAAAGAGGCCCAGGTATTGTAATATAACACGCCGTCCATGTCATTGAAACCGATCAAAACATCAAGAGAAGAAAAAAACTCCCTTGCACGTGCGTGTACAGAGAGATTTCCAAACAGTATTTCTTCCGGGAACCCAGTAAGAAACTCTCCGTCCACAACGGGACCCAGGTTAGCCGAGTTATCGAGTAGCAACATCGGGTCCTTACTCTGCATACACTCTAAAGTTGAGTTAGTGGTATGCAGGCATCCTGTTTTAACCATATATTTTTCAAAGCTTCCCATGTCTTTGACGGACCATGGCGCGAGCGGACTTCCACTTTCTGCAATGACTCTAGAAAAAAGGCCCTTGTTTCCTGGATACATTCCATGTAAAAGAGCCATAGCACCGCCTGCCGACTGACCAAATATAGTAACGTTATTCCTATTACCATGGAAACTTTTGATGTTTCCATTTATCCATTTAAGAGCTAGGTGCTGGTCCCAAAGTCCTTGGTTTCCCGGGAGAAAGCCATCGCGGTCACGTAAAAATCCAAACATACCTACTCGGTAATTCACAGTTACAACAACTACCTGTGCGAAAATTGCAAGTGCTTCCGGGTTATACATGGATGCTGCACCCTGTCGAAAACCTCCGCCGTGGAACCAGACCATAACCGGAAGTTTATATTTCGTGTTCAGTCTATACGGTGAATAAATGTTGAGTGTAAGACAGTCTTCTGAAAATCCCGGAACACCATATTTGTTTCTTAAAATATCCATCTCAACACTTGTCTGTTGGAAGCATGCATTTGGAACTGCCCTGGCATCAAATTTTAATTTGAATGGAGCTTTCGGAAATGGTTTCCTAAACCGGTTATATCCTGATGTGGACTCCGCATAGGGAATGCCATAAAATTTTGAAATTAACTGCACGTTCCCATCTATCTCAACTTTTTCCAGATGTCCCTTAATTTGACCAATTTTTGTCTTCACTGTGATTGTTATCTCCGACAGAGAGACAGAAATACAGATAAAAAATATTAATAACTTCATTTTTCGACTTAGTGGCAAAACAGAATGTATTACTACCACAACGAAAATTTAGTTTGAGTTCAGACTTTATGCAAACGCTTAAATATACAGACATCCCACATTTAACAAAACAATGAATGCTTTATTGCATAAAATCATTTTACACACACTGACAGACTTTATATTCATTTAATGTATTCGGCAAAATTAATTCACACATCAAACGTAATTAAGAACTACGATTTCGGCATAAATAGGCACGTTTTAGAGTGCGTCCCATCACCTGGACATGCTTGTTTATCAAACGCCTATAATTTCATTTCAATTTATTAAATTTTTTGAACTGACACGTTAAAAAACCTAAGAATTACAACACCGTCATCAAGAAATGTAAACTGTAAATGCATCAAATTACCCAAATTGATTTTGCACCGAATCATTTTTTTCTGAGATAAATGTTTAAAATTTTCGGTGTGGACAATTGCTTGCTCTGCTTGCTCTTCATGAGATAACTTTTGAAATTTTCGCTGTAGTGAAATGCTCGCTCTTCCTGAGATAACTGAAATGCTCGGTGTGGACAACTGCTCGCTTTTCCTTTTATAACTGTTTGAAATATTCGGTGTGGACAACTGCTCAACTTCTGAGATAACATTTGCTCGCTCTTCATTAGATAACTGTTTGAAAAGTTCGGTGTGGACAACTGCTCGCTCTTCATTAGATAACTGTTTGAAAAGTTCAGTTTGGACAACTGCTCGCTCTTCATTAGAATACTGTTTGAAAAGTTTGGTGTGGACAACTGCTTGCTCTTCATCAGATAACTGTTTGAAAAGTTCGGTGTGGACAACTGCTTGTTCTTCATCAGACAACTGTCTAAAATGTTCTTTATGGAATACTGCTCGCTTTTCATGAGATAACTGTTTGAAATGTTCGCTGTAGAGAAATGCTCGCTCTTCCTTTAGATAACTGTTTGAAATGTTCGGTGTGGATTTCGCTCTTCCTGAGATAACTGTTTGAAATGTTCGCTGTAGAGAAATGCTCGCTCTTCCTGAGATAACTGTTTGACATGTCTGGCGTGGACAACTGCTCGCTCTTTCTGAGATAACGACTGCTCTCTCTTCCTGAGATAACTGTTTAAAAATGTTCAATGTGGACAACTGCTCGCTCTTCCTGAGATAACTGTTTGAAATGTTTGGCAGTGGACAACTGCACGCTCTTCCTGAGATAACTGTTTGAAATGTTTGGCGTGGACAACTACTCGCTCTTTCTGAGATAACAACTTAAAAAGGTTGGCGTGGACAACTGCTCTCTCTTCCTAAGATAACTGTTTGAAATGTTTGGCGTGGACAGCTGATCACTCTTCCTGAGATAAAAACTGCTCGCTCTTCCTGAGATAACCACTTGAAATGTTTGGCGTGACAACTGCCCGCTCTTCCTGAGATAACTGTTTGAAATGTTTGGCGTGGACAACTACTCGCTCTTTCTGAGATAACAACTTGAAAAGTTTGGCGTGGACAACTGCTCTCTCTTCCTAAGATAACTGTTTGAAATGTTTGTCGTGGACAACAGCTCGCTCTTCCTGAGATAACAACTGCTCGCTCTTCCTGAGATAACTGTTTGAAATGTTTGGCGTGGACAACTGCTCGCTCTTCCTGAGATAAATACTGCTCGCTCTTCCTGAGATTACTGTTTGAAATGTTTGGTGTGGACAACTGCTCGCTCTTCTTGAGATAACAACTGCTCGCTCTCCCTGAGATAACCTTTTGAAATGTTCGGCGAGGACAACAGCTCGCTCTTCCTGAGATAACAACTGCTCGCTCTTCCTTAGATAACTGTTTGAAATGTTTGGCGTGGACAACTGCTCGCTCTTCCTGAGATAAATACTGCTCGCTGTTCCTGAGATAACTGTTTGAAATGTTCGGCGTGGACAACTGCTCGCTGTTCCTGAGATAACTGTTTGAAATGTTTGGTGTGGACAACTGCACGCATTCCTGAGATAATTGTTTGAAATGTTTGGCGTGGACAACTGATCACTCTTCTCTAAAAAGAGCTGGCGTTTTTTTAAACTAAGAAACAAATAGTTTTAGTTGTAATTCAAATAATGTATCTGTGCTCTTCGTCATTTATCACGCGTTCTGCTGTAACATTTATATGTAATGGTAAATAAAACGAAATTAAAACCATTATCATATATCTTCGTACACTTAGCTGACAAGGTTTCTGACGAATACATGACTAAGCTTAATACAGTTGTCACGATAACTTAAACAATAAATAAGTTGTACTGAGAGAATCTTTTACGTATTGCATAACTGTAAAAACTTAACGAAATCCAATCCAAATTCAACTGAACATTTTCGAAAAACGATTCAAGAAACCACGTCACCATATGGGCCAAACTCGATCATTTAAATAATTTATATGAATGAAGTTAGCGTAGCAAATGATATTAGGAATTAATGTTTTTTATAATTTGTGTTTGAAATTTTTCCTTACACGACATCCGATTCTCATATTTGGAATCACTGGAACTTTGAATTATGTGCTAGTACGGCGTTCGATTTTTGTGCTACATGACATTCGTATTTGGAATCACTTTATTTTTAATGTTGTCCTAGCATGACACTCGAATTTTAATCATATGTATTTGAAATTTGTGCTAGCAATACATTCGAGTTTTTTTCTTTTAATTTTAATGTTGTGATAGCATGATTTTCGAAATTTGTAATTTTTAGTTGTTCGAGTCCTTAGACCTGGGAAACTAGATCTGGCACTTACATGACTAGCAGATAAGCGGAAAGCCGAAGTACTCCGAAAGTAGCTCGTAATTAAAGCTTCCGCAGATTTGAAATGGTAAGATAGTCTTCTGAAAATAAATTGAAACCATTACTTATTTTGTCAATATTCTATGTGGAGGACATTATTAACACAACACTACAGTTGTTTGTGAGTGGACGAAATCGAGAAGTGGTGCGACTTTCGACAGCGCATTTAACACAAGAGAAGCCAATTAAACAAGTTAAATGTATTTCCGGTTTGCTATCAGGTCTGAATACCTTTAAATAAATGTATTCGTAATATTTTGACTGAGATATGATCTCGTGTTTATACTTCGACTGGTTTCAATATTGAAGAAGAAGAATGTTATTGTCATTTACCTGTTGAAAACATTAATTGCAGTTTAAAAGTATTAGAAGACTGTTTTACCGTCTATATACTATGGTGTAAGATAACATTTATCTCATTGAGACGACATAAAAACCCAACACTTTAAGGTCAGTATCACAGATTAAGGTATAGAAGTCCTCTCTGTTCCATTTCATCTAACTTCACTGCAGGATATTTATGGAAGTCTGGTAAGATGTGTATCTCATCAGAGCAAATTGCAGAACCAAAGTTCAAAGATTTGAGCAATAGAATTCTTGCCCACTCCATATCTCCTAAACCTCTTCCAGGTTAATTATGAAACTTTAGTTACATGTTTATCTCATTCAGGCGAAATGTAATACCAAACATTCTTGTGCTCTTAACTTACACAATTTCAGAAAATACGTATTTCGAACAAAGGTCATTTGCTTTATTCTGGCGTATATTGGCCTGTTGCCGGCAGAGCTCTTGCTTCACATGAGTATGGTCCTTAAAATTTTCAGACAATTTTTTAAAACAGTTCTGATGTTTACAAAAGGACATTGTATATCCTAATTTTAGATCAATGTATTGGCATTGACATATTATGATAGTCATGTTGTATTTGCATAAGATCTGCATGGGGCGGAATGTCTATGGAGTTGCGTAACAGATTGATGGAAAGGAACTAAATGATTCTCAAATAACGATCTTAGAATTAAGTCTTGTTGCAGTCTTTTACTGTACTGACTACTCAAACATGAGAATGAATACATGATGATTTCCTTTCCTAGAAATGGTTTTGAACTGCAATGAAATCTCGGCGATGTGAGTAACGAAATGTCCCTTCGAATAAATGCCTTTTTTGTTTGAGGAACTCGAGTAGACACGGAAGGAATGTCCCACGAAAATTTAAGAAGCTTTGGGACTAGGCAATGCTTAGAAATGACTTGAAATCATGCCCGTAAGAATAACTGACGACTGCAAGAAATGTTTGACTCTGAAACTTCGTAGTAAGCATTTGTACCTTTTTGTGATTAAGGTGAAAGTATTTACGGTTGAAGTATGCCTTGCTGCATCGATTTAACTTGTCCTGGAACGAGAAGTCTTTATATTCTTATTTTGGAAGTGACAAGCAAATGTAGAAAATTCGACGGTAACGGATCCCACTTTCGTGTCTATCAAATATTGAGCAAAATGCATAGAAGCCCTTTTGAGATCGGAAAACGGGTGAAATCGAGTAGTAAAATTCGTTCTCCAAGGGAAACAATGTCTTCAGAATGTTAAATCGATGACTTAATCTTTAGAGAATCCGCGAGATGTACACTCTTTTTCGGCCAATGAAATGAAGGAATGTAAATCACGTGATGTTTACATTTTAATCAGTGTGCCTGAATGTTTATGGAACCTTCTGCTACATATTTGCATTCCCCGTTTGTGGTACTTGCTTGCCTGCGGTGTGGCACATGCCACTTCATACATTTTGCTGGCTTGTGAGCTCCATCTGGTCGCTCTTTCTCCGTCGGCAATCCATTTATCCGCGTCTTTGATGCTTGGCATCAATGTTTTCTTGTATATATTTGTGACGCGCCGTGAGACTTTTCGTCCAAATGATATGACGATCATTTTCAGAAAAACGCTTTTAAAGTAAATTTAAAGTATTTAGCAAAATATTAATATGTGTTGGCGTATAGTTTAAGTTCAATCTTTTCATTTACAGTTTTGACCTTTAATTAGGCAAGCAAGTCAGTGTATCCGTGTTGTTGTTGAGGCTTCAGGTAAGAGAAGCCTTTCGAAGTTTTACATAGTTTATTGTAGAAAAGCAACTTGTTCTCCTTTTAAATCAACCATTAAATCAATAAAGATTGCAATTTAGTTTCTTAAAAAAGAATGTTTTTAATTGTTCGCTAATATTCACCAAAATATTTTAATATACATATATATTTCCATGGCAAAGAAATGTTGCATCTTAGAAATAATGGCACCGTATATCCGCATCAAAATGAAATTCTGATGTCAGATCTTTGAAATGTTTATGATATAAATTTGATGTATATCTGATATAAATCTGTTATATATTTTTTCACTACAATCTGATCACTTTTTATGGTTAAGCATTTTCCAGAAATCTGTTGGCTTTTTGTTTTTCATTTCTTTCATTTTAAAAGACAAATCTCTTAAGTACCTTTTCTTAGTTTGCCTGCAGCAATATATATAATTTCTTTTTCTTTCATATAAAATATGTTTGTTTTCCAAAATTTAAGAAAATTGAAATTAAATAAAGACTCTTTATAAAGTTTATTTTCTTTTCCCTACATTCATTACTAAACCATTTGTTTTGTTGTATCAAATAGTGATCATCATTAAAATATGTACTTCTCTTTATACATTGTTTTTTTCCCCTCAAAATATAATTACCTTTAGACGTAATAAGATCTGTAAACGATTCTACTAATAAGTCAAGATTGAGATCCGTGTCAATACTAGACTATAGATCTCTGCCCAAATCACCAATTTCATCAGTTTAATCATGTAAAAAAATTGTGTTCGCGATTCTATTCTGTAAATTACGCGCCATATTTAACTTGATCTTTAATGAAAATGCCAACTCGTGAATTTCGCAGTGAATTATATTCATAAAGTTCGAACAACCAGTAATCAGATGATCACCAAGACTTTCGCCATTATATGTAGAGCAGGTATTTTTTTCCGACTGACGCATCTTCAACGACCCTGCCTTTATACTTAACGATTTGCAAGTCCAACAAAAGATCACCAAATCTGTTATATCCTTGATCTCCTGTTACCCATGGCAAATATTCTTCTGTATCGGAGTTTTGATCTCTTGTTACCCGTGGCAAATATTCTTCTGTATCGGAGTTTTGATCTCTTGTTACCCGTGGCAAATATTGTTCTGTATCGGAGTTTTGATCTCTTGTTACCCGTGGCAAATATTGTTCTGTATCGGAGTCTTGATCTCTTGTTACCCGTGGCAAATATTGTTCTGTATCGGAGTCATCTTGATTTTGCTACCCAGTAGAAAGTCTATTTTTCGATACCCGATTTTTTTAGATGAATGATACTTTGCAATAACATAACTACATTTGATTTTATTTAATACAAAATCATATTTTAACACAAATTTACATTTTTTTTAAATCACTGCAAATCACTTTCCAGTGCAAATTAATATTTATAGAATCAAACAGTTTTAATCTATCACATGCATGTACAATTCGTAAAACAACTTTATGTTTGTTTCGGAATAGAAGACACATTCTAGAAAAATGATCTTCTAATTATTAAGAATTTGTTTCACTATACTTAATAAAACAAGTTATAACACAAATCAGCATCAAAAACCAGAACACTAGAGACAGTAGCTTTTAGTCAAAATCATAACATCATTTTTATGACATCGCCGCCATAATCGTACTTAAATTTTCTATTTCTTCGTCAAATTCCAGACGAGTGTTAGTCGCAACTGGCGATCCCTTTCTATACTCTATACATGTAAATTGATAAACATAAATACAATCTAATCATAAAATCAGCATGTATGTTTGCTATAGCGAATAGGCTAGGTTCTAATTTCGTCATATGCACTTATGCAGCACCACACCGCGTAGCAGTTACTTCCCTGAATTAAGGGGAGATTACTGCGTAACGCAAGGTTCAACTATCTTAATGTTATGAAAATATTGAGAATCGTCAAACAAGATATTTCGAGTTCATACCAATGAAATATTTCAAATCTTTTTCAGGTTAATACCTTAGTTAAATTTCAATAATTTTTATTCAGTGAAACGACATAATGATAAAAGAAATTAATTGTCAATAACAACTTGTCCACAACTTTTACTATCAATTTGACAATATACAATACTTTTTTTAGCTATGCCCTGGAAAAAAATTAAGTATGAAAAATAACAAAGGGCAATAACTTTGGCCACTGAACTTTTCCTTAATGAGATCTATCCGTCTATACAGTTTCAAGTTGATACATCCAAAACTTGTTGAGTTATGCGCCAGGCAAAATTAAGTATGTAAAATTTCAAAGGGCAATAATTCCAAAAAAATGGCAAAAGAGTGCTATGGTTTTTGGCATTGCACTTCTCCTCAATGAGATCTATCCATCTATAACTTCAAGTTGATATCTGCAATAGATTTTTGAGTTATGTCCCGAACAAACAAAATCCGACGGCCGCACGGACGGACGGACGGTCGGAGAAGCTAATTCCAGTATACCGCCCTTTACATCTTCCTTGTGCAGGGTATAATTAAACCTCAATCTAGTTATAAACATAGAATATCTAACATATAACATAAACAAGACACCAAGGTACTTATTTTGTTTTACCATTTGTAATATACAAACAAGACAACCATGATGGCACTAAAGTTTTCACCTGAGTGTAACAGCTAAAAGAAAATGGTAATGTAATGAATTTATTATCGAAAGAAAGAATAGAAAATCCTGCATGTAAAGTACTTAACATTTAGGATATTTCAACAATCTTATAGAGGTCAACTAGACAATGCTATGCACCAACTTTCAGAGTTCTTGGCCTGGTGGTTTTAGACGAGGAGATTTATGAAGCTTTTCATTCTTTCTGACATAGAAATCAGAGTTCAGAATGGAATGATTTTCTCTGAACAACGTTGATAGAACTTCATGTAAGGAACACTCTTGCCAAGTTCCATCAGCTCTGACACGAACGTTTAAGAGATCATGCATGCTGCCTATCAGTTCAGGTGTACTGAAAGAAAAAATGAAAATCTAAAATTTGGAAGTCAACACAATTTTCAACTATTGGTTCTAGAATGCACAGTATCTGCTCTTAAATTATTCTTAGATACAAAACTAACATTACTATAACTGTATATCATCTCAACATTTTACATTTGGTGTTACACTTCCTTCACTTGTTCCTAGATGATTACGTCATGAACAATACCTGTCATGCAAGTGTAGTAAAAATGTAGTGAATTCATATGACCAAATGTTTTAACACTGGTTGGAAATTTACTCGATTTTCACGTTGTGATATTGTTTGAAGCAGAATCTATCTATCTATTTATTTTGAGTTTATTTATCGTCGGTACCGGTTGCCAAATGACAGAGATTAGTTATTTTATGTTGTCGGGGATAGTGCAAGACACAGGAAGCATCCCATTCCAGAGACACCCCTGGTTCTTTTGCATGCTCAGTGTACAGCACTGATACACGAGACCTCGGCTTAACGTCTCATCCGAAAGACAAGTAATAGTAATGTTGGTGGAGGAGCGGGGGATCGATGTCACGACCCTGGGTAACAAATCCAGCGCGTCACCACTGGACCACTGATCCGCTCCTGAAGAAGAAAAATAAGGCATGTACTTTAAGCAGGAATTTGTGTGTGCTTATAAATTAACATCCAATGATATGTCAAAGATCCCTAAATCACGCCTCATACTATGGGATTTATCGAATATTCTCCATTGCTGCACTAATAGGAAGTTGGCAGTAGCAGTACGCAGTAGCAGTTGGCAGTAGAAATTAAATCAAACGTGAAGTTGGCAGTAGCAGTAACAGCTGTAGCAGTAGCAAAAACGTGAAGTTGGCAGTAGCAGTAACAGAAGTAGCAGAAGCAAAAACTTGAATTTGAAGTAAAAAGGCGGAGAGGGGGAGATTTATGATTACTTTATTTATTTATTTTTAACATAAGCTAGAAGCTATTTACCCACGAAAGACCCCCACTCCACCTAAAAAATAAATCTTACATATTTAGTATCTTGTCTCAAACGGAATAGCAGATATTTGCTAAACCTGTAGCTGATGAGAATAAGTCTTAAGTTTCAACACTGCCCAACAGTATCACCAATTTATGCAAATGTTCACACTCATGCATACACACATTGCTAATAAGAAAATTCACCGTTTATTTTCACTTATTTTATTGACAGGTTAGTGGATGGCAGCGGATATAAATACAACGTCATCGCTTATGCTAATCTGCATACACGAAAGTTATTTTTAGAAACACATAATTTGTGTAGGGTTGTTTTCCCTGCCAATTACCATCTATTGTGTTTCACACAGATGAAAAAAAGAAGAAAAAAAATGTATATTGTCACACCGAACTTGAAAACAGAAAGTAACTAAGAAGACCGAAAGTAACTTATAACTGCTGTTATGTTATCAATACTTTGAAAAAATACGCTTTTTTCAGAAAGAATATAATAGTTTACACTTATGAACGAAAATTTGACGTAAATTGAAGTACTTTGAGGGAGAAATCGTGATTTTATTATCTTGAATTTTTCATTACATAGTTACTTCCCTTTAATATATACGTATACGTATGAATACAGAGTATGTCGTTATGGTCACGAAAAGATAAAGAATCATTTAACTATTATATCTATTGTTTAAAGTAACATGTATTTTGATGTTTATCTACCAATATGGAGATGGTATCGGTCCATAGATTTTGTTCACGATAACATCTCTGTCTCTTTCTTGGAACCCCTCAGTCTTCATGTAATGTCGGGTCTTTTCCTTAAGATGTCTTGTGCATATTACATGACAGGAGTAGAGGAGCTTTGACCATAGCCTGTTTTTCATTGGAACATATGGCGAGTTTTGCAGGTTTTGCAAACTTTAAACGTAGGCTGTAAAAGAAGTGACTATATCTGGCATAGTCACTGTTGTCATACATAAACCTTTTCAAGACCAAGGAATAAGGACAGTTCCCCGGTCTGGTCACTCAACTTGGTCACTGCAGATACTGGTAACATGAGACTGTTACATGAATTTTACAGAGAATGGACGTCTTGGCCACCCTAAGAATCTTATGATGTGGAAAAACCTTCAGCAGGGGCGTAACACGTTTTAGGGCTAAATTACAAGTACTCCCACAGGTGTATATGTGTGTAATTGCGGGGACTGACATCAGTTTTTGGTCATGTATTTTTCAAAATTGAAGTACTCCCGTGAATAGATGAATATGCCTGGCTTACGCACCTATGGACCAGTAATATAGTGTTGTCCAAAACAGCCATTGCCCTGGCTATTATGAGGACATAGCTTTTCAAATAAAACCATCTGTGGTTTCTCACCATCGGGGTAAGAGTAAGGATTGTAAATATGTCACTTATCTTAGATGTTTAGCTTTTAGAAATTCATAGTGCCTAAAGTGCTTTACTTTTCATATATATCTGTACCTGGATATAACTCTTACTTGATTTAAAATGTCTTGAAAATGAAATGTATTTTACATGTACACATTCTGAAATCTCAGGCTATGATTTTAAGCACTTTTATGTAGTTTCTAATTCTTTCAGTACCTGATAATTTCATGTGCAGCATAAGCGGAATTCATTTAACAGCATTTTCTCAAAGCTTTGATTAACAGTGTGTCAAAATTTTCCTTTTTCTATCTGACCAGTATCTCATCGCTTAATCTTATTTTGTCTTTACTTAAGCATGATGTCTAGTGTGAGACAAATTTTAAGTTAAAATATTAAAATACTTTAAGATTCCTGGAACATCTTTTATTTTGATCAGTATAAAATTCTATATCAGGTTGAAGTTTAGATTGACATTTATTTTACATCGATTGCGATACAAGTTCTTACAACTTAGATTCATCACGCTCAATGACTGCCTCCTGGGTTTCATACCAGTATTCGCGCAGCATGGAGGAATGTGAAGATTGTGAGAGAATCTCGCCTCTGACGGGATTCGAACCCGCGACCTCCTGATCCGAAGCCCTGCGCTCTACCCCTGGACCACGGTGCCTTCCAGGTTGAATGGCAACAGTAAGATCATGTCTGTATCTAGTCACACTTTACTGTGTCTCAGCCCTTCGGACCTGATATGATATGTTCTTCACAGTCAATTACATGTACAGCTAGAATTTCTAGATGTATAAACATGTTCTTTTTTTGCATTGTCGACCCATCTGTGAGTCAGTCGCTTTAACGCTGTGATTTAAAGAGAATAGCAAAGGATCATCAATTGCGGATAACACTCATCTGAGGACTTCCCAGAGAAATATAATACTTTAGTATGATTATGATGTTGAGGGTATTAAAAAATATATTCCAGCTTGATAAACAAATACTCTTTTCCATATAATCCTATTAAGTTATGAATATACATGTAACAGCTGAAAGCTGCTATCCCCAGTGTTCTAGCCTTTGATGCTGATTTGTTTGATAACTTATTTCATTAATAATTTATATTATGATACACATTCTCATTATAAGAAGCATATTTTCTAGAATATATCTCCTATTTCAGAACATATATAACTTATTGTACATGCATATGATTGATTAAAACTAATATGTTTAAAATTTTAAAGCCAAATGCCAAGAGAAATTAGATGTCCTGGTAGAAGATGCCTGAGCGAAGGACAAAGTTATAACAGACCTAGAACCAGTCAGTGACTGTATGAAAGGGATTAGTAAATATTCTTCATCAGATCAATGCCAAACCTTGATTAACCCCAGTAAACTAAACCAACCAAACCTTGGTTACCGATGCACTGGTATCCTTTATATGCCTCTATCAGTGATGGAAAGCAAGTATTTAAAAAATCTAATGGAACAGGCGAATCCTTGGTACCAGGTTCCTAGTTGAAAACTCTTAACAACTAAGCTGATTCATGAAGTGTAAAGAAGTCAGAAGTAATATTAAATTACAGATAAAATCTGCCCAAAGTGTATGTTTAACCCTTGATTTGTGGACATATAGACAAATGTGAGCTTTTTTAGGAGTTATGGGGCATTTCATTCAGGAGTGGCAATTAAAATCTGTAATGCTTACCTGCTCTAGGTTTAAAGGCAGACATACAGGGGAAAAAATCATCAAGAATATGAAGTTGCCATTGCTTCCTTTGAAATTGGACATAAAATTTCAAATATTGTCACCGACAATGCAGCTAACATGCTCAAAGCATTTAACTTTTCAATGCCGGTTTTCAAAGAAACATACATGGATGAATCTGAAGAAGTTGACTTGAAGGCAGTCAGTGAATATTTGTGTTGAAATAGAGTTCAAATGTGGTATTTTTCACGATCATAAGAAAATACCGCCTTAGCTTATTCGCTTATATCAAACTCACAAAAATTGTAATAAAGCACAATATCACATTTTTTCTTACTGATGGAACTTAAATGATATGTGTGTACATTTTCTCTAACTTTTACTATAAGTGAAAATAGTATTCTTTTGTAATTGAATGTAATTAATTACATTGCTGTCGATTGTAATGTAATTTATCTAAATACTTTTGAAAAATGACAGTAATTGTAATTAAATTGGTGAAGTTTAAATGTTATTGACTTTGTAATTAAACTAAATACATGTTCAAGTAATTGACACCATGTCTGAAAACTATTATCTAAACTAAAACCGATTTTATTGTAAAATAATAGTTTTCATTAGCACTAGGTACATAAAAAGATTCATCTACATTATTTATTATATATGAATATCTGTTTTTGTATAATGTTCTGTTTTGGTTATTGTTGTTGCTTTTTTAGCTCACCTGTCATGTAGTGACAGTGTGAGCTTTTCTGATCACCTTTTGTCCGTCGTCCGTCCGTCCGTTAACAATTAATTTGTTAACACTCTAGTGGTCACATTTTTGCCTCAATTGTCGTGAAACTTGGTCAGGATGTTTGTCTCATTAATATCTCGGACGAGTTCGAACATGGGTTATCAGGGTTGGAAAACTAGGTCACAGAGCACAAATATAGAAAAACTTTGTTAACACTCTAGAGGCTACTTTTTCAGTCCAGATATCCTGGAAATTTGTCAGAAAGGTTGCTTTGACGATTTCTAGGTCAAGTTCAAATATTGGTCATCTGGGTTCAAAAACTAGGTCACAGAGCCCAAATATTGAAAAACTTTGTTAACACTCTAGAGGTAACATTTTTAGACCAAATAATCTGGAAATTTGTCAGAAAGGTTGCTTTGACGATTTCTAGGTCAAGTTCAAATATTGGTCATCTGGGTTCAAAAACTAGGTCACAGAGCCCAAATATTGAAAACTTTGTTAACACTCTAGAGGTAACATTTTTAGACCAAATAATCTGGAAATTTGTCAGAAAGGTTGCTTTGACGATTTCTAGGTCAAGTTCAAATATGGGTCATCTGGGTTTAAAAACTAGGTCACAGAGCCCAAATATTGAAAAACTTTATTAACACTCTAGAGGTAACATTTTTAGACCAAATAATCTGGAAATTTGTTAGGAAGGTTGCTTTGACGATTTCTAGGTCAAGTTTGAATATGGGTCATCTGGGTTCAAAAACCAGGTCACAGAGCCCAAATATTGAAAAACTTTATTAACACTCTAGAGGTAACATTTTTAGACCAAATAATCTGGAAATTTGTTAGGAAGGTTGCTTTGACGATTTCTAGGTCAAGTTCAAATATGGGTCATCTGGGTTTAAAAACTAGGTCACAGAGCCCAAATATTGAAAAACTTTATTAACACTCTAGAGGTAACATTTTTAGACCAAATAATCTGGAAATTTGTTAGGAAGGTTGCTTTGACGATTTCTAGGTCAAGTTTGAATATGGGTCATCTGGGTTCAAAAACCAGGTCACAGAGCCCAAATATTGAAAAACTTTATTAACACTCTAGAGGTAACATTTTTAGACCAAATAATCTGGAAATTTGTTAGGAAGGTTGCTTTGACGATTTCTAGGTCAAGTTTGAATATGGGTCATCTGGGTTCAAAAACCAGGTCACAGAGCCCAAAAATAGAAACATCTTGTTAACACTCTAGAGGTTACATTTTCAGCCCAAATAATCTGGAAATTTGTCAGAAAGGTTGCTTTGACGATTTCTAGGTCAAGTTCAAATATGGGTCATCTGGGTTCAAAAACTAGGTCACAGAGCCCAAATATTGAAAAACCTTGTTAACACTCTAGAGGTAACATTTTTAAACCAAATAATCTGGAAGTTTGTCAGGAAGGTTGCTTCTGTGATTTCTAGCTCAAGTTTGAATATGGGTCATCTGGGTTAAAAAACTAAGTCAAAAATAGAAACATCTTGTTAACACTCTAGAGGTTACAATTTCAGCCCAAATAATCTGGAAATTTGTCAGAAAGGTTGCCTTGAAGATTTCTAGATCAAGTTTGAATATGGGTCATCTGGGGTCACAAACTAGGTCAAATATGGAAAAACCTTTTTAACATTCTAAAGATAGCTTTTTCAGTCCAAATAACCTGGAAATTTGTCAGAACGCTTAATTCTATGGTTTTTAGGTCAATTTGAATATGGGTCATCTGGAGTCGAAACATTAATGTCACAGAGCCCAAATATCGAAAACTTTGTAAACACTCTAGAGGCTACATTTTCAGTCCAAATGTCCTGGAAATTTGTCAGAAAGATTGTTTTGATGATTTGTAGCTCAAGTTTGGATATGGGTAATCTGGGATCAAAAACTAGGTCACAGAGCCTTAATATCGAAAAACCTTGTTAACACTGTAGAGGCTTCTTTTTTCAGTCTAAATATCCTGGAAATTTGTCAGAGAGATTGTTTTGATAATTTCTAGCTCAAGATTGAATATGGGACATCTAGGTTAAAAAACTACGTCATAGAGCCCAAATATGGAAAAACCTTGTTAACACTCTAGAGGTAACATTTTCAGTACAAATAACCTTGAAATTTGTCAAAGAGATTGTTTCAATAATTTCTAGGACAAGTTCGAATATGGGTCATCTGGGGTCAATTAACCAGGTTATAGCAACTTTGTTAAAAGCAGTCATACTCAGGTGAGCGATACAGGTCCACCATGGCCCTCTTGTTTCATTCTTAGTTGAATTTAAATCAAATACTTATCTGTTCTAATAATTTTAGAGAGTTATTTTAACACTTGTTCTGCTAGTTTTATATGCTGTTTGTCAGTAGGTAAAAAGGATAATGTCACCAAATTAACCTGATATTAAATAGCATATGAATCTGGCAAATTAATCAAAGATTTGTGGATAAAAAAAACTAGTAACAATATCAGACTTGGGTTTGAATACTTGGGTCAGTTATTGAATTCATTACAGTTACTTTATTTTCTGATTACAAATTACTATGGATTACTCTTTGGGACCATTAAGCCTGGTCCAGTGACATAATTGATGATGTATTGTACTGTCACAAAAATCAGAAGTATGCATGAGTACATACAGAATTTGCATTGTATTTGAATACATTACATGTAATTCAGATTCACTGCAGCAATCAAATATGTTAGAATGCTTGCATTTGAGTAATAAATTACAAGGGATAACAATTACTGTATTTGATTACCCCAAGCCTGTTTGATATATGGAATTATTGAAGAAATCATATTTTATACAAGGAAAATTCAAATGGACTTGAGTCCATTTGAGTGTGCGGTTTTTTACTGCATTTTTAAGGAACCTTAAGCTACAGCACTCTATTTTGTTTGCAGATGCCAATAAAAAGAAATTTAAAATATATCTTTAAATTGAAGACCTGTCTGTTCAGACATATAACTAAGGTAATGCACATTTTTTGAAGAACAACAACAAATTTTTTCAACCTTTTATTTCCATATATCTCTTGATGTTAATGGTGATAATTATGATACAGAAACATTGTTTGTTTTGTTAAGTAACAAAATAACATGAATTTAATGGAATAACATGCTTGAACAGAAAACAAACATTCTTGAATAGAATAACAACTATAATGACTTGTTATATCAATTATGATAATAAACTATGACCATGCTTTGATTACTTTGATATAATTCAACAAAAAGACCAGGTGAGATACAATCACTGTCGTAGCAAAGTACGACCGGGAACCAGACAAGGCACTTTGACTGATGACGTCACAAGCACCTGTTACCAGAATATTGCTGATCTACTGGTTGGCAAAAAGAATCAATATTTATATAATTTGATAGCAGCAGAATTTTTAACTTTAGATAACTTTTCTTTGTGAGCCGAATTTTAAGATTCTTATATTCATTTGAAAGCTCTTTAAATCCATATTTTGAAAATATAAGCCGATTTTGAATTTTTGCTTTTAAAAAAGAAAACTAAACTAATTTATACCTGTCGTTTCAGCATTTTTCTAGCAGCTTAGATGCACTAAGTTTAACCATTTACAAACAAGAAAGTAAACAGTTTTGATAGTATTTTTTGAATATGTAAAATATGAGTTTACAGACCTTTTAAAGGGGCTGTACTCCAGATTTGATATAAAAATATTTTTTACATAAATTAAATATCTAGATATCTATATATTCGCTTCAGCTTGATTTGAACTCTGGACCCTCATGTTAACATAATTTTTCTAATGCTTTTACTGTCACCACTATCACTGCAACTCATATAACAATTATTTACTTAAATGTTATACGATATAGTTACGTCGCGTTACGGTATAGCACTATGAAAGGAAAAAAAGTCAATTTATAATGTGATTATCTGACTTATTTTTTGTCAGTAAGTTAGTTTTTAAGCATGCGTCATAAATATTACAAGAAATTTATAATGCAAGAAAACTTCCTTTTTTTGTCATCTGGAGCACAGCCCCTTTAAATGATATAAAATATTGAATTGTTTGATGAAAAATGACTTTGTAACTGTAATTACAAAATTACTATGTTTTGCATTTTTATCAACCGCCATATTTTTGCCAACCACCAAAAAGTTACCTGTATCTCTAATCAGTTACTTGTTACTATTAATAGATTTCAAAACAATACACAGTATTACTAGAAATTCACGTGTTTCTGTTCGAGGATGTCCGTTGTTTCAACAGGTAGCACGTCGTAAAAATACGTAATACTTCGGCAATAATCAGAATTTCTAACAGCCAATCAAAACATAGAATTACATAATATTGGATAACACTAACCCCGCTCCAATTGTACATATAGGAATTTACAAGTATTAGCATTTCCAAAAATGCTTGAATTCGCCGTTCAGCCATGTATGACGTCTTATCCATAGATGAATGTATTCATTGATTTGATAATTTTATAACATGCTTTGCAGTGAAAAGCGAAGTTATATCTGATCATTTTCACACAGAAATAATAAAGCAGATGAAGTATACGTTGTAGTTTTTATTGTAGCTGGGCTATTTTTGAAAGCGGATGATTTGGCTTCATTATGAAAAGCATGCCAATATCTTTATACATCATGTTAAAATTTGCAGCATTAAAAACCTTGTAAATATTGCTTTGTTGTAATTCAGTCTACGCATAATTAATTAGCTATTTGCGTAGCTTTTTACTTTATTTATTACTAAAAAAATGTTTACTTAACAAAAGCTAGATACTATTCTTCAATATCATAAGAATATAACATGTAAAATTTAAACAGAATAAATTTTAGGTAAAAAATACGATATTGCCGTGACCCTAAACAAGCATATATTAAACACGGATATATCCTGATCAAACTCCTCGCACCGGGTACGTCACGCTTTGCTACTTTAACTGTACTGATCAGGGGAAGTAACCGCTGCGGGGAGTTGGTATAATGATTAGAATCGCCCGGAAGCAAGCATTTATTTTTTTTTCTTTAAGTGCAAGTTTTGGAAAAACCAAACAAAACATACTCTTATTTAGACTACATTCTCTAGTTAGAAATGACATGAAGCAAAAAATATTGCGATTACCCTGAGTTATCCCGCAAGAGCCTGAAGACTGGTCTGAGTTTGTACATTGATGATGGTATTTTTCAGTTGTAAGAATAAGTAACCCGACAAACATGGCGGTTGGGCGAGTCTATTTACACATCCCTTGCTGAAGATTTTTGACGTCCATTTTGTTATCATGTGATATAAAATTATTCGCTTTGATTGGCTTAAGGCAGGCGGTGTACAGGCAAAACTGTTCAAATCTTGTTAATTGTATATATCGCCGTCCAGGAACGGCGATAAATACTGGCAATTTTTCTTACAGAAAACCACTGAAGAAAAAAAAACAGACCTACCATTATCAGAATGTTTATTAAGATAAAAAGTGTTGTTTATCAGGATCGTGAATTGCATGTGGGGACAAAAATTGTTTCCTGTGAAAGAATTTGAACTTGAATCTTCATGTATTGAAGAACTTGTAAGTCCCAGTCAAAATGAACTTGTAATATTGTGTCTTTACAAATGTATAAAAAATTCTTGTAACATGATGGCAAATAAATTGCAGTGGTATAACTTTAAAATCTGCAGTGACTGACAAAACAACTTTTCAGAGTAAAAAACAGTTATATTGTCTATATTTATACATTTTGCTGAATAATTCCTCTTGTTCTCCATAAATGTATTTGAAATAAAACTTCCATAAAAGAATTTCTTCCTTTCTGCTCTGCATGCTAGTAAAGAGTAAGCAACACATTGATAAATCAAAGCACTGAAAGTACTGCAAAACCTGCCGCGTAGTGCTGGGTTTATGTTTTCAAGTAAAGAATACATGCATGTAATGCAATACCTTTATCTGAGAGAATTTATCTCTGTGCAACAGGGGTCCATTGGAGCTAGTCTTATTAACTGAATATGATAAAAATCTGTTTTTTGACCTACCTTGCCATAAATTATAGTCCAACTTCACTGGATTTTTTTGTACATAACTACTGAACGCTCTATTCAATACTCGCCATCATTGATCTTGATCATTTTCAATCCATATCAAATTTAGTATCGACTATTCCACTTATTTTTCTAAAACCCTGTGGTTCTTCAACTATAATGTTCTAGACAAGGGCGATCAGTGATCACATCTGTCGCCTGATGATAGCCAATTAAACAGTAGTATTGAGAGGTGACTCGACAGTTTGTAGGCTAAAACGCATTTTTTTATTCAAGGGCCATAACTCAGCCAAATTCATTCAATCCGAAAAACCTGTAAGACATGCGCAAGTACTTGCAGTACAGAACAATCCTGTAACATTTCATTTAAATTGCTTTAGTAGGATAAGAGAAGTAGTCCGGACAAAATTTAAAAATAAAAATCATTAAAGGGCCATTACTCTGACAAAAATCATTGAACCGGAAAATGCTGAAGATATGCACAACTAGACTTGGTACTAATCATTCCTGTAAAGTTTGGATGAAATCGCACCAGTAGTTTCTGAGGAGTAGTCCGGACAAGTTTTGTGATGGACAGACAGACGGATGAACGGACAGACAGACAAATGATGGGGAAGTGATCCCTATACGTCTTGGCTACCTTTTAGCATGTTGCAGCTACTGTGAAGCCTGCAACACAAAATTCATTATTTGGCTAAAATGCCTTTTCATTCAAGAGCCATAACTCAGCCAAAAATCATTCAACCGTAAAACCCGTTAAAAATGCGCAAGTACGTGAGGTACTGATCAATCCTGTAAAATTTCATTCAAACTGCATTAGTAGTATAAGAGAAGTAGTCCGGACAAAATTTAAAAATAAAAATCATAAAAGGGCCATAACTCTCACAAAAATCATTGGACTGGAAATTGCCGACGACATGCACAACTAGACTTAGTACTGATCATTCCTGTAAAGTTTGGATGAAATCGCACCAGTTGTTTCTGAGGAGTAGTCCGGACAAGTTTTGTGACGGACTGACAGACAGTAGACAGAGAAGTGATCTCTATATGTCGCGGCTACTCCGTAGCAGGCGACACAAAAAGTACAAGAGTACTATATTACCAGCTATTATTTATGGATATACCAATATTGTAAGTTCTGTTGGTAGTTTACTGGTAACATTTGCAGTCTAGTACAAGTTCTTTCCAGTAACTATAGGAAGGCAATCTGACTCTGATATGAATACAACTGTAAAGAGAGGTAAAACTTTAGCTGACAATAAGTTTATCACAAACACAAGAAAGCAATACTTGTTAACATTATCTTCATTTAAAAAAAATAAACTATCAAAAATAACAATTCAGTAGAAATGTGTCCATGGGACACATTTTCCCTAGCCATGTATCATAAGCAGATGATAAAAATTAAAGAGGCAGGTGGAATGTCAAAAGCAGTATAATTGTTACATTTATTTAATGAACAGTGTGCTACAAAACATAACCCTATAAATGTGAAGACATTTGGTTTTTATCAGAAATTTAGTCTATAAAGATAAAAACTCTGACAAATTTGGAGGTGTCCTGCCCAATTTTGCAAGTAACCTGTAGTTTCGTAAGATACATATACATGCAAAATATGAAAACAATCTGTGTAAGCATTTTTCTTTAAATGTGCAGAAATTTCATTTTAGTAGAAAATAAGTCAAAAAGGGGTGTAATGGAAGGAACCATATGTAGACACATCTACATGCAAATATGAATGAAATCTGTGCAAGCATTCTCATACAGATGTGTGGAAATTGAAAATGGAGTTTAAAAAAGACCATACATGACCCAGATGACCTGTGCACTGGTATGTTGCGCCACGATGACAATTGTGTGATGATAATGCCTCTATTTTAACTTATAGAAATGAAAACTGGAAAACATGCAACCATAACCTTTTCTTGAAGCACACAAAGAGGATTAACCCTGTAAATGGCAGTCAGAGTTAAGTATCTTGTGTCCTTACCTACACACAAATGAGTAAGTGTAAACTGTCATGCAAATGCTACAAAAATAGTTGCAAAAAGTGAGAAATTTCCAACTAGCAAAAAAAGTTGAACTGATGGAAGTATGGACACATGGTTTAGTTATAAGCTGAATGCATCAAAAGAGGAAATTCCCTGAAAGGAAGAAATATATTAGATACTGGAAGTACCCAACTACAGTGAGATTCTCTATATTGTCTTCTTCTGGCACTGCTTTCTACATCATTTCTACAGGAACAGATGTAACATGATGTCATCATTGTTCACAAAAAATACTTATATTCATGTCTACAAATCCAGCAAAGAGCAAAAACTGTCATCTATTTGTACAAATATAGTGTCATTACTTTTGGATTATATCTTTATTTCTGACTAGAAAGCATTTCACTTCCTGTTCAGTTGTCCATGAAATTAAAAATATTTCAGTTCATTCACATGAAATTTTCTTTGTTGTCTTCATATGACACTGCTTTCATTCTCTTTTCGAAAAAAAAATTTTAATGCCATCATTGTCCAGAAGAAACTCAGCAGTTCCATCTGCTCCACAGCAATCCCCTTGATTGTATACGTTTCTTGAAAGAGGGGCGTCAACTTCCTGAAAAGTGAAAAAAAATCTATTAATAGCAAGAACTGTCACTGAAAGATGATAATTCACCTGAAATGGTGCCTAGAACTTTAAGATCTGGACCACACAAAGAGTAATTGTAGATCCTTAAAAAATGTTGGGTTTTTTGGGGACAATTTGACCTCAAGATCAAGGTCATTTAAAAAAAGTCATCTGGATGATTTATCTCAAAGGGTTGATGCATGCAAAGATGAACTAAGTTAAAAAAGGGTCAAAATTGTCATTCTGAATAACTCTCCCAAACTGTTGGTGTGTACAAACATGACTTAAATCTGTCTGGGAGTTATGGCCAATATTAAGTATTTTTTGCAATTGGACCTTCAAAGTCAAGGTCATTCTTGGGTCAGTGTGAAATAAATATATATCAGAGGGAAGGTCTTGTCCAATGTTCTGTTTGAGTATAAATCAAATCCATTTACTAATAAGGAAGTTACTGGCAATCTTAAATTTTTCAGACATAATGACAGACTGACAGATGGACAGCTCAAAAGCTAGACCCTCCCACTTTGGTGATGGACAAATGGCATTATCAATCTAGGGCATTTCACATTCTTCTGTATTATGGAATCCTGAGGGACACTTGATGTCAAGAGTCTACTTAGGTCTACAACATTTCTGAAAGGTTCTGAAGGTGTTCCTCATTGTTGCTATTCCAGCATTTACCTTAGATGTTTTATTATTGTAACTGCTCGTGAAACTTAACTTCAATGATGTCAAGCAATGGTTATGCACAGTCCAGGGCTGTCTGAATAGCCTATTAAATGTAAGGTATAACAAACTGCGGTTACTTTACGTGAAAACCCAATTACCCTATGCAAAAAAATGAAAATGTCAAGGAGTTATCATCACTGCAATATGGAATATCTCAGAATTCAATTAAACATTAAAACTGATGAAAAAAATCTTAAAAAAGAACTTTTTGTGTGGCATGTACAATGTAATTTGAACATTTAAATACCTGCATGATTATATTAATACCATTACTGAGTACCACTCTTCCCTCAATCTCTTTTAAGACTATTCAGTCTAATAAAACAAATTTGAAAGTAACACTTGAAAAGAGCCAGACAAATCCACTTTTCAAGAAAAAAACTGTTCTAGAATTCACATTTATTGGTCTAATAGATAAACTAACTAAAAATAAGCAAAATGTATTAAATTCCTAATAGCTGGATAAAGTGGCTATATATACCTCTACAGCTGTTCTGCTTGTTGCAGTCAAACTATTGTCATTTCTGCAGATATGTCATGCCATAGTGGTACTTTTCCACAGTGTCATCAGCCAGGTATATAAGGCTTTAATTGGCACACTGTCACCTTTTACAGAGACCATGTGACTGCAAAAACCTGAAAAAATAGATTAAATATAACAAAATGTGTATTAATACCTTAACCCTTTCCCTGCTGGAGGCAATTTACTCTGCTTTTGCGACTAGTGCAGACCAAGATCAGTGTCCACATCTGTACAGCCTGATCATGGTCTGTACTATCTGCCATTCAGTGAGTAAATTTTCAACCTGCACCTCTATTAACAATTAATGGATCTGTCCACATTGAAAGACGGACAAGTCCATTTTAGATATTTAGCATGGCAAGCGTAACATTTTACAGGAACTTATTGTCGACTTAAGTTTTGAAAATTTATTGTCATAATGATTGGACAAGGCTTTTATCCTCGATAAAGGCTTTTTTTCTTTACAAGAACATCGGGAATTTTGAATGAAAATCAGATTGCTGAAGTTGATGCAGAATATTAGATTTTTTAAAATTCTCGGCTTTACACATCCGGGTACTTTTCAAAGGTAGTATATCCGTACTTGGGTGTAACTCGGATTTTATCGTTGAGCTATATGTAACTTCAAGATTAAAAATTACAAAAACTAGAAATATAACAAAAGAAACTGTCTTAATTTCCGAGACCTACGGCCTGATAAGTGAATTTTAATGTTTAATGATTCTAATTAATTAAAGTCGTTAGGTTTCATAACAAACGACTTTAAAGTCACATAGGCTCCAACAATAAAGTCCGAGTAACGAGCGAGAACCGAATGCTTAAATTAGTTAGTTACTGTTATCTGATTGGTTAATGGCTAGAATGACGTCATGCTTAAGCTGAGAATTCCAGTTTAGTTTAAACTTCTGTATTTTATATAGATAGAGGAAGCAAGTGCTTCCTGGGTTCAAACTAGTCCTTCATTGAAAGACTTCGCATTTTCATTTTTTACAGTTTTACATTTGTCAGAAAATGTGAAGCCTTTCTCTAACTGACTAATTTCCTATAGCACAATTCGACACGCTTCTCGAGTGATTTGAAATTAACAGTAAATCACGTCTTAAATGGTATTTTTTTACAAAAAAACAAAAAAAAACAACTGACTACATAAAAACGGAAGCATTTGTTCTCAATAACTGTATAAATATGCAAAATTTACTCACGATAAGTAGCCATTTATCCATTTATTTAAAAAAAAGGACATGAAATCCATTTTGTGTTGACCCCGCATATTGGAAATTCCAAGTTGCACTGTGACGCCACTCCGTAACACATAAGAAATTAGTCTGAACGAAATAATTTTTTCATTAGTGATCTATGCACTGACAGAAGCACGCATTTAAAATTTCGTCTAAAGAAGTCAGTTATTATAACCACCCCTCTACGCAAACTTCTCGCACCGGTTACGTCACTCTTGGCTAGTTTGAAAACTGCCACCACTATAACACATGTGACTATAGGTTATTATGTGACCAAAACAATCTACTTTCGTTAATTTTACGAAATATTCTTTCTGTACTGATCAGGGGAAGTAACCGTTGTGGGGAGTTTGCGCTCTACGCCAATATGGAGGCTGTTTATTCAACATTGTCAATTTGTGTAAAGTTGTTTAAAAGTAGAAAACGTTGTTTTTGAGAAGGAAAATAGACTTTTATGCTTGAATTTGGAATACAAGGCAGTAATGATAACATTTTACATGGGAAATTGAAATGATTGTGCAGGTTTATTTTTTATTTTATTTTACTATGGACTTGTAAATACATATCTTTAGACGTAATGTAAAAACTAGCTTCAAATCCGCAGTATACGTCTCAATATTTTGGACTACAGTAGGGTTCAAGCTAGTCGAAATAACTCTACTCAATATGTTGAATATCTTGCTTTTTTTTAATGGTCGATATGATTTCAAGTCTACTCGCGCTGAAAGTGAGGAATGCAGGAAATCACTGAAAACTCTCACACCTTTAAATCAGATATGGGACTTTGTTGGCATTGTTATCGGACAAATCCAATATGGCGGCCGCAATACAGAAACTTTCCTCGATTGCTTGTCAATGCGTGTGCTATAAACTCAGCCGATTTTAATAATTTAACTATCTCTTCAAAGAGTTAAGTGTGGATTTTAAACACAAACAAATAATACTTATACCTTCCAGCGAAATTCGAGAAAATGGCTCTTAATATTATAACTGCTTTAGCCTACATGCATGAATATTCAACATCCGGGTCAGAGGTGAAACCCTTCCTCTCATTGGATGATTTAATGTTATACAATAACGCGACCTTCATGCACCAAATACGTGACCAAATCATGGCTATCAATAATGATTTTATACATGATTGCAGCAATATCCTGAAACTATACATGTTAAGATCTACGTAAAAATCTTTTGAATGATATCTTTATAACCTTTAAAAGATGCAATAATTCTATTATGATTTTTTCGAAAATTTATTTCTGTTACCAATAAAATTGTTTACACGTGATACTGATTTTTGCAAATATTCTTATCATACATGACTTATTACCTTGGGAGCATGCTACTAGTCAAATTAAAAGAAAAAGCGCTCTCCTACGACAGCACAGAATGTCCTTTTCAACAAACTCATGCAATTCGATCTGTCGATTGCTGAATTTACATTAGTCTTTCACCGTTTAATTTCTAAATCTGAAATGTCTACCTCACATGGCTAGAAGAAATTAAACATTTATCTGAACAAATGATATACATGTAAACATGGCAGCTATAAATTAAATACCCTGATTTTACTGCAAAAATAAAATTTAGAAAAGTACATACCTCAGTTCACACAAAATTTGGTCTTCACTTGATCACTTCTTTGTTTTTGTTGTTTTTCGTCTACACAAAAAGTACTCCGATTATTCCGCGGAAAGGTCAAGTAAAAAGTTCGTGTTACATAAACGGTACACTTTTGTTTTGCAAGATTTTTCAAAGTTTATCGTAAATTTTCTCACTGTGGAATAACCTCCTTTGAAAATCCAATTAAATGGACTGTATTTATAAGAACTACCAATTTCAAATTCATCGCTTTTGAAAGGACTATTTTTCAGTCGATGAATTCCCTTGTGAACAGGCGTTGGGAACATTTATGGTCTCCGGCTTTATTCTGTCTGAATAGAGAAATTGTAGGATAAGCCGGGATGAAATTTTGCAACTTGGTTAAAACTTTAAACTTTGTCGCTGACGCGACAGGTTTAAAAACAATGCCACCTTTTTAGCTCACCTGAGCACAAAGTGCTCAAGGTGAGCTTTTGTGATCGCCTGATGTCCGTCGTCCGTCCGTACGTCGTCAACTTTTTCTTCAAACAACTTCTTCTCCTGAACTGCTGGGCCAATCTTGCTGAAACTAGGCAGGAATGTTACTTGCATGAAGCTTTACCAAAATTGTTCAAATGGTTCAGGTCCATTGCACTTCTAGGCCACAGGAGCTAAAAATAGATTTTCAAAGTTGGAACTTAAAAAATCTTCTTCTCCAGGTGGACCTTTACTAAGTTTGTTCAAATCATGACCCCTGGGTCAAAAATGGCCCTGCCCCAAGGGTCACTAGTTTAACATAGAATTATATAGGAAAAACTTTAAATATCTTCTTGTCTGAAACCACAAGGCCTAGAGTTTAGATATTTGGTGTGCAGCATTGTCCAGTAGACCTCTACAAGTTTGTTCAAATCATGGCTCCTGGGTCAAAAATGGCCCGGCTCCGGGGGTCACATGTTTTACATAGAGTTTTATAGGAAAAACGTTAAAAAATCTTCTTGTCAGAAACTGCAAGGCCTAGAGTTTAGATATTTGGTGTGCAGCATTGTCTAGTGGACCTCTATCAAGTTTGTTCAAATTATGTCCCCTGGGTCAAAATTGACCACGTCCCATGGTTCTATTAATTTACAAATAGTTATAGAGGAAAAACATTAAAAATCATTTTTCTCCGAAACTAATAGGACTAGACCTTAGATATTTGGTGTGAAGTATTGTGTTGAGAACCTTTACCAGTATTGTTTATATGTTGGCCCCGGGATCAAAATTGGCCCCGCCCCGGGGGCCCTTAATATGTAAAAAAGGCAATCTTAAAAAATCTTCTTACTGGAAACATCAATGCCTACAGCTGAGATATTTGGTATGCAGCATTGTCTAGTAGACCTCTACCTTGTTTTTTTTTGAAAAATGTCACTGGGGTCACTATTGGGTCCGCCCGAGGGTCATAAGTTTTAAATAGTAGTATAGAAGAAAATCTTTAAAAATCTTCTTGTCTGAAACCACAAGGCCTAGAATTTTAAAATTTGGCATGAGGCAAGCTTTATCAAGCTTTTTGAAATTATTAGATTAGGTTAAAGGTCATGGAGGCTAAAAATAGATTTATCTACTGTACCTCATAGAGCCTTCATTTATAGGCCAATATCTTTGATATTCAGTATATAGGTTCCTTGCATGGACGTCTACCCATGGGTAGGGTTTGAGGTCACTGGGTCAAGGTCAAGGTCACCATAGCTTATAATAGATATTTTTTTACTTTCTGTCATAGAGCCTTTATTTATTGACTGATATTTTACATATTTGGTTTGTAGGCACTTACATAATTTTCAATTAAAAAATGAAATACTGCTTAGCAGCAAACCTACAGCCAAAGTACTCAGGTGAGCGATCCATGGCCATCATGGCCCTCTTGTTTACAAACAGAATGCTAAAATGTTATAGCCACTTCTCCTTATTTGAATTTAGGTTGCCAGCTTGACAGGCAAATAGAAATACACTTTATAAAAGGTATATACTATTTTATTAGCTCACCTGAGCACAAATTGCACAGGGTGAGCTTTTCTGATCGGTCTTTGTCCGTCGTCGGTCGGTCGTCCGTCCGTCCGTCGTCAACTTTTCATTCAAACGACATCTCCTCTAAACCAATACGGCCAAATTTAATAAAACTTGCCTGGGATGTTCCTTGCATGAAGCTTTACTAAGATTATTCAAATGGTTCTGGTCTATTGCATTTCTGGTTCACTGTTGCTAAAAATAGATTTTAAAAGTTGGATTTTTAAAAATCTTCTTCTCCGAAACCTCAAGACCTGGAGGTTAGATATTTGGTATGAAGCATCATCTAGTGGACCTCTACCAAGTTTGCTTAAATTATGACCCTGGGGTCAAAACTGACCCAACCCCAGGAGTCAGTTGATTTTACACAGATTTATATAGGAAAAAATTAAAAATCTTCTTGTCAGAAACTACAAGGCCTAGAGTTTAGATATTTGGTGTGCAGCATTGTCCAGTGGACCTCTACCAAGTTTGTTCAAATCATGGCTCCTGGGTCAAAAATGGCCCCGCCCCAGGGGTCATCTGTTTTACATAGAGTTATATAGGAAAAACTTTAAAAAATCTTGTCAGAAACTGCAAGGCCTAGAGTTAAGATATTTGGTGTGTAGCAATGTCTAGTGGACCGCTACTAAGTTTGTTCTAATCATAGCCACTGGGTCAAACAGGCCCTGCCCCGGGGGTCACTTCTTTACATAGAGTTATATAGGAAAAAGTTTAAAAAAATCTTCACATCAGAAACCAAAAGGCATTGAGCTAACATATTTTGTATGCAGCATTGTCTAGAGGACCTTTACCAAGTTTGTTCAGTCATGGCCCCTGGGTCAAAAATGGCCCTGCCCCAGTGGTCACATGTTTTACATAGAGTTATATAGGAAAAAAAATAAAAAATCTTCTTTTCAGATACCACAATGCCTAGAGTTAAAATATTTGGTGTACAGCATTGTCTATTGGACCTTTACCAAGTTTGTTCAAATGATAGCCCCTGGGTCAAAAAAGGCCTCGCCCCAGGCGTTATATGTTTTACATAGAGTTATATTTTGAAAAACTTTAAAAATTTTCTTGTCTAAAATCACAAGTGCTAGAGTTTAGATATTTGTTGTGTGACATTGTCTAGTGGACCTTTACCAGGTTTGTACAAATCATGATCCTGAGGTCAAAACTGGGGGCGGGACCTCTAGAGTGAAAACCGTTTCCACGCAATAACAGGAGTACTATTTCACCTAAAGCCTTCATACTTCATAGGTTGATTGCCTTTACTAAATAAAAGAACTTTATTGTTTCTGGGGCTAGTATGTCAAAGGTCAGGGACACAGGGACCTGTAGAGAGAAAAGTATTTCTGCAGAGTAACTGTAGTACCATTTAACCCAGAGCCTTCAAACTTTATAGGATAATTGTATTAGAAGAATCCTATTGTTTTTAGGGTCCATAGGTCAAAGGTTAAGTTCACAGGGACCACTAGAATGAAAACTGTTTCTACTCAGTAACTGGAGTACCATTTTTCCCCAGAGCCTTCAAACCCCATAGGATGATTGTCTTTACTCAGTAAAAGAACCCTATTATTTTTGGGGTCAGTAGGTCAAAAGTCAAGGTCACAGGGACCTGAAGAGTGAAAATTATTTCTGCTCAGTAACTGGAGTACCATTACACCCAGAACCTTCAAACTTCATAGGGTAATTCTATATGAAGAACCCTATTGGGGTTTATAGGTCAAAGATCAAGTTCACTGGGACCTGTAGGGTAAAACTGTTTCGGCTAAAAAATTTGAGTACCATTACACCAAGAGTCTTCAAACTTTTTGCAAACTTATTCAAACTTGCAAACACGAACACCCATAACAACCAGGAACGATACTTGTAACACGAGCAGTGAGACTTTAACATAACATAAGAAAAAGTCTCCCTGATCTGCACTGTGTTTGAAAATTTTGAAAAACCTGCCCCAGCACCATGGTATGTAGTCCAGGTATCCCTTTAATTTAAAGACTTTACACCCATTACTTGATTTCAAGAAAATCAGTGTTCTCTGCTGTTTTAGTCGTTTTTGTAATTTCATTAATGTGTTATCATCTGTAATAAGACATTGATGAAATGTTCAAGAAATTCGGTAAGGAAAAAGAATAAAGTAAACAAATTCTTAAATGAAAAATGATGTACATGTATACATGTACTGCTTACACTGTATGTTGCAAATTTGCTAGTGCATGACTGCCTTCATTTTCAAATTTTTTTTTTTTTAAATTTCAATACATTTGCAAAATTAATGCTATTATTTCATGTGACTGGCAAAAATAACCTCCTTTTTAGACGGAACAAGTATTGCATTACAATAAGGTTAAGCAGTGAATACCTCAAAGCTTGCAGCGCTTTGAATTTTTTACTTTATCATTTTGAAATTTTTTACTTATTTCTAAAGAATGTTTTTTTTACCCTCCCCCGCCCCGCAGCCCCCCTTTCCAAAATTGTTTTCTTTTATCAGTTTATTTTTTCTAAAAAAAATTTTTAACATCTACCACCCACACTTATTATCTAAAAGAAAAAAATGTTTACTATCATTTGGTCAACTTATAAAGTACATTTTGTCATTATTTTTTTATGCTTGATATCAGCTTGATTTTTATTTTTATTGATATTTATGCCAGCTACTGCTGGTTCCTGCTACTGCTAACTTCACGTTTTGCTTACTGCTACTGCCAGCTTCACGTTTTCTTTACTGCTACAGCTGTTACTGCTACTGCCAGCTTCACGTTTTGCCTACTGCTACTGCTGTTACTGCTACTGCCACCTTCACGTTTTCTTTACTACTGTTACTGTTACTGACAGCTTCACGTTTTGCTTACTGCTACTGCTGTTACTGCTACTGCCAGCTTAACGTTTTGTCTTCTGTTCTGCTGTTACTGCTACTGCCATCTTCACGTTTTCCTATCTTCTTCAGCTGTAACTGCTACTGCCAGCTTCACGTTTTCTTTACTGCTACTGCTGTTGCTGCTACTGCCAACTTCACGTTTAATTTACTGCTACTGCTGTTGCTGCTACTGCCAGCTTCAAGTTTTCCTTACTGCTGCTGCTGTTGCTGCTACTGCCAGCTTCAAGTTTTGCTTACTGCTACTGCTGTTACTGCTACTGCCAGCTTCACACTTTGTCTGCTGCTACTGCTGTTACTGTTAATGCCAGCTTCACGTTTTCTTTACTGCTACTGCTGTTGCTGCTACTGCCAACTTCACGTTTTCTTTACTGCTACTGCTGTTGCTGCTACTGCCAGCTTCAAGTTTTCCTTACTGCTACTGCTGTTGCTGCTACTGCCAGCTTCAAGTTTTCCTTACTGCTGCTGCTGTTGCTGCTACTGCCAGCTTCAAGTTTTGCTTACTGCTACTGCTGTTACTGTTACTGCCAGCTTCACACTTTGTCTGCTGCTACTGCTGTTACTGTTAATGCCAGCTTCACGTTTTCTTTACTGCTACTGCTGTTGCTGCTACTGCCAACTTCACGTTTTCTTTACTGCTACTGCTGTTGCTGCTACTGCCAGCTTCAAGTTTTCCTTACTGCTACTGCTGTTGCTGCTACTGCCAGCTTCAAGTTTTGCTTACTGCTACTGCTGTTACTGCTACTGCCAGCTTCACACTTTGTCTGCTGCTACTGCTGTTACTGTTAATGCCAGCTTCACGTTTTCTTTACTGCTGTAACTGTCACTGCCAGCCTCACGTTTTGCTTACTGCTACTGCTTACTGCTTCTGCAAGCTTCACGTTTTGCCTACTGCTACTGCTGTTACTGCTACTGCCAAATTCACGTTTTCTTTACTGCTACTGTTATTACTGTTACTGCCAGTTGCACGTTTTACTTACTGCTACTGCTGTTACTGCTACTGCCACCTTCACGTTTTGTCTACTGCTACTGCTGTAACTGCTACTGCCAGCTTCACGTTTTGTCTATTGCTACTGCTGTAACTGCTACTGCCAGCCTCACGTTTTGTCTACTGCTACTGCTGTAACTGCTACTGCCAGCTTCACGTTTTAACTACTGTTACTGCTGTTACTGCTACTGCCACCTTAGCGTTTTCTTTACTGCTACTGCTATTACTGTTACTGCCAGTTGCACGTTTTGCTTACTGCTACTGCTGTTACTGCTACTGCCACCTTCACGTTTTGTCTACTGCTACTGCTGTTACTGCTGCTATCATCTTCTCGTTTTCTTTACTGCTACTGCTGTTACTTCTACTGCCAGCTTCACGTTTTCTTTACTGCTACTGCTATTACTGTTACTGCCAGTTGCACGTTTTGCTTACTGCTACTGCTGTTACTGCTACTGCCACATTCACGTTTTGTCTACTGCTACTGTTGTTACTGCTGCTATCAACTTCTCGTTTTCTTTACTGCTACTGCTCTTACTTCTACTGTCAGCTTCACGTTTTCTTTACTGCTACTGCTGTTACTGCTACTGCCAGCTTCACGTTTTGTCTACTGCTACTGCAGTAACTGCTACTGCCAGCTTCACGTTTTGTCTACTGCTACTGCTGTAACTGCTACTGCCAGCTTCACGTTTTGCTTACTGCTACTGCTGTTACTGCTACTGCCAGCTTCACGTTTTGTCTACTGCTACTGCTGTTACTGCTGCTGTCAGCTTCTCGTTTTCTTTACTGCTACTGCTGTTACTTCTACTGCCAGCTTCTCGTTTTCTTTACTGCTACTGCTGTTACTTCTACTGCCAGCTTCACGTTTTCTTTACTGCTACTGCTATTACTGTTACTGCCAGTTGCAAGTTTTGCTTACTGCTACTGCTGTTACTGCTACTGCCACCTTCACGTTTTGTCTACTGCTACTGCTGTTACTGCTGCTATCAACTTCTCGTTTTCTTTACTGCTACTGCTCTTACTTCTACTGTCAGCTTCACGTTTTCTTTACTGCTACTGCTGTTACTGCTACTGCCAGCTTCACGTTTTGTCTACTGCTACTGCAGTAACTGCTACTGCCAGCTTCACGTTTTGTCTACTGCTACTGCTGTAACTGCTACTGCCAGCTTCACGTTTTGCTTACTGCTACTGCTGTTACTGCTACTGCCAGCTTCACGTTTTGTCTACTGCTACTGCTGTTACTGCTGCTGTCAGCTTCTCGTTTTCTTTACTGCTACTGCTGTTACTTCTACTGCCAGCTTCTCGTTTTCTTTACTGCTACTGCTATTACTGTTACTGCCAGTTGCAAGTTTTGCTTACTGCTACTGCTGTAACTGCTACTGCCACCTTCACGTTTTGTCTACTGCTACTGCTGTTACTGCTGCTATCAACTTCTCGTTTTCTTTACTGCTACTGCTGTTACTTCTATTGCCAGCTTCACCTTTTCTTTACTGCTACTGCTATTACTGTTACTGCCAGTTGCAAGTTTTGCTTACTGCTACTGCTGTAACTGCTACTGCCACCTTCACGTTTTGTCTACTGCTACTGCTGTTACTGCTGCTATCAACTTCTCGTTTTCTTTACTGCTACTGCTGTTACTTCTATTGCCAGCTTCACCTTTTCTTTACTGCTACTGCTGTTACTGCTACTGCCAGCTTCACGTTTTGTCTACTGCTACTGCTGTAACTGCTACTGCCAGCATTACGTTTTGTCTACTGCTACTGCTGTAACTGCTACTGCCAGCTTCAAGTTTTGCTTACTGCTACTGCTGTTACTGCTACTGCCACCTTCACGTTTTGTCTACTGCTACTGCTGTTACTGCTGCTGTCAGCTTCTCGTTTTCTTTACTGCTACTGCTGTTACTTCTACTGCCAGTTTCTCGTTTTCTTTACTGCTACTGCTGTTACTTCTACTGCCAGCTTTACGTTTTCTTTACTGCTACTGCTGTAACTGCTACTGCAACCTTCACGTTTTGTCTACTGCTACTGCTGTAACTGCTACTGCCAGCTTCACGTTTTGCCTACTGATACTGCTGTTACTGCTACTGCCACCTTCACGTTTTCTTTACTGCTACTGCTATTACTGTTACTGCCTGTTGCACGTTTTGCTTACTGCTACTGCTGTTACTGCTACTGCCATCTTCACGTTTTGTCTACTGCTACTGCTGTTACTGCTGCTGTCAGCTTCTGGTTTTCTTTACAGCTACTGCTGTTACTTCTACTGCCAGCTTCACGTTTTCTTTACTGCTACTGCTGTTACTGCTACTGCCAGCTTCACGTTTTGCTTACTGCTACTGCTGTAACTGCTACTGCCAAATTCACGTTTTGCTTACTGCTGCTGCTGTAAATGCTACTGCCAGCTTCACGTTTTCTTTACTGCTACTGCTGTAACTGCTACTGCCAGCTTCACGTTTTGCTTACTGCTACTGCTGTAACTGCTACTGCCAAATTCACGTTTTGCTTACTGCTACTGCTGTAACTGCTACTGCCAGCTTCACGTTTTCTTTACTGCTACCGCTATTACTGCTACTGCCAGCTTCACGTTTTGCTTACTGCTACTGTTGTAACTGCTACTGCCAAATTCACGTTTTGCTTACTGCTACTGCTGTAACTGCTTCTGCCAGCTTCACGTTTTCTTTACTACTACTGCTGTTACTGCTACTGCCAAATTCACGTTTTGCTTACTGCTACTGCTGTAACTGCTACTGCCAGCTTCACGTTTTCTATACTGCTACTGCTGTAACTGTTACTGCCAAATTCACGTTTTGCTTACTGCTACTGCTGTAACTGCTACTGCCAAATTCACGTTTTGCTTACTGCTACTGCTGTAACTGCTACTGCCAGCTTCACGTTTTCTTTAGTACTACTGCTGTTACTGCTACTGCCAAATTCACGTTTTGCTTACTGCTACTGCTGTACTGCTACTCGCTCACGTTTGCTTATGCGCTGCTAATGCTACTGCCAGCTTCACGTTTTCTTACTGCTAGCTACGGCTAACTGCTTGTACTGCCAAATTCACGTTTTGCTTATTGCGTAATGCTACTGCGCTCACGTTTTCTTACTGTACTGCGTACTGCCAGCTTCACGTGCTTACTCTCTACTGCTATGCCAAATTCACTTTTGCTTCTGCTGCTGTAACTGCTACTGCCAGCTTCACGTTTTCTTTACTGCTACCGCTATTACTGCTACTGCCAGCTTCACGTTTTTTACTGCTACTGTTGTAACTGCTACTGCCAAATTCACGTTTTGCTTACTGCTACTGCTGTAAACTGGCTACTGCCAGCTTCACGTTTTCTTTACTACTACTGCTGTTACTGCTACTGCCAAATTCACGTTTTGCTTACTGCTACTGCTGTAACTGCTACTGCCAGCTTCACGTTTTCTTTACTGCTACTGCTGTAACTGTTACTGCCAAATTCACGTTTTGCTTACTGCTACTGCTGTAACTGCTACTGCCAGCTTCACGTTTTCTTTACTGCTACTGCTGTAACTGCTACTGCCAAATTCACGTTTTGCTTACTGCTACTGCTGTAACTGCTACTGCCAGCTTCACGTTTTTTTTACTGCTACTGCTGTAACTGCTACTGCCAAATTCACGTTTTGCTTACTGCTACTGCTGTAACTGCTACTGCCAAATTCACGTTGTACTACTGATGCGTACTGCTACTGCCAAATTCACGTTTTACTACTGATGCGTACTGCTACTGCTCACTTTCTATACATCATAGCTGCCATGGCTTTTATTTTATGACCCAATCATTGTTAAAGATGAGACAATTAGCAAAATTTTATGTCGAGTGATCTTACCAATTTATTGAATTACTTTTGATCTGCCACACTTCTGAAAACATTACGTAATAGTAGCTACCAATTAGCATGTCTCAGTGATTTTTACTTAAGTAGCTTCAATGTAGTTAAATACTTAAGTTACTTCTATATTTTGATGAAAATAAAAATCATTCGAGTTGTAAATGTGATAAAAAAATATAAAATATTTTGCATGTTCTTTTCTGTTTTGTTTTATGTTTTTTGACAGAGTTTTCGGGCCTTTTTTTAAATATTATTTGTTCTTTGAATTTTTCTGTTTCAAAAATTTCTAGGATAAATTTGCTGAAATAGATATGCATTTATAATATCATTGAAAAATATCACAGATAGATTAACACCACATCATTGTAAAGAGAGTACGTTTTTCATGAAAAAAATCTCTCCATTTGAGTTAGCTAGTCATGTCTGCCAAAAAACTGAATGGGATAAAATGAGTATGTACAAAATCTTATTAGATCAGTTACTTAGAAAAAGCTCTAGATATTTTCACTAATGTACTATTATCCTAAATGAACTATAAAGATTTTGCGCACTGGCCTCCAAATTCAATCAAAATTTCAAAATATTTATTTAAACATTTTCATTAATGTATATTCATAATGTAAGCTTATTGAATTTTGTTATGTGACTATTTTCAGTCTACGTTTTCATTTTCAGTCCATTTAGCTGTGTCAAATGACAAGGGATAAATGTACGTCTATACCGGTTTTGCCGCGACTAAGTGCCTTTTATGGATATTTTTTTGTTATAAAAATATCTTTAAGATCAAAATTAAGTGTGGAATTTTGTTAGACTGACTTCGTTAGATATATAATTTTCTCTCATATGAATATTTCGAGGTTCAAAAATTATTTCCAATGACCTTTGATATGTAAACTGTCAAATAACAAAGAAGTATTGATAGCATATTTTAAGATATTTGAATACATTTCCGTGGACTTCCAATACGTAGCTCAACGCCAGTGTAAGAGGAAAGAAATGGCTTCATGGAAGATTTTACGAGACAGACAGACGACCGATAATGTATCAAAGTGTGACGTTTATTACATATTCAAAATTAAGTGTTATCATATGTATCATTTATTGGTCATATATCAACTTTAATGAAATTTATCGCAAGCGTAGCATTTTATGCGATGTGTATTTTAGATAGACTAACAATGAGAACAATGTTCTATTCACAAGCTATGCGAACAAATGCGCACTATCCACAACTGTACACAAAGTCGGCATTTGAATACTTTATTATGAATTTTAAGGCAGATGTTTTGACAAGTTTCCTATTTCCCTCGAAATTAAGAGAAAATATTCACATTGTGACTCATGGATCTTCTTTTAGTTTTATTTATTAATTTTTTTTTTTAATTGTGGATAGTCTAGCATGCACTGTTAGACCACATTCGTAACAAATCATATTTTAACAGATTTTTTACGAATGTAATCACAGTCGTAACAGGGAACATACGTGACAAATGTGTTTGTCCGAAATGGGCGTTGACATTAGAAGCATATCATGTAAAAGGTTGTCACAAAATATGTTATGTATGTGCTTGATTCCAATTACACATTTGTAACACCTGTTAGTCATGTGATCACATTTGTAATATGTGCTAGACAGTAAAATCTATTTGTCAAACAGTTCTATGTAGTTCTATAAATCAATATGAATGAAATGCATTAAAGTGATGAGAGCACAAGAGTTTTTTTCCCCAGAAAACTATGAAAAAGCTTTCTCGTTAAATTCCTAAACAAATGACACGTACGTATTCACAACTTCTGGGACAAAAGAGAGTAAACAATTATAAATTGGGTATAGAAATATTTTTAGAGCACGAATAGCGAGTAAGATATACAATATTAGCCATACACATTACGGAGAAAAAAATTCAAAGGACTACAACTATGGGATTCTTGATACTGAAGATTCCAACAAAAGACTACAACTATGGGATTCTTGATACTGAAGATTCCAACAAAGGACTACAACTATGGGATTCTTGATACTGAAGATTCCAACAAAAGACTACAACTATGGGATTCTTGATACTGAAGATTCCAACAAAAGACTACAACTATGGGATTCTTGATACTGAAGATTCCAACAAAGGACTACAACTATGGGATTCTTGATACTGAAGATTCCAACAAAAGACTACAACTATGGGATTCTTGATACTGAAGATTCCAACAAAGGACTACAACTATGGGATTCTTGATACTGAAGATTCCAACAAAGGACTACAACTATGGGATTCTTGATACTGAAGATTCCAACAAAGGACTACAACTATGGGATTCTTGATACTGAAGATTCCAACAAAGGACTACAACTATGGGATTCTTGATACTGAAGATTCCAACAAAGGACTACAACTATGGAATTCTTGATACTGAAGATTCCAACAAAAGACTACAACTATGGGATTCTTGATACTGAAGATTCCAACAAAAGACTACAACTATGGGATTCTTGATACTGAAGATTCCAACAAAGGACTACAACTATGGGATTCTTGATACTGAAGATTCCAACAAAGGACTACAATCCAAGGGACATAACTATAAAGGGGTCAACAAATAAAAGAGTTTAATTTTTAAAATTCCAGCTGTTAGGTGCTGAGTATTCGCACGAATCCTATAATATAAAACCCAATAATATAACACGGACAGAATAAACAACAACAAAGATACAGCAGCACTGCAGCACGTATATAGCTTACCATATGGTATAAACTTGACGATCCTAAATATTGCCCTACATAACCCACACTTTGGCTATTATTTAGAGCGGAAAAATAAAATCTTAAATAAACATTACAATTTTGCAGCAAACATTTTTGATACCACCAACGTCATAACCATTGATCGATATCGTTCATAATGATGGTAATAAATGAGGATAAAACATATTACAGTTGTGATGGTGGCAACGAAGACAACGAATTTTTAAGTGATGGTGTGTAGACAACGTAAATGAATACCACAACCACATCTACGACAATAAACAACAACGACAAAAACAACAACAACTATTTTCCACTATCACTTCCACCACCACCATATCCACAGCCTTTAACGGCACTTCTTACTACTTCCGACAACGCCGACAAAAAGCAATAATTGAAAATAACAAAGACGACCACAATAACGATGTTGATGCCGCTTCTTCTGCTACTGATGATGATGTAATTATTATGATGATGATAATATTGATGGCCTTGGTGGTAACCACGGCTTAAAAAGAGTCAGTGAATGACAACAACACTACTATTAACAACAACAAATACTAATACCACCACCATCACATAATTACTGGTACTGTTGCTGTTGTTGCTTCTCCTCCTGCTTCTGCTGCCGCTGTTATTACTATTTTTAAAATACTTTTTTTCTTCTCTAACTTTAACTACGTTGGTGATGTTGATGACTAGTCTGTATATGAGCATTCGTTATAAATCACAGTAAGCGAAAACTTTTACTGCTCACACGTAAGGTGTATTCGCGAACAAGGTGTATTAGCCGAAACAGCGCACATAAACTTTTGTACTGAAGGTTCCAATAAAGTTTTATTGAATTCCGACAGACCGAACTTTGCTGAATATTTGCACGAACAAAAACGCGAAACGGACATATGTAGAAACACATTTGGCACGGATTATATTTGTCGCACGTGTGATCAAGTTGACCGCACTTGTGACATTTACAATCACGTATGTCACACTACACAAACGCATTCTTCACATCTGCTGAGAAGTTTGTGTTCAGTTTGAGTTTCTCAGGTGTCAGAGAATCACATGTGTCACCTCTGTTTTTTGTATACGAGTTCATATGTCACACATTCCGAACCTATGAACAAGCAACACTCTTTTCAGCTGATACATTAGTCACATTAAGCTTGCGGGTGGAGTTCGGGCCAACTAAGCGCCAAAACATTTTAGTAACATTTCGGGCTCGAATGATATGCCGTACAGACCGGCATAATTTTTCAAAAGTTCGTTAACCCCATTTGACCAACGTAAAGTCCAAAGTTGAAATTCCTCAAGCCGTAAAAGACCGGTATTTAATCCATGGCCCTCACACAGATCTTCGGGATTCATTATGGCCACAAACAAGAAACAAGCAAATCACACAACTAAAAGGTGCACGTCTTTTAGGTCTTTTGAGCACCGTAGCTACATTTTGTACACGCAAGGCCCCCAACAGGAACTGTATGAACCATTCAGTGGTCAGTATGGTTGTCCGTCCAGAATATATCCAACGGTCATAATTTTGTTACCTGTGGGAGGACTAAAGAAGGACTCCATGGATGGGTAATTGATTAGAATAAAAGTATCTTAAACATGTTTTTTTCCATAGTTGATTTATCGCATTAGAATAAATTTAAACAAGAGATATTTGTAAAATATAAATGCCTCCCTAGCGCCTTATTGCTAGAGGCAGCCAAAAAGTATAGGGAGGTAGAAAAAGGACAGGGATTTGTGTCAGTACATTAAAGGGAGGGTGACAGGGGCGTTTGATATCAAAAGCTACTGGCAATGGCAAGTAGATAAATGAGAGAAATTGTAGATTATGTCAATGACACTTTTGTTTACTACCGCTTGCAAAACTGATAAGAGTTTACACTGTTAGGTAAAGAACAAGACTTGTCGGCACACCTGTCAAAAATCAATTAAAGCGCCGTCTAATGTGTGTCTTTCAAAGTCCGCATTTTACCTGTCAAAAGTGTCATTCTAGTGTTATGTGTACGAAATGGAAAAGCGGTAAGGAAAAAAAACATATTGAGTGAAGATTTCCGGTAGCAACGCAGCGACAATTACGACACAGCAACTTTGGCGCCGCCCAGGCATATTATTCTGGCTGCGGGTAGATTGCAAGACACAGTTTTATTGACATGTATTCCTGAGAAAACTGCCTTGAGTGGGGCCAAGGCCCAAGGGTTCTCTAGTTATTGATTGGAAACTATTTTCCTGTTAACGGTCACTTTGACCTTGAACTTTAACCAAATGACCCAAAAAGCAAAATAAGTCATCTAAGGGTCATTATCAACCAGCATTACAAGTTTAAGGAACCTAGGTCTTAGTATTCTCTAGTTATTCATCAGAAAGCATTTTTAAGTTTATGATCAATATGACATTGGCCTTTGACCTTGTAATCAATGTTTTCTAGTGACTTTAAAACAGCAGGGGTCATCTACTAGCCATGACCAACCTGCCTGTCAAGTTTTAGAAAGTTGAGCCGAAACATTCTATAGTTATTGAGCGCAAACCGTTTTGGTTTTCAAGGTCACTGTGACCTTGGACTTTGACGTAATGACCTGAATATCTATGAGTCATCTATTGGCCATGACCAATCCGCCTATGGAGTTTCGGGGAGCTAGGCCCAAGCGTTCTATAATAATAGATCGGTAATTATTTTTCTGTTCAAGGTCGCTTTGACCTTTACCTTTGATATAATGACCTGAAAATCTATAGCGGTCATTATCTTACTATGACCAACCTGCAAATGAAGTTTGGGGAGCCTGGGTCCATGCGTTCAATATTTATTGATTGGAAACCATTTTGCTATTCAATGTCATTGTGACCTTTGCCTTTGATTTGGTGTCCTAAAAAACTACAGGGGTCATCTACTGGGCATGACCAACCAACTAGAAAGTTGGAGGCACTTGAGCCTAAGCATTCTATAGTTATTGATCGAAAACCGTTTTACTTTTCAAGGTTCCTATGACCATGGCCTTTGACATAGTGACTTGAAAAACAATAGGGGTCATCTACTAGTCACGAAAAATATATATACCAAGTTTGAGGAAGGTGGGTTTAAGGGTTCTCTAGATATTGAACGGAACCTTTTTACCAAACTCCACAGGTATGAATCGTAGAAAAGTGAGGTCTGTTAAAGCAATATAGCCTATTTCCAATTTGGCAACCATTATAGAATTTTAAGCTATGTGTAAAGATGTGGTGGAGGGACTGACAGTGCCATTTCTTCCTCCATCAGCTTTCGGCAGAAGTTTCGCAGTCATATTTCCGTCGAAATTCCATCAATGTGGAACAGAATATCTCCATGCAATCGTCAGGTCAGTTATTCCTGTACCCAAAGTTACAAATCAAATAATCTAGAAAGATGCATTTAGGCTTACACACAATAAATTTACACTTTTAGTGATCAAAGCTATTCATTCCGTAAAACGGTGTTTTGGTTCTTTTGAAGGCTAACTAGAACTTAATTTCATCTTAGTTTATTAGATGTTTTTTGAGTTACTACGAGAAACATGCATGTACATATACAAAGAAATGAACATTATATCCACAAAGACGAATTAAGTGCAATATGATTACTTTGCCTGAGCAGTATCAACCACACAAGACAACGGTTGTTTTAAATAAACTCTGTCAAGCTACATTTTAAGCACCAAATCTTAATATACTTCGAACTGAAGATATTCTAGTGCAATGTGGTCAGTCTGATTTTGGTAAAGTAAGGGATCTTTTGCACTATCGTTAACATAATATCTATACTCATTAAGCACAAAATGAATTCAGATTTTTTTTCAAATTGCTGAACCAAGATTATAGAGATAATTAAGCACAAGTATAAATTGTATAAGCATATTTTCCTTGAGAAATGATAGGAGAATAAAAAAATGCCCCTCACATTTGACAAACATTTCGATAAACAATTACAGAACCAAGCACCAATTAAAAAGAAACAGCACTATGTAAAATAATTATCAGCTCCCTTTTGGAAACCAAGAAAGATATGAATTCATTTTTGAAAAGGATTGCTTGTAACTGTTCAGTAAGGCAGTAATCTGGCCTCTTGTTTCTATCTCAGTTTTATTCATCGTCGGTAACGGTTCACCATATGACCGACGACCCCCTGCAGAGATTAGTTATTTTATGTTGTGGGGGATAGTGCAAGACACAGAAAGCATCCAATTCCAGAGACACCCCTGGTTCTTTAACATACTCAGTGTACAGCTATGATAGATGAGACACCGGTTTAACGTCTCGTCCGAAAGACAATTAGTAATGTTAGTGGAGGAGCGGGGGATAGATCTCGCAACCCCTGTGTTAACAGTCCAGCGCGTTACCACTGGACCACTGATCTACTCCCGGCCTATTGTCACGCTCCGTGGATATAAATAGTAACAAATTCCGGGCGGAGTAGCTTCACTTGAGATTGCTCCACTAAACGGTGTAGTTCTTGAATTGCATTTTGTTTGTGACCAAAAGAGAAAGTGTAACCCAGTTTGTTTAATTTATCTGAAGCAAAATATGTGTGGAAGTATGTGTTATTGGAAGGTATGGGCCTAAAAAGATAGGGATATATAAATCCCCATCAGAGGTAGGCACTTGTTTTTTCGCGATATTTGATTGGTCAATCAGTTTGCTGATTTGAATAACAGTCAGAAGCCGTCTTACTAAACACCTCAAAACACACAGAGACATTCAATACAGGTAAAGATTAGCAGAGACTTTAAAACTGTGAAAATGGTTTAAAACTTTCTTTATGTCAGATAATTCTCTGAAGAACTGTTTTTATATGTTTTAATTTCATCTTGGTAGTTTTATAGGATATCATTTACAACGTCGACAATCCAGTACTTGTCAAAGACGGTGCTTATAAGTGTAGTGGTCATGAAAGTAGCAATGTAATGACAATGAAATAATGGATTTAAGCAAGAGAAACGATATGGGACAGGTATAAAAATCTAACATACTTGCAAAAGGATTTTTTTAGATATTTTTCTAAACAAAAACATAACAAACAGTTTCCTTTTACTCAATACTAGCACCGGAGAAATACCCGTAAAAAATGAAGTTTTAAAAAAAAATATTTTTGCGAAAAGTAGCCTAGATTGTCTAATATTTTAAACACTCCACGTTAAACTTCAGCTCGTTTGATATATTTGTTGGGATTTCCAGGAGTTCTAAAATTAGTACAGAGCTGCTGTGGGGCCCTGAAAACACATAGTTTCTGGTGAATTTCAATGAAAAATAATATCGGTACTTACGCTACAAGATCAATTCCAAACAGATTTTTACATACACGGAGATGATTCTTTCGTAGATGTTGGCTGTCAAGTATTGTTTGGTGTTTTGTTTCCGTAAAGTATAGTTTTTAAGGATTTTTGATTTTACATTTACTTTTTACAGTGTCGTCTTTGTCCTAATGTTAAAAAACCATATGATGGGCCTCAATTCGAAAATGTAGTCAATTTAGTCATTAATGCAATGTAGGTGTAACTGGCTTACAGACATGCACACTGACGTTATATTTATTTCAGTTATCCCTTCCCAAGTTAACATGTATGATATAAAACTGTTCTTTGTCAGAATGGAGAATATTTTCATAAACAAAAATGACATCACTGTGTTCAGCTTTTACTCACTTTACAATACCCTGTTCTTTAAGCGCTATTAGCGCTTTGATTTTTAAAGTAGTCAGTGATTTTAAAACTTCTTGCCTTTTGGTCCGGATTGCTGCAATTACTTAGAACCTATCAAAAGGACATGTAAAACTAAAAATGAAAGGATATATAAAGAAATACATTTTTTTGAAAAGGTGAGTAGTTTAAAATTAATTAAAAAACTAACATTCAGTGAAAAATAGATGTCGATGATACGAGATTGACCTACTTTTATTATAACACTATAACAGAAATGAGGTCAACGGTATTGGATATCCGTTATTTCATACCATCCTATCACGCAAACTCTCAGAAAAAGCCAAGCGTTTCAACCGTCTTCGATTTTTCATAATATTCCTAACTGCAAGAAGCAGACCGCTAGCTCGACCAACTCTTCTAGAAAGTAGGCGAACACTAACTGCAAGAAGCAGACCTCTAGCTCGACCAACTCTTCTAGAAAGTAGGCGAACACTAACTGCAAGAAGCAGACCTCTAGCTCGACCAACTCTTCTAGAAAGTAGGCGAACACTAACTGCAAGAAGCAGACCTCTAGCTCGACCAACTCTTCTAGAAAGTAGGCGAACACTAACTGCAAGAAGCAGACCTCTAGCTCGACCAACTCTTCTAGAAAGTAGGCGAACACTAACTGCAAGAAGCAGACCTCCAGCTCGACCAACTCTTCTAGAAAGTAGGCGAACACTAACTGCAAGAAGCAGACCTCTAGCTCGACCATCTGTTCTAGAAAGTAGGCGAACACGAACTGCAAGAAGCAGACCTCTAGCTCGACCAACTATTCTAGAGAGTAGGCCAACACTAACTGCAAGAAGCAGACCGCTAGCTCGACCAACTCTTCTAGAAAGTAGGCGAACACTAACTGCAAGAAGCAGACCGCTAGCTCGACCAACTCTTCTAGAAAGTAGGCGAACACTAACTGCAAGAAGCAGACCTCTAGCTCGACCAACTCTTGTAGAAAGTAGGCGAACACTAACTGCAAGAAGCAGACCGCTAGCTCAACCAACTCTTCTAGAAAGTAGGCCAACACTAACTGCAAGAAGCAGACCGCTAGCTCGACCAACTTTTCTAGAAAGTAGGCCAACACTAACTGCAAGAAGCAGACCGCTAGCTCGACCAACTCTTCTAGAAAGTAGGCCAACACTAACTGCAAGAAGCAGACCGCTAGCTCGACCAACTCTTCTAGAAAGTAGGCGAACACTAACTGCAAGAAGCAGACCGCTCGACCAACTCTTCTAGAAAGAAGGCCAACACTAACTGCAAGAAGCAGACCTCTAGCTCGACCATCTCTTCTAGAAAGAAGGCCAACACTAACTGCAAGAAGCAGACCGCTAGCTCGACCATCTCTTCTAGAAAGTAGGCGAACACTAACTGCAAGAAGCAGACCGCTAGCTCGACCATCTCTTCTAGAGAGTAGGCGAACACTAACTGCAAGAAGCAGACCGCTAGCTCGACCATCTCTTCTAGAAAGTAGGCGAACACTAACTGCAAGAAGCAGACCGCTAGCTCGACCATCTCTTCTAGAGAGTAGGCGAACACTAACTGCAAGAAGCAGACCGCTAGCTCGACCATCTCTTCTAGAGAATAGGCGAACACTAACTGCAAGAAGCAGACCGCTAGCTCGACAATCTGTTCTAGAGAGTAGGCGAACACTAACTGCAAGAAGCAGACCGCTAGCTCGACCAACTCTTCTAGAAAGTAGGCAAACACTAACTGCAAGAAGCAGACCTCTAGCTCGATCATCTCTTCTAGAAAGTAGGCGAACACTAACTGCAAGAAGCAGACCTCTAGCTCGATCATCTCTTCTACAAAGTAGGCGAACACTAACTGCAAAAAGCAGACCGCTAGCTCGACCAACTCTTTTAGAAAGTAGGCAAACACTAACTGCAAGAAGCAGACCGCTAGCTCGACCATCTCTTCTAGAAAGTAGGCCAACACTAACTGCAAGAAGCAGACCTCTAGCTCAACCAACTCTTCTAGAAAGTAGGCCAACACTAACTGCAAGAAGCAGACCGCTAGCTCGACCAACTCTTCTAGAAAGTAGGCGAACACTAACTGCAAGAAGCAGACCTCTAGCTCGACCAACTCTTCTAGAAAGTAGACGAACACTAACTGCAAGAAGCAGACCGCTAGCTCGACCAACTTTTCTAGAAAGTAGGCCAACACTAACTGCAAGAAGCAGACCGCTAGCTCGACCAACTCTTCTAGAAAGTAGGCCAACACTAACTGCAAGAAGCAGACCTATAGCTCGACCAACTCTTCTAGAAAGTAGGCGAACACTAACTGCAAGAAGCAGACCGCTCGACCAACTCTTCTATAAAGAAGGCCAACACTAACTGCAAGAAGCAGACCTCTAGCTCGACCATCTCTTTCTAGAAAGAAGGCCAACACTAACTGCAAGAAGCAGACCGCTAGCTCGACCATCTCTTCTAGAAAGTAGGCGAACACTAACTGCAAGAAGCAGACCGCTAGCTCGACCATCTCTTCTAGAGAGTAGGCGAACACTAACTGCAAGAAGCAGACCGCTAGCTCGACCATCTCTTCTAGAAAGTAGGCGAACACTAACTGCAAGAAGCAGACCGCTAGCTCGACCATCTCTTCTAGAGAGTAGGCGAACACTAACTGCAAGAAGCAGACCGCTAGCTCGACCATCTCTTCTAGAGAATAGGCGAACACTAACTGCAAGAAGCAGACCGCTAGCTCGACAATCTGTTCTAGAGAGTAGGCGAACACTAACTGCAAGAAGCAGACCGCTAGCTCGACCAACTCTTCTAGAAAGTAGGCAAACACTAACTGCAAGAAGCAGACCTCTAGCTCGATCATCTCTTCTAGAAAGTAGGCGAACACTAACTGCAAGAAGCAGACCTCTAGCTCGATCATCTCTTCTAGAAAGTAGGCGAACACTAACTGCAAAAAGCAGACCGCTAGCTCGACCAACTCTTTTAGAAAGTAGGCAAACACTAACTGCAAGAAGCAGACCGCTAGCTCGACCATCTCTTCTAGAAAGTAGGCCAACACTAACTGCAAGAAGCAGACCTCTAGCTCAACCAACTCTTCTAGAAAGTAGGCCAACACTAACTGCAAGAAGCAGACCGCTAGCTCGACCAACTCTTCTAGAAAGTAGGCGAACACTAACTGCAAGAAGCAGACCTCTAGCTCGACCAACTCTTCTAGAAAGTAGGCGAACACTAACTGCAAGAAGCAGACCGCTAGCTCGACCATCTCTTCTAGAGAGTAGGCGAACACTAACTGCAAGAAGCAGACCGCTAGCTCGACCATCTCTTCTAGAGAGTAGGCGAACACTAACTGCAAGAAGCAGACCGCTAGCTCGACCATCTCTTCTAGAGAGTAGGCGAACACTAACTGCAAGAAGCAGACCGCTAGCTCGACCATCTCTTCTAGAGAATAGGCGAACACTAACTGCAAGAAGCAGACCTCTAGCTCAACCAACTCTTCTAGAAAGTAGGCCAACACTAACTGCAAGAAGCAGACCGCTAGCTCGACCAACTCTTCTAGAAAGTAGGCGAACACTAACTGCAAGAAGCAGACCTCTAGCTCGACCAACTCTTCTAGAAAGTAGGCGAACACTAACTGCAAGAAGCAGACCGCTAGCTCGACCATCTCTTCTAGAGAGTAGGCGAACACTAACTGCAAGAAGCAGACCGCTAGCTCGACCATCTCTTCTAGAGAGTAGGCGAACACTAACTGCAAGAAGCAGACCGCTAGCTCGACCATCTCTTCTAGAGAGTAGGCGAACACTAACTGCAAGAAGCAGACCGCTAGCTCGACCATCTCTTCTAGAGAATAGGCGAACACTAACTGCAAGAAGCAGACCGCTAGCTCGACAATCTGTTCTAGAGAGTAGGCGAACACTAACTGCAAGAAGCAGACCGCTAGCTCGACCAACTCTTCTAGAAAGTAGGCAAACACTAACTGCAGAAGCAGACCTCTAGCTCGATCATCTCTTCTAGAAAGTAGGCGAACACTAACTGCAAGAAGCAGACCTCTAGCTCGATCATCTCTTCTAGAAAGTAGGCGAACACTAACTGCAAGAAGAAGACCGCTAGCTCGACCAACTCTTTTAGAAAGTAGGCAAACACTAACTGCAAGAAGCAGACCGCTAGCTCGACCAACTCTTTTAGAAAGTAGGCAAACACTAACTGCAAGAAGCAGACCGCTAGCTCGACCATCTCTTCTAGAAAGTAGGCGAACACTAACTGCAAGAAGCAGACCTCTAGCTCGACCAACTCTTCTAGAAAGTAGGCAAACACTAACTGCAGAAGCAGACCTCTAGCTCGATCATCTCTTCTAGAAAGTAGGCGAACACTAACTGCAAGAAGCAGACCTCTAGCTCGATCATCTCTTCTAGAAAGTAGGCGAACACTAACTGCAAGAAGAAGACCGCTAGCTCGACCAACTCTTTTAGAAAGTAGGCAAACACTAACTGCAAGAAGCAGACCGCTAGCTCGACCAACTCTTTTAGAAAGTAGGCAAACACTAACTGCAAGAAGCAGACCGCTAGCTCGACCATCTCTTCTAGAAAGTAGGCGAACACTAACTGCAAGAAGCAGACCTCTAGCTCGACCAACTCTTCTAGAAAGTAGGCGAACACTAACTGCAAGAAGCAGACCGCTAGCTCGACCATCTCTTCTAGAGAGTAGGCGAACACTAACTGCAAGAAGCAGACCGCTAGCTCGACCATCTCTTCTAGAGAATAGGCGAACACTAACTGCAAGAAGCAGACCGCTAGCTCGACAATCTGTTCTAGAGAGTAGGCGAACACTAACTGCAAGAAGCAGACCGCTAGCTCGACCAACTCTTCTAGAAAGTAGGCAAACACTAACTGCAAGAAGCAGACCTCTAGCTCGATCATCTCTTCTAGAAAGTAGGCGAACACTAACTGCAAGAAGCAGACCTCTAGCTCGATCATCTCTTCTACAAAGTAGGCGAACACTAACTGCAAAAAGCAGACCGCTAGCTCGACCAACTCTTTTAGAAAGTAGGCAAACACTAACTGCAAGAAGCAGACCGCTAGCTCGACCATCTCTTCTAGAAAGTAGGCCAACACTAACTGCAAGAAGCAGACCTCTAGCTCAACCAACTCTTCTAGAAAGTAGGCCAACACTAACTGCAAGAAGCAGACCGCTAGCTCGACCAACTCTTCTAGAAAGTAGGCGAACACTAACTGCAAGAAGCAGACCTCTAGCTCGACCAACTCTTCTAGAAAGTAGACGAACACTAACTGCAAGAAGCAGACCGCTAGCTCGACCAACTTTTCTAGAAAGTAGGCCAACACTAACTGCAAGAAGCAGACCGCTAGCTCGACCAACTCTTCTAGAAAGTAGGCCAACACTAACTGCAAGAAGCAGACCTATAGCTCGACCAACTCTTCTAGAAAGTAGGCGAACACTAACTGCAAGAAGCAGACCGCTCGACCAACTCTTCTATAAAGAAGGCCAACACTAACTGCAAGAAGCAGACCTCTAGCTCGACCATCTCTTTCTAGAAAGAAGGCCAACACTAACTGCAAGAAGCAGACCGCTAGCTCGACCATCTCTTCTAGAAAGTAGGCGAACACTAACTGCAAGAAGCAGACCGCTAGCTCGACCATCTCTTCTAGAGAGTAGGCGAACACTAACTGCAAGAAGCAGACCGCTAGCTCGACCATCTCTTCTAGAAAGTAGGCGAACACTAACTGCAAGAAGCAGACCGCTAGCTCGACCATCTCTTCTAGAGAGTAGGCGAACACTAACTGCAAGAAGCAGACCGCTAGCTCGACCATCTCTTCTAGAGAATAGGCGAACACTAACTGCAAGAAGCAGACCGCTAGCTCGACAATCTGTTCTAGAGAGTAGGCGAACACTAACTGCAAGAAGCAGACCGCTAGCTCGACCAACTCTTCTAGAAAGTAGGCAAACACTAACTGCAAGAAGCAGACCTCTAGCTCGATCATCTCTTCTAGAAAGTAGGCGAACACTAACTGCAAGAAGCAGACCTCTAGCTCGATCATCTCTTCTAGAAAGTAGGCGAACACTAACTGCAAAAAGCAGACCGCTAGCTCGACCAACTCTTTTAGAAAGTAGGCAAACACTAACTGCAAGAAGCAGACCGCTAGCTCGACCATCTCTTCTAGAAAGTAGGCCAACACTAACTGCAAGAAGCAGACCTCTAGCTCAACCAACTCTTCTAGAAAGTAGGCCAACACTAACTGCAAGAAGCAGACCGCTAGCTCGACCAACTCTTCTAGAAAGTAGGCGAACACTAACTGCAAGAAGCAGACCTCTAGCTCGACCAACTCTTCTAGAAAGTAGGCGAACACTAACTGCAAGAAGCAGACCGCTAGCTCGACCATCTCTTCTAGAGAGTAGGCGAACACTAACTGCAAGAAGCAGACCGCTAGCTCGACCATCTCTTCTAGAGAGTAGGCGAACACTAACTGCAAGAAGCAGACCGCTAGCTCGACCATCTCTTCTAGAGAGTAGGCGAACACTAACTGCAAGAAGCAGACCGCTAGCTCGACCATCTCTTCTAGAGAATAGGCGAACACTAACTGCAAGAAGCAGACCTCTAGCTCAACCAACTCTTCTAGAAAGTAGGCCAACACTAACTGCAAGAAGCAGACCGCTAGCTCGACCAACTCTTCTAGAAAGTAGGCGAACACTAACTGCAAGAAGCAGACCTCTAGCTCGACCAACTCTTCTAGAAAGTAGGCGAACACTAACTGCAAGAAGCAGACCGCTAGCTCGACCATCTCTTCTAGAGAGTAGGCGAACACTAACTGCAAGAAGCAGACCGCTAGCTCGACCATCTCTTCTAGAGAGTAGGCGAACACTAACTGCAAGAAGCAGACCGCTAGCTCGACCATCTCTTCTAGAGAGTAGGCGAACACTAACTGCAAGAAGCAGACCGCTAGCTCGACCATCTCTTCTAGAGAATAGGCGAACACTAACTGCAAGAAGCAGACCGCTAGCTCGACAATCTGTTCTAGAGAGTAGGCGAACACTAACTGCAAGAAGCAGACCGCTAGCTCGACCAACTCTTCTAGAAAGTAGGCAAACACTAACTGCAGAAGCAGACCTCTAGCTCGATCATCTCTTCTAGAAAGTAGGCGAACACTAACTGCAAGAAGCAGACCTCTAGCTCGATCATCTCTTCTAGAAAGTAGGCGAACACTAACTGCAAGAAGAAGACCGCTAGCTCGACCAACTCTTTTAGAAAGTAGGCAAACACTAACTGCAAGAAGCAGACCGCTAGCTCGACCAACTCTTTTAGAAAGTAGGCAAACACTAACTGCAAGAAGCAGACCGCTAGCTCGACCATCTCTTCTAGAAAGTAGGCGAACACTAACTGCAAGAAGCAGACCTCTAGCTCGACCAACTCTTCTAGAAAGTAGGCAAACACTAACTGCAGAAGCAGACCTCTAGCTCGATCATCTCTTCTAGAAAGTAGGCGAACACTAACTGCAAGAAGCAGACCTCTAGCTCGATCATCTCTTCTAGAAAGTAGGCGAACACTAACTGCAAGAAGAAGACCGCTAGCTCGACCAACTCTTTTAGAAAGTAGGCAAACACTAACTGCAAGAAGCAGACCGCTAGCTCGACCAACTCTTTTAGAAAGTAGGCAAACACTAACTGCAAGAAGCAGACCGCTAGCTCGACCATCTCTTCTAGAAAGTAGGCGAACACTAACTGCAAGAAGCAGACCTCTAGCTCGACCAACTCTTCTAGAAAGTAGGCCAACACTAACTGCAAGAAGCAGACCGCTAGCTCGACCAACTCTTCTAGAAAGTAGACGAACACTAACTGCAAGAAGCAGACCTCTAGCTCGACCAACTCTTCTAGAAAGTAGGCGAACACTAACTGCAAGAAGCAGACCGCTAGCTCGACCAACTCTTCTAGAAAGTAGGCGAACACTAACTGCAAGAAGCAGACCGCTAGCTCGACCATCTCTTCTAGAAAGTAGGCCAACACTAACTGCAAGAAACAGACCGCTAGCTCGACCATCTCTTCTAGAAAGTAGGCGAACACTAACTGCAAGAAGCAGACCGCTAGCTCGACCAACTCTTCTAGAAAGTAGGCGAACACTAACTGCAAGAAGCAGACCGCTAGCTCGACCATATCTTCTAGAAAGTAGGCCAACACTAGCTGCAAGAAGCAGACCTCTAGCTCGACCAACTCTTCTAGAAAGTAGGCGAACACTAACTGCAAGAAGCAGACCTCTAGCTCGACCAACTCTTCTAGAAAGTAGGCCAACACTAACTGCAAGAAGCAGACCTCTAGCTCGACCATCTCTTCTAGAAAGAAGGCCAACACTAACTGCAAGAAGCAGACCTATAGCTCGACCAACTCTTCTAGAAAGTAGGCCAACACTAACTGCAAGAAGCAGACCGCTAGCTCGACCATCTCTTCTAGAAAGTAGGCGAACACTAACTGCAAGAAGCAGACCGCTAGCTCGACCATCTCTTCTAGAGAGTAGGCGAACACTAACTGCAAGAAGCAGACCGCTAGCTCGACCATCTCTTCTAGAGAGTAGGGAAACACTAACTGCAAGAAGCAGACCGCTTGCTCGACCATCTCTTCTAGAAAGTAGGCGAACACTAACTGCAAGAAGCAGACCGCTAGCTCGACCATCTTTTCTAGAGAGTAGGCGAACACTAACTGCAAGAAGCAGACCGCTAGCTCGACCAACTCTTCTAGAAAGTAGGCCAACACTAACTGCAAGAAGCAGACCGCTAGCTCGACCAACTCTTCTAGAAAGTAGGCGAACACTAACTGCAAGAAGCAGACCGCTCGACCAACTCTTCTATAAAGAAGGCCAACACTAACTGCAAGAAGCAGACCTCTAGCTCGACCATCTCTTCTAGAAAGAAGGCCAACACTAACTGCAAGAAGCAGACCGCTAGCTCGACCATCTCTTCTAGAAAGTAGGCGAACACTAACTGCAAGAAGCAGACCGCTAGCTCGACCATCTCTTCTAGAGAGTAGGCGAACACTAACTGCAAGAAGCAGACCGCTAGCTCGACCATCTCTTCTAGAAAGTAGGCGAACACTAACTGCAAGAAGCAGACCGCTAGCTCGACCATCTCTTCTAGAGAGTAGGCGAACACTAACTGCAAGAAGCAGACCGCTAGCTCGACCATCTCTTCTAGAGAATAGGCGAACACTAACTGCAAGAAGCAGACCGCTAGCTCGACAATCTGTTCTAGAGAGTAGGCGAACACTAACTGCAAGAAGCAGACCGCTAGCTCGACCAACTCTTCTAGAAAGTAGGCAAACACTAACTGCAAGAAGCAGACCTCTAGCTCGATCATCTCTTCTAGAAAGTAGGCGAACACTAACTGCAAGAAGCAGACCTCTAGCTCGATCATCTCTTCTAGAAAGTAGGCGAACACTAACTGCAAAAAGCAGACCGCTAGCTCGACCAACTCTTTTAGAAAGTAGGCAAACACTAACTGCAAGAAGCAGACCGCTAGCTCGACCATCTCTTCTAGAAAGTAGGCCAACACTAACTGCAAGAAGCAGACCTCTAGCTCAACCAACTCTTCTAGAAAGTAGGCCAACACTAACTGCAAGAAGCAGACCGCTAGCTCGACCAACTCTTCTAGAAAGTAGGCGAACACTAACTGCAAGAAGCAGACCTCTAGCTCGACCAACTCTTCTAGAAAGTAGGCGAACACTAACTGCAAGAAGCAGACCGCTAGCTCGACCATCTCTTCTAGAGAGTAGGCGAACACTAACTGCAAGAAGCAGACCGCTAGCTCGACCATCTCTTCTAGAGAGTAGGCGAACACTAACTGCAAGAAGCAGACCGCTAGCTCGACCATCTCTTCTAGAGAGTAGGCGAACACTAACTGCAAGAAGCAGACCGCTAGCTCGACCATCTCTTCTAGAGAATAGGCGAACACTAACTGCAAGAAGCAGACCGCTAGCTCGACAATCTGTTCTAGAGAGTAGGCGAACACTAACTGCAAGAAGCAGACCGCTAGCTCGACCAACTCTTCTAGAAAGTAGGCAAACACTAACTGCAGAAGCAGACCTCTAGCTCGATCATCTCTTCTAGAAAGTAGGCGAACACTAACTGCAAGAAGCAGACCTCTAGCTCGATCATCTCTTCTAGAAAGTAGGCGAACACTAACTGCAAGAAGAAGACCGCTAGCTCGACCAACTCTTTTAGAAAGTAGGCAAACACTAACTGCAAGAAGCAGACCGCTAGCTCGACCAACTCTTTTAGAAAGTAGGCAAACACTAACTGCAAGAAGCAGACCGCTAGCTCGACCATCTCTTCTAGAAAGTAGGCGAACACTAACTGCAAGAAGCAGACCTCTAGCTCGACCAACTCTTCTAGAAAGTAGGCGAACACTAACTGCAAGAAGCAGACCGCTAGCTCGACCAACTCTTCTAGAAAGTAGGCGAACACTAACTGCAAGAAGCAGACCGCTAGCTCGACCATCTCTTCTAGAAAGTAGGCCAACACTAACTGCAAGAAGCAGACCTTTAGCTCGACCATCTCTTCTAGAAAGTAGGCGAACACTAACTGCAAGAAGCAGACCGCTAGCTCGACCAACTCTTCTAGAAAGTAGGCGAACACTAACTGCAAGAAGCAGACCGCTAGCTCGACCATATCTTCTAGAAAGTAGGCCAACACTAGCTGCAAGAAGCAGACCTCTAGCTCGACCAACTCTTCTAGAAAGTAGGCGAACACTAACTGCAAGAAGCAGACCTCTAGCTCGACCAACTCTTCTAGAAAGTAGGCCAACACTAACTGCAAGAAGCAGACCTCTAGCTCGACCATCTCTTCTAGAAAGAAGGCCAACACTAACTGCAAGAAGCAGACCTATAGCTCGACCAACTCTTCTAGAAAGTAGGCCAACACTAACTGCAAGAAGCAGACCGCTAGCTCGACCATCTCTTCTAGAAAGTAGGCGAACACTAACTGCAAGAAGCAGACCGCTAGCTCGACCATCTCTTCTAGAGAGTAGGCGAACACTAACTGCAAGAAGCAGACCGCTAGCTCGACCATCTCTTCTAGAGAGTAGGGAAACACTAACTGCAAGAAGCAGACCGCTTGCTCGACCATCTCTTCTAGAAAGTAGGCGAACACTAACTGCAAGAAGCAGACCGCTAGCTCGACCATCTTTTCTAGAGAGTAGGCGAACACTAACTGCAAGAAGCAGACCGCTAGCTCGATCAACTCTTCTAGAAAGTAGGCCAACACTAACTGCAAGAAGCAGACCTCTAGCTCGATCATCTCTTCTAGAAAGTAGGCAAACACTAACTGCAAGAAGCAGACCTCTAGCTCGATCATCTCTTCTAGAAAGTAGGCGAACACTAACTGCAAGAAGCAGACCGCTAGCTCGACCAACTCTTCTAGAAAGTAGGCGAACACTAACTGCAAGAAGCAGACCGCTAGCTCGACCAACTCTTCTAGAAAGTAGACGAACACTAACTGCAAGAAGCAGACCTCTAGCTCGACCAACTCTTCTAGAAAGTAGGCGAACATAAACTGCAAGAAGCAGACCGCTAGCTCGACCAACTCTTCTAGAAAGTAGGCGAACACTAACTGCAAGAAGTAGACCTCTAGCTCGACCAACTCTTCTAGAAAGTAGGCGAACACTAACTGCAAGAAGCAGACCGTTAGCTCGACCATCTCTTCTAGAAAGTAGGCCAACACTAACTGCAAGAAGCAGACCTCTAGCTCGACCAACTCTTCTAGAAAGTAGGCGAACACTAACTGCAAGAAGCAGACCTCTAGCTCGACGATCTCTTCTAGAAAAAAGGCCAACACTAACTGCAAGAAGCAGACATATAGCTCGACCAACTTTTCTAGAAAGTAGGCCAACACTTACTGCAAGAAGCAGACCGCTAGCTCGACCATCTCTTCTAGAAAGTAGGCGAACACTAACTGCAAGAAGCAGACCTCTAGCTCGACCAACTCTTCTAGAGAGTAGGCGAACACTAACTGCAAGAAGCAGACCGCTAGCTCGACCATCTCTTCTAGAAAGTAGGCGAACACTAACTGCAAGAAGCAGACCTTTAGCTCGACCAACTCTTCTAGAGAGTTGGCAACACTAACTGCAAGAAGCAGACCTCTAGCTCGACCAACTCTTCTAGAAAGTAGGCAAACACTAACTGCAAGAAGCAGACCGCTAGCTCGACCAACTCTTCTAGAAAGTAGGCGAACACTAACTGCAAGAAGCAGACCTCTAGCTCGACCAACTCTTCTAGAAAGTAGGCGAACACTAACTGCAAGAAGCAGATCTCTAGCTCGACCAACTCTTCTAGAAAGTAGGCGAACACTAACTGCAAGAAGCAGACCGCTAGCTCGACCATCTCTTCTAGAAAGTAGGCGTGTGTACTTTTTCTTATATTCTTTCTTTATTCAAAGAATCAGTATAATCACACTGTGAGGTACGTAACTGTTATAAGTAAGGAAAAATGAGAAAGGTAGATAATAAAAAATCTATATGACCTTAGAGTTTTGCACTAATTCCTTCTATTTTTCAGTTACACTGTTTCAGCTATGTTTACGTCATCTCCAATAAAATCGTGATAAAAGTTTGACTGTCCTTTCTAGAGTTCGTTAGAAACATCTTTCACGTGTGACTAATGTGATTCAACTGTCCCTCTTATAGTTTGTCGAACACATCTGTCACGTTTCTAATCTCTGACGAATGTGCAAAAACACGACTACATTTGTAACTCCGGTGTGACAAATGTGAGTGCAAATGATTGTGCTGTTTTGGTTATGGAAAATATGTATAGCTTAAAAAATACTTTAATGCGATAAATCAACTATGAAAAAATAACTTTATGATACTTTTATTCTAATCATTTACCCACCCATGGAGTCTTTCTATAGTCCTCTCACAGGAAACAAGTATGGCCGTTAGAAATATTCTGGACGGACAACCATACTGACCACTGAATGGTTCATACGGGTCCTTAAGGGGGCCATGCGTGTACAAAATGTAGAAGCTACGGGACCCAAAAGACGTGCACCTTTTAGTTGTGTGATTTACCTGTTTCTTGTTTGTGGCCATAATGAATCCCGAAGATCTGTGTGAGGGCCATGGATTAAATACCGGTCTTTTACGGCTTGAGGAATTTCAACTTTGGACTTTACGTTGGTCAAATGGGGTTAACGAACTTTTGAAAAATTATGCCGGTCTGTACGGCATATCATTCGAGCCCGAAATGTTACTAAAATGTTTTGGCGCTTAGTGGGCCCGAACACCACCTGCAAGCTTAATGTGACTAAAGTATTAGCTGAAAAGAGTGTTGCTTGTTCATAGGTAGGAATGTGTGACATATGTGCTCGAACCCCGCCCCCCCTCAAAAAAAAAAGAAAAAAAAAACAGTTGTGATTCTGTGACACCTGAAAAACTCAACCTGAACACAAACTTCTCAGCAGATGTGAAGAATGTGTTTTTGTAGTGTGACATACGCGATTGCAAATGTCACAAGTGTGACAATTACAATCATATTTATTACACGCGTGATGTATCCATACAATGCTTTCTGTATGGTGCGTTATCTACATTACCTAAAAAGGGCGTCATATGGGAAATCTATTCCGAGATAGACATTTAAACACAGAAACCATTATCGCTAGTATCACAAAATGTCTATTCGCCGGCCGCAGAACACACTGAGTAAACGACCATGGATTACTGGTATTTTAAAGTCGAACATCACTCTCCGGAGCCGCACCGTTAACGAAAGTATATCCGCAGGTTGATATTCTGAAAATACATTAAGAGGAGGACAGAAACTTCGAAACAAACAGAAAGGCTATTCATAGAAAAATAAAGTTTTTATCTCCTACATAATCTTTTGACCGAGGAGGGCGGTCGGGGTTTGTTTCAAGAAATTTTCACTGCCTGACGATTCCGAGCTGGCCATAAGAAAGGATGTAACGTCAGACTGCAGTACCTACGTCATCACCAAGTGCAAAGTATAACAAATAACAGAGACTATCATATAGGAATAGTCATCATTATGTTATAATGTTCATTCACAGAATAGTCAATTGTTACAATTGTATAGAAACAACAACCACAAAACAGTAACACTGTTTCGCGATATTGGCCCTGGGAAGCAGAAACCAGTATTGCTAGTATCACAAAATGTTTATTCGCCGGCCGCCACTGGCCTGTGAATGGAGGATAGGATAAATCCCATTTTCCAGTCGAAAGCTCCGCCAGTAAGACGTTGGCTCCGGCGAATAAGATACTAGATGAAACAAAATAAGCTGTGCCCTAGCCTTTGCATGATTTCTTTTATCGAATAACAATTTTATTTCTACATATGATGGTCTTTAATCCCGCAGACAATCTATTGAGAAACGACTTGTTTCCAGACTGGGAAAGATGCACACCGTCTAAACTGGCATTCACACTTGTCATTAATATCTGGGTGCATTCTGTAATGGCCACCAAGTTCTAGAGTGCGTTTTCTCCAATAGTGTTAAAACGTTTTCAGGCTTTTTTCATAGCAATAGAATAAGTTGAAAATTCCAATAAGACCGTGCCAGAATCTGCGACCATATTACTTTTGTCTGCGGATTATTTGTTCTTATATAACCTAAAAGTCTGATTTTTCTCAAGGTTGTAAGCTTCATTCGAATGACTTTCAGACCCAGACCACTGTAACCTTGCAACCATAGGCCTGTGTTTTTCAAACCTTGCGTCGGACTATATTCACGTTTGCAAGCAGCAAAAAACTCATGACGAATTATTATCTGATAATCCAAACTTACAGCTTGACCTGCCAATTAGTGTGCTAAACAATCAAACAGTTGCAAATTATAGTAGGGAAATTAATGAGTATGTTTAAACCAACTAAAACGTTACCACAATAGTTTTAGTATTTGTATTTAAAGCTATGGATTAGTAACATAAACTGAAGTTTGTTTCTTTTGTAAGCTTACTGTACAAGTTTAGGTAACACTATCACTGAGTTTTGAACGTAGCCTTTGAAAGCAGATTTCCGTCTGCCAGCCGCTTAAATTGTTTCTTCGTTCACGCCCATATTTGCAGCAGCTTAGTACGAAAGGAATGGGACTTAAACTGTAGGCATTTGGAAAAAAAAGATTTACCTTTAAAGAAACATGCAGCACCAAGATCAGCTCCACCTGCACTGTCATTGAAAAGCTTTTCTGTTTTACTATCAAACAAGACCCACCGCAACCCACAATCGACTTTTTTCTATTTCCAAAGGCAAACACATCAGAGGAAGCACATTGTGGTGAAGGGATTTCAAATGAAACATCCTTTGGAAATATAATTTATACATAACAAAGTTATGGCCAATTTTAGCAACATTAAAAAATTTGACCTAAAAGGTCAAGGTCAAGTTCAGTTTAACCTTCTTTGGAGATATTGTCTAAAAGGTAGTTATGTCCAAGCATGAAGACATTACATCCATTAACAACAAAGATATAGCCAAGTTAAGTAATGTCAGGGTCATTTAAAGGTCAAGGTAATGCTTGAATTGTTCAACACGTATGTTTTTGTTTTGTCCCTGTATAGATCAAATTCGTCCATAAATAACAAAAAATTGGCTATTTTAGCAAAATGCAATAATTCGAACATGACTGTAAAGGTCATTTAAAGGTTAAGGTCATACTTGAATAATTTAACATGTAGGTTTTGTCATGAGCGTTGTTTTGTCCAAGTATTAATAAAAAAGAACTAAAAATGACGTTATGGCCAATATTAGCAAAATTCAATAATTTGACCTTGATGGTCATGGTCATTTGAAGATCAAGGTCACAGTTGAATAACTCAATGTGTCAGTTTTGTCATAAGTGTTGTTTTGTCACAGTATAAATCAAATCAAACCGTTAATAACAAAAGTTTGGCTATTTTAAGCAAAATTCTTGACCTAAAATGTCAAGATCATTTAAAGGTGAATGTCATACTTATAATAAATTAAAATGTCGGTTTTGTTGTTTTATCAAAGTATAAATCAAATCCTTAAATAAACAACAGTTATGACAATTTAAGCACAATACAATAATGGGACCTTGACTGTCAAGGTCATTTAGGGTAAAGGTCATACCTGAATTATTCAACATGAAAGTTTTGGCAAAAGTGTTGTTTTGTCAAAGTATGAATCAAGTCTCACCATAAATTACACAGTTATGACCAATCTTAGCAATATTCAGTTATTTGATCATGCTAGTCAAGGTCATTTTTAGGTCAACGTCAAACTTGAATCAAAATGTCGGATTTGTCAAAAGTATTGCTTTGTCCAAGTATAATTCAAATCCATCAATAGATGACAATGTTATGACAATTTAAGCAAAATTCAAACATCTGACCTTGGCGGTCAAGGTCATTTTTAGGTCATGGTCACACTTGAGTTACACAACATGTCGGTTTTGTCACACATGTTGTTTTGTCCAAGTATGAATCAATTCCAACAATGAATGTCAAAGTTATGGCAAATTGTAGCAAAATTCAATAATTTGACCTTGAAGGTCAAGGTCATTTTAACGTAAAGTTGATACATGAAAGAATCATAATGTCGGATTTGTCATAAGCGTTGTTTTGTCCAAGTATGAGCAAATCCATAAATAAATACAAAAGTTATGACAAGATCAGGTTAAACAAGGTCCGTCACTGTAGGAGACAATCCCAAAGGGCATTATCTACAGAATGTATTCTGCTTGATGAAGTGCCACTTAGTAAAATTTCATGTCAGTGTTAAATAGATGACAAACCAAATTCAAGTGAGGAATATTGCAAGGTTTTTTTAAAATCCGTTTTATAATGACATAGGTACTGAACGGCTATTAACTGCTAAGCAGATTGTTCTTGTTCCTCAGGTTGATAGTGATATTACATTTGTCTCGTTCCCGTGCAAAACGGCTGTTGGTGTGTTTGAGGTATCTGTTGATAGTGATATTGCATTTGTCTCGTTCCCGTGCAAAACAGCTGTTGGTGTGTTTGAGGTATCTGTTGATAGTGATATTGCATTTGTCTCGTTCCCGTGCAAAACAGCTGTTGGTGTGTTTGAGGTATCTGTTGATAGTGATATTGCATTTGTCTCGTTCCCGTGCAAAACAGCTGTTGGTGTGTTTGAGGTATCTGTTGATAGTAATATTGCATTTGTCTCGTTCCCGTGCAAAACGGCTGTTGGTGTGTTTGAGGTATCTGTTGATAGTGATATTGCATTTGTCTCGTTCCCGTGCAAAACGGCTGTTGGTGTGTTTGAGGTATCTGTTGATAGTGATATTGCATTTGTCTCGTTCCCGTGCAAAACGGCTGTTGGTGTGTTTGAGGTATCTGTTGATAGTGATATTGCATTTGTCTCGTTCCCGTGCAAAACGGCTGTTGGTGTGTTTGAGGTATCTGTTGATAGTGATATTGCATTTGTCTCGTTCCCGTGCAAAACAGCTGTTGGTGTGTTTGAGGTATCTGTTGATAGTGATATTGCATTTGTCTCGTTCCCGTGCAAAACGGCTGTTGGTGTGTTTGAGGTATCTGTTGATAGTGATATTGCATTTGTCTCGTTCCCGTGCAAAACGGCTGTTGGTGTGTTTGAGGTATCTGTTGATAGTGATATTGCATTTGTCTCGTTCCCGTGCAAAACGGCTGTTGGTGTGTTTGAGGTATCTGTTGATAGTGATATTGCATTTGTCTCGTTCCCGTGCAAAACGGCTGTTGGTGTGTTTGAGGTATCTGTTGATAGTGATATTGCATTTGTCTCGTTCCCGTGCAAAACAGCTGTTGGTGTGTTTGAGGTATCTGTTCGCGTTAACAATTCAGATAGCCTTGTTGTAGTGTATCTGCACTAGAATGAAGTGATATCTTAATTACATTGTTAAAGTTTACTTTGAGATTTTGTTCAATTAGTTATACATTTACATCTCAGTCTAGCTGACAACTGATCGTACATAAAAGCTGATTTTGTTAGAAGCTCATTATGTAACACAATAATTTACAAAGACTGTATACATTACGAACACCGTAGTTGACACAAGCCGGGATGGTAGAATGGCGACACCAGAAATAAAGAGAAAAGGAACACCAACTAACAATATTTAATAAAAGCAAAAAATATATGTCCACATTTAAAAAAATGAATATGCATGTATATAAATGAATGAAAGAAAAACAAAAAAAAGGAAAAAAACTGTCCTAATTAAATGTCAAAATATTTTGAGAAATTTATCGTCTTAGAGATGTTGGCACTTAGCTGTATACGTAAAGAACTTGATAAAAACGTTCCATAAACTTAAAAAAACTAATATGTTTTAAACCACTGTCTCCATTGGTATATTTGTTGACACGACTGCTTTGGCTTGTTCAAAGGAGTGGAGGATTCATCTTGACGTCGCACTGCCATACGCCCGGTTAGGATCTGTGTCTCACCAAAATAAAAGATGACCCTGCTACATCTGACTGGAGGATCCGTCTGGGAATCTTTGTCCCATCAAGACGCTTGAAAAAATATAAACAGTCATAAATATCATGACAAACAAATGTTATGGACAGACGTTACAAATAAGCTTCTTTAAATAAAAAACACAGCTAGGCCCGACTACACTGCGGTACCTATACATAAATTGTGTTACAAATATAGAGGACTTATTCAATGCCTCGAACAGTACAACATACTTATGTGGAGACACCATCTAACGGAACATTAACACTATAGTGCCAAGTAAACAGCTCTCACTTTCATAATCAATCTTATATTAAAAAACAACAACTAAATTTTCATTACTTAAATGTATTGAAAAATGAATGAAATGAGTAAACAAACCACATATTTTACGCAAGAAAGTGTATTTTATGTGGCTTAGCTTTTTTTCTGTCAAAACACCTTTGATACGTTTTAACGACGGCAACCCTTATTTTGCTTTTTTTTCTGCCGCATCATCCGTAGTGGCCATTTTGCGACCCTTACCGCAAGCTTTATGAAACACGCACTCTGACTGGCGTTATAAGAAAAGCAATCGGGCCGTCAGTGTGAGATTGTTTTATGATCGTTCACATAAAGGTCCTAGGAACTCCGGCATTTTTTATGCCTTATACCAAGTATTTCTGTAGAGAGTTGTTGTTGTTGTACCATTTTTGGGTGGATAGCCATTCAATATAGATGTACACTTTCTAGGTTACAAAATGCCTAAAGGTAAAAATAAACATCTGTTCTTCTTTAAATTATCAATTATTTTTCATTATACAGCAAATGAGTCAATAGCATAGATATACAATATGCAATTAGTTAAATGGGTTTGTCCCTTTAAACACAGAATTACTTAGTTAAAATTGTTCAAAAGCAAGACGCTGACAACTGCAAGACCACTTGAGGGCGCCTAGCGTTAAGAGTGTCTGAGTGAAGGCGATTTCTGATTTTCTGTCTCGAGATATTGACCCCTTTAACATGTCAAAGGCGTTGTTGAAGGTCTGTGGCCGTCAGTGCTTTATTACGGAGAGCTTGATTAACAACATAGCGGTCGTCTCGGACGTCAGTACATCTTAGACGTCCACTTCTTTGGATATCAATCACGTCATCAGTTGTTTGACGTGACCACAATCGACAGACAAAGTCAGCTGCAGCCTGGACCTGTGTACTTCCAGTCTTGTGCATTCCAATGACCGGCCAAACGTTGACGTTCGTTACACGTCTCATATTGCGAGTTGCAATTTTGATTGTGAATTTGTGTTCGACATCTACACATCACAATATTCTGAAAGATTTGCCCAACTAAAGTCACAATTACCATGATTTCGCTCAATGTTACAATCCTCGTGGTAACCCTCATGTCTTAAAGTTACACGAGCAGCACAAATTTGAACGAGATTTCTATACTTTAGTGATGACGCTATCTACACATGAACGACCATTATAAAAATATACATGATGATTGCCTATAAAGAGTAGGTTTCCTGTTTCATAACAAACTAACATAATACCCCCTACTTTTGTGAGCAGTATATTTGTTTGCAAATTAGAAATGTTTCCGTTTATTTACCGACCTAACTATGGGAATAATAGCCTGTAATTGAATAACCTCCTTTAAAAAGGGTATAAAGAGTATTAATTTCTGATAATCAGAAAATGAACACTCATTTAGATACTTATGAGGGAACGTACAAAGCAAGGAACCGCACGTGTTTTGGTTCAACAAAATCTTAAACGAGGCAAGTAAGTTCGAGGGACTGAAACAGCGGATATTTACAATGGAAACAATCATCCAGTTTGTATTTTTTCATATTTCAGCTACAATGTACAGTTTAGTTTTTACGTAATTAATATTGTGCATCATGTGAGAGTAATATTATAATAAATTCTATGGAGAAGAGTTATCGAATAAAAATTATTACAGGAAAAGTGACAGTTGTTTATGTCCGTCTGAGACAAACCCGTTTATTTCGAACCGACCGTTAATGTGTAAATAATATCTTATGAATTCGCAGACATACCTTTATATGATACAGGAGCTAGATGACATAGCTTTTTGGGCAGAAATTCACAGAGAAACTCTATAGTCTAAAATTTATTGTGTACGAATGGGTGACAGTTCGATGAGTTAACCGTACACTCTAAAAGGTTAAGAGGATCGTCGGTATTGCTCAAGTGTTTCGATTGTTGAGACTAAAAATCTGAAGACAATACAACCATACTATCTTTATATGGTATTTTCCTAATCACTTTTTACAGCCATTTATTCTATCTTACTTTTTTTTGCCAAAATACGTTCGACCCTCTGAAAGAAGCCTTACAGTTATATTTTATGTATTTCTAACAGTTTATAGCTTTTTATGTTTCACCGAAAGCTTTGTCTGAACAAATCGTTTTTATTTTTACCGTTATCTCCGACTGTAAGAACAGCTTTCTTGAGTGTCACAGCGGACATTTCGTGAAACTCGGATAAAGTTTTACCGTTATTGTCTCCTGTCAGGAAACATAAGAATTTAATTAATTTGTTTTTATGTAACATTTGATCTGCACGGTGGAACAGAGGTGACATGCGCAACTTTTTTTAATTGCATTGCCTTTTTTTTATCTCGTTCCCACGACTTAGTTACTCGTGGGAACGAGATACTAAGTCGTTCCCTCGAGTTAGTATCTCGTGGGAACGAGATAAAAAAAGAGAAGTGCAATTTAAAAAAAAAGTTGTGCATGTCACCTCTGTGCCACCGTAGATCTGTATATTCACGAGTTGTTATAAATGGCGATATGACTTCGAGAAAGGATTTGCTTTTGATAACAGCTTTAAAAGTTCCCAATACATTTTCAGGTTAGTGTTGGTTAAATGCAAAGTATTTATCTAGATCAGAATCAAGTTGTGTTTCCTTTTTATACGCCCGAAGGGACGTATTATGCTGGTCGTTTGTCTGTCCGTTCTCCGTCCGTCCGTTAGCAATTTTGTGTCCGCTCTGTATTTTTAAATCGATTTAATCAAATTGAAACTACTTAGCAGAAATGTTAACCATAATTAAACGATGTGCAGGGCACAGGTTCCAGCTTTTTCAGCTCAAGGTCAAGGTCACACTTATTATACCCCCGCAAACGAAGTTTGCAGGGGGCGGGGTATACTGGAATCACCCTGGCAGTTGGTCGGTCAGTCTGTCACGTTTGACATCTTAACATTGCGTCGCGAACTTCTCATTCGGTTTTTAAACCGATTGAAATGAAATTCTTCAGCAATGGTCTCCAGGCAGATGTGCAAGACGTATTTTGATGCATATTCTTACAGGCAATGCAGAGTTATTGACCCTTGAACTTATACTTTTCCCCATGTTTGTAAATTTTGACATCTTAACCTTGCGTCACGAACTCCTCCTTCAGTTTTTAACTGATTGAAATGAAACTTTATAGCAATGGTCTTCAGGCAATGTAGATGTGCAAAACATATTTTAATGCATATCCATACAGGCATTGCAGAGTTATTGCCCCTTGAACTTATACTTTTCCCCATGTCTGTATATTTTGACATCTTAACCTTGCGTCGCAAACTCCTCCATCCGTGTTCAACTGATTGAAATGATGCTTTTCAGAAATGGTCACTAAGCACTGTAGATATGCAAGACAAATTTTGGAAGCATATCTCTGCATTGCAGAGTTATTGCCCCTTGAACGTATACTTTTTTCCATGTTTGTAAATTATATACCTTGTGGTGCGAACTTCTCCTTCTGTTTTCAACCAGTTGAAATGAAACTTGGCAGAAATAGTCATCAGGCAATGTAGATGTGCAAGACATTTTTATGCAAATCCATGTAGGAAAAGCAGAGTTATTGCCCCTTGAACTTGTACTCTTCCCCATTTTTTGACTAACATATACCTTTCGGCACAAACTACTCCATTCTTCAACTGATGGAAATGCCACTTCGCAGAGTGAAGATGTGAAAGACATATTTCTGATGCATACCTAGCCAGGCACAATTATTGTCTTTGAACTTAGAATTTTGTCACGTTTGACATACCTCGTGACACAAACCGAATCATCAGTTTTCAACAGATTGAACGGAAATTTGCCAGGCATAGTCAATACACAGTGTAGATGTGCAAGACAAAATATTTTATTCATATCCACCAAGACATCCCAGAGTTATCTCCCATTGAACTTATATCATTTGTACATGCTTATTTAAGTCAACTTTTAGCTTGTGGGGCAAGCTAGTCTTTCAGTTTTCTTTGAATTCTGGCATCATAGCTTTATGCGAGTTCAGATTTGCTTTTGCTGTTTAGTCAAAGCGCAGCTGCGGGGGTATTTGTCATCTTCAGTGACTGTTCTAGTTCATTATGATTTAATGTGTCAATTTTCGTGTCCGCTCTGTATCTCTTGAACTGATCGCGATTTATTTAAATTAAAACTACTTGGCTGAATGTTAACAATAATGAGACGATGTGCAAAGCACAGGTTTTAGCTTTCCCAGATCAAGGTCAAGGTCACACTTAGTCATTATGATTTAATATGTGATATTTTGGGTTTGCTCTGTTTTTCTTGAACGGATTGCAGAAACAGAAAATAATTGGCAGAAATGTTAATCATACTGAGACAATGTGCAGAGCAAGGCCACACTTTTCATTTTTTTGATATAATTTGTGGAATTTTGTGTCTGCTCTGTATCTCTTGAATTGATTGAATGAAATTTAAACTGTTTGCCAGAAAAGTTCATACGCCTGAAAGGACATATTATGTTATGTCCCATGTTGTCCATCTGTCTGTGGGGTTGTCTGTCCGTTAGCAATTTCTGTTTCACAAAAATGCTTGAAAACTGCTTAAAGGTATTAGTAATTTAAATATTTAGATTTTATACCATAACGAGATGATGGCAGACATTGGTCATGGTCAAGGATTGTTACTAGCAACTTGGCATACTTATCTTGAATTGCTTGTTTAATTACTAGTGAGACCTTGAAAGCAGACTATACTGACCATAAAATCCGCTGCATTGGCTATGAGTAAGGTAAAATATGACAAAAGAACTAATCAGTAAACAATAAACATTTTGAACTTATTTTCAGACATTGTTATAATATTTTCCTTTTGAAGAAGATCTTATTATGTTTCCTGTTGATAAGTGTTTATCAGTTTCTATTGTCAGTAGTGTTTATCAGTTTCTATTGTTAGTAGTTTTTATCAGTGTCTATTGTCAGTAGCTGTCTTAGGGCGTATATTGCCCCGCTTCTGTAAAGCTCTTGTTAAGTTATTGAAACAGTTGAGAAGCCTTAAAATTTGTCCAGTGTAATTGTTATTAATTATCAGTGCCTTTGATTTCCGTAGATGTAATTGTATTGAAATTTCGCCATACGGTTTATATATTTTCTTCAAGCTTATGAGATATTACTTCAATATTGTGAATTTGACAAACATTAAACGAAAAAAGTCCATATCCGTACAACTAAATTTTGTAATTGGTTGAAACTCAGAATCCCACCGTTTGCCTTTGCAAAAACCAGAGACAGTCAAAAATAGGACGATCCATTACGTATTTCTGATCTTCTTTCGCCCGAAGAAATGAGGTCGTATAGATTATTTCGTCAAAACAGAATGACATTATGATACGAAGATAGTTGCATCATGACATTCTCGTTTTCAAACATTTTTATCACTAAAATATTTGGTGATTACGGTGGACAGAAAGGTCTCTTCATACCTAAACGTAAAACGTTGAAAAATTGAAGTCGAGTTTGTAATATCAATCCTGATTGTTTCATCAGTGACCTTTAATTACGAAAGCACACGACTGCTGAAAAAGAAACAATCTTTTATCAAAATTATAAATTTACTTCTAATAACAATTTCTCTACGGCTTCTCAAGCATATAGAATCACCACCTTTTCTTTGTTGGTTCAACGGCCGATTAAAAATTAAATATAAACGTCTTAAAATATATATAATTATATTTCAAATAGATCTTAATTTACACTGCTCTCCGAACAGGCCTCCATGCTTATATTTCCAATAGATTTTAATTTACACTGCTCTCCGAACAGCCTCCATGCTTATATTTCAAATAGATCTTATCTTGCACTGCTCTCGAAACAGCCCTCAATGCTTATATTTCAAATAGATCTTAATTTACACTGCTCTCCGAATAGCCCTTTATGCTTATATTTCAAATAGATCTAAATTTACACTGCTCTCCGAACAGCCCTCATGCTTATATTTTAAAAAGGTCTTAATTTACACTGCTCTCCGAACAGCCTCCATGCTTATATTTCAAATAGATCTTAATTTACACTGCTCTCCGAACAGCCTCCATGCTTATATTTCAAACATATCTTAATTTACACTGCTCTCCGAACAGCCCTCCATGCCTATATTTCAAACAGATCATAATTTCCTCTGCTCTCCGAACAGGCTCCATGCTTATATTTGAAATAGATCTTATTTTGCACTGCTCTCCGAACAGCCCTCCATGCTTATATTTCAAATTGTTATTAATTTACACTGCTCTCAGAAGAGCCTTCATGCTTATATTTCAATTAGATGTTAATTAACACTGCTCTCCGAACAGTCCTCCATGCTTGTATTTCAAATAGATCTTAATTTACACTGCTCTCCGAACAGCCCCCATGCATATATTTCAAATAGATCTTATTTTGCACTGCTCTCCGAACAGCCCTCCATGCTTATATTTACAATAGATCTTAATTTACACAGCTCTCCGAACAGCCTCCATGCTTATATTTCAAATAGATCTTATTTTGCACTGCTCTCGAAACAGCCCTCCAGGCCTATATTTGAAATTGTTCTTAATTTACACTGCTCTCAGAATAGCCCTTCATGCTTATATTTCAAATAGATCTTAATTTACACTGCTCTCCGAATAGCCCTTTATGCTTATATTTCAAATAGAACTAAATTTACTCTGCTCTCCGAACAGCCCTCCATACTTATATTTCAAATAGATCTTAATTTACTCTGCTCTTCGAACAGCCCTCCATGCTTATATTTCAAATAGATCTTAATTTACACTGCTCTCCGAACAGCCTTTATGCTTATATTTCAAATAGATCTTAATTTACACTGCTCTCCGAATAGCCCTTTATCCTTATATTTCAAATAGATCTTAATTTACACTGTTCTCCGAACAGCCTTCCATGCTTATATTTTCAATAGATCTTAATTAACACAGCTCTCTGAATGACCATTTATGCTTATATTTCAAATAGATCTTTATTTACAATGCTCTCCGAATAGCCCTTTATGCTTATATTTCAAATAGATCTTAATTTACACTGCTATCCGAACAGCATTTATGCTTATATTTCAAATAGATCTTAATTTACACTGCTCTCCGAATAGCCCTTTATCCTTATATTTCAAATAGATCTTAATTTACACTGCTCTCCGAACAGCCCTCTATGCTTATATTTGATATAGATCTTAATTTACACTGCTCTCCGAACAGCCTCCATGCAATTATTTCAAATAGATCTTAATTTACACTGCTCTCCGAACAGCCTACATGCTTATATTTCCAATAGATTTTAATTTACACTGCTTTCCGAACAGCCTCCATGCTTATATTTCCAATAGATCTTAATTTACACTGCTCTCCGAACAGCCTCCATGCTTATATTTCAAACAGATCTTAATTTACACTGCTCTCCGAACAGCCCTCAATGCTTATATTTCAAACAGATCTTAATTTACTCTGCTCTCCAAATAGCCCTGTATGCTTATATTTCAAAAGATCTAAATTTACACTGCTCTCCGAACAGCCCTCAATGCTTATATTTCAAACAGATCTTAATTTACTCTGCTCTCCGAACAGCCTCCATGCTTATATTTCAAATAGATCTTATTTTGCACTTCTTTCCGAACAGCCCTCCATGCTTATATTTCCAATATATTTTAATTTACACTGCTCTCCGAACAGCCTCAATGCTTATATTTCAAATAGATCTTAATTTACACTGCTCTCCGAACAGCCTACATGCTTATATTTCCAATAGATTTTAATTTACACTGCTTTCCGAACAGCCTCCATGCTTATATTTCCAATAGATCTTAATTTACACTGCTCTCCAAACAACGCTCCATGCTTATATTTCAAACAGATCTTAATTTACACTGGTCTCCGAACAGCCCTCAATGCTTATATTTCAAACAGATCTTAATTTACTCTGCTCTCCAAACAGCCCTCCATGCTTATATTTCAAATAGATCTTAATTTACACTGCTCTCCGAATAGCCCTTTATGCTTGTATTTCAATTCGATCTTAATTTACACGGCTTTCCGAACAGCCCTCCATACTTATATTTCAAATAGATCTTATTTTGCACTGCTCTCCGAACAGCCCTCCATGCTTATATTTCCATTAGATCTTAATTTACACTGCTCTCCGAACAGCCTCCATGCTTATATTTCAAATAGATCTTATTTTGCAAGGCTCTCCGAACAGCCCTCCATGCTTATATTTCAAATTGTTCTTAATTTACACTGCTCTCAGAATAGCCCTTTATGCTTATATTTTGAAAAGATCTTAATTTAATCTGCTCTCCGAACAGCCCTCCATGCTTATATTTCAAATAGATCTTAATTTACACTGCTCTCCGAACAGCCCTCCATGCTTATATTTCAAATAGATCTTAATAAACACTGCTCTCCGAACAGCCTCCATGCTTATATTTCAAATAGATCTTAATTTACACTGCTCTCCGAACAGCTCTCCATGCTTTTATTTCAAATAGATCTTGATTTACACTGCTCTCCGAACAGCCTCCATGCTTATATTTTCAAAAAGATCTTAATTTACTCTGCTCTCCGAACAGCCTCCATGCTTATATTTCAAATAGATCTTGATTTACACTGCTCTCCGAACAGCCCTCTATGCTTATATTTGATATAGATCTTAATTTACACTGCTCTCCGAACAGCCTCCATTCAATTATTTCAAATAGATCTTAATTTACACTGCTCTCCGAACAGCCTACATGCTTATATTTCCAATAGATTTTAATTTACACTGCTTTCCGAACAGCCTCCATGCTTATATTTCCAATAGATCTTAATTTACACTGCTCTCCAAACAACCCTCCATGCTTATATTTCAAACAGATCTTAATTTACACTGCTCTCCGAACAGCCCTCAATGCTTATATTTCAAACAGATCTTAATTTACTCTGCTCTCCGAATAGCCCTGTATGCTTATATTTCAAATAGATCTAAATTTACATTGCTCTCCGAACAGCCCTCCATGCTTATATTTGAAATAGATCTTAATTTACTCTGCTCTCCGAACAGCCCTCAATGCTTATATTTCAAATAGATCTTAACTTACTCTGCTCTTCGGACAGCCCTCCATGCTTATGTTTCATAAAGATCTTAATTTACACTGCTCTACGAATAGCCTTTTATGCTTATATTTCAAATAGTTCTTAATTTACTCTGCTCTCCGAACAGCCCTCCATGCTTATATTTCAAATAGATCTTAATAAACACTGCTCTCCGAATAGCCATTTATCCTTATATTTCAAATAGATCTGAATTTACACTGCTCTCCGAATAGCCAATTATGCTTATATTTGAAATAGATCTTAAAAAACACTGCTCTCCGAACATTATCTATGCTTATATTTCAAATAGATCTTAATTTACACTGCTCTCTCTCTGAACAGCCCTCCATGCTTATATTTCAAATAGATCTTAATTTACACTGCTCTCTGAACAGCCCTCCATGCTAATATTTCAAATAGATCTTAATTTACATTGCTCTCCGAATAGCCCTTTATGCTTATATTTCAAATAGATCTTAATTTACACTGCTCTCTGAACAGCCCTTAATGCTTATATTTCAAATAGATCTTAATAAACACTGCTCTCCGAATAGCCCTTTATCCTTATATTTCAAATAGATCTTAATAAACACTGCTTTCCGAATAGCCCTTTATGCTTAAATTTCAAATAGATATTAATTTACACTGCTCTCCGAACAGCATTCATGCCTATATTTCCAATAGATCTTAATTTACACTGCTCTCCGAACAGCCTCCATGCTTATATTTCAAATAGATCTTAATTTACACTGCTCTCTGAACAGCCCTCCATGCTTATATTTCAAATACATCTTAATTTACACTGCTTTCCGAATAGCCCTTTATGCTTATAATTCAAATAGATCTTAATTTACACTGCTTTCCGAATAGCCCTTTATGCTTATAATTCAAATAGATCTTAATTTACACTGCTCTCTGGACAGCCCTTCATGCTTATCTTTCCAATAGATCCTAATTTACACTGCTCTCCGAACGGCCTGCATGCTTATATTTCAAATACATCTTAATTTACACTGCTCTCCGAATAGCCCTTTATGCATATTAAATAGATCTTAATTTACACTGCTCTCCGAACAGCCTCCATGCTTATATTTCAAATAGATCTTAATTTACACTTCTCTCTGAACAGCCCTTTATGCTAATATTTCAAATACATCTTAATTTACACTGCTTTCCGAACAGCCCTCCATGCTTATATTTGAAACTGCATTCGATGAAATTTATTTTAAATTTTGATGGTCATGTTAATAAGAAAATGTTATGAAATGAGAAAAAAAATGTCTGGTTTGCAATTTTGTGAATTAAAATTAACAAGTACAAAAATCAACAAGAAAAAGTGTGTTTTACGGCAAAAAGGAAGATTGAAATAAAAATGACTTTTTTGGAGTAACCCAAAATCTTTTATTAGTGTTCTAACGTGAAAAATAAGCGTTTACTTCTATTACATTGATGAAGTTTAAAGAAAAAATAAACAGCTTGGAACTTGTTCTGTCAACTATTTGACATTGCATTCATCATAAAATTGTTTTTGTACATGCCAGTACGTTTCGTCTAAAGGACTCCCATCTTATCTTTTATTAAACTTTGATAAATACAAGCTTTTTATCAGACAAATTGCACGTACCATTACGTGACTAGCAATAATTGTAAGCGGTTATCTGTCCGTAGCAGGTGCACAAGCTATAAGCAATATAACGCGGTTAAGCGCCATTTCTGTGGGAAAGCAGAGTGACATTTTGAGGTAGAGAAGTGAACAGCCACCAGACAATGGACACCGTCATTATGAAATTGATAGCTTTTCTCAGTTGGCTTATTGTTAATACTGGTATGTACTTTTTCAATTGCTAAGCCGATTTGTGGAAAAATGAATCATTGTCCTGTTGCATTTACTCTTTGTTTCGAAAAGTAAAATTGAGTTGCTTTTACATTTTTGTTGTTGTTGAAAATTTGCATCCAAAGAATGTTTGTGTTTGGTACAGTTACAAATCGTGTACTAGTGGTAAACTAAACACAGTTCAGTGTAAAAGATGAATCAAAGAGTAACTTTGTTTTCAGTTTCAAACTTTCACTAAAAACTAAGCTAAAATGTGTGTAAAAAGAGGAAAGACATCAGCGTTGTTTAATACTGAATATATAAGAATGTAAAAGAAATAAACACACTTCGAGAAACTAAACGTAGATATATTTATCGGAAACAGAAAAAGGTAAGTAATTTGTTTGTTTCTTCTTGTGTGTGTGTTTTTTTTAATTGTCAAAACAAAGAGACAAGCTTAATGTGAATTTCTTAACAAACAAAAACATGAATGCAAAGCAATTACTAGAAAGATTGAGAGAACGTAATAAATCTGATATAGTAATGCTTAAAACACTTTCATCCCAGAACACGAATCTCCTGTTAGGTCTTCTCAGCTCGGTGGGTAAGCGCAAACTCTTTCATCATTATTATCATGATGCACATGGACATGACCATTTTAACCTTTTGCGGAGACATATTCAACTGCTTCTATACAACTGACAATTAAAAAACCAAAAAACAAAGAAAAAAAATATGACATGATTGGGGTTTGAACCCAAGTCCTTCACTGACAATGTCTCAATCATAAATAAATTTATACAGTTGACTACTATTCAGAGTGGAGGTAAGGAATTGTGGATACGAGGTAGGATTTCGATGGAGTTGACAGATGTTCCAAAATTCTCACTAGGGATTCTCTTACCAAATTCCATCTATTTAGTAACTCTAGCAGTATGATTCTTCTATTACCTCCCTTATTAGGTTAGAACTTTATCTCACTAGTTAGAGCTGATTTAATTCTGAAATGTTACAGAAAAATCACCTTCTATATATGGTACTTACTCTGTATAAAATTTGTTTAAAACTGTAAGCTTCTAAAAACGTTTCTGGTTCGAGTCCCAGCAGGAGTGAGAATCTCCGGTGACATTCTACATTCCTCACTTTCAGTGCCAGTACTGGTCTGAACCCAGGAAGCACTGGAACATGGCCACTTATGCAAACGTCACACTGAGTAATTTTATCACAGAACTACAATGATATCTATTGTTGTATTGATACATAGTATACACTTCTGAGAAGTGGAAACGTTGGTGTTCAAACCTGCAAGTAAAATGGTTACATATTCCAAAAACTAAATACTGGAAGAACAAACACTGTCTAAAATTGAATAAAAGTTTGACTGTTTAGATTTCGTTAAACATGTTAAATATGTAATATATCTTGGTCCTCATTGAATAAATTTACATCCATCATGTCTTCTGTAAATAAAAAACGACTCAACAATATAATGTCAATTTATTAAACAAGTAACAATACAATGGGACAGTAGTCTGTTAAATGTAAATGTTTCTTGATCAGCTGTGCGGTTTTATAGATGTTACTGTTTTCAGTAGCTATATATAATTTCTTTCAATACATTTTTAACGATGTTAACATGACAATAAATGTAAATGGTATGTAGAACCTATTCGGTATTATCTTTAGTAACTTAATGTTTGTCTTCTATTAACGAATTTCAGCCGGATACAGTGTATGTCCATTCCACGTTGAATGTATCCCTGGATGTTTGAAACTTGATGAACGCGGATGTAAAATGTGTGCATGTGGGCCTATGATGTTCCATCCAGGGGCTGGCTACCGCGGAATGCCAGGTGGTAAGTAATGCTTATATCTCCTTCGGCGGTTATATCTTTACGAGCAGCTTACGTCATCACAGCCTGCCATTAATGTACAAACCTTAAATTATTGCTTATTTCGAAACTATTTATTCATCGGTTAGGTTGTATAAGCTAAACTAAAGCATACTACATCTTATACTTATATCAGGTATCATGGGCGGGGCCAGTTTCACACCAGGAACCTTAGGTGGTGGGAGTTTGTTCGGCAGCGTCCAGGGAGGATCGAGTGGGGGTTATCATGCCGTCAAAGAAAAACCACTGAAGGTCAGTAACAATGTCAAAACTACATTGAATACGTTTTGTTGTCGTTTTGGTTACATTTAGATATGTATATATAAATATGACGCCGTTTACAATGTTTAGGTCTTACAAAGTATTTGTTTTGCATTGAAGAAGCCATATTGTGACTAGAATTACACAGTTTTACCTTTATCAAAATTTAAAATTTTGGCAGTTATGTGTTTTAACAGGAATGTACCGGGACAATGCTATGCATCATGACATGTAAAGAACATTACTCTCTGAGCAAAGATGTACAGAGAAATGGCTGTCGATCCTGTACTTGTCCAAAGACGCAGACGCACACACAAGGTATATCAAACATTTATAGTGTTTAAGTCCTTCATAAACCAGTACTGTTTACGAAATTTACTAAAAATGCAGTTTCAGAAAAACATAATAAGCATTTTTTACCTTTATGTACAAAACAGACATTGTTCTACTATAATTTTCATAACGTACTCTTTTGATACAGTTCAAATTGTTGTAGAGAAACCTCAGCCAAAACCCCAGCCTAAGCCAGAACCCAAACCGCAAACGGTCCAGCAGGTAGTGTATGTGCAGAAACCTGTTACGCATACTGACTGTACTGGAACAAAACTGTGTATGATGACATGTAAAGGAAAATATATTCTTGGCGAACATGGCAAAGATGGATGTCAGTCTTGCGCATGCGTACCAGGTACATGCCTTTTAAGCTTACAGTACTTAACCAAAGTCGGCTATGTTTGCATTAGGTTTAAACGTAGAGTACACTTCAAGCTACATTTGGGTGCACCTTAAAATGCTGTTAGAATGCACTTTGTCTAAAAAGAAAATTGTTTGGGTCACAGACACTTAGAGACTGGTCAATTGTCTACGAATCCGATAAATCTTTATATAAATCGACCAAATTCCTTCGGACTACATTAACCGATTTCTGAAAAAAAACAACAACTCACCAGTCGACCTGAAGTACTTATATTTGAAAACTTATTTTTAGTCGCATCTGTATTTAAATATTTTCATATTTTTAAAATAACAAACAGGGCTACATTTGTATTTAACAAGGCAAGGGTATAGCCTGTATCATCTTGGTGACACGAATTCTTGACCTCGAAATTTTCATATGAGCGAAAAATATATATCTAATTATGACAGTTTTACAAAATTCCGCATGTAATTTTCATCATAAAGATGTTTTTATAGCAAATTTAAATCCATATTTTACGCACTTGGTCGCGCGCACCTGTCACGAGCGAAGCCGGAAGTGACGCACATTTATCTCTTGCCACTAGACAGAGCTGCCTGGATTGTTAACAAAAACTTAAAAATTGTGATGGAAAGTGAAAATGTAGAATGAATAGATCCATTACATTTAATTATCTAATTAAAATATGTATCTGCATGGAAGCTTCTTAACTAAAATCATTCAGACATGTTAATTTGAACAAGATATTACATAATGTGTTCACAAGTGTGACTGATCAAAAGTAATTCAATCAATTTGTAAGATCACTTGCCATAAAATTTTGCTATTTGTCTCAACTTTATCATTGATTGGGTCATAAAAAAGTTAATTGCTTTGTTTTGACAGCTATGCAGAATATACAAGGGTCCCATTTGGGCAGGTTAATTTGCATAAATCCCACAGTATAAGGCGTGATTCATGGATCTTTGACATTTCATTGGGTATTAATTGATAAGCAGACACAAATTTCTACTTGATGGACATGCCATATTATTACTTTTCAAACAATACCCCAACGTGAAAATACACTGTAGTGTGAATTTCCATTCAAGTGAAACAAATGTTAACACATTAGATCACCTGAATTCACTTCAATTTTACTACACTTAAATGAAAAAGAATTTGTTTATGACGTAAACATCAAGTGAGGAAGTGTTACGCAGCATGTTAAAACGTGGAGGAGATAGTTTTAAATAGAATCACAACATGGAAGAAATTGGAATATTTATTAAGGTAAAATTACAACCCGTTCTCCCGGCACAAAGTTTGAATTTACTTATAAAAATCGAGAAGTAATCACATTATTTTATTTTATTTACAATTTATAGCATGTTATTTTTATGTGTGCCTTTATCGTGTTTCTTGCACGCGTGGTTTAGTGTTATTTTTTCATTTAAAAACGGATGTGCTATGAGCAGTGTAATTCTGCACTACTGCCTGGTACAGTAGGGATAAATCTACGTCACAGCCAAAAATTGCGGCGGAAACTACCGATGTGGAAACGGAAACAGCCGGTCATCAAAAACACGTTTTTTCTTATCAAAAGCAATATTTTCATAATTTCGCAATTAAACCATTTTAATCAGTACATTATCATTATTTTGAATAGACAAAGTTGCTATAGTCGTGTCACATGACCTTTAAAGTTGTTATCATGCCGATGCGAAATAAATCAAGACTTTTAAATAATGGTAGTACAAGCTGACTGCTATACTTTCAGTGGGCAGATGTTATAAGAAGGATTTTGGCCTGTCACATATTAACTACCAACTAAAAACTCGCAGTGATTATACAAAAGAGAATGCTGGGATAAAATCAATGTCATATAATAATTCAAGAAATGGACTTTTTTCAGAGTTATGTTGAAATATTATATTTATATGATATAAGATTTATATTAATAAATTGAAAACATATTTTGTCATACATAATCAGTGATTTTAGAGATGTATTCATTAAACGTTTTTAATATCCAAAATTACTTTAACTTTTCAAGTAAACGACACTAAAAATATTTTGTAATCGTCATTCGACCGCAGACCATATTAAAGTCTTGTTTTATTCTGAAATTTAAGTAGAAAAATATGATTCATGAAATATGTTTTAGTTATATCTGATTACAAGGACTCTGCTTCACACAACCCATGCAGTCTGCAGCAAAATTTTTAATGTTTAATTTTTGAACAGATACCGGTTTCAATGTTTTTGCCTGATCATTGAATTTTAGTTTTCTTCTTTGCTATATTTATTAAGACAAACAACCATTTTACAAAACAAAAACTGCTAACAATGCCGTCATTTCGTTCCACTTTTTTATTATGTGTAACGTGGCTTCATTTTCGTTCTGAAACTTGATCTTGTTAGTGTTCAGTAATGGTAAAATGTATTATAGTACCATATTAGCAGGAGATGCAGAAAATATAAGGATCTTATATGACTCGCTCTGGAGGACTCGGTCTTCCATAATATTCAGTATAATAACTAATATGGAGTCTGAATGTTTGACTCATTTGTTAGGATAAATATCTGATTTCGAAGAGGCATCTCTAAGATGATAAGTTTTAACTTCTTTGTGTTAGGGATACTATGTGAAAATACAAGTTACTTTTTTCTGCCAATGTGGAGTTATTTCCAGTTTAAAGCTTCTGTTTTTAGAACCAGAACCGGTTATCGTGCAACCTGTGGAGAAGAAAGAGTGTCACGAGACAGTGATGTGCATGTTGTCATGTAAACATGGTTATTCCCTGTCACCAAAATGTAATGACGGCTGTCATGATGAATGTCCAGAAATGCACGTGCATTGGTATGTTGTTACCTTTATAAATGTATCTTTTTCTCGTTCTAAGTATTTAACAGAGTCTTTGTATTGAGGTTGATTTCCAGAGGCCGGTTGCTCAAAACTTTAACAGTTTGTTAAACTAAAAGTCGGTTAAATTTTGAGTCAGTTTCTAAGAAATTGACTCACTATTTCAAGAAAGTATCTCCATGCAAAAAGACATAACTGAGACTTTTTAAATAGAAAAAAAGAAATTTGAATAAGATATTTGAAAAAAATAAAGTTATTTAAGGTCAAAATTTAACCGACCGTCAGTTTAACAGACCGTTAATGTTTAGAGCAACCGGTCCCTGATCAACTTTGACATTTCAACGTAGTTGTTTCTTGTATTATTTCTCAGTATCTCTATTTCATGATATAATTTCTCCAGAACCCACTCCAGCACCAGTTATTCTCCAAACCCATAAAGTTGAGTGTCCGAAGACTTTGGAATGCATGCTTCAGTGTAAGAATGGCTATCACCTGGGATCTGCTGGACCAGACGGCTGTCCGGAATGCAGTTGTCTTGCACGTAAGCTACGTTTTTGTTTACGTCACACGCTGTTTAAAGTAATTAAACCACTGTTACATTTGTGTTCAGTATTTAAATACAGGAGAGCAATTATCTGCTATTATATGCGCATTGTAACTTTGAGGAACGCCTAGACTTTCTCAGTTTTGAATTAGGGCAGCATTATAGACCAGCGAAAATTATATGAAATTGAACACTGAGAGAGATAGTTAGTTGACCTACACAAAAACCGAAAATACCATCTTTGATCAACAGCTTTTTCAAAAGACTCAACGACAGAAATGACACAGCATTTAATTTATGTCCAATAAATATTACTGCAATCATCCTTTTGAAATGTTATCTTAAAACAAATGACGAACGAAAACAGATGACAAACTAGATTTGACTGTCAGATTTCTAGAAGTCCAATCGTGTAATGGCTTCTATTTGTAAAAAAGAATATCTATTCATAAAACACCCGTATAGTCTATTGGATAAGCCTGGTTTGTTCCTGGTGTTGAATGAACATTAAATATTTCACACAGACCTATTTTTGTCCCTTTTTGGAGTATAATGCCTCGTGACGTCCCCTACCGGACTATAGTTTTGCCCTTCATCCGTCTGTCCTTCCAGAAATCTGGATCCTTCGAGAATATCAAAAATGTTAATTGATGAAAGTTGGTATATGAATAGATAGCAATATGGCGATTATGCACGTCACTTTTTTTCCCTTGTATAAAAATTCTAGATAATTATTATATTTTGGTTATGGAAATAGTCAAAATATGGCTTTAAGAGATGAAGGCTTTAATAACGTTGTATATAGATATAGACCGATTTCTGAGATACTGTTTTAGCACCTTGCATATCATTAGCTGACCGTTTGTAGTAGTTGGGGACAAGATATTTACTTTGAATAGTTTGTCAGTGTATTTCACTGCAGTAAAATTCTTTGTTTATTTTCTTTTTTGTTTCGAGACTGTGAGCTTTTTAAAGAGATGCTTATTGCTTGTATTTCTGTAAAATAGGGGGTAGTTTTGAAAAGAAAACAGATTGCAAATAACAAAAATTTACAACAAAAACAGTTCAAGTGATTTTTCTGGAGCATTCTATTATTTTGATATTCGGTTCCTCTCTGTTTTGTTTTACATGTCATTGATGTAGGTTGTAACATCTGTTGATCTGTTAAGATTATTACATACATCGATGTCGTTAATACGGATTTCGTGAATTCGGATAAAAGATCACGCAAAATTATCAAAGTCATTTATAATAATAATAATAATAATAATAATAATAAATAAATGAAAACACCCAACAGGGTATTGGTATGCATTTTAGTTTAGAGCTATGGAGGACCACGTGATCTGTCATCGATAGAGGAGCACGTGATATATCAACAGTACATGAGTGGTTATTAAATTTTTTATAAGTTATTTTTAATAAATTATTAATTAGAACTACTAAGAGTGCACACATATTCATCTTTATAAAAAATAAAGAATATTGTGTTGAAATTTAAAAAAAAAATAAAGAATAAAATGTCGTAAATTTATATATTCAAGGTATCAATTATTTTGTCAATTGATCGATTGACTACATCCCTCTCGTATGGTGGCTGATTTCGGACATTTCGTTGTTTCGTTCTGTCGCGCGCGCCAATACGAAACAACGACATTTTAAAGTTTCGAAGTTTCGTTTTGGCGCGCGCGACACAACGATACAACGATAAACCGCGCGCGCGACACAACGAAACAACGACACTATGAACGCGACAAAACGATACTCAGAATCTCGTCTTGTCGTGCGCGCGGTTTCAGTTTAATGTCGTCTTTTCGTTCTGTCGCGCGCGCCAATACGAAAAATCGAAACATTTTAATTGTCGTTGTTTCGTTCTTTCGCGCGCGCCAAAACGAAACCTTCCAATCTTTAAAATGGCGTTATTTCGTTCTGTCGCGCGCGCCATTACGAAATACCCACACTATGTTATCAGCGTATGGTATGGCGGCCATATTTTTGTGTTTTTTAACTTTTCAAAAAAAGGGCTTATAGTTACAGTATTTCATGCAATTTTTCAAATTATGTTTGTTTATTAACACAGATTATTGATCACAGACCATTTACATTATTGCTTTAAAACTTTGAATATTTCCTTACCATCATGACCCCAATCCGAATTTATCAATTCATTATAAAGCGACTGACTCACAGATGGGCCAGCAATGCATAAAAAAGAAAATGTTGATAAATATAAAAAACTCTGGTTATTATCGTGAAGAACATATCTAAACTAAGTTATTGTCTCATTATTTGTTAAAGAAACACATCATAATATAGTTTCACACACTTTTATCAAATATTAAAAAATAGTAAAATATTTATTCCGTAAGTGACGGGGTAGATATATTTTATTTTCTTATTAAATTTGACATACAATCTTAACACTTCATTTTGGCTCGATGGGTTAGATGCCCGCTTTTACTGGCCGAAAGGTGCATGTGTTCAAATTCTGTTGATTTCATTTTTTTTCTTCAGTTTTTTTCACGGTTAATAGAAGCATAATATTACAAAAATTAAGCTAAATTCTGTGAGTCAGTCGCTTTAATAATGATTTCAACGAACATATACTGATAAATCTGGAATTATAATTTTTAAAATTTCTCCCCGCAGGAAACCTGTGCCAGAAACACACATTTTGCTATTGGGCATAATGCGATTCCGTCTATATTAAAGATAAAAACCTGATTTACCTGATTGTAATTAAGATGGACCAGGTTATGGGAACGGCACATAGAATTCAACAAAAGAGATAATTTATATACGGGATAGTGATGTAGTCAATAAGTAGTGTTGATTGAAAACCCATCTTTCTGTCATAAGAATGATACTGAGTACGAGGTACATTTTGTGTTTCTTTGTAAGAAATAGCTGCCCACGGGTTATATGTGACATGTGTGTGTGATTCATATAAGACCTTTCCAACGTAAACGAAATACATAAATATATCTATCTATTTGAGTTAATATATCTATCTATTATCGTGGGTACCGGTTGCCCTTATGACCGACACCCCCTGCAAAGATTAGTTATTTAAGTTGTGGGGGATAGTGAAAAGAAAGCATACAGAAAGCATCCCGTTCCAGAGACTACCTGGTTCTTTTGCATGCTCAGTGTTCAGCACTGATACATGGGACCTCGGTTTAAAGTCTCATCCGAAAGACAATAAGTAATGTTAGTGGAGGAGCGGGGGATCGATCTTGGACCCCTGGGTTACCAGTCCAGCGCGTTACCACTGGACCACTGCTCCGCTCCTGAAATACATAAACGGTATATCGGAACTAAGAAAGGGGTTTTCTTAAAACATCTGAGTTAGGGGAAAAACCGAGACGCCTTATTATCCGGTATTTATAACAGTCTTATACCTTGCAGAAGAAGAAACCCACGCATCCTGCAAATCACATTTAGTTTTGTTGAATTCCTTAATAAGACTGTAATTGTACGTCTCCTGACAAGACACCAGACAGTTAAAGTATGTTGGTTGTGTTTGATGTTTCCAGGGAGCCATTATTGTACCTTTAAATAGGATTCTCGTTTTGTTAATCCTCTGCGGCGTAGCGTGGAGGGGATTATAAGAATAACCTCCGTCTGTCCATAACATTTTCGTGTCCAACCCATTACTTTTATACTCATGGAAAAGTTTTAAATTAAATTGGCACAAATGAGACGATGGGCAGAGCTCAACAACAAGGTCGCTGCCACCAAAGTCAAGGTCACACTTCAAGGTCATATATAAAAAGTCCACATTTCGTGTCCGCTCCGTTACTATTAAACTGCTCGAAAGTTTTTAAAATAGATTGGCACAAATGATCAACGTTATGAAACAATGGGCAGAGCGCAAAAACCACGTCGCTACACCCTAGGTTAAGGCCACACTTAAAGATCATATATTTATAAGTCCACATTTCTTGTCCGCTTCGTTACTATTAAACTGCTCGAAAGTTTTTAAAGATAACTTGACACAAATGATCACCATTATATGGCGATGTGCAGAGCGCAATAACTAGGTCGCTACCCCCAAGGTCAAGGTCACACTTAAAGGTCAGTTATAAAAATGTCCACATTTCGTGTCCACTCCATAACTTTAAAGCTGCTTGGAAGTTTTTAAATTAACTTGGCAAAATGATCACCATTATGAGACGATGTGCACAGAGCAGACCCTGGTCGCTGCACTAAGGTCAAGGTCACACGTAGAGGTCAAATCTTAAAATTCCACATTTTGTCTCTTCTCCATAACTTATTGACAAGTCTACTGATTCACAAATTTTAATTATTTCACAATTGTATGTCCAAATGTAGCTGCCCATATTCCGTAGAAATCATTATTCTATGTCAAATTTAGAGGTCTAACCTTCTCTCTTCACACCTGTTTAATTTGAAAATGATGATAAGCTGATTTCGTCATTTATCTTGAACACTGTACCAATATACACACATTTACCTAAACTTCCAAATATGAAAATTCCACTTCACAGATATACATGTATGATAACATGACTGCAATAAAATAAACATAGGTTAAACAAATTGGGTAGAAGACTTATGTAAATAAATTTCTGCTCTGTTTTTTTAAATTTCATTAAGTTACATTAACCGATATCTATTGTTTACAAGTTAAGGATAATGGTTTGTTGTAATTTCTACAATTATTTAGTTTAACTTGTGGCAAATGTGACAACATTTCAACACTTTCTCTCTTATATATTTTCCAATTTTGACAATTATTTTAACGCGAAAACTCCAAATTAGTAGGGCCAAAGTAGAGGTAACAAGAAAAGTCGTTCAGATAGTAATCATTCAGACACATATGACAGAAAAGCGTGAATTGAGATGGTAGTATAAAAATGACTTCTCAACCAAAACGCTGCTAACTTGAAATTTCTAGATACCTTAACATTCAGTTTATCTCTTAACTTAGAATTTCTAGATACCTTAACATCGAATTTTATTCATTAAGTTTCATTCATATTTATATGGTTTTAGAATAAACGGTACAGTCTTAATTTTAAGTAGTTATGTTAATGTTTCTCTTTCTGCTTTTCATCTACAGAAGCGAAACTTTTCAAGAAATTTTTGAATTGTGTTTTGAATAGCTGTGGTTTAATCAAGGTTTTATTTAATAACCTGCCGTTTATTCCTATTTTAAACTTACCTTTCTCGTCTTAAACAATATGACAGACTTACAATGTGACAGTTATAATGTAAGTACATGGTTAAATATTATCTGAAGTAATTTCCTTCCAGCGAAGCCTGTAGTAAAGGTTATTTATGAAGTAAAGTGTGCCCAGGCATTAACTTGTCCACGTGGATGCTCTGTCGGATACAGATGTGATAATGACGGCTGCCCGACCTGTGAATGTATCGAGCCACAAGGTAAGTGTTAAGGCTGTTGGTAAAATATAAATCCACAATCTCATTATATAAACCTTTCAACGAAAAAGACTGGAACTCATGATACATGAAACAGGTGCAAGTTTTCTGCTTATTTTCTTAAAAATGTTAACTATTTCTATTTGATCATTATAAAGTAGGGAATTTACTCAAGATATGTATTTTTATGCAGTACACAAATGTGTATTTTAGGTAAATACTGATATATATTTAAAAACAACAACAGTAAGACTAATTTAATATTACAAAAACAACATATCACTAAATATGCACATTCAACTATATTTTACCATGTATATCAATCATGTGATTTACTTAAATTACACATTTTTAATGTTATTATCATGTTGAAATACGATTGGGCAAAACCTAAATTCTCCACTCAAAAACAGTAGGGAGTTCTACTGAAAAACAAAACACAATGTTCTCCATATCAAATTATTCTTAACAGATTTAAAAATAATTTTGTTTTGATTATCAATCGTTTAAAATTTGATATTGTCAAGGTAATAATAAGTTGTTACTGACGATTAATATTTTTTTTCCTATGATGTCGTTTCACATAACAAAGATTAGGTATTAACTTGAAACAATGATGAAATATTCTATCGGCATGAAAGTGGAAATATCATGTTTAATAATGATCAACATTTTCTTAACATTTGATCCTTTAATATTACCTTGCCCTAGGAAGTAATCTCCCTTTCCTTCAGGGAAGTAACTGCTGCGTTATTTGGCGATACGACATTAAGGCTCAGTAAATATCGACTAATATAATTCAAGCCCATCTGATTGTTTTTCAGGTTTCTTTTGAAATAACTTCTTGGAAAATGACCTAGAGAGCAAGTGTATTACATAGAGGATATTTGTTTGTTTTTGTGGAAGATGAGAATTTATTTCATCGAGTGAACACCATATGTGATATTTTCACGAGTGGCGCAGCCACGAGTGAAAATATAAACATATGGTGTTCACGAGATGAAATAAATTCCCATCTTCCACTAAAAAACAAACAAATTTTCTTTTTATTTTATGCCAACACGTCAAAAATGGGTATTTTATGACATTTTTACTCAGGGCCTTCAATAAATTCCCCATGGTGAGCCCCAAATCAGTTTATGCGTACTTTGGTTACTCCGCACAAAAAAGTGCAGACAATCTCCAATACATATGATAACTTTACTTTTGCTGAAATAAACTGAATACTTTTTCATCAAATAACATTTATTTTTCTCTACACAGTTTATCAATATTTATTGAATTTTAGCCATACATACTTTAATTATAAAAGCGGATTAATACCGAGTAATATTCAATCAATTGAATTGAAAGTCGGCCATATTGGATATTGTCCATGTGAGTTATGTAAACAAATCAGACATTTTAAATAATTTATGGCGAATTTCATCATTGTTCACAAGTAGTTAGGCTCAGGAATTCAATATTATAACTGGATTTAACAAGGTAAATAAATTTCACTCGCTGTCACTGTCTGAAATACAGCGGATTCTCTTGTATTTACGTGGTGGGGAAAAGTAGTTCCGGCACAAACAGTGGATTATCAAAATGGTAATTTCACTGATTCAAAACAGTGGTTTATCACTTTTATCTCACTGATATTTCCTTATATTTCATTGATAGGTATAAAATAAAAATTAGTAAACAGCTGTGTTTTGTTAGATAAAACACCTGTCAAGCACGCCAGGCAATCGATTCTTTAGCAAACTACTCAGAGTGCAATTGCAAATGATTAAAAGCACTTACAGTTCTATAGTTATATAAATATTCTGTATCTGTGAAATTCCATGTATCTGACACTTTCACGTCATCAGAATCTTCTCCGCTGACTTGATGCTGTATGGGATTACCATTTTAATATGCCAGTAGACTTTAATTACTTGTAAATTGTTGTAATTACATTTATATGCTATTTATATTTATATATTTACAATTTATATCTAGCTCTTTAAAGGAAGATATAGACAAGTGAAAAATAACAAACACATGCTGTTCTTATCAGTTTTACAGTTTTAATAATAAACGGAAAGAAAGATTGATCCAAAAGAAGCTAATGTCACAGCATTACAAATTTGTGAACTGTCCTGACTTACAAGGCTGTTCTTTTATCATGGCAATGCCAATGGAGCGTATTTTTTAAATGACTTAGCATATATTTCCGAACGTGCAATGCATCCTCAAAATATTACATCTAAAGTGCAAACTCTTAGAAATTAAGGAGACAAACATTCAAACTATGCACACTTTCTCCTTCGCCGGGAGATGATGTCACATGTCACTAACTATAGTATGTGTTTTTAGTTGTCGGAGTGCTCACAGTGCACGAAGTACACACTACACAACAGTTATCGTGCAAGACTGCACTCACGTGTCCTAAATCCTGTTCTCTTGGTTACAAGTGCGGTGATGATGGATGTCCCACGTGCGAATGCCTGGTAGAAGTTCACACAGGTATCAATTTTTCGAATTTTCTACTAATTTCTAATTTCACTTTTTGATTTTTTGATATCAAGAGAAATCAGGAGAAGCAGTAAACTGAATTTGAATAAAAGTGTTTGACAGGTTATTACAGACGTTAATGTTAGCCTGTTTTGACACATGACCAGTTCCAATATCTGTCACTCGTTGAAAAACAATGGATTTCTAGTCTTACTAATAGAGTTAAATAAAAATAAATTAGGCTACTATACTAATGTAATAATTCCCATAGTTTGAATATGTCATGTTACACTTTTCTTACATACACGTACTTCCTATCAAGCCTTCATTTATTGTTTTTTCCATAAATGGTAAAATATTGAAAAAGTGAAGTATTTACTGTACTTGATTATTGGGACTACATCATGGAACACACTCGGGGTTAAAATAAGACTTGAGTACAATGTGTTGTATAAGAGGAAATCAATGATGATCAAAACTAACTAAAAGTTCTCAAGGAATCATTTAAATAGTTAGTTAAATTTGCTTTACTAGGGAGTTAAGACTTCAGACAAGGGGAGTCTTTTCTTCCTTATTATATCGAACAGGGAGTCATTGTTCTATGGGGTTCAAAATACTTCCTCACACCGACACAGCCCGGTATATCGAGAAATTTTCGCGAGTAATATTTTGTATGACTCATATTTATTCAAATACGAATCGAAAATGTTTATTTTTTTCAATAAAAAAATTGTGAGCAACTACGTAAAAATCAAAACCAGATATCCCTCTCGGAATAGTTCTCGATATACCAAGCGGTGTTTACGTGGTAGCGTTACCCCAGCATGTCAGGGCTTACATAAGTACAGGTTGTTAGGACATCCCACTCCTCCCCGAACACTTCTAGGGACACCCAGTTTTATATCTAGTTTCGTTTAACCTTAGTTGTAGAAACCATTTTAAAATTTGTGTCGCGCATAGCTCCTTAAGTTTTTGAAATCGAATCACGAAACCTTCTATAAATGTTCACAATGATGAATTGTTGTGCACCTGGGGTTTTGTTTGCAGCTCGTCTCAGTAGTTACACAGTTACGGCCCTTGTGTTGTGCATAACTTCGGAGGTACTATGATCCTGCGCATCGGTCGAATGTTTCACTAGCGTTCACTTTCTTACCTCTGCTAAAATTAAATTTTCAGAACAATATTTCTATCTTTACGCACGGAAATCCTCAGTTACAGTTCGGCCAATCAGTGACTAGCTAAATCGTCACACATACATTTGACAACCCAAAATGAAAACAACGCGTGTTCGCGTTACTTTTGTATTTTACTGATCAAAGTGGGTTTTTTAATATGTATACGTAAATAAACCAATAAAAATATCAAAAAGGTTAACGCCACGACGGTACGATTGTTGGCGGACGTTTTATTGCTTTCTTCAAATGTTGCGGAGTCTGGGTATCGTAAACGCGTTGTTCAATATTTACAAAATTGTGAGAAAACAACTATTTAAAATATTTGTGCAGTCACGTGATCGTTTCAATGAATGAACATTCATGTTAAGATTTTTTTTTTGAGTCGCGGCATTGGTCGTTTTAAGTTCACGGTAAAATTTAATATCATAAATCTACAATTGACAAAGCATCGGTGTGAAGTAAAGGTAGTGTATTCACATAGCTGCTAATGGAGCGTACCGAGGTACTTGAAATGATATTATGAAACCTTCCAAGAATGTTCGCCATGATTAATTTTTGTGCATATCGGGTTTTCTTTGCAGTTCATCCTAGTATTAATACATTTAATGCCCATTAAAATGGTCATTTTAAAGAATGTTAGCTTTAACTTCAATGGTTATGTCCCCACTTGTACAGCATGCGGTTAACTAGATTTGCTTTTGTCTGTTCCCCTGTGACACTGTCTGTCTGTTACCTATCCAGAAAGTTTCTGTTATGTGTACCGTCAGCAGTATTATAAATACTATATATATATATATATAATAAATAGAGAGAGAGAGAGAGAGAGAGAGAGAGAGAGAGTGTGTGTCTTATTTATTTCAGCTTTCCAATAAAAATTGTCTGTAATGTACATAACAAATTCATTAGTACGAACATCTTGTTTGTTATATAATAATTATCACGCATTGCGAATTGAATTCCATTTATTTTCCTTAAATGTAACATTTATACACTATCACACGCTGTAAGCTGATTGCAAAGATGGGTGTGACACGTACGTTTCGAGCGGAAGTATTGCAGCGCCAATGTCAGGAAGTGGAAATTCACATAACAACAGCGCTTCGTTTCCGGGACATTCAGTTACAGAAGGTTCTAAGCCGTTTCATCCTGTAGGTAGTCTTCATTCAAACGGAGGAGCTGGTAATGCAGGAATTCCGTTCAACCAAGGAACTGGAGGTAATGGTGGAATAAGTTTACCTGGGAAGGGTTCCAGCATGGGTTCATTAAATACCATTACAGGATCAGGGAATAATAATGAAAATAGTATAGGACCTTTTGCTGGTGCGGCAAGTGGTGGAAGTGGTAACGGTGCAGGTCCTTTCGCTGGTGCGGCAAGTGGTGGAAGTGGTAACGGTGCAGGTCCTTTCGCTGGTGCGGCAAGTGGTGGAAGTGGTAACGGTGCAGGACCTTTCGCTGGTGCTGCAAGTGGTGGAAGTGGTAACAGTGCAGGACCTTTCGCTGGTGCGGCAGGTTTTGGAAGTGGTAACGGTACAGGTCCTTTTTCTGGTGCAGGAAGTGGTGGAAGTGGTAACGGTGCAGGACCTTTTGCTGGTGCGGCAAGTGGTGGAAATTATAACGGTGCAGGTCCTTCCGCTGGTGCTGCAAGTGGTGGAAGTGGAAACATTGCAGGTCCTTCCGCTGGTGCGGCAAGTGGTGGTAGCATAAATGGGGGTGCATTACATCAGATTGACGGTGGTGGAGCAGGCTATGTATCACAGTCTGGAAATTTCAATTTAGGTAAAAACACTGGTAGTATAACTGGTTTTGGTGCGGGACCTTCCTTTTCCTCGGAATCAAACCACGGAGCAAGTTCTTCAGGAATAGGAATGTATGGATCATTTACGGGTGCAGCCTTTGGGAAGGAAGGAAATTCAGGAAGTGTCAATATTATGTCCAACGGAGCCAGTTCAGGACCGTTTGCAGGTGCAGCTTCCGGCGGACAAGGATCAACAAATGGTGGAGCAAGTGCTGGTTCTGGTCCGTTTGCTAGTGGACTAGGATCAAACTGGCAAGCCGGCTCAGAGAATGGGAAAGGTTGGGCAAATGGCGGTATTTATGGGCCTTTCTCGAATGGACAAGGTAGCGGTACCACATCTGGTCAATTCCACAACATGAATGGGTCTGGTTATGGATTTACACCTTCCAATGGATTAGGTGTTCAGACAACAGGTTTTGGTACGGGAGCTGTTGGCCAAACAGGATCTCATTTAGGGTATATTCCGGTCTCAGGTAGCAATTCAGGTGTGTTCATAGGAAGTGGCAGCAACATTCAAACAGGAGCGAACTTAGGGACAGGGACTGGAACGGGAAGTCAGATGGGTACAGCGCCAGGAACAGGAGGAAAGGGATCCTTTCAGTATGTCTCCAGATACAGGTGGCCCCACCAGTAACAGCAGCGGATTGCCTATGAGTCCTTTCTCCGTGGCTGCTGGTAGTAACTCTAACGGGGGGCCTTATGCCGGAACAAGTTCCAGGAAATGGAGGGACAAGTCCCTTTGCAGGGTCCAGCAATGTAGGGGCAGGGTTTGGGTATGGTGAAATTATAAGTGGATTCAATAGTTATGGAGCAGGAGCTGGCCACCTCACGGATGGATCTGGTGGAAATATTGAACAAAACATTGGCGGATATGGTACCGGACCTTTTCAAATGAATACCGGTGTTACAGGAGGATTAGGCGGAGGAGAATTTGTCGGATATGGTATAGCACCTGGCATGGGATCATCAACCGGAACGAATACTAGTAATAGTCTTATGAACACTGGAAATGGTTCACCAATATCCGGAAGTGGAACTTTATTAGGCAGAAAGACCACAAATCAAACAAAAGGAGACCAATTTAACAAAAATCTGCTTGAAACTATCAAAAACTGCCCAGAAGCACTCAGATGTATGCAATCCTGTACAAAGGGATACAATCTTACACGGAAGTTTCATACGGCTGTCCTGTATGCACATGTGCAGACAGCAGCGGAAGAGGTCCTTTTCCAACCCATGAAAATTTCATACAGGAAATGGGTTAGTATTTCATTTAGTTCATTCTTTAATTTACACCCAAAATAATCTGAAATCTTAATGATTCTGATAAACATGAACTTAATCAGTATTTGATATTTCATATGTTTTTGCTTTTATTGTCATGATTGTTGCTATGATTTAATTCTATTCAAATATGACGCAATTGTTTTTTGCATTTTATACAGGATAATAAATACTGACAGTATTACAGTTTTGTCAAAACATCATGTGATACCTTACCTTGAATAAAACGTCAATTGTTGAATGTAGAATCTTGTTTAGAATACTCATAGCTTCCAAGTTACTGTTTTAAGTGAGCGGTTTTACGAAAGAAAACGAAAATTAAAGAAATCTGTTGTGTTCATTTTTCTTCCAGCGGACGCTCCGCAAAGCTGTTCAAAAACTTTTAGATGTACTTCCTGTGGTACAGGTATAAACCGAGGATTTGCCAGCAACCAAAATGGGTGTCCCATCTGCCAATGTGTCGGGCAGCTTGAAGGTTCGTCTATCCATTTTAACAATAGAAAATTGAAGATTGCTTAATATGTACATGTGCATTAAAGTTTAAAATAAAGATATATACTAGAACACAACTCAAATTACAAAATTTAATTAAAAAATAACCAAATGATTCAGCTTGTATTTTTATCGAAGATTTTGTGAATGAATGAAAGAATAAATGATTGAAATACGCTGCCAAACCTTTGCACTTTTCCCAGTCAAAGTAGCTGCAACATATAGGGATCACTTCTCCGTCGTCTGTCTGTCTGTCCGTCCGTCCTCAAAAACTGCTGGCGCATTTTCATCCAAACTATACAGGAATGATCAGTACCAAGTGTTGTTGTGCATATTATCGGCATTTTCCAGTTCAATTATTTTTGTCAGAGTTATGACCCTTTAATGATTTTTATTTTTAAAGTTTGTCCGGACTACTTCTCTTATACTCCTAAAGCAATTTGAATGACATGTTACATGATTGATCGGTACATCAAGTTCTTGCGCATGTTTAACGGGTTTTCTGGTTGAATGATTTTGGCTGAGTTATGGCCCTTGAATAAAAAATGGCATTTTGACCAACAAAGTGTCCAATCACCCCTCAGTACAACTGCTTAATTGGCTATCATCAGGCGACACATGAGATCACTGATCGCACTTGTTTAACAAATCAGAATATGAGACCGATATAAACCGAGCAAGCGAGCTTTTACAGTAACGCGAATAATGTTGTAGAAATTACAAATCTCACCTACCGTTGCCATAAAAATCCCGAATAAAGATGAAATACACGAAGCTTTCAAACATAAACCGAGGCTAAATGGTCGAGTATATCAAATTGTCCACAGTGTTCAGCTATTACGTCAGATAGCTACGGTGGCACAGAGGTGACATGCACAACTTAGAATGTCGTGAAAACGAGTTACTAAGTCGTAGGAACGAGATAAAAAAGGAGAAGTGCAAATCGTATTGCATTTGAAAAAGTGAGTAACACATAATAAAAAGAATCGCATACGTACAGTTCTTTTTTTTATAACACGATTCTTTATTTATTGTGCTACTCTGTTTTTTTTTAAAAACGCAGTACTTTTTTCAGATTTGCACTTCTCTTTTTTATCTCGTTCCCACGACTTAGTAACTCGTTATCACGACGTACTAAGTCGTTCCCTCGAGTTAGTATCTCGTGGGAACGAGATAAAAAAAGAGAAGTGCCACCGTAGATAGCAAATTCCACCTACCATATCTGTACTAAATAGAAGTACTCAAAGAAACACGTTATTTGGTAATTCAAAAAGCTATCGCTTATATTCATATTATTTCAATATTTTTTTTAAGGAATGGAAGCAGATACACAATCTCTGCATACCACAGTGTACTGCGAAGGCGATTTTACCTGTGCCAGAAGTTGTCGTGATGGTTATAGGCAAGGTCAAGATGGCTGCCCGACATGTGATTGTATTTCTGGTGCGTGTCAACCCATCATGCACCGCTTACATCCGGGACGCATCGTATAGTTTATTCCATACTAATTGTGCGGTTTTCCCTTTATGTTGCTTTCCTTCATCTTTATGTGGACAACACAGAAACATTTCAAATAGTTCTCAGAAATGAGCTAAAGCTTATGCCATATACTTAGTTGATATTTTGGATAATTGTGTTTATTTTCATCTTTAGCTATTCATATTCATATAATTTCAGTTAGCAACGTGAAACCTATGTTGGTACAGCCAACCAAAGCCCCTGTGGCGCCAGCTGTTAGTACGATGGTCAGTAAATGTCCTGTTACAATACAGTGTATGTCCACGTGTGAACACGGCTATACTCTTGGTTCGGAGGGTCGGGACGGATGCCCCAGTTGCGTTTGTATAAACCCCAAAACATGTAAGTGAAAAATATATAACACGTTTCAAGCTTTTCAGACTTCTTTCAGTTCAATCATGAGAGACATTTTCGTCAGAACTTTCAATCAGCTCTTTACATGGCCAAAGAGGTATATATGACATACTACGGTATTCAGCAAGATGTTGCAAGTTTAATACATCATCAAGATACTAATTGGTACAAGCCTTGCCAATACAGAGTTTCCTTGAATAGATATCTTTTTATGTATCAGTTTTGGAAAACTTGCTACATGTTGTAGGATATGATTGTCTTCTTTCCATAGCCGAATGCCATGATGTATGTGAACACAAACCAGCCATCGCCGTCCACACCTGTGATGCAACATTACAATGCATGGCTTCCTGTACTGATGGATATGACCTTCACGAGACCGGAAATGACGGTTGCCCAGGATGCACGTGCAAACAGGTTCAGTGTCATACAGGGTGTGAAGAGACGCACCATCAGGTAACTGAGTGTAACAATTTTCAAACCGTTCCTTTACATCCTTTTATTTATCTAACGAAATGAAGGCGTATTTCAACAACAACAAAATAAGTTAATCAAGAAGACCAATATGGGAATGACTTCTTAGGAGAAAAGATTTTCCTAACAAGATGAAGTGATTTCCGGCTTGAGTATGAAAAAGGCATCCGAGAATCGTGTCGTTAAAATATATTACATTCTTGTTTCAGGAATTGCTTTAGCTTGTAAACTAAAAGCTCATTGAAATATCGTTTTATGTAATACTGAGGTTTTGCTTTAGGTGTGTTTTTAAATTACTTTTTCGTTTAAATATTTAAGGTCATTCAACTTGTACAGACGACTTCAGAGTGTACCACGGGGACATGTGAGCACAAATGCACAGACGACTGTGAGCATTCCTCAGGCAAGTATTTTGTAACATGAAGGAAGAATGAAGTCGACCATAACACATTTATATGTATAAAAGTATGCATGCTTGTTTTTCATTTTTTGGCAACATAAATACGTGAACACATCGTTCAAAATTAAACTGTTGAATTTTCAAATACAATGTACTTCAAACTAAATCTTGAAATCAGCTAAATCTTGATAGTTTATTGTTACAGTTTCGATGGAAAAGTTCAATGAATGGTGACATTGTTGTACTATAATACTAGCTGTAGCAAGCAAATGCAAACATTCTGTGTACTGTGTACAAAAGCGTACAAAATGCACACATAAAATTTATTTAGTTTCAATTCTGAGCAGGTCAAATAATGCAGCTGGTGTCAGGTGGAAAAACTTCTGTGAGCAGCGGCTCCGGGATGAGACCTTTTGGAGGTGGAGCAATGGGAGGCGGAGCCATAGGAGGTGGGACTATAGGAGGCGGAGCTGTGGGAGGCGGAGCGTCTGGAGGAGGGGGTTCTATGAGAGTGTCAGTGGAAGGTTAATGATTTTTTACTCTTTTTCCATCTAAAACAAAAACTACATTGCGAATTCGCTTTTTAACAAAAAACTCTCTCCAATAATCTTGATTTAAAAAAGAACATTTCTGTAATTCGCAAACATTACCTTGTTTCGTTCCCCTACAAATTGAGCATTTATTATGAAGGGTTTATAAGAAACATGATAGGCCTTGCTTTAATAACATCACTCTGCTCTTAAATGTTTTATAATTGATATCATGAAAGTTGTATCTGATAGTTTAAAACATTTTTCTGTGACAGTTTAGAGTTTAGAAAGGTTGTATTTCCGTTAAGCAGGACGGTTTATGAATATTTTTAATATTATGTTCGCAAAAATAACAGGTGAAGAATGTCCAGCGCTGCCGCCAAACTGTCACCCATACTGTATCAAATATGATGTGGCTCATTGCAGACGGTGTGATTGCGAAAGTAAGTACTTATATAAGTTTCTAAGAACTTGCATATAATTTTTAGCTCGACTATACGAAGTATATAGAGAGCTGTCCTACTCACCCCGATGTTGGCGTCAAACATTTCTAAAGTTTTTGTGCAGTAAAATATTTTTTACTATAACTTCTTTTTATCTTGAAGGATTTACTTCAAACTTCAAATATATGTTCCTTATCATCATCATAACTCTAGCACGAATATTTTAAAATTATCTTTCCTTTAAACTTAGAATTTTCCTTTAAAATTGTAATATTTGTTATTACTTCTTTATTTTTTGAGGGATTAACTTCATACCTCAAATACCAACTGATAACCAACTGTTCAGTATATTGGCAGCACATATTTTAATTCCGTTACTATATAATCCTTACGACATATAAATTACGTTCTGCAATTTTCTTATCAATGTCAATGATAAAATAATAATCCCCCAGCCATCCCCCTCGCCAAAATCTATTTCTTTTTAATTTAAGTATTTTTGTTTTCGAATGCAGAGGAACCTGCCTCCCTCCCCCCGACTCCACCAGACCCCCAGCCACCCACCCCATTCCCCGCCAATTTATTTTCATTTGTTTCGTTTTGTTGTTTTTTATGCATAAGAACTTGTCACCCCTCAAGTCCACCAGAACACCCCCACCCCTACAAAAAGTCATTTTTTTATGTTTTGTTTTGCCATGCATAGGTTGCATAGGTACTTGCACCCCTCCCCCGACTCCACCAGATCCCCCCCGCACTTGTGTCTTTTTCAGGGATTAGTAGGTACTTGCAAATTATTTTTCATTTCCTAATTTTGCGGTGTTTTTTTTTATGGGTAGGTACTTGCACGTTGTCAATGATAAATAAAACAGACGAGCCATGGTACCGCTCCGTGGTGCCCTTGTTTAATAGTTATCCCTTTCTTAACTATCCAGTACTTAAACAGTCGAGCGTGCTGTCACAAATAAACACTTTATCCTATGTTATCTACTCGCTACTATAAGCTGAGCAAGATAGCCGGTTTAAGAGTGTAAAGTTAAGGTCATTCACGGCAAACAACAAGTTTCTGTACTGTATAAATAGAGAAGTGAGAGAAGGAGATGTGTACCTATTATAGTTTGATTTGATAAAGAACAGGTTTATGCCCCTCCCCCTCAACCCCCACTCACTCAAGGAGAACGTTATTAATTTAAAAATATTAATTTAAAATACTCCTTAACAGAATTTGTTCAAAATAAAAAGAATATATGAAAACGAATATTTAGTATTACTTTATATTAAAAAAACCAAGGTAAGCATTATGGAATGACGCATGACGTCCTTCTGTCCGACCGTAAGCAATTTATTTTGCGGAGAACTCTTACAATTTTCTTCCGATTGAATTGAAAATTGCTACACATTATCTGCATGCATGGCATGTCTGTCATGAGATTTGACATTATGCATTCTGTAGTTATCTGCACTTTGATATATCTTTTCGCAATTTCGTATTCGGGTAACTCCTTCTACAGTTTTCAAGAGATTGAAATGAAACTTGTTATACATTATCTACATGACCTGTAGGTAGACAGACATTATTACGAGTGTCAACTCGTGCATTCTAGAATTATATACCCCTAAATCTATGTAAACTATTTTTGTGCGGATAACCTCCCCCCCCCCCCACACACACACACATAAGAAGATATTTAGGGTATTTTTTTCTTACGAGTTTTTGGAGTAATCAGACGTGGACTTTAACTGTTTGCAATATCTTGTGCGGATAAGTCTTCCGACAGTATTTATCAGTTGCAGTTTAACAAGTTACGCATTTACCCACATGTTCGAATGACAATTTTTGCGAGGATTGATTCACGCATTCTAGAATTGTCTACCGTTGGATCTATCTCTTAGCAATATCTAGTTGCAGTTTTTTTCAGCCGGTCGAGATGTATCTTGGTACACATTATCTGCATAAACAGTTGATGTGCATGATGAATATTTTGAAAGAATGGATTCTTGCAATCTGGTGTTGTCTGTCTTAAGGTTATAAAATATAATATTTCTATACAGAACTTTGTACAGTCAACTACTGATGCAGTTTTTATAAGAATGAATATGAAGCTTTGTACACAGTTTCTATTTTCTAAACAGACGTTTGTTATTCGTATTAAGGGAGTGTCGACCTATTGTTTTGCATTTACGTGTTCTTTGTTATGAAATATTCATAAAATAACAAAATGTACCCTATGTCTAGAGTTTTGAACCCATATTCTTTTAAATAAATTCGCAGGAAATAAAGCAAAAAAAAAAAAAAAAAAATGACACAAACTAAACTCTTTTTAACGGTCTCCGTAAGCAACGAACAACTTTCGAGCGTTAAGTACTCCGTTTTGCTGTTAAATTACATCACGTAGATTCTTATTATTATTTTTTTGTTTACATACATGTATATTAACTGGCTTGTTCACAGCGCATGTGATCATAAAATAAAGCCAAAGAATGAAAAGAAAAGAAAATTATTTGTAAATTTTAATGCATACATATACTTTATACATAGAAAACGACAAGAAAAACGTTTTTTTTCCAACATAAAAACACTTTATTTTGCAGGTTCTGGAACCAATGGCTATAGTGGATAAAGGAAATAACGTGGTAAATGACGTCATCAGTTAATGAACATGAACACAACAATCCCATCTGGTTACAATTCACAAAAATATATTTTTGTCTTACGTTTTGCTTTTCTTCTTTCTTGAGAACAGAATGATAGGTGTAGACGTAGTCGAGGCAGTTTATTCCTAAATCTAGACTTCCCCATTCTATAGAACATGGTAACAGAATAATAGGTGTAGACATAGTCGAGGCAGTTTATTCCTAAATCTATTTCCCTTGATATATCTCCTTTTCCCTCTGACAAGACGGTAATCACAACCAGTGATAGCTCTAGTTTGTCTTTATTTAATCTTTTTTTGACATTTATAAAGACTATACAATTAGAATTACTTAAAATCGTCGGGCAAAGAAGCATAAGAAAATATTTATTTGCAAATAGTAAATGCTTGAGAACTTCCATTAAGAATACAGCCAATTCAGAGTGTTAATAAAAGTGAGAAAAAGCAGCAACATATACAAATGTTTATTGTTTCTTTAACAATTGAGATTAAAACTAGAACCGGCACTTACTATTTTTTCTGTGGAATACAAGTTGCATAAAATAGCCAACAAAGGCAAACTCAGATTGTCATACGTATGATATAAAATATCTTATAATACCGCAGATAAAGTTGACGAAATCTGACTGGTTAAGATCATCCTTAAACGAAGCCATATATACCGTGAGCAAAACCCTATATAATACCTTGAGCAATAGTTTTCTCTAATGAGCCTCGACATTTTATTGATTTCTGATTCGATACCCATTCTCATTATTTTGTTTTCACAATAACAAAATGGCAGCTATCTTTTCAATCGATTCAAAAATTTAAAGAACAATAACTTCGCATAATTAGTCTCTTAGGCGACTCGGGTTAAATCAATTCGACTAGGCTATACGAGGCCTTATAGCAATATTAACGGATTAATAATCCTTGAAACGCATGAATCATGACCTTAAATTTGTTTCTTTTCTTAGTTTTGTCTCGTAGGTTACGGTCAATGTCAGCTAAGGTAATCTGCATGCTAGATGATAAGATTTCTTGTAGCGACAAAAAGGAAGCAGGTCAGAAGGTCAATGTAAAGATCAGAGTAACATAAAGTTCAAGGCAAAATTATGGGCATGTAAATTTCTTCCAAACTTATAAAACAATGTAAAGTTTTTTCCCATAAGAGTCTTTATAAGAAAATGTTGGTGGAGGTCCACTTGACAATGCGACCAACTTAATATCTAACCTTTAGTGGTTACTGTATCAGAAAAAAAATCTTTCCTATATAACTCTATCAAAAAGCTCTATAACTTTTAAGAAGTTGCCCCCAGGTGGGCTACATTTTACCAAAGGGACATAATGTTTAAAATGTTTGGTAGAGGCCTACTTGATAATGCAAAAAACAAATAGCTTAGTTCTAGTGCTTCAAGTTTCTGATAAAAGATCTTCAAAGATAAATATTAAACACAAATTAGACCCCGGGATGGGGCCAGTTTTGATCCAAGGGAATATACTTTAGATCTTAGAAGATGTCTACGAGACAATGCTTCACACCAAAGATCTAGAGTAAGGCCAATCAGTTTTAGAGAAGAAGATTCTCAAAGTTTTATTATATACGGCTATGTAAAAAATGAACCCTTGAGCGGGGCCCAAAGTGACCTCAAACATTATTTGTAAAGCTTTGTAAAGGCCTGCTGGGCATTTCTTCAAACTTAATATTTAGACACATGTCCTAATGTTTCAGAATTTTTTTTTATAGTTTTCCTCTATATTTTCAAACTTGGTAGCGATCCATTAATAATGTTACTTCACAACTTTCAAAAGCCTCACAATCACGGTTTCTGCCGAGATTTTTAGAGTTTCCCAATCTGACTGAAGTACGCGATCTAACAACGGGACCCATTCAATGCTATCTTCATGATAATCTGGATTTCCAGTATTGTTATTTATATCCAAATGCATCTTATGGTGCGTCTTTATGGCTTACTTGTACACACGGCGTGTTAATATCGAGTCTGTATAATGTTTAAAAATCGTCTTGTTTATTTTGGAATACATGCAGTATCTATCAATTCTTAAGCTACTTGAAATTTTCTAACACATAGAATTATCTCAATATTTTACAAGATTTTCTCAATTAACTTTGACAAAAGTATCCTACCCTGTTTTTATAGCAGAAAACGACTAAGTTATTTGGGATCCCAGTTAAATATAGATTTTTTACATGCATTCAAATGGTTAAAAATAGGAACTGATTCACCTGCAAAAACTTGAAAGCTAGGCACTGATTGGCTGATTGAAAGGTTATGAGAAGGTGTCCTTCATTTTGGTGACGTTCAGATTCTAATAGCGGAGCGTTATTTAGGAAGTTGATTTAATCAGATTAATCAATATAAAATATCTGCCTGCCTCCCCGGGGGAAGAGCAAAAAAGATGAAAAGGGAACTTTTTTGTAGGGATCCATTAGACAGTGCTTCATGTCAAATTTCAGAACTCTAGGCCTTGTAGTTTCGTAAAAAATCTTAAATATTTCCCTCTACATTTCTATGGTAAACATGTGACCGTGGGCGCGGTTAAAAGTAACACAAGGGACCTAATTTGAACAAACTTTGTAGAGATGCTTCATGCCAAATTTCAGATCTCAGGGCCTTGTGCTTTCAGACATGTAGATTTTTATATTCTATGTAATACAAGAGATCCCTCGGGCGTGACCAGTATACTAATAATGAACCCAGGGACATCATTTGAACAAACTTGATAGAGATTCACAAGATAATGTTTCACACTCAATTTCAGACCTCTGGGCCTAGTAGTTTTAGACAAGAAGTTTTCATTTTTCTTCAATCTTGTTGCCAGTAGCAACCAGAGTTCCGAATAGAACTTTCACCTTGTGGTTTAGGACTAGATATTGTTAAGTAAAGAGTTCACGACGCACAATGCACGAGGGAAACATGGCGATCACACAAACTCATCTTGAGCACATAGTGCTTCAACAGTGGAGGGCAGATTTCAAAGTCCCCAAAACCTCATTTTCCCATCCTAGAATAACTTATCTGCAGAAGCGAATAGAAGACAGACATTGTAGGAAGCATTGTGACTGGTATTTCCCGTCTTGGTTGTAATTTGCTGTTCGACAAATGGAAAATATCCAGAGCACATCTTTTCAAAAAATTTATCTTCAATACGCTGTAGGTGAAGTTAAACATTAGATAACAGAAGATAATTTTAAGCATTCAGACTTCACAAAGTCAAACTTTCATTAAAAAGAATCAAAATTCAGAAAAAAACGTAATGAGGTCATTAATAGGTAAGATAAAGGCAATGTTTAACTAGAGAATGTGTATCTATTCTAGGTCCTTTGAAATTTCTCATGCTCAATCTCATTACTCAAGCTGGCGACCATTCACAGAATAATTTTGATCACAGTAAAAAATCGGTCTGAGCGTAGAAAATTAAGAAAGGTCCAGAGGTTTCTCCATTCTCAAACAATGAAAATGAAGAAATTGAGTTGATGATGGTCATGTGGAAGACATATCAATGGGTTTGATACAATTTTCAATTAAAAGCATTTACTGGAATTTCGATTATAATGGAGTGCAAAGAAATACCAATGAGAAACTGGCTTTTACTATATTCGATTGCTTGAAAATATTTCAAAATTTTCCTTAGATTAATAAATTCATATGTAATAACCAGTTTGAAAGGTTCAGGATCACTATTACAATCAGTTCTTATTTTAACCAAGAGAGATGTCTTACCGGAAAAAATTACCTTTATTTCGACTTTGCATTTTAAATCAATAAACATGTAAGAAATATAGTGCAGTATTTTTTTCAATGATATTCAAAAAATTATAAGAAAACTTCTTCTTTTTAAATGATTCGAATACGAAAGAAAAATATATCACAACATCGTATTAAAGTGAATAGAACATGATTTGATCAATATTCTGTCAGTACATTTAATTTCCGACAATCAGTAAAATCAGCTAATACATTCCTAGCCTATGTCTTATACTGTGAAAATAATTGCATTTTACAAGCGGGGTGGGGGAGTGAGGGAAAGGGTGTAGGGGGGAGGAGGGAATGGGTGTATGGGGAGTGAGGGAAAGGGTGTAGGGGGAGTGTGGGAAAGGGTGTTGGGGAAGTGAGGGAAAGGGTGTAGGGGGGTTGAGGGAAAGGGTGTAGGGGAGTGAGGGAAAGAGTGAGGGGGTATTGGATGATTTTTTGTTAAAAGCTTTCATCCTTGTCGAATCCTTTAGATTGATATTATATAGTAAAATTAATTTTTAGAATAAAACTGTAATACCAAAACATTTCACAAACAAACCGCAAGTGTTTTTTCTCTATGTTCAATAGTTTTACCATACTGGTGATTATGACATAATAGTTTGTTATACAAACTATTTATACAAACATTTTATTATTTTCATGTGATAACAACATCAATGTAGGCAATTTAATTTTTTAAAAATCTTACCTACATTTAGACAGCCATCTTATACTCTGTTGAAGAAAAATAAAGTTATGCCTTTTAAAACACCAATTATATTTAATGCGTGAAATTTCGTGAAAATCCAGTGAGTGTTTCACAACATTTCAAAGGTCGCCCGAACGACAAATGCAAGTGTTGTATAGTTATGTTGGCGGGTATGGAAATGCCGAGTTGGCGGCCTAAAATGTCGTTCTGTCGTGTTAGCAACAACACAAAAGAACAAGCCAATATGACAAATTCTAAATTTGTCGTTCTGTCGTGTTTTCGATCCTCCAACACGACAAAAACAAAATGGCAGAAATCACCCACTATACCTTACGCTTTGTTCTAGACAGTTATTAAGTTCACAGGTGACAGCATCACTGAGCATACAACCCCTAGAAACGAAACGAATTTTTAAAAACATTTTACTAATATATCTACAAGATGTATTCATACTGAACAACCAGGAACATCACTAAGGTGACTTTTGTTTTTCCAATTTTTTGCATTTTTTTTGGTTAAAAACAGTAAGCACGTAAAAGATCAACTTCGTAACGTATCAACTTAATGAACAATTCATTGCACTGATAAAGATTGTTTTGTTATATATATATCAGAGCGTTTTTGTCCCATAACCTTTGTTGTGTTTTCTGCACTTGATTGCTTTTCGAAATATTTCGAATTTTGTTAAGAATGTTCTCATTAGTTAAATATCTGGAGGTGTGTTCCAATAGGCAATGAAAAGACATAACACAAAACTGAATTTCCTGACGTCACTTGAACGATTTGAAACAAACGTAAGATTACCTTAAAAATGATTTCAACGCGAAGCGCAAACAATAAAAGTGAAGGGATTTCAGTGGGTAATCAAAGCACAGAGAGTACTGTCAGAAAATTACAATGTGTGGAGATTGTTCTTTGTCACTGCACCCATGCGATAAGATACATATCAATTTTTTAACTCGCCTGAGCACGTAGTGCTCATGTGAGCTTAAAGGATCCGTGATTGTCCGGCGTCCGTCCGTCCGTCGTCCACAATTCATTCAAACGACATCTCCTCTGAAACCACTGGGCAGAATTTGATGAAACTTGCCTAGAATATTTCTTGCATGAAGCTCTATCAAGTTTGTTCAAATGGTTCCGGTTCATTGCATTTCTGGGTCACAGGAGCTAAAACAGATGTTAAAAGTTGAATCTTTAAAAATCTTCTTGTCAGAAACCACAAGGCCTGGAGCCTTGATATTTGGTATAAAGCATCATCTACTGGACCTCTACCAAGTTTGTTCAAATAATGTTCCTGGGGTCAAAACTGAGCCCATCTCAGGAGTCTCTTGTTTTACATAGAATTATATAGGGAAAACTTTAAAAATCTTCTTGTCAGAAACCGTAAGGAATAGAGCTTAGATAATTGGTGTGTAGCACTGTCTAGTGGACCTCAACCAAGTTTGTTCAAATCATGGCCTCTTGGTCAAAATTGGCCCTGCCCCAGGGGTCACATGTTTTACATATAGTTATTTTTTTAAAACTCTTCTTTTCAGAAATTGCAAGGCCTGGAGCTTAGATATTTGGTATGAGGCATCATCTAGTGGACCTCTACAAAGATTGTTCAAATTATGACCCTTGGGTTAGAACTGACCCCGCCTAGGGCTTACTTGATTTACATAGAGTTGTATAGGGAAAACCTTTTAAAATCTTCTTGTAAGAAACTACAAGGCATGGAGCTTAGATATTTCGTGTTGAGCATTGCCTAGTAGACCTCTACCAAGATTGTTCAAATCATGGCCCCTGGGTCAAAACTGCTCCGCCCAAGGGGTAACATGTTTTACATAGAGTTATATAGAAAAAAAACTTTAAAAATCTTCTTGTCACAAACTGCATTTTTTTATTCCTTGATGGATTATCTTCATACTTCGACACAACAACCCTTTGAACAAGACCTTCAAGATCACCAGACTAAACTTGACCTTGACACTTAAATGACCTTCATATTCAGGTCAAAATATTGAATTTTGCTAAAATTGGCCATAACTTTTTTATTAATAGGTGGATTCTCTTCATGCTTGGACACAACAACCCTTTGGTCAAGATCTTCAAGCAGACTGGACTAAAGTTGACCTTTACTCATAAATGACCTTCACCTTTAAGGTCAAATTATGGAATTTTGCTAAAATTTGCCATAACTTAATTATTAATAGGTGGATTGTCTTCATACTTGGACACAACAACCCTTTGGACAAGATCTTCAGGTAAACCGGACTCAACTTGACATTGACTCATAAATGACCTTCACCTTCAAGGTCAAATTATTGAATTTTGCTATAATTGTCCATAACTTTAGTATTTATGATTGGATTTGGTTTATACTTGGACAAAACTACACTTATGACAAAACCGACAGGTTGAATAACTCAGATTTGACCATGACCTTAAACTGACCTTGACCGTCAAGGTCAGATGATTGAATTTTGCTTAGATTATCATAACTTTTCATTTACTTATAGATTTGATTTCATACTTGGACTAAACAACACTTATGACAAATCTGACATTATAATTATTATATGTTTGACCTTGATCTTTAAATGACCTTTACAGTCAAGGTCAAATCATTGAATTTTGTTAAAACTGGCCATAATTTTGTTATTTATGGTTGGATTTGAATCAGACTTGGACAAAACAACAAGTATGACGAAACCCATGTGTTGAATAGCTCAGATATGACTATGACCTTAAAATGACCTTAACCATCAAGGTCAGATTATTGAATTTTGCTTAAAGTGTCATAACTTTCTCATTTATTTATAGACTTGATTCAAACTTGGACTAAACAACACTTATGACAAATTCGACATTATGATTATTTCAAGTTTGACCTTGACCTCTTAATGACCTTGACAGTGAAGGTTAAATCATTGAATTTTGTTAAAACTGGCAATAATTAGGTAATTTATGGTTGGATTTGAATCAGACTTGGACAAAACAACCCCTATGACAAAGCCGACAAGATAAATTATTCAAGTTTGACCTAAACCTTAAAATTACCATGACTGTCAAGGTCAAATAATTAAATTTTGCTTAAATTATCATAACTTTGTTGTTTTTGGTTGGTTTTATTCATACTTGGACAAAACAACAATTATTACAAAACCGACATATTGAATAACTCAGGTATGACCATAGCTTAAAAATGACCTTGACCGTCAAGGTCAGATGATGGATTTTGTTTAAATTGTCATACCTTTCTAATTTATTTATGGATTTGATTCATACTTGGACAAAACAACACTTATGACAAATCCGACATTTTGATTATTTCAGATATGATCTTGACCTTTAAATGACCTTTACAGTCAAGGTCAGATTATTGAATTTGCTAAACCTGGCCATAATTTTGTAATTTGTGGTTGGATGTTAATAATACTTGGAAAAAAACAACACTTATGACAAAGGCGACATGATATATTATTCAAGTGTGACCTTTACCTTAAAATGACCATGACCGTCAAGGTCAAATTATTGAATTTTGCTCAGATTGTCATAACTTTTGTATTTATTTATGGATTTGCTCATACTTGGACAAAACAACACTTATGACAAATCCGACATTATAATTCTTTCATTAATCAACTTTACGTTAAAATGACCTTGACCTTCAAGGTCAAATTATTGAATTTTGCAACAATATGCCATAACTTTGTCATTTATTGTTGGAATTGCTTCATACTTGGACAAAACAACACTTGTGACAAAACCGACATGTTGCTTAACTCAAATGTGACCATGACCTAAAATGACCTTGACTGTTAAGGTCAAATGTTTGAATTTTGCTTAAATTGTCATAACTTTGTCATTTATTGATGGATTTGAATTATACTTGGACAAAACAATACTTTTGACAAATCTGACATTTTGATTCATGTTTGACCTTGACCTAAAATGACCTTGACTAGCAAGATCAAATTATTGAATTTTGCTAAGATTGGTCATAACTATGTAACTTATGGTAAGACTTGATTCATACTTGGACAAAACAACACTTTTGACAAAACTTACATGTTGAATAATTTAGGTATGACCTTTTCCCTAAAATGACCTTAACAGTCAAGGTCCCATTATTGTATTGTGCTTAAATTGTCATAACTGTTGTTTATTTATCGATTTGATTTATACTCTGATAAAACAACAAAACCGACATTTTAATTTATAATAAGTATGACCTTGAAATTTTAGGTCAAGTTATTGAATTTTGCTTAAAATAGCCAAAATTTTGTTATTTATGATTTGATTTGATTTATACTGGGGCATAACAACACTTATGACAAAACTGACACATTGAATCATTCAACTGTGACCTTGACCTTCAAATGACCCTGATTATCAAGGTCAAATTATTGAAATTGCTAAAATTGGCCATAACGTCATTTTAAGTTCTTTTTTTATTAATAGTTGGACAAAACAACGCTCATGACAAATCCTACATGTTAAATTATTCAAGTATGACCTTAACCTTTACAGTCAAGTTCGAATTATTGCATTTTGCTAAAATAGCCAAACTTCTGTTATTTATGGACGGATTTGATCTATATAGGGAAAAAATAACGCTGAGAATAAAAGAAACGTGTTCAACAATTCAAGCATTACCTTGACCTTTAAATGACCTTGACATTACTTAACTTGGCTATATCTTTGTTGATAATGGATGTAGTGTCTTCATGCTTGGACATAACTACCTTTTAGACAATACCTCCAGAGAAGGTTAAACTGAACTTGACCTTGACCTTTAAGTTCAAATTTCTGTATGTTGCTGAAAGTTGCCATAACTTTGTTATGTATAATTATATTTACATAATACATTATATTGGACCATGTGCACAGTTTTTCATTTCGATTTCGAAAATGTCATCGCATGACCTATATTTTGGACCTACTGACCTATTTTTGTTTTTGGAGCTATTGCAATGAAATTTGGACCATATGTAAAGTTTTTTGTTCCGATTTCAGAAAAGTCATATCATGACCTATATTTTTTACCTACTGACCTACTTTTTTGTTTTAAAGCTACGGTCATGAAATTTGGACTGTGTGTACAGCTTTTCGTTCCGATTTAAAAAATGTCGTCTCATGACCTATATTTTGATCTACTGACCTACTTTTTGTATTTGGAGCTATTGGCAATGAAATTGCATTGGTCCATTTCTGTGATATGCATCATTACATTCATAAAAAATTTCTTTCATCTTTGAACCCAGGTGAGCGCTTTAGGTATTGGCCCTCTGTTTTAGATATGCTCTATTAAAGCATAGTTTCAACATAAAAGTTATGTAGATAATCCAAAAATGAGCCAATGTAGAGTCTTTGTTCGGACTTCCTTGTCACATAAGTGTGATCATTGTATAAAGTATAAACTCAATCCCTCAAGTATTTTCTGAGGATATCAATCTACTCAGATTTGTCCAAGACCTACATAATGACTATGTAGAATAACCTCCTGTGACAACTGTATAATGTGACACATACATCCTACCTTACATGAAGTAAACTTGCATAAAGAGTCCTATTCTATCAGATACTTTAAAAAACTTTTTTAAGGTATTAATAATTTCAGGATCTTATCTTTTGTATAGGAAATGTGGCATGAAATTAATTTTAGGCATAGCATGGTCATGACTGAAACCCCAAATGTTTTCTTTGAAATGTTTTAATTCTTTCATTCTTTATGACCAAGATATTTGGAGAGAAGATATTCTGTGCTTATCAATAGTGAACTGAAGGTGTTTCAAGAAAAGCATTTAAATATATACATTATTATATACATTATATACAAGTTAAAGTTTAGGGATTGGAACGAATACTGAGATCAATATTCTAATATTTGGTTTGCCATATTAAAAAGATTCGAGTATTCGATTTTCGGACGTTCCATCAGTTATCCGAATTTTGATATCCGCATATAGGTACTGTTTAAATGTTTTCGTTCAGACTAACGTGTTTCGGGAAACTGGTGTGTATAATCAAGAAATAGCTTGTTTAATGGAAGCCTCAAATACGTGTACTTTTTTGTTATTGGCCTAAACACAATATTTTCCGTTTGTTAAAACGTGAACTATGGCCATAAATACGAAAAGTTGATAATGTAGCAAGAGTTGGGTTTTTTTGTCAAGATTCGGGAAAACAGGTAAATATATTGACATTGATAATTTAATCAAAATGCAAACTAAAAGCAAGGATGTTTAAAATATTTTAAGCAAATTTATTAGAGGAAAATATTTGAGTTAATCTGATTGATTTGTCACAAAACAACAAACAAATCAACAAAGTCAAAGCGTGATTGGTTGTTCGTGTTCGTTTTCGTGTTTACGTTATCTCATTACAGGCATTCGGAATACATCGCCGATTAGCAAACGATTGTTTCAATGCGTAGTAAATTTTATGAATGATTTTCTTGCGGATGGATACTAACTTAATTACTAACTTGTTATTTTTACAGTTTGATTTGCCAAAAAAATGAAATTAAACTTCTAGCTTTCAAAATCAACAGAATTCTGTAATATCAAAGAACTTTTAAAGAAATTGCATGAAAACTCATACAACCTGTGGTACTATTTTTCAACGCGATGTATGAATAAGAAGCGGTCATGTAATCGTAACTAGAAAATCTAGTGTGTTGCTTTAGAAGCTTTCTCTTCTAAAAATGATGATCTATTATTTACATTAAATAGTAACGAATATTACTATACAGACAGTGCCAGAAACACCAAATATGAGAAGATATTAAGGGATTTTACTCAGACACTTAGTCACCTCAGTGATGTTCTCGAATAGATATTCTATATATTACGTCGTAAGATATTGGACTGATTTTCAAAGTATCTTGCAGAAAATTTATTTAGAATATATATATTGTGAAAATTACAACATTGTGAATATTGTTACTAAATTAACCCAGATTGTGGTACTTTGAAAAATCGATTGACCTGCAATACACCTTGCAAATATATTAGTAAAAAAACTAACAAAAAAATCGTTTTAAGAGATTTTATTTTCAGTGATACTGTCACCTTTGATTCAATTTCAGAACAGATCATTCTTTGTTCAAAATGTCAGACCGATATTTCTACGGTCAACCATGCAATCTTTGTTTAAAGTCATCTGATCCAGGTCTGCCCTTTCTACACATCCAACCCCAGAAACAAAATTATAAACTTATTTCAAGGCGAATATACACGGCCATTTGACAGTTTACAAGTACGGAACAAGAGCGGATACAAACAATCCACATAAATCACAGTCTGTATGACAGTTAATCGGAAATTGATACAATTATTGAGATTGCTATCTAGTTTCCACTTTAAATATTTAGGAAATTCATTAGTATGCGAATGTTGTTGACATTTTGTTTAAAGTTAATTGTTATATGATCTATGCTTTTGTAGATTATGGACCTTTTGCGCTTATATAATTAAAATGATTTGAAAAAAAAGTTGAATACCAGACTGTTAATCTAAGATTTATCGGAAAACAGGACATAAAAACGAACAGTATTTTTCGGCATTGTTGTTTTTTCTTGTGATAAGCAATGCTAGAACAATTAACATTATTCAGTAGAATCACACTTGGGATAGAAATGAAACGTGATAACATTAAAACTCGTAGAGATAGAATACTAGTTCATTGATTGTGTACTGGAATCTGACACTGGTGTTATTGTATGGGATGTAATTACAATCATTTTTATCTCTGTTTGAAACAAGTAGGTAACATCTTTTTTACCATTCCACTAAACGATACAAAAACTCTTTATAAGTCCTGACGGCGTATATCCTTTCCAAAAAGTACAATGAAGGAATTAGATACGAGAAAAAAACACTGAATGGATCTTAGCATGGTTGTTAATATAAACCTACGGGTATATGTATTTATTGCTAATGCTAGAGTTATCTAGTCAAAAATAAGTCATTATAATTCAGATGTTTTTTGCTTTTTTGTGATCAGTCAAAGTGTGAGGTATGATTGCAAAAAAAAAAAAAAAATAATATTGACTGACCAAAATTTTATTTTGAAATGTTTATCAAATGATTATTTAAGACATTATTGAATATATGTATAAAAGAAAATTACACTAGAAAATTAAAGCATATTATAACAGGTAAGAGACGTGCAGACGGCTTATTGAATAACAAGGATTTTCCCTTTATGACAGTTGTAAAATTAAGTAATATTATATACATGATTGTCAAAGTAATACATACTTCGGTCAAACACATAATGACAGCAGTTATTTGCTTACAGCGGAATAGTAATATAACACATTGTAAACAATTAAATCTTGTTTGATCTTTAGCCGAGATGAATGAAACGGACATATAAAACATGATTTCTGAAAACGCTTCGTTGTGTTTTATACAAACTGTTATTTCATGTACATAAGAAATTATTTTGGATACGCATTCACTGTTTTCAGGTCTTTCAGTGTTCAAACGTTTTTTTGTCTTGTGGCACGTGCAGTGCTGATACTGCCGACAGGAGCCGATTACCACCGACTTGGAATACAAAGGCAGATTCACTAACTAACGAAAATCATGAGGGAACCTATTCACATCTTAATGAAAAGTAACTTATTTGAAATACCTGTTTAATGATTAACTGCGGCCTGTAAAATGTCAGCAAATGCGTAAATAAATTGTTTACGATACACACGAACATATCTGTGAATAATCTGAAATTGAGAAAGAAGAATGTCATCTCCGATTTTTAGACGACTGTCTATACACCATAAAAACCGACCATTACGAGTAGTAATTCTGGGACAGAACGGCGTCGGAAAATCAGGTAATTCTTCCATTGTTTTCACTACTTCAGCTATATACATCATTCAGTCTATGATTGGATCCGTCGGTACGGAACTGTCTTATAATGTTTGAAAAATTTTATTGTTGGCATACCTCTACGTCTGTCGTTGTCTGTAAAACAACTAGATATGTTGAACATGTTAGATATGTTGCAAAGTATTGCCACATATTTTTCGAAAAAAAAAATGTTTAGTGTGTTTGCGAACAAATAATGGGTTCTAGCGCGAAAAAAGTGCGTTGCTGTGCTGAAGATGATAAATGTTAACCCATAAAAACGATCAGAACAAGTCAGAAAACAAGATTATAGCCTATCAACAGAACAGTTAATATAGAAGCTATAAATAGAACAGTAAGTGTAGAACCTATCACCAGAACAGCTGATATAGAACTTTTTAATAGAACACTTAGTGTAGAACCTATCACCAGAACAGTTGATATAGAACCTATTAATAGAACAGTTAGTGTAGAACCTATCACCAGAACAGTTAATATAGAACCTATTAATAGAACAGTTAGTGTAGAACCTATCAACAGAACAGTTGATATAGAACCTATTTATAGAACAGTTAGAGTAGAACCTACCAACAGAACAGTAAATATGGAACCTACCAACAGAACAGTTAATATAGAACCTACCAACAGAACAGTTAATGTAGAACCTACCAACAGAACAGTTAATATAGAACCTACCAACAGAACAGTTAATGTAGAACCTACCAACAGAACAGTTAATGTAGAACCTACCAACAGAACAGTTAATGTAGAACCTACCAACAGAACAGTTAATATAGAACCTACCAACAGAACAGTTAATATAGAACCTACCAACAGAACAGTTAATGTAGAACCTACCAACAGAACAGTTAATATAGAACCTACCAACAGAACAGTTAATGTAGAACCTACCAACAGAACAGTTAATGTTGCGAACAAATAATGTACATAAGAAATTATCTTGGATACGCAAAACCTACTTAGCAAACATGTTTATGTATATAAATTTAGCTTACATCATAATATAAATGGTCTTTTACCAACAGAACAGTTAATGTAGAGCCTTCCAACAGAACAGGTAATGTAGAACCTTCCAACAGAACAGTTAATGTAGAACCTTCCAACAGATCAGTTAATGTAGAACCTACCAACAGAACAGTTAATGTAGAACCTACCAACAGAACAGTTAATGTTGAACCTATTAACAGAACAGTTAATGTAGAACCTACCAACAGAACAGTTAATGTAGAACCTACCAACAGAACAGTTAATGTAGAACCTACCAACAGAACAGTTAATGTAGAACCTACCAACAGAACAGTTAATGTAGAACCTACCAACAGAACAGTTAATGTAGAACCGTCCAACAGAACAGTTAATGTAGAACCTACCAACAGAACAGTTAATGTAGAACCTACCAACAGAACAGTTAATATAGAACCTATCAATTCAACAGTTAGGCTAGGAAAAAACTTTCAACAGCACAACAAGTATATAACCTATCAACACAACAGTTAGTGTAAAACCTATGAACACAACAGTAGACGTATAGACTATTATATTCGTAACTGATATGTTTACATTGTGTCCCAGGATTGTGTACACTTGAAAATAATAATTACATATAAAGTGATCTCGCAAACAATGACTAGTTTTTATGGGTAACATGTTGATATAATGACATTTTAAGAGCCGACAATTTGAGATTTATGCAACTTTTATGTGTTTTCAATAAAGTAAAATTTATATGTCAAATAAAATTTTCAGCTTACTGACGACACGAATTTACTTTCTACATGGGCCATGCAGTACAAATACATGTCAAATTTTACGCAGTTATGTTAACCTTTGTGCTGAAGCGTCCTTCTAGATGTTTTTTTTTATAATTCTTTTAACCACCATATAAGACCGTAATAAATCACAAGCAGGTGCCCTATCAGAGAATTGTGTTGCTACGTCTGCGTGCACCTGATTGACTGTTGTTCACAACAAAACCCGTTTTAGTTTTCTTTTCGCAAGTTATGCACGTTATTACACGATAACTTTTGTCAAAATTGCTTTCTTTTTTGTGGTTTTTCTGTCGCTTTTAATGTAAAAAGATTAGATAATGAATTTTAATTTTAGTTATTAGCCGAAGATGTAACGCTCCGCCGAGACATCTACTCATGGTTATTTGATTTACCCGACATTTTGTTCATGTGAGATTTCAGTTAAATTGTTGCTAGCTTGTGACTTATTTTCTTATTTACATATTATAGTAATATTTCATTGTATTTTCAACTTTTGTACAAGAAATATGACACGCATTTTGGCGCTTTTGATATAAATCATGAAAAAGTTCAAATTTACGATAAGAATATAAAAAAATCCTTCATTTGTGCTAATAATACCAGAATTTTTTGGTGATTTGAAAGAAGGTTGTATAACTTCGTTTACATACGGGTTTTTGGCAATCTTATCTATATGCTCTGTTCGAGAGTTCTTCAAATACAATAGCATACAGTATATCATCCCATCGTTCTATTTTATTCTACGGGTACAGCCGAAACTGGTTAATAATGTGGCTTTAACAACTCAGAAATAACTTATGGCATTTCAATTCTCTGGAATGTGTTCCTTTAACATTTTCAAATAAAACTAAGAAAATATTACGTGTAAAGTATTTGTAAGAACCTCTTAATTCTACTTAGCAAACATGTTTATGTATATAAATTTAGCTTACATCATAATATAAATGGTCTTGCATATCCAATAACCTGGTAACAATTAACCACTTGAAATTTTAATGCAAACGTTCAATATGTCTCCAAATATGTCACACAATGACTTAGATGATATTTCGACACCTTATACAACAACAACAACAACATTTATTCAACAAAAAGCAATATTTAATATCACCTCTAGCCTACAACATATTATCATTTGTAGTGGTTACACATGAAATGCAAACAATACCAGTTTTAAGACGGGAAAAAGTACAAACAAAATACAGACACACAAATCAGTACAATAAGAGAGAAACCAGTGTGTGCTATAATAACAATCTATTTTATGTAAGAAATAAGGAATGTCTTATAGTTTGTTAATCAAGTTCTTTTCGAAGTTTATTTGCAAAGTAATGTGTGCCGAGATATTGCTATTTATTTATATATCATCAAGTTATCAAATTTATACAAGGATGGCCACGTGTTATCTTTATGTCTAACGTACTTTTTCTACATACATGTATTTATTTTACTTTACAGATAATCAGGCTTAAGATCTTGGGTTTACCTGGTCAAACACGTGTCTGTCAGTACCTGGTCGAACACGTGTCTGTCAATACCTGGTCGAACACGTGTCTGTCAATACCTGGTTGAACACGTGTCTGTCAGTAATTTCTTTACATGCTTGCTAGAGAATTACTTTTCAGTAAACTGATAAACACCATCTTTACCGTAATAGTGGCCTCAGAGTGTGATTGACTTTGAGTTGTTTTCAATATCAAGATTGAATACTACATATATTATACATATACTTCTATCGCTGAGAAATGCATTTTGTTCTGAAAAGTGTTTCATTTTACTTAATTCATAGTTTTTACATCGATAAAGCACATGAGAAAATATTTTTATGAGTATTGTATGAGAGTTATGAGCTAACAAAAAGTTTACAGTTTTAATAAACATGACACGACTTCTACACAAAAGCAAAGTAAAACACGTTAAAATTATAATACCGCCCATTAACAAAAATATAAAATTATCGCCAATTTATGCAAATGTTCACAGCTAGCTAAAATCTGCTGTTTATTTTCACTTATAAATTGACTTTATTCGTGGATGTCATCGGATATAAAAACATTTAATTTCGTTTTCTGTTACCATTGGTCGGATTTAGTCGGAAGATGCTAATTTACATACATAAGTTATTTTTAGAAACAAAAATTAATTTACAGAATGCCGATAAGTATTCCCGACAGACTGTACTTCTTCCTCTGTAAAGTTTTCAATTTTTAAAAGTTTTCGACGTCCACGCTTCTGAGTCCGTTTTGGTCTATCTATTTTTTTTATTGATCTTACGTGTGACGTATTCAAAAATTGGTCATGTGACACTGACGACTCGTTTTACGGATAGTGGCGAGGTGCGTTCAGCATTTCCGAAGCAATTTAAGACCGGCGGGTCATAAAATTTAATAGGTCTGATAATTTTATTCTGATGTATCTCAAGCACATCTTGCTAATCCTCGAAAGATAACCATTCTGATAGGGTGGTGATAATGTTTATAAAGCGATTGACTCACAAAATTTAGCTTATTTTTTTCTTTAAAATTAAAGAGACATTAATATACTGTGAAAAAAACAAAATTTCATCCTTCTATACGTAATGTTAACTAAAGAAAAGAATTTGATTTTAACAAGATTCGAACTCATGCGCCTTCAGGACAGTAAAATAATAGAAGCAGCGGCCTAGACCACGGGCCCTCTACAGAATGTTATTTATGAATGTCAAAATTAACAATATAAGCGCCTAGAAGATATATAAGGAGAACATATTTTAGTTGAGTCTTACGATTAAAAGAGTTTAATTATAAGCCAGACAAGATACACTGTGTATGTTTTAAGGCTTAGGTCACTTTTTTTAGATTACATGGTCACTTTAATTTTATGTTCTATGTGTATCTTATCCTCAATACACATGGAATATTACTTGACTTTTTTAAAGAAAATAATATATATTATTTTTTAAAGCAATACGGGTGTTTTAATGCTAGTCTCTTACAATTCATTATTGAATGGCATTGTACATGTTTTGTTTAATATAAAATTGTACTGCATGATATATACTTTTATGTACTTGTACAATTATGAGACTTAAATAAAATTATCTTATCTTATCTATAAAGAAGGTCCCTACCCAAATAAAAGTGTGAAAAACTTTAAATTATGATTTCTGTATCAAAAACTGAGACATTTATTTATTTATTATAGTCTCATCTTGTCTCATTATATTACAAATATATACATAGTCATTCATAAAAAATTATAAGAGATTGTTAACCACTAAATTGTACAACTAAAATGACTAGACTTTATACACAAATCACCAAGATCACAGTATAAATGCTAAAATCCAGTTATTTTACAATGCAGTTATCTTAATCTATACGACGGTTATCGGGTAGCGTCCTATACACCAGCACCAATCCTAGTTGCTTGCCGCTGGTCCACAGGAAGAAGCCAATTCAACATAATATTAAAAGAAATGACAATTACTTCATTTGTATTTCAGAACACTAACTTTCCAGCAATATTATGTCTTACTTTTCATTATAAAGTAATTATTTCAAGTTTATGCACTCTCATCATTATATACATAATTAATATCTCACCAAAACATCAACATGTAAGCAATTGGCTCAACCATGTCATACTGTATAGCACTGATACACTGTCATTTCTATAATACATCCTAGAACCTATGTACTTTTACAGAGTATATATAATACAATAAGAAGTGTTAGAGAAAACAAGGAAGATTTGCATCTTCGAACTTCCTACAACAATTAAGTCTCAAGATGAAGTTATAGAGCCGGGTATCTGTTTCAGGCATTATACGTATGTTGATCTGTCAACATTCCACCTAAGTTTAAATATTGTGTCTAAAACCGATTTAAAGAAGATTCATAATAACAGTTTGGAAATGATTTGGAGAAAAACTGACTCTACCCCGACCTATCGACTCAAAGTAGGACAACAGTCTCCATGCTGTATATGTTAAAAATTAAAAAAAACTATTTATATACATTTACTATAAAATCATTTACCATACATAGTATTTCGTCTTATTTCTAACATTAGGTACCAGGTTTTGGCTGTAACATTTACAATATTCTCCGCAGACAGGAGGAGTTTAATCTGTTCATCATTAGATAATATAAAAAAACACTTATTACATCCATAGCTTTATGTAACAAAGTTGATCTAATATCTGTGTATAGGGGGCAGTAGAGAAGAATGTTTCTCATTTTCAACAACTTGAGTACCCAAATTATGACAATACATACATTTTCTCTGTTCATATGGAACATTGTTATTACGAACTATTTCTACATTGATAAGTGCTGTACCGAAACTTAGCCAAAGCCCCTCTATGACATCTTGCTAGAACTGATTTACAATATGGTTCAACAATAAAATCATGTTTAAAAGTTCTATAGAACCGTAATTCATTTCTACCATCACCTCTTCTGGAATTTATGCGACTAATATCGGATCCCCTGGTTGTGATATAATCGTCTAATATTCTAGGTATTATTGCACTGCACAATAAATTCTTGTTACATGGCTGTTCAATATTTCCATATTCTTCTACGTTATATTTTAGAAATAACTTAATTACTCTAAAATTCCAGTTTTTACAATTATTTCCTCTTACTAGCCTGTGTGCAAACATAAACATTTTCTTATTCAGGCGTTCGTTTGACATCTGAAGAAAAAAGTTTGATTTCAATAAGATTCGAATCCCTTCCGGTCAGTCGATGTAAGGGCAGTAAACTACTCCATTAAGACACAGCAACTTGTTACCAAGAGTCCAAATTAACTATATAAAAAAGTATCTACCCAGTGACTAACGACGTATTTTAGAAATGTGTAAAACTATATTTTATGATGTGTTTTTGTAACAAAAAAAAATGAGACAGTAACTTAGTTTAGATATGTTCTTAACAATAACAACTAGAATTTTTACATGTATAAACATTTTCTTTTTTATGCATTGTCGACCTATCTGTGAGTCAGTCGCTTTAATCATTCTTGAGTTCTTATTTGTTTTATTTTTTATGACGATAATGGCTTCTATTATAACATTAAAATAGAAATCGTAAAATGTCTTTTGTTTTGCAAAACTGTTTTTTGTGCTTGAGCTTCTCGCTTTGACACTAAATGGAATTGTTAAATGACAATTATTTACAGAAATTAAGTGTGATTTATGTTTATTTAAAATTCAAATACTTAATGTTAAGTAAGAAAGATGAAAAGCAAACAAGAGATTAACTTAAAGATTTAGAATAATTTATAGATAAAGAATAAATAATCTTTCAAGTATATGTGCATGATTGCATGCCTGTGTTAGTAAATTATGACTTGTTAAACCTGACGTATTACCCAATGAAATCGTAACATCTGTGAAGAATATGAGTGAGGTGTTCACATATATGTGTGACATTTAAAGCTTGTATACCATCCTCAATTTAGATCCGATATGGCATCGTCACATGATACACATTCATATGCATTCTTTATGTACGTGTGAAGATTTTCCACATTTCTCTGTACATGTGTGACACATCTATGAGTGTTCAATCTTTACGTTCAACTAGTGATATTATTCAACATTTGGATTAAACTTGGACAGTCGAGATCTGCCATACCTAACGCATACATCTATTGACTTTTTATTTACGCATTTGCGTTTTATTGACATTCACCCTGCATAAACATATAGTATTCTCTGTTTTGTCTTTCAGCATTGACTGTTCGGTTGCTGACACAGAGATTTATAGGAGATTACGACCCGTATCTAGGTAATGTAGAATAATAACAGGTCGCAACATAGCTTCAGGTCTGTTTATTTATCTGTCCATCATAAAGAAAATCTAGAGCAATCACTGAATGTGGTTACATAATATAAAATATCCCTTGATATACTGATGCCCTACGTTTGATGCAAAATTACCAAGCCCCCAATGTATTTTAACACTCGTACAAAATGAATAAACACCCAGTCAAACGCGTGCTGTTTTCATTTTCTAAAATTTAATTGATTTTTGTCAAATAATGCATGTGCTTTTTACAGAAAGCCATTCTTTTCGACAATACTTTTAATATTAAACAGTAACAACTTAAGTAAGTAGTTAGAGTAAGGAATTATATAAGACTTTCTCTATTATTCTTTTGTTTGTTGGCTACATATGAAGTTTCTGTCTGAAGACTTTGAGTATTATTTCTTTGATAAATTTCTACAAAAGATACTCAGCGACTGTTTCTGCTATGTTCTTTTCAAGATATACTCTTACTTCTATAATTGTAAAACATTTAAGTTATAATAAGTAATATTTATAGCGTGTACACTGCTGATGGATTTCTCTTGGTTAGACACGTTCTAAGATGATTCACATTTAGACCTTCTATTTATCATTTGATCTGGCCCCGTGATTATTTGTGTGAACTGGAAACCAAACAAAATTCTACATCACTCAGTAAATCGACGGGCAAAACTTGAATGTTCAGTGCAGTACATCTATCTTCGGTAACGGTTTTCTGTATGACCGACGCTCCCTGAAGAATTTAGTTACTTTTTAAGATGCATGGGATGGTGCAGCATCCCACCCAAAGACACTCCTGGTTGTTTTACTTGCTCAGTGTTTAAATGACGGATACATTGGACCTCGGTTGAATGTCTTACCCGAAAAATAACTGCTTTACTAGTAGAGGAGTGGGAGAGTGAACTCCTAAATTACCAGTCGAGCGCGTTACCACTGGACCACTGATCTACCTCCACTGCACCACTGATCTACCCTACTGCACCACTTGACCCCTGATATACCTCCACTGCACCACTTGACCACTGATCTACCTTCACTGGACCACTGATCTACCTCCACTGCACCACCAAACCACTAATCTACCTCCACTGCACCACTGATCTACCTCCACTGCACCACTGATCTACCTCCACTGCACCACTGATCTACCTCCACTGCACCACCTAACCACTGATCTACCTCCACTGCACCACTGATCTACCTCCACTGCACCACTGATCTACCTCCACTGCACCACTGATCTACCTCCACTGCACCACCTAACCACTGATCTACCTCCACTGCACCACTGATCTACCTCCACTGCACCACTGATCTACCTCCACTGCACCACTGATCTACCTCCACTGCACCACTGATCTACCTCCACTGCACCACTGATCTACCTCCACTGCACCACCTAACCACTGATCTACCTCCACTGCACCACTGATCTACCTCCACTGCACCACCTAACCACTGATCTACCTCCACTCCACTGCACCACTGATCTACCTCCACTGCACCACCTAACCACTGATCTACCTCCACTGCACCACCTAACCACTAATCTACCTCCACTGCACCACTGATCTACCTCCACTGCACCACTGATCTACCTCCACTGCACCACTGATCTACCTCCACTGCACCACTGATCTACCTCCACTGCACCACCTAACCACTGATCTACCTCCACTGCACCACTGATCTACCTCCACTGCACCACTGATCTACCTCCACTGCACCACTGATCTACCTCCACTGCACCACTGATCTACCTCCACTGCACCACTGATCTACCTCCACTGCACCACTGATCTACCTCCACTGCACCACCTAACCACTGATCTACCTCCACTGCACCACTGATCTACCTCCACTGCACCACCTAACCACTGATCTACCTCCACTGCACCACTGATCTACCTCCACTGCACCACTGATCTACCTCCACTGCACCACCTAACCACTGATCTACCTCCACTGCACCACTGGTCTACCTCCACTGCACCACTGGACCACTGATCTACATCCTTGGTTTATGGATCAATATTTATACGCTTAGGTCATCGTTAAGTGAATATAAGCCTTAAATTGCTGATGTTTTTCGTACTTCTTTTATATTCACTTAACGATGACCTAAGCGTACAGATACGTATAATTTGATTATTATTTTTTTATATATATACTCAGAGAATACTTACACGTACTGTAAATGTTTGGACGGGGATACAGTAACTATGGAGATCAGAGATACAGCAGCTCAGGCAAGTTTGAATAAACTGACAAAACATCATTAACAATTAATAGAGATATTCTTATAACAAATTATATGTTAGGTTAGTTTTAAGGACGATTCCTGTAACAAATAACGCCTTAAGGAACAGCCAACCTTTACCTTTAAAATAGTTTAGTATTTTTGACGGCTCAGTTATAAATTTACAGCATAAAATGATGGATAAAAATGCATTACTTTTCTGTTATTACGTGCTTAAGAATATATCTACAATGCTTCTTAGTGTATGTCAGTAACATCGACAGTGAAGTGTTGTTTTCTAATACATACATTGTGTAGCCAGTTCTTTTTTTCTACGCTAATCCAATGCACATAGTTGAAACCATATAATTTAAAGAATAATTAAAAAGACCGGACAAAATTTTACTGCAGAGAATATTGGCAGAGTAATTTCTTTTTTTTCTAGGAGGAGAATAACAGACTTGAGGCTAATATCAAATGGGCAGATGCATTCGTTCTAGTGTATGCAGTGACAGACAGATGTAGCTTCAACGAGTGTAGTAGACTTAAGGTCTTGATAAATTCTTATTCAAAAAGTAAAAAGACAAGCGGCCAAAGTAATTCACCTTGTGTACCTATAGTGCTAGTTGGAAATCAGAATGATAGATTTTATGACAGAATGATCTCCATTGCCGAGGGGAGAGAAAAAGCTTACGAAATGAACTGTACTGGATTCTATGAAATATCTGTGAGGGAAGAACGTGACAGCGCTGCAGCTATTTTCTTGGATTTATTCAAACATTGCAGGCGACCTAGCAGGCGTAGTGAACTTCAGCAAAGACTGAGTTGTCCTCCTTCCTTAAATAACACTCCAGCTCTTAAAGACACTGAACGATCCAGTGAGCCTCTGCAACGAAGACGGAGGGCTTTGTATACAATAAGCTAAGATAGTGTAAATTGGTTGCCTTGTTTAGAGAACCCAGCTGCGTTTTATAGCATAAATATTAAAAGAGATCTGTTTTATGAACACTATGTTTTATGATATTTATTTCCTGTCAATATATGTTAGGATATTTAGGATATAGTAGTGCCAGATCTTCTGTCAAACCTCGTTTTTTTTTGCAGAAGGATTTCGCTCCTGGTGTGCTGAGCTTGAAAAAAATAAATTCATTGGAAACATGATAGGATCTGATCCTTCTTCTCATATCATTTTCATCAACCAATCGTAGCACTGTTTCCACCGTTTGGTGCTGTAAGTATTGTCTCTATTCGACTGGGGAAGTTAGCTAAGATCCGAAATAACTCAATACTCTTATATCGTGTACACATTGTACATGCGTTCAAGTAAAATATTTTGACAATCTGGTAAAACACTGAGAGAACTATAGGTATGGGGGCATATTTCCTATAGTTTGTACGAGATTTGGTAAATTCTACATGTATACTGAAATAGAGCAGGGCCGGGCTGTTTTACTCCCATGTTGATCTATTTATCGAAAGCCATGGGTGTCTTATACCATTGTTTTGTAATTATGTCAACCGTCTGTGTACTAATATATTAGTTCATTTCGACACTATATTAATTGAAGACATGCTTATATTGAAACGAAAATCATTATAGTAAGTCATAATTACAATATATTGAACAGAATCGTCGATGTATTGAATCAATATACACTATAGATTCAATCTTAGCATGTTTGTAACGGAAACATCATTGTTTGAGACCAGTTTGGTCATACATGTATATAGTTTTACATTTCAATATATTTGTAGTGAACCGACCCTCTACTATATCATTTCTTTTTTGAAATGTATAGATTGAAAAAAACACTTATATCATTCCAAATATTAATATATGACATGGAAATATCAATATTATATTATGAAGGTACAGTGTAATTGTCTATATGTGTAACCGTAGTAGCAATAGTCACTGACATTTTGACATTATGAGGAACCATGTCGTCAATATACAGTTATCTGCGTTGTCTTTGCAGGCGGTGCAGAGATAAAATACACCCGCTATAAATAGTCTCGTCAATATAACGATGAATCGGTTACATACATATAAGGTCGATACGCATTCATATAAACATTCACTATAACTATACACCGAATTCGAGTTTAGTATAATTACGTTTTTAAATAATATAATGTTAAATATAACTAAACATATTTGACATGGATCGATATGTTGATCTACTCAATATAAATATTTTCAAAAATGAACTTATATAATGTACTTTGGATCAATATTAAGACAGTTGCTTCCGTATCGGGCTACATTACTTCCATATCAGCACGAATTTATTTCATATATTGTCCAGCTGCTGAAATGTATTGTTAAATATGTTTCATATAAGGTCAGTTAGTTTCATACATTGCTCGTTTGGCCCTATACAGTGAAGTCGTATATGTAACATGTTGCTACTTCGGTTCCATTTAAAGACAAATGAATTCACACACGTGTACTTTCCTTTCATATTATGAATAATTTATTCGAGATATTGTAAAAATGAACTGATAAATTGCAACGTCGGTTCAAAATGAAGAAAGATGGTTATATGCATGTTACTTTGATTAATATATGAATGATATGGTTTAATATTATATAAAAATGAACACGCAAATTGCTTCTTCGGTTCCACATAAAAACAATTACTTTCAAATAGAATGTATTGATATTTTCATGCCATATATTTAGTATATGAATCCATATATTTATACTTGGTTTTATGTGAGCGCTTTTTCAATTTATACATTTCAAAAACGACAACAAAGCCAATAGGTTTAATATACTAAATTATAAAACTATATTTAACAAAACTGATTTCGTACAATGATGTTTCCATTACAATCATTCTAAGACTGAATTTATATAAAGGTGCATCTTATCAATATATTGTAACTGTGAATTACTATAATGATTTTAGGTTCAACAATTAATATATTGTCAAAAAAAAAACCTGATATATTACCGAACGGTTGAATTAATGACAAAATAACGGTATAAGACAGTCCTTGGCTTTCCATAAATATTCCGCTCCGGTAAACCGGTTGATACCGATTGATACCGGTGACGAAAGGGCATCTATGTTTAATCTGGCGGATGAAACAGTTCTTCGGAAGTTGTAGATTCAGTGTAGCAATACCACGTGACTGTGACGTCACTAAAGGCATCAAAACCTAGAAAACATTGGAAACACATGGGGGCTAGCACAGTGTGGGGATGTTGTTTTATGATCGATGGTGACCTAAAATGAAGAAACAAGCATGAACCCCGTAGTATCACTGAAAAATGTCATTTTCATCACTCTGTAATCAACGTGTTGTATTTCTTCTACGCATTAATCAAATGCTTAAATCTTATTGTCATCGTTTAGATATTGAATCCCTCTACTAAAATATATTACCTGCTTTTTTCTTCCTGTATCACACTTTCAGAACATTACTCAAAACTTTGACACATCGTTCTAATTTCGCTTAGTCGGTCGAGAAGTCGCAACAGTAATTTTCACCTGTAAATTAGATCTTTTATCGAAGAAACGCAAGGAATTGCATGAATTCATTCAATGATCTTATTATCTGTCACTCACCGAAATAACTAAATCGACTGCTCTCAGAAAACTAGATAACACAAACAATTTCATTTTAATCCTGTACTCTCTGCTTTGATGATGCCAAAACGGTCACATGACACTGTATAGTACACGACGTTTCATTAGATTATGCTACCACTATGTACGACTTTTTAACCCTGGTTAGAATCATCAAATGTATACATTTCAAGTTCTGGTGAATACTCTTCTACTTAGAGAAAGAACAAGGCTCAGTTGGCATTTTTATATTTCAAGTGTCATGACTTTATATTGCCGGGAAAGATTTTAATGGCTATCGAACTTGACCGAGCTATTATGCCAACAAACATTATCAGCAAAGGTTGTGCATATCAGGTGAAAACCTTTTGACTTTGACATCCAGTTTTGACACTAAAGAGTGGTTACACTAGAGCGTCTTGCGGTATTAGACTAGTTCTTAACTTGGCAGAGATATTATACCTAACAAGACATGGGCATCCCCCTACCGGAGCAATGTTGCCAATGGGAATTTGGCCAAGGCGATTTGTTTGGTATAAAAGTAATAGGAGGAAGGAAGAATTCAGAGAGAAAGAAAGCTGCTAAAGAGGAAACTCGGGTTCGACGGATACCTGGTCAGATGTGAACAAATACCTGTACATGTATGTTATAAGTCTCAACTTCTCAAAATGAAAAAGACCTATATTACTACATGACGAATCACGTAGAGTGTTTACGTCCATGATGTAAATGCACAAATTTTCAACATGGTGTTAAAATTCGGACCAGCTGATAAGGGTCTACAATGTTACTGCTTGGACAATGAAACCTTACCTTATGATTCAGCAGCAAACAGTGCGGACTCTGATTAGCCAGTACGGTTGTGTGCTGGCAGACTTCATATATGGACCTGCGGTAGTCTAAAGGTTTACTCTTAAAATGCTTGATCCAGGCATACTATTACTGAGAGTAGACTTAGATCAGCCGACACGCAACCAAGTCAGATGGCAGAGGTGTCTAAGCTGCACAGTTGTGTGTTGGCATGTCTGTGCTAATACTGATTGCCATGGTAAGTAAAATTCAGCACCGGGAAAAATATATATAGGGGACCAGAAAGTCTTTTGATAGTATGGGACAAATTAAATGTTTTTTGCCCAAAAGAATCATTTTGAATGTACAAATGCCAAAATAAACATGCTGTTGAAACGTCAAGCAGTAAAGAGTCAGACTTCCAATCCAAAGGCCACAAATTGGACTGCAAGGCAGGCAGACTATATAGACTTTGACCGGCTCTCAAATTCTTTCATGGCCATTTACAACCTATCTCTGTTCCAAACGAGTAGAAAGGTGGACAGTTTCTTGTGAAATTGGTGACCCTACCCAGAAACAGTGCGCGTTGGTTTAATGCCTACCATGATATACCTGAAATTATGTTTGAAGTGACATCAAACCCAATACAACTAATCTTTTATGGTTACCTAGATATGAATCCAAGTTAAATGATTCTTTTAAAATGTGTACTACATACAACAGAGAATAACAATGGCAGACTTTTTTCGAAAAAAAAGAAAGACAGATACATATATAATACACATCACCACGATTGGTGAATATCAGATGGAAACTCTTAAGCTAAGAGATAAAACAAGGCTAGTGTTAGATAATTATCCAGGGTCATAACTGTAGAGAACCTTAAGAGATTTGACCGCTTTTCGAACTTGGCTGAAATATTATTCAAATATTCCAACATTCTCAACAAGTTTAAATAATGTTAGGATATAAAATGTTTGACTAAAACATCGGACAAGCCTTAATTCGCCAATTTTGTTCATTGACGGGCAAAAGCTCTAGAGCGTCAGCAGAAATTTGACTGGTTATCGAACTTGGCTGAAAGGATTTCAACTGTTATCATACTTGGCCGAGATAATATGCCAAAAAACATTTTTACTAAGTTTGATGAAGATTAAAGGAAATCTCTTCGTCCTATAGAGCGGACAGCCTGTGAACGACGCCCGCCATATACAAAAGCTTTCACTAAGGCAAGAAATGATACTATGTCCAGTCACTTCTGACACAAAATATCGCAAAATTCACGACCTGTTCTTGATACATATTTGCTGATAGTTTTATTGTTTGGGTAAATGTCAAACTAATTCACACCAGTCTTTGCTTGAACAGGAAGAAATGTTTTTATCAAAATATTACTCTTTCGAGTTTGCAAGAACCATAGAATTTTCTAGACGTAAAGTCAGAACTGGGCCTAACTTGCAGGTTTCGTACATTACAATCAGATCTGCTGCTTGCCTGTGTCGAGTAACAATGCCACATGTATAAGTAGCTTTATCAGACCTAACTTTAAGTTACAAGTGCATATTTCGTAAGTAAGACATTTCATAACTAAGAATAAGTCATAGACAGGAATATAAGTAGAATTTAATGAAAGCTGAGCAGCTGACAATAACATTTGTATATTAGTCACTGTATTGTACTGCCGTCTGTTTATTGATGGATTCATAACAAAGTTCTGCTAGCCGCATAGCTTGGATTGTCTCCCTTTTTGACACACGGATCTCTTCTTTACCTGCAACAGGCAAACAAACGCGACATTGTATACTGATAGTTATAGATCAGTCTTAAGTATTCTGCGTTTGTAGTTGCCTTTCTTAACTTTGAGTGTTTAAAGTTTTCCATGCCTGGCCCTAGAATATGTATTTAAAATGCTTATAAGTTTTTTGGATGTTTGCTGTTTCTCTTTTTCATATCTACACTTTCACACAGCCCCAGTTACTTTGATTAATTTTGTATAAGACTAGATGTCTCTAAAATCAAGCGCACATCTTCAAATTACAAATTACGTTTTTAACAAAACCACATGAATGTAAAAGGTGTAGGAATTGAACCCTGACAATTTTATTCTTCTGATCTGATGACATCCTTTTTCCGAATACTAGTGATGCTTATACACACATTTCTAATAAGTATAAACCGGTCATGTTAAGTCATGTAGCATAGGAAATATTACAAATACAAGGAATCTCTTTTTACCTTCCACCACGTTGATAAAATGTTCCAACTCATTTCTGTACGCTTGCGGGTAACGGTTCATAAAATTATCTTCTGGCTTTGGGAGAACCGTACCCAGCTCGCCAGAGGTAATGAGATGGTTAATTCCCTTGTTGTCTACTGATAATTGCACTTTTTCGCAAAGTACCTGTTTCGAAATCAAAGAGATTGCTGATAACGTATAGCATGCCATGATAGTAAGTATACCTTGAACCTAGCTGATAGATATGACTATATGAACTAAGAACGAAGCCAAATTTAACTTAAATAGAATATAACATACAATACATAAGAAACGTACATAAACGTTCACTCTGGCATTAATGTTGAAAGGCTGACTTGACCAGATCTACGGCTCTCGCGCGCATATCAACCGCAAATACTAAATAAACATCATGAAATAATCATCAAATTATCAAAACTATAAAATGAATCCATAAAAGGTTAATATGATAAAACATGAAAATAAAACATATCTGCAACTGATTATAACGGATTTTAAGAAAGTTTCCAACCTCCATTCTTTGGTCGTAACCATATGGGCACCAGCGTCCATTGTCAACTATGGCAATAGAACCATTCTCAAACGCTATAACAACAACAACTTGGTCGTTGTCATTAAACTCTTTCAACGCTGGATTATGCGCATGCCCATGAGCAAAGACGCTCATTGGTTTACTTCCAGCTATCCATGACACCATATCAAGGTCATGAATTGTAGAGTCCTTGAATATGCCTCCTGAAGTTACAAAAACAAAAGTTTTGAAGTTTGAGTAACAGGCCATGGCAACGAATCTCATAAAAGGAAAACCAATTCAAATGTCGTTTTCAGTCGTCGTCCACTGTTTTATTTGAGCATGATTGCTTACATTTAACATATAGAACATCTTAATTTCTAATTTGTAGAACGGCTTTAACTCTAATTCATAAAGAAGTTAACAGCTTGATTTTACATGTCAATATCAGTTAGCTATTGTTTAGTTAAAACCTGATAAAAAAAGAAACTTTTTTGAAAAATTGTCATGTAATGATTACCCGACGTCCTTAGATAATCTACAGAAGGAAATGGAAAGTCACGACTCGTAGATTTTATGATGCGCACCGGTCCATTGGAACCAGATCTCACTTGTTTATATAATGAATAAAATGACGGGTCAAACCTCCTGAAAAAGTTCCAACAACGTGACAAACAAAACACCGAAAAAGAATGTAGTGATCGTAAGAGTGCATGTAATGATATAAGTAAAAGTTGTCCAATAAACAATCTGGTATCATGCTTTCTGTACTCGATAAACGATTTGTGATCTTAAAATTAAATTCTTTTAATATAAAGAAACACGCAATCTAAACTAAAGTCATTTGAATTATTAAAAACAAAATTTATATCCGTGTCTTTTGAGGAAATATTGTGTTCGAAAGACAGTATCACATAGTCTGTCTTAAAATGATTTTGTAAATAATAATACATGTTATGATGACAGACTACGCAGAAATGCGGTATATTCTATGCTGAATTTTAACCATAAAATACAGCGGATTGAGCCGTGCGAGGATAAGTTACTTATAAACAAATGCGGACACACGGACAGATGACTTAATTACATAACTAACCTCTGAAAAGCACAGAGCAGTGGCTTGTCCTTTTTCTCAGCCAGTTCGTAACACTCTCTTGTAGATTGTACGGAGGGCGTCAGGGGCTTCTCGCAGAATACAGACTTGTCTGTAATACAGATTATAATCTGTACAAAACACCTTACATAGCACCATAGAATCATACAAAATTAACCTTGCGAAAAAGTTCTGGAGGGTATTAATGTGACACCTTATACCATTAACTGGAAGAATTTGTAAGGTGCATTTTAACACTGTTTTGTTCTTAAGAGAAAGCTTACATTTTAGATAGTAAGGCTATTTGCAAAATACCACTTCCTTTGATAGTACATCTCTAATTTTAAAAATATATTATTTTTATTTATCGTCGGTACCGATTGCCCATATGACCGACGCCACTGCAAAGGTTAGTTATTTTAGGTTGTGGGGGATAGTGCAAGATACAGAAAGCATCCCATTCCATAGACACCCCTGGTTCTTTTCCATGCTCAGTGTACAGCACTGATACATGGGACCTCGGTTTAATGTCTCATTAGGAAGACAATTTGTAATGTTTGTGGTGATACATCTGGTATTGCTTCTGAAAACATTCGCTGTACAAATGGAAATGCCTCATATATTCGATGTTTCGTTTAAACGTTTAGAATTCAGAAAGTGTCTGATGCAAATAGCTTTGGCATAATTATTTCAGTGCTTTAAACTAATTATCAGAATCTCAGATATTTTTCCACAATATAAACCGTATTACATGTAATATAATTCGTTCTTTTATATCTCTCAAAATAAAGTGTAATGATGCAGCAAGTCCTACGTATCTGATTATTAATTGTCGGCACCCGTGTCCAAATAGACGACGTCCCCTGAAGTGTTAAGCTATTCAAAGTTGTTAAGATTGCAGTCGCTAAAACGTTTGTCTACATTAATATCATCATTATATTAACGAGTTAATTTTACCTGCATTCAATGCCTTATTTATGAGATTTTCATGAGTTCCTGTTGGTGACACAACCATGACCGCATCAACACTGTAATACCAGACCAATAAACATAGTTTTATGGTTACAGTTTGAAAATCAGGTACGAATTTGGTATTATTTTACCTTACCAGCGAATGATAAATAAAATTGACGTTACCTTTGAAAGAAACATAACAAAAAATGGATGATGAAATCAAAATTTACGCAGTTTAGCAAACAGATTATGAGAAATACAGGCGTCATGCTATAGAGATGAATTAACGACATCCTGGATGCCACATCTGTGTGAAGTTAGCTATGAGTTGGGACTGTGTATTGGATATTCACTATCTAGCTCAGTTCGAATTCCCAGCAAGCTGGGAGTTGGGTATTCGACCCGAAATAGGCAAAAACCAAGCTAAGAAATTCCTAGCTAGTGAGGAGTAGGGTATTCAACCAAACGAATCCCCAGCTCGGTTCGAATTCCAAGCCAGCTGGAAGTTGGGTATTCGATCCGAAATAGCCAAAAACCAAGCTAAGAAATTCCTAGCTAGTGAGGAGTAGGGTATTCAACCAAACGAATCCCCAGCTCGGTTCGAATTCCAAGCCAGCTGGATGTTGGGTATTCGATCCGAATGAGCCAAATACCCAACTAAGAACGAATTCCTAGCTAGCTAAGAAGTGGGTATTCGACACGAAAACGCTAAATACCAACATAACTTATTTAGGAGTTGGGTATTCAACCTAACGAATAACCAGCTTGGTTCGAATATACAGCAAGCTTCTCCTCAAAAGAGCCACAAACCCAACTGAGATCGAATTCCTAGTCAGCTACGTGTTGAGTTTTTAATAAATTAATACCCAACTCGGTTAAAATAAACAGCTGGGAGTTGAGTACTTGAGCCGAATACCCAGTTGAGAGCGAAAGCCTAGCTAGCTAGGAGTTGGGTATTCAACCAAGCAAATACCTAGCTCGGTTCAGTCAGCAGGTAGTTGGGTATTTGACCCAAAGGAGTCGAATACCCAGCTGAGATCGAATTCCTAGCTAGCTAAGAGTTGGATATTCAATTAAACGAATACCCAGCTCGGTTAGAATTCCCAGACAACTGGTAGTTGGGTATTCGACCCGAAAGAGCTGAATACTAAGCTGAGGTCGAATTCCCAGTTAGCTAGGAGTTGGGTATTCCACCAAACGAATATCCAGCTTGGTTCAAATTCACAGCCAGCTTCTCCCCGAAAGACCCGAATACCTAGCTGAGATGGAATTCTTAGCAAGGTAGGAGTTAGGTTTTCAATAAACCAATACCCACCATGTATCGAAATGAGATCGAATTCATAGCCGGGTCGGGTCGAATTCCCCACTTTTAGCTGGCTGGGAAGTAAAATTGAATTGAGTTATTTATATCCAATACCCAATTCCCAACTCACAGCTTACTTCTCACATTGGGCAAAATATTCATCCAAACGAAAGCCAGGTCGGTTTGAATTCCCAGCCAGCTTGGATTTGAAAGAGCAGAATACCCAGCTGTAATCGAATTCCTAGCCAGCTAGGAATTTGGTATTCAACCAAACGAATACCCAGCTCGGTTCAAATTTAAAGCCAGCTGGGAGTTTGGAATTCGTCCCGAAAGCGCTGAATACCTAGCTGAGATCGAATTCCTAGACAGCTAGGGGTTGTGTATTCAACCAAACGAATACCCAGCTCGGTTCAAATTCCCAGCCAGAAGGAAGTTGGATATTCTTTACAAAGGAGCAAAATTCCCAACTGAGATCGAAGTTTTAGCCAGCTAGGAGTTAAGCATTCGACCCGTAAAAGCCAAATACCCAGCTGAGATCATATTCCTAGCCAGCTAGGAGTTGGGTTTTCAATAAATGAATACAAAGTTCGGTTCGAATTCCCAGCATTCTGGGAGCAGAGTTTTCGACCAGAATGTGCCGAATGCCTAGCTGAGATTAAATTCTTTGCCAGCTAGATGTTGGCTATTCCATTAAAGGGTACCGAAAGTCAAAAATTTCGAATGTATATTTTACATCAACTCCGTTTTATTTCATAAGCCGAGATATTACGAAAATCTGCGAAAATACATTTATTTTTTACTTTTAAAATCGAAAATTGAAGTTGTCCCTCGGTTTATCGACGGCGCCATTGTTGCAAAAATACATGGCGAGAGAAAGCGGACTCAAGATTTGACGTAAATGAGGTCCATTGGAGAATGGCGGAAGTGTACACAACGTGATTCGTAGATTTCATCTAAATAAATTGTTATATTTATATTTGGATAAATAATGTAACTCATCATCTAAAACAATTAAATTTAATCATACAAAATTTTTTATCTGTACAAAGTACACCTTGGTTAATTAAAATATCTATTCGTTTAAAACTCTGTCCGTATAGGAATGTTAGATCCACAGACAGAACAAGGCATGTCTTATAATACTTAAAGATCATTCATTATAAAAAGGATATCAACTGTATTATTCTTCAGTTCATAAATTCAATACCTGGATTTATCTAATTATCGGCTCATACGAAGCTCTTAGAATATCCATCTCCTATCTTGCTAGGAATTTAAACTCAGCTTGGCATTCGGCTTTTTCGGGCCAAATTCCCAACTCTTAGCTGGCTGGGAAGTTATTTATATCCAATACCCAATTCCCAACTCAGCTTACTTCTCATACATGGTTGGTATTGGTTTATTGAAAACTCAACTCCTACCTTGCTAAGAATTCCGTCTCAGTATTCGGGTCTTTCGGGGAGAAGCTGGCTGTGAATTTGAACTAAGCTGGATATTTGTTTGGTGGAATACCCAACTCCTAGCTAACTGGGAATTCGACCTCAGCTTCATGTTCAGCTCTTTCGGGTCGAATACCCAACTACCAGCTGTCTGGGAAAAAACGAAAAAACTTAGATCCGCGGTTAGAACTTAGATCCTATAATTAGTCACACCACTGGTTGTCAATGGTTTTGTTTAACAAAATTTAACGCGATTTTGACTTTAAAGTCTGGTTATTTTTAAAGCATTGAACTTTTTTTAGTATCTTAATTTTATTTAATTTATTCTTTCAGATTTGAAGTTGATTTACAATTGTTTAATTTAAACTTCAAAGTCGTGATGAACTGAAATTGTGTTCTGGTGAATAAAAAACATCATAATACGAGTGTAAATGACAGTTATTACATTCAGTGCATTCATTAATTTTAATCTTATGCTGAACATTTTTTCTTCCAGAAAAAAAAACAGACCTTACTTCTTTCAGGTTGACGTTTCACATTTAATTCAAATAAAATTAAAAATACAATGCCACATCTCTGGGAAAAAGACATTTAATTCCAAATAAAATTTCCAACAGTTATATTACTATCACCTTATCAGAGCTATAAATGCCAACAGGACGTCAATTATAACTATGCAATAATAATGTGACTGCATAATAGCCTGTGACATATGCGTGTTTGGATAAGCCACTGTTAATTGCCGTTTGATCTTCGAAAACCGGTTATACATGGTTGTTTTAAAGTTTGACCTAATTTGCCTGTCATAAAACAAGGGCGATCAGTGATCACATGTGTCGCCTGATGATAGTCAAGTTAACAGTAGTATTGAGGGGTGATTGGACAGTTTGTTGGAGATGTAAGTGTAACATTTCACTCAAACTGCATTAGTAGTATAAGAGAAGTAGTCCGGACAAACTTTAAAAATAAAAATCATTAAAGGGCCATTACTCTGACAAAAATCATTGAACTGGAAAATGTCGATGACATGTACAACTAGACTTGGTACTGATCATTGCTGTAATGTTTTGACGAAATTGCACCAGTAGTTTTTGAGAAGTAGTCCGGACAAGTTTTGTGACGGACAGACAGAAGGATGAACAGACAGACAGATGACGGAAAAGTGATCTCTATATGTCGCGGCTACTTTGTAGCATGTCGCAGCTACTGTGTAACAGGCCACAGAAAAATCATTAACGGGGCAAAACGCCTTTTTTATTCAAGAACCATAACTCGGCCAAAAACCATTCAACCGAAAAAACCGTTAAATATGCGCAAGTACTTTAAACTTTGGATGAAATTGCACTAGTTGTTTTTTAGGAGTAGTCCGGACAAGTTTTGTGACGGACGGATCAAGTCTGTGACAGACGGATATACGGACAGACAGACGACGAAGAAGTGATCCATATATGTCGCGGCCACTTTGTAGTAGGCGACATAATGTGCGGATCAATGTGTGAAAATTTTGATCCTATCGGTGGTGTTTAAACGATACCATACTTCAAGTCGTTATTGCTTTTGCTATTTACCATACCGTAAATTTCTTCCGACAATGTAACAAGTTTTAATATGGTCATTTTTCGAATAGTTATCAAATTTTCTAAAACTTTAAAACCCGGAACGATTATTTCGTCAGTCGCATCAGTTTTAAGTAGCCCCTCTTTTTCGAAAGTGCTAATGGTTATACACCACCGAATCAGTGTTGTCGGGAACCAGTCAATTTTGTGCAGGGTTTATGCGGAGCTATTTAAGATGACAAAGCTGTGTGATTGGTGAAAAATGAAAAGGTTGTTTTGAAATTAATTTTGCTTGAAAATAACACACATATTGAAGAACAAATTGAAATAAGGCATGTGTGACGGACAATTTTTGGCTAATTTTTGTCGTTTTAAGATAAACAGGAAATTTCAACAGATTGTAATAAAAAATACCGAAGTGACTGGGGTGATCTCCTTCGAGACGACGACTGGTCATGCTATGAAAAATCTGAATGAAATTGTTTCTCATGATTAATTCTTCCCAGAAATCGGCATAGGTAGCATCTTCAGAAGCTAATAAAGTGAGACTGGGACTTTATGTTACATTGAACGACTGTAGGATTTGATTTAGTTGTGTGTAACCTAATATGTGTAACAAACTCGGGCATCTAAGTTAAAATAATAAACCGAATACGTTTAGCGATAGTATTTTTATACATAATTAGTTAAAAAATGAGTCATACGAATTCTCGAAATCGCGATCACATACAGTGTTAACTCTGCTGTAGTTAAAGATTGAAGTAGTATTAAACAGCCGTTACTATTAATTCCTGGATAATCACTATTTACAAATGTATTTACAGACTCACAAGAACTAATACAATTACATGCATAACAATTTACAACATAATAGCCAGTATAGTGCTATATGAATAGCCAGCAAGATTATCTTTGCACGGAGTACAAGTACTTTTACTGTAATAATGGTTTCGGACAAAAAAAAACGTTTAACGATAATCGTTATGCACAACTGGCATTGATCTTTCCTATAAATTTTTGTGCACTGAAATATCACTTTGCTGGGGCGTTGGCACACAGGTAGTTGGAGAAGCGGCTGTAGCTATCGCTTCGTATGTAGGAGGTTGGGTATTGAACACTGGTGGGGGCGTTTGCATAAAATTTACATTTTCTTGCGTTGGTTGTTATGTTTCATTGTATTCCGTGTCTGAATTATATTCATCGTACTGTTAAGTTTGGTCATTCTCAAGTGGGGAAGTTGCTTTCTTTTTCCCTGCATCGCGACTATTATAACAGTCAATTGTGTTGATTATAAACAAGCATAAAGTATAAAGGTATAAATAATTACGTCTGCTGAAATATCACAGTATGAAAATTGCCCCGGAATCTCAACAGTGTATTGTTACATCGTCACATCAGATATCTGAATTCGAATTTTACAGGAAACTTGTCGTGGCATACTGATTTACATTGTTACATCCAGAATATGTTTAGAAGCGAGATCTTTACATCTGAAGTTGACTCTTCCCGTTAAAATATACAGAGTTCATTCTTGGCAGCTATTCTATTGGCCTGTGTTTTGCTCTAGTTAACGTTCTGTTTCCTGAGTTTCATATTTTTACTCGTTATAATCGTATTTTGATATTTTGAGAGGAAGATAATATTTTGGCTTTTAAGAAAATACCAGTAGTACCTTGGATTCTTTATTATTATCTCACGGATTCAAGAAAATTTTCAAACATAATTCGTTTGAATCTCAGTCTGAGTATGGGATATTATGGTAGGGCCATTAGTTTTACTTGAAAGGTTTCAAGTCATTTATATTCAAGTCTCCTGTCAGAGCTATAAAAGTTGAAAAAAGATTGTTTAACTGTTACAAAATGATTAATTCTTCGTCAGTTCGTTTGTTTCATACTTTTCTGGTCGCGAAATCATGTTAAATTTCTATTACTTTAGACACATTTGTTTCGTCAAGAATTTCTTTCGTGTTCACATTATTAACTGAATGACCGACTTTATTAATTAGAACGTAAAACAGGCAGAACAATAGGCAGAACCAAGCTGGGTATTCGGTTCTTTAAGGTTGAATACCCAACTCCTAGCTAGCTGGAAATTCAGATCAAGCTTCGTATTCGTTTTGTTGAATATCCAACTCCGAGATGGTTAAGAATTCGATCTCATCTGGGTATTCAGCTCTCCATGTAGAATACCTAACTCCCAACTGGGAATTCGTTTTGTTGAATACCCTATTCCTAGCTGGCTAAGAAGTCGTTCTAAGTAGTGTATTCGGCTCATTCGGGACGAATTTTCAACTCCCATCTGACTGAGAATTCGACACGAGCTGGGTATTCGTTTATTAAATACCCAACTCCTAGCTAGCTAAGAACTCGATCTCAGCTGGGTATTCAACTCTTTCGTGTAGAATACTAAACTTTCAACTGGCTGGGAATTCGAACAGAGCTAGGTACCGAATATCAAATACCCTGTTCCCAACTCACTGCTAACTTGACACACATGGAGGTAACACTCAGTTTCATTTTCTCGCTTGCATTGGAATTACTCAGCGAAAGACGCTAACATGTTTTTATAATCATTTTATAAAGCTAAATTAAACTAAAAAAAAGTCCAAAAATTCGTCGCAGTACGCAGATTACAGCGACAAGAGAAAGCGTAAGCTTTTAATAAGTTTTTCATCTTTCAGCTTTAAATTCACCTTGGTCTTTGTGTCGTCTGCACCCGTTTTACAATATGTCATGTACCCGCTTTTATTATATGTTAACAACTTAGAAAACTTTCATCACAACCCAACGTTTTCGAAACACACACACACACACATGTATTTACACGTTAAATGAAAAATGAATTAAATGTCGGCAGCATTGCTTCAATCAAACGTAAAATCTTCCTATTCGAAACTCAAATCAAATTTTACAAAAAAACTGATGAAAGATTGTCATTGAATCCAGATTAAAATTTCTTGTAAACTCGGCCACGCTTTGTAGGACCGCTCTGTTACACCGCATAACGCATAGACGGGATACCGTTTATGCGGCGATTTGCAACGCTTAAAAGGAATGAAGACGTTTATGCGGCGAAGCGCAACTGTGCCTTTTTGCAGCATACATGGATTGCTATAAAATTCTCCAAAGGGACGTGACAGTTACAAAACAGTTTATATAACTGGGGAGTTGTTTGGCATATCTATATGCACTTTGATTCTGGCTACTTAGCTCGTCTTAAAATGAACATCGGTTTCGCCTTGGCGATTATCACATTAGGCAGCTCCATAACCTTAATTCCATTGACCACACTATCGGGTAATAATTGTTTACTCTTGCTTAGAATTACTATGTAAATAAGTTATTTTATTATTTGTGAATAGTATTATTTACTATTCATTCCACTCCCGGAAAAATAAAGTTTACTAAAAGTACTTTAAACATACTATTAAACCTAGCAAAATTTACTATTTTGAATATTAAATGAACAACCAACTTAAGGTATGATATGATATATCAGCATAAGTTAAATATCGGCTAGGGGCCTAAATCAAATTGCTTATCATTTTTTTTTACAAAAAAGTAAATGTATTTTTAAGTTAAATTTTATTCTAAGCATCAAATTAAGAACGTATTAAATACATTTGCGGTCAAACCAAATTAACTATTTTGTGTAGTTATGTTTACTATTCGAGGCAACATCAATTTACTACCCAAGGCTACTGTTTTCTCTGTGGATATCTAACCTCTTTGTTTAGCACGTAGTTTGATCAAAGGTCATAGTGACACACATTTGACTATTAAAGTAGAACTTACACTTCAGTGACATAATCCAAACGGTGCCGGCCAGGAGGAACAGTTCGGTAATTCGTGCACATGTCATCAAACTGCAACGGTATTCGTCGGGAATAATGCACTTAGATATAAATTCGAATCAATACATGTTTCTATTGTAGCAGCCCATACGGTCATATATGTTATCATTTGCTCCTTTTATTCGGCGACAGGTGCCTTTTCGTCGCAGAAAGAGAATCCTTTTATGCGTTGCAAATCGCCGCATAAACGGAATCTCAACCCGTCTATGTGTTGTGCCCGCTATGCGGTGTAACACCGCTCTAAATATTAAAAGTCTAAACAGATAGGTAAAATATACCAAATAATTAAAATCAGATAAATCAATAATTAAAAATAAATTAATAACTGCTCTTTAAATTACAACACTTAAATGCTTAACATATCTTATTTCCTAATCTAACACCGTTTCGTATTTCGGCCAAGTCACGTCCGGAATACACGAGTTGACTTGCCGACGATGAATAACGTTTATTCTGAAAAAAGCAAGGCTTTGGATCACTGCGCTTCATAGAACATTCGACAGAAAATTGTAAAAATAGAAAATGAGAAACAACTTTCTTTCAAACCACGACGGCTACAAACGATTTGAATTAATATGTGTGAAGTTGGTCTGCAGTTCGCAGTTCGCAATTCGCGATTCGAATTGCGAACTGCAAACTGGCATGCAGTTCGCGATTCAAACTTGAAGATTTTCAGTGTTCTTCTTGGGAAAATTTATGACTTACTAACTTCATAAACCAAAAAGAAATAGTTCTAAGTCCAATTGCAAACTAGCATGCTGTTCGCGATTCGAATTGCGAACTGCAAACTGGTCTGCAGTTCGCAGTTCGCAATTCGCGATTCGAATTGCGAACTGCAAACTGGCATGCAGTTCGCGATTCAAACTTGAAGCTTTTCAGAGTTCTTCTTGTGAAAATTTATTACTTACTAACTTCATAAACCAAAAAGAAATAGTTCTAAGATAGAGAAAATAAACTTAAGTCCAATTGCAAACTAGCATGCGGTACGCGATTCGAATTGCGAACTGCAAACTGGCATGCAGTTCGCGATTCAAATTTCAAGCTTTTCAGTGTTCTTCTAGGGAAAATTTATGACTTACTTACTTCATAAACCAAAAAGAAATAGTTCTTAGTCGAATTGCAAACTAGCATGCGGTTCGCGATTCGAATTGCGAACTGCAAACTAGCATGCAGTTCGCGATTCAAACTTGAAGCTTTTCAGAGTTCTTCGTGTGAAAATTTATTACTTACTCACTTCATAAACCAAAAAAGAAATAGTTCTAAGATAGAAAAAAAACATAAGTCAATTGCAAACTAGCATGCGGTTCGCGATTCGAATTGCGAACCGCATGCTAGTTTGCAATTCGACTAAGAACTATTTCTTTTTGGTTTATGAAGTAAGTAAGTCATAAATTTTCCCTAGAAGAACACTGAAAAGCTTGAAATTTGAATCGCGAACTGCATGCCAGTTTGCAGTTCGCAATTCGAATCGCGTACCGCATGCTAGTTTGCAATTGGACTTATGTTTATTTTCTCTATCTTAGAACTATTTCTTTTTGGTTTATGAAGTTAGTAAGTAATAAATTTTCACAAGAAGAACTCTGAAAAGCTTCAAGTTTGAATCGCGAACTGCATGCCAGTTTGCAGTTCGCAATTCGAATCGCGAATTGCGAACTGCGAACTGCAGACCAGTTTGCAGTTCGCAATTCGAATCGCGAACAGCATGCTAGTTTGCAATTGGACTTAGAACTATTTCTTTTTGGTTTATGAAGTTAGTAAGTCATAAATTTTCCCAAGAAGAACACTGAAAATCTTCAAGTTTGAATCGCGAACTGCATGCCAGTTTGCAGTTCGCAATTCGAATCGCGAATTGCGAACTGCGAACTGCAGACCAACTTCACACATATTTTGAATTAGGTAATTTCTATATTGTTAATTGATCACTAAGCTTTTAATAATACAAATATTATTTTAAATATTTGGATAGACAAAACTATTTGTTTTGACGGTAAGTAAAAAAAAATCGTTGATAGGTGATTTACATTAGCTCAGTGTCTGGTGTAACACTGGAGTCGATCTAAATAAAGTTTACAAAAACTGATGGATCGATTGTTTTAAATCCACTAATCTTAAGATGAATAACTTTGTGATTGAAAATGTTAAAGATATTAGTATTTATGCAAAAGTTTAATTTTTTTCAATGTGAAAACTCTAGAAACACTGATCACTTAGTAATGTTCCATGTGGTACAGATGTACCTTGTCCTCAGTAGCAAGTATGCCAAGAATGAGTACAATATTTTTGATAGTTTCCAAAATTTTCTATATCAATAAGCAATTTCAACAAAAATTTCAAGTGGAAATGGGCACAACTCTAAAAACAGCTTTCAGAGTAATGCCTCTTTTCTTGCAACCGTGCCCTGTCATAATAAGCAAATATTTCAAGTTTCATATTGATATCTTTGACAGATTTGAAATTATTCTACCTTATAACCAATTTTGAGAAAACTTGTAAGTTAAAAAAGGGCTTAAACGCAAAAATATATTTCAGAATAATGACCATAGTCTTACAACTGCACGTTTTCATTATAAGCAAGTATTCCAAGTTTTGTGATGATTCCTTTAAGTGTTTCAGTAACGGGATACATCAAAGTTTAGATGACCTAGTGATGATTATAGCTCTAATTTTTCTTCAAAACAGATGAGCTAATAATAGGGAAATACCATAGAGATCTCTGTTAAACTGAAATACTTTACAATAGCTTATATCAAAGTCAAGAGAAACACAGAAATCAAATATATTTTTGTGTAAGTAAACTGTTCATAAAAAAGTAAAAAAAGTCATGTGAGCAAATAATTAAGATGTGAAAACAGTAGATAAATAACTTTAAATGTATAAAAATTATACTGCAAATATATATTACTGCCTGAAATGCAATTATACTGACATCACAGAACTTAACAGAACCTAATTTCTTGACTCCATGACCATGTTCAAAACATTCAGTGCTGTTTTTCTAGATGCAATTTGGATATCAATCTACTCAGATTTGTCCTAGACCTACATAATGACTATGTAGAATAACCACTTGTGACAAGTTTATAATGTGACACATACATCCTACCTTGTATGAAGTAAACTTGCATAAAAGGTCCTATTCTATCAGGTACTTAAAAAAACTTTTTAAGGTATTAATAATGTCAGTCTGGATCTTATCTTTTGTATAGGAAATATTGCATGAAATTGATTTAAGGTAAAACATGGTCATGATGACACCCCAATTGTTTTCATTGAAATGTTTAATTCTTTCATTCTTTATGACCAAGATATTTGGAGATCTGTGCTTATCAATAATGAACTGAAGGTGTTTCAAGAAAAACATTAAAATATATACATTATATACAAGTAAAAGGTTAGGGATTGGAACAAATACTGAGATCAATATTCTAATATTTGGTTTGCCATATTAGAAAAGATTCGAGTATTCGAATCTCGGACGTTCCATCAGTTATCCGAATTTCGACATCCGCATATAGGTACTGTTTAAAAATTTTCGTTTAGACTAACGTGTTTGTCAACAAAACAACAAAAAGTATTATCAACAGAGTCAAAAGCGTGATTGGTTGTTCGTGTACGTTTTCGTGTTTACGTTATCTGCTTACACGCTTTCCGAATACATCGCCGATTAGCAAACGATTATTTCAATGCGTAGTAAATTTTATAAATGATTTTTTTTTGCGGATGAACACTAAATTACTAACTTGTTATTTTTACAGTTTAATTTGTCAAAAAATTGAATTATACATAATGCTTTCAAAATCAACAGAATTCTGTAATATCAAAGAACCTTTATCGAAATTGCAATGGAAACTCATACAACCTGTGGTACTATTTTTCAACGCAAATGTATGAATAAGAGGCGGTCATGTGATTGTAACTAGAAAATCTGGTGTGTAGCTTTACAACCATTCGCTTCTAAAAATAGCAAAGCATTCGATGCTCTCTAGATTTACATCCAAAATATTAAACTATAACGCAAAACACTCGATGCTCTCTACATCCAAAATATTAAACTACTATAACGCAAAACACTCGATGCTCTCTACATCCAAAATATTAAACTATAACGCAAAACACTCGATGCTCTCTACATTCAAAATATTACACTATAACGCAAAACACTCGATGCTCTCTACATCCAAAATATTACACTATAACGCAAAACACTCGATGCTCTCTACATCCAAAATATTGAACTATAACGCAAAACACTCGATGCTCTCTACATCCAAAATATTACACTATAACGCAAAACACTCGATGCTCTCTACATCCAAAATATTAAACTATAACGCTAAACACTCGATGCTCTCTACATCCAAAATATTACACTATAACGCAAAACACTCGATGCTCTCTACATCCAAAATATTAAACTATAACGCAAAACACTCGATGCTCTCTACATCCAAAATATTAAACTATAACGCAAAACACTCGATGCTCTCTACATCCAAAATATTAAACTATAACGCAAAACACTCGATGCTCTCTACATCCAAAATATTAAACTATAACGCAAAACACTCGATGCTCTCTACATCCAAAATATTAAACAATAACGCAAAACACTCGATGCCCTCTAGATCCAAAATATTAAACTATAACACAAAACACTCGATGCCCTCTACATCCAAAATATTAAACTATAACGCAAAACACTCGATGCTCTCTACATCCAAAATATTAAACTATAACGCAAAACACTCAATGCTCTCTACATCCAAAATATCAAACTATAACGCTTTTTGCTTTTTAATCAAACTGAATCGTTGCGTACCTAGGCCAGGTCCATCGTCGGTGAATCGTTAGGTGAATCAGTAGGTAATGAATTATTAATGAGTACGAAATTTGTACCAAACAATTGTCCCACGGTAGATAAATAGAGTGAAACGGAATGGATCGAACGTGGGTTTCCGACGATGGGCCAGGTCATGACCGGAATGCATATGAATAGGCTAGGCAGACGATGAATAACGTATATTTTGAAAATAGCAATGACTTTGTATCACTGCGCTACACAGAAGATAAGACAGAAAATTGTTAAATTGTTGATTGGTGATTTGTTATAAGCTCGGTGTCTTTTGTAACACTGGTCACACAATCGATAAAAAACAACAACACAAAAAACAACAACAAAAAAAAAAAAAAAAAAAAAAAAAACCCAAACAAACAAAACAAAAGATCAACAAAAAACCCCGTCAACTTACCTTGAGTCATCAAATACCTGGTCCAGTTTGTCAGGAGTTACACAGTGTGTATTGAGGTCATATTCCTTCTTTACTCTTAGCGCATCCTGGATGTTTTCACACACTATCCACTGCAGAGTGGCCCGGGGATACATCAAAATATTCTTTACATGGTGTAAACCTATGTAATTAGGTAAAAGCTTTGTACCAACGCACTTTGGGGTCAAACGCACTTTGGGGTCAAATCGAGAAATGAACCCCAAAGTGCGTTACTGTGCTACATATCAACGCATTTTGGATTCCAATGTCCTAAAGGTGTCAACTGAGTTCTGTTAAAAAACTGAGTACTGACTTATTTTCGATCTGCAACCTTGAAATATTTAAGGTAGAGTTCAAGATGACGGTCGATACTTAGACAAGTGTTGTTTTAGGCGGATTTGCACTATTACAATTTAATTAAATTGTCTTGTGAAACATGAATACTCAACAAATTCATATATAAACTCGGAAAGACCTTTCAAGTTCATGCCTAAGTGAGACGATATACTGGAAAATACTGGTTTCCAGTACCCGGAGGTGGTTCATTTTTCAGTATATTATCTCACTCATACATGAATATGAAAAAAGATCATAAATGTAATCGTGCAACTCGCCTAAAACACCGCTTTTGATGCTGCTGTACCTCGAAAATTGAACCGATCTATGTGTTGGTATCAGTTTTGAAACAGTTTATTCCTTGTAGTTTCCGGTGATAATTCAACCCTTCCAGATTCATTGCTTAGAAAATGAGATATATTGGTCATTTTGTTTCGATAGTTAGTTCCAAGTCATATGGAACTGTACCTTAAGTTTACGGGTAATAAAGGTCCAAACACCAAATACATAGGTTACATGTTTGCTGACAATAGAGGTCTTTGAAGTAGACTAGTTAATAGTTATTCCGACTTCTAATTGCAGTTATAGTGTAGAGTTTGACCTTGATCTTTAGTCATCTAACCTTAGATCTGCAACAGATATGCATTCTTTTTGCCCAGCTCGACATTCGGTATGCATGTCTCGTCATTCGGACCCCAAAGTGCGTTAAATACTTTAGGGTCAGATGTTGACCCCAAAGTGCGTTACACAGGTACATATTATTAATGCAATTTTTAACATCAGACGAACGATCGCAATTTGGGGTCATAAAAATTAAATCAATAAGTGTAAGTTATTGGTCATATATCAAATTTTATGGAATTTATTGCGAGCGAAGCCGAAGGCGTTGCGAAGCAATAAGTTCTATAAAATTTGATATAGACCAATAACTTGCTTACAGTTTGTCACGTACGCACGTCGGCAACGTCCTCTGAAGTCTTGTTAAGACCGCCCTTTCATTTTGATTGACACCTATAGCGCCCAAAAAAGATGTCGATTGCCTGTAATTCAAGTTGTCACGAGGCTTTTTTCTACATGTACAGTTCAGTTTATATTGCCCGTATGTTATTCTAGCTATTTTGCATAACTCCGCTCACATACCACATGTCTCGCGTTGTTCATATCAAAGAAAATAAGTCACTTTTTTTTCATACAGATTATTTTATGGGATATATTTTTCAAATTTGAACTGAATATGGCCTATCTGATTGGATAAGAAAGTAGGGCAAACTGTAAAAATGAATATAAGTGATATATTAAAGTAATATATTGTAGTTAATGCCAGTGGTAAACAAAAAATAAGGAATAAAGTAGGCGAAATGTATTAAGTCGGATAACAATAGCAGACGACAGTTTATTTTATTTTGTTTTAATCTAAGAGTTGTACATTAAATAAATTGTATATTAAATATAAGTCAGAAGTTTCGAATTTATTGCCCAAAGATTTTGCATTTTTGCGGGGGAGTGCTTTTTTTTGCAGAAAACGTTAAAAAAAGTGTAAGACACATTTAACGCACAAGGCTTAATTTCACTTTTGGCAGACCCCCTAAGATCCTATGCAATGGTATTTTCAACTAATTTAGCACGATCATTGTCCCATGGCCGCATGATTTCGGTATCCTTTGGGTCACGTGGCAGCGGATTACGATTTGGTGTAATCGGAGCATGACTTCTCGGAGGACGAGACCTAGACGGTGACCTGGATTTCTGTCTGCATGTCGAGCTACCGTTAGTCGGCGGTCGGTCACGGGTGTCCTCATTTCGATCTGTTTGTGATAATCGCTTATCTCGGAGTTCACGAGTTTCACGGGACTTTCGAGCGATATTTACAATTTCGCTACTTTGCCAGATATCGTACTTCGGTATTCTGCTTCCGCTCATGATGTTATCCCAATCAGGAAAAGCGTTCACCACAATTTTACCACCTAGCAGAATTTTGGCAGGATAAACAATCTTTACACCATCATCAGGATACTCTTGTCGAAGTTGTTTATAGCGGGGCCATATTTTCTTCCTAGAAGCCACTAATTCTGAGGGGTAGTCTCTATTAATATGAAAATCAGTGTTTTTCAGCTTTTTTGCACATGAAAGTAGTTACAGTATCTGTATAATCTTTGAAAGCTACAATGATAGCGCGATGACTTCCTTTCTTGTACCGGCCGAGACGGTGAGCTCTCTCCATGCCAACAGCTGTGTGTATACCAAGATTAGAGACCAGAAATTCAGAGATTTTCTCAAAGCAATTTTCATTTCTAGATTCACTGAACCCACCGAAAATCAGACTGTTCCTGCGTTGGCGGGCTTCGTTATCGATTGACCTATATTGTAGGAGTTTTGACTGTTGCTCGTGTGTTTGTAAGCAATTATACACTTGATCGACTTTTTCATTCAATTTCAAATACTTGTCAATGTTGCTATCAATTTTATTCATGGTTGATCGATTTGCAAAGATTTCATTGTACACAACTGAAAGTTTATCATCTGTACTCATATTTTGAAAATCTGATAAATTTATCATCCCACCAGTACCACTTTGACCACTACTACTCAGTCTTAAGCGTTTTTCGGGTTTCTTACGAAGCACTTGACTCCAAACACCATCATTTTCACCTATACTGAAGGACATGTTTTCATCTGCCACGTCACTATCACCCAACACGCCGAACGAATTCGAGGTAGAAACTGGGGGATGGGGTGGGATAATGTCACTCTTGGAGGTGGCCATCTTACCAAGGACAATGTTCAAGTTTTCACTTTAACTCTCTGTTGTAGTTTGACTTAGAAATGTTAAATTTTCTTTGCTGATCCACAAAAATATACGTCCGCCATTACCATAACCGGAACCGGAAAAAAACGATTCATAAAAATATAATTATTTTAGTCTATATTAAACTGAAATTTACTTGTTCTTCCAGTTCTAAATTTAGCTCCGCTTTAGCCTTTAATTCTTGAAAGTAAGGATTTGGTCGTCCTTAGATCCGATCGAATTTTGGATATGCATTTAGATAAGATTGCAAATGTTCAAAAACAAGAAAATCCAGTGGCAGCATACCTTAAATGTGCCAAAGCTATTCGTACTTGTATAATAAGGGCAAATAGGCACGGTACTGTACAGCGGTTGGCCAATCCAAAAGACACTCCCAGTGCCGAGCCTTGGCAAAATACGATAGTCAGCAAAGGCCCGATGTAGGTTACCGGCAATGGTCTAGCAACAGATTGGTCAAGGAACAGCATCGATACACGAGAGAAATCTCTTGGGCAGATTCAGTACTTAGGAATATAAGTTTTAACAGCAACATATTCAAGCCCAGGGCCTCCGGATTATCAATGGGATACTGGAGCAGAAGACCTTAAAGCCAGACACTTGAGCACTTACCCATTCTTGCACGTAGCGATTAATTGCAACTAGGTAACCAGTACGTGATGAAGAGGTACGTTTGTTGTTCGATGGGACGGAATGCACATTCGGTTTGCATAGCTTTCTATTCTGAATACGGAGCTTGACATTCGGTATGAATAGCTCGATATTCGAGATGCATAGCTCGACATTCGGTATGCATATCTGGACATTCGATATGCATAAATCGACATTTGGAATGTAAAGCTTGAATACACATTCGGTTTGCCGAGCTCAACAATCGGTATGCATAGTTCGACATTCGGTATAAATAGCTCGACATTCTGTTTGCATAGGTCGACTTTAGAAGGCATAACTCGACATTCGGAATGCCAAGCTTGACATTCTGTTATTCAGACCCGAATGTCGATATATGTATACAGAATATCGAGCTGTACATACTGGATGTCGAGCTATGTATTCTAATGTCGAGCTATGCATACCTTATGTTGAGGTTTGACCCCAAAGTGCGTTCTTACAAAACTATGGAAATGTGTAAAATTAAGTGAATTTGTTAACAGATTAAACAAGTAAGTATAAGTTTGTTACTATTTACACAACAGTCAATATATAAATGTATCTATTAACCATTGATCAAACGAATGAACGATTTTCTTAGTACGTAACCAATGTTTTAAATCTATTTATCATCCGTACTGAGTTAACCACTGTCTCACTCACTGATCCACCCACCTTAAGATCTGTATGCTTTAAAGAATACTGTAAAGTATTTACCCATACGCCCAAGACCGAAGACTGCGAGACGGACTTTAGAATTCATTCCCGTCAGTTGTATGTTTAGCCGTTGATTTATAACACGTTCTTAACCCAGACTCTTGTCAAACTGACAACTGGTCAAAAGCTGTAAGATAAAGCTGCTTTGTTGTTGTTGTTGAAAATAACAAATTACAGTAACTTCCTGAGATTTCTGAAAACTGCTATGTATTGAACCAAAGTATGCTTATGCCATTATGTCCATACTTAAAGAAGCTATTATAAGGACGGTTACAAATATAGGCCTACTACAACAAACATTAATTAGTAAAATATACTGTTCACAAAAAGTAGGAGATATTGTAAGTAATATTGTTATTGCGAGTGATTAAGAAAACTCTTACCTTTTGATGTTTATTTAAACAATTAAACAAATTCATTCACATATTTTAATCGAAAATTTAACTTCTTCATGACATCTCTAGGTACGTACTTTAAACAGCGTCGAAAGTCATTATGTTAACGTCATCATTTTCACACACCTCAATAACGTGTTGGACCACCTCTGTTGTCGCAACAAGCTATGCAACGACGTCTCATATTCCCAGTAAGACGACTGATGGTGTGCTTAGGGATTCTGTCCCACTCTTCCTGCAACGCCGCAACGAGCTTACGGAACGTTTTGGGAGGAGGATCATGTTTTCGGACTCATTTTCTAAGAATGTCCCATACATGTTAAATAGGTGATAATTCCGGGCTCATCGCTGGCCATGATAAAGTACGGATACTCAGTAACAAGTCTTGCCCTATGTGCCCTAGCGTAATCATCCTGGAAGATGAATTCTTGGCCATGACGTTGAGCAATCGGGCAACATGTGGCGGCGTTGCCGAGTGGTTAACACGTCGGACTAGTAGTCAAAGGATTGCTAGCTGCATGGGTTCAAACCCAGTCAGGGGCAAGCCGTTGTTTCCTTGAGCAAGAACCTTTACATTCATTACATTCATTGCTTAGTACTGGTTGGTTCCAGGAACGGAATCGAGAGTGTGACTATAAGCTAAAAGCTTCCTACACAATCTAACTAAAATAAATTTGGTATAAACTATCATGTTGTCACGGTAGTACTGGCCACTCACACTGCCATGGCACATATGTAGCTATGTTCTGGCAGTAATAGTGATCCCAGCCTATACTATAACGAACCCACCCACATATCGGTCGTGGGCAAACCTCAGCGTCTGTAAAACGTTCGCCTGAGCAACGCAACCACTGGTTAAAATTCGACCGACGCCGCTCTCTACACTATGCCAAACGTTCATAACAATGCCTTGCTGACAACAGCAAGACCACCTGGGGGCGCCTAACGTTAAGAACGTCTGAGTGAAAGCGATTTCTGATTGTCTGTCTGGAGACACTGACCTCTTTGACATGTTAAGGCGTTGAAGGTCTGCGACCGTCAGTGCTCTATAACGGACAGCTTGATTAACACCATAGCGGTCGTCTCGGACGTCAGTACATCTTGGACGTCCACTTCTTTAGATATCCATCAACCTGGGTCTGACTATATCCGGTCTGGAGCATAAAAATGACCCGCCAACGTTGACGTTCCGTTAGACGTCTCATAATTCCAATTGCAAATTTGATTATGAAGTTGTGTTTGACATCTACACAACACAACATTCTGAATGTTTTTTTTTAAGTCAATGAAAAATCCGCGTGCTAACCCTCATATCTTAAAGTTGCATGTGCAGCACCAATTTTAACTAGATTTCTATACTTCAGTGAGCACGTTATGAACGACCATTGTACAAATATACAGGATGATTGCCTATAAAGAGTAGGTTTCCCATCTCATTACAAAATAACATAAAATCCCCTACTTTTTGTGTACAGTTTATATAATGCGTGAGAAATTCACATGTTTATTTTAGTCTTATCAACTCTTGAAGATAACTTTGAAGACAGAAGGCTCTACATTATTTCAGAAAGATAATATGTGACAAACGCGATAAATCTGATTAAATTCTTAATCTCAGCCATATTACGAATATACTGTTATAGTACAATCTATCCGTCATTTAATTTCTGTGTTCGGTCACATGACCAATATTTGAGCGTACGCTACTGCACTCCACTGAAGTACGACGAATGTGTGGACAGATAAATCTCACTTAATTTGAATACCTAGTAAACAATTTTTCACTAACAGTATGACGCACATGAAAATGGACTCTGCAACTGTTAAAAAAACACATTTAGAAAGTTCGGCAAACTTACCTTAGAGTAATCTATATGATCCACGTCACCAAATCATTCGTTTAAAACCGGAACGCGAACAAATAAACTTGACCGGCATGTGTTATCAGACTTGGACAAACTTTAAACAAAGTAAATGATTTAAAAACTTGCTTTATCAAAGCCTGCTCTGGGACTTTTGCATGTTAACACTGTAAAAATAAATTTAAAAACCATCAAATATAGCAATGTCGTAAATACGTTATACCTATATAATAAACGTGTATTTATGACACGCAGGTAAGTTTTTCTCAGTGATCCGAATTAAGTGTTATTCTTTAAACATTATCACAACAGAAATACAGCTATCTTTTCTATCGTGTAGTTGTTTTGATTTGAAAGCTTGTGAGTCTATATTGTAGTACAGATGTCACGTTAAAAACCATGAACATGGACATTCCTCGTCTCAATAATTTTTGATTTAGAAAATAAACTAGGAGATAACAACTAAATTCAAATTCTAAATAGAGTTGTTTTAGTGTTAAGATTAATTTCACATGAACTTGTTACAAGATTAAGAATTAACTCAAATATCTTGAATCCATTATCTCTACCTTCATATTCCTCTGTCATTTACAAGGGGACAATGGGTTTGTGCTATTGTAAAATGCGCAATAGTTTGAAGATACCAGTAACCATATTTTAAGAAACAAACAACCCCTTTGTGTAGATCTTTATTTACTTTTACCTGTCTTTTCTTCTATGTACACTCCTGATTTGTTCAAAATGTTTATTTTCTAAGTTTGCTATCTTTTTTCCCCTACAAAGATACTAAATCAGAAGGAAACATATCAGTAAGCGACAGCATATATTTCAGATATATCATAAACTGTTTTAGCCGTGCTTTAACTGGAAAGTTTTCGAGTTCACAATTTTTCTGCAGGAGGCTGACCTATGAGGGATTGTTTGATTTCTGCAGGAGGCTGACCTATGAGGGATTGTTTGATTTCTGCAGGAGGCTGACCTATGAGGGATTGTTTGATTTCATTTTTAAGGTGCTGTTTAGTCGTATATTTGCTCTTTTTTTGTTTTTGTTTTGAAAAGGTTACAGAAATATACGCTTGATATCAAATATTCAGTTTACATCCCATACCACTTTACCATAGAAATGTCGTTTAAAAAGTAATAAATATGAATAAATCATCAGTATTTTAAATCATTACATTAAATAATCCTTACATTTGAACAACTAATTTGAGAGTCGTCGGACTACAGAAATGCAGGACCACGGATGCTAATCCTGTTATCTGAATTTGACATTATCTCCCACAAGCCCACGAGCATTGGCCAGTATTAAGGAAAGGAGACATTAAAAGGAATAAAAAAAATATATATACAGAGTATGTTCGAAACAAAATTTAACTAATTTTTAAACTTTTGTGAAAGAAAAAGACGTTTCAGACGCAAATCTGCTGAGTACGTACACGCAATATTTGCATGTCTTACAAAATTTTGCCTATTTTTGCGGTTTCGATAAATGATAATTTGATGTCAATCAAATAAGGGTTTTATTTGTTTTACTGACTGAAGTTACTATTTTTGGCCTCCTTTTCTGATAGCATACCGAATATTCATTGGCTATATAATTTAATCCGGATACCAGAATGGGCTATTCGTGGAGTTCAGACACATGACCTTTTAACTTAGTGTCAACAGTATTACGAGCTCTGTTTTCCAAAGTTGCCAGCACCATTTTAAGGATAGTGAATGAGCTGTAAGTAACTTTTTCGTCTGACATTTTTTTGCTTAGATGCATCTGATGTATAATCTTGCATTAAACAAGTCAGTAGGCCTATTTTAAGGCCTTTGGAATACAACTTTTACTATTAAAATTTCAAAGCTGAATATTAAAATAAAACAAATCAGTAATAAGGATTACATTTTCAAAGTTGCCTTTTCTGATTGACCATACTAAAAGTTTGAAAACTTCAAAATTCTTCTTTTTTTAAAAACTTACGGTGTTGTTCAGTGAGTCAAAGTTTAGAATTGATTTACTTGATAACTCCGAAACTACAAAAACTCCAATGCATCCCTTATTAGAATAAATACGCTATCATTCCAGTGGTTGAGCGCAAAAAAATCGTCATCAGAAACCTACACTAAAACAGTTTCAAATTTCTGAATGTCGATGAGTTGTTCGTAAAACCTTAATATTAAGAGCAAGTTAGCATGATTTTTTATGTTCTAAATAAGAAAGATTGGATATATTTTTACTATCGCTTCCGTCCGTAAAAGCACTGTATGCTCTCGGATACGTGCAAGGGTAATTGCTTCCACCATTTGTTTTACATCAGAAGATGTTTTCATTAAACTTCTTTTTACTTGGTGCTCTGTTCTTCATCAAAAGTTGTTTTCATTAAACTTTCTTTACATGGTACTCTGTTCTGCATCAGCTGTTTTCACTAACCCTTTTGTTAACGTTGTTAGAATTTTATGATAAAACGTTTTTGCCATAGAGTTGAATTTTTATTTTAAATTACCAATCGATGATATCTTCGTCAGTTAAAAGTATGGGAAGTCGGCACAGGCTCTTCATGTTCTTCGTTGGACTTATCCTGTTGTTACATGATGTTCGAGCGTCTCACTTCCGGGGCGCAATTATATCTTGGAGGCCAGGATCAGCGCAGGTACGTGAAATATTACAATGTGAAATATTTGAGGATGCTATTTGAGAAAATTTGACATTTTGTTTGTTTTGACACTAAATCAATACAGTAAATCTTCCTTTGTCTAAAAGCTGCATAAATATGAACCGATTTTGTTTAAGTAATACAGTGGCTATGTTTTCCTCCCGTCATTTTTCTCTCATGTGAGAGGTCTTGCTTTCATGAGAGAGATAAACGTATGTTACAAGCGATTATTCTTATTTTCAAGACGATGATAATTACGGTTATTACTATAATTAATGATGGGTTAATCGTGTTTTCTATAGTTGAGTTTGTCACTTAAATGTTCGCACAAACTTTTACCTAATAGCAAAATTATCGCAAACTGAAAATCCCGAAGCAAACATTAGAAACAAATGCGTTGAAGTAAGCGGACAGAAACCGGTACAGAACTCAGCGTCGGTAAACGAAAACATGATTTTATTTAGAAACGCAGCCACAAAAAATTGCAATGCTGAGCCAGTCTCATTTTAATCAGATTCAGTAAATTTGCTCATATTTCTCTAACTGAATGTGAGCCGAAGCTTAGTGGAAAGAACTGTGTCCATACCAGAACAGCTACGTAAAAGAGAATACATGAAAATGACTCTCACCGAGACAAAAATGCAGTAACGTTGAACACATAAGGCAATCACTCGAACCCCCCCCCCCCCCCCACTCCCCGAAAGTGTTCGATCAAAACGAAAACGTAGATAAAACGTGGGCAGTATTTGAAATAACTAGAACTGGAGCAATGATTGAAGAGCAGAATGGTTAAGCATATGAGATTGATTGACACACAACGTGGATCCTAAACAGTTAAATAACATTTAATATATTTATACTGCTACCGTTGTTATTCGGGGCACGACTGTTAGGTGTTTCTTCTATAATACAGAAGAAAGAGACAGCTAAATAGTCAGCAGCTACAACGTCTATTAATGCATGCTGTGGCAACGAAAAAACTTTAGCTTCTTAATATACTCCATACTGAGAGTGTTTCCTATGACAGTGCTGGAATCTAAAGAAAAAAAACTGTTGTGTTTAAACGCGGAACGTCAGAGGAATAAGGTTTGAGCACAAAGTATACATTGTGATAGATAACCTTTGACCTCTAAGTGTGACCTAGGAGGAGAGTGGTCGTGGGGTTAGAGTGCCGTACTCCGGATCCGGTTAAATCCTACCAGGGGTGAGAGTGTTCAGTGTCTTTCCACATTCCACATTTTCGGCGTGAGTACTGGTCTGAAACCAGGAAGCCGTCATCGAGAGGGATAAATATAGGTAATTCAAATTGCTTCCGAATCGATATAAAATAAATAAGTTTAAACGAAAGTTTGATCTTGACCTTTGAGCTACCAACCTGGTTCATGCGCGCCATACATCGTCTCATTGAGTCAAACATTGGTGCCAACTATTTTGAAATCCCTCCGACCAAGACCAAGTTACAACCCGCAAAAGCAGTTGTTTTTGCAGTAGTATGACATGGACCTTGGAGCTACCTATTATTATTATTATTATTATTAATATACCATATTTAAATAGCAGTATTTTCATATGACAATAAACGTTCAAAAATGCCCTAAAATAACATATAGAGAAAAAAAATCACAAAATTATTACAATGAATTAGAGAAAGAATAAGTTTACATTAACCAATAATGCATAAAATAGTTCACATTTAATGTTGTACATAAAATAGCTACCGACTACTACAATTACAATATAATTTTAACTATTGAAACAGCCTAAGACATTATAACAAATTCTTAAAACATGATAATTTAGTTTGATGAAAATTATGATAAAATATAACAATGTAACAATTTTTGAGTACAGATAAAACATTAGAGTAAAACTAAACATTAAAAGATGCACTCCACATGACATCATGACATCATTGCCTAAGCAATCCCCCTTGTAACTTGATTTAGAGAGACAACAGTGATTGCAGTGACAACGACACGTATACATGGTCACAAACAAATAGAGCCTTCGAATGTAACTGGCCCAGGCTAGTTCTTTGAAGAGTGTCTATAAACTCCTTAACGGAGAGCTATACCTTAGAGAATCTTATACCAGCATGACGGGTAGTGACGGGAAGTGCAAAATCCAGCAAGATGTATCGCAATTTGTTCATTCAATATCATTATATAAGTTAATAATCATATACTAAATGAAATAGTGTGTTGAACGAGCACAGTAAAGGAACGTCTCTTTTTCCTGATGGAAGTAAAATCCATAACTACTTCCGGCGCTACGTCCACAAAGCTACGATCTCCATGGGAGACAGTCCGACACTTTGGAACGGCGAGAGTCGTTGAATCATTTGGGATCTTAAGGTTTTTCGGGGTGTCTACATGTTTATCAGGTTTCTGATGTAGACCAAGGATTGTTCATGTAAAGCCTTGTAAGTATGAGTCAGTATTTGTATTTTATCTTGCACTGCACATGAAGCCAATGAATATCCTTCAACACAGGTGTAATATGGCCATAACGTGAGGTCTTGGAGATAACTTTAAACGCCGTGTTTTGAACATTTTATAGTCTGCTAACTGCTGTCTGTGGGACACCATACAATAAAAGCATTGCAAAAACATCGAGTCCGGATATCACTAGAAAACTCACAAGAGATTTTGTGGCGTCTGTTGGAAGATATTGCCAAATATGACCAATCTGAGGTAATTGTGCATAACAAGATCTACAGGACTGGTGTAGTTTATGTCTGACTCCATGTTCATTTTCGAGCCAAAGAATGTGCCCAGATTTTAACGCACTCTGTTGGCGTAGATCATCATTCTCTACGGTATGATGTCGGTGTTCAAATTTAACATGTAACATTTCATCTACGGTATGATGTCGGTGTTCAGTTTTAACATGTAACTATTCATCCACGGTATGATGTCGGTATTCAGTTTTAACATGTAACTTTTCATCCACGGTGTGATGTGGTGTTCAGTTTTAACATGTAACTATTCATTCACGGTATGATGCGGGTGTTCAGTTTTAACATGTTACTTTTCATCCACGGTATGATGTCGGTGTTCAGTTTTAACATGTAACTATTCATCCACGGTATGATGTGGTGTTCAGTTTTAACATGTAACTTTTCATCCACGGTATGATGTCGGTGTTCAGTTTTAACATGTTACCATTCATCCAAGGTATGATGTCGGTGTTCAGTTTTAACATGTAACCATTCATCCACGGTGTGATGTGGTGTTCAGTTTTAACATGTAACCATTCATCCACGGTGTGATGTGGTGTTCAGTTTTAACATGTAACTTTTCATCCACGGTGTGATGTCGGTGTTCAGTTTTAACATGTCACCATTCATCCACGGTGTGATGTCGGTGTTCAGTTTTAACATGTCACCATTCATCCACGGTATGATGTGGTGTTCAGTTTTAACATGTAACCATTCATCCACGGTATGATGTCGGTGTTCAGTTTTAACATGTAACCATTCATCCACGGTGTGATGTGGTGTTCAGTTTAAACATGTAACCATTCATCGACGGTGTGATGTGGTGTTCAGTTTTAACATGTAAATTTTCATCCACGGTGTGATGTCGGTGTTCAGTTTTAACATGTTACCATTCATCCACGGTATGATGTCGGTGTTCAGTTTTAACATGTCACCATTCATCCACGGTATGATGTGGTGTTCAGTTTTAACATGTAACCATTCATCCACGGTGTGATGTGGTGTTCAATTTTAACATGTAACTTTTCATCCACGGTATGATGTGGTGTTCAGTTTTAACATGTAACCATTCATCCACGGTGTGATGTGGTGTTCAGTTTTAACATGTTACCATTCATCCACGGTATGATGTGGTGTTCAGTTTTAACATGTAACCATTCATCGACGGTGTGATGTGGTGTTCAGTTTTAACATGTAACCATTCATCCACGGTATGATGTGGTGTTCAGTTTTAACATGTTACCATTCATCCACGGTATGATGTGGTGTTCAGTTTTAACATGTAACCATTCATCGACGGTGTGATGTGGTGTTCAGTTTTAACTTGTAACTTTTCATCCATGGTATGATGTCGGTGTTCAGTTTTAACATGTAACCATTCATCCACGTTATGATGTCGTGAAGACACTTCTCAACTCGATTTATGGTATTTGATTATGAAACGGAATCTGATGGTTTAAATAATAAATAAAGTTGATAGTCATCAGCATAAAAATGATTTTGAAGTGCAAATTTTCTTCAAATTTACCCCGGCTTCGTATACATTGTGAAAAGGTGACCCTTGAAGCTTACTGAAGTTCATTAGTACAGGTTCTGAAAGTTTGCAATCAACAGTTTAACAACGGTCTTCAAAATATGAGGAAATCCATTGAAGTGGCTTTGCGCTAATACCAAACTGATGGCGATTTAACATAGCTTTATCACCTAAAGTGTCAAAAGCACCTGATAGATCGAAAAACAACACAACTGTTACATTATTTTGGTCCAGAAAAAAGTTGTATGTCATTTTGAACTTTTATTAAGTTTACGTGGAATGAAATTTTCTATAAGCAGACTCATGAGTCTCATGCAGGTTGTTCAGTGCTAAGTAATCATTACGTTTTCCAATGCTTTTACAATGCTAAAAAAATTTGAACAGTTTTGATATAATAATATTTAAATTATGTAATGATATAGATTCTAGAATCATACATTAAATCTTGTATTAGGCAGATATCTTTCTAAATTGTTAAAAATATATTTGGAATTACATATTCAGGCAAATATCCTTGTTACAAAAATCTTGTACAAGTATTATTTTGACATGCATTCTGAAAGAAAAAGAAAAATACACATACTTTAATTAAATCGTTTAGTCAGCATTTCATCCAAGATCAGGTTAATCATACAATGTAAATCAGTTTTTAAAAAAGGTCAAGGGATATAGCCATGATTGGTAAATTGTAACACTTCATACTCTTGTTTCATATGGGATACAAACAATGCCCCTCCAAGACATATTCTTTTCCTTTCATTTTGGCAGATTTGCCCAAACCTGGAAAACCAGACAGGTCCACTCATAAAATGTTAACAGGGTATTTATTTTCTATCAAGATTATGATCGATATGTTGGAAATGTTTTATCAAGTCCTTAATACACTGTATTTTGCATTGAGGAGACTATTTCACTAAATATCTAAAATATATACGATTAAGTGATGAAGGAAATTCAGCCTTTTTAAACATCTACCTATTGTGGTTGAAAATTAATTCTACAAGTCCAACCGATAACTTGAAGGACATATAAAAATTGCAAAATCCAGTTACTTCTGCTTAACTTTACTTTTAAAAAAAATTACCTAGCTATATTCATTTTTTCTCTGTATTTTAATTGTAAGTAGTCTTCTCAGATGCAATGACTGGTTAAGTAAAATAAGAAAAGTGAATTTAAAAAACTTTTTAACAAAATCCCTTACTGATCCAGACAGTGTTCACAAGACCTTTCCCCCTCCCTACCATCTGGTGGTATTACTCCCTTAGAATGGTCCTTGTCATCATCAGTTTTAAACAGTATTGTAATATATTATTATCAAGGGGTAGGACCTAAATCATGTAGCTCGTTGCTTTAAGCGAGAAAAACGTGTAGTCTATGACTAATGTCGTCAGTTTTCGCGTAAATATTCAGGAATTTGGATAAATTATCATCAGCTATGGGGATTATCTTGGAATATTTGTATAATGTATACGACCAGTACCTAGCCATATATGTATGCTAACTGTAGCTGCTATTTGACAGAATAAGAAATGTGTTACAAAAAAGTTATTGAAAGGATGCCAACAAAGGTGTCCCATTTTGTGTGTGATTCTGCAATAATTTGTTTAGGTTTTTGAACTTGTCAAACCATTCTGCGTCATTGAAACAATATTTTTAGTAAACAGGCACACAATTTAACATTTACAGCCAGTTAGGAACATATATTTTATATTATGTTCATTTTTTTAAACTTAAAGACAATAAACGTGTAGTTTGGGTCACTTTAAGACCATATTGTGTAACCTCGGTTCTTTATTGATGTTAAAGTTAAGTTTTTCAAAATAAGCATGTTGAAAGATTTTACAAAGAGTTCTATTTGTATATTTAACTTTATGTTTCTGATAAAAAAACCCCCCAAAGTATTTCCTTTTTTAAGCTAAGATGATTCCATAAATGTTGCTATTGAATTTGAACACTTGCAATTTTAAGGCTGGAATGTTTTGTGGTTCTTTTCATTGTCAGATACAAATACAATATTACAAGTAAATTTTAAACTATGAAAGGTTTTGACTTGATTACAAGTCTGCAGATTTTATTTAAAAAATCAAAATTGACAATTTTGTAGATATTACATACATGCAAACATTATATTTATAAAATCAAAAAGGACTATCTAAGTTGTGCAAAAACAAGTTGTGAACTGACAGACAGCCTGTGCCACACAGCTAAATCAACTGTATATACTTGGTACATATAAAAACTGCCAATGTTCTAAGCTCATATAGTCATTCAAAGGTGAATGGTTCAATCCTTGGACTCAACAAAATATCTATGCGCCATTTATTCTTGGATGCCGTATCCAATGTTCATTTGCATCTTACCATTATTTCAGTTAAAAGGAAACAAATTAGAGATACAAGCAAATTAGACAAGTTAGTTTTCTAAAAACATTTATAGTTTTTAATGTAGTTTAAAATATAATCTTACTTCTTCCACAATCATATCAGTCAATATTTCTTCCGCTTTGACTAGATTATCATTATACTTAAATGAAATAATGAACATAAAGTCCTATGACAACGTTATCATTTCTCCGTAAGCACAAAAAAAGAAAAAAAAGAGAGAAAATTTGATGTAAAATGTACTTGCATAATTAGTTGGTTCAAATCTTTACATGATTACAATGTTTTCATGAAGTCTTTGTCTACATTACAATGCATAAATTCAAATAGGTCAGGCAATCCATTCAGAACAGCTTTTGATGACTGAAATAACTGGATGAGAAATTACGTGTATATTTTCGTATTTATTCATAGTATTAAAAACACAATGTCAAAGAATAAAGATGAAGTGAAAATCCTTTTATGAAAAAACATAGACCTGGCTGATAAATATCATCACCTTGCTTAAGCTGCCGTTTTGCAATAAATTAAATTACGTTGCTAATAATTGTGGTTTTAAGGTATTTCCTGCAAGTAGTGATTAGTCTTTACTAATGAAACTATGGAAAGGGGATGAAAATGAAATAGTTTGCAATAGGTAAAATGACCACTGACCTCCCTTATCCCCAGGCCGTCAGGTGTCTTAATACATCCGAGATTTAATCCTATATTTGTGAAAAAAATGTAAGTTATCTTTGGAGGATCTATTTACTTCTCATGTATGGTATGTATGAATAGCTTGTAAGTATATGTCATAATGCTATTTTGCTATGATATTTTATTAATGAGCTGTTGCCCCAAGTACAGAGTATAGAAGTATATCATTCCGGCATCTACAATTCTAAGGTGAATTTGTGCTAAAATATTCTAATCTTTTTAATCTTTTAATTGTCGCTGGATATCAAACAAAATCTGATTATGATATTAAATTATTTCTTCAACTCACAACTTAAGAATTGTTTATTGTTAACATTTATTTAGCTGTCTGTAAAAACAATCTTGAACGAATACATACATTGAACGTTAACTTCGGTTGTATCAAAAGACATTCGATTGCTTTCACTTTATAAAATAACCATGTGTAGTTAATGTAATGCCTTTAAATTGGACAAACACTGGTTTTGAGTATGATTATAGTACAAAATAACTGTTAAATTTAACGAATATGCTAGTTACAGAAAGATATTTTATGTATAAAAATACCGGTATGTATTTATTATAGAACCGAGGTTACACAATATTGCCTTAAAGTGACTCAAACTACACGTCTATTGTCTTAAAGTTAAACAAATTGAACATTCTTACTTATAATTACTGAAATAAGCCTTATAAAAATGTAATGTTTGTTACAAATTTCTGATTGTTTTGTTTTTTTGAAAAGTAGAGAAGATTTGGGGGGTTGCAAGTTCTATCATCTGCTCCTCCACTAACTAAACTGACTTCAGATGAGACATTCGACGAAAGTCCAATGCGTCGGTGCTATACACTAATCCTATAAAGGAAACAGGGGATACTTTCTGTTTCTTGTAGTATTCCCAACACCCTTAAATAACTGAACCCTTCAGGAAGCATCAGTCGTTTGGGAAACAGTTATCTTTGATGAATAAATACATACAGAGAAATAGAGAATCCAACTTCTGCTAACCAAACATTCATTACTTCATAAGGAATTTTCAAAAACGTAGGCCACTAGGGCTTATGGCTCTGGAAAAGAATAAAACTTAGTTTATACAAGTCCAATGGGTCTATGGCCTGTAGAGCTATGTACTGTGTAGACTGTTTTCAATTTATACATAAGTAGCAGAGGTACATGTATAATGCAGCACTTCTACTCCCTTGCCTAAATTGGTATCAGCTAGCTTTAACATGGACATGGTAGAGTGTCCACTTGGTAACTGAAGATACTAGTCAGAATAATTTAAGTGACGTAGATAGATAGATATTGAGATGGATAGATGGATGGATTAATGGATAGATTTCAATATGAAATGTCAGAGAGCATGGCATTATAATACAAATAAAACATATATGAAATTAACAATAAACAATAGCATGTATGAAGTAAACATATTCAGTCATGTCAACCTAACGTTATATATCAAGGATAACACAAAAAGAGTGTGTGAAAACTCTTATTTCCATTGTGGTCCTTGAAGTACAGTATTGTGTGGCAAAAGAAGACATATAGTTATCACAGGACTTATCACAAAAAATATCTCATAACCTAAAAACTAAGTAAGTTGTAACAAAAATAATTTACAATACAAATACTAGTTTTGAATACTGTCTTAAACATACCCCTTACAGAACTAAAAGTGAATTATAAAATTAGTAATAAATTAAATTGAATTAAATTGATAAAATGTTCCTTAGCAACGAGTTTGAAGTTTATATATGACCTGGAGTTCCTATTATGCTGCGGTAATTCATTCCACAAACAGCATCCCCTATATACAAATGACCGTTTCCCAAAACCTTTGACATTTAGGACAGAAAAACGACCCCTCTCTGTGAAGTAACACCCCAGATTATCAGGCATTTCCTGTAGATTTCTGACGTCTTGAGCATATTCAGAGATATCTTGGTTCTGGTTCAGAATCTCACCCATACAAAAAAAGACAATATCTCGACCTGCGTACAATTAGTTGGAATACTGGAGGTACCAGAGTTCAAAACTTTAAACGCAGCTCAGGGAAACTTGATTTTTTCGCATTTTACACGCAAGTGGATATATCTTACACAAGCACAGAGTTACCCCTCTATTGTTTAAATATGTTTTCCCTTTTTATTGAGTTAATTCCTGCTGGCACTGACAAGTTATTTAACTAAAATATGTGAGTGTTTCTCTTCTGCAAAAGGTAACTTCAAGACACCCCACTGTCCTTTTTATTCTTAAACCTAAATAGATCTACACATGTGAAATATAGCTCATGAAAATACACACACTTCTACTTGTGTAAATACTATCACCTACCAAAATGTGTAAGGTTTATTCTAGATAAAAACACGTCCAATTAATACATCCAAAATTATATTCTATCCAGACATAAAGATACTATGCTGTTTCTTTCAAACTTTAGAATTTTCAATATCACGGCCAGAAAAATACCAAACGCCACACCGGCACTACCTCGGGCAGATAAGGTTTTAGAAGCCATGTTAGTATAAGGTCAAGGTCACAAGATTTACTGGCAGATGTTTTTTTTTTTGTAACTAACTTTCAGAGCGGGGTATTCGCTTGATTTGATAACCCGTCGGGCAGTAGTTTACTTAGACAGCACTCATCAATGGAAGTTCCAAACCAAGTTTCAGTAATGATGACGATATCAAAGTTATTTGAAAGTATGTATAATCGCAAAGCGGTTGAGTTTTGTTCTAAACAGATCTTGTATCTTGTGCCTCTGTCCTTTCACTACATTGACATAATTGCGTACTTTTTCAGTTTGCTTTGATTTATTTTTTTTGTTGAAACTTAGTGTAGGGATAACTCTTGGCAAGATTTTTAAATTATGTATTCTTTGATTGGTGTCCCATTGACTTAACTTCCGATCTTTTCTGTATTTTAACAAATTATATTCCTTTAATTCATGGATTCACAGCATGACTCTTAAAACTTATAACAATAGGTTTTACCCACATAGTCTGTAGTTTTACCCCTAAAACATTATCACGTGCTCTTTTGTTATATACTTGTTTATGGTGAAAATATAACTGCACTTTTTTGTTGAATCATGTGAGCTGTCAGGTATTCATCAATACACCCAATGTTTCTTTGGTAGACAGAGAAAGACTTTTTGGCACCTCAGCTAAATCCAGTAATTGTTCTCTTTTGTATTGCATAAAAATATCCATACTTTAGAGTGAGATCGAAATCACTAAATTTGATGCATTTAATTACTTCTAAGTGTGACCCTTACCTTTGATGTACCGGCCTGATTCAGACATACACACACTGCCTCACTGATGAAAACATTTGTGCAAAGGAAGTTGGAAATCCCTCCAACCAAGGCCAGGTCACAGCCCTGAGAAGAAGAATTGTAGCCATAGTGTAATCTTGACCTTAGAACTACTGTCCTAGTTGATGTTCGTGACACACCGACTCACTGAGGCGAACATTTATGCCAAGTAACTTTGAAATCCCTCCAGTCAAGGCCAAGTCACAGCTCAGACAATTTATCTCTAAGTGCGACCTTGATCTTTGACCTACTGACCTGGTCAATGCGCGCGATGCACCGTCTTGTTGATGCAAACATTTGTGTCAAGTAATTTTGAAAAAGACCAAGTTACAGCACAGACATGTGACGGAATGGTCGGAATGACGGACGAACAAAACGTCGACTTTATGCTGCCGAGCATGATAAAACCCTCACTAAATATACTAACGATTGTATTTCAAAACCCAAACGATGGCGTTAAGACTTAAAACAAATATACACCAATTCATACGAATCTCTTCACATGGGTATCAGTATTATGACTAGCATAAAATCAACTGTACTAAGAGTTCGTCTCAAGCAAATTTAATAACATTTAATAGTACTAGAATGAATACTAGATTCTAATAGGAAGTTGGTAGTAGCAGTATGCAATAACACTGGACAGTAGAAAATAAATGAAATGTGAAGTAAGCAGTAGCAGTAGGCAGTAGTAAAACAATAAAACTAAAACAAAATGAAAAATCAATCAGGGGACGTAACTGTCTGTATTCTGTTGATTTGACCACGTATTACCAGGAAGTATTCAACCCAACACGGCGTCTTAGAAAAGATCCTGCATTCTAAGCCGAATTACAAATCAAAGTTAACAAAGAATTTTTACTAACACTAATGTTTTTGCAAGGAAAAGTAAAGATCATGAATATGTAGATCAACAAAACAGTGGAAAAAACAACATCCTACCATACACGGTGGACAATGTTATTACATATTTAAGACACTTTTTTTCCAAGTTTCCATTCTATCTAGGTGCAAAACATATTAAATCACAAGCAAGGCAAACCAAAACATGTGTCAAAGTTTTCGTTCATTATCACTGTTGCCCGTTATTCACAAACAGTTCAGTACTCCACACCTGATTAATGAAATGTTCAACGCTAAATAATTAGACATTTCTGAATCCTCTCAAAAACACTTTCCAAGAGAAACAAGGCTCTAGACACGTCCAGTGCTATTGACAATGTGCTACACTCCACTCTGAATTGGGCAAAAAGGTACCACCTTTCGAACATTGCTAAAACTGTTTCAAAGACATAAAATGCAATTAACGTTATAATGTGCGAACAATAACTGGTTCAACCGGGGATCTGCAGAAGGAACTGTATGCATCCTTCTACTTTATAAACTGCTGTTAGAACTCCAGCGCTGTTACAAAACAACTACAAACCGACAGCCCAACGCTCGGGCAAGAACTCACACTTATTACATGTATTGTCTCGACGCCTCAGTCTCAATCTGAGACGAACTCACACTTATTACATGTATTGCCTCGACGCCTCAGTCACAATCTGACACGAACTCACACTTATTACATGTATTGCCTCGACGCCTCAGTCACAATCTGACATAAATTCACACTTATTACATGTATTGTCTCGACGCCTCAGTCACAATCTGACACGAACTCACACTTATTACACGTATTGCCTCGACGCCTCAGTCACAATCTGACATAAACTCACACTTATTACATTTATTGCCTCGACGCCTCAGTCACAATCTGACATAAACTCACACTTATTACATGTATTGCCTCGACGCCTGCCTCAGTCACAATCTGTCATAAACTCACACTTATTACATGTATTGCCTCGACGCCTCAGTCACAATCTGACATAAACTCACACTTATTACATGTATTGCCTCGACGCCTCAGTCACAATCTGACATGAACTCACACTTATTACATGTATTGCCTCGACGCTTCAATCACAATCTGACATGAACTCACTCTTTTTACATGTATTGCCTCGACGCCTCAGTCACAATCTGACATAAACTCACACTTATTACATGTATTGCCTCGACGCCTCAGTCAATATCTGACATAAACTTAATATAATTGCACGTGAGGCTAACTAGCTGAACAAGTTCAATAGCGTATAGGTTGCCTTTTGAAATCGATTCCCCCAGTCAACAACTGGTAAAATAGATCTGTGCTCATTCCTGTATATTTATCACAATATTATTACATTACGTTGCGTAAGTCGCTGAAATGCTAGCATGCAGTTAATGCCGGTATACGAAAAACTAGATCATCCATCTTGTAATGACAATAAAAGATTTCATGACATTAATCCTCGGAAATAACCACAATATCGATAGCACTCTTCGCGTTGACATTAAAATGACTGCAATCGTAAAGATACTAGGGCAAAAAGTTAAACATGGTACCTTCATTCGATTCTATATTGACACAATATGAAATTTCAATTATTTAGAACATGTACCGTTGTTAATGCTAGTGTCTCATAAAAATCGGCGACACCGACATCTCGGCGTCTTCCGTCGGCGGGAAAAACCTTGAAAGCGACATCGGTGCACACTGTTTGTCGAGCGGTCTCATTAATCTGACGTTCCCACGATGTCGGTTTCTTTGATCGCCGACGTGTAGCCACTTCAATCGGAGATCAAACGATGATGAACCGTCGATTAGCCATTGATTAGTCACCGACTAGTCGAGATAGTATACTACTATATATACCCGGCGAAAACGCAAGTAATCGTTAATATATATCTCAGACTAGCCACGGATTATTTTGCGAGTGATCAATGAATAATCGATGGGCACACGGCGATATGTATACCGTCGGCCGTGACTTATCCGGGAGTCTGCAGTACATCGGTAGAAGCACGGCGAGATGCCTGTGACAAGTCCCCGATATTGACAAGCGAAAAAGAAATCTGAAACATCGGTATGGAGTGATAAATCGCCAGTAACCCGGCCGAGGGTCGGACGTGATCCGGCCGACCATCGGCGATTAGTCACTGTTGCTATAACGATTTCACGGGGTAGAAATTTTTCCTCCGATCGATCGGGAAATTTTAACTTGGAGGTAAGTTATGCCGACATCTCGCCTGTTTTTTTGGCCGAGGCGCAGATAAATCGACGATATATCGCAGACTACTCCCCGAAAATACCACAGATTCCCCAAAAACTCGTCGTCACCACATCGCCGACCCGTCGGACCTTTTATGAGACAGTGGCTTAAGCACGCCGGCTGAATGCTTGTCATAACTTCGAGGTGACGTAAGTTTCTTACCGTTGTTCTTAAAATACGACGACACGTACAGATACAATTGAGTGTGACATTTACAATGCGACGACACCTATAGATACAACTGAGTGTGACATTTACAATGCGACGACACCTATAGATACAACTGAGTGTGACATTTACAATGCGACGACATCTATAGATACAATTGAGTGTGACATTTACAATGCGACGACACCTATAGATACAACTGAGTGTGACATTTACAATGCGACGACACCTATAGATACAACTGAGTGTGACATTTACAATGCGACGACATCTATTGATACAATTGAGTGTGACATTTACAATGCGAAGACATCTATAGATACAATTGAGTGTGACATTTACAATGCGAAGACATCTATAGATACAATTGAGTGTGACATTTACAATGCGAAGACATCTATAGATACAATTGAGTGTGACATTTACAATGCGACGACACCTATAGATACAATTGAGTGTGACATTTACAATGCGAAGACATCTATAGATACAATTGAGTGTGACATTTACAATGCGAAGACACCTATAGATACAATTGAGTGTGACATTTACAATGCGAAGACATCTATAGATACAATTGAGTGTGACATTTACAATGCGACGACACCTATAGATACAACTGAGTGTGACATTTACAATGCGACGACACCTATAGATACAACTGAGTGTGACATTTACAATGCGACGACATCTATAGATACAATTGAGTGTGACATTTACAATGCGACGACACCTATAGATACAACTGAGTGTGACATTTACAATGCGACGACACCTATAGATACAACTGAGTGTGACATTTACAATGCGACGACATCTATTGATACAATTGAGTGTGACATTTACAATGCGAAGACATCTATAGATACAATTGAGTGTGACATTTACAATGCGAAGACATCTATAGATACAATTGAGTGTGACATTTACAATGCGAAGACATCTATAGATACAATTGAGTGTGACATTTACAATGCGACGACACCTATAGATACAATTGAGTGTGACATTTACAATGCGAAGACATCTATAGATACAATTGAGTGTGACATTTACAATGCGAAGACACCTATAGATACAATTGAGTGTGACATTTACAATGCGAAGACATCTATAGATACAATTGAGTGTGACATTTACAATGCGACGACACCTATAGATACAATTGAGTGTGACATTTACAATGCGAAGACATCCATAGATACAACTGAGTGTGACATTTACAATGCGAAGACACCTATAGATACAATTGAGTGTGACATTTACAATGCGAAGACATCTATAGATACAATTGAGTGTGACATTTACAATGCGAAGACATCCATAGATACAACTGAGTGTGACATTTACAATGCGAAGACACCTATAGATACAATTGAGTGTGACATTTACAATGCGAAGACACCTATAGATACAATTGAGTGTGACATTTACAATGCGACGACACCTATAGATACAACTGAGTGTGACATTTACAATGCGACGACATCTATTGATACAATTGAGTGTGACATTTACAATGCGAAGACATCTATAGATACAATTGAGTGTGACATTTACAATGCGAAGACATCTATAGATACAATTGAGTGTGACATTTACAATGCGAAGACATCTATAGATACAATTGAGTGTGACATTTACAATGCGACGACACCTATAGATACAATTGAGTGTGACATTTACAATGCGAAGACATCTATAGATACAATTGAGTGTGACATTTACAATGCGAAGACACCTATAGATACAATTGAGTGTGACATTTACAATGCGAAGACATCTATAGATACAATTGAGTGTGACATTTACAATGCGACGACACCTATAGATACAATTGAGTGTGACATTTACAATGCGAAGACATCCATAGATACAACTGAGTGTGACATTTACAATGCGAAGACACCTATAGATACAATTGAGTGTGACATTTACAATGCCGAAGACATCTATAGATACAATTGAGTGTGACATTACAATGCGAAGCATCCATAGATACAACTGAGTGTGACATTTACATTGCGAAGACACCTATAGATACAATTGAGTGTGACATTTACAATGCGAAGACACCTATAGATTACATTGAGTGTGAAATTTACAATGCCGAAGACACTATAGTTACAATTGGGTGCATTACATGCGAGCACCTATAGATACAATGAGTGTGACATTACAAGGCGAAGACATCTATAGAACAATTGAGTGTGACATTTACAATGCGAAACCCTATAGATACATGAGTGTGACATTACATGCGAAGACATCTATAGATACAATGAGACATACAAGCGACGAACCAGATCATGGAGTGTGACAATGCGGCGACACTATAGATACAATGACATTACAATGCGACGACACCTATAGATACAATTGAGTGTGACATTTACAATGCGGCGACACCTATAGATACAATGGAGTGTGACATTTACAATGCGAAGACATCTATAGATACAATTGAGTATGACATTTACAATGCGGAGACACCTATAGATACAATTGAGTGTGACATTTACAATGCGAAGACATCTATAGATACAATTTAGTGTGACATTTACAATGCGGCGACACCTTTAGATAGAATTGAGTGTGACATTTACAATGCGAAGACATCTATAGATACAATTGAGTGTGACATTTACAATGTTGTGAAGCTTACATACATATTTCAGAATGAAGTGATCGTAGATTATCGTATCTCTTGGCGAATGACGTACTCTTCAAATTTAGTATGCGATGCTTCTACAATACAAAGCGGCACACCAGTACCAGGTGAAGGCTTTTTAGAATGTTTCAGTGGATGTTCTGGAAACCTAGGAAACCTATCATACCAATGTACAGATTACAGCACGGTTGAAGACTGGTCTTCAGGAAAAGGTCGTATTACCGCAGTGCTCGACAATGCCGTTGCAGAATTTGGGTTTGTTAACATTTATAACGCTTCATATAACACTTTTCTGCGCATTTTACTTTCTAGATTTGAGGTGTGAAAGACATTCTTCATCGTATCACAGGAGCCTGAAATTCTGTTAATAATTAACTTAAAAAGCCAAAACAAAAAAATCCCCAATATATATATATATATATATATATATATATATATATATATATATATATATATATATATATATAAACACAAGTGTTTTTCCTTGAGTTTATTTATATATATAGTGGGATTTGTTTGGGGCTTTTTAAGTTAATTATAAATAGAATTTCAGGCTTCTGTGATAGTATGACGTCAGGGAAGCAAACATATTTTGCATTAAGACTAAATTTGACTCTCAATAATCATATAAAACGTTTTGTTCCCTAGACATTTCTGTGATGCAAACGAGGTGATTGTTTAGAAAACTGGCTTTCGAGTTTTCGAACTGAGGCAGAGCGTCTATTGACAATGAAGAGCGTCTGGAGCTGAAGTCTTCGGACATCTTTATTCTGCGGCCATGCAATCCTTACTGCGGCCCCATTCGCGGCCCTAGTTTTAACAATGTGCAATCATTAGATTTCTCTAAATGTTAATGAGCGAGAGTTAAAAAATGAAGGAAGCTGCATTCAATGTATTGAATTTGAGTTGTTTTTCATTGTGACTGGCAAATATTTTTGTGTGTGTTTTTAGGTAAATGATGTGTTTAAAATTTACAGAGACATTTATTGTAATTAATTAAGAAATAATAAGTATCCAGGGGTGGTTTATCGTAGAGTAACCCGCGTTTTTCGTTCTTATGCGAAACAATATATCACTCAGGCCTAATGCCTTCGTGATATATTCCTACGCATAATAACTCATAAGAACCGTAGGTCTGAGTGATATATTGTTTCGCATAAGAACGAAAAACGCGGGAAATTCTACGATAAACCACAACTGGATACTTATTATTTCGATTCTAACACGACTAAACATTAAACCACATTGTGAAATAAGTGTAAATTACTTCTTACGATCGTAAAAACAATTACGCGGTACGCCCCTGGGTTTGGCCGTTAAAATTTCCTCCCTCGATATATGTAAGAGTTGGCTTCCACATAATAAGTTGATCTATCCAATAAATGAACAAATAAACAACACACTTTTCATCAGTTGATAATTTCTTTTTTTTATTTCGAACTAAAATTGCAATTTACTAATAAATTAAATGTTCAAACAAAATTTTGTGTCATTTTGCAGCCGAACTATGTTGTTGTTGTACGCCTGTAATACTACGATTCCTACGGTAGTATTTACAAACATCATGTGACTTTCATTCATAAAATTCTATACGGGGGTGACGGCTGTTCACGGAACAGCTAAAACAACAAGCCTACGCGCGTGGTATACTGCAGGATAACCAGAGTTTATTTCCTTCTTTGTATATATATTTTTAGGTCGTGTTAGAATAGATAATTTTGCATGATTTTTAATAACGACAGGAATAAATTTGAAATTCATCAATTGCACGTACAACAACGGACTTAAATTCAGACTATGGCGTTTTTAAAACTGTTCTTGCATTAAAAGCACGTTATACACCTTTAAATTTTTTTATGAAAATAGTAAATTGGATTCTTAAAAAAATGGAGCCCCATTTAAATAAATGCTTAGAACATCAACAATTTGAACAATTCACCAGAATTCAGAAAATGCCTAAAACGCCAGCAGGCTACGTGCGCGTTGCTAAAATAAACGTGTCTTGCTCTCTCTATTTGAGCCCCCCTCCCCTCCCCTCCACCCCAACGAAGACGTTAGTTATGTTAGGGTTTTGGGGACAGTGCAAGATACAGAAAGCATCCCATTCTAAAGACACGTTTGGTTCTTTTCCATAACCTCAGTTTAATGTTTCATCCGAGAAACGATAAACAGAATAAGAAATGTTAAGTGGAGAAGCGGGGAATCCAACTCTCGACCCCTGAATTACCAGTCCAGCGCATTACCACTTGACCACTGCTCCTGCAGGATGCCAGCGTAAATAGACAACATGTTGAAATAAGACAACAAAATGCAAAATATCTTAGTTTCATTTCAATTTTGTAATTGAATATAATGCACAGTGGAACGATAAGTCTTGTAAATACGGAATACCGTTAGGGCCATCGCGATATTCCGATAACGCGACAGTGCGATAATGCGATGGCGACAGTGCGATAATCAATGACGACAGTACGATCATGCGAAAACGCGATAGTGCGATGGCGACAATGCGATCATGCGATGGCGACAATGCGATGATGCGATGGCGACAGTACGATATGACTATCGCATTGTCGCCATCGCACTATCGCGTTATCGCATTGTCGCCATCGCATTATCGCATTGTCGCCATCGCATGATCGCACTGTCGCCATCGCATTATCGCATGATCGCATTGTCGCCCTCTGGATTATAACGTCTAACCACGATTGCCCTAACGGTATTCCGTATGTAAAATATAAAATTGATATGTTGTTCTCTTCTTAAATATTTTTATCTTTTTCATTTTTATTTACGATAGTTAAATTATTTTCAAAAAAAAGTGGATCGTGGTTGAGGTCTCAATTATTATATTTCGTAGTGTATTCATTATATCCCGTGCTTGTAAGGACTTATAAATACTTATAGCATTATATGTTTAAAAAAATTTACTTGCTAACTTTGTTTACACTCTTACAATATTTACCAACATGGACAAAACATTAAAGCAAGAAGAACTATCAATGTCGCAAAAAATATTGCATGCAGATGTGATCACATGCACAGTTCAATGATTGGGCATAACCCATTGGCTGCTGTTTTAAGCAACCAACTTGTTTTTTTCCAGGAAGGACAATTTCCCTCAGGTAGACAATAAATATCCTTCATGAAAAAAAAAGTTTTACGATAAATGTGACCGATTTCGAATCGTTCGTGACTTATCTGATTAAATTTTATATACAGGTACACTTTGATGTAAAATTATGATTAAGTCATCCTTGTTGTAGTGAAGAAAATTCAAAATTATTTGAGAGTTCATCATGCGGCGGCAATAATAAAAGAACTTCTGTTGTCACTTTGTGTAAATGTTCAGTTTAAAATCAAATAAATTTGCATAAGCACTTAAAGCGACCGACTCACAGAATTTAGTCTTTTTTTCTTTAGAATTAAAGAGAAATTAATATACTATAAAAAAAACTCATAATTTTATGCTTCTATACGTTATGAAAACTGTAGAAAAAAAGAATTTGATTTTAACAGGATTCGAACCAATGCCCTTCAGGTCAGTAAAATTAGGAGCAGCGACCAAGATACGTTCTTTACAAATGTAAAAATTAACAATATAAACAAAATACCTGCCTCGTGACTAACGGGGTGAATTTTTTACCGATAAAAGTGTGAATACATATTATGCTGTGTTTCTGTAACAAAAACTAAGACTTTAACTTAGTTTAGACATGTTCTCCACAACAACAAACAGAGTTTTTACACGTTTAAACATTTTCTGTATGCACCACCCATCTGTGAGTCAGTCGCTTTAACATACCCGACGTCTTTTATATACAGTTTGATTAAAACAACAAGAATATAGCAAAGTTTGATTAAGAATAGTTTTAATAATAATCAAAGTTAAGAAAAGGACTCCAAAGATTTTATTCTGAAGAAAAAAACCGAGAGGAGAATTGTTCGCATCGATAAAATTGAAGTGGGGAAATGTTCGGTGTGTCAAAAATACGGGAGGGCAATTAATTGGCCGGGGTGACAAAAAACTGTCATAATAAAGGAGCGGGTAATTGTCCTGATACCATCTCGTTTATATACACAGGTTAAACATTCATGCAGATCTTTCCTGTATAAATGTCATGAGTTTCTCATGTCACACCTATACGTTTTCTTTGTTCCAAATGTTTGTAACATCGAAAACGAATTCTTTGGCATAAATACAGCGTATCAAAAATTCTCTTTGGATGTTCCATTCAAAACTGTTCATATACAGCCCAAAAAGCTTCTGAGTGTTTACACTTGCAATATTAGTATTGTGTAAACATATATTTGATGGATTTAAAAGTCTTTTAGAAGTTCTTATAACATCACTGATTGCAGTTGCCGGAGCTAGTATACTATTAACATTGCTGATTAGTTAAGAATTAACCGCTAGGAATGGCAGGCCATAATTCTGAATTTAAGATAGTATATAATGTAACAATACAGTAATGGAAAATTTACAGTATAAGTTAAATTTGTTAAATCTTTTGTTTAAGATGGCTTATTTTTTTCAATCTGTTAAAGTGTGAACAGAGAAACATAATGACACTGATTAATATTAATAACTTGCATATGTAAGCTACATGTATTTTCAAAAAGAGAAGAAGTAAGAGAGAATGTCAGCTTTCTGTCAGTCAAAACTACGTGTAAAGAAGCTCTATCATTAACGAAACCACAATAAAACAATAGGCAAAATAAAATACTTACTTACAAGTGTTACTGAAAATGTCAGCTAGGATATATTTCTTTTTTTAAGGTAGTTCATTGAAAGACCATGTCAAATCATTAATTGAACAGTGTCTTTAGCAAAAACTTCGAGCACTTGTAGTTGATGGTCACAAGGTCAAAACTTTTGATAAGGTGGACTTACTTGATTGTTTTTAACTTCTGCAACTCTTGTCACTTAACTGTTATGCATTCATGTTCCTCACATGTTACACTTTCTTGTCAGCATATATATTCATTCTATCATGAAAACAGACAAACAGGTACTCATGAAAACAGACAAACAGGTACTCATGAAAACAGACAAACAGGTACTCATGAAAACAGACAAACAGGTACTCATGCACTTTGATGCTATTGTCTACATTGATGTCCCCTTAACTTAAAAGCAAAGAAAGAAGCAATACATAGTGTAGACGTCTAGTTATAAATAGCTTATCTTAGAATTCAGTGTTTTATAACAATTAAAGATTTCAGGGAGGTGCATGGATTAACCAGCTTAATGTTGGATCAGGGGGAGATTGGAGACTGCGGGTAGTAGCCGACCTCAGGGGTACGAAGTGATACAAGTCAGATAAACTCTTCGCCGAGGGCAGAAATAACCCCGATAGTTAGGCTGCAGTATGGCTGTAACCATACAATATCAATTCCTGGTATGATATTATAATATATACTTCCACGATAAAGATAATATGACGGCACATATTAACATGTAACAAAAAGAACAGGTCATTTTAAACGTAGGCAATGTGAGAAGGTATACATTGTATGATATAACGATGTGTTTTCTACGGCAGAATATCAATAAGGATTACAACTGGTATCTTGACAATGACTGTCACATAATCTTTCATTTCTATCTATTTGAGTTTATTTATCGCCAGCACATACAAGTATCCAATATCACTTACGCCTAGTAGTTAACTATTTTAAGCATGAAAAACATTACTTATACTTATTACAGAACAGAATTCAAACAAAAATTACATTGAGGCGTGTGACATTACTACTTCCATTTTTACATTTCTATCTGTACATCTGAAATTACTCGCTTTTCAATGACGCTTTTGGTGCTTTATTTTGAAGTTGATGTTTCTGAGAAAAGAGGTTTTTGTATGCGAGTGTTATTTGTCTGCTATTAAACTGAACGGATATTTAAATATGATTGATTAATCAGTAAAAAACAATAAAAAAAAAAAGAAAGAAAAAAAAAACAAACACAAAAAACACAAAAAAGTGCATAAGCTAACTGCACTGCTTAGCTATCGTAAAGCTTTCATTTAACAATTTAAAATAAAAAACTTGGATTATATGCGTTTCTTGACACTGCCTGTGTTTAAAGCCTAGGTGTATCATTTGGGTCTTTTTATCGTACTGATAACGCAGACATAAACAGTGCATGACATCTTAGAACGAACGACCATCGCAAGCGAGCATGATGGAAATATTACACCAGAAGAACACACTAAAGGTCTGCGACAATTCTATATTTTTTGGCGGTAAAGATGACGGATGGACAGTTTGCGACATATTGCCTAATCCGGTAAACATTTGTGCTATGTTTTCTCAAAATCCTGCGATGTACTTATGACATACAAAGCTGACACAAAAATATAAGTATGAAGTATATACTGGTATTTACATGTTTATATCATTTGGCGGTACATGCATCAGACAGACAGAAGAAAACCTTGTGAATCACTGCTTGTACATGTGTTTTTTTGGTGTTTTTTTTTAAATCTTATCATGTACCAATAATATTGATATGCACCGATACCAGTATTTTTTGGTAGGAGCCAGTAAAGACAACTGGTCAAGTGGACAGACAGACAGCCTGCGACAGATTGCCTCAGTTGTGACAAGTAATTTCAGAATCCTTAAGTGTACCACAGAGTTACAGAGCGGGCCTGAAAATAAATTCTGGCAGTATTCTGTCTTACTAGAACAATGATTTCTGACCTTGACCATGGAGATCCGATTTGGATTGCGAACATGTCTTCTCAATGTGCTGAACTTCTGAGGCACATGATACACAGTTCCCATAAAATGGCTGAGTAACAGAGTGGACACGAATTATACATAGACCTTTTATGTTATCTACCGATATAAACAAACGGAAAGACGGCCAGAGAGGTAAACGGATTGGCAACACGTTGAATTTATACACTGACATACGGACAAACGAACTGACGAATAGATGGAACTAGCTCAATTTCAAGTCGCTCCAAATGAGCTCATTTATTTACTTAGTAACGTTTCATTTTCGTCTGCTTTATAGTTACAGATCCTGACTATGACACTGTTAAATGCCGTTGGGCTAACGATAGGTTAAACGAGTGTGAAAGCGTCTGCGGAGCTTTTCCAAACGCCTATCTCAGTCCTGTAAGTAAACGCCAAACTACTTGCCTTCTTGTCTGCCATTATCTTTCGTTTTGTCTGCTCATCAAGTTTCTAATCTATACGTGAAAATAGCTTACATTTGAAGAGAAAAAGAAAAAAGGCCCCATTTCGAATTATTATTTAATACACTTTCATTCTTGACAGGTTCATTCCTAGTTCTCTGACGTATTTTTCGATCGTTCTATTTTTTTATCTGAATTCTGCAATGTGTCTAGTAAGGTTCGAACAGTTTCTTTACCTATTTTTTCAATCACTTTCATTTTTGTCGTCGTTTGTTTCTTGTTTAAAATGTTCCAGAATCATGTGATGTGAACATTTTCTTGAAATATTTTATTAGGATACTTGCACTTTAACCTACAATGCCGTATACTCCATTGGTTGGTATGCAGTAGCCATTCAGGTTGAGGACTACTCCTACACTCTCTCAAGCTTACCACTGAGCAGTGTACCAGTACAGTTCCTTGTTCAAGTCTACCGTTCAGGTGATTCTTGTACAGAAAAGCCACAGCTTGTGGACCCATCCCCACAGGACGGTGACTGCATTGTGGTTCACCAAAATGAAACATACGAAGCGACAATTGCAGCAAGTGTTGAATCAAGTAAGAGGTAAAACCATATATTTGATCTTAAATTTTTTTTAACTTGTCTTGAAGATGTATGCTCATGCCAGAACATTTCTGAATTTTAATATATGTGAAGCTTTGCTAAAACAAAATTCTACCTGTTACATATTTGGATTTTCTCATTAGAATTGCTTTGGTAAAGCGTATGGCTTTGTAGGCGGAAAGAAATGTTTTAACCTACAGGTAATTCGGAATGGTAAAAACTAATGGAAACATACTACCTTACCCAGTGCTATGTAACATAGTTGTTAATTATATAGTTTACTCCTATGCAAGATAAGTAGAGATATAAGTTTGGAAGTATATCCCTACAATAGTCAACAAAATATATCATATAGCTTTATCTACAACTCCTACAGTTCGGATAATCTTATTCATGATTTAATACCAAAATATTTATGAAAATTATCAACACTGCACAACAGTTACATATAAGGCGATAGGCAAAGTGGCAGACGTTTTGCTATTTTATTTGTGTGAGCAAAATGATTGTGAGAAAAAGTCACTAAGGTGAGAAAACGTCACTAAGTAATTAGCCACTGAGGTCTTACAGAACTTATGTGATTAAAAATGTAGCAGTAAAGATTTTTTAATATAATCGTGTTTTAAATTATAGTATTACAGAAATAAAAACCGTGTCTCCACTGGGTTTGATAAAGTCACCATTAATACAGATAAATGCAACGACCTGGCAAGTGAATATAACATGGTCGCCAACAGCAACAAATGATACAACAAATGTGTTTTGTTTCACAGCTTCAGATACTTCCGGGTAGGTTTAAATTAATTCTCTTCTCTAAAATCTTCTTTCACAGTTGTATGCATCCTTTAATAGAAAACACAGGCTTAGCACAAGAATCGCATGTCCTGACTTGAACCTTGTTCAAAGGAAAGATAAGTTATCATTATCAGAGGAACAAGAAATTACTTTGTTGTACAACTTCAGATAATCTTATCATGTTTTTGGCACACAAATTGTTTAATTTCACAGCATGTTAAATGTTAAAAACGCCATTCAAACTGTCTTGTAACTACCATTCACCATCAAGATGACGTTGATGCCTTACAGGATGTTTACTTGTCCATAGATAATGTAAGTTCAAACGTTTTGAAGGTCTGATAACATCACTGACTTTGATCTGTGCTTGTCATATGTTGACCTGTAATGTTATATCAATCAGATGACATCAGAGTATGTTGATTTGGTACTATATCGTCAGGGTAGCAGTTGTAGTGTACTTCCTTTGACTAAGCATTAAAAAGTTCATGCAAATCATATGTAAGAAATCCAATGCTGTTAATAAATGAAAACTTAAATGTAATAAAGTTACTGCGGTGTTCTGTTCCCGCCAGTTGTAAGAGCACGAAGATACGACAACGCTTTTAAAGAATGTGTAAGATAAGTAATTAAATGTCAGCTAAACAAATATTAGGAGAAAAGTTTTATTCAACCAGTTATAATCAAATCATTTTGGCCATTACAATTCAAAAAAACAAATCGCAAATGTTAATTTCATAAAAAGTTAAAATTGAGTCCCAGAGGTTGGGAGTTCGAGTATCGTTCCGTATTTCAGTTACTCTTTAATAGCCAGCTCCCTGGTGTTTAGCTTGTATTTGAATATTATTTACCTAGTTATTTATTAGTTCCCTTGTATAAGGTATAGTGTCACTGTTTATAAACATGCTTTATATTACAGACAACAAAGCGAGAAAAGGTGTATCACATTGGTATCCGGAGGTAAATATTTTTTTTGCTAAAGTCTGTACATATCAAATTATTTTGCTGTTAGGTAACTATTAGTAAAACAGTATTTCACATTAGTTTTTAAGAATACAAATTATTTAGCCATTGCTTAATGTAAATTCTTTGCTCAGGTTCCTCAGTTGTATATTATTTTCATCAATGTCTGGTTTTGTACGATTTTCTGTGCTAACATTTTTTTCTACGGATTAAAAGAAACTTGAAAACGTTTCACTTAACAAAGGTAAGTATATTAAAATAGCAGGATTCATATACATCCACTATGCATCAAACGTATCCAAGGTATTCAAATAGTTAAATACCCCATACATATATATATCAACTATGCATCAAACGTATCCAAGGTATTCAAACAGCTAAATACCCCATACATATACATCAACTATGCATCAAACATATCCAAGGTATTCAAACAGCTAATTACCCCATACATATACATCAACTATGCATCAAACATATCCAAGGTATTCAAACAGCTAAATACCCCATACATATACATCAGCTATGCATCAAACGTATCCAAGGTATTCAAACAGCTAAATACCCCATACATATACATCAACGATGCATCAAACGTATCCAAGGTATTCAAACAGCTAAATACCCCATACATATAAATCTACAGTAAACACTAGTGGTTCGAGGATGATACATCTACTAAATGCAGATCATCTACGGTCACATTGGTAGTTACAAGATTCTCTGGGAATCTAAATCTGTTACCCTGCTATAACGTTACATGCTCATTAGAAGTATAGTCGGTTTACCTATGTATTTTATCATTTTCATTATGTTAGCAATGCGACTGAGTGATTTTGATTAAGTAACATAACGTCTATTTATTTTATGCCTAACAATGAAATATAGGGAAATATCAGTAAGATAAAAGTGATAATCCATTGTTATGAATCAGTGAAATTACCATTTTGATAATCCACTGTTTGTGCCGGAACTAATTTCCCCACCACGTAAATACAAGAGAATCCGCTGTATTTCAGACAGTGACAGCGAGTGAATTTATTTACCTTGTTAAATCCAGTTATAATATTGAAGTTCTGAGCCTAACTAGTTGTGAACAATGATGAAATTCGCCATAAATTATTTAAAATGTCTGATTTGTTTACATAACTCACATGGACAATATCCAATATGGCCGACTTTCAATTCAATTGATTGAATATTATTCGGTATTAATCCGCTTTTATAATTAAAGTATGTATGGCTAAAATTCAATAAATATTGATAAACTGTGTAGAGAAAAATAAATGTTTTTGATGAAAGTGTATTCAGTTTATTTCAGCAGAAGTAAAGTTATCATATGTATTGGAGATTCTCTGCACTTTTTTGTGTGCGGAGTAAAGGTTTGACCAAAGTACGCATTAACTGATTTGGGGCTCACCATGGGGAATTTATTGAAGGCCCTGAGTAAAAATGTTATAAAATACCCATTTTAAAAAGAAAATTTGTTTGTTTTTTAGTGAGTGGAAGATGGGAATTTATTTCATCTCGTGAACACCATATGTTTATATTTTCACTCGTGGCTGCGCCATTCGTGAAAATATCACATATGGTGTTCACTCGATGAAATAAATTCTCATCTTCCACAAAAACAAACAAATATCCTCTATTCATTTGCTTTTAAATATTTTTAATTAAAAAACAAAATGATACAACGGTATCAACATGTAAAATTACTTGCATTTACAGTTTCCAGACCGCAATTTATAGATGGTTACCAAATGCCAGCGGGGCTAGTTTCTCCGGACCAAAGGCAATGGAGTATTCCAGTAGATATGCCGGTAAGTTACAGAATATATCTTACTTCTTTATTTTAAACCTATTTACTTTACATCGATTGGGAAGCAAGTTCTTGGAACTTAAATTAATCCCTCTCGATGACTGCTTCCTGGGCTCAAACAAGTACTGTCGCCGAAAGTGAGGAATGTTGAAAGTCACTGTTGACTCTCACCCTTGGTGGGATTCGAAGCAGCGACCTCCGGATCGAGAGTCCGGCGTTCTAACACCTCGACCACACTCCAAATTCGACTTCATTGATGTTAAAAGAACGTAATTTCAGCAGAAGTGGTAAGTTTATTTTTTGTGTGCAGGTATCAATATTTCCCGTTATTTTTATCAGCTGAATAATTGTGGAAAGACCGGGTGCTTAATGCCTGTTTGTGTATTTATGACAGGAAATCTGTTGCTACATCTGCCAAAATATTCCGAGAAATAATGGCCCTTGGACAACTGATAAATCCAGGTAGTTATCAGGTTTTCCTAATCTTACTTCAAAGGTCTTGAATTCTACTTGTGTAATGATGTATAAGCATGCTAGTAAGAAGAATTTATTTCCTTTCAGTTAATTCGCGGACTTCAATATTCGTATATAAGACTGTACAGCAGAAATGGCACACTACTAGAAATCATTGATGCTTCGGATAGTTACAAAGTTACCATTAATACCTATAACCATACTCTCGAGTTTAGGACCTCTACAATGCTTCATGAGAACAAAACATACTACTTTCTCTTTGATTCTGGTAAGCATTTACATTACGGGCATTTGAGTAAAGTGTTTTATTTAATTTACGTTTAGTTTGATATTTTATTTTAGAAAATAACTCTAACCAACCGAAACCATTATAATCAAACGATATATAGCCTGAAACACGGTAAAGATATACTTGCTCCACAGCCTATTACACGGTAAAGATATACTTGCTCCACAGCCTAATACACGGTAAAAATACACTCCTTCCACAGCCTGTATCACGGTTAAGATATACTTGCTCCACAGCCTGAAAAACGGTAAAAATATACTTGTTCCACAGCCTGTAACACGGTAAAGATATACTTGTTGCAAAGCCTGAAACACGAAAATGATATACTTTTCCATAGCTTATTACACGGTAAAGATATACTTGCTCCACAGCTTGTAGCACGATGAAAATATACTTTCCACAGCCTGAAACACGGTAAAAATATAACTGTTCCATAGCTTAAAACAAGGTTGTAGCATGGTAAAGATATACTCATTCCACAGCCTGTAACACGGTTAAAATATACTTGCTCCACAGCCTGAAACACGGAAAAAATATAATTGTTCAATAGCTTAAAACACGGATGTAGCATGGTAAAGATATACTCATTCCACAGCTTGTAACACGGTAAAGATATACTTGCTCAACAGCTTGTAGCACGTTAAAGATATACTTGCTCAACAGCCTAAAACACGGTAAAGATATACTCATTCAACAGCCTGTAACACGGTAAAGATATACTTGTTGCACAGCATGAAACACAGTAAAGATATACTTGTTCCACAGCAAGAAAAATTATCAAGATATACTTGTTCCAAGGCCAGAAAAACGGAAAAGATATACTTGTTCCACAGCCTGAAACACGGAAAAGAAACACTTGTTTCACTGGTTGTAACACAGTAAAGATATACCTGTTCCACAGTCTGTAACACGGTAAAGATATACTTGTTCCACAGGTTGCAACACGGTAAAGATATACTTGCTTCAAAGCCTGAAACACGGTAAAGATATACTTATTTCACAGTCTGTAACACGGTTAAGACCTACTTGTTCCACATCCTGAAAAACGGTAAAGATATGCTTGTTCCACAGGTTGCCACACGGTAAAGATATACTTATTCCACAGCCTGTAACACGGTAAAGATATACTTGCTCCACAGCCTGAAACACGGAAAAGATATACTTGTTCCATAGCTTAAAACACGGTACAGATATACTTGTTCCACAGCTTGTAGCACGGTTAAGATATACTTGCTCTTCAGCCCAAAACACGGTGAAGATGTACTCATTCCACAGCCTGTAACACAGTTAAGATATATTTGTTCCACATCCTGAAACACGGTAAAGTTATACCTATTCCACAGCCAGAAAAACGGTAAAGATATACTTGCTCCACAGCCTGAAACACGGAAAAGATATACTTGTACCACTACTTTTAAAACTGTAAAGATATACTTGTTCCACAGCTTGTAGCACGGTAAAGATTCATTTGCTCCACAGCCTAAATTACGGTAAAGATATACTTATTCCACAGTTTGTAACACGGTAAAGATATGCTTGTTCCACAGCCTGAAAAACGTTTAAGATATACCTGTTCCACTAGTTGTAATACGGTAAAGATATACTTATTCCACAGCGTGTAACAAGGTAAAAATATACTTGTTCCACATCATTAAAAACGGTAAAGATATACTTGTTCCACAGGTTGTAACACGGTACAGATATACTTCAACAAGTTGTAACAGGATAAAAATTTACTTATTCCACAGCCTGAAACACGGTAAAGATTTACTTGCTCAGCAGCTTGTAACACGGTACAGATATACTTTTCCACAGGTTGTAACACGGTTAAGATATACTTGTTCCATAGCTTGTAACACAGTTAAGATATACTTGTTCCACAGCCTGAAAAACGGTTAAGATATATTTTTTCCACAGCCTGTAACACGGTAAAAATATACTTTTTTCACAGCCTGTAACACGGTAACAATATACTTATACCAAAGCCTGAAACACGAAAAAGGTATACTTGTTACATAGCTTATTACCCGTTAAGATATACTTGTTCCACAGTTGTAGCATGGTTAAGATATACTTGTTCCACAGTCTGAAAAACGTTAAAGATATACTTGTTCAACAGGTTGTAACACGGTAAAGATATACTTATTCCACAGCCTGAAAAACGGTAAAGATATACTTGTTCCACAGTCTGAAAAACCGTGGAGATATACTTGCTCTACAGCTTAAAACACAGTAAAAATATACTTATTCCACAGCCTGAAAAACGGTTAAGATATACTTGTTCCACAGCCTGAAAAACGATAAAGATATACTTGTTCCACAGGATGTAACACGGTAAAGATATACTTGCTCCACAGCCTGAAAAACGGTAAAGATATACTTATTCCACAGCTTCAAACATGGAAAAGATATACTTGTTCCACAGCCTGAAAAACGGTAAAGATATACTTATTCCACAGCTTGAAACATGGAAAAGATATACTCATTCAACATCCTGAAAAACGGTAAAGATATAATTGTTCCACAGGTTCTAACTCGGTAAAGATATAATTTTTCCAGAGCTTGAAACACGGTACAGATATACTTATTCCACAGATTGTAACACGGTAAAGATATACTTGTTGCACATGTTGTAACACGGTAAAGATATACTTGCTCCACAGCCTGTATCACGGTAAAGATATGCTTGGTCCACAGCCTGTAACACGGTAAAGATGTACTTGTTCCACAGGTTGTAACACGGTTAAGATATACTTGTTCTATAGTTGGTAACACGGTTAAGATATACTTGCTCCACGGTCTGAAACACGGTAAAGATATACTTGTTCCACAGCTTGTAACGCGGTAAAAATATACTTGCTCCACAATCTGTAACACGGTAAAGATATACTTGCTCGACATCCTGAAACACGGTTAAGATATAGTTGTTCCACAGCTTGTAACACGATAAAGACAACAAGTATATCTTTACTTGTTCCACAGCATGTAACACGGTAAACAAATATTTGCTTCACAGCTTAAAACTATAAAGCATTTAACATAAAAATACTAACATACCTCTACTTTACATCGTCACTTTCAGCTGTACCATTCAGATATCAAAAGTAAAATATTTCCGAATAATGTATATACAGCCACTAAATATCTGTTAATAGGTGTAGTTAGAGGCAGTTCTTACTGTGGTGCCGTGACCTACTCTGAGGCCATCACACACCCATACTTCTGGAGATTTCACACAGGTATTTTTATATCAGTTGTTGTCAACCCGTTACCTAATCTAAAATATAGAAAAGATAAACTGAGAAACTATTGCAAATTCATAAAATGTTAATTTCTCAAACATCCGAAGTTGCAATGATTGACAAAATGTTATATAACTCAGTGAATATTTTCTTCTGTTTTTTAAAAAGTAAAATTTGCAAAAAATGATTTCAGATGAAGTGCCTGTGCGGTTGGTAAATGGACCAAATGCGTATGCTGGTACAGTTGAAATATTCCACGATGGAGCATGGGGAACAATCTGTGATGACGATTTTGACAGATACGATGCTGAAGTAATATGTCGAATGCTTGGTATGATCAGCAATGACAGGTATAATCACCTACAGCAATGACAGTTATAATCACGTAAAGCAATGACAGGTATAATCACGTACAGCAAGTACAAGTATAATCACGTACAGCAATGACAGGTATAATAACATACAGCAAGGACAGGTATAATCACGTACAGCAAGTACAGGTATAATCACGTACAGCAATGACAGGTATAATCATGTACAGCAATGACAGGTATAATAACATACAGCAAGGACAGGTATAATCACGTACAGCAAGTACAGGTATAATCACGTACAGCAATGACAGGTATAATCATGTACAGCAATGACAGGTATCATCACGTACTGCAATGACAACTATAATCACATACAGGAAGGACAGGTATAATCACGTACAGCAATGACAACTATAATCACATACAGCAAGTTATAATCACATACAGCAAGGACAGGTATACTCACGTACAGCAATGACAACTATAATCACATACAGCAAGAACAGGTATAATCATGTACAGCAATGTCAACTATAATCAAATACATCAAGGACAGGTATAATCACGTACAGCAATGACAACTATAATCACATACAGCAAGGACAGGTATAATCACGTACAGCAATGACAACTATAATCACATACAGCAAGGACAGGTATAATCATGTACAGCAATGTCAACTATAATCAAATACATCAAGGACAGGTATAATCACGTACAGCAGTGACAACTATAATCACATACAGCAAGGACAGGTATAATCACGTACAGCAATGACAACTATAATCACATACAGGAAGGACAGGTATAATCACGTACAGCAATGACAACTATAATCACATACAGCAAGTACAGGTATAATCACGTACAGCAATGACAACTATAATCACATACAGCAAGGACAGGTATACTCACGTACAGCAATGACAACTATAATCACATACAGCAAGAACAGGTATAATCATGTACAGCAATGTCAACTATAATCAAATACATCAAGGACAGGTATAATCACGTACAGCAATGACAACTATAATCACATACAGCAAGGACAGGTATAATCATGTACAGCAATGTCAACTATAATCAAATACATCAAGGACAGGTATAATCACGTACAGCAGTGACAACTATAATCACATACAGCAAGGACAAGTATAATCACGTACAGCAATGACAACTATAATCACATACAGCAAGGACAAATATAATCACGTACAGCAATGACAACTATAATCACATACAGGAAGGACAGGTATAATCACGTACAGCATGGACAACTATAATCACATACAGCAAGTACAGGTATAATCACGTACAGCAATGACAACTATAATCACATACAGCAAGGACAGCTATAATCATGTACAGCAATGTCAACTATAATCAAATACATCAAGGACAGGTATAATCACGTACAGCAATGACAACTATAATCACATACAGCAAGGACAGGTATAATCACGTACAGCAATGACAACTATAATCACATACAGGAAGGACATGTATAATCACGTACAGCAATGACAACTATAATCACATACAGCAAGTACAGGTATAATCACGTACAGAAATGACAACTATAATCACATACAGCAAGGACAGGTATAATCACGTACAGCAAGTATAGGTATGATCACGTACAGAAATGACAACTATAATTACATACAGCAAGGACAGGTATAATCACATACAGCAAGTACAGGTATAAGCACATACAGCAATGACAACTATAATCACATACAGCAAGTACAGGTTTAACCACGTACAGCAAGTACAGGTATAATCACGTACAGAAATGACAATTATAATCACATACAGCAAAGACAGGTATAATCATGTACAGCAATGACAACTATAATCACATACAGCAAGGACAGGTATACTCACGTACAGCAATGACAACTATAATCACATACAGCAAGGACAGGTATAATCATGTACAGCAATGTCAACTATAATCAAATACATCAAGGACAGGTATAATCACGTACAGCAATGACAACTATAATCACATACAGCAAGGACAGGTATAATCATGTACAGCAATGTCAACTATAATCAAATACATCAAGGACAGGTATAATCACGTACAGCAGTGACAACTATAATCACATACAGCAATGACAACTATAATCACATACAGCAAGGACAGGTTAATCATGTACAGCAATGTCAACTATAATCAAATATATCAAGGACAGGTATAATCATGTACAGCAATGTCAACTATAATCAAATACATCAAGGACAGGTATAATCACGTACAGCAATGTCAACTATAATCAAATACATCAAGGACAGGTATAATCACGTACAGCAGTGACAACTATAATCACATACAGCAAAGACAGGTATAATCACGTACAGCAATGACAACTATAATCACATACAGGAAGGACAGGTATACTCACGTACAGCAATGACAACTATAATCACATACAGCAAGGACAGGTATACTCACGTACAGCAATGACAACTATAATCACATACAGCAAGGACAGGTATAATCATTTACAGCAATGTCAACTATAATCAAATACATCAAGGACAGGTATAATCACGTACAGCAAGGACAACTATAATCACATACAGCAAGGACAGGTATAATCATTTACAGCAATGTCAACTATAATCAAATACATCAAGGACAGGTATAATCACGTACAGCAATGACAACTATAATCACATACAGCAAGGACAGGTATAATCACGTACAGCAATGACAACTATAATCACATACAGGAAGGACAGGTATAATCACGTACAGAAATGAGAACTATAATCACATACAGCATAATCACGTACAGCAATGACAGGTTTTATCACGAACAGCAATGACAGGTTCAATCACGTACAACAATGACAGGTAAAATGACGTACAGCAATGAAAGGTATAATCACATACAGCATTGACAGGTTTGGTAATGTACAACAATTACAAGTAAAATCGCGTACAGCAACGACAGGTAAAATCACTTACAACAATGACAGGTTAAATCACGTACAGCAATAACAGGTATAATAACGTACTGCAAAAACAGGTAAAAATCAGATACAGCAATGACAGGTAAAATCACGTACAGCAATGACAGGTAAAATCACGTACAGCAAATACAGGTAAAAATCAGATACAGCAATGACAGGTAAAATCACGTACAGCAATGACAGGTAAAATCACGTACAGCAAATACAGGTAAAAAGCACGTACAGCAATGACAGGTTTTATCACGTACAGCAATGACAGGTAAAATCACGTACAGCAAATACAGGTAAAAATCAGATACAGCAATGACAGGTAAAATCACGTACAGCAATGACAGGTAAAATCACGTACAGCAAATACAGGTAAAAATCAGATACAGCAATGACAGGTAAAATCACATACAGCAATGACAGGTAAAATCACATACAGCAATGACAGGTAAAATCACGTACAACAATGACAGGTTAAATCACGTACAGCAATAACAGGTATAATAACGTACTGCAAATACAGGTAAAAATCAGATACAGCAATGACAGATAAAATCACGTGCAGCAATGACAGGTAAAATCAAGTACAGCAATAACAGACATAATCACGTGGAGCAATGACAGGTTTTATCACATGCAGCAATTACAGGTATGATCAAGTACAGCAATGACAGGCATAATCACGTAGAGCATTGACAGGTCAAATCACGTACAGCAATGACAGGTATAATCACATACAACATTGACAGGTATGAACATGTACAACAATTACAGGTAAAATCACGTACAGCAATGACAGGAATGATCACGTACAGCAATGACAGGTATGATTATGTACCACAATGACAGGTATGATTACGTAGAACAATGGCAGGTATGATCATGTACAACAATGACTGTTATGATCATGTACAGCAACGACAGGTATGATTACGTACAACAATGACAGGTAAAATCACGAACAGGAATGACAGGTTTAATCACGTACAGGAATGACAGGTATAATCACATACATCAATGGCAGGTATAATCACATACAGCAAGTACAGGTATAATCACGTTCAGGAATGACATGTATAATCACTTACAGCAAGGACAGGTATAATCACGTACAGCAATGACAGGTATAATCACATACAGCAATGATAGGTATAATCACATACAGCAAAGACAGGTATATTTACGTACAGCAATGACATGTATAATCACATTTAGCAATGACATGTATAATCACATAGAGCAAGAACAGAAATAATAACGTACAACAATGACATTTATTATCACATACAGCAATGACAGGTGAAATCACGTACAGCAATGACAGGTAAAATCACATACAGCAATGACAGGTAAAATCACATACAGCAATGACAGGTAAAATCACGTACAACAATGACAAGTAAAATGAACAGCAATGACAGGTAAAATCACGTACAGCAATGACAGGTAAAATCACGTACAGCAATGACAGGTAAAATCATATACAGCAATGACAGGTGAAATCACATACAGCAATGACAGGTATAATCACATACAGCAATGACAGGTAAAATAACATACAGCAATGACAGGTGAAATCACATACAGCAATGACAGGTAAAATCACATACAGCAATGACAGGTAAAATCACATACAGCAATGACAGGTAAAATAACATAAAGCAATGACAGGTAAAATAACATAAAGCAATGACAGGTAAAATAACATACAGCAATGACAGGTAAAATCACATACAGCAATGACAGGTAAAATCACATACAGCAATGACAGGTAAAATAACATAAAGCAATGACAGGTAAAATAACATAAAGCAATGACAGGTAAAATAACATACAGCAATGACAGGTAAAATCACATACAGCAATGACAGGTAAAATCACATACAGCAATGACAGGTAAAATAACATAAAGCAATGACAGGTAAAATCACGTACAGCAAGTACAGGTATAAGCACATACAGCAATGACAACTATAATCACATACAGCAAGAGAAGGTTTAATCATGTACAGCAATGACAACTTTAATCACATACAGCAATGACAGGTATGATGACGTACAGCAATGACAACTATAATCACATACAGCAAGTACAGGTATAATCACGTACAGCAAGTACAGGTATAATCACGTACAGAAATGACAACTATAATCACATACAGCAAGTACAGGTATAGTCACGTACAGCAAGTATAGGTATGATCACGTGCAGAAATGACAACAATAATCACATACAGGAAGGACAGGTATAATCACGTACAGCAATGACAACTATAATCACATACAGCAAGGACAGGCATAATCACGTACAGCAATGACAACTATAATCACATACAGCAAGGACAGGTATAATCACGTACAGCAATGACAACTATAATCACATACAGGAAGGACAGGTATAATCGCGTACAGCAATGACAACTATAATCACATACAGCAAGTACAGGTATAATCACGTACAGAAATGATATCTATAATCACATACAGCATAATCACGTACAGCAATGACAGGTTTTATCACGTACAGCAATGACAGGTTCAATCACGTACAACAATGACAGGTAAAATGACGTACAGCAATGAAAGGTATAATCACATACAGCATTGACAGGTTTGGTCATGTACAACAATTACAAGTAAAATCGCGTACAGCAACGACAGGTAAAATCACTTACAACAATGACAGGTTAAATCACGTACAGCAATAACAGGTATAATAACGTACCGCAAATACAGGTAAAAATCAGATACAGCAATGACAGGTAAAATCACGTACAGCAATGACAGGTAAAATCACGTACAGCAAATACAGGTAAAAATCAGATACAGCAATGACAGGTAAAATCACGTACAGCAATGACAGGTAAAATCACGTACAGCAAATACAGGTAAAAATCAGATACAGCAATGACAGGTAAAATCACATACAGCAATGACAGGTAAAATCACGTACAACAATGACAGGTTAAATCACGTACAGCAATAACAGGTATAATAACGTACTGCAAATACAGGTAAAAATCAGATACAGCAATGACAGGTAAAATCACGTACAGCAATGAGAGGTAAAATCACGTACTGCAAATACAGGTAAAAATCAGATACAGCAAGCCAGGTAAAATCACGTACAGCAATGACAGGAAAAATCACGTACAGCAATGACAGGTAAAATCACGTACAGCAATGACAGGTAAAATCACGTACAGCAATGACAGGTAAAATCACGTACAGCAATGACAGGTAAAATCACGTACAGCAATGACAGGTATGATCACAAACAGCAATGACAGGTTTGATCACGAACAGCAATGACAGGTAAAAAAAACGTAAATTTGACAGGTATAATCACATGCAGCATTGACAGGTACAATCACGTACAGCAATGACAAAGTTAATTACGTACAGCAATGACAGGTAAAATCACGTACAGCAATGACAGGTAAAATCACGTACAGCAATGACAGGTATAATCACGTACAGCAATGACACGTAAAATCAAGTACAGCAATAACAGACATAATCACGTACAGCAATGACAGGTTTTATCACATGCAGCAATTACAGGTAAGATCACATACAGCAATGACAGGTATGATCACGTACAGCAATGACAGGTATCATCACATACAGGAATGATAGGTGTGATCACCTACAGCAATTACAGGTATGATCAAGTACAGCAATGACAGGCATAATCACGTAGAGCATTGACAGGTCAAATCACGTACAGCAATGACAGGTATAATCACATACAACATTGACAGGTATGAACATGTACAACAATTACAGGTAAAATCACGTATAGCAACGACAAGTAAAATCACGTACAGCAATGGCATATATAATCACATACAGCAATGACAGGTATGATCATTTACAGCAATGACAGTTTTAATCACGTACAGGAATGACAGCTATGATCACGTACAGGAATGACAGGTAAAATCACATACAGCCAGTACAGGTTTAATCACGTACAGCAACGACAGGTATGATAACGTACAACAATGACAGGTAAAATCACGTACAACAATGACAGGTAAAATCACGTACAGCAATGACAGGTAAAATCACGTACAGCAATGACAGGAATGATCACGTACAGCAATGACAGGTATGATTATGTACAGCAATGACAGGTATGATTACGTAGAACAATGGCAGGTATGATCATGTACAACAATGACTGTTATGATCATGTACAGCAACGACAGGTATGATTACGTACAACAATGACAGGTAAAATCACGTACAGGAATGACAGGTTTAATCACGTACAGCAATGACAGGTATAATCACATACATCAATGGCAGGTATAATCACATACAGCAAAAACAGGTATAATCACGTTCAGGAATGACATGTATAATCACTTACAGCAAGTACAGGTATAATCACGTACAGCAATGACAGGTATAATCACATACAGCAATGATAGGTATAATCACATACAGCAAAGACAGGTATATTTACGTACAGCAATGACATGTATAATCACATTTAGCAATGACATGTATAATCACATAGAGCAAGAACAGAAATAATAACGTACAACAATGACATTTATTATCACATACAGCAATGACAGGTATAATCACGTACAGCAATGACAGGTAAAATCACGTACAGCAATGACAGGTAAAATCACATACAGCAATGACAGGTTTAATCACGTACAGCAAAGACAGGTATATTTACGTACAGCAATGACATGTATAATCACATTTAGCAATGACATGTATAATCACATAGAGCAAGAACAGAAATAATAACGTACAACAATGACATTTATTATCACATACAGCAATGACAGGTAAAATCACGTTCAGCAATGATAGGTAAAATCACGTAGAGCAATGACAGGTAAAATCACGTACAGCAATGACAGGTAAAATCACGTACAGCAATGACAGGTATAATCACATACAGCAATGATAGATATAATCACATTTAGCAATGACATGTATAATCACATAGAGCAAGAACAGAAATAATAACGTACAACAATGACATTTATTATCACATACAGCAATGACAGGTATAATCACGTACAGCAATGACAGGTAAAATCACATACAGCAATGACAGGTAAAATCACGTACAGCAATGACAGGTATGATCACATACAGCAATGACAGGTAAAATCACGTACAGCAATGACAGGTGAAATCAGGTACAGCAATGACAGGTAAAATCACATACAGCAATGACAGGTAAAATCACGTACAGCAATGACAGGTATGATCACATACAGCAATGACAGGTAAAATCACGTACAGCAATGACAGGTGAAATCAGGTACAGCAATGACAGGTAAAATCACGTACAGCAATGACAGGTATGATCACATACAGCAATGACAGGTAAAATAACATACAGCAATGACAGGTGAAATCACATACAGCAATGACAGGTGAAATCACGTACAGCAATGACAGTTAAAATCACGTACAGCAATGACAGGTATAATCACATACAGCAATGATAGGTATAATCACATACAGCAAAGACAGGTATATTTACGTATAGCAATGACATGTATAATCACATTTAGCAATGACATGTATAATCACATAGAGCAAGAACAGAAATAATAACGTACAACAATGACATTTATTATCACATACAGCAATGACAGGTATAATCACGTACAGCAATGACAGGTAAAATCACGTACAGCAATGACAGGTAAAATCACATACAGCAATGACAGGTTTAATCACGTACAGCAAAGACAGGTGTATTTACGTACAGCAATGACATGTATAATCACATTTAGCAATGACATGTATAATCACATAGAGCAAGAACAGAAATAATAACGTACAACAATGACATTTATTATCACATACAGCAATGACAGGTAAAATCACGTTCAGCAATGATAGGTAAAATCACGTACAGCAATGACAGGTAAAATCACGTACAGCAATGACAGGTAAAATCACGTACAGCAATGACAGGTATAATCACATACAGCAATGATAGGTATAATCACATACAGCAAAGACAGGTATATTTACGTACAGCAATGACATGTATAATCACATTTAGCAATGACATGTATAATCACATAGAGCAAGAACAGAAATAAATACGTACAACAATGACAATTATTATCACATACAGCAATGACAGGTATAATCACGTACAGCAATGACAGGTAAAATCACGTACAGCAATGACAGGTAAAATCACATACAGCAATGACAGGTTTAATCACGTACAGCAATGACAGGTAAAATAACATACAGCAATGACAGGTAAAATCACATACAGCAATGACAGGTAAAATAACATACAGCAATGACAGGTAAAATCACATACAGCAATGACAGGTAAAATCACATACAGCAATGACAGGTAAAATTACATACAGCAATGACAGGTAAAATCACGTACAACAATGACAGGTAAAATCACATACAGCAATGACAGGTAAAATCACCTACAGCAATGACAGGTAAAATCACGTACAGCAATGACAGGTAAAATAACATACAGCAATGACAGGTAAAATCACGTACAGCAATGACAGGTAAAAATACATACAGCAATGATAGGTATAATCACATACAGCAAAGACAGGTATATTTACGTACAGCAATGACATGTATAATCACATTTAGCAATGACATGTATAATCACATAGAGCAAGAACAGAAATAATAACGTACAACAATGACATTTATTATCACATACAGCAATGACAGGTATAATCACGTACAGCAATGACAGGTAAAATCACGTACAGCAATGACAGGTAAAATCACATACAGCAATGACAGGTTTAATCACGTACAGCAAAGACAGGTATATTTACGTACAGCAATGACTTGTATAATCACATTTAGCAATGACATGTATAATCACATAGAGCAAGAACAGAAATAATAACGTACAACAATGACATTTATTATCACATACAGCAATGACAGGTAAAATCACGTACAGCAATGACAGGTAAAATCACGTACAGCAATGACAGGTAAAATCACGTACAGCAATGACAGGTAAAATCACGTACAGCAATGACAGGTAAAATCACATACAGCAATGACAGGTTAAATCACATACAGCAATGACAGGTACAATCACATACAACAATGACAGGTATAATCACGTACAGCAATGACAGGTATAATCACATAGAGCAAGTACAGGTATAATCACGTACAACAATGACAGGTATAATCACATACAGCAATTATAGGTATAATCACGTACAGCAAAGACAGGTATATTTACGTACAGCAGTGACATGTATAATCACATTTAGCAATGACATGTATAATCACATAGAGCAAGAACAGAAATATTAACGTACAGCAATGACAGGTATTATCACCTATAGCAACGACAGGTATAATCACGTACAGCAATGACAGGTCAAATCTCATACAGCAATAACAGGTAAAATCACATACAGCAATGACAGGTATAATCACGTACAACAATGACAGGTCAAATCTCATACAGCAATAACAGGTAAAATCACATACAGCAACGACAGGTATAATCACATACAGCAATGACAGGTGTAATCACGTACAGCAATGACAGGTGTAATCACGTACAGCAATAACAGGTAAAATCACATACAGCAATGACAGGTATAATCACGTACTGCAATGACAGGTAAAATCACATACAGCAATGACAGGTATAATCACGTACAGCAATGACAAGTGTAATCACGTACTGCAATGACAAGTATAATCACGTACAGCAATGACAGGTAGAATCCCGTACAGCAATGACAGGTAGAATCACATACAACAATGACAGGTATTATCACGTACAGGAATTACAGGTATTATCACGTACAGCAATGACAGGTATAATCACGTACAACAATGACAGGCATGATCACGTATAGAAATGACAGGTATATTGACCTACAGCAATGACAGGTATCGTCACCTACAGCAATGACAGGTATAATCACAAACAATGACAGGTTTAATCACATAAAGCAATGACAGGTATAATCCACATACAGCAATGACAGGTATAATTACGTACAACAATTACAGGTACAAGCAATGACAGATATGATCACATATGGAGATGGATGTTGCTTCTCATTTTTCAATGTTCCCATCTGTGCAAGGAACGTGTACCTTTTAATGTAAACGCCAGATTGTTATTAAGTGGATAGCTAGTTGCGATCATACATTACCCTTTATTGATAATAAGTGAATGTTTCAACAGTGGCAATACTACTAGAAATAAAAATTTTGCTGAATGGAAAAAGAATATTTGATGACAAAGTTAAAAATTTGATTTTTTTGAAAGCTACATTGAAGCATATCAAAATGCTAAATTTGGACAAGGCAGCGGAAGTATACTTTTAGATGACCTAGGTTGCTACGGTTACGAAACGAGTGTTGCAGACTGCAGGTCGGGTGGATGGTATCAAGAAAACTGTGGTCATAGCGAAGATGCTGGGGTCTCTTGTCAAAGTAAGACAGCTTCATCTCAAAAAAAGCCTCAGGTCATAGTAAAAACATCCCTGTAAAGTAAGAATGAATGACTACAAGATCGTTTAGTGTCATGGTATGATGGTTATGGTAATAAAAGTTTATTGTATCGTCCGATTATCATATATACGTCCAAGGAAAGATGCATGCTATGTTTTTCAAGTTTAACAGAAAGAAAATAGTAAGTTATAAGTCTCATTTTTGTCAAGCTTATCTATTACTTCTAGTATATTAAATGTTTCTGGGCATGATAAAATGTCTTTGTTCATAATCTATGCTTTCAGAAAAATAAAAAAAAAAGCTGACAGTACGTCTGTTACAAGACAGGTGTAAGTAGAAACACCTTTGCAAATGATGTGAATATTTTCTGAATTTCAGCCACTGTTCGACTAGTGGGCGGATATAGTGCATATTCAGGTCGTGTGGAAGTGTACCATAATGGAGAGTGGGGAACAGTGTGCGATGATAGTTTTGATATCAACGATGCAAGAGTTATATGCAGACAACTTGGATTTAATAATGGAACTACGTAAGATTTCTTAAATGAATTGGACCGAATGCATAGATCCTAATGTTTAGAGATAAAATGATTTAAATGTCAAAGATTCAAGCACGCAGACGAATATTTAATGGTATGTGTAAAATCAGGCACGTGTAAAATCACTTTGAAAAATGTTCTTTAGAAAAAATACTGCTGATACGACAAAACTTAACATGATCTTTAAAATATTATTGTTATAATTATTACCATAATTATTATAACTATCAAATTGTTATTATTGTAATTGTTCAAAATAAAAAATGCTTTTTAAAATTGTCAGTTTTTTACAATTTGTACAGCTAAAAACTTTTTGTCAAACATATTTCAGCTATATTCAGGCATATTCAAATGCATACTATGGTGAAGGAACCGGACGTATAGCCCTTAGTGATTTACGCTGTGTGGGCAATGAAGATTATATTGAAAAATGTAGAAGTTCCGCTTGGTTCCCATATGACTGCAGTCATAGCGAAGATGCTGGAGTCGACTGTAGTGGTAATTAAATAGATCAGTTTTAACTGCCCGTAATAGCAAGCATGCTTAAAAATTAAATAAAACATAAACTTATTACCAGTCATTTAAGTTAAAAAATATCTTATTTCAGTAGTACTCATTAGAGTTATGTTTCGAGTTCATGAATTATTATAATTGTTAAACTCAAAGGCAAGAGAAAGTGTGCACTATAAAAGTTTGATTAAACAATAACTATATTTGGCATATTTTAGACGGAAATTATTCAGTAAAAGTTACAACTCTAGTTGGTCCATCCAAATATTTAAGCTTTTAAAATGTGTTAAAATTTTGCAAAATTTTCAAATCTGCGCAATTCATTTAAAAGAAAGCGCACTGAAAATTAATTTTTCCCTCTAAATACTTGTTTCACTATTTCTCCTACTTTTTGAAGTTTGATTTTTTAAAAAACGTTTTAGTTCTTACATACTGTAGAAAAAAACTAGTTCACTTATATAGCTATACAATATGTTACAGCTTACTAAAGTATGCTGTGTTTTTTTAAGCATATTCGGAAATGACTACGATTCCTTGGTGGTATAACGAAGCAACTACTGAAAGTAAGCAATGTCAAAATTATACTGTACAAAGTTACCAATCTTCAGTTTCTGATATTTTTATGTACCCATTTTACTTCATACTTAAACACAGCATCCCTGTTGGCAATAACTGCCCACTGACATATATTTATATGACACTGACCCATGAATGACCTTTAATGTGAAGGTCCAGTTGTAAAAAAACCTGACTTGTTTTGAAGGGTCTACAATTTATCTTCATTTTTTCCTCAGCTTTTTCAAAGCACCATTTCGAGGGACAGTTGTAATCTTTCAGTAACAGTTCTTGTTTAATCAAGAATTATGAAAAGTTTAAATAACGAAAGTCTCTAAAATGTTTTATCCTTAGCTTGTTATTACATATATACTGATATAAAACAAATACAAACAACAACAACAGTAGAGACTGCTGTGTTTGCCTTATTCGGGTTGCAATCTTTTGACAACAATTTATAAAGGTTCGAATAAGTCACAGACATATGACTTTAATAGTATTTAATAGAAAAGAGATTTGCCACCGTCTTTGACCAAGTAAGTTTCAGAAAAAAATGTTGGTGCAAAGTCAGTTTGCTAACGCGAATTCAAAAACAACGAAAACAAAACAAAACAAAACAAAAATACAGAAAATAAATACATCATAAAATAAGATATTTAAACAGCATTTTTCAGTTTTGTAAAAGTTGAGTATTGCTTAGGTCGACTTTAGCCAGTTTACATTCTACATAGTCTACTCAAGTTTACGCGTTGTAAAAGTTGAGTATTGCTCAGGTCGACTTTAGCCAGTTTACATTCTACATAGTCTACTCAAGTTTACGCGCTATAAACTTATTATTCAGCACAAACACCGATCCGTCTTGTCAATGGACCGACGTCATACTCGGGGCGTGTTGAAGTGTACCATAATGGAGCATGGGGAACTGTGTGTGACGACGGTGTGTCTAATCTTACGGTCAAGGTCATCTGTAAAATGCTAGGAATGTACTTTGGTGATAGGTATAATCAGTTTGTTTAAGACCTCGGTCTTAAAATTGACATCATATCACATACAAGGAAATGCCTTATAGCTGAAATAGATTTGTTATAAAGTATCTATCAGTTTACGTCATCTGTAATATGATATCAACATCAATATATTTAGTTGTTAATTGCCATAACCAGTATCTCTTCCATAGATAATGTTCAGCTTTAATAGTCTTAAAACTTTTTTGGGACTTTCATGCCAGTCTGTTCCATTAAATTTTATGAATTTTCGGCTTTGATATATACCTGAGCAGTAGATAAATAAAACGAGCTCTGGAACATAGTTTCATGTTTCATGTACCATTCAGTCTCAAAATTGACTGTTATTCACGTTATGTAACATTTCCTATATGTGAACGATATCAATGAATTCCTAAGACATTCATTTGATTATTTACCGTAAAATATGAAAATCTCTATTATTCTTGTTTTTCAGCTATGGTCAGTTTTATACAGGGGCATACTTTGGTCAAGGTAGCGGCAGCATTCTTTTAGATGATTTACGTTGCTATGGCTACGAGTCTGATATCACTGAATGCATGACACAAAGTTGGTATAGCAACGACTGTAGTCACACGGAAGATCTTGGAGTAGATTGCCGTGGTAACATTTTTACTTTACAGGTTTTTTTTTTCTGCTGGCAATTATTGATATTAATTTGATTATTTCAAATGTTATCTATGATCTACATGGCTGCATGGGTTCTATGTGTAATAAAAAACAACATTCGCATATGCTTAGTCTTATAGCTCTAAGGGTGAGTCTCGGCTTTATCCATCCGTCCGTATGTCTGCACGTGCAGTCACTATAACGGTTTTCCATAGCATTGTGGCCTGCAGACGTATATTTGACTTGTTCACATCGTAGATCCAATCACATGATTAATTAAAACAAAACAAAATATAACTTTTTACCATGTTTCCGTTGATTTCGTAGAAATAATTCATAACACACCGTGTGTTGCATTGAATAGCATACCAGGACTTAATAGAAACACAAAACAACACTAATGATTTCTTTTAACCAAAGTTAATTTGTACAATATTTTATATCCGTCTTTTCAAAGCTTAATACAGACTTGGAATTGTTTATATCTGAAGTGTAACTTTTTTAAATCTGTGAGCAGATGTAACGCCCTTTTAATTTCATAAAGTTAATTGAAGATTTTACTAGAAGATTATCTTGAAGACTGCTATTAAGTTGATACGAAGAAAATAATATCTCAGTTTGGTAGTTTTCCAGTAGGTTACAGTGACCTCGTACAGCTTTTCTGTACGTCAAGGTAAATATGTACATTAACAGGAGGACCAGAAGAAAACAAACAACCAAACATCTAGTGGAGTGCGGATCACGTGTGGGCGGGTGGCCTCTGAGGGTTGTGTCAAATGACAGACAGTTCAAATACCACCTTAGATATTAATATATATATATTTATTAAAACCAAGAAAGAAGGTCAATAGTACAAGGTAAACCAAAGTCAAATTTTAAATCTTTATGCAAACTTATACATTTAAAATTTCAAACACATATCTTCAAAAAAAAAAGGAAGTAGGCCAATAGGTCAAAGTCACCAAGGTCAAAGTTGAAGTGTGGATGCAAATTTATACATATAGTTAAAATTACATTGATGTAGTTTCATAAAATTAGATCAGCAGGTCACACATGAAGATCGTCAAGGACTACGGTGGATGAAAATTAAGTACCTTCCTACCCCATCCAATGATTTTTCTTCGGACGGCGGGGGGAGGTGGTCCCAGGTGAGGTAGGTGGGGCTGGGTACCCTGGTGAGGGCCAAGATCTTCCAAAGCCCATCTAATTAACCAGACAGTGCTGAACCGTATGTATCTAAACTCAATGCATTTCACTTCCTTAATTTTTTTTCCTAAATAACTCAATGTAAAACAAAGTGACAACTGGGGCGGAGCCAGTTTTGTTGCATGGGCCATGATTTGTATAAACTTGGTGTAGGTCCACTAGAAAATAATACAAACAAAAAATCTAAATCCTTGGACTAATAGTTTTTTGACAAGAAGATTTTTTTACGCTTTTTCCTTTATATAACTATGTAAAATCAAATGACCCCTTGACTTGGGCCAGTTCTGACTCCACAGCCATGATTTATATAACTTTGGTAAAGGCCTACTAGATGATGCTATCAACCGAATATGTAAGCTCAAGGCTTTGTGGTTTCAGATCAGAATATTTTTAAAGTTTTTCCTTTAAGAGTTCTGCATGGAATTCCTTTTTTATATAACTTTGAAAGAAGACTACTTAGTTAAAAACTGCAAAGTAGAAAAAAAGTAAGTTTGATTTGTCTAGTAACAGGCCGGTAAATATTTTGGTCATTGTATCCAGAATACTTGAACATAAAGTCTACAATCAACTTGAACCCTTTTAAGTATAAACTTGTTGTTGTATAAGGTAGTAACTGGCAAGACAAGTAAAGTTTTAGGTAAAGAACCAGAAAGCTGTAGTAACTTGACGATCAATAAATGTTTTGGTTAAGAACTGAAAAGAAAACTATAGTAACAAGCAAGAAAAGTAAAATCTTAAAATAAATTATTAAAAAGCTGTAGTAACTGGCACGACCAGTAAAGTCTTTGGTAAAAAACAAGTAAAGCTTTAGATCAATATCCAGAAAGTTATAGTAATTGACACGATTAGTTGTCTTTGGTTTATATCTCACCATAGAAATTGAGACGATTAGTTGTCTTTGGTTTATATCTCACCATAGTAATTGACACGATTAGTTGTCTTTGGTTTATATCTCACCATAGAAATTGACACGATTAGTTGTCTTTGGTTTATATCTCACCATAGAAATTGACACGATTAGTTGTCTTTGGTTTATATCTCACCATAGTAATTGACACGATTAGTTGTCTTTGGTTTATATCTCACCATAGAAATTGACACGATTAGTTGTCTTTGGTTTATATCTCACCATAGAAATTGACACGATTAGTTGTCTTTGGTTTATATCTCACCATAGAAATTGACACGATTAGTTGTCTTTGGTTTATATCTCACCATAGAAATTGACACGATTAGTTGTCTTTGGTTTATATCTCACCATAGTAATTGACACGATTAGTTGTCTTTGGTTTATATCTCACCATAGAAATTGACACGATTAGTTGTCTTTGGTTTATATCTCACCATAGTAATTGACACGATTAGTTGTCTTTGGTTTATATCTCACCATAGAAATTGACACGATTAGTTGTCTTTGGTTTATATCTCACCATAGTAATTGACACGATTAGTTGTCTTTGGTTTATATCTCACCATAGAAATTGACACGATTAGTTGTCTTTGGTTTATATCTCACCATAGAAATTGACACGATTAGTTGTCTTTGGTTTATATCTCACCATAGAAATTGACACGATTAGTTGTCTTTGGTTTATATCTCACCATAGAAATTGACACGATTAGTTGTCTTTGGTTTATATCTCACCATAGAAATTGACACGATTAGTTGTCTTTGGTTTATATCTCACCATAGAAATTGACACGATTAGTTGTCTTTCGTTTATATCTCACCATAGTAATTGACACGATTAGTTGTCTTTGGTTTATATCTCACCATAGTAATTGACACGATTAGTTGTCTTTGGTTTATATCTCACCATAGAAATTGACACGATTAGTTGTCTTTGGTTTATATCTCACCATAGTAATTGACACGATTAGTTGTCTTTGGTTTATATCTCACCATAGTAATTGACACGATTAGTTGTCTTTGGTTTATATCTCACCATAGTAATTGACACGATTAGTTGTCTTTGGTTTATATCTCACCATAGTAATTGACACGATTAGTTGTCTTTGGTTTATATCTCACCATAGAAATTGACACGATTAGTTGTCTTTCGTTTATATCTCACCATAGTAATTGACACGATTAGTTGTCTTTGGTTTATATCTCACCATAGTAATTGACACGATTAGTTGTCTTTGGTTTATATCTCACCATAGTAATTGACACGATTAGTTGTCTTTGGTTTATATCTCACCATAGTAATTGACACGATTAGTTGTCTTTGGTTTATATCTCACCATAGAAATTGACACGATTAGTTGTCTTTGGTTTATATCTCACCATAGAAATTGACACGATTAGTTGTCTTTGGTTTATATCTCACCATAGAAATTGACACGATTAGTTGTCTTTCGTTTATATCTCACCATAGTAATTGACACGATTAGTTGTCTTTGGTTTATATCTCACCATAGTAATTGACACGATTAGTTGTCTTTGGTTTATATCTCACCATAGAAATTGACACGATTAGTTGTCTTTGGTTTATATCTCACCATAGTAATTGACACGATTAGTTGTCTTTGGTTTATATCTCACCATAGAAATTGAGACGATTAGTTGTCTTTGGTTTATATCTCACCATAGTAATTGACACGATTAGTTGTCTTTGGTTTATATCTCACCATAGTAATTGACACGATTAGTTGTCTTTGGTTTATATCTCACCATAGAAATTGAGACGATTAGTTGTCTTTGGTTTATATCTCACCATAGTAATTGACACGATTAGTTGTCTTTGGTTTATATCTCACCATAGTAATTGACACGATTAGTTGTCTTTGGTTTATATCTCACCATAGTAATTGACACGATTAGTTGTCTTTGGTTTATATCTCACCATAGTAATTGACACGATTAGTTGTCTTTGGTTTATATCTCACCATAGAAATTGAGAAGATTAGTTGTCTTTGGTTTATATCTCACCATAGTAATTGACACGATTAGTTGTCTTTGGTTTATATCTCACCATAGTAATTGACACGATTAGTTGTCTTTGGTTTATATCTCACCATAGTAATTGAGACGATTAGTTGTCTTTGGTTTATATCTCACCATAGTAATTGAGACGATTAGTTGTCTTTGGTTTATATCTCACCATAGTAATTGACACGATTAGTTGTCTTTGGTTTATATATCTCACCATAGTAATTGACACGATTAGTTGTCTTTGGTTTATATCTCACCATAGTAATTGACACGATGAGTTGTCTTTGGTTTATATCTCACCATAGTAATTGACACGATTAGTTGTCTTTGGTTTATATCTCATCATAGTAATTGAGACGATTAGTTATCTTTGGTTTATATCTCACCATAGTAATTGACACGATTAGTTGTCTTTGGTTTATATCTCACCATAGTATTTGAGACGATTAGTTGTCTTTGGTTTATATCTCACCATAGTAATTGACACGATTAGTTGTCTTTGGTTTATATCTCACCATAGAAATTGACACGATAAGTTGTCTTTGGTTTATATCTCACCATAGAAATTGAGACGATTAGTTGTCTTTGGTTTGTATCTCACCATAGTAATTGAGACGATTAGTTGTCTTTGGTTTATATCTCACCATAGTAATTGACACGATTAGTTGTCTTTGGTTTATATCTCACCATAGAAATTGACACGATTAGTTGTCTTTGGTTTATATCTCACCATAGTAATTGACACGATTAGTTGTCTTTGGTTTATATCTAACCATAGTAATTGAGACGATTAGTTGTCTTTGGTTTATATCTCACCATAGTAATTGACACGATTAGTTGTCTTTGGTTTATATCTCACCATAGAAATTGACACGATTAGTTGTCTTTGGTTTATATCTCACCATAGTAATTGACACGATTAGTTGTCTTTGGTTTATATCTCACCATAGTAATTGACACGATTAGTTGTCTTTGGTTTATATCTCACCATAGTAATTGACACGATTAGTTGTCTTTGGTTTATATCTCACCATAGTAATTGACACGATTAGTTGTCTTTGGTTTATATCTCACCATAGTAATTGACACGATTAGTTGTCTTTGGTTTATATCTCACCATAGTAATTGACACGATTAGTTGTCTTTGGTTTATATCTCTCCATAGAAATTGAGACGATTAGTTGTCTTTGGTTTATATCTCACCATAGTAATTGAGACGATTAGTTGTCTTTGGTTTATATCTCACCATAGAAATTGACACGATTAGTTGTCTTTGGTTTATATCTCACCATAGTAATTGACACGATTAGTTGTCTTTGGTTTATATCTCACCATAGTAATTGAGACGATTAGTTGTCTTTGGTTTATATCTCACCATAGAAATTGACACGATTAGTTGTCTTTGGTTTATATCTCACCATAGAAATTGACACGATTAGTTGTCTTTGGTTTATATCTCACCATAGAAATTGACACGATTAGTTGTCTTTGGTTTATATCTCACCATAGAAATTGAGACGATTAGTTGTCTTTGGTTTATATCTCACCATAGTAATTGACACGATTAGTTGTCTTTGGTTTATATCTCACCATAGTAATTGAGACGATTAGTTGTCTTTGGTTTATATCTCACCATAGAAATTGAGACGATTAGTTGTCTTTGGTTTATATCTCACCATAGAAATTGACACGATTAGTTGTCTTTGGTTTATATCTCACCATAGTAATTGACACGATTAGTTGTCTTTGGTTTATATCTCACCATAGTAATTGACACGATTAGTTGTCTTTGGTTTATATCTCACCATAGTAATTGACACGATTAGTTGTCTTTGGTTTATGGCCTTGATCTTTAAGCTAGTGATGAACTTTGGCTGAAGCAGTCTCCAGATCTTGCCAACCTTGAAGATACAGACTTTAAACTTCATGTATGGATAGGTCACATAAATAAAAAGGCAATGCACAAGAATCACAGCTCTTTACTAGTTTTAGGATTGTTCCTTTTTAGATTTTCTGTCTTGAATAAAAAAAACAACGGTATCTTGTTCTTGGAATGGTACACTTTGGTGAGTATGAGTCGTTTCTAACAATATCCTTTCTTGAAAAACTGGACGTATTATGGCGGGCGGCGTCCAGTTTTGTCCGGAGCATATTTTCAACGTGCATGGATGGATTTTAATGATACTTAGTAGCAATATTTACAATCATTGGGGGTAGTATCTCGCGCATGATTCAGGTCTCTAAGTTAAAGGTCAAGGTCACACTTAGATGTCAGAGAAAAACGCTTGTCCGGAGAAAAACTTCTACATGATTTGAGGGATTTTAATATATCTTGGCATAAATGTTCACCATTGTGAGACAAAGTGTCGCTTGTAAATTTTAGGTCCCTCTGGCCAAGGTCAAGGTCACACACAGAGGTCAAAAATCAGATAAAAATATGACAGTGTGAGTATGGACCCTTTAGTCATCATGAATTTAGGGATTCTATCGCAAATGTTTGCCGTCATAAGACTGAGCATTACACGCATAAACCTGGTCCATATATGCAAGGTCAAGGTCACAAGAGATGATGAAATGTCCAGATTTTGTCCGGAGCATATCTGCTACATGCATTGAGTTATTTAAGTATTACTTGATACAAAAGTTCACCATCATAAAACTTAGTGTTGCACGCATGAACCAGGTCTCTAGGTCAAAGGCAAGATCACACCTAGAGGTCAGTGGAAAACGTTTGTGCGGAGCAAAACTTCTACATGTATTGAGAAATTTTAATAAAACTTGTCACAAATGATGATAATTGTAAGGCGTTGTGTTGTACTCCATCATTAAAAATAGTGTTGCGCGAATGAACCAGGTCTCTAGGTCAAAAGTCTATGTCACACTTAGAGGTCAGAAGTTCATTTCAAATGTTTGTTTCACTATCCAGCACTGGAAATAAACAAACTTGCTTCCCTACTAACACCTCTATTTTATCCATTATGCCAACATCTTCTGCAAAACTTTTGTGAAGGGCGTATTTTGTGACAATGGCATCCTTGTTAAAGTTATGGATTGAATGAATTCTTTTTATGAAAATGTCATTGATTTAATGTGGTCTTTGCAACCTTCAAAACTTCACTGCTCGTCGTTCGCAAACATTTATAGATGAGGCTTTGCTAAGAACTGTTGATGAGGACGGGTTTTCTTCTGTAACTTGAAAGCTTTCTTTTCAGCGAAAATAAGAATCAAGAGAAGATGTTCAGTTTTTACCGTCAGCCTAGAAGAAAATGTTGCATGACGGGAAAAAAGGAATTGAAAGTTGTGTCTTAGAAGTGCAAGCGAAACACACATTTACTGTTCCTATGTGAGATTACCAGTAACACTAATATAATATCAAACTATTTTTCCAGGCTATATTTACGGTAGTACATTCCTACCAAGACTAACAACAGATTATCCATCATACACCTCATCCCGACCTTGGTACCTTACAACAGCAGGTTAGTTCATTGTAAAAATATAATTGTAAAATTTAAAGAAAAACTCACGTTCAACGATACAGGTTATAGATGTGGTACCACGCGACAGGTAGTAATTCTGTGTTAGTAGTAAGTTTATTCATATTCATCTATAAAAGTGACAAAGATAGTTTGCTGCAAGTATTTTGCATTGAGATACTGTGTTTCTTCATTTTTTTGTATGTCTCAGGTTATAGTCTAGTTGATGCTGTCCATGTGAGTTGTGATGACACCGGCTGGAATATAAGGGTTGATATGTCCCTCCTGAGGACTATACATCCAGGAGCCGTGGGGTCAGATATATACCTGGGTGAGAACACATGCACTGGTGTTGATAGCTGGGGTATCCTCTCATTCCATCAAGGATTCCACGAATGCCTAACGAGTCAAATGGTAATTTAGATATTATGATTTTTTTTCTCTTAGATTAAATACAATCTAGGCAAAACTAGATTTTTTTTAATCCAAGCAAATTAAAAACCTGTGAAGGCTAAATTAATTTCAAGTTTGTCTACATCAGATATATAATAGCTAGGGTTATTCAAAATTTTGAAGTTTGTTAGGAATCTAAATTAAATATAAGTATCGGTATCCAGTTGACTGTGGCAAAGTTTTAAGGGACAGTTTTAATTTACATGATGAATTAAAATATTTACTGGGATTTTAACTTTCCATGTAACTTCTTTTGACATAAATTTAGTAACATATATAATTAACATATATAATTAACATACATGATTAACACAAACATATATAATTAACATATATAATTAACATATTTTTTTATACAATTGACATGCATAATTAAGGGAAAGACCTAATGATTACGGGTAAGATAATTTAATTTTCTGGTGACGAGTTTAACTGCAGTAAATCCTATTTTCCAATGCTAGTTTTACAATTAAACTGACAGCGATTGTTTTGGAAAATCATAAAAAAATGAAATACGTTTTTTTTCTAAAACAAACAATATTGCACATTACATATCTGAAGTCATGTCCGCAAAGTATACAAGTAAGATACACCATTCGAAGTTGTTTATATATTAAGAGGATTAACAGAAAGGAATATCTAAAATATCTCGACAAAGTTACAAGATACCATCTTATAATACAGTCAACATAGATAATGTGTCACAGTTAGGGACTTAAATGATTCCCATTTAATGTTCGATAATATTTTTTTTCTGAAATTAATTTTAGAAAACAGACAAGAAACGACCGCTTGCATCGCGATAGAGCGAAAGTTTGGTGTATGTACTAATGAAACATAATTCGGTCCTTGAAGTACATTTGCTAGAATCGAAAGATGCAAAACATCGAAAATATTCCGTCACTGATTCCATGAAACGCGTTTCGACAGTAACTCCTGTGTCGTTTTACTGTTATTGTTTTTCCGCATCTTTTTTAAGGTGTTGAACATTATACAATAATTACTAAAACTTACGACAATTCTGAATATCAACGCCACAGAGAAGTTGATGATACCGGTTTTAAACACATTTGTTGTTGTTTTCGCCCAGAACATATGAAAAGAAAGGTTTTCATTCCCTGTTTATATCAAATATATCAGATAAAAACGTCGGCAGTCAAATATAAGTATCTTCTTTAAAATGTGGCTTTACAGGCATATTATAAATAACTGTTGTTTTATTGGAAAAGTTTGATATATAAATAAACTGCCAATATATAGACCAAACTTGTTTTACTTTGTGAAGGTTTCTATGTGACATAAAAATCTGAGTTTTCTGAATGTTTACACAGGTACGGAACGAAGTTCTCGTGTACAGAAATCAGCTGGTATACGCCGAACGTGATCCTAGCCATCCATTCTTGATCCGACATTACAACTGGACTGTGGGCGTAGAATGTGATGTACAGAGAAATGAAACCTCATCAGGTATTTTACCAAATCAGTTAGTTAATAGATAGCGTAGGACATGACTACTTATCTGTTCTCGTGTAACAACTTAGTGTTGAAACCTAGTTCAGAAAGAATAAGCCAGCTAATTTAATTTGCAACAGTAAATAATGAGGTACTGCGTGGTACAAATGTGGATTTGGTCAGACATACTCGTTTTGCTCAGGATGGCTTCTGATATCGTTGCAAAACAGAACCAGAGGTGAATGTCCTTACCTTTTCGCATGGTGTACATACTTTTGTATAACTGCTTCCCAGTATTACTATTTGTGCAACAGAAATTTGATGTTGTATGATTAGTTTAAAAATACTTACTGGGAAACTAGTTCTTACAACTTATATTTATTACGGTCGATGATGCTTCCTGGATTCAGATCAGTACTCGCACCGACAGAGTTCAATGGATAAATCACTGGAGACTCTCACCCCTGACTGGACTCGAACCGGTGACTTCCGGATTAGGAGTCTGGCGTTCTGCCTGCTATCCATTGCTCCTTTGATGCCTTTCGATAGTTAAAAATTGTCAAGGAGAGGGTTGTTAACTGTAAATAAATCGTTTTTATGTTTTGATTCATTTCATTTTTAGTTTTTGTTTGCTTGTGTATGACGTATATAACCTTTTATATATGTTTTATTCTTGTCTTGCTTCAACAATTATATGTTTATGCTATTTCACATTTTAAGGTCATATTCACCATGATACAAGCGGCAGTTCCGCAAATGCCGCACTTGGATCAAGTCACTATACAGTAGACATGAGCTTCTTCTCTGACCCGGGGTTTATGAACCAAATCCATGGCAATCCCGTTCACGTGGCAGTTGGTTCCAAGGTTTATGTGAAGGTCTTCACCACAAGTTCTGACTGGACGGTTAAAATGAGGGTACACACGTGCTACACAAAACCAACGCCTTCGGCTCCTGACCATCTGAAATATGAAATGATAAAGAATGGGTAAGTATCACAATGGCTTTGAAAGTTTGAATGCAATCTCGAAATTAAAAATGTGTTTCATTTGTTGATACAACAGCGTATAGTAAATCTGTTACCAGACATTTCTGTATGCCTAAAAAGAATTTACATTGTTAAAAGTTTATGTGAGAGTGTTTACTGTGTTTGTAGGTGTGAGATGGATGTAAACACGCACATCATATCCCAGTCGGCCCATGAGACCCGGTATGTCTTCGAGGACTTTGAGTACACCAGTAACCATGAGGGAATATATGTGTATTGTGACACCGTCTTCTGTCGTTCGTCAGATTACTCTAGGCAATGTATGCAAACTTGCAACCCCTAAAAGGACTCGTAATAGAACATATTTATCGAAGCTGTAATCACTAGAACATTAAATTGAGTCTCTTGCTATATACTAACAGTGTCTTTTTCTGCTATCAGTATGTTTCCGTTGTCAGTGTCTCCTGAGTGTGAGGAATATAAATTTCAATCGTTAAAGGCAGTTCACTAAGAGTTTATTCAAGAATTTTGTGTTGTTTTTGTATGTATTGTCATTACCTTCTGTACTGCTTTTGTAGTAACTTGGTATCTGTAATCATACTGATTTGTTCTAAAAGATAATCTTCTATAAATTGACAGAAGGCTTTTTGTGTCTAGTTAGGAGTTGGTTATAATTTCTAAAAACATCGTGTAAGTGTATATTAAAAAGTTCACTAATAGGAAGTTGGCAGTAGCAGTACGCGGTAGCAGTTGGCAGTAGAAATTAAATCAAACGTGAAGTTGGCAGTAGCTGTAACAACAGTAGGCAAAGCGTGAAGTTGGCAGTAGCAGTAACAGCAGAAGCAGTAAAGAACACTTGAAGCTGGCAGTAGCAGTAACAGCAGTAGCAGTAGTCAAAACGTGAAGTTGGCAGTAGCAGCAACAGCAGTAGCAGTAGGAAACTCTGAAAGTCTGCGAGACTGTTTGAAACAGTCACACTTTTACCTACTGCCAACTTCACGTTTTGATGTTCAAGTGGTATGGCCATACTGTATATAGATAAAACATAAAGGTTGTTTCAGTCAGTGAATGTTTTTTAAAGCTTCAACGCATCAAGTCAAATTATGTTCTATGGTTTCAAACCGGTGCTCGTGCCGAAGTGAAAACCGGTCAGTCAGAAGATGCCCAAATCACTGATGAATTGATATCGACATTGTCGAGTAAATACCAATAGTCTCTTAACAGAAATCTGAACAACACTGCTTTATTCAAGACCAGCTTCACGTACCAAGACACATCTCCCCCTATGATATCTAATCAAAGCACTGTGAGTACTGTCAGAAGCGAAAGTTAGAATGTATGAAGCTTGTTATTTGTCACTGAACATCCTACCCACACTTCACTTATGATGAATAACTTTGTGATTGTGAATGTTCAAGATATTAGTATTTCTACAAAAGTTTCGTTATTTTACATATGAAAAAGGTGCATAACTCTAGAAACACCTGATCACTTAGTAATGTCCCTTGTGGTACAGATGTGTCTTGTCCCCAGAAGCAAGTAAGATGTCCCAAGTAGCAAGTATGCCAAGAATGAGTACAATATTTTTAATAGTTTAAACAATTTTCTATATCAATAACCAATTTCAACAAAAATTTCAAGTTGAACTAGGGTAGCTCTAAATAAAACTTCCAGAGTAATGCCCCTTGTCTTACAGCTGAGTTCCGTCATAATAAGCAAATATTCAAAGTTTCATGTTGATACCTTTGAAAGATTTTTAAATCATTCAACTTAATAGCCAATGTTGACAAGAAATTGACAAAAGTTAAAAGGGATTAATCCCTCCAAAAATGTATTTGAGAATTATGCCTATTTTCTTACAACTGCACCTTTTATTATAAGCAAGTATTCCAAGTTTTGAGGTGATACCTTTCAGTGTTTCAGTAACGGGCTACATCAAAGTTTTTGCACGACAATGAAGACGACCTACCAATCAAAATAGCCCGAGTTTTTCTTCAAAACAGAAAAACTAAAAATAGGGGAAATATCATGGAACTATTAAACTGAAATACCTGATAATTGCTTATATCCAAATCAAGAGCAACACAAATATCCAAACATATTTTTATGTAAGTAAACTATTCATAAAAAAGTAACAAATCATGTGAGCAAATAAATAGGATGTGAAAACAGTAGATAAATAACTTGAAATGTATAAAAATAATACTGCTTATATATACACGTATTGCGGCCTCAAATGCAATTATACTGACAACATAGAAGTTAACAGAAACTAATTTCTTGACTCCGTGTTCAAAATTCAGTGCTGTTTTACTAGATGTAATTTGGATATCAATCTACTCAGATTTGTCCTAGACCTACATAATGACTATGTAGAATAACCTCATACACATGGTACATGCTACCTTAAATGAAGTAAACGTTCATAAAGAGTCCTATTTTATCAGATATTTAACAATAAACTTGTTTAAGGTATTATTAGTTTTAGACGGGATCTTAATCTGTGGCCTGAAATTATTTTAAGTCTCAACATGGTCATGACGAAATCCCTAATGTTTTCATTGAAATTTTTTAATCCTTACACCCTTTATGACCAAGATATTTGAAGGTGTTTCAAGAAAAGCATTAAAATATATACATTATTATATACATTATATACAAGTTAAAGGTTATCAAAAATAGGGATTGGAACGAATACTGAAATCAGTATTCGAATATTTGACTTGCTATTTTGGAAAATATTCGAATGTTCGATTTTCGTACGTTCCTACAGTTATACGAATTTCGGTATCCGAATATAGTTACTGCTAATCTGTTTTCCTTCAGACTAACGTTGTTCGGGAAACTGCTGAGTATAATCAAGAAATGGCTTGTTTAATGGAAGGTTCAAATACTTTTAGTATTTGGCATAAACACAATATATTCCGTTCTTTAAAACATGAATTATCGCCATAAATACGGAGAGTTGGATAATTCAGCAAGGGTTGTTGTTGTTTTTTTCTGGTAAAGATTCGGGAAAACAGATAAATATATTGACATTGATAATTAAATCAACATGCAATCTAAAAGCAAGGATGTTATTGGAGGAAAATATTTGAGCTATTCTGATTTATTTGACAACCAAACAACAAAAAAGTATTATCAACAGAGTCAAAAACGTGATTGGGTGTTCGTGTGGATGGAAATCTGTTCTATTACTGTTCAACATCTGTTTGATATTGTTTAATTGAACAAAGTTAAACAATGCTTATGACTTAGTCTGATTGTTTTTTTCCCCCCAAACATTACAGTTAGCTACACATAATGAATGTATTTGAAGTCTCAAGGTCTTGAATCATGTTGAAATGAAATCTAAATTCCTTTTTGAGAAACTACTGCTGTCAAAAATATTCAACTGATTATTGATAATTGTTGCAGGAGAATCATAAATATGTTGAATGAAAGTGAAAATAAGTAGAATCCGAACTTATGAAAAATCATGTCCAGTGGGGCAATATAAAAGAAGAGGCCGTTGAAATAAAAGTGAAATTTCTATGCAATGAAAGCTAGGTAATAAAAGTTTGGTAATCATTTGTAAAGTGTTAAAAATAAAGTTATTGTAAAGTTATATCTGTCAGTCACTCAGTCAGTTCATTCATTCGCTCATTTCTTCATTCTTATGTCTAAGTAAGGTTCATATAGGAATGCAGTTTTAAAAACTCTATACATATCTAGTACAGAGCTGTTATTAATAATACCATACCATTCTTGTTTAAATGTATCTACAAGAAAAGCATTGATGCAAAGCATCAAAGGGCGTCCAAAGGATTGTTTAAAAGCAAGAAATGCAGCAAGAGACAATGAACTAGTAGACATCTGATGATCAGATATTTTCTTATTAACTTTTCAATGGTTAATTTGGATTCGCCAGGTTTGTAGGTAGATGAATGGGCAAACGAAATACATAATAACACACTAGTTGTTCATCCTGAACTTTGGTTGGTTTGCTAGAGATTAGAATATCAAATGTATTTTCTTTGGAACATACAAAACAGTAGTCAAAATGTACTAAGTTTGTTTAATGTCAAATTTAAAAAATGGTTTCTATTAATACTGGAAGTAGAACACACACTGGAATGAAACATATAGGATGAATGTAAGAGACGAAATTCAGGACTTTTTTGTAATACATGCCAACAAAAATAATGGTAAATTAAAATATCAAGAATAAATTTGCATGGCATGTTGATATGGTGAATCATTATTTATCACTTCAAGGGAAGACTGACTTTTAGACAGGTATGAGGAAAATGTCAAGAACTATTATTTGGCACAGTTCAGAATAAAAATTACAAAATCTCTCAATAATACATGGTATTTGTGGGACAGAAATTATAGAATATATTGCAAGACGAAAGTTTCTGTTGTAAAATGTCACAGTATTTGGCAAATCAACATGACTAAGATACCTAATCATGCCCAGGTTTCCACTCAAATCACTATAAAATCGATAGCCTTGAAACAAAATGGAATCAACTTCTTGCGGCGAAAATTCGGGTCGATTTAGATATTCGCAGTTAAAAAATGTCAGAAGTGCAATCAGGGCCATAGCCGTGCATTGCATGCCGCTAAATGGACTAAAAATATGGCAAACTTGATGCATATGTCCTAAAACAAACTCTTACTTTCTTGACTCTAAGCTGCTGCAGCTCCAAAAAATGGCGGGATATTGAAATCACGAGACTGTCTCGACCAATCGTAAAATATAATAGACTGTTTCTAGTCTTTCATTGCGCTGACCTCGGGAACCAAACACCAAGATCAATTTATTGTTGAATATGTTTGCATTCATTTCATTTCCTGCAAAATTCTCCAGTTCGTTATTCATATCCATATAGCTCCAAAAAATCAAACTCCAAAATCTAATCCTGTAAGGGGGGAAATCACTGTGTAGGAGATTGCCAAAAAAATGGCGGGATATTGAAATCACGTTACTGTCACGACCAATCGTAAAATATATATAGACTGTCTCTAGTCTTTCATTGCGCTGACCTCAGGAACCAAACACCAAAAAACGAAGTGCGCGATTAATTAACCGGAAAGAACCTACGGAAACAAATATGATAATAATCATTATAACAGTTCGTAATAAGAAATGGCTTAGGTTTATTTATTTTCTTAAATATTTTGTTATAAATTTGTAAAAAGTGCAATTTATTGTTAAATATGTTTGCATTTCATTTCATTTCCTGCAAAATTCTCCAGTTCGTTATTCATAACCATATCGCGACATGAATGACAGGCAATAACAACAACAACTACCCTTCCACAAATAAATGAACTCATTCCATAAAGGGCGTCGCGCTTCGGCGCGGACGCCAATAAGTCTATTTTTAAACTCACATATAAAAGAAGTTACTTGTACACAACTAAGATTATTGAACACAAATGCAAATCCGTATATAAATCATTGAACTTTTTTTTAATACGGGAGACCCAATTGACTTGTCCATTTTGGCAGTCAATAAAATTCATATATTCTGCATGTTTCAATGTAAGGATGAACAATTGTTATTGTAATTAAAAAAACAGATTGTTTTGTAGTTTTACAATATGTAGTGGGTACAGTGTAAAAATTTGCAAAATCAGTCCATGAATTCATCACTGGAGTTTACATAGAAAGAAATACAATTGCGTTATGTTGAGAAAACAAACTGTGCAACTCAGATCAACAAAGCTGAATTTTTGGCAACGAATAGCCTCCATAATATACATCTACGAAAACAAGCAGATTTCATACTCAAATACAGTACACTGCAAAATTTTATTCCTTTACAGACGTATTATCGACCTGCCATTCTAGGCCAAGATCAGAACTACATAATGTACTACAAGCATGTGGTTTGTATGAAAGCAAAAAAAGTTATTTATGATATCTCGTTTGCACTTGGATAATAGCCTTAGAGTCAGAACCTGTCCTACCAGAACGTCCTATTTCTTAAACATAGGCTGAAAAAACAGTGAAGTTATATGTTAACAAACATTTAAACATACAGTGTGACAAATTCTGCATTTTATATGTTCGTGGAGCACAGCAAGCAGTACACAAGTCCCCTACTGGTGTCACTCTGCCACTTTCATATCATTATATTTCACAGAAACATGACTTTTATTAAAACGGTGACTTTCCCTTTGAGCGGGAACCGGGCCAGATGCAATCCCAATAATTTGTATACATTGTATGACCTATCAATGAAGGGCATTTAGTTGCAATACCACTATTATAGCTGAAGGTACTGAGCAAAAAGGAAAACTACTTGTGTAGTAATGTTGACCGTAACATTTGGCAGAGCAAAACCAGATCCAATCCCAAAGAAAGGCCTTGATATTTTCTATCAATACTTTGAAACTGGTGCAATATGTCCAGAGAAACTTTCATTACCGAGGTAAAATGAAGTTCTTTTGGTATAAGTGACCTGACAATTGTCCTCTGGATAAAAATAATTGACATTGTCATAATAATATCTGTCAAGTTATACGAATATTTTATGAGTACATTTTTAACTGTGGACGGATCCATATTTTGAGGACGGATTGATAGGACATACGATGGATGAACAAAGTGCAGACCAATAGTCCCATCTGGTGAAATACAGGTACATATGTAGGGTATAATAATAATATATCATGTGAAAAAGAACATTATTTTGTACAGGATATGTCTGCCTGCCTGTCGACTAGTCTGCCCACCAATTTTGTTAGAAAACTTTTTAGTTAAGTATTAGCTGTGATTAGTGGAGCAGTTGTGTAGATCTAACAAAACTTATATTTGTAAATATATATGTTCATATATGTTCTTACTTTCCAATGATGTTGGTGGACCTGCATTGATAATTCTCCTCACATGTTTAATGTCTGCCCCCATGCCTAATTCGACAGCTGGGAATATCAATCGAATGTGACATTCTTCCGAAGGCTTCTGCAAACAGGATAAAATGGTGCCCTTCAACTGAAATTAAATAAATATAAATATCAGAATGATGAGCAGTCCATGTGATTACAATCTCATTTCAATAATTTATTTTATTGCTAATTTATTGGATGATAGCTACAGTGCATACCACACCTTTTCAAAAAATGAATAATATAGCAAAATTATAAATTATTACAATTACTGTAAATATCATGTTTACTCGTGTGCGGACCCGGGCAGGTGGGCGGCGGGGGTGGTCCCCCCGGAAAATCCACAATTATGTAAAATAGCTACATGTTTCTGTCTCGAAAGCCAATTTACAATGTACACGGTTCAGTCCCCACGACGAGAAAATGGCGGGTGAGGCAGATCTCTCTTGGGAAAAAGTCTGGATCCGCGTATGTTACTGTTTCTTATATCAAACTTTGCAAACAGCAAATTTATATACACAATTTGTGCCAGATTTATTTGCCTGTATTTGAATTCTATATAATATGCAATTTCCAAATATAAGGGGAAAATGAAACACAAGGGAGTAATATTGGTTCCCAATATTTTCTTACCTTTCCAGAGTCCTCTGGCGTTCTAAGGAATGGCTTCCCCTGTATAGAAGCAGTCCTCTAAATGTTGTCTGGCAATCTGGTTTCCATACCCAATCCACTGTAATGATTTGCTGTAGACAATTGTGATTGGAAAATCATGTAACTTGATTTTAATTAATATGGAGTGGATGCATGGTTTCCTTTAGCATTTGGACTTGGTCTATTTTGTACAATTAATGCACTATTGTCTTTTGCTGGACTTGCACATACAGTTACATAATCTTTCATCAGTAGATTGTTAATAATTTGTTTCTGACCAGTCTCTGTTACAGTTGCTGATAACGCTAAAGCTTGACATCTGATCACTGATCTAATCTTTGAAAGTTGTCTGAAATGTGGTCTAAACTCCGAACCCCATTCTAACACACAATGCGCTTCATCAATCACTAAATAAACCGGCCTTCCCATTTTTCTAAAGTTTCATTAGCAAAATATTCATTGAACTGTTTACTGTTCAGAATATCTTCAGGATGACTGAAAATGTATTTTACTTTGTTCATCTCTAATTCCTTGAAATTCGTTTTAGTGGTCATTCGCGTGGCACAGTCCCCCAACTTCTGTATTTGTTGATCAATTATAGCATTAAGTGGCACAACTGCTATCACCAAGCATTTGCTGTTAATGAATGGCAGAATTTTATATACTAAAGACTTGTCATAGACTGTTCGTAAAGAGCATATACAGTCTTTTCCATTCTTCAATGCATCAATGGCTTTAATTTGTAGGTCTTTTACGACTGGCCACATTAAGTTGCAGTGCTTCATTGTAGCTGATGAGAGCATCTTGAAGGTAACCCTGAAAATTATAACATATAAACTATATATCATTTTGTTAATTTATTTTATCACAGCTGTGAATTACACGACGCCTGATATGGAAGTTGCTGTTGGTAGAAACAGTACTTTTTTCGGGACATTCTGTTAAAAAGTTGTGCACTTTGTAGAAGCCCGTAACCATGCTGCACAATTTTACATTTAGAAGAAAAAGCAGTTAATTATTCACCAATCTGTGCTTATAAATTACAATTAAATGACTAAATTAACCTCATAAATATACTCACTCCCTGATCTATTTGCAATTTTAATCACTTTTTTTAGCATTGTTAGAAAGCTTTTTGAAACTTCAACATTCGCCCAACATTCTTCAGATTTTTCAGGGGGAGGTCAGGGCCTCCGAGCCCCACCACTGGATCCGCGAATAGGACAAGTGAACGTAACAGTTTGTTTATCCGAAATATAGTTTTATCCGAAATATTGCAATTGACATTTTGCTCTAATTTATCACAGCTGAGGCAGATAATGCGTCGTGGTTTTGTCTCTTTGAAGACATATTTATAAAAGAAATCAAATTTTAATGCATGTTTAACCTGCTCCTTCATTCGCTTTATATATCATTACAATATCAGATCCACTGATGACCGCCATTGTGGGTAATTGCCAGGCGTACTATTTTTCTGGGAACCAGACTACGCGCGTTGATAATTTGAGGACCCCTGTCATGGGCGCCGCCATTTTTGAAAAGACGACGCAATGTGTACACCGGTCAGTAAGATCGATTTGAAAGACCGGTGTATATACATTGAAGACGACGTCAATTGCATAACTCTCTATGAAGAAAACGATAAAAATTTAATTTTTGGCACAACCATGAGATAAAAAAGAAACTGAAAAAGGTCTAGAGATATTTTGTATAAAAGCTATCTTTTTAGCGATAATGCGTGGAATACAGTGACACAATGAGTTTCAAAATTAGGTGGGACAGACTTTTCTTTTTAGTGTTTTTAGTTACATCATGTTGTTAGACCAAGTATAATAATCATTTGGTCCTGTTCTAAAATTAAGAGAAAATTGCTCTTATTAAAACTTACTTTCTTGTTTCGTTCCACATTCGGTACCTAAAGTAAAACTTAAATGAACGTATCATGTTTCTTTTACATAAGCAACAAACATGCAGTTACTACAGTGAGACAATGATAATCGTTTCTTCTAAATGATATAATAGATGCTAATCGTGTACTCGACAAATGACCTTTTTAAAATGATTAACTACTTGATCAAAATAGTTGGAAGTACTGAAATTTGAAAAGGCATTAGAAACAGAAAGTGATCAAATCTTTTAGGAACTAACAACATAATTATTCATTTAATGTAAAATAGAACAAATTACGCTGTTGTGAATAAAAACGGTCAAACGTAAATTATTGATCATTCTCTACGTAAATACATTTATACATCATAAGACTTTCCAATTCTCACCATGGCGCCATTGACGACATTTATCAAACAGTGGTGTAGAAACAACCTCAAGTTATAGATCTTTTTTATTCCAAAACATGATTAATACTGGAACGATATAAGCTAAGCTAAAATAGAGTTCGTGCATACTAAGAACGCAAAACAGTGTGGGTGAAAATGAAAAAAAAAAAAGAATACAATTTTTTTTTTTTTAAAAAAAGATGGTCGGCGCAGTGTAGTTGGAAAATAAGTTATATATGAACTTGCCTATAAACCAGTGTACAGGACACGTGACATAAGTGGCGTGTGTAAATGTCGAGACAGTGCATAAAGAAATCATTGAAAAAAAATAATGTAGAAATTTGGTAAGTGCTTGTAATTTAACAAGGTCACCTTGAAGGTCGAGATCAATACAAACAATACTATCGCTATACACTGAAAGCCTGCGACACTTGTCATCAATGAATGAAGACCTTTCGATACTTGATAAAAGTTGAATCCATAAAAATGTGCTTCAAGCAATGCTGGAACTTCAAGTTTCACGATGCCGAGATGAATATTTGCTAAAACTACATCTGTCATTGAGGAAAGACTTTTGCATAAAGTTTCCATGTAGCTAAAAATACCTAAGTTCGATATCAAGCAATCTGATTAGCAAATTTAGTCAAGCGGCATAGAGCATGGTTGGTTATGAAACAAAATTAGCTTAATACGGCTGCGCCGTAAAAATAAGTATAAAGTGTATTTCGAAGCTACATGTGATTTTGAACCTCGAGACTTTTTTTTCAAATATTAAGTTTGAGTCTGCATTATTTTACTATTTTTGGTCATCCTGGGTAATAGATTTTAGATGGAAGATGGGATATAAATCAAGAAAGTCGTGGCGTAGCTTAACATCATACATAAACAGACTTGATGTCAAAATCTTATAAATAACATCATTATAAGGTTACTTTTACCGTATACATTTCAATAGACTCCTTTATTTCAAACATGCAAACAAATCTGAACCTCCAAATTTTTCTACATCACGAAAGCAAACAGTACCATTCTTTGAACCTTGAACCATAGCTAACTTACAGAATTTTGTACTTACTTTAAAAATTACTTCCTGAAATTTATCGAGAACATGCCTCGACAATGACTGTTTCATAAAGTCTGCTTTAGTGTTGTTACAGTAGTAGCACATTAATACTGGGCGGTTAGCATGTTTCCAATGCTGTCTCCAAGAATAGCTTGTCACCTCAGGTATTGTCAAGACTAAGTATATCAGGAAACTAAGCAACAATGCAGTTTTATTAATCAGACTATGAATTGTTTGTTTTACGAGTTTTGCCTGAATCATTCTTTAAAGCAGAGCCATGCAGAAGATCGCTGGTTCCATTTTTGTTTTGTTTTGTTGTTGATTATTTAAGTTTTCTTTGTTTCAATTAGCAAACATGTTCAATATTATTTTTTTAATCGATTCCTTTCTGAGGAACTGAAGAAAGTTTGTGGAGTAACTAGTCTGTCACATTGCCTGGAGTAACTAGTCTGTCACATTGTCTGGAGTAACTAGTCTGTCACATTGTCTGGAGTAACTAGTCTGTCACATTGCCTGGAGTAACTAGTCTGTCACATTGTCTGGAGTAACTAGTCTGTCACATTGTCTGGAGTAACTAGTCTGTCACATTGTCTGGAGTAACTAGTCTGTCACATTGTCTGGAGTAACTAGTCTGTCACATTGCCTGGAGTACCTAGTCTGTCACATTGTCTGGAGTAACTAGTCTGTCACATTGCCTAGAGTAACAAGTCTGTCACATTGTCTGGAGTAACTAGTCTGTCACATTGTCTGGAGTAACTAGTCTGTCACATTGTCTGGAGTAACTAGTCTGTCACATTGTCTGGAGTAACTAGTCTGTCACATTGTCTGGAGTAACTAGTCTGTCACATTGTCTGGAGTAACTAGTCTGTCACATTGCCTAGAGTACCTAGTCTGTCACATTGTCTGGAGTAACTAGTCTGTCACATTGTCTGGAGTAACTAGTCTGTCACATTGTCTAGAGTAACTAGTCTGTCTCATTGCCTGTATTTAGGACAATTCTTAACAAATTTGAAATAATACCAACTTTTTGCCTAACAATGGCAATAAAAATGGTGGAAGCTACACTTTTGCTGTATATATTAACAGCATGCTTTTAAAAATAGATGTTATTGCTTTTTTTCAAACCTTAAACCAGCGAGGAAACAAAGAACAGTTTTCAAGAAGTAATACTGTCCAAGTATCGTTTACTCTTCACGTATGCTTATTATTTATAAGTTATCCAATATTTGCATTTAAATTACAAAATTATAGTTTGACATTAAAGTATTCTCACGAATTAAATTAACATTTGTAACACAAAAATAGTTTTCACCAGTAATTAGCATAATATCAATTTTGATATGTCACGAAGCCTTTCCTGCTAACTGTGATGAAGGTTGAAAGGTACCATGAGAATATTCAAATAAGGACGAGAATTAGAAGATAATTATAAGCTCGAGAAACATATCCTAAAGAAATAAGCCTAACTGACCTACTGTCATTGTAGATTCACTGTTTTAAAGCCCTCTCACGTGATATCACAGATACATGACAAAGTAACTAAAAATGGAATTATTGTTGGTGTTCCTTCATAAAACCTGTATACGTAGCAAAAGTAGGGTGATTTTTAATTTCGATTTTTTTAATGAAAATAAAGTGTCGTTTTCTAATAAACATTGAACACTACTTTTGTTATTCTAGCGTGAAAAATGACGACAAAATCGCAACAAACCCCCGAGAGATACATCATCAAGCTATTGTCGAGTGCAATTAATTGAATTTGAATTTAGAGTAACCGGGGCTCGAATATAAGACCCTTTTTTTGTCCAGTGCGTTGTCATAAGACGGCAGGCCGTCTATCTTAATAGTATCAGTATGAAAACTAGTGTACTGTTTTGTATTGCTGCGTAGAGTCTATGGCAGATAGGGCTTCTGGAGAGCTCGATGCATTGAGTTCAACCCTAAAACGAATCGATTACCTTGACGCATAGAGCTCCACGCTAAAAGAGATCGATTACCTTGATGCACAAAACTCAACATTAAAAGAGATCGATATCCTTGATGCACAGATTTCAACGTGAAAAGGGATCGATTACCTTAATGCATAGAGCTCAACGTTAAAAGAAATAGATTATCTTGCCGCATAGAACTCAACGTTAAAAGGGATAGTTTACCTTGATGCATAGAATTCAACGCTAAAACGATTCGAATACCTTGATGAATAGAATTCATCTCTTAAAGGAATCGATTACCTTGATGTATAGAATTCAGCGCTAAAAGGAATCGATTAACTTGATGCATAGAATTCAACGCTAAAAACAATCGATTACCTTGATGCACAGAACTCAACGCTAAAAGGAATCGATAACCTTGATGCATAGAATTCACCGCTAAAAGGAATCGATCACCTTGATGCATAGAATTCAACGCTAAAAGGAATCGATAACCTTGATGTATTAAACTCAACGCTAAAAGGAATCGATCACCTTGATGGATAGAACTCAACGCTAAAAGGAATCGATTACCTTGATGCATAGAATTCAACGCTAAAAGGGATCGATTACCTTGATGTATAGAACTCAAAGCTAAAACGATTCGATTACCTTAATGTATAGAACTCAACGCTTAAAGGGATCGATTACCTTGATGCATAGAATTCAACGCTAAAAGGGATCGATTACCTTGATGCATAGAACTCAACGCTAAAAGGAATCGATAACCTTGATGCATAGAACTCAACGCTAAAAGGAATCGATCACCTTGATGCATAGAATTCAACGCTAAAAGGAATCGATTACCTTGATGCATAGAATTCAACGCTAAAAGGAATCGATTACCTTGATGCATAGAATTCAAAGCTAAAAGGATTCGATTACCTTGATATATAGAATTCCACGCTAAAAGGAATCGATTACCTTGATGCATAGAATTCAAAGCTAAAAGGATTCGATTACCTTGATATATAGAATTCAACGCTAAAAGGACTCGATTACCTTGATGCATAGAATTCAACCCTAAAAAGGATCGATTACCTTGATGCATAGAATTCAACGCTAAAACGATTCGATTACCTTGATGAATAGACTTCATCGCTAAAAGGAATCGATTACCTTGATGTATAGAATTCAGCGCTAAAAGGAATCGATTAACTTGATGCATAGAATTCAACGCTAAAAACAATCGATTACCTTGATGCATAGAATTCAACGCTAAAAGGAATCGATAACCTTGATGCATAGAATTCACCACTAAAAGGAATGGATAACCTTGATGCATAGAATTCAACGCTAAAAGGAATTGATACCTTGATGCATAGAATTCAACCTAAAAGGTATTGATAAGCCTTGATGCATAGAGCTCAACGCTAAAAGGGATCGATTATATTGATGCATAGAATTCAACGCAAAAGGGATCGATTACCTTGATGTATAGAATTCAACGCTAAAAGGAATCGATTACCTTAATGTATAGAATTTTAACGCTAAAAGGAATCGATTACCTTGATGCATAGAATTCAACGCTAAAAGGAATTGATACCTTGATGCATAGAATTCAACCTTAAAGGAATTGATTACCTTGATGCATAGAGCACAACGCTAAAAGGGATCGATAACCTTGATGCATAGAATTCAACGCAAAAGGGATCGATTACCTTGATGGATAGAACTCAACGCTTAAAGGAATCGATTTCCTTGATGCATAGAATTCAACGCTAAAAGGAATCGATTACCTTGATGTATAGAATTCAACGCTAAAAGGAATCGATTACCTTGATGTATAGAATTTTAACGCTAAAAGGAATCGATTACCTTGATGCAGAGAATTCAACGCTAAATGGGAATCGATTACCTTGATGTATAGAATTTTAACGCTAAAAGGAATCGATTACCTTGATGCATAGAATTCAACGCTAAATGGGAATCGATTACGTTGATGTATAGAATTCAGCGCTAAAAGGAATCGATTACCTTGATGCATAGAATTCAACGCTAAAAGGAATCGACTACTTTGATGTATAGTATTCAACGCTAAAAGGGATAGATAACCTTGATGCATAGAACTCAACGTTAAAAGAGATTGATTATCTTGATGCATAGAACCAAACGCTAAAAGGGATCGATTACCTTGACGCACAGAATTCAACGCTAAAAGGAATCGATAACTTTGATGTATAGAATTCAACGCTAAAAAGAATCAATTACCTTGATGAATAAAAATCAACGCTTAAAGGATTCGATTACCTTGATGTATAGAACTCAACGCTGAAAGGGATCGATTACCTTGATGCATAGAATTTAACGCTAAAAGGGCTCGATTACCTTGATGCATTGAACTCAACACTTAAAGGAATCGATTTTCTTGATGCATAGAATTCAACGCTAAAAGGAATCGATTACCTTGATGTATAGAATTCAACGCTAAAAGGAATCGATTACCTTGATGTATAGAATTTTAACGTTAAAAGGAATCGATTACCTTGATGCATAGAATTCAACGCTAAATGGGAATCGATTACCTTGATGTATAGAATTTTAACGCTTAAAGGAATCGATTACTTTGATGCATAGAATTCAACGCTAAATGGGAATCGATTACCTTGATGTATAGAATTCAGCGCTAAAAGGAATCGATTACCTTGATGCATAGAATTCAACGCTAAAAGGAATCGATTACTTTAATGCATAGAATTCAACGCATAAAGGGCTCGATTACCTTGATGCAAAGAACTCAACGCTAAAAGGAATCGATTACCTTGATGCATAGAATTCAACCTAAAAGATCAAAAGGAATCGATTACCTTGATGCATAGAATTCAACGCTAAAAGGAATCGATTACCTTGATGCATAGAATTCAAAGCTAAAAGGATTCGATTACCTTGATATATAGAATTCAACGCTAAAAGGAATCGATTACCTTGATGCATAGAATTCAACCCTCAAAAGGATCGATTACCTTGATGCATAGCATTCAACGCTAAAACGATTCGATTACTTTGATGAATAGAATTCATCGCTAAAAGGAATCGATTACCTTGATGTATAGAATTCAGCGCTAAAAGGAATCGATTAACTTGATGCATAGAATTCAACTCTAAAAACAATCGATTACCTTGATGCATAGAACTAAACGCTAAAAGGAATCGATAACCTTGATGTATAGAATTTTAACGCTAAAAGGAATCGATTACCTTGATGCATAGAATTCAACGCTAAAAGGAATTGATACCTTGATGCATAGAATTCAACCTTAAAGGAATTGATTACCTTGATGCATAGAGCAGAACGCTAAAAGGGATCGATAGCCTTGATGCATAGAATTCAACGCAAAAGAAATCGATTACCTGGATGGATAGAACTCAACCTAAAAGATCAAAAGGAATCGATTACCTTGATGCATAGAATTCAACGCTAAAAGGAATCGATTACCTTGATGCATAGCATTCAACGCTAAAACGATTCGATTACCTTGATGAATAGAATTCATCGCTAAAAACAATCGATTACCTTGATGCATAGAATTCACCGCTAAAAGGAATGGATAACCTTGATGCATAGAATTCAACGCTAAAAGGAATTGATACCTTGATGCATAGAATTCAACCTAAAAAGTATTGATAAGCCTTGATGCATAGAGCTCAACGCTAAAAGGGATCGATTATATTGATGCATAGAATTCAACGCAAAAGGGATCGATTACCTTGATGTATAGAATTCAACGCTAAAAGGAATCGATTACCTTGATGTATAGAATTTTAACGCTAAAAGGAATCGATTACCTTGATGCATAGAATTCAACGCTAAAAGGAATTGATACCTTGATGCATAGAATTCAACCTTGAAGGAATTGATTACCTTGATGCATAGAGCACAACGCTAAAAGGGATCGATAGCCTTGATGCATAGAATTCAACGCAAAAGGGATCGATTACCTTGATGGATAGAACTCAACGCTTAAAGAGATCGATAACATGCATGCATAGAATTCAACGCTAAAAGGAATCGACTACTTTGATGTATAGTATTCAACGCTAAAAGGGATCGATAACCTTGATGCATAGAACTGAACGTTAAAAGAGATTGATTATCTTGATGCATAGAACTAAACGCTAAAAGGGATCGATTACCTTGACGCACAGAATTCAACGCTAAAAGGAATCGATAACTTTGATGTATAGAATTCAACGCTAAAAAGAATCGACTACTTTGATGTATAGTATTCAACGCTAAAAGGGATCGATTACCTTGATGCATAGAATTCACCGCTAAAAGGAATGGATAACCTTGATGCATTGAACTCAACACTTAAAGGAATCGATTTTCTTGATGCATAGAATTCAACGCTAAAAGGAATCGATTACCTTGATGTATAGAATTCAACGCTAAAAGGAATCGATTACCTTGATGTATAGAATTTTAACGTTAAAAGGAATCGATTACCTTGATGCAAAGAATTCAACGCTAAATGGGAATCAATTACCTTGATGTATAGAATTTTAACGCTAAAAGGAATCGATTACCTTGATGCATAGAATTCAACGCTAAATGGGAATCGATTACCTTGATGTATAGAATTCAGCGCTAAAAGGAATCGATTACCTTGTTGCATAGAATTCAACGCTAAAAGGGATCGATTATATTGATGCATAGAATTCAACGCTAAAAGGGCTCGATTACCTTGATGCAAAGAACTCAACGCTAAAAGGAATCGATTACCTTGATGCATAGAATTCAACCTAAAAGCTCAAAAGGAATCGATTACCTTGATGCATAGAATTCAACGCTTAAAGGAATCGATTACCTTGATGCATAGAAGTCAACGCTAAAAGGAATCGATTACCTTGATGCATAGAATTCAACCCTAAAAAGGATCGATTACCTTGATGCATAGAATTCAACGCTAAAACGATTCGATTACCTTGATGAATAGAATTCATCGATAAAAGGAATCGATTACCTTGATGTATAGAATTCAGCGCTAAAAGGAATCGATTAACTTGATGCATAGAATTCAACGCTAAAAACAATCGATTACCTTGATGCATAGAATTCAACGCTAAAAGGAATCGATAACCTTGATGCATAGAATTCACCGCTAAAAGGAATGGATAACCTTGATGCATAGAATTCAACGCTAAAAGGTATTGATAAGCCTTGATGCATAGAATTCAACCTAAAAGGTGTATTGATAAGCCTTGATGCATAGAGCTCAACGCTAAAAGGGATCGATTATATTGATGCATAGAATTCAACGCAAAAGGGATCGATTACCTTGATGTATAGAATTCAACGCTAAAAGGAATCGATTACCTTGATGTATAGAATTTTAACGCTAAAAGGAATCGATTACCTTGATGCATAGAATTCAACGCTAAAAGGAATTGATACCTTGATGCATAGAATTCAACCTTAAAGGAATTGATTACCTTGATGCATAGAGCACAACGCTAAAAGGAATCGATTACATTGATGCATAGAATTCAACGCAAAAGGGATCGATTACCTTGATGGATAGAACTCAACGCTTAAAGAGATCGATAACATGCATGCATAGAATTCAACGCTAAAAGGAATCGACTACTTTGATGTATAGTATTCAACGCTAAAAGGGATCGATAACCTTGATGCATAGAACTCAACGTTAAAAGAGATTGATTATCTTGATGCATAGAACTAAACGCTAAAAGGGATCGATTACCTTGACGCACAGAATTCAACGCTAAAAGGAATCGATAACTTTGATGTATAGAATTCAACGCTAAAAAGAATCAATTACCTTGATGAATAAAACTCAACGCTTAAAGGATTCGATTACCTTGATGTATAGAACTCAACGCTGAAAGGGCTCGATTACCTTGATGCATTGAACTCAACACTTAAAGGAATCGATTTCCTTGATGCATAGAATTCAACGCTAAAAGGAATCGATTACCTTGATGTATAGAATTCAACGCTAAAAGGAATCGATTACCTTGATGTATAGAATTTTAACGCTAAAAGGAATCGATTACCTTGATGCATAGAATTCAACGCTAAATGGGAATCGATTACCTTGATGTATAGAATTTTAACGCTAAAAGGAATCGATTACCTTGATGCATAGAATTCAACGCTAAATGGGAATCGATTACCTTGATGTATAGAATTCAGCGCTAAAAGGAATCGATTACTTTGATGCATAGAATTCAACGCTAAAAGGGCTCGATTACCTTGATGCAAAGAACTCAACTCTAAAAGGAATCGATCACCTTGATGCATAGAATTCAACCTAAAAGGAAGCGTTACCTTGATGGATAGAACTCAACGCTAAAAGGGATCGATTACATTGATGCATAGAATTCAACGCAAAAGGGATCGATTACCTTGATGCATAGAACTCAACGCTTAAAGGGATCGATTACATTGATGCATAGAATTCAACGCTAAAAGGGATCGATAACTTGCATGCATAGAATTCAACGCTAAAAGGAATCGATTACATTGATGCATAGAACTCGACGCTAAAAGGGATCAATTACATTTATGCATAGAATTCAACGTTAAAAGAGATCGATTACCTTGATGCATAGAATTCCCTTCATCCTGGAATGATAGTCAGCTGAGCTGCCACAGTAATCATCATGACCTTTTTAAACCGTAATCATCATATGTGAAGTCTGAGTAATCATCATCGCAGTGTTTTTATCAACATTTTTATTGCCTTCTTAGTGGGCGGATCTTTATCACTATAGTCATCCCCCAATGAACTTAATAATCATAATCATCATTCTAATCTCCGTCTGGTTTGTCCCCATCAGCGTTAATGTACCATAATCACAGTAAACCTTATCATCATTGAAATGAATATCATCATAAGGACAAGCAGAAAGAGCAGTTTCATTGTCACTAACAAAACTATTTTTAACATTAACGTCCAAATTATCTCTGTTTGCGTCGTTGTTAGAATCATCATTGTCATCTTGTCAATCTCATAATTAGAACCATATCACAATGCCAATCTTCCGACTTGGAAATGACAAAAGATGATTTATGATGTTGCTAATGTTGTTGTTGTTGTTAACATTTTGGTGAGACAAATGAAACAGTTGAACTTGTATTTTGTTTCAATAGTCGATACATCAATAAACAGGAAATGTTTTCTATGTGTCGGAAGCTCTATGCGGTTCTTAAACCTATACTTTTATATATTTGTTTTTAAACAGGGTATTGGAAATTGTGAAATAAGTGAATAACCACACTATACGTGAAACAATTTCTCGGCTTTACCTTGTGCAATGGTTCAATTTTTTTATATGTATATTTCTTTTTAAATTATTTATTTTACGTCGTTCAGTATTTGACTTAATGAAAATTTCACTAATTTGAGGTAAATGTACCTGGTATCATCTACACAGTGTATTCAAGACACCTTATACAGTCTACCAAATATGAACACCTTATAGGTACGTGACCCTGCAATACAAGTTGAAACTTTTCGACATTAACTATTACTGACTAATTAAACTGTTAATTAAAGGCCGTTCAAAGATTTGTTTATGTGTTGCCTCTTAAGGTGTCGCCTGTTTCCGTTGAATTAATGCTTCACTTCCAGACATTACATCTTAAATGAACATATAAATCCATTTAAAGACGTGTTACTTTATGGCATTTAATTATTAGAAGTAATTGTTATTATGTTGTTTTGTAATTTCAGTATTTATATATCTTATTTTACCGTTACCGTTAGATAATGAACACATTTATGTCTTCTTCACCTAAAGAAAAGCACAAACTAAATCCAAACGTGAGAAACAAAGAAAAAATATAGTCGTACTTTTGCCTATTTAGCTCCGTCACTTACATATAAACAATCTTCATAGATGGAAAGAACTGCATCGGAGATGGACTTAAACAAAACGAATGGAATATTTTACGACTTCTGTGGCGGAGAGTTGTTATGGGTAATGTTTTTACAATATTACCTTTGTTGCAATATTATTAACTAATAAAAGTATGTTGCAGAATTGCAAACTTATTTAACAAGAACATTTTCTTGTTGAAAGGCGACAGCGATCTGTTGTAAGAAACTGAACTTTCATTAAAAAAAAACAACAACAACAAAAAACATATGACCGAAAAATAAATTAAATAATTACGACTAACGCAACACATTAATTGGAAGAAACAATCTAATCCTGACATGAAAGTAAGCTCAGTAAAACGGTTTTGCATTTATATTATGCATTTCTTTTATATCTCTGAAACTGTTATTGAAAGTTTCCCAGTAACTAACTTTAATGCATATATTTCATGAAGAATTGATCCATAATAGGTCTCATGTTAACATCATCAATATTAAAGCCTAGCGTTTTTATTCGAATGATAAACGCAAGAAATATTATTTATCAAGTGAAATCTTTTAGCACAAAAGCACGTATCAGACATTAAGGTCTAGCACTCAAACGTTCTCTACGAGAAGATCAAATTTGTCGTTTGCAAACTAACTTTTCTGATATGAGTATATTATATCTCTTATTAAAATGCGCTTTATATTTAAAATTCTGAATCCTTTTTAAGATTTCAAATCACTGCATTTTGCCATTTCTGTTTTTTTTTCAGGATCCAGTTACCATTAACACAGCAACGCCCACGTTTTCTTTATGTTTTCTAAACACGATTCTTACCTGGTCTCCATGTGGATTTCTGTGGATTTCCTCCCCTTTCTTTGTGCTCTTTATTTTGAAAAAAGCACAAAATAGTCCACTTCCGGTTTCATACTTGAATGCTTTAAAAGGGGTAAGCTTACTTCGTCGTATATTTATAATATTAGGTGTATCATGTTTGTGTTTGTAAAAAGTCTCGTGAAACTGTGTTTTTACAGAATTTTGAATGTGCTGTCATGGATTAGTGCATGTTAGTCGTCACCGTTCTTTTCATTCTACACGGGCATCACGAATTTATAAGGTTTTTATTTGTAGAACATTTATTCAGGTAAAATCAGTCTTAAAGCCATGAGTATAATCTATTCAATGAACTGACAATTAAATCATCTTACTATATATATATAACAAAACATTGAATATGTGAAGAATTGAAAGAAAATTTACAAAAACTCCAAATTATTTTCTCAGTTTTTGAAACAATTTTCCCTTGTTCCATAAACGAAAAATAAGATAATTGTATTAAGCGTCAACTTGAAGACCCGTTGGTTTCAGTGCTTCGGTTCTTTTATTTTCAAACACAATTTAAAGTAAATCTCTTTATATTAAATCGCGTCCTACAAAATAAAAAGCTTCTGTCGAGACAATGCTACAACTAAATGGATAAATAAATTAAATTTAATATAAATATTAAAAAATATAAATGTCATATATCAATATATGATTATTTAAATATTTGACGTCAGCAAATAACAAAGATGTATAATTTACCTTTAGTAATGTAATTTATCTTTTTATGTTTCAGATGTATGGCCTCACACATATTCATATTTTTCTTGTAAAATGTTCAAATTTTCTTCATCATCCGTCACACACATGTTTAAGGGACAGAACAAAAAAGAATCTTTATATAAGACTTATACATAGTACATCGTCTACATCACATTATGTTCACAGCTATATTATTCAAGGTCTGTCGTGACCTAGTCTTATTGTGACAGACAACCCAACAACTTTTATGTAGTGTAAAAAGCATTTGCCATTTACATGGATGGTTTCAGAATTTCATTTGGGGGGGGGGGGGTTTGGGGGGGGGGCGGGAGCGCAAAATGTACGGCCCAATTTGTGTCCGTTTTCTACCTCATTTCAACGGTTGTGATTATATGCTAGAGTATACTGATTTGGCAATATCATATGGGCCTCTGATTATTCAATTCAATGTTGAACAATAAAGTATACATTATTTAAAATAGACCCACAATAGCACCTATGGTCCGGGAATTTTAGGGGGTGGTATGTTGATAATTAAGCATAATTGTTTGCAACAATGGTAGTCAGATTAAGTTTAGCAACATGTTTTGTTAACACCATTATCCTTCTTTTTTGATAATCCTGACTTTTTATTTAATAAACAAGTGACAATTTTCACAACTAAAAGTCAAGACTGTCACAATTAGACAGAATGATAAAGTCAGAGGATTCCAACTGAAAGGACCAATGTACTATTTGGTCTACCTTTGATATTATCTGAGTAACGTACCTCAGGCGAAATATATCACGGACAAATAAGCAACACATCACTGCAAAGAGAACGTTTTTATGGAAAAAAATCTGTCGATTGGAGTAAGCTAATCAAGTCTTCCAAAAAACTGCATGGGATAAAAATGCGCATGTTCAAAATTTTTTTGGATAAGTTACTTGGAAAATATCTCTAGATATTTTCACTGATGTATCTTTTAATTTTATAACCCCAATTGAACTAGCCTCTAAATAAGTTGTGCTCATTGGCAACGTAATTCCATCAAAAATTCAAATTATGTATTTAAACAATCTTCAATGTATATTCATGATGATAGCTTAATTTGCTCCATTTGGTTTTTTGACTATTTTCAGTCTACATATTCACTTTCAATCATATGTTTTTGTTAACAGTCCAGGCAGCTGTGTCAAGTGGCAAGGGATAAATGTATGTCACTTCCGGTTTCGCACATGACAGGTGCGCGCGACCAAAGACGTAAAATATGGATTTTAATTTGCTATAAAACATCTTTGAGATGAAAATTACCTGCGGAATTTTGAAAAATTGTCATAGATAGATATATAATTTTCGCTCATATGAAAATTTCAAGGTCAAAATTTTGTGTTGCATGACCTTTAATTTCTTATTGCGTTTTAGGTTGTTTCATTCCTGCTGAGCTGTTTGACTGTACTGTTACTAATCCTGCAAGAGCACAATGGTTCCTGGTGTCATACGAACACTGCCGTTTCAATGGCCGGGTATACAGCTTTTGCGTTGAAATTTGCGACATTTGTAAGTAGAAATGGTAACTATATATTCTTGTAAAAGTTATATCATCTGTGTATTTGTCAGTTCTGACATAATTTAATAAACAATATCTCTCTTTATTTTCCGTCCACTTTGACAGTTTTGACAGAAATATATGTTAAATAAGAGGGCCAAAATTGCCCAATATCGTTCACCTGCCTGAGACAATAGTGTAAATATGTTCGAATTGACAACTTATGAAACTTTTAAAGGTTTTAGGTTTGAAGGTTTTAAAAATCAAGACAAACATTCTAATTTGTTTTCATGATTGGATGGGAAATAAAGCCTCAAGAGTAATCAAAAGGTTGTACTAAGGTTACACCACATGACCAATATTTTACCCGACAATACCAATAAGGAGAAATCTAAGAACTCATCAAGACAAACATTCTGCGTATTTTTATGACAAATGTGTGAAAAATGTGGACTGTGGACTCTTGAAAGTTAGAAAGGTTCTTCTATAATTTGACCTGATAACCTAGTTTTTCAACCTTACATAACTCATAGACCTCAGAAGTCATCAAGGAAACATTCTGACTAGTTTCATTATGATTTGGTAGAAAATGTGGCCTCTAAATTGTTTAAAAGATCTTTCTAGACTTTGACATAGTGCCCTGGTTTTTTACCCAACATGACCCATTTAAAGGTTTACATGTCATCACAAAAACATTCTGGATGAAAAAAATGACATGTAAAATATAAACATGGTTTTCTTATGATTTGATCTGATGACCAAGTTTCTGACCCAACAATGTATATACGAAAAAAAATCTACAGGTCATCAAGACAAACATTTCGACAAAGTTAAATGAATTTTGGCTTGAAATTGTGGCCACTAGAGTGGTAAACGTTTTTTCTATAATTTGGTCATGTGACCTAGTTTTTGATCCGACATAACCTATATACGAAAGGAGTCTACAAGTCATCAAGCAAAACATTCCGGCAAAGTTTTATGATATTGTGATGGACAATGTGTCTTTAAGAGTGTTAATATTTTTTTAGCATTTGACCTAGTGACCTAGTTTTTGACTTAACATTACCTTAATATAAGAGATACATACTCCCTGTCAAGCCAAACATTCCGACAAAGTTTCGATATGACTGAATGAGATTGTGGCTTCTAAAGTGCTCACGTTTTTTTTTCTAGGATTTGACCTGTTGACCTAGTTTTTGACCCAACAATACCCATATACAAAATGATCCTGCAAATGCTCAAGCCATATGCTGACAAAGTTTCATATTTGGGTGGGAAATGCGACCTCTAGAGTGTTCGAGATGTTTTTCTAGGATTAGACCTGTTGACCTAGTTTTTCACTCAAATTGTCCGATATGTGAAAAAAGCCTAAAAGTCACCTAGCCAAGCATTCTGTCAGTTTTAAGATAATTTGATAAGATGTGGCATCTAGAGTGTTCACATATTTTTCTAAGATTTGATCTGGTGACCTAGCTTTTGATCCAACCTATTAAAAGAGCCTAGAAGTCACCAGGCAAAACATTCGGACAAGTTTCATGTTGACTGGATTGAAAATGTTAATACTAGAATGTTCACAAGGTTTTTCTAGGATTTGGCCTTCTGTATTAGTTTTTGAATAACATAATCCATATACAAAACGAGCCTAAAAGTCATCAAGCCAAACATTCAAACAAAGTTTCATGATTTCTAGGATTTGACCTAATGACCTTGGTTTTGACCCAACATGTCCCATAAGCTAAAAGTTTCTCCAAGTCATTAAGTCAAATATGCTGACAATGTTTCATAATAATTTAGCGGAAAATGTGACGTCTAAAGTGTTAACGAGGTTTCTCTAGGACCCAGTTCTTGACCAAACAAGACTGGTATTTAAAAAATGTCTAGAAGTCATCAGACCAAACATTCTGACAAAGTTTCAAGGTAATTGAATGGGAATTGTAGCATCTAGATTGTTCAAACAAAGGTTTTCCTACGATTTCACCTGATGACCTAGTTTTTGACCTAATGTAATCTGTATGAAAAATGAGCCTAGAAGTCATCAAGCAAAAAAGTCTTAGTTTCGTGATAAGTGGATGGGAAAATGTGGCCTCTGGATTTTTCACAAGGTAAATGTGGACAGACGACAGACGCCAGACAGACGACGGAGAAAGGGCGAGTGCAATAGTTCACCTTTGAGCACTTAAGTCCTCAGGTGAGCTTAAAAAATCCCAAGAAATTTAAACAATATCGTGTTGTTACATTTAAACTTACAAGTTATGCAAAGTTTAAATATAAGTATAAATATATTTAGTTATACCACTGGCTAAGAAATTCTAAGTTTGACGTTGAATATTCACAATACTTTTAGGTTGTTTCAATAATAAATTTTACTAATTTATTTTGATGTAGTGGTTGACCATATTAATGCAACAGTTTCAACGCAGATTGGGAGTGAAGACTTCAGCGATACCTTTAGTATTCTGGTTCACTATGATGCTATCAGAGGGTTTGTCCGTGTACTCACATGCTTCTAAACCGGTAAGTTACGCAGTTAACAGGTTAAACACCACCAAATCAGAATTGTCAGAAAATAGTTTAGAGTTTGTGCGGAATTATGTGTTGACTGATTAAAAATGGAAAAGTTGTTCTGAAAATAAATTTTATTTGAAAAAACTTATATTATAGAACAAATTGAAATAAGACATCAGTGCGCCGAACATTTCTAGGCTTTTTTGGCAGTTTAAAATAAACAGGAAATTTTGACAAACTGTAATAAAAATACCGATGTGATGTCTTTCGAGAATGTATACTGAGAAAGTTGAATGGTCATTCTATGGAAACATCTGAATGGAACTAGTCTTCATGACTGATTCTTTCCAGAAACTTTCAGAAGCTAATAAAAGGAGATTAATAATGTCACTGCCGTCACGTCGTCCGTACGTTGGTTAGCCCCTTACCTCTGCACGTCGCGCGCGTCGTTTAGCCTGGTTGACGGCTCATGCTCCAAAATTGTTCCAAATGCATCGATGGAGATGAGTGTTTTTCACAGATGAGTCTCGGTTCACTCTGTTTTGTTCAGACGGTCGACGTCGTGTATATCGACGTCGTGGTAAACGTTTTGCCGACGCTTGAGTTCTTGAGAGGGATAGGTTTTGGGGCGGCTCGGTTATGGTCTGGGGAGGGATATCGCACGGGGTAAAGTCACCGTTAATTGCGATAGATAGGAATTTAGTTGACGTAAAATATAGGGATGAAATTCTTCTCCCTGTTGCAGTCCCAAATGTGCAACAGCACAAACTAATCTTTCTGCATGACAATGCCCAATCCCATGTAGCTAGAGTTTTAAAAAATTTCAAAGCTTTCTGGCAAACCATAAAATTAACGCATCAGAATTTCCCTGCTTCTCTTGACGAACGAAGAACTGCTTTCTTGGAGGAGTGGAATATTCCCATGAGAAAATTAAATGCACTTATGAACTCCATGCGTAGGAAAACCAGGGCTGCGACAAATGCGCGAGGGGGGCATACGAGATATTGAAGAGTGAGTCGATTTCATTTTGTGATTTAAGTGTGTACCATCAAATATGCTTCGATTGCTGGTGAATTACTGGTTAGAATCTAATGAATTTTTGATATCTTGTTGATTTAAGATTAATTGTTAAACTTATATAAACTATTCTATAGAGCATTCAAATATGTATATTTTTAAGTTATAGTCCCAGAACATTCACCCTGCGTTTCTTTTTTGGTGGAGTACATGTCCCTAATGTCCGACTTTGCGTCCCTGGGGTTCCTGTTTGTGCAAGATATAAAAGATTTGAAAATCTTCTTGTCAGAAACAATAAGTCTGAGACCTTAGATACTTGGTATGTAGCATTGTATACCTGACCTATACATAGAGGGTTAATAAAGAAAAAACTTGAAAATCCTTTTCTCCGAAACCACTAGGCCCAGATCTTTAAGTTTTGGTTGGCAGCATTGTCCAAAATTGTTCCAGTTATGTCCCTGGGGTTACAATGGGCCTATTGGTTACAAACATAAAATCTTTTAAAATCATCTTATCAGAAACCATAAACCCTAGACCTTAAATATCTGATATGTAGTCTTGTATAGCTTACCTCTACGAAGAGTGTTATCAATATTTCCCTAGGGTAAAAATTAACACTGCCTGCTGCAGTGGGCACTTGAGTTACATTGAGTTTTTTAATAAAAACGTTGACTTTAATCTCTTAAGGGTCTAAAGTTTCCAAATTTGATTGTCTAGTTAACCTTTACCAAAGTTTTTCAAATGATGTTCCTGGAGTCACAACTGACCCCGCCTGCAATCTCTTGATTTACATTGAGATGTTTATAAAGGACTTTGAAAAATCTTCTTCTCTAAAACAGGCTAGAGATTTTGTGTGCAGCATTGTGTAGTTGACTTCTACCAAGATTGTTCAAAGTTTGTTCCTGAGGTCAAAATTGGCCCCGCCACGGGGGTGTTATCTATGTAAAATATAGAATCTTTGAAGATCTTCTTGTCATAAATCGTAGGCCTTAGAACTTAGATATTTGATATCTATGTAAATTATCTCCATAGGGTCTAAATTTAACCTCCCCGGGGTTACTTACATAGACTTATACAGAAAAACAAATAATTCAATGAATATTTTTACGGAATCTCCATATACACATATTTGACTTAGTCCTTGACCTTTATATGACCTAGACAATTATCTTGACGTACTGACTTACTTTCCTGTTTTTGCAGATAAAGAATGGAAATTAGAAGTATACTTACAATTTTGCATGAAGATTTCAACGTTGACTTTAGCTGACATTGACCCTTTAACTACCAACATACTTTCTTGTTTGCAGCTACTTTATGAAATTTTTAACTATATTTACAATTTAGCATGTAGTTTTCAACTTTGACCTTAGCTGATATTGATATTGACCTACTGACCGACTTTGTTGGTTTTGCAGGTACAGGATTGAAATTTGAACTATACTTGAAATTTTGCATGCGGATTTCAGCTTTGGCCTTAGTCGACATTGATCTTACTATTGACCTTTTTACTGTTTTTGAACTGTTTCTTTGAAATTTAGACTAGATGTACAATTTTACGTGTAGAGTCACTTAAAATTTGGTGAACTTACCTTGATTCCTTTATTTGGTCTTGTTATTTAATTGGTGGTACTAAGGTGAGCGATATAGGGCAGTCATGGACCTCTTGTTTCATTTTATTTTCAATTTTTCTTTTCATTATATTTTTCAGTGTGTGATATTTAACTGAATTTATATTTTAGGAGCACTGTGCGGAGGACATCATTGTTTACATTTACTTCACGTTTATCGTTGTTCAGCTAGTGTTACATTGTTTCGTCGAATCTTACAAGCCTCGGGGGTATGAAAACCTTGACGAGCAGGTAGAATTTTCTCCCTTTATTAACTTCGTGATTTAAGAGTAGATATTAAGTAACTGGTTGCTATGTACTCATAGATAAAGGAATACAATAAAAGCCAGAAATACGCAGCTTGAGAAAAATGCAGTAGGAAATAATTTGTGTAAATTTGCTTCATAGTAATATTTAACCGTGAAACAAACCTTGTGACAAAACAATAAAAACGACATAGGTATAACTATTAATAGATGACTTTATTATTATCTTCTCATTTTATCCAGACTATTGTAAAACTTGTACGAGACAAAAGTGAATTTGTTTAACTACATAATCAGTCACAGCAGTTTCATTTTATTATTTATCAGTGTAAAATGGAGGGATAACTTGTTCATCTTTCATTACAACAGGAACCCTGGGCTGAAGAGAATGCATCCATTCTCAATAGAACATTATATCACTGGTTTACAACGTGAGTATTTTCAATAGAATCACTGCTTCACAACGTAAGTACTCTCAAAAGAACACTGTTTCACTGACTCACAACGTGTGTATTCTCAATAGAATCACTGCTTCACAACGTAAGTACTCTCAAAAGAACACTGTTTCACTGACTTACAACGTGAGTATTTTCAATAGAATCACTGCTTCACAACGTAAGTACTCTCAAAAGAACACTGTTTCACTGACTCACAACGTGAGTATTCTCAATAGAATCACTGCTTCACAACGTAAGTACTCTCAAAAGAACACTGTTTCAATGACTCACAACGTGTGTATTCTCAATTCTCAATAGAACACTGTATTTCTGATTCACAACGTGAGTATTCCTTAGAACAAATTGCAAAAGCTTTTTACACCATTGAAAAAGATAATGTTGGATAATTTCGGGAAAAAAAACCATCCTATTAAAGCTGTCAGTCAATTTATGATGTGTAAGTTTAAGCTTGAGAATGACTTATGAATTTCTCAGATAATAATGAAGATCCATTTGATACCTTAAAAACGCTGGTGTGGGAGGAGTGGGGTTATAAAGATAATAGAGTAAGACAAGTGTAAATAACTGGGTACAGTTACAGTGTTGTATGTCAGGGTTGTTTGGATGGTTCACAAGAAAACATTTTCTCCGGATCATTTCTGGTCTCCTGCAAGAAGAATGAAGTGTGATACACTCTCACCTTTACTGGAAGAGGCGTGGTCAGATCAAGTACAAAACTGCAGCCTGAGAAGGTAACTCTAACAACATTTTATACTGGAATATGAAATATATTAAAGTATAGAGATGAAATTCCATGAGAAATCCATTATATTTGAACATGTATTACTGTAATGTTTTCGTTTGTATTTGCTTATTGTTCATAAGTTCTACCATATCAATGTCAGTGTACTTGTCTGTTGTCAGTGTGAATGCTGTCAAACCACTTATAATGTCGATTTAAAACTGGTTGATGACTCTCAGACTGTATTAAAATTGAAAGTCATTTTATATTATTATCATATTCCCTTAATACAGTCAAACTTCAATGTTAACGCTAAGTTTGTTAATCATGAATAGTATACTTATAGTAGGAATTACAAATTGCAGATTGAAAGAAGAAAGGCATATGCACCGATCAGTTTCCAGTACCGTTAAGTACAAGTCAAACAAAGACAGAACCTACTTTACAGAGAAATCGCCAATTTTAAGAGACAATACCAGAGCTAAAACTGAAGGTTTGTCGACATAGAAACTTACTGTTTCTTTTAAGATTTATTAAAAATGGTAGATATAGATGATACGGTTGTATGTGTGACATTTTGCCGCTCTTAAAAACACTTTAGCAAGTAAAGTATGTATTACTATTAAACTTCAATTATAAAGACAAATCTAGTAAAAAAGGCCATCAGATAGGGACCACAATTCAGAGTAAGGACGTCTACAAATAAAAATGACAAAAACTCATTAACCATCAATAACATAATCTTCCATTAAATGACTTATTGATAGAAAAGAAGATGAAACCCAACCTGTTTCTGGCACTAGTCCGTGTGTTTTGGTGGGACTGGACAGAGACAACTATATACCGAATAATAGCCGAGCTACTTTGGCTCCTTGAACCTATCGCTCTCAGGTACTGTTGCTTTATCTGCTTGAACCTGTCGCTCTCAGGTACTGTTGCTTTATCTGCTTGAACCTGTCGCTCTCAGGTACTGTTGCTTTATCTGCTTGAACCTGTCGCTCTCAGGTACTGTTGCTTTATCTGCTTGAACCTGTCGCTCTCAGGTACTGTTGCTTTATCTGCTTGAACCTATCGCTCTCAGGTACTGTTGCTTTATCTGCTTGAACCTGTCGCTCTCAGGTACTGTTGCTTTATCTGCTTGAACCCATCGCTCTCAGGTACTGTTGCTTTATCTGCTTGAACCTGTCGCTCTCAGGTACTGTTGCTTTATCTCCTTGAACCTATCGCTCTCAGGTACTGTTGCTTTATCTGCTTGAACCTGTCGCTCTCAGGTACTGTTGCTTTATCTGCTTGAACCTGTCGCTCTCAGGTACTGTTGCTTAATCTACTTGAACCTGTCGCTCTCAGGTACTGTTACTTTTGCTTCTTGAACCTGTCGCTCTCAGGTACTGTTGCTTTATCTCCTTGAACCTATCGCTCTCAGGTACTGTGCTTTATCTGCTTGCACCCGTCGCTCTCAGGTACTGTTGCTTTATCTGCTTGAACCTGTCGCTCTCAGGTACTGTTGCTTTATCTGCTTGAACCCATCGCTCTCAGGTACTGTTACTTTTGCTACTTGAACCTATCGCTCTCAGGTACTGTTGCTTTATCTGCTTGAACCTGTCGCTCTCAGGTACTGTTGCTTTATCTGCTTGAACCTGTCGCTCTCAGGTACTGTTGCTTTATCTGCTTGAACCTATCGCTCTCAGGTACTGTTACTTTGGCTGCTTGAACCTATCGCTCTCAGGTACTGTTGCTTTATCTGCTTGAACCTGTTGCTCTCAGGTACTGTTGCTTTATCTGCTTGAATCTGTCGCTCTCAGGTACTGTTACTTTGGCTGCTTGAACCTGTCGCTCTCAGGTACTGTTACGCTGGCTGTTTGAACCTATCGCTCTCAGGTACTGTTGCTTTATCTGCTTGAACCTGTTGCTCTCAGGTACTGTTGCTTTATCTGCTTGAACCTGTCGCTCTCAGGTACTGTTGCTTTATCTGCTTGAACCTGTCGCTCTCAGGTACTGTTACTTTGGCTGCTTGAACCTGTCGCTCTCAGGTACTGTTACTTTGGCTGCTGGAACCTGTCGCTCTCAGGTACTGTTACTTTGGCTGCTTGAACCTGTCGCTCTTAGGTACTGTTACTTTGGCTGCTTGAACCTGTCGCTCTCAGGTACTGTTACTTTGGCTGCTCGAACCTGTCGCTCTCAGGTACTGTTAATTTGGCTTCTTTCTACTTTACCGTGGCATGTTTTTTAAAAGTTGGCTGGAGATTAAGTAAGAATGCATGTTAGTGTTGGCCTCTATGTGCATACCTGATTTACCCTGATTGCTTTTCTATGTTCAATATAGTTACTGCTAACTTTCCTACTTTTTAAGTTCTGGAAACAAAGACTTTTACAGTAAATGGAGTTTGAATAAAGCTTATATTTATAGTCTTAATTTTGATCTTTAGTTCCGAAACAAATTATGCCTTTTTAGGATACCTTTTCCTATTTAGGTTCATAATCACGCTAGCTGAGGACAAGAGCGCGGCGCCGGAGTGGCAGGGTTATTTCTTCTGCTGTATGCTGTTTGTTAACCTCTGTATCAGCTCCTGTTTCTACCACATGTCCTATCATCACGTTCAAGCGCTAGGACTTAAAGTGAAAACAGCTCTTATGTGTCTCATTTACAAGAAGGTATTATTGTCAGTGGTTTCATGTATGATATTTACAAGAAGGTATTATTGTCAGTGGTTTCATGTATGATATTTACAAGAAGGTATTATTGTCAGTGGTTTCATGTATGATATTTACAAGAAGGTATTATTGTCAGTGGTTTCATGTATGATATTTACAAGAAGGTAAATGTCAGTGGTTTCATGTATGATATTTACAAGAAGGTAAATGTCAGTGGTTTCATGTATGATATTTACAAGAAGGTATTATTGTCAGTGGTTTCATGTATGATATTTACAAGAAGGTATTATTGTCAGTGGTTTCATGTATGATTTTACAAGAAGGTATTATTGTCAGTGGTTTCATGTATGATTTTACAAGAAGGTATTATTGTCAGTGGTTTCATGTATGATTACTACTGCTATTGCTACTATGACAACAACCATGCTAATAAAACCAATGATGATGATAATAAGAATAATGATATTGTCAACAATGATGATAATGATTAAAAGAAAGAAATAATTATAAAAATGATGATGATAAAAATAAAGATAAAATGATAATGATAGATGATAAATCTTTCATCAAATACCACTGAATAAGTCTTTATGAACAGACCGCTATTTTTACATTGCACCAGGCTCTCACCATGAAAAGAAATAGTTGCCAGGCTTCTACAGTGGGTGAGATAGTAAACCTGATGTCCGTTGACTGTCAGAGAATACAGGACTCTCTTACGTTCTCATTTTACTCCGTGGTCACACTGTTTACTTTTGGCATTGCTCTGGCTCAATTGTGGACACTCATGGGTATGTTTTAAAATTCATTTCATTAAACCTTCTAAATGAAGAGTAAAACATTTGTCTAACTAGTAATCATATTACATGTGGATGAAAGCTAAACTAACTTTAATTCTTCTTTGTATATTCATTTCTTGATTGAATCTAGACTAGAGTCGAACAGACGACATATTTCTTTAGACAAGCCTTTTTGTACCAATAATTTCAAATAATATTTTAAGGTATTGCCAGTGTTGGAGGAATAGGTGTTATACTGGTAATGTTGCCAATTGTTGGGTATATATCAACTGTCCAGTTCAAACTGCAGAAAGATATGTTGTACTTGAAGGGAAAGCGCATCAAAATACTGAACGAAGTTATCAGCGGAATAAAGGTAACATTTGAAAATATTTCATTCACCTAATAAGTGCGAATGCAATACAAGGCATGGCTTTTCACGATATCTGAATATCAGCTCTAGGTATGTCATGTGATGGCCTGTTGCTTAGACATTCTACTCATGAAAATTATTTCTTCTCAATGAACGTAACCAAAGCAGTTTTGCAACTTAGCATTTTCAACCAACAACAGAAAAATCCAAGTAAAATTTTTTTTTAACCAATTCTTTGTTTTAAAAATTTTATGTCGTACATATATTGTTGTATAGGTTTTGAAAATGTATGCATGGGAGTTATCGTTTATGAAGAAGATACAAGGAATCCGCAATGAAGAGCTTGACAGATTGCTGAAATACGCCAGACTCTCTGCTATTACAGTCGTATTTGCTGTTCACAGTCCGTTCATGGTGAGTAATATACATTCACATGTAAAATCATTGTTTTTATGCCCCTGAAGGAGGACAATAACTTCCTTAGTAAATGGATTTACTTCATACTTTAACACAACACCCATTTGGACAAGTCCTTCCCACTGAGAAGTATTTATATGACCTTGACCTCTAATCTGGAAGATTTAATTGTCAAACGTACCTAATATTGGCCATAAATCTCTAATTACTAAACATATTTAGTTCATGTTTGCATACAACATCCCTTTGGAGAGATCTTCCCAATGATGTATATCTTTTTGACCCCTAAATGACATTGAGCTGACCAGTTGAGATGCTATTCAGAATCGTATACTTAGTTTAATATAAACAGTTCGCGAACACTTTCGTGTAGATATATATGATACTCGCGATAATAACTAAGTTTTTTTAACTAAGATATCTAAAGCAAATAATTGCCCTCAAAGTGCCCAGAAATACAACAAGGATACTTCTTCCATATATCGTTAGGTTATCAGTCTAATTAGATAAGGTTTGTAATTCGAAATATTCATGTGTTTACATACACGGGAAATACAAAGTGGCTGAACTGACGACGCAAATCATAACTAGCTTGTTACAATACTCAGTCTAGCGACTCATTTTTTTCTAAATGACCATATTAAGTCGTATCGCGAAACTCATCTACTTATCCCTTATATAAAAGAAGACATCAAAAATATAAACTGGAGGCAATTTTTGACACTATTTGTGATGTTTATGATGATGTTTATCTTATGGTACACATTTTTGTGACTGTTAACTAGTTAGCCATTTCATTATCGCAAAAGTTATATAATTTACATGAAAGTGTTTGCGAAGCCTTATGTTTTACCGTCTGCAGAATTATGCTATCTTACTGCTTAGATAAACAGACTGCTACAAGTAACACGATCTCATTTCTTTGCAGATTTTGTTCACTCTTGTCCTTATTCACGTTGTGACGTCACCAACTCATACCCTGAGAGCGGAGGAAACTTTTACTGCTATATCTATTATCAACATAATCAAGTTTCCTATAACCATATGCCCATTTCTAGTAAATGGCTTTGTACAGGTAAACATCACTCATATCAGTAAAAAGGCTGAATATGGATGTCAGTGTTCGTAGAAACTTCTCTTCTGAGTTTGTCTTATAACATAAGATCGATTTTTTTTGTATAAATCGTTGGATTGTTAACCGAGTTCTGTGTTTTGTAAGAAAAGTAACATTGACATTATCAATACTGTATTTAACTATAATTTGTGCCGATATATATAAAAAACAACAAGAAAATATACAAACAAAACATCAGAACTATGCGAATAACTATAATGATAAAAAAAATGGCACTTCCTGTTTTTTTCTTGTTGGCATCTGTCTTTTATCTACTATTGTTTCAGGCAAACGTATCAATCAAGCGAATCACCGAGTTCTTGTGTCAAGAGGATTTAGAACGAAAAGATCTTCAGCCTTTGGATACAACAGGTTTGTTTGACCTCAATATAAGAGTGTACATTCACAGTACTCAAGTTCGCTGGTCAATATATGCTTCAATAACGTCTAGTGAAGTTTTTTTATTGGCTGACATTAAAAGTTAAATTGAAACAAACGACGACAATTAAGGTGTCTGAATTAAAGGTTCAAAGTGATATTTTCGAAATGAATATGTTTTTAAAAAAGAATATTTTGGTTGGCTTTTGGCATACATGAAGTAAATCTTTTGATGCACATCTACAAGACGTTCTTATCCTAAAATCTTCTCTTAAAATCCACTGACGTTTCTTTACAGCTGGTCAATACGCTATTGGTGTAAGAGACGGGGATTTTACTTGGGACAGAAGCATGACCTTGCCAACATTAACTAGGTACGACTTGAGCAGTATTCAGTATAAAGAAATGTCTGTTGATTCTTCAGTATGAAAATTTCTAGTTAATATTAAGATGAAGATATGTTTGTTGATTCTTTAGTGTAAATATATGTCTGTTGATTCTTCAGCATAAAGATATGTCTATTGATTCTTCAGCATAAAGATATGTCTATTGATTCTTCAGTAAAAAAATATAGCTTTTGATTCTTCAGTATGAAGATATGTTTGCTGATTCTTCAGCATAAAGATATGTCTGTTGATTATTCAGTGTAGAGATATGTCTGTTGTTTATTCAGTGTAGAGATATATATGTTGTTTCTTCAGTATAAAGATATGTTTGTTGATTCTTCAGTATGAAGATATGTCTGTTGATTCTTCAGCATAAATATATGTCTATTGATTCTTGAGTAAAAAAATATAGCTTTTGATTCTTCAGTATGAAGATATGTTTGCTGATTCTTCAGTATAGAGATATGTCTGTTGATTATTCAGTGTAGAGATATGTCTGTTGATTATTCAGTGTAGAGATATATCTGTTGTTTCTTCAGTATAAAGATATGTTTGTTGATTCTTCAGTATGAAGATATGTCTGTTGATTCTTCAGTATAAAGATATGTCTTTGATTCTTCAGTATAGAGATATGGCTGTTGATTCTTCAGTTTGAAGATATGTCTAATGATTATTCAGTATAGAGAGATGTCTGTTCATTCTTCAGTATGAGGATATGTCTGTTGATTCTTCAATATAGAGATATGCCTGTTGATTCTTCAGTATGAAGATATGTCTGTTGACTCTTCAGTATGAAGATATGTCTGTTGACTCTTCAGTATAGAGATATGTCTGTTGACTCTTCAGAATAGAGATATTTTGTTGATTCTTCAGTGTAGAGATATGTCAGTTGATTCTTCAGTATGAGGATATGTCTGTTGATTCTTCAGTATGAGGATATGTCAGTTGATTCTTCAGTATAGAGATATGTTTTGTTGATTCTTCAGTATGAAGATATTTCTGTTGACTCTTCAGTATAGAGATATGTCTGTTGATTCTTCAGTTTGTAGATATGTCTGTTGATTCATCAGTATGAAGATATGTCTGTTGACTCTTCAGTATAGAGATACGTATGTTGATTCTTCGGTATGAAAATATGTCTGTTGATTCTTCAGTATGAAGATATGTCTGTTGATTCTTCAGTATGAGGATATGTCAGTTGATTCTTCAGTATAGATATATTTTTGTTGATTCTTCAGTATAAAGATATGTCTGTTTATTCTTCAGTATGAAGATTTGTCTGTTAACTCTTCAGTATAGAGATACGTCTGTTGATTCTTCAGTATAAAAATATGGCCTAAAATAAAAAGTGTATGTTTCCCCTCCCGCTACCTACCCACAAAAATCATAGCTACCCAAAATATTTTATTGCAAAACAAAAGATTTTTTTTATGCACATGAAAGCAATGTTTATACACGTGAATCACATCTTTATATTTGACTCATATTTTTGCGTTGTAAATATACAATTGGGATGTATATATTGAATAAAAAAACTTCGAAACTTTGGTTCTAAACTTTGAACAGATAAGCACTCACCATTTCAGTTTCTTTGAAATCCATATAATTCAGATATATAAATCATATAATCAATAAAAATTATTTTAGATTAAGAAAAAGTATTTTACTTACCTATTTACCCTACCCAAACTGGTATGGGTTGCGGGAGGGGAAACAAACAATATTTTATTTTAGTTAGTAGCTATCTCTGCTTCACTGATAAAGAGCGAAGAACTAAAAGGATATTCATAACTTGGTGATTGACCGTTCTAATACAATTAAAGACTTATGCTAAGATATGTGTTTTTACGGATATATAAAAATGATAATGACCTCGGACATAAAGTCTGTTATACACACTACTGAAATGTGGAGTGATAGGTTTACGTGCGCATTGAAATTACACGTTCGTGAAAATGTTGCTGTTTTTTATTACGTTTTGGGAGTGTTTATCATTCTTTACGGACCGAGTTCATTTCTGCAGAGTATATAATATTATGTGAAAAAACTCTTTGTGCAATATCTGAGTGTTACACTTTAAATACTGAGTTTTAAGATGTCTCTTTTACCACAAATCGTCGGTAAGTCTGTTGAAGTTTACGTATTCGCTATTTATTTATTGATGTTTCAGTTTTCCTAGCTATTATAATCTTTTGTCAGAATCAACGTACAAGTAAGCAAGGGACAGTTGATTGCAGTTGTGGGGCCAGTAGGATCTGGCAAGTCGTCTCTGATTGCTGCTTGTTTAGGTGAAATGGAAACAGTATCTGGAAGTGTAAATCTGCAGGTAAGTGATAAATTATGAACTAATATCTAAGATGTTGTGTCTTTTTTGTACAGACAAATGTCCAAATTTATACAATATTTTTGTCTGAATCTAAAGTTTGTCTTCAGTTGCCTTTTAGCAACTAATAGATGGCGACAGAAAGGAGTAGGTTTCGATAAGCTTTATTTATATGTATAAACTGAATAAGAATTATTTGCAGTTTTTTATAATGGACCTTGTGTATACAAGACTTAGGTTTATCTGTCCAGATAATTAAACTATTTGTTCTTATAATCGGTGATATTTTCTTTCTCAAATATATGTACGTAATTGTTTAATAAAAGGTTAAGGTGAATGTGTAATATCTAGAAAAAAGTATCGTGTCATATCTGGAATATAGCACTGAGTCATTTCAAGAAATTAGTATTGTGTAGTATTGTGTATAAAGAATATAGTACTGTCTCATATCTTGAAAATACTCGGGTGACAGTATTCTCCTCAAGTTGACATAATGTACTGTTCCACTCAAAGCCATATGGTATTTATTTTATTATACCACAAAATATTTTAAGCAAATCTGAAAAAAAATATGGTTTAACAACTTAAATAACAACAAAATATTCACAAACTTTGTCGTTTGATGCAAGCGGATGTTTACAACAGGGAAAGTACGCCTGTGCAGGGCTGTCACTTTCGTTATAAAAATAGAAATAGACACTGGGATTCCAGAATCTGGAAATCTGTTAATCTAAACTTAGCAACAGTGGTGACAGTAAAAACTGTCGCACGGCTGACAGTATATTTCTTGCTAGTAATAGTAAGAATGCTCTAACACCTTTGAGGGGTGTTAGGTCAGTAATGGCCAGCGAGTCAGGAGAAACAAAGACAGAATATTCACATAAACTTTAATGAACCATTAACATTGTCTTAACAAGTCTTAAGTTATGTGGCATACAACACTATCGCGTATCGCTTGCAAACAGTTACATTACGTGCAATAACGAAAGCACAACCAACCTTTGACCTTAAATGACTCACTTATATAGCTGAAATGTCTGGCAAGATGCTGGGTATAAGCTAATAGAAGTATGCGTACTAAAATTAACCACCAATGAAATTACCTGACACAAAAATACATGTCTGTCAAATCTATCAGAATTCAGCCATCTTGAAAGACATTTCAGTAGAAAAATATCTACCAAAGTAAATTATTGTAATATGAAATACTGAGCTCAGTCTTTGATACAACAGATAAATGAAATGGATTATGAGAAACATTTTCGTATACAAAAAGGTTTGTAAAACTTGATAAGTTAGCAGATAATGTGTGATAGACATTTGTCTATCAGACTGAAGCGGAGTGAACGACTTTTGAAAAATGGCGCTCTGGAAACTTTTAAAGTGAATTACAGCTCAAAACAATCTACTATATTACCGAAACTTAAAATTTTGATAAAAGCTTATATAAATTCTTACATAATGATACTACTGTAGACTTTCCCTCAGAATATGCTTTGAATAAATATTATAAAGGTAAAAGTTTGCTGAAACCGGAAGTAGAGGTTTCTGCGTTCCGTTTAAAGAATTTCATTACATTTGTCCCTGGAAAATACATATTTATGAATGGAAAAGTGTAATAAAGTTACTATTTATCTTAATATTCGTACATTTGAGATTAACAATAAGTAAATGCTGTATAGTGTTAAATATGAGTTTCTACCTAATGTCTATCATGAAAGATTCCAATGTCTATCGAAAAATGTAAACAGACTGACAGTAAACAAAATACTAGGAAGGTTGTTACAATACTTAGTGGTCGGCCTATGGGAATTTAACATGGTGATAAAATTCAGGTATAATAAATTGAAAATAGTATTATGTCCTTTTTAGAAAGTCCTACTGTGTGAAATTAAGAAAATACTACTGTATCATTTCTAGAAAATACTACTGTGCCATATCTAGAAAGTAAAACTGTGTTATTTCTAGATAATAATACCGTGCCAAGTCTAGAAATATGTACTGTGACATTTCGAGAAAATGCTTCTTTGTCATTCTAGAAAATACTTCTATGTCATATCTAGATTATAATAGAAATATGTACTGTGACATTTCGAGAAAATGCTTCTTTGTCATTCTAGAAAATGTTACTTTGTCATTTCTAGAATATAGTACAGTGTCATTTGAAGAAAATACTACTGTGTCATGTCTAGAATATACTACTCTGTCCTTTCGAGAAAGTCGTACTTTGTCATGTCTAGAAAATACTACTGTGTTATGTCTAGAAAATACTACTGGGTCCGTTCGAGAAAGTGGTACAGTGTCATGTCTAGAAAATACTACTGTGTTATGTCTAGAAAATACTACTGTATCCTTTCGAGAAAGTGGTACTGTGTCATGTCTAGAAAATACTACTGTGTTATGTCTAGAAAATAGTACTGTGTCCTTTCGAGAAAGTGGTACTGTGTCATGTCTAGAAAATACTACTGTGTCATGTCTAGAAAATACTACTGTTTCCTTTCGAAAAAGTGGTCCTGTGTCATGTCTAGAAAATACTACTGTGTCATGTCTAGAAAATACTACTGTGTCCTTTCGAGAAAGTGGTGCTGTGTCATGTCTAGAAAATACTGCTGTGTCATGTCTAGAAAATACTACGGTGTCCTTTCGAGAAAGTGGTACTGTGTCATGTCTAGAAAGTAGTACTGTAGTCTGGCTAGAAAGTACTACTATATGCTACTGTGTCATGTCTAGAAAATACTGCTGTGTCCTGTCTAGAAAGTAGTACTGTAGTCTGGCTAGAAAGTACTTCTACATAAACTACTGTGTCATGTCTTGAAAGTAGTACGGTAGTCTGGCTAAAAAGAGTACTTCTACATAAACTACTGCGTCATGTCTAGAAAGTAGTACTGAAGTCTGGCTAGAAAGTACTTCTACATATACTTCTGCGTCATGTTTAGAAAGTAGTACTGTAGTCTGGCTAGAAAGAACTTCTACATATACTACTGCGTCATGTCTAGAAAGTAGTACTGAAGTCTGGCTAGAAAAAACTTCTACATATACTACTGCGTCATGTCTAGAAAGTAGTACTGTAGTCTGGCTAGAAAGTTCTACTACATATACTACTGCGTCATGTCTGTAAAATAGTACTTAGTCTGGCTAGAAAGAACTACTACAAATACTACTGCATCATGTCTAGAGAGTAGTACTGTAGTCTGGCTAGAAAGTTCTACTTCATATACTACTGCGACATGTCTAGAAAGTAGTACTTAGTCTGGCTAGAAAGAACTACTACAAATACTACTGCGTCATGTCTAGAAAGTAGTACTGTAGTCTGGCTAGAAAGAACTACTTCAAATACTACTGCGTCATGTCTAGAAAGTAGTACTTAGTCTGGCTAGAAAAAACTTCTACATATACTACTGCGTCATGTCTAGAAAGTAGTACTGTAGTCTGGCTAGAAAGAACTACTTCAAATACTACTGCGTAATGTCTAGAGAGTAGTTATTTTAGTCTGGCTAAAAAGTACTTCTACAAATACTACTGTGTCATGTCCTGAAAGTAGTAATGTAGTCTGGCTAGAAAGTTCTACTTCATATACTACTGCGACATGTCTAGAAAGTAGTACTGTAGTCTGGCTAGAAAGTTCTACTTCATATACAACTGCGACATGTCTAGAAAGTAGTACTGTAGTCTGGCTAGAAAGTTCTACTTCATATACTACTGCGACATGTCTAGAAAGTAGTACTGTAGTCTGGCTAGAAAGTTCTACTTCATATACTACTGTGTCATGTCCTGAAAGTAGTAATGTAGTCTGGCTAGAAAGTTCTACTTCATATACTACTGCGTCATGTCTAGAAAGTAGTACTGTAGTCTGGCTAGAAAGTTCTACTTCATATACTACTGCGACATGTCTAGAAAGTAGTACTGTAGTCTGGCTAAAAAGAACTACTTCATATACAACTGCGTCATGTCTAGAAAGTAGTAATATAGTCTGGCTAGAAAGTTCTACTTCATATACTTCTGCGACATGTCTAGAAAGTAGTACTGTAGTCTGGCTAGAAAGTACTACTACATATACAACTGCGTCATGTCTAGAAAACACTACCATGCTTTGTCTACAAAATGCTACCGTGTACAGTGTCATTTCAAAAAAATACTACTGTGCCATGTCTAGAAAAAACTACTGTGTCATTTCAAGAAAATACTACCGTTCCATCGCTTGAAAGTAGTACTGGGTCATGTCTAGAAAGTCATTTATAGAAATATTACTGTGTCATTTCTAGAAAATAGTTCTGTGTCCTGTCTAGTAAATACTTCTGTGACATGTCCAAAATATTGTAAAAAATGCTATTGTGTCATATCTAGAAACTTATACTTTTGTAATATCTAGCAAATAGAACTATGTCATATGTTAAATTTGTTACAGTGCCTTTTCTAGATAATGTCATATCTAAAAAATAGAACTGTTTATCACAAAAACTATGAACATGATTTTGATTCTTTATATACGTTTGAATGAAAAACGTTACTTATTACTTCAAGTCTAACTCATATAAGGTATAACAAGAAGTTATGAATTTTCATTTCTACGCATGTTTAGGGCTCTGATTATGTTCATAGTACCTGCGATGTGTATTAAAAACACTTGCCTGTGTGTTTAGGGTTCAGTGGCGTATGTACCACAGGAAGCCTGGATTCAGAATATGACGTTGAGGGATAACATTCTGTTTGGAAAACCGTACCAAGAGTCTAAATATAGAAAGGTTATTGAAGCATGTGCATTACTTCCTGATTTGCAAATTCTCGGCGGAGGTGATTTGACAGAAATAGGAGAAAAGGTTTGTTACGAACACTTAACATATCAGCGTAGGAAAAGAATAACTGTAGTTTTCATGGTTAATTGAAGACATATTTAGCCTTAGAACAAGACTATTAGATGGTTATTGAGCTGAAACAAACATTTAGAGAATATATAATGTTAAATAACTATGTTTACTTGAATAAGTGATTCATGTTTGGGGAAGCCGTTTTAGTAAAATAACTATAAAATTATTAAAAGATTAAATCGTACTTGTAATTTTGGCTATTTTCTATACTTTGCACATTTTCTAGACCACGAAAAGCAGTTTAAAAAACAACAACTACAACAAAAAAACAACGTGTTATTATGTTTAGTTAATCCCCTTCCGCAAAGCGGGGAGGGGCTTGTAGGAATGGCCTCCGTCTGTCAGTCCTTCCGTCCGTCCGTCCGTCCGTAACACTTTCGTGTCCGCTCCATAACTTTTAAACTGCTGAAATTTTTTGAAATAACTTGGTACAAGTGATCACCATAATGAGACGATGTGCAGAGCACAATAATTGGGCTGCTGCCCCCAAGGTCAAGGTCACACTTAAAGGTCAAGTGTTAAAAGTCTACATTTCGTGTCCGCTCCATAACTTTTAAACCGCTGAAAATTTTTTGAAATAACTTGGTACAAGTGATCGCTGAAAAAAAAATTGAAAAAACTTGGCACAAGTGATCACCATTCTGAGACGATGTGCAGAGCGCAGTAATTGGGTTGCTACCCACAAGGTCAATGTCACAGTTTAAGGTCAAATATCCACATTTCACGTCTGCTCTATAACTTACTAACTTGGCTTAAGAAAAGTTTTTAATTACCTTGCACAAATGATCACAACTATGACACGATGTGCTGAACCAAACATCCAGGTTGCTTCCCTCAAGGTCAAGGTTAAATGTTCTCCATAATTTTTTGACTTGATGGAAGATTTTAATTATCTTGGCACAAATAATTACTAACATGAGACTATGTGCTTATAAAATGCATGGCACAACATCAAGGTCATGGTTGGTTAAAGGTCAAGAATTACACATTCATGTCCGCTGCGGAAGGGGATTTAGCTGTCCTTCAGACTGCCTTGTTAATATTGTTGCAATTTTGTTGATACATTCGTTGCACAGGGAATCAATATTAGTGGAGGTCAGAAACAGAGGGTTAATCTAGCGAGAGCCGTGTACAGCAATTCAGATATCTACTTTCTGGATGATCCTCTTAGCGCTGTTGACTCTCATGTTGGTAAACATTTGTTCCAGAAAGTCATTGGTAACGAAGGTCTGCTGAAACACAAGGTGATTCAGTTTTTGTTCAGTGCTGTTGATCTTTATGTTAAATGTATCAATAAGAGTCTTGTCAATGGAAAAATCGGATTGTTACAATGATAACATCTCCAACAGAATTTTAATGATCAGATCTAAGGATTATAGTTTCGTTTTGAGATTCACAGACAAAGGTAAAGCTGTTTTCGGAATCATTCGTTTAAATCACAATAAATAACTAGATAGCATGAAAGAAATAGGTATTTAGTAAAAAGGTTATCAAGATAATATCCCTAGCATCATATGTACATCTAGTCGAATATGCTAAACAGCATTTAGACCATTTAGACATTTGACTGCAAAAAAGGTGTTTTCTGTAGTCACATAACGTTTATTAACAGTAAATATTCTAACAAATGTATATAGACTCGGATTTTGGTGACGCACGGTATCCACTGGTTACCACTAGTTGATCATATCATTGTTATGAATGACGGAAGAATATCAGAGACCGGAACCTACAGTGATCTTGTCAATGAAGGTGGCATGTTTGCAGCGTTCTTAAAGTGCTATCTACAGGAGACCATCGATGACGAGGACGAAGATCCTGAAAGTAAGAGTTTCATTTACGATCTGAGAATGTTTGTTTTAAAGACGCTTATTGTTAAGATATTTTCTTTTGTTTGTATGGGTCTGAATATTTAAATGGTGTAGTCGTTTACGCTCGGATATATATGTCTCAAATCACAGCTTGACCATAAAGTGTGTATTTTGGCAAAAACATAGCACAGTTTATTCCATTTTAAGTGATTGCCGGTAATGTACTCATTGGTTTAGTTCAGACATGAGTAGTGTTTAAGAGCTTTGTTACTCAGTTGACACAGTTAACATACATCAGTTTAATCAAACTGAAGTTTTGTGAAAGTTGCATTCCTTAAAATAAAGCAACTTATGCTATCACTGAAGGTCATTGGTGATTGGTATACCAAACACACTGTTTCGAAGCAACAAATCCTGAAAGGTCCCATTGTATCTCATCCCTCTTTAAGTGGTTACTGGTAATGCGCTCGCTGGCTTAGTTCATTCCGCTGTAAGAGATTACCGGTAAAATACATACTGGCGTAGCTCATCCCGCTGTAGGTGGTTTCTGGTAATGTACTCACTAGCATAGCTCATCCCCTTGTAAGTGGTTATCGGTAATGAACTCAAATGCTTAGCTCATCCTGCTGTAAGTTATTACCGGTAATGTACTCACTGGCTTAGCTCATCCCGCTGTAATAGGTGTCAGTAACGTTCTTACAGGCTTAGCTCATCCCGCTGTAAGTGGTTACTAGTAATGTACTCACTGCCTTATCTCATCCCGCTGTAATTGGTTATTGACATTGTACTCACAGGCTTAGTTTATCTCGGTATAAGTGGTTACCAGTTTGTACTCAGTGGCTTAGTTTATTTATCTTTTACTGGTTTGTAGTAATGAATCCAATGGCTTAGCTTGTCCCGCTATAAGTGGTTACCAGTTTGTACTTACTGGCTTTGTGCATGTTGCTTTTAATGGTTACCGGTAATGTTCTCACTTGCTTAGCTCATCTCGCTGTAAGTGGTTACCGGCAATGTACTCACTGTCTTAGTTCATCCGGCTGTAAGTAGTTAACGTTAATGTACTCACTGGCTTAGCTCATCCCGCTGTTAGTCGTTACCGGTAATGTTCTCACTAGGTTAGTTCATCCCGCTGTAAGTGGTTTCTAGTAATCTAGTCACCAGCATTGCTCATCCCGCCGTAAGTGGTTACCGGTAATATTACACCTGCACAGCTCATCTCGCTTAAGTCGTTAAAGGCTATGCACTCACTAGCATAGCTTATCCTGCCGTAAGTGGTTACCGGTAATATAATAACCAGCATAGATCATCTCACTTAAGTGGTTACTGGTTATTTACTCACTAGCATAGCTTATCCCGCTGTTAGCGGTTACAGGTAATATAATCACTAGCATAGCTCATCCCGCCTTAAGTGGTTACCGGTTATGTTATCAGTAGCAAAGCTCATCCCGCCGTAAGTTTTTACCGGTGATGTACTCACTAGCATAGCTCATCCCGCCGTATGTGGTTACCGGTAATATAATCATCAGCTTCGCTCATCCCGCCGTCAGTGGTAACCAGTAATATAATCACTAGCTTAGCCCATCCCGCTGTTAGTGGTCACCTGTAATATAATCACTAGCTTAGCGCATCCAGCCGTAAGTGGTTACCTGTAATATAATCACTAGCTTAGCGCATCCCGCTGTAAGTGGTTACCGGTTATGTTATCAGTAGCATAGCTCATTCCGCCGTAAGTTGTTACCGGTGATGTACTCACTAGCATAGCACATCCCGCTGTTTGTGGTTACCGGTAACCACAGTCATCCTGCCTTAAGTGGTCACCGGTAATATAATCACTAGAATTGCTCATCCCGCCATATGTGGTTACCGGTGATGTACTCACTAGCATAGCACATCCTGCCGTATGTGGTTACCGGTAATATAATCACTAGCTTAAGTCATCCTGCCTGAAGTGGTCACCGGTAATATAATCACTAGCACAGCTCATCCCGCCGTGTGTGGTTACCGGTAATATAATCACAACCTTAAGTCATCATGCCTTAAATGGTCACCGGTAATATAATCACTAGCATAGCTCATCCTGCCGTATGTGGTTACAGGTAATATAATCATCAGCTTCGCTCATCCCGCCGTCAGTGGTTACCGGTAATATGATCACTAGCTTAGCGCATCCCGCCGTTAGTGGTTACCTGTAATATAATCACTAGCTTAGCTCATCCCGCTTAAAGTGGTTACCGGTAATGTAATCACTAAATTAAGTCATCAAGCCTGAAAGGGTAACCGGTAATGTAATCACTAGCATAGTTCATCCCGCCGTTTGTGGTTACCTGTAATATAATCACCAGCTTCGCTCATCCCGCCGTCAGTGGTTACCGGTAATATAATCTTTAAGCCCCGCCGTAAGTGGCTTCCTTAATATAATCACTAGCTTAGCTCATCCTGCCGTAAGTTGTTACCGGTAATATAATCACTAGCTTAGCTCATTCCGCCGTATGTGGTTACCGGTAATATAATCACCAGGTTCGCTCATCCCGCCGTCAGTGGTTACCGGTAATATGATCACTAGCTTAGCGCATCCCGCCGTAAGTGGTTACCAGAAATATAATCACTACCTTAGCTCATCCCGCCATAAGTTGTTACCGGAAATATAATCACTAGCTTAGCTCATCCCGCCATAAGTTGTTACCGGTTATGTAATCACTAGCTTAGCTCATCCCGCCGTAAGTTATTACCGGTGATGTACTCACTAGCATGGCTCATCCCGCCGTATGTGGTTACCGGTTATATTATCTCTAGCTTAGCTCATCCCGCCGTAAGTGGTAACCTGTGATGTACTCACTAGCATGGCTCATCCCGCCGTATGTGGTTACCGGTAATATTATCTCTAGCTTAGCTCATCCCGCCGTAAGTGGTTACCGTAATATAATCACTAGCTTAGCTCATCCCGACGTAAGTGGTTACCGGTAATTAAATCACTAACATAGTTCATCTTGCTTAAATGGTTACCGGTAATTTAATCACTAACATAGTTCATCTCGCTTAAGTGGTTACCGGTAAGGTACACACTGGCTTAGCTTATCCAGCTATATGTGGTTACAGATTATTTACTCACTGGTTTTGTTAATTCAGCTGTTATCGGTAATGTACTCTGTGGCTTATCTCATCCAGCTATATGTGGTTACCGCTTATTTATTTAAAGGCGTGGTTAATTCATGAGAAGTGACTCGAGAGCTCAAATTGTTACTTAGTTGAAACAGTTTACACATATAGGTATAATCAAATTTATTTTTGTAAAAGTTGCACTTCATAGAATTGAGCAACGAGAGCTATCACAGAAGGTGATTGTATTCCCATTACACAGTTTCAATACAGTTAATTCATTGATCCATAACATGACTTTTAAATCTTAATACATAGGTTGTTTCCAAAAGCATCACCATATGCCCCTCTGTTATATACTCCCTTTTGGTGAAAATATAACTGCAGTTCTTTGTTGAATCATGTAAATGAGAGGGGTCAGGGATCCATCAATTCAGCAAGGTCCCATGTAACCAACAGCATGTCAAATTGCAAGGCTGCTTATTTAGCAAACATGCATTTTGTGCAGTTTCTTTCGTAAACTTGTGTACAAAGTTACAACCCAATACCTCACATGGCATAAATAGAAGAGATTTGTTCCGATGTCCGGCGACATATGGTCAGACAGACAGACGGGACAAAGTAATTCATTAATAGCATCAATTACATGTCAAGATGTGCTTAGGATATAAATAAAAAAAATTCCAAATACATTTTTGTCAGTATTGATATCTATTTAAAAGTCATAACGGGGAGATAATTCTTAAGTTGTCACCATCAGAGTATTGTAACTTGCAAAACAATGTCAGCTTGTGATAGTAAGATGGTTAACAATATTCAACACATTATTGCTAGTATCATTCTAGGAAAGGGATTTCTCCTGGTGTCGAGCGACGGACGGATTGGCAAATGGACGACGTGGTTCCCATATAGCCCAAACCGCAAGGTTTGGTAGGAGAATAATAAAGTGTCAGAATAGGTTCTGATTTTCTCTGGACAAGGAAAGGCAATAAAGGGAAATAATTCAATAGAAATGGGGAGTTATGGATTTTGAACACTGAACTACCTCTCATTAACCTCTTATGGGCCAGTTACACAGACGGTCGGTCCCCAATCGGTCATTTAATTTTAAATTTACTCGCTGTTATGATCGGTTGTCATGCGTGATTTTATTTCTGGTTTTCTGTGTAAACGGCCATCGGTGATGGACAAGTGTTCAATCGGTTACCTGTCTCCGACTAGCCACCGATTGACCAATCACGAAATCAGACTGGTCACCGATCAAACGCGTCCGGCAACCGATCAACAGCCGATGAGTACTTATGAAAACCGATTGGCCACTTACAAATTTAAACCCACCGATGACACGATGGCGGCAATCGATTGATCACAGATTGAATCCCTATTAACCACCGATCAAAACCGACGAAATCCCACATTTTAATTCTCATCTTTTTTCTGTCGGTGGTAAGTATTAGTTGATCGGTTGCTTATCGGTGGCCCATCGGTGATATCGGTTGTAGACAGGTTTTTAACCGGTTATTTGTAAAATATTTTCACCGATCGAGAATTTTAAACATGTTTAAAAATCCCAATCGGTAATTTTTCACCGATAAAACTTATCTTTCCCCAATAGCAGTTGATAGGTGGAAAACAGGTGACCAATAGGTGATATCGGTGTTAAATACGTTGTCATCGGTTCACTCCATAATTTGGCTAAAAAAACTACCGATCAATCACCGATGGCTCTGTGTAACTGGGGTTTTACCTGTGTAAATTTTCAGCAAAATCGCCCATGTTCTTTTTCATGAGTGAACTATGATCAGGGATATTAAATAATAGGAAACAATTCAAAATGAAAGCGGCAAAGTTATAGTTCTTATACTCTGCACTTCTACTTTTTATCTTCTGTTATTGTGTCAAGTTTAAATGTATGCAGTATACAGTTTAAAGTTTATTGTCTGGTAAAATGGAAATTTGTTAAAGAGAAACATTTAAAAAAAATAAACAAGGACGAGTTGTCGGACTTGTTCTGTGCATAGCTTGTCATTGCAATCTAATAGGGTTGTGTGAAGTTTCAAGTAAGTCCGTCTTATACTTGTTGAGTTCCTGTTAAGATTGCAACAATTAAGGGAAATAATTTGAAAATAAGCAAGAGCAGAGTTATAGTCCTTGGACTACAATTTCAGACTGTCGTGGTTAAGGAATATTTGAACTATCAAGTCCGCATTTCTCACAGAATATTAAAAAAGGCATTTTTATGGAAAACCCAGAAAAGGGGACATTATAAGTTTTGTAAAAAATAAAGGCAAAATTATAGTCACTTGTATGCGAGGTCAGCTAGTGGAAACAAAAAGGTACGCCAAGTATCAAATCTGTATCTTTAATCATTTCCAAGAAAATGTCCTTGTCCAGATTTCACGCTACAGACATACGACGGTTAGAGGGACAAATTGTTTCAGTATAAGCCCCACTTCTGATGGTGGATGTATATCAAGACATGGAACAATATCATATTTGCACTAGCTCTTTTTTTTCAGTTCTGAAAATGCGACAGCAGATACAGGCTGAAGTAGAGCTGAGATCAGACAGTGGTATGACGTCAGAGGAGGACAGCAAATCACAGTCAGAGCGGATCAGGTAAGACCTGGGGTCGCACAGTCCTCAACATAGTAAAAGCGAGCTGATTAGACAGAATCAAGATAGTTCTTCGAAATCGAACATCAAGCTTTATGTCGTTATTATATTCAAAACAAAATAAGGTTAAACTATTTTAGTTCATCATCACTGTCAGTCTTACAGATACAGCACAATAAAACCTACTTAAAATTATTACATCCAGCAAAGTATCTACGAATTCCGATTTTTGTGTGTGAAATGCTGGCAAAAATATATATGAATATTAATAATAATAATATACATTACACTGAAAGCTAGATGAAACAACCAGATTGTGGCCAAGGTATACCTACCTTATTTTTCTTTAGATCTAATTCTTATGTGCATTCTCAGACTGAAGAAGTCATACAAAAACAGCCTACAGAGAAGTGGTAAAGCAATACAGAGACGTTCAGTGGCAGACAACAGGAAGACAAATATTCTGGTAGCTGACGGTAGCAGACTGACTGGAGATGAAACGACTGAAGAGGGCGCCGTAAGTGGAAAAATAGTAGTCACTTATCTGTAGTTTTCAATAATCTTTAGAAGTCACTTATCTAAAAAAGTCAATTAACAGCAGTAGGTACCTATCTTTGATATTTACTAATCTATAGTAGTCTCTTATCTATAGTAGTTACTTAACTGTAATAATCAAGTAACTGTAGTCACTTATCTATAGTAGGCACTTATCTATAGCTAAGATTGCTACTTAAAACATAATTGGTGAAACTATATTGTAGTTTAAAAATAACTGAAATAATTAGTTGAAACGTGCATGCTTTTTGTGTAAGAAGGCAGAATTCGGTTGATCTAAATTAAGTTCACGGACGGAGAGAGCATTATTTAACATTTACAAGTAGGATCTTTAAAACTCACTTTGTAAAACAAGATAATTTACCACTATTGACCAGCACAGGGAACTACCGTAACATCCAGTGACTTTTTCTTTATGTTTACAGATTAAGCCGACTGTCCTCTTGCATTTTATGCAGGCTATGGGTTTACCTGTAGTCTTGTTTGCTCTTGTTGCTATGGTGATTTTCCAAGGTAACATCGGCTAGACATAATCTTGATTTTTGTATTTCAAAAGTTTCTTATTGAAACTATCAATACAGGTTTTGTCTTCATATAAGAACGTTACAAATACCGAATGCAAATTAGAATCAAAACACATATAGCATATTAAATGCATGTATTCAAAGTTGAAAATAAGCTACCTACAAAACGCTTTCTACACAATTTCAGAATGTGATGTAACTACTTCAGTCTCAATTTGCATGAATGAAGTCTAGATAAGCTGATTGTTTTGACATATGAGGTGCTGTGTTCCAAATGTTTTTGTTTCTTTTAATGTTAAATATTTGTAGTTATGGATTGAGCCCTAAGATTACTTTTATCTAGGATTGAATGTGTACTCCAACTTCTGGCTGACCTACTGGACGGAGAACTCAGTGCTGCTGAACACCAGTCTGGCTGATACACAGGAGTATGAAGACACTTACTTGTTTTATCTACTTGGCTTTGCTCTGCAAGGAGTTTTACAAGGTTGTATCTGTATTGTGAATAATACATGTACTATTACATGGCCAGTGTGCAGCTGACTGTTTGGCATCCATGGTTATCAAAGAATGCATTCTGCAAGGTTAACAAAACTGCTGACTGAATAAAACATATACTTTCAAAGTTTTCACCTCTCATCAGGCAAAAATGATTGCAAGTAAATTACAGAGATTGTGCGAGAAATACAAAATTGTCAAATGGATAAGTGACGTGATCTTAAGCTATACTGCTTTATAAGGAAAGAAGGAAACAGGACACGGCTGTTCACACTTTAGTGTCATTAGTAACCAAACAGTAACATCAGACATAAAAAAGAAACCTTATTCCCTTCCAGTTTGTTCTAATTTGCATCACTTCGTCCTGTTCTTTTTCGTAATTTGCAAAGGACGAAGATTAATGAAAACATACATCTCATATCATCACGGATAAATATTGCTGAATCATCTGTGAATGCTTTCTCTGAAATACGATTGAATTGCACCGTTTTTAAAGAACTCCACACATTTAATTTCAAAGCCGTCCATTCAAATGCAGTAGCATTTAATAGATTTCCTAATAGATGAAATTAAAATTTTACTTGATTAGCACGGACGTTCTGAACGATTGAACAAACGGTTTATGTTTCAGGTATATTTGTTTATGTATCATTCTACCTTGCACTCACTCGGATGGTTCGGGCGTCAGGGAAGCTTCACAACTCTATGCTTGGCAGTGTTCTACATTCACCCATGTCTTTCTTTGATACGACACCTATCGGAAGAATAATGAATAGGTTTACAAATATGAATATGAACTCTTTAAGACAACATTACTTTACAGAGGCATTCCTTGCATTACAAATTTACTTGAATGAGTAACAGGTTATCTAAGAGTTTATGGCATCATTTCTAACAGACTTTACCTTTATCCAAATTAGAACTTACGTATTTTAGATCTTCTTAAAAACAGAGTAGTACAGTATTTGAAATTTTACTTCCATCTTTTAATCGACTGTATCATATCACAAGATACAGGCATTGTCTCAAACTATGTTTAGAGGCTTGACACGAGATTATATTTGTTCCTAAACAGGTTCTCGAGTGACGTGGACATCATGGATAACAAACTTGCCGAGAGTTTCCGGCTCTGGCAGATTATGATATTCTCTACTATCGCTGTTGTTGCTGTTGTCACTATATCAACACCGATATTTATAGCAGCACTTCTACCTATTATCATTTTCTACATTTTCTTTGTGGTATGTTGTAAAAAGGACTGTAACTTTTATATCTAATATTTCCATATTTGTATTCTACAAGGTTTTGATGAAATGCTCATGACATCTAGCATTTCTTGTCAATTTAGTGCATCAATTTATTCGTTCAACCAAATTTTGAGCGTGGTAATATTTTACTGTTTTGTTCTATGAGTCGATTAATAACAAAACTATGAAGTTGAAAATGTATAACTGTTAACGATTGTCCGTGTATCCATAAATAATGAACTTCCGTTTCTTTTAGAAGTCATAAATATATGTTCAAAATTGCTGCTTAGGAAGTCAAACAACATGGATTTCATTTTAACCACCTAAACGTTTATCAACTTACATACTTGAGATTATAATATTTCCCTGTGTTCAGATATTTTCTCACATTTTGTCTCAGACATGGTCTCACACTATCTCTCACATTGTCTGACTCTCACACATTGTCTGACTCTCACATTGTCTGACTCTCACACATTTTCTGACTCTCACACATTGTCTGACTCTCACACATTGTCTGACTCATTGTTTTAAACACATTGTCTCACTATCACTAATTGTCTAACACATTGTCTCAAACACATTGTCTCGCTATCACACATTGCCTAACACATTGTCTCAAAGACATTGTTTCACACTCACACATTATCTCACACTCACGTATTTTCTCACACTTACACTTAGTCTCACACTTTATCTCACACTCTGTCTCAAATATTGTCTCGTACTTTGTCTCATATATTGTCTAACATATTGTGTCACACATTGTCTTTCACTCACAAATTGTTTAACACTCAGATTATTTCATACATCGTCTTACACATTGTCTAACACTAAGTTTCGCTCTTAACCTCACATTTTGTCTAACATATTTTCTGATACTAACACATTGTCTAACACTAAGTTTCGCTCTTTACCTCACATTTTGTCTTACATATTTTCTGATACTCACACGTTGTCTAACACTAAGTTTTGCTCTTTACCTCACATTTTGTCTAACATATTTTCTGATACTAACACATTGTCTAACACTAAGTTTCGTTCTTTACCTCACATTTTGTCTTACATATTTTCTGATACTCACACATTGTCTTTCACTCACAAATTGTTTAACACTCAGATTATTTCATACATCGTCTTACACATTGTCTAACACTAAGTTTCGCTCTTAACCTTACATTTTGTCTACCATATTTTCTGATACTAACACATTGTCTAACACTAAGTTTCGCTCTTTATCTCACATTTTGTCTAACATATTTTCTGATACTAACACATTGTCTAACACTAAGTTTCGCTCTTTACCTCACATTTTGTCTAACATATTTTCTGATACTAACACATTGTCTAACACTAAGTTTCGCTCTTTACCTCACATTTTGTCTTACATATTTTCTGATACTCACACATTGTCTAACACTAAGTTTCGCTCTTAACCTCACATTTTGTCTTACATATTTTCTGATACTCACACATTGTCTAACACTAAGTTTCGCTCTTTACCTCACATTTTGTCTAACATATTTTCTGATACTCACACATTGTCTAACACTAAGTTTCGCTCTTTACCTCACATTTTGTCTAACATATTTTCTGACACTCACACATTGTCTTGAACTTACAAATTGTCTCGCACATTGTCTTACGCATTGTCTCTAACACTGTCTCTGGTATTCTAGATATAATACGCTTTTGCTCGTTATGGTGTAGCATAAATAGCAGTGCTGTTGCATGAACGGTATGATCACCTATATGTGTTTAGTGTTTTTTTTTCTTTTTTTTACATGGAACTGAAGCTTTAGTTAGGAACACTTTACCTGAATTGATGGGACTTTTTTTATTGTAGAAATTCTATCTACCTACTGCACGCCAGATGAGACGTACCGAATCTGTTAAACGATCACCTATATACAATCACTTCAGGTAACAAGCATGTGAAATAAATCATGTCAAATAAAACGTTTTTTACTTTCTTTTGGAATGATGAATTGTTCAAAATCTTTAACAACAAGTTAAATTTTTAAAACACGATTTAAACAACAACAGCAATAACAAACTTTTGCAAAGAAAAAAAATAAAATAAAATAAAATAATAAAGTTATAACGCTCATCGAAATTTGAAACAAATTGTGTTGAGACAAGGTCTGAAACATTTTAAACCCAACTTAATTAGGAAGATTTTGTTTTGTTATTCATTATACAGTGTAAACTAAAACTAACATTTTTTAAAGTGAAACTATTACCGGAGCCAGTGTTATCCGAGCCTATCGTTGCTCGGAGAGATTCATCCAAGAATCTAGGCACAGAATTGACGAAAATATTAAATTCTACTATGCCGCAAATACAGGTGCAAGGTAATGGAGATATTTTGATGATTTTATGTTACATAATTTAATGTTTGTATAGTTGTCTGTTTGTGATGAGGATATCAGCTTAAAGCTACTATGATAAAATGATCAGTTTGCCTTTCTTTTTTTCTGTCCAATAGCACCAGGTTGTTCAAAATCGTTATATATTTCTTTCCAGTCTGAGAGTTCGATATGTTACATATAAAGCTTTAAACTTTGATATTAAATAAGCTATTAAGAGTTAAAGAAAGGGATCAGATATTGAATAAAACATATACATTAGAATGTAATTTTTTACCTAACAGATGGGTTGGTTGGAGACTGGAATTGATGGGGAATTTTGTTGCATTTTTAGCAGCATTGTTTGCCTTGCTCTCTGATCTGAACGGAGCGCAAGTAGGGATGTCTATCACCTATGCTGTACAGGTATAAAACAAAGCAAGCTTAAATTAACAAAACAAAGTTCAAATAACAAAACAAGTTTAAAAGAACAGAAAGCTTAAAAAAACAAAGCTAGCTAAAATTAACAAAAGAATTTAAAATAACTAAAAAGGTTTTAGATAACAAAAAAGTTAGAGCTAAGAATAACACAGCAAGCATAAAACAACAAATTAAGCTTGAAATAACTATAGTTCTGAAACTTATTTTGACTGAACAGTATGACAATCCTTTTAATGCTAACAAGTTCATCCCTAAGATTTAGAAATATTAAAAAAGGACCACTAAATTCGCTAAACCGCGTCTTACTTGTTGACATTTTAGTAATAAAAGGTACGTATACATTCTTGTTTGTTATTTGCAGCTTACTATCACACTAAATTTTGGAGTTTTTGCCATCAGTGAAATGGAGATGAATATCATTTCCGCAGAACGTGTGACCGAGTACACGTCACTTCCGGCTGAGGTAATTGAAGGAGTTCTTGTACTTTATCTTATAAACAATGAAAACCATTCATTGCGACAACATACACTACCATCTAGTTTCTTTTTATATATCCTTTTAAAAACTTTCACTGCTACAAGAAATATGACAATCGCAATTAATAGATTTGAATGTAGTTTTTGTCTTTCTTGAAAAACATCAACTTTTTATTTTAAGAAGCAAACCTTTTAAAATTTAGTACGAATGTACAATTACAGGCGTCGTGGGACACAGGTGACCAAATTGTCGCCCCATCTTGGCCACATGTTGGTAAAGTCGAGTTCCGTGGGTACAAGACACGGTATCGTCAGGGACTTGACCTCGTTCTGCGCGGAATTTATTTCACTATTAAGGATGGTGAAAAGGTACATGCTTGACTCTTCAGGCTGTTCAGAAAAAGGCATTGGGTCTGTGTTATATCTTCCTCACAGAACAGTGTTTAACCTATTAATTAATCTTACAAATGAAAACAAAAATATATTTATAGTTCTTAATGGTTAAAGTTACTTTTTCCAAACAATATACTTAAATTAAGCATTGTAAAGGTACACTAATGAAGGAACAATAGTATAATGCAAAAATAAGTATAATTGTCTTTATCAGTTATTACACTAGGTATATTCCTTTTTGTTACAGTTGGTCAATGTAACCATTTGTGCAAAATCAACAATATCATTGTCATTTTCAGGTTGGCATAGTAGGGCGGACAGGTGCAGGAAAATCTTCTCTGGCACTGGCTTTGTTTAGACTTATTGAGTCAGCAGAAGGCAAAATTGTTATCGATGGAGTGGATATTTCTACTCTAGGTCTACACCAGTTAAGAAATAGAATCACAATATTACCACAGGTATGAGCCAATGTAATAACACACTTGCCTCATTTATATATGTCTTCTTTATGTCAGGGGCATACCAGTAATATATTAATATTCATGAGCGAATGGGTATTTAAATATTATCTTAAATGAGTTAGCCCTGGTCTGTGGCTAGAAATAACTATGGACTTTCAGTCTGTTGAAAAGGAATGTCTGTAACAATAAAGGAGAATGACAGTTCTCGTACAGTGTATTTGAGGGACATAAGTATTCATCGCGTTTATTTCAGGATCCTGTTTTGTTTTCTGGCACGTTACGAAACAACCTTGACCCATTCAGTGTATATGATGAGGAGGCTATATGGTTTGCTCTGGAATGTGCACACCTGAAAGACTTTGTACTCAACCAAGAACAGATGCTCGATTATGAATGTGGTGAAGCTGGTCAAAATTTAAGGTTAACTGGAAATATTTTTAAGACAATTTAGTTTCAGGTGTTTTGTCAGCACTAGGTTACTGACAACGATATGTAATTGTCAGCTCTGAATTAATGACAAGGATAGGTTTTGTAACTATCAGTTCAGGGTTACTGACAATGGTATTTTATGTAACTGTCAGCTGAGGGTTACTGACAATGATTGGTTATGTAAACTGTCAGCTCAGGGTTACTGACAATGGTAGTTTATGTAACTGTCAGTTTAGGGTTACTGACAAGGATACGTTATGTAAACTGTCAGCTCTGGGCTACTGACAATAAATAAAAAAACATCAGTAACTGTTTTGAAACTTGAATGAAGACATGATTTAGAGGTCATTCACATGAGTTTCTGCTGAATCTGATGCTGAATGAAAAATGACATTATTTCTACAGTGATTTAATTATATATGTATTGTTTGCTGTCCGTTTGAGTTTTACTATTTTGTTGGTTAGTAACCATTAGACTTATTTTCCAACCTCATTATTGAGCACGAGAATACTGGCGGTATATTATTTTTACAGAATATAAAGTACATTCTTATCTGTAATTTGAAGTGTTTAGTTAAAATTGTTGATAACCATAACGTTTTGTTTGGTGCGATATCAAGTTACTTTCTTTTAATACAGTGTAGGCCAGCGGCAACTAGTGTGTCTGGCTCGGACCCTTCTTCACAAAACAAAAATTCTGATTTTAGACGAAGCAACGGCAGCTGTTGATTTGGAAACGGACGACCTAATTCAAGGTATATCTAACAAAGCATAACTCGTTCTCATGATAAGACAAACAAATAGAAAATTGCCAGTTTTGCATCATTGTAATTTTGAAAATGCCTTCCAAAATGAAGGTTAGTTTTACAATCAACTATGTTTTAAGATTTAAAGCATTGATAACTAAGAGGACACAGTGTCAAATAAATAATTATTTTATTTGAAATAAACGTTGATTATAGCGTAGTTAGGCAGCTTGAACTGTGTATCCAAACTACTGAAATAAACGATGATTATAGCGTAGTTAGGCAGCTTGAACTGTGTATCCAAACTACTGAAATAAACGATGATTATAGCGTAGATATAGCGTAGTTAGGCAGCTTGAACTGTGTATCCAAACTACTGAAATAAACGTTGATTATAGCGTAGTTAGGCAGCTTGAACTGTGTATCCAAACTACTGAAATAAACGATGATTATAGCGTAGTTAGGCAGCTTGAACTGTGTATCCAAACTACTGAAATAAACGTTGATTATAGCGTAGTTAGGCAGCTTGAACTGTGTATCCAAACTACTGAAATAAACGTTGATTATAGCGTAGTTAGGCAGCTTGAACTGTGTATCCAAACTACTGAAATAAACGTTGATTATAGCGTAGTTAGGCAGCTTGAACTGTGTATCCAAACTACTGAAATAAACGTTGATTATAGCGTAGTTAGGCAGCTTGAACTGTGTATCCAAACTACTGAAATAAACGTTGATTATAGCGTAGTTAGGCAGCTTGAACTGTGTATCCAAACTACTGAAATAAACGATGATTATAGCGTAGTTAGGCAGCTTGAACTGTGTATCCAAACTACTGAAATAAACGATGATTATAGCATACTTAGGCAGCTTGAACTGTGTATCCAAACTACTGAAATAAACGTTGATTATAGCATACTTAGGCAGCTTGAACTGTGTATCCAAACTACTGAAATAAACGATGATTATAGCGTAGTTAGGCAGCTTGAACTGTGTATCCAAACTACTGAAATAAACGATGATTATAGCGTAGTTAGGCAGCTTGAACTGTGTATCCAAACTACTGAAATAAACGTTGATTATAGCATACTTAGGCAGCTTGAACTGTGTATCCAAACTACTGAAATAAACGATGATTATAGCGTACTTAGGCAGCTTGAACTGTGTATCCAAACTACTGAAATAAACGATGATTATAGCATACTTAGGCAGCTTGAACTGTGTATCCAAACTACTGAAATAAACGATGATTATAGCGTACTTAGGCAGCTTGAACTGTGTATCCAAACTACTGAAATAAACGATGATTATAGCATACTTAGGCAGCTTGAACTGTGTATCCAAACTACTGAAATAAACGTTGATTATAGCATACTTAGGCAGCTTGAACTGTGTATCCAAACTACTGAAATAAACGATGATTATAGCGTAGTTAGGCAGCTTGAACTGTGTATCCAAACTACTGAAATAAACGTTGATTATAGCGTAGTTAGGCAGCTTGAACTGTGTATCCAAACTACTGAAATAAACGATGATTATAGCATACTTAGGCAGCTTGAACTGTGTATCCAAACTACTGAAATAAACGATGATTATAGCGTAGTTAGGCAGCTTGAACTGTGTATCCAAACTACTGAAATAAACGTTGATTATAGCGTAGTTAGGCAGCTTGAACTGTGTATCCAAACTACTGAAATAAACGTTGATTATAGCGTAGTTAGGCAGCTTGAACTGTGTATCCAAACTACTGAAATAAACGTTGATTATAGCGTAGTTAGGCAGCTTGAACTGTGTATCCAAACTACTGAAATAAACGATGATTATAGCGTAGTTAGGCAGCTTGAACTGTGTATCCAAACTACTGAAATAAACGTTGATTATAGCGTAGTTAGGCAGCTTGAACTGTGTATCCAAACTACTGAAATAAACGATGATTATAGCGTAGTTAGGCAGCTTGAACTGTGTATCCAAACTACTGAAATAAACGATGATTATAGCATACTTAGGCAGCTTGAACTGTGTATCCAAACTACTGAAATAAACGATGATTATAGCATACTTAGGCAGCTTGAACTGTGTATCCAAACTACTGAAATAAACGATGATTATAGCATACTTAGGCAGCTTGAACTGTGTATCCAAACTACTGAAATAAACGTTGATTATAGCGTAGTTAGGCAGCTTGAACTGTGTATCCAAACTACTGAAATAAACGATGATTATAGCGTAGTTAGGCAGCTTGAACTGTGTATCCAAACTACTGAAATAAACGATGATTATAGCATACTTAGGCAGCTTGAACTGTGTATCCAAACTACTGAAATAAACGATGATTATAGCGTAGTTAGGCAGCTTGAACTGTGTATCCAAACTACTGAAATAAACGATGATTATAGCGTAGTTAGGCAGCTTGAACTGTGTATCCAAACTACTGAAATAAACGATGATTATAGCGTAGTTAGGCAGCTTGAACTGTGTATCCAAACTACTGAAATAAACGATGATTATAGCATACTTAGGCAGCTTGAACTGTGTATCCAAACTACTGAAATAAACGATGATTATAGCGTAGTTAGGCAGCTTGAACTGTGTATCCAAACTACTGAAATAAACGATGATTATAGCGTAGTTAGGCAGCTTGAACTGTGTATCCAAACTACTGAAATAAACGTTGATTATAGCGTAGTTAGGCAGCTTGAACTGTGTATCCAAACTACTGAAATAAACGATGATTATAGCATACTTAGGCAGCTTGAACTGTGTATCCAAACTACTGAAATAAACGTTGATTATAGCGTAGTTAGGCAGCTTGAACTGTGTATCCAAACTACTGAAATAAACGTTGATTATAGCGTAGTTAGGCAGCTTGAACTGTGTATCCAAACTACTGAAATAAACGTTGATTATAGCGTAGTTAGGCAGCTTGAACTGTGTATCCAAACTACTGAAATAAACGTTGATTATAGCGTAGTTAGGCAGCTTGAACTGTGTATCCAAACTACTGAAATAAACGTTGATTATAGCGTAGTTAGGCAGCTTGAACTGTGTATCCAAACTACTGAAATAAACGATGATTATAGCATACTTAGGCAGCTTGAACTGTGTATCCAAACTACTGAAATAAACGTTGATTATAGCGTAGTTAGGCAGCTTGAACTGTGTATCCAAACTACTGAAATAAACGATGATTATAGCGTAGTTAGGCAGCTTGAACTCTGTATCCAAACTACTGAAATAAACGATGATTATAGCATACTTAGGCAGCTTGAACTGTGTATCTAGCGTAGTTAGGCAGCTTGAACTGTGTATCCAAACTACTGAAATAAACGATGATTATAGCATACTTAGGCAGCTTGAACTGTGTATCCAAACTACTGAAATAAACGATGATTATAGCGTAGTTAGGCAGCTTGAACTGTGTATCCAAACTACTGAAATAAACGATGATTATAGCGTAGTTAGGCAGCTTGAACTGTGTATCCAAACTACTGAAATAAACGATGATTATAGCGTAGTTAGGCAGCTTGAACTGTGTATCCAAACTACTGAAATAAACGTTGATTATAGCGTAGTTAGGCAGCTTGAACTGTGTATCCAAACTACTGAAATAAACGTTGATTATAGCGTAGTTAGGCAGCTTGAACTGTGTATCCAAACTACTGAAATAAACGTTGATTATAGCGTAGTTAGGCAGCTTGAACTGTGTATCCAAACTACTGAAATAAACGATGATTATAGCATACTTAGGCAGCTTGAACTGTGTATCCAAACTACTGAAATAAACGATGATTATAGCATACTTAGGCAGCTTGAACTGTGTATCCAAACTACTGAAATAAACGATGATTATAGCATACTTAGGCAGCTTGAACTGTGTATCCAAACTACTGAAATAAACGTTGATTATAGCGTAGTTAGGCAGCTTGAACTGTGTATCAAAACTACTGAAATAAACGATGATTATAGCGTAGTTAGGCAGCTTGAACTGTGTATCCAAACTACTGAAATAAACGATGATTATAGCGTAGTTAGGCAGCTTGAACTGTGTATCCAAACTACTGAAATAAACGTTGATTATAGCGTAGTTAGGCAGCTTGAACTGTGTATCCAAACTAGTGAAATAAACGATGATTATAGCATACTTAGGCAGCTTGAACTGTGTATCCAAACTACTGAAATAAACGATGATTATAGCATACTTAGGCAGCTTGAACTGTGTATCCAAACTACTGAAATAAACGATGATTATAGCGTAGTTAGGCAGCTTGAACTGTGTATCCAAACTACTGAAATAAACGTTGATTATAGCGTAGTTAGGCAGCTTGAACTGTGTATCCAAACTACTGAAATAAACGTTGATTATAGCGTAGTTAGGCAGCTTGAACTGTGTATCCAAACTACTGAAATAAACGTTGATTATAGCGTAGTTAGGCAGCTTGAACTGTGTATCCAAACTACTGAAATAAACGTTGATTATAGCGTAGTTAGGCAGCTTGAACTGTGTATCCAAACTACTGAAATAAACGTTGATTATAGCGTAGTTAGGCAGCTTGAACTGTGTATCCAAACTACTGAAATAAACGTTGATTATAGCGTAGTTAGGCAGCTTGAACTGTGTATCCAAACTACTGAAATAAACGTTGATTATAGCGTAGTTAGGCAGCTTGAACTGTGTATCCAAACTACTGAAATAAACGATGATTATAGCGTAGTTAGGCAGCTTGAACTGTGTATCCAAACTACTGAAATAAACGATGATTATAGCGTAGTTAGGCAGCTTGAACTGTGTATCCAAACTACTGAAATAAACGATGATTATAGCATACTTAGGCAGCTTGAACTGTGTATCCAAACTACTGAAATAAACGATGATTATAGCATACTTAGGCAGCTTGAACTGTGTATCCAAACTACTGAAATAAACGTTGATTATAGCGTAGTTAGGCAGCTTGAACTGTGTATCCAAACTACTGAAATAAACGTTGATTATAGCGTAGTTAGGCAGCTTGAACTGTGTATCCAAACTACTGAAATAAACGATGATTGTAGCGTAGTTAGGCAGCTTGAACTGTGTATCCAAACTACTGAAATAAACGATGATTATAGCGTAGTTAGGCAGCTTGAACTGTGTATCCAAACTACTGAAATAAACGATGATTATAGCGTAGTTAGGCAGCTTGAACTGTGTATCCAAACTACTGAAATAAACGTTGATTATAGCGTAGTTAGGCAGCTTGAACTGTGTATCCAAACTACTGAAATAAACGTTGATTATAGCGTAGTTAGGCAGCTTGAACTGTGTATCCAAACTACTGAAATAAACGTTGATTATAGCGTAGTTAGGCAGCTTGAACTGTGTATCCAAACTACTGAAATAAACGATGATTATAGCATACTTAGGCAGCTTGAACTGTGTATCCAAACTACTGAAATAAACGTTGATTATAGCGTAGTTAGGCAGCTTGAACTGTGTATCCAAACTACTGAAATAAACGATGATTATAGCGTAGTTAGGCAGCTTGAACTGTGTATCCAAACTACTGAAATAAACGATGATTATAGCATACTTAGGCAGCTTGAACTGTGTATCCAAACTACTGAAAAAAACGATGATTATAGCATACTTAGGCAGCTTGAACTGTGTATCCAAACTACTGAAATAAACGATGATTATAGCGTAGTTAGGCAGCTTGAACTGTGTATCCAAACTACTGAAATAAACGATGATTATAGCATACTTAGGCAGCTTGAACTGTGTATCCAAACTACTGAAATAAACGATGATTATAGCGTAGTTAGGCAGCTTGAACTGTGTATCCAAACTACTGAAATAAACGATGATTATAGCGTAGTTAGGCAGCTTGAACTGTGTATCCAAACTACTGAAATAAACGTTGATTATAGCATACTTAGGCAGCTTGAACTGTGTATCCAAACTACTGAAATAAACGATGATTATAGCATACTTAGGCAGCTTGAACTGTGTATCCAAACTACTGAAATAAACGTTGATTATAGCGTAGTTAGGCAGCTTGAACTGTGTATCCAAACTACTGAAATAAACGTTGATTATAGCGTAGTTAGGCAGCTTGAACTGTGTATCCAAACTACTGAAATAAACGTTGATTATAGCGTAGTTAGGCAGCTTGAACTGTGTATCCAAACTACTGAAATAAACGTTGATTATAGCGTAGTTAGGCAGCTTGAACTGTGTATCCAAACTACTGAAATAAACGATGATTATAGCATACTTAGGCAGCTTGAACTGTGTATCCAAACTACTGAAATAAACGTTGATTATAGCTTAGTTAGGCAGCTTGAACTGTGTATCCAAACTACTGAAATAAACGATGATTATAGCGTAGTTAGGCAGCTTGAACTGTGTATCCAAACTACTGAAATAAACGTTGATTATAGCGTAGTTAGGCAGCTTGAACTGTGTATCCAAACTACTGAAATAAACGATGATTATAGCGTAGTTAGGCAGCTTGAACTGTGTATCCAAACTACTGAAATAAACGATGATTATAGCGTAGTTAGGCAGCTTGAACTGTGTATCCAAACTACTGAAATAAACGATGATTATAGCGTAGTTAGGCAGCTTGAACTGTGTATCCAAACTACTGAAATAAACGATGATTATAGCATACTTAGGCAGCTTGAACTGTGTATCCAAACTACTGAAATAAACGATGATTATAGCGTAGTTAGGCAGCTTGAACTGTGTATCCAAACTACTGAAATAAACGATGATTATAGCGTAGTTAGGCAGCTTGAACTGTGTATCCAAACTACTGAAATAAACGTTGATTATAGCGTAGTTAGGCAGCTTGAACTGTGTATCCAAACTACTGAAATAAACGATGATTATAGCATACTTAGGCAGCTTGAACTGTGTATCCAAACTACTGAAATAAACGTTGATTATAGCGTAGTTAGGCAGCTTGAACTGTGTATCCAAACTACTGAAATAAACGTTGATTATAGCGTAGTTAGGCAGCTTGAACTGTGTATCCAAACTACTGAAATAAACGTTGATTATAGCGTAGTTAGGCAGCTTGAACTGTGTATCCAAACTACTGAAATAAACGTTGATTATAGCGTAGTTAGGCAGCTTGAACTGTGTATCCAAACTACTGAAATAAACGATGATTATAGCGTAGTTAGGCAGCTTGAACTGTGTATCCAAACTACTGAAATAAACGATGATTATAGCATACTTAGGCAGCTTGAACTGTGTATCCAAACTACTGAAATAAACGTTGATTATAGCGTAGTTAGGCAGCTTGAACTGTGTATCCAAACTACTGAAATAAACGATGATTATAGCGTAGTTAGGCAGCTTGAACTCTGTATCCAAACTACTGAAATAAACGATGATTATAGCATACTTAGGCAGCTTGAACTGTGTATCTAGCGTAGTTAGGCAGCTTGAACTGTGTATCCAAACTACTGAAATAAACGTTGATTATAGCGTAGTTAGGCAGCTTGAACTGTGTATCCAAACTACTGAAATAAACGATGATTATAGCATACTTAGGCAGCTTGAACTGTGTATCCAAACTACTGAAATAAACGATGATTATAGCGTAGTTAGGCAGCTTGAACTGTATATCCAAACTACTGAAATAAACGATGATTATAGCGTAGTTAGGCAGCTTGAACTGTGTATCCAAACTACTGAAATAAACGTTGATTATAGCGTAGTTAGGCAGTTTGAACTGTGTATCCAAACTACTGAAATAAACGTTGATTATAGCGTAGTTAGGCAGCTTGAACTGTGTATCCAAACTACTGAAATAAACGTTGATTATAGCGTAGTTAGGCAGCTTGAACTGTGTATCCAAACTACTGAAATAAACGTTGATTATAGCGTAGTTAGGCAGCTTGAACTGTGTATCCAAACTACTGAAATAAACGTTGATTATAGCGTAGTTAGGCAGCTTGAACTGTGTATCCAAACTACTGAAATAAACGATGATTATAGCATACTTAGGCAGCTTGAACTGTGTATCCAAACTACTGAAATAAACGTTGATTATAGCGTAGTTAGGCAGCTTGAACTGTGTATCCAAACTACTGAAATAAACGATGATTATAGCGTAGTTAGGCAGCTTGAACTGTGTATCCAAACTACTGAAATAAACGATGATTATAGCATACTTAGGCAGCTTGAACTGTGTATCCAAACTACTGAAATAAACGATGATTATAGCGTAGTTAGGCAGCTTGAACTGTGTATCCAAACTACTGAAATAAACGATGATTATAGCGTAGTTAGGCAGCTTGAACTGTGTATCCAAACTACTGAAATAAACGTTGATTATAGCGTAGTTAGGCAGCTTGAACTGTGTATCCAAACTACTGAAATAAACGATGATTATAGCATACTTAGGCAGCTTGAACTGTGTATCCAAACTACTGAAATAAACGATGATTATAGCGTAGTTAGGCAGCTTGAACTGTGTATCCAAACTACTGAAATAAACGATGATTATAGCGTAGTTAGGCAGCTTGAACTGTGTATCCAAACTACTGAAATAAACGTTGATTATAGCGTAGTTAGGCAGCTTGAACTGTGTATCCAAACTACTGAAATAAACGTTGATTATAGCGTAGTTAGGCAGCTTGAACTGTGTATCCAAACTACTGAAATAAACGTTGATTATAGCGTAGTTAGGCAGCTTGAACTGTGTATCCAAACTACTGAAATAAACGTTGATTATAGCGTAGTTAGGCAGCTTGAACTGTGTATCCAAACTACTGAAATAAACGATGATTATAGCGTAGTTAGGCAGCTTGAACTGTGTATCCAAACTACTGAAATAAACGATGATTATAGCGTAGTTAGGCAGCTTGAACTGTGTATCCAAACTACTGAAATAAACGATGATTATAGCATACTTAGGCAGCTTGAACTGTGTATCCAAACTACTGAAATAAACGATGATTATAGCATACTTAGGCAGCTTGAACTGTGTATCCAAACTACTGAAATAAACGTTGATTATAGCGTAGTTAGGCAGCTTGAACTGTGTATCCAAACTACTGAAATAAACGTTGATTATAGCGTAGTTAGGCAGCTTGAACTGTGTATCCAAACTACTGAAATAAACGATGATTATAGCGTAGTTAGGCAGCTTGAACTGTGTATCCAAACTACTGAAATAAACGATGATTATAGCGTAGTTAGGCAGCTTGAACTGTGTATCCAAACTACTGAAATAAACGATGATTATAGCATACTTAGGCAGCTTGAACTGTGTATCCAAACTACTGAAATAAACGTTGATTATAGCGTAGTTAGGCAGCTTGAACTGTGTATCAAAACTACTGAAATAAACGTTGATTATAGCGTAGTTAGGCAGCTTGAACTGTGTATCCAAACTACTGAAATAAACGTTGATTATAGCGTAGTTAGGCAGCTTGAACTGTGTATCCAAACTACTGAAATAAACGTTGATTATAGCGTAGTTAGGCAGCTTGAACTGTGTATCCAAACTACTGAAATAAACGTTGATTATAGCGTAGTTAGGCAGCTTGAACTGTGTATCCAAACTACTGAAATAAACGATGATTATAGCATACTTAGGCAGCTTGAACTGTGTATCCAAACTACTGAAATAAACGTTGATTATAGCGTAGTTAGGCAGCTTGAACTGTGTATCCAAACTACTGAAATAAACGATGATTATAGCGTAGTTAGGCAGCTTGAACTCTGTATCCAAACTACTGAAATAAACGATGATTATAGCATACTTAGGCAGCTTGAACTGTGTATCTAGCGTAGTTAGGCAGCTTGAACTGTGTATCCAAACTACTGAAATAAACGTTGATTATAGCGTAGTTAGGCAGCTTGAACTGTGTATCCAAACTACTGAAATAAACGATGATTATAGCATACTTAGGCAGCTTGAACTGTGTATCCAAACTACTGAAATAAACGATGATTATAGCGTAGTTAGGCAGCTTGAACTGTGTATCCAAACTACTGAAATAAACGATGATTATAGCGTAGTTAGGCAGCTTGAACTGTGTATCCAAACTACTGAAATAAACGTTGATTATAGCGTAGTTAGGCAGCTTGAACTGTGTATCCAAACTACTGAAATAAACGTTGATTATAGCGTAGTTAGGCAGCTTGAACTGTGTATCCAAACTACTGAAATAAACGTTGATTATAGCGTAGTTAGGCAGCTTGAACTGTGTATCCAAACTACTGAAATAAACGTTGATTATAGCGTAGTTAGGCAGCTTGAACTGTGTATCCAAACTACTGAAATAAACGTTGATTATAGCGTAGTTAGGCAGCTTGAACTGTGTATCCAAACTACTGAAATAAACGATGATTATAGCATACTTAGGCAGCTTGAACTGTGTATCCAAACTACTGAAATAAACGTTGATTATAGCGTAGTTAGGCAGCTTGAACTGTGTATCAAAACTACTGAAATAAACGATGATTATAGCGTAGTTAGGCAGCTTGAACTGTGTGTCCAAACTACTGAAATAAACGATGATTATAGCATACTTAGGCAGCTTGAACTGTGTATCCAAACTACTGAAATAAACGATGATTATAGCGTAGTTACGCAGCTTGAACTGTGTATCCAAACTACTGAAATAAACGTTGATTATAGCGTAGTTAGGCAGCTTGAACTGTGTATCCAAACTACTGAAATAAACGATGATTATAGCGTAGTTAGGCAGCTTGAACTGTGTATCCAAACTACTGAAATAAACGTTGATTATAGCGTAGTTAGGCAGCTTGAACTGTGTATCCAAACTACTGAAATAAACGTTGATTATAGCGTAGTTAGGCAGCTTGAACTGTGTATCCAAACTACTGAAATAAACGTTGATTATAGCGTAGTTAGGCAGCTTGAACTGTGTATCCAAACTACTGAAATAAACGTTGATTATAGCGTAGTTAGGCAGCTTGAACTGTGTATCCAAACTACTGAAATAAACGTTGATTATAGCGTAGTTAGGCAGCTTGAACTGTGTATCCAAACTACTGAAATAAACGATGATTATAGCGTAGTTAGGCAGCTTGAACTGTGTATCCAAACTACTGAAATAAACGATGATTATAGCGTAGTTAGGCAGCTTGAACTGTGTATCCAAACTACTGAAATAAACGATGATTATAGCATACTTAGGCAGCTTGAACTGTGTATCCAAACTACTGAAATAAACGTTGATTATAGCGTAGTTAGGCAGCTTGAACTGTGTATCCAAACTACTGAAATAAACGATGATTATAGCGTAGTTAGGCAGCTTGAACTGTGTATCCAAACTACTGAAATAAACGATGATTATAGCATACTTAGGCAGCTTGAACTGTGTATCTAGCGTAGTTAGGCAGCTTGAACTGTGTATCCAAACTACTGAAATAAACGTTGATTATAGCGTAGTTAGGCAGCTTGAACTGTGTATCCAAACTACTGAAATAAACGATGATTATAGCATACTTAGGCAGCTTGAACTGTGTATCCAAACTACTGAAATAAACGATGATTATAGCGTAGTTAGGCAGCTTGAACTGTGTATCCAAACTACTGAAATAAACGATGATTATAGCGTAGTTAGGCAGCTTGAACTGTGTATCCAAACTACTGAAATAAACGTTGATTATAGCGTAGTTAGGCAGCTTGAACTGTGTATCCAAACTACTGAAATAAACGTTGATTATAGCGTAGTTAGGCAGCTTGAACTGTGTATCCAAACTACTGAAATAAACGTTGATTATAGCGTAGTTAGGCAGCTTGAACTGTGTATCCAAACTACTGAAATAAACGTTGATTATAGCGTAGTTAGGCAGCTTGAACTGTGTATCCAAACTACTGAAATAAACGTTGATTATAGCGTAGTTAGGCAGCTTGAACTGTGTATCCAAACTACTGAAATAAACGTTGATTATAGCGTAGTTAGGCAGCTTGAACTGTGTATCCAAACTACTGAAATAAACGTTGATTATAGCGTAGTTAGGCAGCTTGAACTGTGTATCCAAACTACTGAAATAAACGTTGATTATAGCGTAGTTAGGCAGCTTGAACTGTGTATCCAAACTACTGAAATAAACGATGATTATAGCATACTTAGGCAGCTTGAACTGTGTATCCAAACTACTGAAATAAACGTTGATTATAGCGTAGTTAGGCAGCTTGAACTGTGTATCCAAACTACTGAAATAAACGATGATTATAGCGTAGTTAGGCAGCTTGAACTCTGTATCCAAACTACTGAAATAAACGATGATTATAGCATACTTAGGCAGCTTGAACTGTGTATCTAGCGTAGTTAGGCAGCTTGAACTGTGTATCCAAACTACTGAAATAAACGTTGATTATAGCGTAGTTAGGCAGCTTGAACTGTGTATCCAAACTACTGAAATAAACGATGATTATAGCATACTTAGGCAGCTTGAACTGTGTATCCAAACTACTGAAATAAACGATGATTATAGCGTAGTTAGGCAGCTTGAACTGTATATCCAAACTACTGAAATAAACGATGATTATAGCGTAGTTAGGCAGCTTGAACTGTGTATCCAAACTACTGAAATAAACGTTGATTATAGCGTAGTTAGGCAGCTTGAACTGTGTATCCAAACTACTGAAATAAACGTTGATTATAGCGTAGTTAGGCAGCTTGAACTGTGTATCCAAACTACTGAAATAAACGTTGATTATAGCGTAGTTAGGCAGCTTGAACTGTGTATCCAAACTACTGAAATAAACGTTGATTATAGCGTAGTTAGGCAGCTTGAACTGTGTATCCAAACTACTGAAATAAACGTTGATTATAGCGTAGTTAGGCAGCTTGAACTGTGTATCCAAACTACTGAAATAAACGATGATTATAGCATACTTAGGCAGCTTGAACTGTGTATCCAAACTACTGAAATAAACGTTGATTATAGCGTAGTTAGGCAGCTTGAACTGTGTATCCAAACTACTGAAATAAACGATGATTATAGCGTAGTTAGGCAGCTTGAACTGTGTATCCAAACTACTGAAATAAACGATGATTATAGCATACTTAGGCAGCTTGAACTGTGTATCCAAACTACTGAAATAAACGATGATTATAGCGTAGTTAGGCAGCTTGAACTGTGTATCCAAACTACTGAAATAAACGATGATTATAGCGTAGTTAGGCAGCTTGAACTGTGTATCCAAACTACTGAAATAAACGTTGATTATAGCGTAGTTAGGCAGCTTGAACTGTGTATCCAAACTACTGAAATAAACGATGATTATAGCATACTTAGGCAGCTTGAACTGTGTATCCAAACTACTGAAATAAACGATGATTATAGCGTAGTTAGGCAGCTTGAACTGTGTATCCAAACTACTGAAATAAACGATGATTATAGCGTAGTTAGGCAGCTTGAACTGTGTATCCAAACTACTGAAATAAACGTTGATTATAGCGTAGTTAGGCAGCTTGAACTGTGTATCCAAACTACTGAAATAAACGTTGATTATAGCGTAGTTAGGCAGCTTGAACTGTGTATCCAAACTACTGAAATAAACGTTGATTATAGCGTAGTTAGGCAGCTTGAACTGTGTATCCAAACTACTGAAATAAACGTTGATTATAGCGTAGTTAGGCAGCTTGAACTGTGTATCCAAACTACTGAAATAAACGTTGATTATAGCGTAGTTAGGCAGCTTGAACTGTGTATCCAAACTACTGAAATAAACGATGATTATAGCGTAGTTAGGCAGCTTGAACTGTGTATCCAAACTACTGAAATAAACGATGATTATAGCGTAGTTAGGCAGCTTGAACTGTGTATCCAAACTACTGAAATAAACGATGATTATAGCATACTTAGGCAGCTTGAACTGTGTATCCAAACTACTGAAATAAACGATGATTATAGCATACTTAGGCAGCTTGAACTGTGTATCCAAACTACTGAAATAAACGTTGATTATAGCGTAGTTAGGCAGCTTGAACTGTGTATCCAAACTACTGAAATAAACGTTGATTATAGCGTAGTTAGGCAGCTTGAACTGTGTATCCAAACTACTGAAATAAACGATGATTATAGCGTAGTTAGGCAGCTTGAACTGTGTATCCAAACTACTGAAATAAACGATGATTATAGCGTAGTTAGGCAGCTTGAACTGTGTATCCAAACTACTGAAATAAACGATGATTATAGCATACTTAGGCAGCTTGAACTGTGTATCCAAACTACTGAAATAAACGTTGATTATAGCGTAGTTAGGCAGCTTGAACTGTGTATCCAAACTACTGAAATAAACGTTGATTATAGCGTAGTTAGGCAGCTTGAACTGTGTATCCAAACTACTGAAATAAACGTTGATTATAGCGTAGTTAGGCAGCTTGAACTGTGTATCCAAACTACTGAAATAAACGTTGATTATAGCGTAGTTAGGCAGCTTGAACTGTGTATCCAAACTACTGAAATAAACGATGATTATAGCATACTTAGGCAGCTTGAACTGTGTATCCAAACTACTGAAATAAACGTTGATTATAGCGTAGTTAGGCAGCTTGAACTGTGTATCCAAACTACTGAAATAAACGATGATTATAGCGTAGTTAGGCAGCTTGAACTCTGTATCCAAACTACTGAAATAAACGATGATTATAGCATACTTAGGCAGCTTGAACTGTGTATCTAGCGTAGTTAGGCAGCTTGAACTGTGTATCCAAACTACTGAAATAAACGTTGATTATAGCGTAGTTAGGCAGCTTGAACTGTGTATCCAAACTACTGAAATAAACGATGATTATAGCATACTTAGGCAGCTTGAACTGTGTATCCAAACTACTGAAATAAACGATGATTATAGCGTTAGTTAGGCAGCTTGAACTGTGTATCCAAACTACTGAAATAAACGATGATTATAGCGTAGTTAGGCAGCTTGAACTGTGTATCCAAACTACTGAAATAAACGTTGATTATAGCGTAGTTAGGCAGCTTGAACTGTGTATCCAAACTACTGAAATAAACGTTGATTATAGCGTAGTTAGGCAGCTTGAACTGTGTATCCAAACTACTGAAATAAACGTTGATTATAGCGTAGTTAGGCAGCTTGAACTGTGTATCCAAACTACTGAAATAAACGTTGATTATAGCGTAGTTAGGCAGCTTGAACTGTGTATCCAAACTACTGAAATAAACGTTGATTATAGCGTAGTTAGGCAGCTTGAACTGTGTATCCAAACTACTGAAATAAACGATGATTATAGCATACTTAGGCAGCTTGAACTGTGTATCCAAACTACTGAAATAAACGTTGATTATAGCGTAGTTAGGCAGCTTGAACTGTGTATCAAACTACTGAAATAAACGATGATTATAGCGTAGTTAGGCAGCTTGAACTGTGTATCCAAACTACTGAAATAAACGATGATTATAGCATACTTAGGCAGCTTGAACTGTGTATCCAAACTACTGAAATAAACGATGATTATAGCGTAGTTAGGCAGCTTGAACTGTGTATCCAAACTACTGAAATAAACGTTGATTATAGCGTAGTTAGGCAGCTTGAACTGTGTATCCAAACTACTGAAATAAACGATGATTATAGCATACTTAGGCAGCTTGAACTGTGTATCCAAACTACTGAAATAAACGATGATTATAGCGTAGTTAGGCAGCTTGAACTGTGTATCCAAACTACTGAAATAAACGATGATTATAGCGTAGTTAGGCAGCTTGAACTGTGTATCCAAACTACTGAAATAAACGATGATTATAGCGTAGTTAGGCAGCTTGAACTGTGTATCCAAACTACTGAAATAAACGTTGATTATAGCGTAGTTAGGCAGCTTGAACTGTGTATCCAAACTACTGAAATAAACGTTGATTATAGCGTAGTTAGGCAGCTTGAACTGTGTATCCAAACTACTGAAATAAACGTTGATTATAGCGTAGTTAGGCAGCTTGAACTGTGTATCCAAACTACTGAAATAAACGTTGATTATAGCGTAGTTAGGCAGCTTGAACTGTGTATCCAAACTACTGAAATAAACGTTGATTATAGCGTAGTTAGGCAGCTTGAACTGTGTATCCAAACTACTGAAATAAACGATGATTATAGCGTAGTTAGGCAGCTTGAACTGTGTATCCAAACTACTGAAATAAACGATGATTATAGCGTAGTTAGGCAGCTTGAACTGTGTATCCAAACTACTGAAATAAACGATGATTATAGCATACTTAGGCAGCTTGAACTGTGTATCCAAACTACTGAAATAAACGATGATTATAGCATACTTAGGCAGCTTGAACTGTGTATCCAAACTACTGAAATAAACGTTGATTATAGCGTAGTTAGGCAGCTTGAACTGTGTATCCAAACTACTGAAATAAACGTTGATTATAGCGTAGTTAGGCAGCTTGAACTGTGTATCCAAACTACTGAAATAAACGATGATTATAGCGTAGTTAGGCAGCTTGAACTGTGTATCCAAACTACTGAAATAAACGATGATTATAGCGTAGTTAGGCAGCTTGAACTGTGTATCCAAACTACTGAAATAAACGATGATTATAGCGTAGTTAGGCAGCTTGAACTGTGTATCCAAACTACTGAAATAAACGTTGATTATAGCGTAGTTAGGCAGCTTGAACTGTGTATCCAAACTACTGAAATAAACGTTGATTATAGCGTAGTTAGGCAGCTTGAACTGTGTATCCAAACTACTGAAATAAACGTTGATTATAGCGTAGTTAGGCAGCTTGAACTGTGTATCCAAACTACTGAAATAAACGATGATTATAGCATACTTAGGCAGCTTGAACTGTGTATCCAAACTACTGAAATAAACGTTGATTATAGCGTAGTTAGGCAGCTTGAACTGTGTATCCAAACTACTGAAATAAACGATGATTATAGCGTAGTTAGGCAGCTTGAACTGTGTATCCAAACTACTGAAATAAACGATGATTATAGCATACTTAGGCAGCTTGAACTGTGTATCCAAACTACTGAAATAAAAGATGATTATAGCATACTTAGGCAGCTTGAACTGTGTATCCAAACTACTGAAATAAACGATGATTATAGCGTAGTTAGGCAGCTTGAACTGTGTATCCAAACTACTGAAATAAACGTTGATTATAGCGTAGTTAGGCAGCTTGAACTGTGTATCCAAACTACTGAAATAAACGTTGATTATAGCGTAGTTAGGCAGCTTGAACTGTGTATCCAAACTACTGAAATAAACGATGATTATAGCGTAGTTAGGCAGCTTGAACTGTGTATCCAAACTACTGAAATAAACGTTGATTATAGCGTAGTTAGGCAGCTTGAACTGTGTATCCAAACTACTGAAATAAACGTTGATTATAGCGTAGTTAGGCAGCTTGAACTGTGTATCCAAACTACTGAAATAAACGTTGATTATAGCGTAGTTAGGCAGCTTGAACTGTGTATCCAAACTACTGAAATAAACGTTGATTATAGCGTAGTTAGGCAGCTTGAACTGTGTATCCAAACTACTGAAATAAACGATGATTATAGCATACTTAGGCAGCTTGAACTGTGTATCCAAACTACTGAAATAAACGATGATTATAGCGTAGTTAGGCAGCTTGAACTGTGTATCCAAACTACTGAAATAAACGATGATTATAGCGTAGTTAGGCAGCTTGAACTGTGTATCCAAACTACTGAAATAAACGTTGATTATAGCGTAGTTAGGCAGCTTGAATTGTGTATCCAAACTACTGAAATAAACGTTGATTATAGCGTAGTTAGGCAGCTTGAACTGTGTATCCAAACTACTGAAATAAACGATGATTATAGCGTAGTTAGGCAGCTTGAACTGTGTATCCAAACTACTGAAATAAACGATGATTATAGCGTAGTTAGGCAGCTTGAACTGTGTATCCAAACTACTGAAATAAACGATGATTATAGCATACTTAGGCAGCTTGAACTGTGTATCCAAACTACTGAAATAAACGATGATTATAGCGTAGTTAGGCAGCTTGAACTGTGTATCCAAACTACTGAAATAAACGATGATTATAGCGTAGTTAGGCAGCTTGAACTGTGTATCCAAACTACTGAAATAAACGATGATTATAGCATACTTAGGCAGCTTGAACTGTGTATCCAAACTACTGAAATAAAAGATGATTATAGCATACTTAGGCAGCTTGAACTGTGTATCCAAACTACTGAAATAAACGATGATTATAGCGTAGTTAGGCAGCTTGAACTGTGTATCCAAACTACTGAAATAAACGTTGATTATAGCGTAGTTAGGCAGCTTGAACTGTGTATCCAAACTACTGAAATAAACGTTGATTATAGCGTAGTTAGGCAGCTTGAACTGTGTATCCAAACTACTGAAATAAACGTTGATTATAGCGTAGTTAGGCAGCTTGAACTGTGTATCCAAACTACTGAAATAAACGTTGATTATAGCGTAGTTAGGCAGCTTGAACTGTGTATCCAAACTACTGAAATAAACGATGATTATAGCATACTTAGGCAGCTTGAACTGTGTATCCAAACTACTGAAATAAACGTTGATTATAGCGTAGTTAGGCAGCTTGAACTGTGTATCCAAACTACTGAAATAAACGATGATTATAGCGTAGTTAGGCAGCTTGAACTCTGTATCCAAACTACTGAAATAAACGATGATTATAGCATACTTAGGCAGCTTGAACTGTGTATCTAGCGTAGTTAGGCAGCTTGAACTGTGTATCCAAACTACTGAAATAAACGTTGATTATAGCGTAGTTAGGCAGCTTGAACTGTGTATCCAAACTACTGAAATAAACGATGATTATAGCATACTTAGGCAGCTTGAACTGTGTATCCAAACTACTGAAATAAACGATGATTATAGCGTAGTTAGGCAGCTTGAACTGTGTATCCAAACTACTGAAATAAACGTTGATTATAGCGTAGTTAGGCAGCTTGAACTGTGTATCCAAACTACTGAAATAAACGTTGATTATAGCGTAGTTAGGCAGCTTGAACTGTGTATCCAAACTACTGAAATAAACGTTGATTATAGCGTAGTTAGGCAGCTTGAACTGTGTATCCAAACTACTGAAATAAACGTTGATTATAGCGTAGTTAGGCAGCTTGAACTGTGTATCCAAACTACTGAAATAAACGTTGATTATAGCGTAGTTAGGCAGCTTGAACTGTGTATCCAAACTACTGAAATAAACGTTGATTATAGCGTAGTTAGGCAGCTTGAACTGTGTATCCAAACTACTGAAATAAACGATGATTATAGCATACTTAGGCAGCTTGAACTGTGTATCCAAACTACTGAAATAAACGTTGATTATAGCGTAGTTAGGCAGCTTGAACTGTGTATCCAAACTACTGAAATAAACGATGATTATAGCGTAGTTAGGCAGCTTGAACTGTGTATCCAAACTACTGAAATAAACGATGATTATAGCATACTTAGGCAGCTTGAACTGTGTATCCAAACTACTGAAATAAACGATGATTATAGCGTAGTTAGGCAGCTTGAACTGTGTATCCAAACTACTGAAATAAACGTTGATTATAGCGTAGTTAGGCAGCTTGAACTGTGTATCCAAACTACTGAAATAAACGTTGATTATAGCGTAGTTAGGCAGCTTGAACTGTGTATCCAAACTACTGAAATAAACGTTGATTATAGCGTAGTTAGGCAGCTTGAACTGTGTATCCAAACTACTGAAATAAACGTTGATTATAGCGTAGTTAGGCAGCTTGAACTGTGTATCCAAACTACTGAAATAAACGATGATTATAGCGTAGTTAGGCAGCTTGAACTGTGTATCCAAACTACTGAAATAAACGATGATTATAGCGTAGTTAGGCAGCTTGAACTGTGTATCCAAACTACTGAAATAAACGATGATTATAGCATACTTAGGCAGCTTGAACTGTGTATCCAAACTACTGAAATAAACGATGATTATAGCGTACTTAGGCAGCTTGAACTGTGTATCCAAACTACTGAAATAAACGTTGATTATAGCGTAGTTAGGCAGCTTGAACTGTGTATCCAAACTACTGAAATAAACGTTGATTATAGCGTAGTTAGGCAGCTTGAACTGTGTATCCAAACTACTGAAATAAACGATGATTATAGCGTAGTTAGGCAGCTTGAACTGTGTATCCAAACTACTGAAATAAACGATGATTATAGCGTAGTTAGGCAGCTTGAACTGTGTATCCAAACTACTGAAATAAACGATGATTATAGCGTAGTTAGGCAGCTTGAACTGTGTACCCAAACTACTGAAATAAACGATGATTATAGCGTAGTTAGGCAGCTTGAACTGTGTATCCAAACTACTGAAATAAACGTTGATTATAGCGTAGTTAGGCAGCTTGAACTGTGTATCCAAACTACTGAAATAAACGTTGATTATAGCGTAGTTAGGCAGCTTGAACTGTGTATCCAAACTACTGAAATAAACGTTGATTATAGCGTAGTTAGGCAGCTTGAACTGTGTATCCAAACTACTGAAATAAACGTTGATTATAGCGTAGTTAGGCAGCTTGAACTGTGTATCCAAACTACTGAAATAAACGATGATTATAGCATACTTAGGCAGCTTGAACTGTGTATCCAAACTACTGAAATAAACGTTGATTATAGCGTAGTTAGGCAGCTTGAACTGTGTATCCAAACTACTGAAATAAACGATGATTATAGCGTAGTTAGGCAGCTTGAACTGTGTATCCAAACTACTGAAATAAACGATGATTATAGCATACTTAGGCAGCTTGAACTGTGTATCCAAACTACTGAAATAAACGATGATTATAGCATACTTAGGCAGCTTGAACTGTGTATCCAAACTACTGAAATAAACGATGATTATAGCGTAGTTAGGCAGCTTGAACTGTGTATCCAAACTACTGAAATAAACGATGATTATAGCGTAGTTAGGCAGCTTGAACTGTGTATCCAAACTACTGAAATAAACGATGATTATAGCATACTTAGGCAGCTTGAACTGTGTATCCAAACTACTGAAATAAACGATGATTATAGCGTAGTTAGGCAGCTTGAACTGTGTATCCAAACTACTGAAATAAACGATGATTATAGCGTAGTTAGGCAGCTTGAACTGTGTATCCAAACTACTGAAATAAACGATGATTATAGCGTAGTTAGGCAGCTTGAACTGTGTATCCAAACTACTGAAATAACGTTGATTATAGCATACTTAGGCAGCTTGAACTGTGTATCCAAACTACTGAAATAAACGTTGATTATAGCGTAGTTAGGCAGCTTGAACTGTGTATCCAAACTACTGAAATAAACGTTGATTATAGCGTAGTTAGGCAGCTTGAACTGTGTATCCAAACTACTGAAATAAACGTTGATTATAGCGTAGTTAGGCAGCTTGAACTGTGTATCCAAACTACTGAAATAAACGTTGATTATAGCGTAGTTAGGCAGCTTGAACTGTGTATCCAAACTACTGAAATAAACGTTGATTATAGCGTAGTTAGGCAGCTTGAACTGTGTATCCAAACTACTGAAATAAACGATGATTATAGCATACTTAGGCAGCTTGAACTGTGTATCCAAACTACTGAAATAAACGTTGATTATAGCGTAGTTAGGCAGCTTGAACTGTGTATCCAAACTACTGAAATAAACGATGATTATAGCGTAGTTAGGCAGCTTGAACTCTGTATCCAAACTACTGAAATAAACGATGATTATAGCATACTTAGGCAGCTTGAACTGTGTATCCAAACTACTGAAATAAACGATGATTATAGCGTAGTTAGGCAGCTTGAACTGTGTATCCAAACTACTGAAATAAACGATGATTATAGCGTAGTTAGGCAGCTTGAACTGTGTATCCAAACTACTGAAATAAACGTTGATTATAGCGTAGTTAGGCAGCTTGAACTGTGTATCCAAACTACTGAAATAAACGTTGATTATAGCGTAGTTAGGCAGCTTGAACTGTGTATCCAAACTACTGAAATAAACGTTGATTATAGCGTAGTTAGGCAGCTTGAACTGTGTATCCAAACTACTGAAATAAACGTTGATTATAGCGTAGTTAGGCAGCTTGAACTGTGTATCCAAACTACTGAAATAAACGTTGATTATAGCGTAGTTAGGCAGCTTGAACTGTGTATCCAAACTACTGAAATAAACGTTGATTATAGCGTAGTTAGGCAGCTTGAACTGTGTATCCAAACTACTGAAATAAACGATGATTATAGCATACTTAGGCAGCTTGAACTGTGTATCCAAACTACTGAAATAAACGTTGATTATAGCGTAGTTAGGCAGCTTGAACTGTGTATCCAAACTACTGAAATAAACGATGATTATAGCGTAGTTAGGCAGCTTGAACTGTGTATCCAAACTACTGAAATAAACGATGATTATAGCATACTTAGGCAGCTTGAACTGTGTATCCAAACTACTGAAATAAACGATGATTATAGCGTAGTTAGGCAGCTTGAACTGTGTATCCAAACTACTGAAATAAACGTTGATTATAGCGTAGTTAGGCAGCTTGAACTGTGTATCCAAACTACTGAAATAAACGATGATTATAGCATACTTAGGCAGCTTGAACTGTGTATCCAAACTACTGAAATAAACGATGATTATAGCGTAGTTAGGCAGCTTGAACTGTGTATCCAAACTACTGAAATAAACGATGATTATAGCGTAGTTAGGCAGCTTGAACTGTGTATCCAAACTACTGAAATAAACGATGATTATAGCATACTTAGGCAGCTTGAACTGTGTATCCAAACTACTGAAATAAACGATGATTATAGCGTAGTTAGGCAGCTTGAACTGTGTATCCAAACTACTGAAATAAACGATGATTATAGCGTAGTTAGGCAGCTTGAACTGTGTATCCAAACTACTGAAATAAACGATGATTATAGCGTAGTTAGGCAGCTTGAACTGTGTATCCAAACTACTGAAATAACGTTGATTATAGCGTAGTTAGGCAGCTTGAACTGTGTATCCAAACTACTGAAATAAACGTTGATTATAGCGTAGTTAGGCAGCTTGAACTGTGTATCCAAACTACTGAAATAAACGTTGATTATAGCGTAGTTAGGCAGCTTGAACTGTGTATCCAAACTACTGAAATAAACGTTGATTATAGCGTAGTTAGGCAGCTTGAACTGTGTATCCAAACTACTGAAATAAACGATGATTATAGCGTAGTTAGGCAGCTTGAACTGTGTATCCAAACTACTGAAATAAACGATGATTATAGCGTAGTTAGGCAGCTTGAACTGTGTATCCAAACTACTGAAATAAACGATGATTATAGCGTAGTTAGGCAGCTTGAACTGTGTATCCAAACTACTGAAATAAACGATGATTATAGCGTAGTTAGGCAGCTTGAACTGTGTATCCAAACTACTGAAATAAACGATGATTATAGCGTAGTTAGGCAGCTTGAACTGTGTATCCAAACTACTGAAATAAACGTTGATTATAGCGTAGTTAGGCAGCTTGAACTGTGTATCCAAACTACTGAAATAAACGATGATTATAGCATACTTAGGCAGCTTGAACTGTGTATCCAAACTACTGAAATAAACGATGATTATAGCATACTTAGGCAGCTTGAACTGTGTATCCAAACTACTGAAATAAACGTTGATTATAGCGTAGTTAGGCAGCTTGAACTGTGTATCCAAACTACTGAAATAAACGTTGATTATAGCGTAGTTAGGCAGCTTGAACTGTGTATCCAAACTACTGAAATAAACGTTGATTATAGCGTAGTTAGGCAGCTTGAACTGTGTATCCAAACTACTGAAATAAACGTTGATTATAGCGTAGTTAGGCAGCTTGAACTGTGTATCCAAACTACTGAAATAAACGTTGATTATAGCGTAGTTAGGCAGCTTGAACTGTGTATCCAAACTACTGAAATAAACGTTGATTATAGCGTAGTTAGGCAGCTTGAACTGTGTATCCAAACTACTGAAATAAACGTTGATTATAGCGTAGTTAGGCAGCTTGAACTGTGTATCCAAACTACTGAAATAAACGTTGATTATAGCGTAGTTAGGCAGCTTGAACTGTGTATCCAAACTACTGAAATAACTAATCATTACTAACAGTCATTCTGAGAGAGCGTATCTATTATAATTGACAGAAACCATTCGAAGACAGTTCAGTGAGTGTACAGTTCTAGCAGTTGCACACAGATTAAATACTATAATGGATTATGATAGGTAATGTATATAAATACACATACAAGCTACTTATTCCATGTTTATATGTTTTCTTTTTATATCATACTCTTTCTCTACACGCGTCTCTTGCATCTGTTTCTAACAGTCTTAAACAGTCGGCTGCTGACTACAGTGGTTTAAATGGAGCTGTTATTTTGTGTCACCATTATATTATTGGTTTATCCGTTTTTAACAAAGAAACAGTACATCTTGCAACCGTCCCCAACAGCCTTATACAATCTGACGCCGAGTACAGTGGTTAAAATGGAGTTGTAATTTTGTATTACTGTATTGTTGATTTATCCGTGTTTAATAATGAAACAGTAAAAACAACTGTTTTATCAGTGTCACAATGACTGAAAACAAAAATAATGTACCTGTGCAATTTGCTGCTTTTTTCATAATCAAATGTCTATTATACCGCTACATATATGATAACACACAAAATACATGTACTATTAAGATATTTATCACTTCACAATTAATGGAGACTGCACAAAATTGACAAATGCCAGTCATTCTGAGCACAAGTTACATTCAGCAAGCGGCAACTTATATAGATATTTACAGGGTGATGGTACTCGATAAAGGAATGGTGGCCGAATTCGATTCTCCACAGGCCCTGCTAGACAATACTGAAGGCATATTTTATGGCATGGCAAAAGATGCGGGACTTATGTAGACGGGCAGAGTGAAACGTTTGCAAGTAGTGTGCTGAAATTAAATAGCATAGAAAATATATAACAAAATTTTAACTCCAGTTCCAAATATGCCAAAATATTTCTATACTTGGTTATAATTATTTCACCTACTACCACCTTATGTTTTAATATGTATCTGCAACGTTTGGGTTATTTACAACATGTACTTTTAATGTTGAAAAGAAATATATACAGATCATATAAAGGTTGATGACACAGTGAAACATACATGTAACAACTAGTTAGACGTCAGGTATTTGTCATGTGCGTAGAATTAATGATGATGTTAAAAGTGTATATTTGTTGCAGAATAGAACTTAAACATTCATTTTATTTCGAACTTATTAAATGCAAAGGATTACAAGAAAGCTGCATTTCGTTGTATTTCTTTCTCGAATCATTGACTGCAAAAAATATACTGTTTCCATTTATTTGATTTTGATAATATTTCAGCGTATAGTCAATGTTCGGTATATGCCTAAATATCACAGTAACATTGACCTCCTGAAAAAAAAATTGGGCAGATTGATTTCATAATAAATACTCTGTATTTTTAGAATAGTTTGTAGCACTGTAATGTGAATCATTGCTGGAATCATAATAACAAATAATTAAACTAGTAACACTCTATAAATTTGTTTTTATGTTGATTTGTTGTTTATGTCATGTGTGATGCCTTAAAAATATCTTAATTCTGAAAAATAAATTAATGCTGTTCAGTGCGCAAACAGTTAAGTGTGTAACCACAGTTTCCAGCGTGTGATAACAGTCTCCATGTTGTATTCATGGATTCAGTTTGATTCCACATGTCTTCAGTGTGCATCAACAGTTAAGTGTGTAACCACAGTTCCCAGCGTGTAGCTACAGTCTCCATGTTGTATTCATGGATTCAGTGTGATACCACATGTCTTAAGTGTGTCACCACAGTTTCCAGCGTGAAGCTACAGTTTCCATAGTGTATTTACGGATTCAGTGAGATACCACATGTCTTCAGTGCGCAACAACAGTTAAGTGTGTGACCACAGTTTCCAGCGCGTAACTACAAACTCAGTTGTGTAACAACAGTTTCCAGCGTATAACTACAAACTCATTTGTGTAACAACAGTTTCCAACGTATAACTACAAACTCATTTGTGTAACAACAGTTTAAGCATATAGCTAAAAAACTCATTTTCGTTACAACAGTTTCCAGCTTATAACTACAGACTCATTTGTGTAACAACAGTTTCCAGCGTGTAACTACAAACTCAGCTGTGTAACAACAGTTTCCAGCGTATAACTACAAACTCAGTTGTGTAAATAAAGTTTCCAGCGTATAACTACAAACTTAGTTGTGTAACAACAGTTACCAGCGTGTAACTACAAACTCATTTGTGTAATTAAGTTTCCAGCGTATAACTACAAATTTAGTTGTGTAACAACAGTTTCCAGCGTGTAACTACAAACTAATTGTGTAACAACAATTTTCAGCGTGTTACTACAAACTAATTGTGTAACAACAGTTTCCAGCGTATAACTACAAACTCAGTTGTGTAAATAAAGTTTCCAGCGTATAACTACAAACTTAGTTGTGTAACAACAGTTTCCAGCATGTAACTACAAACTCATTTGTGTAACAACAGTTTTCAGCGTGTTACTACAAACTAATTGTGTTACAACAGTTTCAAGTTTGTAACAACAGTCTCCAGTGAGTGACAAAAGTCTGCAATGTGTAATCAGAGTCTCCAGTGTGTAACATCAGTCTCCAAAGTTTAACCACAGTCTCCAATGTTGTTTTTTAGGTCAACTTATAGTCTTTATCAATAACATATCAAATAATGTATTACTGTATTATTTGGGTATTTTTTTCCCTAATACCACTTGTCACGTGGTATTATTATGGTATTTTTGTTTGGTAAATGTATTGTATAATCATGTACCTGTAAATTGGTTTGAGTTTTAAAAAGTTTATGTTATGTTATGTTATGTTATGCAGTTTCAGTAAAGGCTGTTAATCGATACTTGGTTCATTCACAAATCAATATCTAAAAAGCTAATTAAGATGGAAAGGTGAAATTTTTACACATGCATCTTCACCAAATACATAAAAAGATTTAAAAAAGTGAATTTTGCACACACAAAAAACCCATGAGATACGAGGTTTTTGCAGTAACCCCTCGATATATGTATAATGGAAATCGATGAAACACTCTGGTTACGATGTCAACTGAAAGGAAAAACTTTAAAAATGTCAGTTAGATTGCCTAGAGTTTAGATATTTGGTTTGTAATATCATCTAGTAGACCTCTACCAAAATCATATATTAAAATTATGGCTTCTTGGTCAGAAATGGCCCCACACCAGGGTTCACTTCATTTTGCATAGCCTTTTATAGGAAAATCTTCAGAAATCTTCTATTCTGAAACCACAAAGCCTAGAGCTTAGACATTTGGTTTGCAGTATCATCTAATGGACGTCTACTAAAGTCATATAAATCATTGCTACGGGGCAGTACTGACTCCGCCCAAGGGGTCATTTAATTTTGTTAGACTTTTATAGGAAAAGCTTTCAAAATCTTCTCCTCTAAAGGCAACTGAAAGGAAAAATATCATATGTTCTTTTTCTCACAAACTCCTGGCCCGATTTGAAAATAATTGGGCACAAATATTCTTTGCCTGAACATCTATAAAAAAAATTAAATTTACAGCAATCCGTGACAAAGCATAGCTGCCAGAGACCCAGGGGCTTATTCTGCCTCATATGTCTACATGGGAAACATACGAAATCTTCAATGCAAGCCCAATTTAAAGATAATTTGGCATAAATGTTCCTTCGTTGACCCGCTATATAAATTACAAAATTTATTGCGATCTGTAATAGAAACATGACCACCAGGGCCGGAGCTTATTAGTTCGTCTGTTTCGAAGAAAAAGTCGAGCTATTATGATTGGTATGGGGGCGTCGTCATGCAAAAAACTTTAATGTAGCCCATTACTAAAACAGTTGAAAAGGTATTAATATGAAACTTTCAATGATTGCTTATCATGACAAGAGGCAGATTTAACACATGGGGCATTATTCTGAAAGTTAGTTCTTTGGAGTTATATCCCTTTTTAACTTATATTTTATGTCAAAATTGCTTATTAAGTTGAATGATTTCAAAACTATAAATGTTATCTATACGAAACATTGACTGCTGGCTTATCATGACAAGAGACAGTTGTAACGCAAGGGACATTATTCTGAAAGCTATATTTTTGGAGTTATGTCTTTTTTTACTTACAATTTTTATCAAAATTGCTTATTAAGTTTAATGATCGAAGGTATCAATATGAACAATATCAACATCTTGACATGAAATGAGAGATATATAGACCTCCTTCAGGAGTAGTGCACAAGAACCATAACTATGGCCCCCATTGTTGACATGTAAAACAGACGATCGCTGGCGCCGCTCCGCGGAGCTCTTGTTTTCCCTTTTTGTCTTTATAGGACAATTTTGAAAATTTTTTATAACCCCGCTATGTTATACAGGAGTCATCTTACGGTCAGAAATCTTGAAGAAATCTTGTGACCCAGGGTCCACATTTCTAAAATTATCGATTTGAAACTTAGTGTACATGTTCACCAATAAGTGTAGATGTGCATGAAAAGCTTTTTACCACCTTACCCCCATCCATCCTTGTTGTTTATTATATTTATTTTGCAAGTTGAACATAACTTTTTGACTCTACACACTTATTAGCTGCCGAAAATATACCCGCTGCTAGCTTGATTTGAATAGTACGCTCTGTAGTCAACAGGTACCGACGATAAATAACCTCAAATAAATAGTGCAATACACGGTTAATTCATATCGCCTGCTGGCATTATATGCAAATTTTCTAAATTTTGGGGATTTTTTCAAATAGTCGTGTAGACCATCGAGAAATTGTTGACTAAAAATCGAAACGCATGGAAGCAAGGAGCAGGTGCGCGATGACGTAGTATCACACTATTGCGTATGAATGAAAACAATACTGATATTAGAAAAAGGTCAAAACCGGTTTAGTCAGTTCAGACGGTTTTTAAACCGTTCCTTTACCTCTGTTTTCTCCATGGGAATTGTTAATTTTCTAGACAGAGTTAGTCGTTAAGATTCTGTGTTACCCTTTCCTCAATAACAGTATCACACAGCAATAACTAGTTAAGTTAGGCAGAACTATTGTATCTTAAGGCTCTTTCATGTAGTCGGCTAGTCGCTTTATATGGATTTACTATAAAACTTTCCCTTCCTTCTAAATGACTTGACTAATTCTGTTTGTAACACATTTTAGCAAGGAGTAAATATACGCAGACTAATTTCGAAAATTCAAATTAAAACGATGCGTGAAATCAAGGACAAAACACGGTCAAACTAACGTCGGGAGCAAATTGATTGTTCAGGATCATTCAGTTAACAAGGTGTGAGCTATTTTCATTGAATGAGATCTATTAAGTTGGGAACAAGTTTAGACCAAAATGCCATTCTTCTTGGATGGAACTGTTCCATAGACATAACAGAGTCATATGACAAAAAGTTGGAAATCTGGAGATAACTTTGTGATCTCGTAGTATACTCTGTCCAGATGACACCATTCGGTTGTGTTGCGTTCTTTGGAAAATTGGGATTCCTGAAAAAAAAAGAATAGTTTTAAAACTCATTCGTCTTGTTGCAGATAAAAAAGAATAGCTGAAACATTAATCTCCAAAGTTCAAAGTTGCATGTCATTCTAAAGACATTGTTTAATTCACCAATGCTTAAGTTCAATTCAGGACATGTAATATATAATTAAAATATCGGTACAACCTTACTTCATAGGTCAACTGAAAAAAGGAATTTGCAAACGTTTACAGTACTTAAAACAGTTAAAGAAATTGATCACAATTTTCACTTTGGATAAGTTCTATACAAGTGTAAGTTGATACATTGTTAAAAGATGCCAACCCTGACTTCACTTGTTCCTTTTACTCTTAAAAGGGCGTGTCCAAAATGTGTGTAAAACTTTTTAGCGAAATCCTCTAATTTACCATTTATCACAACACCTTACATTAAATTTGTGTTCATACGTATTTCTAGCTGCGTTCACAAAGGAAACCAAGCTAACGAAAAATTGAACTTTAGAATTTGTCTACATGTAGTCATTGTTACATATACAGACTGAAATCAAGTATGATGAACATCATAGCTGCTAAATAGTATTTCTTAAAAGAAGTAATTACCCAGATTTTGCTAAATAGTATTTCTTAAAAGAAGTAATTACCCAGATTTTGCTAAATAGTATTTCTTAAAAGAAGTAATTACCCAGATTTTGCTAATAGTATTTCTTAAAAGAAGTAATTACCCAGATTTTGCTAAATAGAATTTCTTAAAAAGTAATTACCCAGATTTTGCAAAATTCGACCAAAATGACATCGTTGTTCTGGCAGTTTGTTGTTCTTCCAAAGAATAATTAGCAAGATTTAGACCAAATATGGTTGTATTTGAAAGCAGAGGAAATCCGAATACAAAAGGTATTTCATCAGCGTGGGACGATCCTAAAAGGATAAATTCAGTTCACTGAGTAAGAAATATAACAACATGAATAAAAAGTTTAGTATTTATGACAATAAGAATATTCATGATAATAATTACTTATAATAAACAAGAGCTGTCATAGGACAACTCGCTCGACTATTCTCAGTACTTGACCTTAAGGGTTATAAAATCTTATAAACTCAAAATTCACACAAAATCCTTGACAAAGTTACCTCTTCTTGTGGCAATCTAAAGCCATGATGATAAAAAATGTTTTAAGTTAATCTGCAATGGAAAGGTGACTAATGCTACCTTGCCAAAAACTTTAACCAAATTTCTAAGTCGAAAAGGGGCCATAATTCTCACATAATGCTGGACACAGTAACTCTCTCTTGTGAACAGACTAAGCTCTTGATGGTAGACAAGTATTGTGAGTTTCAGGGCTATATCTGCAAGGGAAAGGTGACAAGTGCTATCTTGCCGAAAAATTTTAACCTAATTTCTAAGTCCAAAAGGGGCCATAATTCACATAAAATGCTGGACACAGTTACCTCCTCTTGTGATTAAACTAAGATCTTGATGGTAAACTAGTATTGTATGTTTCAGGTCTATATCTGCAAGGGAAAGGTGACTAGTAATACCTTGCCGAAAAACTCGAAAAGGGGCTATAATTCAAACAAAATGTTTGACACAGTTACCTCCTTTTGTAAGTAGAGTATGATGGTAAACATGTATTGTAAGTTTCAGGGCAATATCTGCAAAGGTTAGGTGAATAATGTTACCTTGCCGAAAAACTTTAACCTGAACCAATGCCGACGCTGGGGCGAGAACTATAGCCCTCCCTTTTCTTCGAATAGTCGAGCTAAAAAGTAATAATATCTTTATTTTGGGAAGACAGGACATTTAGATAGATGAATTTATATAAAATAAGCAATAAATCTTTTTTTGCATTATGGGCTTCAAAACTGTGTAGGAGAAACTAACTACATGTATATGGCTAATGTTCATTGTAAATTATAAAGATAATTCACACTCCTAATCAAACTCTCTCTCTCTCTCTCTCTCTTCTCTCCCTCCCTCTCTTTTACATACACACACAAGCACGCACACAAAACATGATGAATCCAATCTAACAGAAAATACATGTTTCTCGTTAAATGTTGAGCTATCACAAAGTTTTGAATTTTGATTTAAATATTAACACTGAGGACTAACATCGTGCTATGATATCCTGGTTCGAATAAATATGTCAACCAATGTGGAAGAAGTGGACAGAGAATGACATGTGAAATTATTTATATTCACTGAGTATTTCTTCCCATGCCCAAACATCAATGTGATACATAAATATGTTTATATGAAACTGGTAAGTAAAGAAACAGGAAGGTACACTAATAAAAGCGACATTATAAACATCTAAAATATGCCGTTTTCAGTGCTTTAGCGCTTCCATCTTTTTTTCAGATTTACCCCAAAGACGTAAGCAAATCATAGTTAATAAAGATACATAAGAACATATATATCATATTCCGGACAAACAAATCAATTCAGTCATTAAATCCGTGTCCCGTGCCTTTCCGACAGTACATATTATAGTTGCTAACAATGCTTTGAGCTTTTAGCTCAGAGTTTATATGCACATCAGTTTGTAAAACACACACAAACCGTAACACACACACACGCACGCACGCACGCAAATAAAAAGAAACGAATGATGAGATGGCCTAACATTCAGCTCAGCAGATTTGCCCTATTTCGAGCTATCGAAACATTCAGCAATGCATTTTGTTTGGTTTTCTGAATGTCGAGGCTAATATCAAGCAGACTAAACGTTCTGCTCAACAGACATGTTTTTTAGAGTTTTATTTTTTTCAATGTTAAGCCGGGTGTCAAACTCACTCTACATTCAATTGACCATTCAATTTGGTATTCGGTTTTACGCCATTCGGCTCGACATTCGTTAAGCCAGTTCGCCATTTGGCTCGACATTGACATTACAAAACAACACTTGAAAAAGAATGTCTAGCTAGATGTTGAACTCTTTCGACATTCGGCTTGAAATCAAAAAGAAAAAAAAAACAACAACGATAAAACAGTGGAAAACAAATGTCTCAATGTTGAGCCAGCTCAAGATTTAGGACGAAATTCAGAAAATGCAGGAACAAACATCAAATGTTCAGCTAATTGCTGAGCCAGCTCAGTTTCAGTTTAATAAGTTGATTAAATGAGCTTTTTAAGGATATAGATTTTGAGAAGTTTGGTTTTCGTAACTCTCCCCCATAGGACAAAAATCAAAACACTGAATGTTCTGATGACAGCGTAAGTTTGAAAGGAATTGTGAATTCACCGGTTCTTAAAGTACCTAGGATTCTAGCATAGGAAGTCACCTACGTTCTACCATAATGTATTAATGCGCACATCGATTTTTCTTCACATATGCTCTGTCTCGTCAGTGATCATGTACTTTTCATCCATTTTTGAGATTTTGTCAATCAATCGTATATCATTTTGTTGTTTAATTTTGACAGTTTTTGCACCAGAAACATACATTATACGCATGAACAAAACTCTTTTCCACATGCCATTACCTGATCATTACAACCTGATTTATACCAGTAAGTTTTCCAAGCTAGCTTGCCATAACACTAAGTTCAACTAAAAGGTTATGCATAGATACACGTGAATAAAACAAAGATTTAGAAGTAAATATATATATATTATTACAAAGTATCAACATAAATCAATTTTCAGAAGATATCTAATATTCAAAAGAACTATGGTATAATCTTATTTTTTTATTCTTCCATGATTCATCCATGTATTAATTCATCCATACATCACTCAAACAAATGAGTTAGTGTAATATGTTGGCTTCCACTGACATTTAATACGGACTTATGTAGTGAAGGGTTTCTTGGGCAGTTTGTATAGAACTACATGTGCTTTATTTCCAATTTTCTGTAATGTGCCATTTAGCTGCAGTACATCTTCGCGCATAAAAGACAACTTTTGAAACAAAGTCTGTTGTAATTTGATGATGGTTACAAAATACACAACTATTAACTTTTTTTTTTAAGTTTCATCTTTTTAGGTTTTAGCTTTTTCATGAGAACAAGGATAATTCGGTGTACGAGTTTTTACTGTATTTTTAAGGAACCTTAAGCTACAGCACTCTATTTTGTTTGCAGATGCCAATAAAAGAAATTTAATATATACATCTTTAAATTGAAGACCTGTCTGTTCAGACATATCTTAACAAAGGTAATGCACATTTTTTGAAGAACAACAACAAGATATTTGTTCAACCTTTTATTTCCATATATCTCTTGATGTAAATGGTGATAATTATGATACTGAAATTTTGTTTGTTTTGTTAAGTAACAAAATAACATGAATTTCATGAATAAAATGCTTGAACAGAATAACAAACATGCTTGAATAGAATAACAAATATACTTGTAATATCAATTATGATAATTAACTTTATTATACCTCACGTAAACTGCCAATACTAAATTCCCATAGGAGATCGGGTTTTTAAAACTAATGTTACATTTTGCCTCAGCTCAGAGGGTAACATTTTTTTTTTCAAAAACCTTCCGGGTTTTATTGTTTTTTTGCACACCCTGCAGAAAATTCAAGCGTCTGATGACGTCGAAGGCGCTTATTGAATGTATGCGTTTAGCTGAGTTTGATTCAACTTGTTACCAAACGAAAACAACCCGAAGGTATATACGTCGTTTACGGTTTATGACGTCATAAGTGATGACGTCAAAGTTGTGTATATAGTACGATTCAATTTGAAATAATCTGTTTTCACAGCATTTAAAGTTTCATTTTAAACGGACCAGTAGTTTTGGTTTACGAATTTATTGATGCACCCTCGTATAACATGATCGCATGTATGGTTCGGTATAATAAAATAATTAACACACATCAGCGATGGTGATAGCGGATATTGACAATCCTCGGGTTGTTAGTATCCTCTATCCCCCTCGCTGATGTGAGTTATTTATATAATGACCATGCTTTGATTACTTTGATATAATTCAGCATAAAGACCAGGTGAGATACAGTAACTGTCGTAGCAAAGTACGACCGGGAACCAGACAGAATTTTTAACTTTAGATAACTTTTTTCTTCGTGAGCCGAATTTTATTATTTGAAAAAATCAAACATAAACATTGTATCATTTTAAAAGAAAACTTCAAAATCTGCTTATATTTTCAAAATATGAATATAAAGAGCTTTCAAATGATGTAAAATGATACAATGTTTATTTTTAATGTTTTCAAATAATAGAATTCGGCTCACAAAGAAAAAAGTTATCTAAAGTTAAAAATTCTGTCTGGTTCCCGGTCGTACTTTTCTACGACAGTGACTGTGTCTCACCTGGTAAATAGGTTGTTGTTCTTATTCAAAAAATGTGCATTACCTTAGTTATAATATGCCTGAACAGACAGGTCTTCAATTTAAAGATGTATATATATTAAATTTCTTTTATTGGCATCTGCAAACAAAATAGAGTGCTGTAGCTTAAAGTTCCTTAAAAATACAGTAAATCAAAGCACTGAAGGCACTGAATTTGTTTGGGTCACAAAACCAGTAATCAGTTTGCCAATATTTTCTTTTCCTTCTATTTTGCAGAAAGGTTGTTTAAAAGTGTTCATATCTCATAATTATTAGCTGATCCTATAAGAGACTGAATACTGCTCTACATGCTGCACCAGAGTACTCGGTATTAAACTTTGATAACCATTGTCCTGTCGAAAATACGCCTACATGTCACTTTGTCAGTAGAGTGCAGTTTCATTTTAATACATGATATTGCCTTTAAAGGTATGAACAATAATCAAATATGAACAATTAAAACGGACATTAATTGCAAAATTATGCATAAGAACGTCATAGTTCATATGGCACTGTACTTTATCAGTGAAATTTATGAAGTGTGAAGCTTTCTGATCTTGCACTACCCCCCACAAATTAAAATACCTAATTTCTTCGGTCATATTGACAACCGGTACCGACGATAAATAAGCTCAAATAGACATCTTTCTTTCCTTTTCTAGTAAATTTAACCATGTCTGCTTATAGTGCATATTCTTTATTAATCTTAACTTATTTAAAATAATTTCCAGAAAATTCGTGTTTTTCCGGGTTTTCCGCAGAATTCTTTATCAAATTTAACTTACTTCAAGTCATTAAATCAAGCTAAATTTCAGAATTGTTTCATATTGAAACGTAATTTAAACATATACATGTATGGTACTTTCTTGAATCTGTCTTTACTACTTTTTTATCAATAACATCTTAAATGATTTCTGGAAACTCAATGGGTTTTTTTTTCGCGTTTTCCGTAGAATCGGGGTTTTTCTTTATCAATTTAAACTTACTGAGCGTCATTAAATCAAGCTTATTTTTTCTGTACGGAAAATTGCCAGTATTATTTTCCTATATGTACAATTGGGGCTGGGTTAGTTTTATCCAATATTATGTAATTCTATGTTTTGATTGGCTGTTAGAAGATCCGATTATTGCCGAAGCATTACGTATTTTTCCGATGTACTACCTGTTGAATCAATTTGCGAAGTTGTGTTATTCCAGAAATCCTCGGACAGAATCACGTGACTGTCTGGTAATATATTGTGTAGGAACATTGAATGTTATTGTTTTGAAATCTATTTATAGTAACAAATAACTGATAAGATATACAGGTAACTTTTTGAAGGTTGGCAAAAATATGGCGGTTGATAAAAATGCAAAACATAGTAATTTTGTAATTACAGTTACAAAGTCATTTTTCATCAAACAATTCAATATTTTATATCATTTAAAAGGTCTGTAGTTATGTCTACTCATAGTTTACATATTTAGTAAATAATTGTCAAAACTGTTCACTTTCTTGTTTGTAAATGGTTAAACTTAGTGCATCTAGGCTGCTAGAAAAATGCTGAAAAAATGCTGAAACGACAGGTATAAATTAATTTAATTTTCTTTTAGAAAAGCAAAAATTCAAAATCTGCTTATATTTTTAAAACATGAATTTAAAGAGCTTTCAAATGATGTAAAATAATACATGTTTATGTTTAATGAATTTGGCTCACAAAGAAAAAAGATATCTAAAAATTATGTCTGGTTTCCGGTCGTACTTTGCTACGACAGTGACTATATCTCATCTGGTCTTGAATATGTTGAATTATATCAAAGTAATCAAAGCATGGTCATAGTTTATTATCATAATTGATATTAGAAGTATATTTGTTATTCTACTCAAGCATGTTTGTTATTCTGTTCAAGCATGTTACTTAACAAAACAAACAATGTTTCAGTATCATAATTATCACCATTAACATCAAGAGATATATAGAGGATATTTGAAATAAATTCCCATCTTCCACTAAAAAACAAACAAATTTTCTTTTTATTTTATGCCAACACGTCAAAAATGGGTATTTTATGACATTTTTACTCAGGGCCTTCAATAAATTCCCCATGGTGAGCCCCAAATCAGTTAATGCGTACTTTGGTCAAACCGTTACTCCGCACACAAAAAAAAGTGCAGACAATCTCAAATACATATGATAACTTTACTTCTGCTTTCACTCGCTGTCACTGTCTGAAATACAGCGGATTCTCTTGTATTTACGTAGTGGGGAAAAGTAGTTCCGGCACAAACAGTGGATTATCAAAATGGTAATTTCAGTGATTCAAAACAGTGGATTATCACTTTTATCTCACTGATATTTCCCTATATTTCATTGGTAGGCATAAAATAAATGGAAATAAAAGGTTGCACAAATATGTTGTTGTTCTTCAAAAAATGTGCATTACTTTATTTATAATTTGTCTGAACAGACAGGTCTTCAATTTAAAGATATATATTAAATTTCTTTTTATTATTATCTGCAAACAAAATAGAGTTAAGATTCCTTAAAAATACAGTAAAAAGCGTACACTCAACTGGACTCAAGTCCATTTGAAATTTCCTTGTTTATAAATGTTTGATATTGAAAGGAAAATAAAGCATATATCCAGGTTTTACACACAGATCTTGACTTCGTTACTCGTAAGTAATAAACAGAGGAACCGTGACCTAATTATAATATATGCGCATTTCTCAAGGTTACAAACTCTCTTGTTTTAATCAGTCAACTTCTACATTTATCTATCGTTAAGAAAACACCACATGATAATGTACAAATAAAGATACATGAAAAGAATCTACAAACTTTTCATGAGCGTGGTAATCTGTTTACTTTTCAGCGAGGTTTGGTCACGTTACAAATTAATGCGTAATTTCATGTAACGATCGCCTTTTCATTCAAGAGTACGTAATCGACATGTTTATTATCAAAATTGTTTGAATAAATTACCGATAATTTGCTGAAGTGTAAAGAATTACACAATATTAGGAATCTTTAATCTTTTAGTCAGTATTGAATTTTGCTAGTAGTAAGCTGAAGTTGGAGTTGACCAGTCGGGAACTTTTTTTTTGTTCTCTGAAAAGGGTTTAAGAATTAATGCGCCAGTCATTTTATACAGACGGACTATTTGGACTCAAGTCCATTTGAAGTTTCCTTGTTTGCAATATATGGTGCTATGTACAACAGTATCTTCATTGTTTGAAATAATAATAAATGCCCGCTAAAAAAACAAAACAAAAACATAACATAACATAACAACTACAACAACAATAAACATGCAATACGGATTCTTAATTTCATTTAGGAAGTAAAAAGAAATAAAAATTGATCATTTATCACATGACAGACGTTGTATGTGATGTGATATATTGTATAACTATTATACATTTCTTTCTACATATATTTCTTTTTACTGCTAGCTTAAATTCATACTTTATTTTCACGCTCATTTTCTAGATTTGTTATCACAAAATTGTTTAAAATTCTTGGAGGATGTTTTGCCTCTTTTTAGTTATGTATAATTAAAATGGATACAGTTTCAGTAAACGCTATTTAGGTTTATGTTATTCATGTTATATAAAAAGAATCTGGCATTATAAACTGTTAATAAACTGTTATTAAGCTCGCCAGTAGCCCGCTCCTGAACTGGTTTATGTTCAGATTATACAAGGAAGCATTGATTATAAACACAAAAGGGGCCGTTTAAGGGAAAAAGCAAGATTATTGATTTAAAGAAAATCTGTGAATATTTGTTCTTGTAATAACACTACTTGAAACTAATATGTGGAATACAGTACTCGTAAAACTGCAGAATATATCTACTTCCCTGTATTCTGTGAGTAATCAAAGATATTTGAAACAGAAAATCAACAATAATTATTCTGAAACAGTCAAAGTGGTCCAGGGGAAGAGCGCAGGGTTCCGGATCCGGAGGTCGCGGGTTTGAATCCCGTCAGAGGCGAGATTCTCTCACGATCTTCACATTCCTCCATGCTGCGTGAAAACTGGTATGGAACCTAGGAAGCAGTCATCGAGCGTGATGAATCTAAGTTGTAAGAACTTGTATGGCAATTGATGTAAAATAAATGAGTCTAAAATAAACTAAACGAAACAGCCAAAGTGAGTTCAGCAAGAATACCAGAATAATCGCGAAACACATTTACAATGGAAAATATCAGAATAATCGCGATACATATTTACAATGCCAAATATCAGAATAATCGCGACACATATTTACAATGCAAAATATTAGAATAATCGCGACACATATTTACAATGCAAAATATTAGAATAATCGCATTACATATTTACAATGCGAAATATCAGAATAATCGCGATACATATTTACAATACAAAATATCAGAATAATCAAGAAAACAAAATACCAGAATAATCGCGATAAATATACACACTACAAATACCAGAATAATCGCGATATACACAATCAAAAATACCAGAATAATCGCGATATATATACACAATCCAAAATTATTCAGTTGAATACTTCGTAGTTAGTACATTCTTTCCTGTAGTTATTTCGAGTGTTTAGGTATTGTTCATATGTTATCTAATATAAGAGCAGTATTGATCACTTTCTTTGTACATACAACCATTGCAACTGATGAAAATAAGATTAACTCCCTGGGAGATCTCAGCGGGTTGCTAGAACTTTAGAGAGGTCTTTGAAAAGGCCTTTAGGAGAATTTCTGATCAAAGACAAAAATATAATATGTAATAATTATTTCTAAGTAATAGACGGGCAACAGAGCTTGATAAAAACACTGAAAAAGTATCCACCATAAGTGTGTGCGTAATCTACAAACACCAAAAATCTGAAAAATGATTTGAAAAGAAATGTGAATTCAGTTGGGAATGCTGTGTTGAGAAGTGTTGAACATCTAACTGTAAAATCAGTAGTTTCACTCGAGCTTGTCGCGATAAAAAATAAAAATAAATGTCAACGATTTTTCGAGTACTACATGAAGTTTTCTTTATGTACGGTCTATCTAGCCTTGGTCAAATTATACCCAAAAACGGTAAGAATAGAGGCCCAGGAACAGTTTCCTTCAACAGATGCATAGGGAATTTCCATTTCTCACCAGGACTGTTATCTCCCCATATTGCATCACACGCATATGTCTAGCAGAACCAATGAACTTCCAATTTTGATTCATTCATTTCAAGAAGTAGCAGTCATAAAATGTTTCAATTTTTACCAATTTACCGATATTGCCAAAACTTACAGATCACTATAAAGATAAATGTGTTAATATTAACATTTATTTGAACATTTTATAAGAGTGCTCATAAGAAAGTACGTTAATAAATAATGGAATGTCTGTGCAGTCTAAATGTAGTTTGTTCTAGTAAGACAGCTGTTATAAAACAATTGAGTTCTTTTACTCTCAGTACAAGTTGTTGTACTTGATAAAATATAAAATATGAACAGTTTTATACTGTAAAAGGCGGTGTTCTAGTTTTATTTTATGTAATTCAATTACCAAATTTAAATCAAATATTATAAAATGAAAAGAAACATACCACTCAGCCAGTAGGGTACTGATAAGGGATGTATGCTTGTCTGTACGGCAAATTCGTAAAGGTAAGTGCTTCCTCGTTTGAACTGTGCATGCCCCTTTGCTACCTGGATGGCGGGAAAGTAGAAAATTGGATCATTTGTCATGGCAACGATACAATTACGAATACTTAGAAAATTCTTTGGATCGTTCCAATCAGTGTAAAAGAAGATAAGCAATTCCAGCAGGGATTTTCTTGTAACATTCGTAAACTCCGGACGAAATTCTCTCTTCACAAATTCTGGAACAATTATTCTGTCAAACTCTGGTTTTGTAATGTCAAAATCTAGGTTCTTGTGTCCTAATAAAGAGGCCCAGGTATTGTAAAATAACACGCCGTCCATGTCATTGAAACCGATCAAAACATCAAGAGAAGAAAAAAACTCCCTTGCACGTGTGTGTACAGAGAGATTTCCAAAAATTATTTCTTCCGGGAACCCAGTAAGAAACTCTCCGTCCACAACGGGACCCAGGTTAGCCGAGTTATCGAGTAGCAACATCGGGTCCTTGCTCTGCAAACACTCTAAAGTTGAGTTAGTGGTATGCAGGCATCCTGTTTTAACCATATACTTTTCAAAGCTTCCCATGTCTTTGATGGACCATGGCGCGAGCGGACTTCCACTTTCTGCAATTATTCTAGAAAAAAGGCCCTTGTTTCCTGGATACATTCCATGTAAAAGAACCATAGCACCGCCTGCCGACTGTCCAAATATAGTAACGTTATTCCTATTACCATGGAAACTTTTGATGTTTCCATTTATCCATTTAAGAGCTAGGTGCTGGTCCCAAAGTCCTTGGTTTCCCGGGAGAAAGCCATCGCGGTCACGTAAAAGTCCAAACATACCTAATCGGTAATTCACAGTTACAACAACTACCTGTGCGAAAATTGCAAGTGCTGTCGGGTTATACATGGATGCTGCACCCTGTCGAAAACCTCCGCCGTGGAACCAGACCATAACCGGAAGTTTATATTTCGTGTTCAGTCTATACGGTGAAAAAATGTTGAGTGTAAGACAGTCTTCTGAAAATCCCGGAACACCATATTTGTTTCTTAACATATCCATCTCAACACTTGTCTGTTGGAAGCATGCATTTGGAACTGCCCTGGCATCAAATTTTAATTTGAATGGAGCTTTCGGAAATGGTTTCCTAAACCGGTTATATCCGGATGTGGACTCCGCATAGGGAATGCCATAAAATTTTGAAATTAACTGCACGTTCCCATCCACGTCAACTTTTTCCAGATGTCCCTTAATTTGACCAATTTTTGTCTTCACTGTGATTGTTATCTCCGACAGAGAGACAGAAATACAGATAAAAAATATTAATAACTTCATTTTTCAACTCAGAGGCAAAACAGAATGTATTACTACCACAACGCAAGTTAAGTTTGAGTTCAGACTTTATGCAAACGTTTAAATATACAATCATCCCACATTTAACAAAACAATGAATGTTTTATTGCATAAACTCATTTTACACACACTGACAGTCTTTATATTCATTTAATGTATTCGGCAAAATTAATTGACACATCAAACATCATTAAGAACTACGTTTTCGGCATAAACAGGCACGTTTTATAGCGCATCGCATCACCTTGACATGCTTGTTAATCAAACGCCTATAATTTCATTTCAATTTATTAATTTTTTTTTATCTGACACGTTAAAAAACCTATAAATTACAACACCGTCATCAAGAAATGTTAAATGTTAATGCTTCAAATTCCCCTAACTGATTTTGCACCGAATCAATTCTTCCTGAGAAAAGTGTTTGAAATGTTCGGTGTAGACAACAGCTTACTTCAGTCATGAGATAACTGTTTGAAATAGTCGCTGAAAAGAAATCCTTACTTTCTACGAGATAAACGTTTGAAATGTTCGGCGTGGACAACTGCTCACTCTTCGTGAGATAACTGTTTGAAATGTTCGGCGTGGACAACTGCTCGCTCCTCCCGAGATAACTGTTTAAAATGTTCGGCGTGGACAACTGCTCGCTCTTCCTGGGATAACTGCTTGAAATGTTCGACGTAGACAACTGCTCGCTCTTCCTGAGGTAACTGTTTGAAATGTTTGGCATGGACAACTGCTCGCTCTTCCTGAGATAACTGTTTGAAATGTTTGGCGTGGACAACTGCTCGCTCTTCCTAAGATAAATGTTTGAAATGTTCGGCGTGGACAAGTGCTCGCTCTTCCTGAGATAACCGTTTGAAATGTTCGGCGTGAACAACTGCTCGCTGTTCCTGAGATAACTGTTTGAAATGTTCGGCTTGGATATCTGCTGCCTCTTCCCGAGATAACTGTTTGAAATGTTTGGCGTGAACAACTGCTCGCTGTTCCTGAGATAACTGTTTGAAATGTTCGGCCTGGACATCTGCTCGCTCTTCCCGAGATAACTGTTTGAAATGTTCGGCGTGGACGTCTCCTCGCACTTCCCGAGATAACTGTTTGAAATGTTCTGCGTGAACAACTGCTCGCTCTTCCTGAGATAACTGTTTGAAATGTTCGGCGTGGACATCTGCTCGCTCTTCCCGAGATAACTGTTTGAAATGTTTGGCGTGGACAACTGCTCGCTCTTCCTGAGATAACAACTGCTCGCTCTTCCTGAGATAACTATTTGAAATGTTCGGCGTGGACAACTGCTCGCTCTTCCTGAGATAACTATTTGAAATGTTTGGCGTGGACAACTGCTCGGTCTTCCTGAGATAACTATTTGAAATGTTTGGCGTGATCACCTGCTCGCTGCTCCTGAGATAACAACTGCTCGCTCTTCCTGAGATAACTATTTGAAATGTTCGGCGTAGAGAACTGCTCGCTCTTCCTGAGATAACTATTTGAAATGTTTGGCGTGGACAACTGCTCGCTCTTTCTGAGATAACTGTTTAAAATGTTCTGCGTGGACAACTGCTCGCTGTTCATGAGATAACAACTGCTCGCTCTTCCTGAGATAACTATTTGAAATGTTCGGCGTGGACAACTACTCGCTCTTCCTGAGATAACTATTTGAAATGTTCGGCGTGGACAACTGCTCGCTCTTCCTGAGATAACTATTTGAAATGTTTGGCGTGGACAACTGCTTGCTCTTCCTGAGATAACTATTTGAAATGTTTGGCGTGGACAACTGCTCGCTCTTCCTGAGATAACAACTGCTCGCTCTTCCTGAGATAACTATTTGAAGTGTTCGGCGTGGACAACTGCTCGCTTTTCCTGAGATAACTATTTGAAATGTTCAGCGTGGACAACTGCTCGATCTTCCTGAGATAACTATTTGAAATGTTCGGCGTGGACAACTGCTCGCTGTTCCTGAGATAACAACTGCTCGCTCTTCCTGAGATAACTATTTGAAATGTTCGGCGTGGACAACTGCTCGCTCTTCCTGAGATAACTATTTGAAATGTTCAGCGTGGACAACTGCTCGATCTTCCTGAGATAACTATTTGAAATGTTCGGCGTGGACAACTGCTCGCTCTTCCTGAGATAAGTATTTGAAATGTTTTGCGTGGACAACTGCTCGCTCTTCCTGAGATAACAACTGCTCGCTCTTCCTGAGATAACTATTTGAAATGTTCGGCGTGGACAACTGCTCGCTGTTCCTGAGATAACTATTTGAAATGTTTGGCGTGGACAACTGCTCGCTCTTCCTGAGATAACTGTTTGAAATGATCGGCGTGGACAACTGCTCGTTCCTCCTGAGAGAACTGTTTGAAATGTTTTACATGGACAACTGCACGTTCTTCATGAGATAACCGTTTGAAATGTTTGGCGTGGAGAACTGCTCGCTCTTCCTGAGAGAGGTGACCTTTTTACAAACTAGGAAACAAATAATTTTAGTTGTAATTCAAATAATGTATCTGTGCTGTTCGTCATTCATCACGCGTTCTGCGGTAACATTTATATGTAATGGTAAATAAAACGAAATTAAAACCATTATCATATATCTTCGTACACTTAGCAGACAAGGTTTCTGACGAATACATGACTAAGGTTTACACAGTTGTCACGATAACTTAAACTATAAATAAGTTGTACTGAGAGAATATTTTACATATTGCATAATTGTAAAAACTTAACGAAATCCAAACTCAACTGAACATTTTCAAAAAAATGATGCAAGAAACCAGTTAACCATATGGGCCAAACTCGATCATTTAAATAATTTATATGAATGAAGTTAGCGTAGCAAATGATATTAGGAATTAATGTTTTTTATAATTTGTGTTTAAATTTTTTCCTTACACGACATCCGATTCTCATATTTGGAATCACTGGAACTTTGAATGTTGTGCTAATACGGCGTTCAATTTTTGTGCTACATGACATTCGTAGTTGGAATCACTTTATTTTGAATGTTGTCCTAGCACGACATTTGAATTTTAATCCTATGTATTTGAAATTTGTGCTAGCAATACATTCGAATTTTGTCATTTAATTTTAATGTTGTGACAGCACGTCTTTCGAATTTGGTAATTTTATTTTGATATCAACACGACATTCAAATTTTATCATTTTAGTTGTTCGGGTCCTTAGACCTCGAAAACTAGATCTGGCATTTCCACGACTAGCAGATAAGTGGAAAGCCGAAGTACTCTGAAAGTAGCTCTACTTAAAGCTTCCGCAGATTTGAAATGGTAAGATAATCTTTTGAAAAAAAAATGATACCATTACTTACTTTGTCAATCTTTTATGTGGAGGACATCCAATTTTAAGATAAAAACGTTTGAAGAGAAAACACTTGAGATCACCGGCTTACAATATAGTTCAACTTTTTTTAATGTAAACGATATAATGAAAGAAATACCAGCGAAAAATATTAAAAAAACGTAATCTGCTAAATTAACGGGATCATTATTAACACAACACTACAGCTGTTTGTGAGTGGACGAAATCGAGGTGGTGCGACATTCAACAGCGCATTTAACACAAAAGGAGTCAATCAAAACAAGTTAAATGTATTTTCGATAAGCTTTCAGGTCTGAATACCTTTAAATAAATGTATTCGTAATATTTTGACTGATACATGGTCTCGTGTTTATACTTCGACTAGTTTCAATATTGAAGAAGAAGCATGTTTCTGTCATTTACCTGTTGAAAACCGTAATTGAAGTTTAAATGTAACAGAAGACTGTTTTACCGTCTATATACTATGGTGTAAGATAACCAGTAACATTTATCTCATTGAGACGACATAAAAACCCATCACTTTAAGGTCAATATCACAGATTAAGGTATAGAAGTCCTCTCTGTTCCATTTCTCCTAATTTCACTGCAGGATATTTATGAAAGTCTGGTAAGATGTGTATCTAATCAAAGCAAATTGCTGAACCAAAGTTCAGTCAAAGATTTGAGCAACAGAATTCTTGCACGCTCCATATCTCCTAAACCTCTTCCAGGTTAATTATGCAACTTTAGTTACATGTTTATCTCATTCAGGCGAAATGTAATACCAAACATTCTTGTGCTCTTAACTTACACAATTTCAGAAAATACGTATTTCGGACAAAGGTCATTTGCTTTTTTTCTGGCGTATAATTGGCCTGTTGCCGGCATAGCTCTTGCTTCACATGAGTTTGGTGCTAAAGATTTTCAGACAATTTTTTAAAACAGTTCTAAAGTTTATAAAAAGGACATTGTATATCCTGATTTTAGATCAATGTATTAGCATTGATTTATTTTATGCCTACCAATGAAATATAGGGAAATATCAGTGAGATAAAAGTGATAATACACTGTTTTGAATCAGTTAATTACCATTTTGATAATACACTGTTTGTGCCGGAACTACTGCTTGATGAAACTTCAGGAATTTCCCCACCACAAGAGAATCCGCTGTATTTCAGACTGTGACAGCGAGTGAAATTTATTTACCTTGTTAAATCCAATTATATTATTGAATTCCTGAGCCTAACTAGTTGTGAACAATGATGAAATTCGCCATAAATTATTTAAAATGTCTGATTTGTTTACATAACTCACATGGACAATATCCAATATGGCCGACATTCAATTCAATTGATTGAATATTACTCGGTATTAATCCGCTTTTATAATTAAAGTATGTATGGCAAAAATTCAATAAATATTGATAAACTGTGTAGACAAAAATAAATGTTATTTGATGAAAGTGTATTCAGTTTATTTCAGCAGAAGTAAAGTTATCATATGTATTGGAGATTGTCTGCACTTTTTTTGTGCGGAGTAACCAAAGTACGCATTAACTGATTTGGGGCTAACCATGGGGAATTTATTGAAGGCCCTGATTAAAAATATCACAAAAAAACCCATTTTTGACGTGTTGGCATAAAATAAAAAGAAAATTTTTTTGTTTTTTTTAGTGGAAAATGGGAATTTATTTCATCTCGTGAACACCATATGTTGATATTTTCACTCGTGGCTGCGCCACTCGTGAAAATATTACATACGGTGTTCACTCGATGAAATAAATTCTCATCTTCCACAAAAACAAACAAATATCCTCTATATATTATGATAGTCATGTTGTATTTGCATTATATATATTTGTGACGCGCCGTGAGACTTTTTGTCCAAATGATGACGATCAGTTTCAGAAAAACGTTTTTAAAGTAAATTTAAAGTATTTGGCAAAATATTAATATGTGTTGACTTATAGTTTCAATTCAATCTTTTCTTTTACAGTTTTGACCTTTCTTTAATCAGGCAAGCAAGTCAGTGTATCCGTGTTGTTGTTGAGGATTCAGGTAAGAGAAGCCTTTCCAAGTTTTACATAGTTTATTGTAGAAAAGCAACTTGTTCTCCTTTTAAATCAACCATTAAATTAATCAAGACTGCAAATTAGTTTCTTAAAAAAAGTATGTTTTTTAATTGTTTACTAATTTTCACCAAACTATTTTAATATAATATTCATATATATTTCTATGGCAAAGAAATGTTGCATCTTAGAAATCATGGCACTGTATATCCGCATCAAAATGAAATTCTGATGTCAGATCTTTGAAATGTTTATGGAAATCTGATATAAATCTGATATATATCTGATATCAATCTGTTATATATTTTTTCATTACAATCTGATTTTTTGGATTCTCTTTTTTTTCATTTTAAAGGACAAATCTCTCAAATACTTTTTTCTTAGTTTGCCTGCAGCAATATTTATAATCTCTATTTCTTTCATATAAAATATGTGTATTTTACAAAATTTAAGAAAATTGAAATTAAATAAAGACTCTTTATTAAATTTATTTTCTTTTCCCTACATTCATCACTGAACCATTTGTTTTGTTGTATCAAATAGTGTTCATCGATAAAATATGTACTTCTCTTTATACATTGTTTATATTTTTCACAAAATATTCATTACCTTTAGACGTAATAATATACAATTATGGACTAGTGTGCCATTGTATATGATGTGATATTCACCGTCCAAATGTCACATCATATTCTATGGCACACTACTCAATAACTGTTTTATTATATGACTACATACAATTGTTTCTACTAAGTTTTCTCCAGACTGATTTTACATTCATTACAATGTATTCATTTTTTGTAGGACTTTTTATGCTCATTCTCACATTACAGTAATACTCAGAAGTCTGACAGGTGATTTATTTTGAAATCCAATATAACATAAAAAAAACAAAAACAAAAAACACACACACCAGACGCCATTTCTTAGAAAAAAGTCTAAGTGCCCGGATGTATTTTGTTTATTTCCCGGCATTAGAGTAATTTTGTTAACTCAGTGCCGGGCACCAGACAGCACTACTACGAGTATCAACAGCAATCTATTTTTAGACCTAAAATATAACATGGGAAAAACCCAGAATGCAGGAATATAACGATATATTGTTGGTCGCCGACTGTGCTTTAAACCAATGGGATCGCGTCTATTTATAGGTCATATAATAAAATCTGTAAACGATTCAACTAATAAGTCAGGATTGAGATCCTTGTCATTACTGGTAGATCTCTGCACAAAACATCAATTTCATCAGTTATATCACGCAAAACATATTTTTGTGTTCGCTATTCGATCTGTGAATTACGCGTCATATTTAACTTGATCTTCAATGAAAATGCCAAATCGTGAATATCGATGTGAATTATATTTGTAAAGTTCGAACAACCAGTAATCAGATAATCAACAAGACTTTGACTGTTATGTGTATAGCAGGTATTTTTTTCCGACTGACGCATCCCAACGACCCTACCTTTAACTATAGGAATACTAAACGATTTGCACAAGTCCAACAAAAGGTCACCAAATCTGTTAGATCCTTGATCTCTTGTTACCCGTGGCAAATATTCGTCTGTATCGGAGCATCTTGATACTGTAATTGTCTACAAGTTTAGCTTTAAAAAGCTAGTAGCGGCTCGCTTAGATATTTATATTCAGTAACTATGGGTGACTGTGTTGCAGCTTACTCTTCTACTACCACTCACACAAAGAGTTATTTTACTAACGGCATTTCGGAAACATGAAAGTTGCTATACCACACACTGTTGAAAGACGCAAGAAGTCATAAAATTAGAACGGTTCTAGAGAAAGCATACCATGAGCTAGTCAGTATTGTAATGCACTAGTCAATTGCACCCCCCGCCCCGCCCCCACTGTCACCCCCCTGGACTAGGGAATAGCTTAGACATTGACCTTGTATATTTGAATGCTCTACGGATATATGGAAATGACGACAAAAGTTTTGATCAAACAAAAGGTTGCTGTGAACATATATCCGAGGAAAAGGTGCACTTTTGCACATTGCAGTCCGTTTGTAAGCTACTGTTTCCTGCGAAAGCACTTATGGTTTGGTATGATACCAAATATATATGTATACAGGTAATTTCTGCTTCCCACCATGGATACATCCTTAATCTAATGTGCTCACTATAATTAAATCAACAGAAGTCCATTTCGTAGGTATTTTTGAAAGAGAATGTTTCGTAATGTCCATTTCACAATAAATTGTTATATTTGGAACATCTATTACTTAAACATAATATAAAATGATACGTTATATAGGTATATCTTTTACTTATTACATTTAACCAAGAAAATACAGATAATACCAATAGTAAAGCCATAATTAAGAAATTAAAAGTCCATTCCGTAGACGTAAAGACCATTTCGTGAATTGGACTCCATTTCTCACTCTATCCTAATCCCGAATGACGCGGGAGAAACGAAAAGAACCTGAGTCGGTGACAGCAGTTCGGGAAACGAAGAAAAATAGTCGATGTAACTCTTGCTCTATATTTTGCTTAGATGTTGTTTTCTGTTAATGATGGTAATTTTAAGTTAACAATATATAAAACAGTAGATTATCAAGGCATCTTGCTTAAACGTTTCATGTGCCTTTGCACTTTAAAGTGTGCTTTGCGTCATTATGATAATGGCCTCCGAATACAGGGGCATATGACTGCTTTGAAAGCGGGCTTTCTGTTGGTTGATTTGCCGTAACGTAATATTTGGTTTCCAGCTTTTCTGAACTACAACCTCTTGAAACTGGAAGCCAGGCGGCTTTGAAGCTTCGAAAGTGTCTGGAGTTCTAGCCTGGTTTTTAGTTTTTTTAATTTATTGATGTGTACTTATTTTACACTTGCCAGCTTAGTGGTTGGAAATGTATTTTGTATGTTGGCTAGAATTGGTCAATTAACAGAATTAGTGGTCCTTCCACTCAACAGATTTGAAAAATACAATGCGACTGGGCAAAATATATTTTCAACGCCTAATTTAGGTGTAATACTTGATACATTAAGACAGAACAAATGTATTTAAAACCCATACTGTTACATCAACAGCATTTGAAAAGTCAATATTTTTATAAAACCTATTGTAATGTGTAATACTTGACGAACAGCACGTAGTGTAAATATCTTACCAGGCTTTCACAATTACATTTCTTTATTCACCTTCAGGTATAAGGCTTATTTGCACATGAATTAATAATTATATAAATGCGATAAATTAAGATTTCGACAATTGCAGTTTACCAAACTAAACTCTCTTGAGGCTTTGTTTTGCTTACATTAAAATGAACTAGTTGGTGGTTGGTAATTCATTATACCCAAATATTTAATAGCTGTAGCAGATAATTAAATCCAGTATGTTCTAACATACCGTACTGAAGCAGGCGACTTAGTAACTTATTCGTGTGAATCCCCAAATACCTACCAGAGGGCAGTTGGTTATTCAAACTTGGCATGTATTCCCATTAAAATGCAACACTAATGTAACAATAAAAAACAAATATATAACTAGTTAGATGTAATCTACAACATGGTAACACTCTCTTCTAGCTATATGCAATATGGGACTCAGTTGGTTATTCGATTGAATCCCCAACTACCTTCCAGTTGGTAGTTGGTTATTCATATTTTGCGTGTATATCTTTCAAAATAAAAATTATACAGCCGGAATAAATGTAAGTTATGTACAAGAAAATAGATGTATTATGCAATATTGTACCACGAAATTCATTGTTTATTCACCAGGAGTCTCAGTTGGTTATTCGCTTGAATCCCCAAATACTTTCCAGTAGGTAGTTGGTTATTCAGATTTTGCATAAACATCTCTGAAAATAGAAATTACATATCCGGAATATACGTAAATATATACAATAAAATAGATATATTATGCAATATTGTACCACGAAATTCTCTGTTTATTCACCAGGAGACTCAGTTGGTTATTCGCTTGAATCCCCAACTACCGTCAAGTTGGTAGTTGGTTAGTCAGATTTTGCAAGTATATTTTTCAAAATAAATATTATATATCCGGAATAAATGTAAGATATATACAACAAAATAGATGTATTATGCCATATTGTACCACGAAATTCTCTGTTCAGTCAAATTTAACTGTAACAAACAAATATATAACTAGTTAGATGTAATCTACAACATGGTAACACTCCCTTCTAACAATATGCATTATGGTACTCAGTTGGGTATTCGCTTGAATCCCCAACTACCTTCCAGTTGGTAGTTGGTTATTCAGATTTTGCATGCATATTTCTCAAAATAAATATTGTTCATCCGGAATAAATGTAAGTTATATACAACAAGATAGATTTATTATGCAATAATGTACCACGAAATTCTCTGTTCAGTCACCAGGGGACTCAGTTGGTTATTTGCTTGAATCCCCAACTACCTTCCAGTTGGTTATTCAGATTGTGCATGCATACTTCTCAAAATAAATATTATTCATCCGGAATAAATTTAAGATTTATACAACAGGATAGATGTATTATGCAATATTGTACCACGAAATTTTCTGTTCAGACACCAGGGGACTAAGTTGGTTATTCGCTTGAATCCTCAACTACCTTCCAGTTGGTAGTTGGTTATTCAGATTTTGCATGTATATCTTTCAACATAAAAATTATACAGCCGGAATAAATGTAAGATATATACAACAAAATAAATGTATTATGCAATATTGTACCACGAAATTCTCCGTTCATTCACAAGGGGACTCAGTTTGTTATTCGCTAGAATCCCCAACTACCTTCCAGTTGGTTATTCAGATTGTGCATGCATACTTCTCAAAATAAATATTATTCATCCAGAATAAATGTAAGATTTATACAACAGGATAGATGTATTATGCAATATTGTACCACGAAATTTTCTGTTCAGTCACCAGGGGACTAAGTTGGTTATTCGCTTGAATCCTCAACTACCTTCCAGTTGGTAGTTGGTTATTCAGATTTTGCATGTATATCTTTCAACATAAAAATTATACAGACGGAATAAATGTAAGATATATACAACAAAATAAATGTATTATGCAATATTGTACCACGAAATTCTCCGTTCATTCACAAGGGGACTCAGTTTGTTATTCGCTAGAATCCCCAACTACCTTCCAGTTGGTAGTTGGTTATTCAGATTTTGAATGTATATCTTTCAAAATAAAAATTATACACCCGGATTAAACGAAGATATCTTCCTGTTCAGAAACGTTTAATAAAAAACATTAATTGGTTAAATGAATATTGCTGTTAATTAATTAACGAAATTTGCTGATGTTTGTACCTGTATATTGAAAAATTTTGATGTATTTAGACATTTCTGTAATCTTTCTTCCACTGAAATCATTTGAAAAATTTGTACGTGTTGGTACGTGTTTGTCATTCAATTTTAGTATTTTATTACCCCTTATCCCCAAAAGATGGGCAGATTACAATCACACATTTCGTCCGTCCGTCCATGTGGATGTCGTAACATCTTTTCGTTTCCAGAATGTAAATTTCTCATGAATTGAAGGATTTCAAATTTATTTGAGGCAAATGTTTGGAACATCAAGTCGACGTATCGCATGCAGGATGCACACCCCTTTCGTAAAGCTCAATACCTTAGCAATGCAGTACTGTTATATGCGCAAATTTTTGTCCGGATTAATTATAACCCTGTCATATATAAAACGAATACAAACAACTTTCCAAATTCAAGACATTATGACCACGTATCGTAAACGACACCCGACATCAAAGGGCAAGATAACAGATATTTACATTTAATAGCCTTATGGTCTATGAATTTCCTCTGAAGTTAGCCATTCTTCCTGTAAAAAGAAAACTAAAAACTCTGCTCTGTTATAAACCTACCAACCATTCAGATACGGCATCAAACAAACAAATATGTTTTCAGGTAGTACCAATTCAATACAACTATAACAACAATAACTTAACGAGAAATTTAGGCTTGGCTTGCCAACGCTGTTACTCTAAAAAATATCGCATAATACATCTATCTTGTTGTATCTATCTTACATTTATTCCGGATGTATAATTTCTATTTTGAGAGATATATATGCAGAATCTGAATAATCAACTGCCTACTGGAAGGTAGTTGCGGATTCAAGCGAATAACCAACTGAGTCCTCTGGTGAATGAACTGTGAATTGCGTGTTACAATATTGCATAATACATCTATCATGTAGATTATATCTTACATTTATTCCGGTAAAATAATTTCTATTTTGATAAATATATATGCAAAATCTGAATTACCAACTACCAACTGGAAGGTAGTTGGGGATTCAAGCGAATAACCAACTGAGACCCCAGGTGAATGAACGGAGAATTTCGTGTTACCATATAACATAATACATCTATCCCGTTGTATATATCTCACATTTATTCCGGATGAATAATTTATATCTTTATGAAATATATGTAAAATTTGAATAACCAACTACCAACTGGAAGATAGTTGGGGATTCAAGCGAATAACCAACTTAGTCCCCTGGTGACTGAACAGAGAATTTCGTGGTACAATATTGCATAATACTTTTATTTTGTTGTATATATCTTACATTTATTCCGGCTGTATAATTTTTATGTTGAAAGATATACATGCAAAATCTGAATAACAACTACTAACTGTAAGGAAGTTGAGGATTCAAGCGAATAACCAACTGAGTCCCCTGTTGAATGAACGGAGAATTTTGTGGTAAATATCATGAATATTGCATAATAAATAATTCCTGTTGTCAATATCTTACATTAATTCCATATGTATAATTTCTATTTTGAGAGATATGCATGCAAAATCTGAATAACCAACTACCTACTGGAAGGTAGTTGAGGATTCAAGCGAATAACCAACTGAGTCCTCTGGTGAATGAACTGTGAATTGCGTGTTACAATATTGCATAATACATCTATTATGTAGTTTATATCATACATTTATTCCGGTAAAATAATTTCTATTTTGATAAATATATATGCAAAATCTGAATTACCAACTACCAACTGGAAGGTAGTTGGGGATTCAAGCGAATAACCAACTGAGACCCCAGGTGAATGAACGGAGAATTTCGTGTTACCATATTACATAATACATCTATTCTTTTGTATATATCTCACATTTATTCCGGATGTGTAATTTCTATTTTTATAGATATATATGCAAAATTTGAATAATCAACTACCTACTAGAAGGTAGTTGAGGATTCAAACGAATAACCAACTGAGACCCCATGTGAGTGAACGGAGAATTTCGTGTTACAATATTGCATAAGACATCTATTCTGTTGTATATATCTTAGATTTATTCCGGATCTATAATTTCTATTTTGAGATATATACATGCAAAATCTGAATACCCAACTACCAACTGGAGGGTAGTTGGAGATTAATGCAAATAACCAACTGAGTCCCCTGGTAAATGAACGGAGAATTTCGTGTTACAATATTACATAATACATCTATCTTATAGTATATATCTTACATTTTCTTCCGGTAAAATAATTTTTATTTTGAGAGATATACAGCCAAAATCTGAATAACCAACTACCTACTGGAAAGTAGTTGGGGATTTAAGCAAATAACCAACTGAGTCCCCTGGCGAATGAACAGAGAATTTTGTGGTAAAATATTGCAAAATACATTTATTTTGTTGTCTATATCTTAAATTTATTCCGGATGTACCGGATGTATAATTTCTATTTTAAGAGAGAAATATATGCAAAATCTGAATAACCAAGCAACTACCTACTGGACTGAGTCCCCTGTTGAATGAACGGAGAATTTTGTGGTAAATATCATGAATATTGCATAATAAATCATTCCTGTAATAAATATCTTACATTAATTCCATATGTATAATTTCTATTTTGAGAGAAATGCATGCAAAATCTGAATAACCAACTACCTACTGGAAGGTAGTTGAGGATTCAAGCGAATAACCAATTGAGTCCCCTGGTGAATGAACTGTGAATTGCGTGTTACAATATTGCATAATACATCTATCATGTAGTTTATATCTTACATTTATTCCGGTAAAATAATTTCTATTTTGATAGATATATATGCAAAATCTGAATTACCAACTACCAACTGGAAGGAAGTTGGGGATTCAAGCGAATAACCAACTGACAGAGACCCCAGGTGAATGAACGGAGAATTTCGTGTTGCCATATTACATAATACATCTATCCCGTTGTATATATCTCACATTTATTCCGGATGAATAATTTATATCTTTATGAAATACATGTAAACTCTGAATAACCAACTACCAACTGGAAGATAGTTGGGGATTCAAGCGAATAACCAACTGAGACCAGATGTGAATGAACGGAGAATTTCGTGTTACCATATTACATAATACATCTATTCTTTTGTATATATATCTCACATTTATTCCGGATGTGTAATTTCTATTTTTATAGATATATATATATATGCAAAATTTGAATAATCAACTACCTACTAGAAGGTAGTTGAGGATTCAAACGAATAACCAACTGAGACCCCATGTGAGTGAACGGAGAATTTCGTGTTACAATATTGCATAAGACATCTATTCTGTTGTATATATCTTAGATTTATTCCGGATCTATAATTTCTATTTTGAGATATATACATGCAAAATCTGAATACCCAACTACCAACTGGAGGGTAGTTGGAGATAAATGCGAATAACCAACTGAGTCCCCTGGTAAATGAACGGAGAATTTCGTGTTACCATATTACATAATACATCTATCCTATAGTATATATCTTACATTTTCTGCCGGTAAAATAATTTTTATTTTGAGAGATATAGAGCCAAAATCTGAATAACCAACTACCTACTGAAAAGTAGTTAGGGATTCAAGCAAATAACCAACTGAGTCCTCTGGCGAATGAACAGAGAATTTGGTGATACAATATTGCATAATACATCTGTCCTGTTGTATATATCTAACATTTATTCCGGTTGTATAATTTTTATTTTGAAAGAAATACATTCAAAATCTAAATAACCAACTACTAACTGGAAGGTAGTTGGGAATACTAGCAAATAACCAAATGAGTCCCCTGGTGAATAAACAGAGAATTTCGTGGTACCATATTGCATAATACATTTATTTTGTTGTCTATATCTTACATTTATTCCGGATCTATAATTTCTATTTTAAGATATATAGATGCAAAATCTGAATACCCAACTACCAACTGGAAGGTAGTTGGGGGTTCAAGCGAATAACTAACTGAGTCCCCTGGTGAATGAACGGAGAATTTCGTGGTACAATATTGGATAATACATTTATTTTGTTGTATATATCTTACATTGAATCCGGGTGTATAGTTTTTTTTTTGAGAAATATGCATGCAACATCTGAATAACCAACTACCAACTGGAAGGTAGTTGGGGATTCAAGCGAATAACCAACTGACTCCCCTCGCGAATGAACGGAGAATTTCGTGGTACAATATTGATTCAAGCGAATAACCAACTGAGTCCCATAATGCATATAGCTAGAACAGAGTGTTACCATGTTGTAGATTACATCTAACTAGTTATATATTTGTTTGTTACAGTTACATTTGTGTCGTATTTTGATGGGAATACATGCAAAATTTGAATAACCAACTGCCCTCTGGTAGGTATTTGGGGATTCACACGAATAAGTTACTAAGTCGCCTGCTTCATTCTCTTTTCAGAAAATATTACGGTATGTTTGAACATATTGGATTTAATTATCTGCTACAGCTATTAAATATTTGGATATTACGAATTACCAACCACCAACTAGTTGGTAGTTGGTTATTGGAATATCCAACTGCCAACTACCAACTACCTACCGAATTGACGTTAATAATTAACATCAATTTGGTAGGTAGTTGCCAGTTGGATATTCCAAGAGAATGAAGCAGGCGACTTAGTAACTTATTCGTGTGAATCCCCAAATACCTATCAGAGGGCAGTTGGTTATTCAAAATTTGCATGTATTCCCATCAAAATACGACACAAATTTAACTGTAACAAACCTTCCAGTTGGTAGCTGGTTATTCATATTTTGCGTGTATATCTTTCAAAATAAAAATTATACAGCCGGAATAAATGTAAAATATATACAACAAAATAGATTTATTATGCAATATTGTACCACGAAATTCTCTGTTTATTCACTAGAGGACTCAGTTGGTTATTTGCTTGAATCCCCAACTACCTTCCAGTATGTAGTTGGTTATTCAGATTTTGCATGCATATCTCTACATATGGAATTAATGTAAGATATTTACAACAGGAATGATTTATTATGCAATATTTACCACAAAATTCTCCGTTCATTCACTAGGGGACTCAGTTGGTTTTTCGCTTGAATCCCCAACTACCTTCCAGTAGGTCGTATGTTATTCAGATTTTTCGTGTATGTCTATCAAAATAAAAATCATACACCCGGAATAAATGTAAGATATATTTAACAGGATAGATGTATTATGTAATATGATCACACGAAATTCTCCGTTCATTCACAAGGGGACTCAGTTGGTTATTCGCTTGAATCCCCAATTACCTTCCAGTAGGTAGTTTGTTATTCAGATTTTTCATGCATATTTCTCAAAATAAAAATGTAATTGTGTGGAATATGTACCGGGGGTTACCGACGATGTTTTCAAACCACCTAAAACTTTAAAAGAAAATAAAAGTGCTTAAAGACCACTATTCAGGCATACAATGATTTACTTTGCAAAATACATAGTGGTGCGAATCCTCGTGGTCATTATGACAGGAGCAACATCAGAAGTATAGATATTTTCATTTTTTTATCATCTTTACCTGCAAAATCACAAATGGTCTCTGTGGCAGCAAACACGTTTGTAATAATGCTATCCAGCCTCGATTTCTCTCTCAATTCCTCTAGTAAAATTTCAAACCCCTTCTCCGCTATCGCTAAATGATGTGCGTAAAACAATTTGTTCAACTGAGGAAGTTTGCCAGGCAAACTATATTGGCTAACGTAAAAACAAGTGAACGGGCCTGGGTTGCATAAGGGTTTTTCCTAGCTCTATGTTTACGAAGAAACGACTCATATAGCATCTTATGACTAGACATCTTGCATGATTGCACCTTGACATAACGTTCACATAAAACGTTAAAATGGGGGAAATTAAATGATAATCCTTATAAAACATACGGCATGTATCTTTCGTTTAGAACATATGTTCTCCCATACTTTTATGATATTTGTCTTCGCGTTTACCACGTACGCTTTTCATTTATTTCATGTTATGTTTGCTTCAATTCTTATACATCTTGTAATGACAAAATTATGTTTGTAGTGTAGAGCAACATTAAAAACAACGACAGACATTTTCCACTTCATGGGTATCCAGTGCCCATACATTAAACTTTACGTCTTGTTAGAGAAAATAAAGCAAAATGTACACGTTGACTTGGATAAATAGTCTCTTCAAATTAAAATTACTCTGTCTGACATGTCTGACCTGCACAATATCTGCAGTTAAAACTCGAAAAATACTCATCCGGAAGATTGTATTAAAAGTATACAAAAGTTTCATATGTCAATGCCATGAACAAAATGTCACTGGTCAAAAAAGTCATAAATCTTTTTTATAAAATATACGTGGAAACAATATTTAGCCTATCTACAGTAATTGCTATCATATTTTTCAAGTTTCTCTCAACATTGTTTTAAGCAAAGCAGGAATTTGAATTGTTAACTTTCATACAAGGAAAGGCTAACCCGAAAAACTTTGGCTTCGGAGTCAGAAACCAAAGGTCTTAGACCTTAGATATTTGGCGTGTAGCATTGTTTAGCTTACACCTGAAAAAACTGTTTAAATTATGCTTCTAGGGTCATAAATGGCCTGGCCTGGAGGTAACTTGATTTAACATAGGTTTCTGTAGGGAAATCTTTGAAAATCTTTTTGTCAGAAACCATAAGGTCTATGTCTTAGCTATATTGCATGGAGCATCATCTAGAGGTCTCATACCAAGACTGTTCAAATATTGCCCCTGGGAAATAACAGTCCTCGCCCCGGTGGACGTATTTATGTAAAATATAAAATCTTTGAAAATCATCTTGTCAGAAACCATAGGCCTTTGGCCTTAGACATTTTGTATGTAGCAATGTTTAGCTTAACTCATAAAAAGATTATTCAGATTACGCCTCTAGTGTCTTTAACGATCCGGCCGGTGGGTCACATAGGCTTATAATTCTTTATATTAAGGAGATCTTTGAAAATCATCTTTACTGAAACCACAATGCCTACGGCTTAGATATTTGCATGGGGCTTGATTTATAGGTCTTATACCAAGATTGTTGAAGTCAAAACTAGGATCAAACAAATGAAAAACACCAAAACTGGAAACATTACAGGTTGTATTATAGACGAAGTTTAATTAAAACAACAATAACGGAAATATTGCCGCATTGGAGCAAGAGATACGGAATTTATTTTAATTTCTGGAAGGCGACATGGTCGCAAAATGAGAAGTATATGTGTCATTTGCAAATAAGGCAGTTACTGTACTGCTTTGTTAACGGATGATACTGACAGTGTTAGTTCAGGATAATTATATCAATGGTATGTAGTATGTACTAATCAATTGTACGAGTCTTGTATTAACGTTTTAATGCATTTTAATGAAACTTCAAACAGCAAATGGTCTTGGTCAACATTAAACAGTACTGCAAGGAATCCAATTTAAACTTTTCAGTCGACACCGCTGCCTTTTAAATTAGCAAAATAAAAATAAAATCACTATTTTCTATCTTTTCAAAGAAAAAAAAAGGATTACATATAGCAGTATGTTGAACGACGGGCATTACAGGAAAGTCCAAAACACTAATAAGCAAGTTTATTTCACTTCTTTATTTGTTTTTCCTGCTTGTCTTCTTATCATCTCTACATTCTTTAATTAGAATGGAATACTAAGCTTCAACGACGACCTCTGGAAAACCGCTCTATTTTGTTCCGTAGGTATCTTTAAAATGGCCGTGGACATTCTACAAAAACAGATGTTATTATGAATATATAGATTTTCTTTTTCAATTTATATTTTGTTGAATGCAAAGATATAATCTTTTCAATAACAGTAACAAGTATGAAAAAATAAGGGCTCAAACAGGATTAAAACTACCAAATAAGACAACAATGAAACAACGTTTGTACCTGAAAGGCCTTGGTTACATAATGCGTATTAATTATGGCTAAGTTCCATACCTTTTGCAGTTTCCAAGTGGATCAAGTTATATGTGATAAAATATTGCACATCTTAAGATATTTTTAAGAAAGGACTATTTTATACGACTTCGTTATCAAAGTACATGCAGTACCAAATCATAATGTGTAAAAATACGCATAAGAATTAAATTTCTATATTCAAATCTGATGTTTACAGATTAAGAGAAATACAAAAACAATTCGAAACAAAGTAAAATAGGATCAATTTTCTTATATATATCTGGCGATTCAGCTTACACCGAGGCTACGTACCTTCTCCCAAAAAAGAATGCCTTACGTCAGGATCTCCAATGTCTTTACCGAACACGTTCTTGAGATCAGCAGCAATTTTGTCCCATGGAAGACCTGTTATATCTGCAGTCCGGTTCGGCGAGTCTAAGTAAAATAAAGTTCAATTGCAGGATCTTAGTTTAAAAATCTATATACTGATCGATGGTTGCGTTTATTTTAGTTTGTCACTGCCACAGCAATTTAATCATATTTACTGAAACAATCTCAACCTCATTGCACTGAATCATAAAAAGATATAACCATTTTCGTGATGGCAGTTAGATTTACAGGTATCATAAAACACAAAATCACTAAAGTTATGATGAAATTTGTAACTATTTGTCAATCAAAACCTGGTACATGGTATTTCCTTCTTAAGTAATCACTGATACTAAATTGACTATATAATTATACCCCCATACACAAAGTGTGTGGGGGCTATACTGAATTCATTTTTTGTCCCTCCGTCCCTCGGTCGGTCAGTCCGTCTGTCCGTCCCGTTTCTTGTGCGGCCCAAAACTTCTCTTCGCATGGATAGACGGTCCGTCAAGAGCTCAAAGGTAAAGGTCACAGTCATGGATTAAAGGTAAAAAATGTTGATTATAGACATTGTTTGGAAGGGCCATAACTTCTCCATGCATGGAAGGATTTTAAAATACCTTTGCATATTTGTTAACCTTGATGAGACAATATGTCGCGTATAAGACCCAGGTCCATAGCTCAAAGGTTAAGGTCACAGTCGCTGGTTACATGGTATTTCCTTCTAAAGAATTTCACTGTATGATACTAAATTGACCATATTATTATACGTTGCCTTGCTCAAAGGTCTAGGTTACAATGACTTTTTCTAGAATTCGAGTCAAGTTCAGGCGTTAAACATAAATGTTCTCATAAAAGGTGATTAACAAAGCCGAAGATTTTGTTCGCATGATTTGCATAAATGATTTTTTTCATAAATATTTGTCGCATTCTCAACAGCTTATTCATCATATATTTGTTTATTTGTTATATAGTTAATACTAACTTAAAATTACATGAGTATACTCAAACAAACGATCGAAAAAAAAAAAGAAATCAGAATAGAACCATTCGTCTTACTGACATATCTGTCGCCTCTAACATTCAAGTCAATAAAACGACCCCCTTCACAGACGTCTCCCACTTTTTGAAAACACAAGTCGCGCCACATGTATTCGTCCATGTCTTGACTGTAAAATCGCTCTGTGCTTGTACTGTTAACTGTAAACAGAAGCAATTAGCAGATTCAGTGAAATATCACCAGATAAGACAAAGCTAAGTATTACTTTTACAATATAACTTAATACACGTACCATTTAACATCTTTTCTCTTTTTATATTTGCTATGTATTTGTATGTACATCGCCTTTTAGCATACTTAGTACTATAATATTTGATTTATACTAAATGGAGACACCCCCAATAAATTATAAGAAAAAGACGAAGTGAAAAAAAGCCAAAAATAAAGACATCAAAGCTGTTTAATTTGTTGTTTCCTAACAAAGCTTTTAAGTCTTTGTGCAATGAAAGATATATTAGTCAAAGCTTAATTTTCTGACACAGTTGAGTCTCAGCATTTTGTTTTAAGGTTCATTGTCGTACTATTCTTCAGTTAAGTATTTCTAAAAAATGTAAAGAACAAAATAAGCTTAAGATAAGGCCGTTATAAGTAGGTTCTATTTCTTTCCTTTTGCATAAAAAGATACACGTTTTAATTTCTAAAAAATTATATATAAATTCGTTTTGATTTTCTGTCATTACTTCCAATAATAATGTCTTTACATGTCAACTGTATACACATTCCTCTGCTTTAGCTCTTGTAACATTTTCTGAACACAGTTACAAAAACAAATGTAAAACAATTTCTTCTTCATTTTTACAAAAACTCCACACCTTGTCTCCAGTAATTTTCCTATTAAATAACAAAAACTCCACACCTTGTCTCCAGTAATTTTCCTATTTAATAACAAAAACTCCACACCTTGTCTCCAGTAATTTTCCTATTAAAGAACAAAAACTCCACACCTTGTCTCCAGTAATTTTCCTATTTAATAACAAAAACTCCACACCTTGTCTCCAGTAATTTTCCTATTAAATAACAAAAACTCCACACCTTGTCTCCAGTAATTTTCCTATTAAATAACAAAAACTCCTAACCTTGTCTCCAGTAATTTTCCTATTAAATAACAAAAACTCCTAACCTTGTCTCCAGTAATTTTCCTATTAAATAACAAAGACTTCCCACCTATTATTCAACGAAGTATTCGTAACTGGAGTCACTGAATGCAAGAATATTTGGAAACATATAAAACAATGCTATATATAAATACTTCCATTCAATATTAAAATATTGTTCCATTTTGTCTGACTAGGTATATTGCTATTTTCTTTCAATACTTTATACAAATACATACTTTGCTTGTTAGAGAATTGTATTTTGGAAATATAACATGGAACAAAAGGTCCATACAAAAAAATGGAAAAATTGGAAATTTTGATGGTCATCTTTAATCCTCATACAGTAAAAAATCTCTAAATATGAATCAATATAAATATAAATTCTCCTTCATTTTTAATTACATCTCTAACATATCTAATACATTTTTCATACATGCACTTAAGGTATTAGATTCCTAATACACTACCTCCACCCTGAAGAGTATTCAATTCCATTACTTTGTGTAGGATTAAGACATTTTCACTGAAGGCCATGGGTTCAAACCCCCTTCAAACAACTTTCTAGTTTTTGGCAGTTTAACATTGTTTCGCGTTTACAACAGAAACGTTTTTGAATTTCAATACAATTTCTGTCGTTTCAAATATATTTTAATTGTAACAAAGCTTTTCAACATGGTAAATTGATTAAAATTGGGTATCTGCGATTTCAGCTATGATTTTCTCCAAAACTAGACGGTAACTAGATGTTTTTGTGAAAAACGCATGTCTCCCCCCAGCACCCGATTGAAGAAAGGCCAAGGAAAAAATATTCCCTTTCTGAAACAGATGCCTCTGTCATTTATTATGGTATAAGTAAGAACATTATATATATACATATCATTATATCATTATATATATACTATGAAGTTTGAAGGCTCTGAGTGAAATAGAACTCCAGTTATTGAGCGGAAACGGTTTACACTCTTTGGGCCCCTGGGACCTTGACCGTTGATGTACTGACCCCAAAATTAATAGGGTTCCTTCACTCAATAAGGGCAACCATCCTATGAAATCTGAATGAAGGCTCTGGGTGAAATAGAACTCCAGGAATTGAGCGGAAACGGGTTTCACTCATCGGGCCCCTGTTACCTTGACCTACTGATCCCAAAATCAAAAGATTCTTCTACTCAATAAGGGCAACCATCCTATGAAGTTTGAAGACACTGAGTGGAATAGAATTCGAGTTATGGCGCGGAAACGGTTTTCACTCTTCAGGCCCCTGTGACCTTGCCCTTTGATGTACTGACCCCAAAATCAAAAGAATTCTTTTACTCAATAAGGGCAATCATCCTATAAAATTTGAAGGCTCTAGGTGAAATAAAACTCCAGTTATTTAGCAGAAACGGTTAACACTCTTCGGGCACCTGTGACCCTGACCTTTGACCTACTGATCCCAAAATCAATAGGTTTTTTTTACTCAATAAGGGCAATCATCTTATGAAGTTGAAGGCTCTGGGTGAAATAGAACTCCAGTTATTGAGCAGAAACGGTTTACACTCCTCGGGCCACTGTGACCTTCACCTTTGACCTACTAACCCAAAAATCAAAAGGGTTCTTCTACTCAGTAAGGGCAATTATCTTTTGAAGTTTGAAGGCTCTGGGTGAAACAAAACTCCAGTTATTGAGCGGAAACGGTTTTCACTCTTCGGGCCCCTGCGACCTTGACCTTTGACCTACTGTCCCCAAAATCAATAGGGTTCTTCTACTCATTAAGGGCATCACCCTATACAGTTGAAGGTTCTGGGTCAAACGGTACTCCAGTTATCGATCAGAAACGAAGTGTGACAGACGGACAGACGGACAAGGCAAAAACAATATGTCTCCCCCAGAGGGGGGAGACATAAAAATATATGATTTTTTGCCTGTTTGTTTAAAAAGCGCCACAGATTTATGTTGAAGTTTACGTTAATAGCATCCCCTCATAATGAAGTGGGTGGGGTAACTTCGTGCAGTGTTTATAATCATATTTCGCTTCTTCTCACTTTCATCTTTTCAGTTTGTTTGCTTTTTGTCAGCAGTCAGGATGTCTTCATAATGTGAATGATGACATATCAAATAACACTTGTTTTAATGGTCCGTCTTAGAAAAAACATTGTGTTTCTTTATACCTTATAAACCCATTAAGTCGGGTGAGGCTTGAAGTGATATTAGTCATTTCTTGAAACTCCCATGGTAAAAGTGTCTTATATGGACTAAATTTTGTTCTAGGATAGTATATTTCTTAAAAAAGCTCAAACCAGTGAGGGGTGACAAAATGTTTATTTGTATTCTAATACCTTAATGAATATACCTTTATTTCCTATCCTGAAGTAATTGCTATAAAAAAGGCATTTTCAAAAAATCATCCTTAACTGTAACAAGCATCTTTTCCATGAAAAATATATAATTACTTCACAAATCACCCCAAAATTTACTTTGAATTTGTTTTTATTTTTTTTTTATTTATCGCTTTCCATAGTTATAAATCTTTCGCAATTCAATTATAGAAATCAGTAATATATAGCACTTTCTGGTTGCTTACGTTGCTCGTTTTAGCCATGATAAATCCATACTTTTTAATATGCATAGATATTAAGCATTTTAAGCAACCCCCACTCCTTCCCCATAGTACTTATATGCAACAGAGCTTTTGTAGTTTTTTTTAGGGCCCGTTCCAAATAAAGTCAAGAAGTAACTTATTTAAATTATACATATATAATTTTTTTGGTGTTGGTAAAATAATGAATAGGTAGGTGTGTGAAAAGGGGAAGTACCATGACTTTACTACAGTAAATTTACCCAATAACTGTTAAAGATCGTTTGTTCCAATGGCCTATACAATGCGCTGCTTTTTCCAGTTTTTTTTTTATCAGAATTTAGTTTCTCAATTTTATGTTGTACCCCAGGTCAGCTTGTTTAGTTTTTATGGTCTTGTACTGTATTTCATTGCACCTATCCATACAATATTTGTTTTATCATAATTTATTTTAAGACCAGAATAAAAAGAATATTCATTTAACACGTCTGTAGTGGCATTGAGGGATTCTTCAGAACCATCCAAAAAAGGGATGTGTCATCCGAAAATTGAGAAAATCTGTACCCTGTTTCCTCAACAGTAACGCCTGTAATTTTTTCACTGTTCCTTGATTTTATAGCTAGTATTTCTGCAAACAAAATAAAAGAATAAGGGCTTTTCGGATCCCCTTGTCTACATTCATGTTCTATTCTAAAGAAATCTGAACGGAAACTATTGATTTGTACTGTTGCCATAAAGTTATGTAGGAACAGATTTGAGCATTTTTTTTAAAAAAAAAAACATGCTTCCAAAGTTAAAGAAATTAAAAGTTTTTCAATGAAGTTAAAAGAAAACGTATCAAATGTTTTCTCATAATCTACTGTCATTGTTAGCCTTGGTATCCTTATTCTGAAGTTTTCATTAAATCGTACAGACAACATGACAGAAGCCTAGTATTTTCTCCTATATACAAAACCATTTTGATCATTACTTATTATAATAGGTGACCAATAACAGATTTCAATCCATTAGCAGAATATATATATATATATATAACATAGTTAACTGATCATTTTTTATCAAGAAATCTTAAAAAATTCTCCAGTAAATCCAGGAAACTTGTCATTTTTCATATTTTTCTTTGTGTTAAGAATTTCACTATAGGTTAAAAGACTTTCTAAGTAATTAGCTTGTTCATTTGATAACCATTTACTGTAATGTCTTCTAAATCTTTGTTTATATTATAAACCTTTTCAGATACATATTTTAATACAAAGTTTTAATATAAGCATGCTTCTTGTAAAATATCGAATTTTCAGCTAACAAAAGTCCATCTTCTCATTCCATTAAAGGAATGATTTACATGTACTATAATGTTTTTCAAGATTTAAAAAATATCTTGTAGGTTTTGCACCTTCTTCAGTGAACTTTGTGCTCGACCTTATTATATAGCCCTTTATTTTTTTCCACCCTTATTTATTCAAGTTCTTTGTGTAGAATCAAGAGTTGTTGAATTTTTTACTTACATTAAGATTTTTTTTCAATATTTTCATTTTTTCTATCAAATCATTTTCAATATCGACTCTTAGTATTTTTTATAACTTGAATATGAAATTGTCTCTCCTATTCTTTTCATTAGTAGAATTTCCAAACAAAAATAATTATTAATTACAAACTGTATGTCATCGTTCAGTATATTGTCGACATTGTCTATGTAACACACTGGTATACAATTCTGCTTTTTATCTTCATCAATTTTATCATTAATACATATTATGTAGTCACTATCATATAGTAATGAATGATTAAATTTCCATAATGGTCGCCCATATTCAGTATCGTTCAGTAATAATTCTAATGTAATTATAGAATAATCTTCCAATACTTGAATTTCTTATTTTGGAAAGTCATGTTTCAGAAGTGAGAAAGAAATTTTATCTACCTTGTTGCATTCGTTTCATTCTTCTCCAAGTAAACTGTTTCTTATTACCATTTACAATTCTCAAACTATCTATTGCATTTCTTTCATATATCATAGAGCACAGCTTCTCCCTACCCTTTTTATTGTTTTCTTATGATTTATAATTTCTGTTATCAGTATGTTTATCAATTACATGATTGTAATCTCCAAAAATTAAGTATGTCTCGTTACCAAACTTAAAAGTAAAATATTTGGTACTCAGAAGAAAGAAAGAAAGAAAAAAGGTTACTTATCTCTTTCAGTCACCAACATTACATCATGATAAAATAATTTTTGTTTTTGTTAACAATCTATAAAATGTTACAATACCTCCCTGGATTAAAACACGTCCGCACTCGTCCTCAGTGATGCTCATTATCTCGATAAAATATTCACACTGCTTCTTGTCAAGATTGCTTAAAATCAAATATAAACAAGTAAATCATAAACAAGAATTTCTAGGGAAAATTTTCTTTAGTTACACTATTAAAGCTATGAAAGCAGTCACTCAGCGGCGACTGGGCTACTTTTTCTCAGACGATTCCTTAAAATTTTATTACCTTTTAAATGAACGTTTTTATAAAAACTCAATGTACCTTATGCACAACAGTTTCAAACATTATTCGAACACTGCATAATCAAATGACCCAGGCAGTGACAATAAACATGTAATTCTTCTATATCGATATATTAACGTATACAAATTTATACTTACTAACAGATTTCAGGCTTCAAAAACTCGTCTCCATTAGATGGTGGATTATACCTTAGGAAGCATTTGCCGTATTTGTCCTCCGAATTCTCCTCAATACTTAGCAGTGGAAACCAGCCTTCCTTTGCCGTCATTGCCTGGGAAATGTAGAATGATATCAATGTTATGAAAACAGAAACACGTACGGCTAACAACGCGAAACACGTACGGCTAACAACGCGAAACAAATAGTTTATGGCTACCATGCCGATGTTACCTGTTTCAAAAAGTAGGCATTAAATTGTTTGCTAACAAAACACCAAAGATTTCCGAAACCGCAGGATTTTCATTTGCATATCTCTATTTCTAAGGAAGTTGCTGTGACGTAAAGCATAATGTCTGATTTTACAACCTTGCAAACATGTATATAGGTATACTTTGACAACGAGTAATCAAATTTCAAATATGTCTGTCATCCAATTATTTATCATACTAACTGAAGCTTTACATGTAAGGTCAACATGACCCTACTTTACAAAGGTACACACCAATGTCCTTTGGTAAACCGTTTAGAAACATTATTTTTTCGACAGGACAGAAAAATGCCTCCTGCCCTCACTTTTGTATATATGGGGATAATAAGTTTAAACTTGTTTAGACCACGTTACACGCCTTTTCTTTCGTTAAAGCCTGGTCTTTATATTTCATAACAACCAATGAAAACAACAGAATCCTCGTGCACAGGTCTACTTATTTAAAATATCAAACTGTCCACGTGCAAAGATAAACCTGTGCACGAGAAATTGTTACTACTGTATTAGACAACACAAAGAATAATCAACTAGAAATTTTTACATTAATTTGTACAACTATTTCAGTACAAGGTACTGTTAATGTATCATTATTTCATATGAATATGAATTTCCAAGTTTGACATGCTGAAAACTGCAGGAGTTAAAATTATTTGTACTGACTATACAAGTGTTTGCAATTTGGTTGTTGATTCTGTCACATAGACCAACTAGCCATTGAAGCGCATTAGAAACTTTACGTTTTTGATCATTACTTGCGCGTTTGTATGCTTCGAAGCCCTGTTTGTTCCATAATGAGTTGTTCTTGAACGTCTTTCCTATTAAGACGGGCGGCAGCCGTTGCCGTAAGGAAATGATCTGTGTACCCCTCAAATCTTCCGGACGACATAATTGTTTTTACAAAACATTTCAGTTAATTATGACCCACTGGTGATAGCGAGTACCGAACATTTCCTACAGGTTTTGAGAGTGCTTGGAAGTAAACCGATAACTTTGGAGAGTTTTTATTTAATTTGGACACATATTTCTCATAAATTTTAACCGGACAACGGTTACTGTTTTGAACCTTATACGCACGTGCCCTATGAGATTCGAGCTTGCGGTGTTTGATCACACCTTTTAATGTTTTGGAAATAGACTCAGTGATTGCAGGTACCTATTCCCGTCTTCATCTTTAAAATTTTCGCGGCTCATATTTCTATGCTCGTCACCGCTGCGCAAGCCAAAGTTCATACCAACTATCTAAAACACAGTTTTTAAATGAGTATCAAGACTATCAGTCTCCAGAAGAAAAACAGTTGTATGGAAGAATTTCTATGGGTTAAGTGCGTAAACCACACTTTCTGGAGAAAATAATAGGCCTAATAGACTCTATCACCATTATATATTGACATCTGATTGTATATTGTTGTCCGTAATAAAATCAAAACCTGCTACCGAGAGCAATTTTCTCATTTTATGGCTGTCAAATACAGGTATTCTCCCTCCTCATAGGCGAAGGGATATAGTTCTTGCGTTCTCCGTCCGTTCGTCTACCTGTTCGTCCGTCCGGTCTCATACCTGAATAGTGAGTGAACTTTTATCAAACTCTACCACGTTATTCATCGTTGCTGAAGGAAGAGCCGCTGATTTGATAAGTAACACATTAGTTATGGCCCTTACATTTACTCTCTACAGGGTACATATATAGCAGATAGACTGGTAGTATAGTAGATTTAGTTTTTTTTCCTGCGTTTATTAAAAAAAATGTTGAGTCAGCATTGTGGAAGTTTGATAACTGTGTAACCATAAATTTATATAATTTCCACTGAACGTGTCATAAACATATTTTGTTGAAACAAAAACAAAACATTTAAGATTTGAAATGTTTGGTACTTTTGTGAAATCATTAACATTTTGGGACATTAAGCATTTGTGGATTTCAAGGGCTGATCAATACAATAACTTGGGCACCCAAACGAGTTTAAAAAATAAGGTGCATTACTTTGTCATGGAAGTTGACACTGTCCAATATGTCACTAGGTTTGTAAAGACTTATACTCAGAAAAAAAACAATAAAACAACAACATTAACTAATTTTGGAAGGAACCTGCATGCCGATTTAAGCTTTGACCTTTGCCGATCTTACTCTACTGACCTACATTCTGTCCTTGAAGCTATGTTTATGAAATTTTCACCATTTGTGCAGTTTTGCGTGTAGATTTCAGATTGAGCATAGAGTTAACTTTACTTCAACTTACTAACCTACTCTCAGAATTAAATTCAAAATAGTGCTTAGATAAAAGAAATAGCACTTGCCGTCAAAATGATACTTTGTTCTGAGATTGTACACGGGCATTCTTGCTTTTCTTGTTCAGTGAAAAAATACGTTTTACATGTTAGCGTATGATTACGTATTGTCAAAATAGTTGTGATTTGTTTTGGATCTTATTAGCGAGGAGGAGCAATGGTCCAGGGGTAAGAGCGCCGGACTCCCGATCCGGAAGTTGCTGACTCGAATCAGGGGTGAGACTCTCCAGTGACATTCCACATTCCTCACTTTCGGCGCTAGATCTGGTTTATACCCAGGAAGAAGTCATAGAGAGGGATAAATATAAGTTACAAGAGCTTGCTTCCCAATCGATGTAAAATAAGTAAAGGATAGAAAACGAGTGGGGTTGTCTATACGATATTGACATGAGACAACCCCACGTATATTAGAATTAGTATAGAAAACCCAACGAGAATTTCTAATTTAGACCACGTAAAAAATCAAAACACACAAAATAATTGTACTGATATAGTTTGTTTTTATGAACTTGCATTCGATTTTAGCTCGACTTTTCGAAGAAAAAGGAGAGCTATTGCACTCACTCCTACGTTGGCGTTGGTAAAAGTTTTTTATTAAGTGTTTTAAAAAGAGATTCACTCTGATAGAAATATTTACAAAATTATGCCTTTTTTTTCTTGCTTGTTGTGGGACAAAGAGTTCAATTGTATTAGCATTATTTTCAGGTTCATTCCTCTTTTTTACTTTGAAATTTGGTTAAAATTTATGATAAAGTGTTTAATTATTATTTCAGAATTATTCACTGTTACTGCCAACTTAACGTTTTATTCCTACTGCTACGACTCTTACTGCTACTGCCAACTTAACATTTTTTCCTACTGCTACGGCTCTTACTGCTACTGCCAACTTCACGTTTTTCCCTACTGCTACTGCTCTTACTGCTACTGCCAACTTCACGTTTTTCCCACTGCTACTGTTCTTACTGCTACTGCCAACTTAAGGTTTTCCTATTTCTACTGCTCTTACTGCTACAGCCAACTTCACGATTTTACTACTGCTACTGCTCTTACTGCTACTGCCAACCTCACGTTTTTCCTACTGCTACTTCTCTTACTGCTACTGCGAACCTCATGTTTTTCCTTCTGCTATTGCTATTACTGCTACTGCAACTTCACGTTTTTTCCAACTGCTACTGCTCTTACTGCTACTGCGGGCTTCACGTTTTTTCCAACTGCTACTGCTGGTACTGCTACTGCAACTTCCCGTTTTTTCCAACTGCTACTGATGGTACTGCTACTGCAACTTCACGTTTTTTCCAACTGCTACTGCTCTTACTGCTACTGCGGGCTTCACGTTTTTTCCAACTGCTACTGCTGGTACTGCTACTGCAACTTCCCGTTTTTTCCAACTGCTACTGATGGTACTGCTACTGCAACTTCACGTTTTTTCCAACTGCTACTGCTATTACTGCTACTGCAACTTCACGTTTTTTCCAACTGCTACTGCTCTTACTGCTACTGCGGGCTTCACGTTTTTTCCAACTGCTACTGCTCTTACAGCTACTGCGGGCTTCACGTTTTTTCTAACTGCTACTGCTGGTACTTCTACTGCGAACTTCACGTTTGATTTAATTTCTATTGCCAACTGCTACGGCTTACTGCTACTGTTTAGTTCCTACTAGTCATTCTGAATTATGATGAAGTGTAACATCTTGTTTATTATAATGGAACATTCAATTCAAAATTATAATTCTTCTTTATGTTAATAAGGTTTTTACTCTGGGACAAGGTGCTTGTGTCAATATTTTTCAGAATTATGCCCCTTTTAATTTACTTTTTTCAAAAGTTTATTTCAAGTAAAACCTACAATAACTTGCTTATAGAGTGAGTTCAACTTCTTACTTCAACTACAACTTTACAAGCCATTAAATAAAAGTACGAAAGGGTTAGAAGGTACACATGAAAAGGTCGAAAACAAAACTAGTTAAAATAACAAGGAAAGCGACTTCATGGATCATAAGGAAACTGACAGTGAAGAGGAATTTGATATCATACCAAGTATGAATCACAATGGGGATGCCCATATTCCTAGAACTGCAGAAAGGAATGGTACAACTGAGGAAGAACTGGCTTCAAAGAAGTTCTAGGGGATTCATTTACTGAAAACACTGGAGAATTAGTGGAGGGAGAAAAGTGATGAAGTTGCTCAACACATTCATCAAGAAGAGGATAAGAAAACACAGGAATATAATGAAGAGTTGAGTTAAATAGAAAAAACTTTAGGTCAGGAAACAAAAGTTGAAGTACTGAGAGAAAGTGAAGATAACGTTTCTGAAATGACAAATGAAAAAGGCACTAAACCCAAAAAAACATTTTGACCAATTTAAAGAAGCAAAGTTAGATGATGTGCCAGATACAAGGAGACATCAGGTACCTCAACCAAGACGTTCAAGCAGAGAAAAGAAACTACCAAAACGTTTTGATGAATACCAAATGTACGGTATGGACGTTCGACCAGTAGATACAAAACTCCAAGCTTTAGGAGCTTTAATGAAATCCGGTGCTTTGAATGAGATGGATAGTGAATTGCCACATAAAATTGTTATATTATTGATGAAATGATTCATATAGATTGCATATTTCTCATTGTATTATTGTAATATTTTGGTCATGTAAATATTTAATTTATTATCTCCCTTTATTGTGAACTGTGTGGTCAAAGTAATTTTTTGCAGGGGGAGAAACAGTGTCAGTTTTAATTATAAATGTGTTCAGTCTTAAACTTTTGTAATTCATTGTGTATGTATCTATTGAATAATATTTTCTAATTTTATACCTCCAAGGGCTATAAAACCTCATATTATTGAAGTAAAATCGGTCAGTATGTATGTCTCTATATTTACTGTCTGTATATAGATTTTTTTTCTGTATAATATTTATTGAGTACTGAGTAGCAAGGTATTTGCAAATTGTAAAATTTGGAAGACAAGAGTTATCACCTTTGACTGAGAACTGCTTTTTTATTTGCTTTACTGACTGACATTGATTGGTTATGATAGGGCGTCATTTCGGAAAGCAGGGGAGTGTGTAGCCGGACTTGAATGTTTGTAGTTTAAAGTGATTTGGGCTAATTGAGTGAATTGTTGGTAATATTTTTACTGCGAAAAGTTGTCACGTGATTTATGGAAGAAATTGAAAGAACAGACATGATATTCTTTAATATGTTTTTATAATTTTTTTTAGTCTGAAGCAGTTTTCCAGTAAGTTCTTGGTTCAGAATGGTTGCATTTATTGTTCTGTTGATTGCAATGAGTTTTACTTTAGTTGTTTTGTTATGAGTTTTCTGTAATTTGGAATTCATCTTACAGTATCATATGTTTTCGCGTATGTCAAAATAGCAGCAATCGCTTTTTCTGACTTTCTCTGACTTTAATGCTTTATATATATGACATTGTTCACCAATGTTATGTTTGTTTGCACCATTCTAATATTTCAGTAAGCTCAAAGATCACAGGAGAGTTGTTTGTATGTTGTGTGGGAGATCTGAGACAAATAAATCATTCACTTCCACAAAGTTGTAAGAGTAAATTATCTGCTTGTTGTTATTATCTTATTTTATTGTATTTCATAATTTGTACAAACCTGATAAGTCTTAAAGAAATGTGTAACTTGCAAATGTGTATCTGGTACGGTCCATAAAGACTACTTACATGTATAACACCGGTTACTGGCCACTAGAACCGGATTGTGAAATTGATATAATTGATCACTGTTATCATTGTAATTACTATTGTTTATACTGTTGTTGTTTTTTTTGCACAAAGAATATTGTTTCTTATTACTGTAGTCCAATGATGATGAGATTACTGTGTTATGCTAAAAATTATCACAATTTTACAAATTTGTGATTAACTTGTATTTTTAGGATGCGTTGCATTGTTCCAGAGCTATTGGAGACTTGCTCGAGACTCGTTTGAGGTTGGACTACAGATTTATACATGAATTTAATATGGAAACTGTATGAACTCAATTGACAAAGTTTGGAAAGCGGCACTAGAGATATAAACTAGAGAACCCAGTATTACTTCTGTTTTATATAAACATTTTAATTTATATAAAAGGGATAAGCCAGCCAGGTAACATCAATACTGACTATACTAGGCAGACTTTGATTCAAACAAATTTTATGGGCGAACATAACACAATACCACACACTTAAAAGTTCCAGTGCAAGTCAAGTCAAAACAAGTGATACGGAGGCGTGGCCAATTTCAACACTAGAGACATGTTTTAAATAATCACGGTAGATGTTTTCTAAACAATTTTACACACCCCCTGGATATAAATGTAATTTGAATAATCTTGGTAGAGGCCCGCTATAAAATGCTACACACCAAATTTAAGGGCTCATGGGCTGGTGCTTTTTACAAGAAGATTTTCCAAACAAAGGTCGAACAACTTTGTAAGAGCTTCATGCAACATTCCGTTGGCTCAGGTAAGCAAGAATCAGTATTAATCATACATTAGGCTCAAATAGTTCAGCGTAATGTCTTGCGTGAAAATTATGATGCGTTGTTCAGAACATCTTGAACAAACTATGCTGTAACTGCCAATTAATATTAATACATAGACTGAATAATAAAGCATGTTGCATGATGGGAAAATGTTAATTCATATAAACTGTTGTGCTGTCTTAAAACAGAAGGCCAAACAAATAATAATTTAGTTACTCGACAGCTTAATTAATTTTTTTATCTCCTTCATATACTTTTTAGATGGGATGGGTGAACCAAGCATTTCAGGTCTTTTATTTAGAAACATCTATGTTACAAGTAGACCATAGCATCTGTGTTAGAATTAAAAACTAACATCTGTGTAAAGTAGAACATAATAAGTGTTATAAATACAAAATAACATCGGCATGAAGTAAACAAAATGATGTCTGTGTTACAAGTAAAAAGTAGCGTTTGTGTTACAAGTACAAAATAACATCTGTGGTACATGCAGGAAATAACATATGTCTTACAGGTAAAAAAAATAAATTATGTTACAAGTACATCATAAGAAAGTAGAAAAATAAAGCTGTGTTACAATAAAAGATAGTTTCATCTGTATTACAAGAAGAAAACAAGACGCTGTGTTCAGAAAACACATATATGCCCCCGGTAGCATAGTCTGTCATGATACAAATTTAAAATGACAGCACAGTGGTAAAACAGCAACTAAAATCACAAGTTAGTATGGAAATAACTTTCTGGTGCTAGAACCTGTAAATGAAAAGAGTTTCACGTAAAAATCAAGTAAATTATAATCTAAGATTATAAAGAGCAGATTATTCAAGAAAGAAGTTGCAACAATTATCTAACTTTTCAAGGCCACAACTTTGTACTTGAAAGTAAAAAAAGTCCAACTAGCTGGTTGTTTCATCTTGACAGGGTCATGACTTTTGTACTGTTTAGTATCAAGCCACTGCTAATAAATATCCATTAAAGTATTAAACTATTCACGCTGATTACCTAAAAGCATATAGCCTCAGATATGTATCATACCAGGGTCATTACCAGTCCTTGAATTGATAAGTAAGTTTGTAATGTGTCATGTCACTGCTATCTGTGGAAGATGAAAAAAAATATCCAACTTGCTAAAATAAGTTAACCTATTCTCCAAGTATATAAAGAGCAGATAATCCAAGAAAAAATAAGACCAGTTAGGTTACCTTTCCAGGATCATGACATGTGCATCGGTATGTGACTGTATAATGTGACATGTTGCTGATATTTGTAGAAATTAAGAAATATCCAACTTGCTGAAACAGGTTTACCATTTCTCTAAGTACCAAATGGCGAGATTACACAAGAAATAAAGTAGCCGCAGTTATGTAACTTGTAAGGGTCATGACCTGTGCACTGTTAAGTAAGTGTGTAAACTTTCATGCGACTTCTATTTGTAGAAATTGAGAAATATCCAACTTAACGAAACAGGTTAACCATTTCTCTAAGTATAAAATGGCGAGATTACGCAAGACAGAAGGTAGCCGCAGTTACGTAACTTAATTGTCAGGGTCATGACCTGTGTACTGTTAAGTAAGTGTGTAAACTTTCATGCCTTCTTTGTAGAAACTGAGAAATATCCAACTTGCCGAAACAGGTTAACCGAATGGACGTGCGGACGTACGGACGGTTCAATCGTTAGATGCAGGGGGCATAATTAAATCAGTGTTATAAGTAGAATATTAAATCTGTGTTAGAAGAAAGAAATACCATCGTTGTTACAAGTTACATTAAAGAAGAAATACACAACACTTGGGGCCTCCTGCCACTATGAAGACCGACCAGTCAACCCAAAGAAATTGCTGGACCATCAAACAGTTTGTGCTGCTTCTAGGGACACAGTACTGCCAGGAGGTGGCAAACAGAGTGTATTAATTCTTACATTGTAGTAGACATGTTTCTAAATGAGTGTGTTTTGAGACTTTATTTATGTTACACACACCATTATTTTTGTAATAAAACAAAGTTAACTTAAAACATTTTAAGACCATGTATACTTTGACAGTGCTAGAAAAAATGAAACTCATACTTCATTCATTAACCAAAATGGGTTATCTCTAGTATAACATTAAAGCAATATTTATTGGGAAATAGTTCTTGTGGTAATTTGTTATATATCAAAAACACCTAGATCCCAGCTATTCTCATATAGTGACCTACCCAGCGTCGGTCTAAGCAGACGCCATTTACTGCACTCCGAGAAAGAACATATTATGTGTGGTATGATTCACGGTCTGCAAACATTGCCTCAGTTTCTTTTTGGGGGGGTCTGTTTTCTGTTATTCCATTCACAATTGCTTGTTTTTCTTGTTTTGTTCCCTTTACATGGTACCCGATGCAATCCGGTAAGAAACAAATCTATCCGAAACATACCAGTAACTAACTAATATACGTATATTTATTTGTTTGGGGCGCCATTTTGCGTAATAAACGTTTCCAGAAAACGAAAAGACAACTAAATATATTGTTCGTATCTGAAATTACAGCTGTTATATATCTGTTATATATCTTGTGCATGTGAGAGAGAGTCACAAAAGACATTACAGACTTTGGTAATGATTCAGATGGTAAATAGGAAAATATTTATTAATGGTTATATTTAGTACACAGTAACTGAATTTACTTACAAATGTATATCATTTACGAATATGAAAAGAGCATTGCCACACTTAAAATACTCCAAATCCTGAAATGATTCAATTGGATAAAAATTTAAGTCAAGAACTGTATAACATACCTTCAAAATAAATTCATCTTTTGTCACGAGATCTGATCCGAAGTTGAATAATGGGCATGATGCTGTATTCAAGCTTCTTCCACAGGGGCCTGCAGGTGCAGTGAGACCAGCACCAAATAGATATAGCAGTAGACTGCTGTCATATCCTGCTCCCGATGGCGTCCTCGGAACTGGAACTGGAACTGGAATTCTTCTTCTAGGAGGTCTCTTCTCGCGTCTGCCATCACCCACCACAAAACCAATGATCACAAGGACCAAGATCAACACCTCTACTCGCATAGCCTATTATAAATAGAGGCACAAATGTCAGTTGATACAGAAAGACTGAGACTATAGACGAGATTTATACATACCTTGTAAGGCAACATTCGTAACAAATCACATTTGTAACAGACTTTTTACGAATGTGATATCATTCGTAACAGGTAAAATATGTTACAAAAAGGTTTGACCGAATAAAAGGACATACGTAACAGATTAAGTTCGTGACTGACAATGTTCAATTAGTTAATAGTAATAAGAACATCAATATATATCTGCTATTTGTAACAATGCAAGTTATCATCAACATCGTCGTTATTACTTCTATATATATTTACTACTACTCAGCTAGCTGAATCGGTTTGGTCACATAGATGTACTCAGTTGCCGGGTACAGGTAATGGTACGAGTAAATTTTGAATCATCAAATCAGGAAACAGGTAACAATAACCTTTGATTTTGCAAATTTACTAAAACAAAGTAATTATGAGCTAAAATAAAGAATATCATGTTTCCAGCCAAGTAAGAAAAAAAACCTCGTCTTACATTTGATTGTCTTATATTTGACGTTCAAGCGTACAAGGGCAAACACAAGTCCAAGCGGTATGGGATTTAAAGAGCGGACAAAACATTCCCTGACTTTCCACTGTGACCTTGACCTTGAGCTGACACAAGGGCAATATGGGATATGCACTTTGCCTTGTTGAAATGAACATTTGAGCAAAGTTAGAAGAAAATCCTTGTCTTATAATTCATTGTTAAAAATTTGACCTTCAAGTGTGACCTTGACCTTGAGATGGTACAAGGTCAACATGGGTTCTGCACATTGCTATCGTCAGATGAACATTTGAGCCAAGTTTGAAGAAAACTCTTCAAAAGGTATAGGATTTACAGAGCGGACACGAAAATTATCTGACCCTTCCAGTGTGACCTTGACCCGACACATAAGGGCAAAATGGGTTCTCCACATTCCCATGTTGAAGTTAACATCAAAGCCAAGTTTGAAGAAAATCCTTCCATAAGTATATGAGCGCCCACCCCCCCCCCCCCCCCCCCCCGCACACACACACATTGTGGTGGGGGAATAATAAAAAATAAATACGACATTCTGTTCATATCACGTTAATTTTCTCTAGTGCAACGCGATACTTAGACCGATAGACAGACAGACAAGACAGACAGACATTCAGTTTATTTTTCCAAGAGGCCTAACAGCCCATGACGACGCCTATCACAAAATCAAGAACAGTAATTATAAACATAGCAAAAAACATTTGTTACAACATATTGAAATACTACAAATGTATTTGTTACCATATATTCTAGTATAGGAATAAACCACTTAATGTTTACCCTGACTAAACAAAGTTTGGAACGTGAAAAGCGCTAATAACAAATTCTTTCCCAGCGAAGGTCACCTCGAGGAAAATCAATCTATATAATTATACAGCTGCCTAATGTTAACGTAACCGTTTAACTATCCGATGTCATAAGTTTAGTAAATAAGACCATACTCGGACATGACCAATACCTCATCAATATACTGTTTCCTTAATTTAATGTATTGTGTGCATTCAAGTACAAAATGATATTCATCTTCCAGTTTATTATATATACAGCATTTTCTTTCATTTACAGGGACGCTTATAGGCTTAACCCATCTCCTCGCTTCGATTTGTAATCTATATGAAGATACCTTTAGCCTTGCCACAGCCTTTGTAAAATTTACCTACAGTAAAGCAATATAAATAAGGATGGAATTTTAATGAAACAATACTGTTGTAAAACAGTGCCCTAGATGAAGTGTTAAGCTTAGCTTTCCAGTTTTTCACAAACTGATCTTTGAATAAAAATAGTACAGCATTCCCAACGTCCTGAAAAAATCAAACATCAGCAAAACCAGCCATGTAAAGAACACCAATTAACTATATGAGGTCTATGTTCCATGTCCGTTTTCAGCATGTTGTATATCTTCATTATTTCTTTTTTTATCAAACTGTAAGACACGAAGCCAATACTTGATAATACGGGACATATGAAATACATGTACTTTAAAGGATGTACGACCACACTCACCATATACAAAATCATTTTGGGTAGTTTTCTTAACACCTAATACTGTTTTTACAGAACAACATATGCACTCTCTCAATACATGGGTCTTTTCCGAAACCTAATATTTCACTGCAGTAGTTCGAAAAAGATGCTACTGACAAACTTGTATTTAGGGAGGATAACCGTAAATTTATATAAATACTTGTTCAATTTAAATAAAGCTTTAAGAGCTTGTTCTGACAGTCTTCTGTGCAGTATTAAAGCGACTGACTCACAGATGGGCCGACGATGAAAAAAAATGTTTATACATCTTGAAATTCTTGCTGTAATTGTGAAGAATATATCTAAACTAAGTTACTGACTCATTTTTGATACAGAAAAACATCAAAATATAAAATTTTACACACTTTTATCGGTAAAAGATTTACCCCGTTAATCACGGGGTATATACTTTAGTTATAACATTAGTTTTGACGAAATATCGTATTTCAACGCTGTGGCTCGGAGGTGTAGGTCGTCGCTCTAACTTTTACTGACGTGAAAGGTCATGGGTTCGAATCCTGGTTAAGTCAAAACTTTTTTTTCAGTTTTCATGGTGTATAGAAGCATAATATTATGTTGTTTTTTTTCAATAGTATATTTCAGCAAAGTTGTGTGAGTCAGTCGCTTTTAATTAACCTCACAATTGAAAACTACTCCTAAATATGTAAAACGATCAACAATTTCAACAGACTGTTCATCATAGAAGAAATGTAAAATTTCTGATGTTGAATCTCTTTTCAAAATCATAAATTTCGTTTTTCCTAAATTAACTTTTAGCTTCCACGGTCTGCAATTTTGGTGCAACAATAGCATTTTTTGTTGAAGTTATTTTGCAAATACAACGTCATCAGCATATAACAATTAGAAAACTCTGAACATATTCAAATTTATGTCCCTAACATTGTGATGAACATATCTTCAATGAAGATCATTGATAAATAAAAGAAAACAAGGCGATCGGTAAAACCGACATATGCTCCCCGAAGCAGGAGCAAAAGGGACATGTGCAAGGCAAGAACATACAGGCAAAGTCATAAAGTGGGCACATTTTTGGCACTGCACTCCGCCTCAATGTCCTCTACCACTGTGTGCAGTTTAAACAAATTATGTCCAAGGGTTTTCAAGTTATGCTCCGGACAAGCACAACGGACAGACAGACGGACAAGGTGGCGACAATTGTCCAAGGGTTTTCAGGTTATGCTCCGGACAGGATTTTTCTAAAATGGGAGATAGTTCAAAATCAGGGCAAAACAGAGTTATCGTTCTTTGCCACTGCACTCCGCCTCAATGCCCTTTACCACTGTGTGCAGTATCAACAAATTATGTCCAAGGGTTTTCAGGTTATGCTCTGGACAATATTTTTCTAAAAGGGGAGATAATTCAAAAACGGGGCAAAATAGAGTTATGGTTCTTTGCCACTGCACTCCGCCTCAATGTCCTTTACCACTGTGTGCAGTTTAAACAAATGATGTCCAAGGATTTTCAGGTTATGCTCCGGACAAGATTTTTCTAAAAGGGAAGATAATTCAAAAACGGGGCAAAATAGAGTTATGGTTCTTTAACATTGCACTCCACCTCAATGCCCTCTACCAATGTGTGCAGTTTAAACAAATTTTGTCCAAAGGTTTTCAAGTTATGCTCCGGACAAGCACAATGGACGGACAGATGGACAGACGGGCAAGGTGGCGACTATATGCTCTCCCTTCGGGGAGCATAAAAAAGGGGTACAAACGTTCCCCTTATCTTACTCCAAGTAAGCAACCATACACTTCACTTAGCTAATTACAAATCTTTACACGAGATTTAACAGATTCATATTCAGACTTAGTAATATCTAATATTCTGCCTCTTAATTCTAACTTTCTCAGAGATGTCAACATTTAACTCATCAAAAACATCATTTTAAACTCATTTCATTCATATCGCTCAATAAAATAAACATCTTCGTTTGGCGAGAAAAAAGGGTCGCTAGGATAATTTACTGTCTTAAAATATCTTTCAAGTCTGATAAAGCAATATTTGCTTTTATTATATTCCTTCAACATATTCCAGTATAGTTTGCCATTTTTTGCTTTAAAAGCTCATAATTGTACCTATAGAGTCGTAAAATCGTTTTATAATTCGGACTAGCTCTTACCATATTTGTTTCACTGACATCATTAGGATTTGCACTATATTTATGTACCCGGGTGAACCAGGGTTATAAAATTTCAAGAGAGGGTTTGGATTATTGTATTTATTCGATTCGACGACTTGGACATCACAAAGTATGAAACAGCCTGTATAATACAAAGACGTACATAAGACAAAGTACAAAAAACATTACAAACAAATTACACCATTACAAAATATTCACGCGCATATGAAAAATACACAAATACGACGCTATGTTAATTACAATATATATTATAAAATAATCTTACCAGAATCTTCTACCATTATAACAAATAATGGTATGGTACCCGATGTATTAATATAAATATACAAGAGGGTGTCTCGCGACCAATTTCAGTCTGCGCAAGAACAATGTATATATGGCGGGAACTAAGTATTTCGCGGTTAGTAAAAGGTTAAAAGGGTTCATACACGTGAAAAGATTATGAACAAAGAAAGCATCTCACTCACTCTCCATTCATACCATATATAGAGATAAATACCTGCCTATTGTAAAAAATGACCACAGTTCGGCAGATAATAACTAGGTCACACTAAAGGTGTATGTCCATTTTTTTATTTACACATTACTTAAACGAACTGAGAACCAGATCTATCAATTTATATCAAATATAATTTAAAGGGATGATTTAAAATATGTCTATTTTCAAAACAGTCAGTGTTAACCCAAGACTTTAAATGTTCAGATTAACTATAATCTGGTAACGTGTCCCCTCCATGGTATTTCAGAACAAGAGAGCCATGATGACCCTAGATCGCTCACCTGTTGAGCAAATATCAGAAGATTTTAAGATTCTCCCTATATAAATCTATATGAATTCAACTGACCCCCAGGGTAGAGCCAATTTTCCATCAAGCGGCAAAATTTGAACAAACTTGGTAGATGACCTATAGCTGATGCTCCATTAAAAATATCTAAGTTCTAAGCTTTGTGGTTTCAGACAAGAAGTTGTTTTAAAGTTTTGCCTATATAAGCTTATGTAAAATCAATTGACCCCCGGGGCAGAGCCAACTTTGACCTCAGGGGCATAATTTGAACAAACTTTGTAGAGGTCTACTAGACAATGCTACATAGCAAATCTTAAGGCTCACTGCCATGTGGTTTTAAAAAAGAAGATTTTGATTATATGAATTCAATTGACCCCCGGGGAAGGGGCCAAATTTGACCCCAGGGGTATAATTTGAACAAACTTGGTAGAGATCTACAAGACAATGCTACGTATCAAATCTTAAGGTGCAGGGCCTTGTGCTTTCAGACAAGATCTTACGAGTTTTCCCTATATAAGCCTTTGTAAAATAAATTGACCCTGGGGTGGGGCGATATTTTACCTCAGAGGTATAATTTGAATAAACTTGGTAGAGGTCCACTAGACAATGCTACACACCAAATCTTAATGCTCAGGGCTTTGTGGTTTTAGACAGGAAGATTTCCAAAGTTTCTCCTTTCTGTTGCCATAGCAACCAGAGTTCTTGATGGAATTCATTTCATGAACAACTTTGGTAGAGCTTAATGCAAGGAATATCCAAGGCATGTTTCGTCAAAGTTGGCATAGCGGTTTAGGAGGAGAAGTCGTTCAAGTCAAATTGTTGACGACGCACGCCAACGGACGCCGGACAATCAATGATTCCAATAGCTCACCTTTGAGCACTTTGTGCTCAGGTGAGCTAACACGAGAAGCCACCTCATAAAACGCAGTTTTTAATTTGCTTACGCATGCATCTATATATTGTCCCCACATGTGCTTTGCGATATATCATTTGACAAATATGACAGTAGAATGTTTGAGTGAAATTATCCCTGTTTTTTTGTTTCCATTTCAAGTATACTTGCCTCCTGTATATTTACTGGACTTAGTATTTAAATTTCTTTGATTACTTGCACCATTTACTGTAAAAGAAAAACGAACTGTCAAAATACAATGATGAGAAATGATATTTGGATCCCCAACTTAACAAAAAGTCCACACAATTAAACATATCTTCCTTACATATTAAATAATCCACTAAACTACACTCTCTGTTATTAACACAAGTGTATTTCCCTAAAGTTTCGTCACTTCCCTTTCTCCCATTCACTATTTCTTAGCCTGACTGTTTGCAAAATTCTAAAAGACATTTATTTACCAGTATTGTTGGAAAAATATTTAAATCACCGAGAGCAGTATTATCATCCAGCATATAATCCGGTAAGATCGAGGTTCGAACATTAAAACTGCCGAAGATTGCATAATAAGATATATTCTCTATATAGACAACTGAGTCAATTAACCTATCAAAAGCATTGTCTTCTACTGCCTGCTACTATCATCAGGAATAACATAGCAAAGGTGTATAAATAAATCTTTGTACAGACACAGTTTTCTAAAACAATTTTTAAATGGTATCATATCATCTTTAGAGCTATACAACAAAAGGATTTGTAAAACATTTATTTCTAATATATTATTAAAATGACACATGTCTCTCAGGGTAATAGTGCATACTAGCAACCCGAGAACTGTAGTGGTATAAACCACCAATTCAGTCTACTAGAGCTCAAAAAATGGTACCCGCATAATGGCGGCTAGAAATAGTTCTCAGTTTTCTTGGCTATTTTAAACATTTTTGCCCCAATCTGTGTATTTTTTGCTGGAATCATTTGTTTGACTATTTCTGATAGTGTGGTAGCAATTTTATGCTCATATACATTCAGAATAGTATTCAGAATGTGAAATTGTTTCACATACCCCAATCTGAAAATTAGCTCAATTGTTTTGTTAATCTTATGGGTAAGTTCACATGAGCAGAAATATCTTTCTTGTTTGAAACACAACCCCCACTTTTCTTGCTATTTTTCATGAGTACAGATATGGATCTACAGGAATATGTAAGTTAAAGCTATTTAAAAAAGGTTTTGCTATGTATTACAGCCCTGTGAACTTTATGAATTTTATTTAGAATAAAGAAGGAATCTATTTGGTGGTTTCATACCTAGTGCACATTGCGGCACGCAGAGCAGAGCGGCCAGGGGAGAGAACTAGAACATTACGTTTTCTTAAGTCTATATAGATTACTCGCGCCTGGGGAATATTGCCAAAAAATATTGACCGGGTAAACTTCATTTACAAGATGATAGATCGAAATAACACCATGTCACGTAAGACTATATAGTTAAACGTTTACGTGAGGTATGATAAATCATAATACGTTTTTCAGTAACCTTGACAGTATTTCTATCAAGGACAAAATATTCAAACCTTTGTACATGTAAATTCGAGAAACAATCTGTCCCCGTTTTAGTGAACAAATCTAGATCTATATCATAATGTTAAAAACCTGACCTGTAGAAAATCCGACTTGAGTTTATCTGTACGTTTAGTACAACAACATTTACATTTAAATATGGACATCTTAGAGCGACATTCTTCACATAGACCTATTTAGGTCTGCTTTCCCTACTCTGTTTGTATGAACAGTTTTGACGCTCTCTGTACATACCGACTAGCGGAATGCGTTCTACGCACAGACTGTGACCTGATATGTGAGATATGTGGTATTCCGTCATCGATAACTTTAAGGCGAGTTTAAACAGTTGTCGTTGTCCAACAGCTTTGTTTGAGCAGAGGTCCTATAAGAATCTTACACTGGCTGCCGTCAAGCAGACGTCCTGTAAGAATCTTACACTGGCTGCCGTCGAGCAGACGTCCTATAAGAATCTTACACTGGCTCCGTCGAGCAGACGTCCTGTAAGAGTCTTACACTGGCTGCCGTCGAACAGACGTCCTGTAAGAGTCTTACATTGGCTGCCGTCGAGCAGACGTCCTATAAGAGTCTTACACTGGCTGCCGTCGAGCAGACGTCCTATAAGAATCTTACACTGGCTGCCGTCGATCAGACGTCCTGTAAGAGTCTTACACTGGCTGCCGTCAAGCAGACGTCCTGTAAGAGTCTTACACTGGCTGCCGTCGATCAGACGTTCTGTAAGAGTCTTACACTGGCTGCCGTCAATCAGACGTCCTATAAGAATCTTACACTGGATGCCGTCGAGCAGACGTCCTATAAGAATCTCACACTGGCTGCCGTCAAGCAGACGTCCTGTAAGAGTCTTACACTGGCTGCCGTCAAGCAGACGTCCTGTAAGAGTCTCACACTGGCTGCCGTCAAGCAGACGTCCTGTAAGAATTTTACACTGGCTGCCGTCCAGCAGACGTCCTGTAAGAATTTTACACTGGCTGCCGTCCAGCAGACGTCCTGTAAGAGTCTTACACTGGCTGCCGTCAAGCACACGTCCTGTAAGAGTCTTACACTGGCTGCTATCGAGCAGACGTCCTGTAAGAGTCTTACATTGGCTGCCGTCAAGCAGACGTCCTGTAAGAGTCTTACATTGGCTGCCGTCGAGCAGATGTCCTGTAAGAATCTTACATTGGCTGCCGTCAAGCAGACGTCCTGTAAGAGTCTTACACTGGCTGCCGTCAAGCAGACGTCCTGTAAGAGTCTTACACTGGCTGCCGTCGAGCAGACGTCCTGTAAGAGTCTTACACTGGCTGCCGTCGATCAGACGTCCTGTAAGAGTCTTACACTGTCTGCCGTCAAGCAGACGTCCTTTAAGAATCTTACACTGGCTGCCGTCAAGCAGACGTCCTGTAAGAGTCTTACACTGGCTGCCGTCCAGTAGACGTCCTGTAAGAGTCTTACATTGGCTGCCGTCGATCAGACGTCCTGTAAGAGTCTTACACTGGCTGCCGTCAATCAGACGTCCTATAAGAATCTTACACTGGATGCCGTGGAGCAGACGTCCTATAAGAATCTCACACTGGCTGCCGTCAAGCAGACGTCCTGTAAGAGTCTTACACTGGCTGTCGTCAAGCAGACGTCCTGTAAGAGTCTTACACTGGCTGCCGTCGATCAGACGTCCTCTAAGAGTCTTACACTGGATGCCGTCGAGCAGACGTCCTATAAGAATCTCACACTGGCTGCCGTCAAGCAGACGTCCTGTAAGAGTCTTACACTGGCTGCCGTCAAGCAGACGTCCTGTAAGAGTCTTACACTGGCTGCCGTCGATCAGACGTCCTGTAAGAGTCTTACACTGGCTGCCGTCCAGCAGACGTCCTGTAAGAGTCTTACATTGGCTGCCGTCAAGCAGACGTCCTATAAGAGTCTTACACTGGCTGCCGTCAAGCAGACGTCCTGTAAATCTTACACTGGCTGCCGTCCAGCAGACGTCCTGTAAGAGTCTTACATTGGCTGCCGTCGATCAGACGTCCTGTAAGAGTCTTACACTGGCTGCCGTCAATCAGACGTCCTATAAGAATCTTACACTGGATGCCGTCGAGCAGACGTCCTATAAGAATCTCACACTGGCTGCCGTCAAGCAGAAGTCCTGTAAGAGTCTTACACTGGCTGCCGTCAAGCAGACGTCCTGTAAGAGTCTTACACTGGATGCCGTCAAGCAGACGTCCTGTAAGAGTCTTACACTGGCTGCCGTCAAGCAGACGTCCTGTAAGAGTATTACACTGGCTGCCGTCAAGCAGACGTCCTATAAGAATCTTACACTGGCTGCCGTCAAGCAGACGTCCTGTAAGAGTCTTACACTGGCTGCTGTCAAGCAGACGTCTGTAAGAGTCTTACACTGGCTGCCGTCAAGCAGACGTCCTTTAAGAATTTTACACTGGCTGCCGTCCAGCAGACGTCCTGTAAGAGTCTTACACTGGCTGCCGTCAAGCACACGTCCTGTAAGAGTCTTACATTGGCTGCTATCGAGCAGACGTCCTGTAAGAGTCTTACATTGGCTGCCGTCAAGCAGACGTCCTGTAAGAATCTTACACTGGCTGCCGTCGAGCAGACGTCCTATAAGAATCTTACACTGGCTCCGTCGAGCAGACGTCCTGTAAGAGTCTTACAATGGCTGCCGTCGAACAGACGTCCTGTAAGAATCTTACACTGGCTGCCGTCGAGCAGACGTCCTATAAGAATCTTACACTGGCTCCGTCGAGCAGACGTCCTGTAAGAGTCTTACACTGGCTGCCGTCGAACAGACGTCCTGTAAGAGTCTTACATTGGCTGCCGTCGAGCAGACGTCCTATAAGAGTCTTACACTGGCTGCCGTCGAGCAGACGTCCTGTAAGAGTCTTACACTGGCTGCCGTCGATCAGACGTCCTGTAAGAGTCTTACACTGGCTGCCGTCAAGCAGACGTCCTATAAGAATCTTACACTGGCTGCCGTCGATCAGACGTCCTGTAAGAGTCTTACACTGGCTGCCGTCAAGCAGACGTCCTGTAAGAGTCTTACACTGGCTGCCGTCGATCAGACGTCCTGTAAGAGTCTTACACTGGCTGCCGTCAATCAGACGTCCTATAAGAATCTTACACTGGATGCCGTCGAGCAGACGTCCTATAAGAATCTCACACTGGCTGCCGTCAAGCAGACGTCCTGTAAGAGTCTTACACTGGCTGCCGTCAAGTAGACGTCCTGTAAGAGTCTTACACTGGCTGCCGTCAAGCAGACGTCCTGTAAGAGTCTTACACTGGCTGCCGTCAAGCAGACGTCCTGTAAGAGTCTTACACTGGCTGCCGTCAAGCAGACGTCCTATAAGAATCTTACACTGGCTGCCGTCAAGCAGACGTCCTGTAAGAGTCTTACACTGGCTGCTGTCAAGCAGACGTCTGTAAGAGTCTTACACTGGCTGCCGTCAAGCAGACGTCCTTTAAGAATTTTACACTGGCTGCCGTCCAGCAGACGTACTGTAAGAGTCTTACACTGGCTGCCGTCAAGCACACGTCCTGTAAGAGTCTTACATTGGCTGCTATCGAGCAGACGTCCTGTAAGAGTCTTACATTGGCTGCCGTCAAGCAGACGTCCTGTAAGAGTCTTACACTGGCTGCCGTCGAGCAGACGTCCTGTAAGAGTCTTACACTGGCTGCCGTCGATCAGACGTCCTGTAAGAGTCTTACAATGGCTGCCGTCAAGCAGACGTCCTATAAGAATCTTTCACTGGCTGCCGTCGATCAGACGTCCTGTAAGAGTCTTACACTGGCTGCCGTCCAGCAGACGTCCTGTAAGAGTCTTACATTGGCTGCCGTCAAGCAGACGTCCTATAAGAGTCTTACACTGGCTGCCATCAAGCAGACGTCCTGTAAGAGTCTTACACTGGCTGCCGTCCAGCAGACGTCCTGTAAGAGTCTTACATTGGCTGCCGTCGATCAGACGTCCTGTAAGAGTCTTACACTGGCTGCCGTCAATCAGACGTCCTATAAGAGTCTTACACTGGATGCCGTCGAGCAGATGTCCTATAAGAATTTCACACTGGCTGCCGTCAAGCAGACGTCCTGAAAGAGTCTTACACTGGCTGCCATCAAGCAGACGTCCTGTAAGAGTCTTACACTGGCTGCCGTCCAGCAGACGTCCTCTAAAAGTCTTACACTGGCTGCCGTCAAGCAGACGTCCTATAAGAATCTTACACTGGCTGCCGTCAATCAGACGTCCTATAAGAATCTTACACTGGATGCCGTCGAGCAGACGTCCTATAAGAATCTCACACTGGCTGCCGTCAAGCAGACGTCCTGTAAGAGTCTTACACTGGCTGCCGTCAAGCAGACGTCCTGTAAGAGTCTTACACTGGCTGCCGTCAAGCAGACGTCCTGTAAGAGTCTTACACTGGCTGCCGTCAAGCAGACGTCCTGTAAGAGTATTACACTGGCTGCCGTCAAGCAGACGTCCTATAAGAATCTTACACTGGCTGCCGTCAAGCAGACGTCCTGTAAGAGTCTTACACTGGCTGCTGTCAAGCAGACGTCTGTAAGAGTCTTACACTGGCTGCCGTCAATCAGACGTCCTTTAAGAATTTTACACTGGCTGCCGTCCAGCAGACGTCCTGTAAGAGTCTTACACTGGCTGCCGTCCAGCAGACGTCCTGTAAGAGTCTTACACTGGCTGCCGTCAATCAGACGTCCTTTAAGAATTTTACACTGGCTGCCGTCCAGCAGACGTCCTGTAAGAGTCTTACACTGGCTGCCGTCCAGCAGACGTCCTGTAAGAGTCTTACATTGGCTGCCGTCAAGCAGACGTCCTATAAGAGTCTTACACTGGCTGCCGTCAAGCAGACGTCCTGTAAGAGTCTTACACTGGCTGCCGTCAAGCAGATGTCCTGTAAGAGTCTTACACTGGCTGCCGTCAAGCAGACGTCATATAAGAGTCTTACACTGGCTGCCGTCGACCAGACGTCCTCTAAAAGTCTTACACTGGCTGCCGTCAAGCAAACGTCCTATAAGAATCTTACACGGGCTGCCGTCGAGCAGACGTCCTATAAGAGTCTTACACTGGATGCCGTCGAGCAGACGTCCTATAAGAATCTCACACTGGCTGCCGTCGAGCAGACGTCCTATAAGAGTCTTACACTGGCTGCCGTCGAGCAGACGTCCTATAACAGTCTTACACTGGCTGCCGGTACAGACCGGAATATCTGGCTCGAGGGTAACTGTTTACAGCGGTAACGAGGCTCTGCCGATTTTCCGCTAAACAGTTACTCGAGAGCCAGATATTACAGGGGTAAGATGAGGTTTAGCACCAGTGTAAACAATAGAAAATCTTGTCTGATATGCAAGAATGACTGGCCTCAGACGCTTGTTGTTGGTTTATAAGAGCTAGTCACTCCCTGATAAGTGGTGAAGTTTCAACAAACTTCAGTCTGTGACAATATTAAAGTATAGTTTTAGAACTGTTCTGGTTATTCACTATGTCAGACCTGTTATAAACACAGGCAGTGTCTGCAGATCTCACGGACCACTGATTTCGCTCATATGATGTAGCGCTATCCACACAGTGCATTTAGGATACGTTCGAATCAATAATCTCGCGCTGGGATTTGGACTGTCAAAATTGTGTCCACCTGCGTACTATACCTGTCCATGCGCGTAGCCAGAAGTTTTGGGCAGTGCTTGACACAAGCCTGTAATGAATCCATATATCCGGTTCCAGTAGGGGCTATAGAAGTGCCATTAAGTGCGAGATTTGTCATCGGTCGAGAAATCTGAGAAACTTTGTTTACCTATTAGATCAATGTTAGTAAGTCTATCATATTTCAAGTAGAAATTCCAGTCTGTGAATTTCTCAAACAGCACTTGCCCGTTATTAAGTTTTAGTTCCCTTTTCACGTCATCGTCTCCTTACAATAAAAAAACCCAGAACAAAATGCTCAAATTAACTGTTATGACATACAATACAGGTATCCAAACAAACATGATACAAATTCTACAACATCCACCATATCTATTTCAAATTAAAATTTATAAACAAAACAACATCCCACTTTGTATAGGTTATAGCAGGTTTTAAGAAAAACAAAAACGTGTGACTGGTGACTCTCTAAACTCTGAATGATTTCATTCCATTCCCGCGAAAACTTACAAACCCGTGCAAATGATATCTAACGCCCTCTGTTGGAGACAACCCATTCATGGGAAATTAATTTGCTCCTAATTCATTCTTCAGCCGTAGAAAATTCCATTTACTTAGATCTTGGAAAGTTACTTTTACATTCTTTATACTTTAACCTCAGAAGAGATCTTGCCTCCTGAATTTCTTTAAAGTAATCGTGAGAACTTTTCAACATATAAACTCTACCC